>BSBN01000230.1:1274812-2549625 GCA_027924645.1 Cunninghamia lanceolata
GCTCTCTTTTCTTTTTTCTCTTGTGGAAGGTTAATCTTAGGTTTTGCAGGTGTTCACTAGGTCCTGTGAGGTTGATTTCAGAACTTCTACATGGTATCAAAGCTCCAGATCTGCAAGCCCCCACTTGTCATATACTTTGCAGGAGCCAAAGGGAAACACAACCAATCTGTGAATCACTAAGGTTACCATATTGTCTCAACTGAACTCCATTATGTTCACGAGATTTACAAAAGCACCTGCAGCATCTTCGAAGTGATCAGCAACATGAAAAAATATTAGAATTCCAAAAAACATGATGAAACACTAAATGTCACATAGACACACCAATGTATCCAACTTCAAACCTGTTACCAGAACACAACTCAGAAGTCCAAAGTTCCTCCAAAACAAGATCAATGATGAATGCTCCAGAATAGTCAAAACAACAACCACAACTAGTTGTTTACATCCAACTAAAAAACCCACCATGACCTTTTACACATGACATATCCAACCCATACTACAGCTCTTATCCTTGTATAATCCACTGTCATTCTCAAAGTTACCATCTCCCATGAATTTGAAGACCTTTGATATTGCAGTCCAATGAAAAATAATCTACCAAAGACACACATACATCCTAGGACTCATACTGCATGAGCAATGCCAACCAAAGCAACTCAAAGTTTACCAATAATCACTTACATAAAAAGTGTTGCTAGAAATCAAATCATGTAATATAGAGAACAATCACAATGATCCGCAATCTATAACCAACCTATTGCAAAATAGAGCATACTTCCATAAACAATTTTATTCTCATTCTCTCACCTTTGATCTCCTTACTTCTCACAAGTCCTCCACATCTCAAATGATATGCATTAAAAGAACACATATTGTTTCTAAAAACAATAAAGTACAAAAACAGTAGATGACCACAAACCTTATGATCATACTAGATGAATAAGAACCTCTAGGAAGAAACATAAGACCATAAAGAGAAATTTCAAACCATATCACATCCTTCTACCAACACCACCAAGTGCTAAGTTGTGTCAAGTAAGATATCCTTCACAAAACCCCAACTAAAAAGCTTTAACAACACCCAAACATTCAATCTCATTAAATCAAACAAAACATATATATATATCACATAAGCAAAATGGATGTAAGCTTCTCTAACCAAGGAAGATCAAACTCAAAAGTCATTCCACAAATAGGAATTCAACCCAATAACATCTCCAAAACTTCTCATAAATGAAAACATGTACCCAAGGAGATAACCATGCCGAATAATCCTCAAATGAACCCTCCATAACTAGTTCAACCATAACTCAAGATCCATATCCATGAGAAATCATATAGAAAAATACATCTAAGATATGGTCAATACCTCTAAGCTGATTATCCACTGGGTAGACCAAGAGTGGGGATTGAGAATGCTCCTCCAAGTTACACCAAGCCACAATGACACTCTCCAATAGAAATCTCCTATTAGGTCCATGAACTCATGTCCCTATCCAGGTGAAAGGTTCGTAGGCATTTCCTGTTGAAACCTCTAAGGAGTAACTGTCTAAACAATATTTATAAACCCAATAGAACTTCAACCTCACCCAAGTCTCCAAGTATCCATGAGCACCTACAATCGATAAATCCATGCTAAGCTCTGAATGCAACACCGCACTACCATGAAGCTCCCAAGCACATGATCAATATACTCAATACCAAGAGGACTATCCAAACCACTGTCAAAGCTCCCACTGCACATCTGTATAATCAAGGAACACATCATGATATCATTATCTAACATCTCCTTCTAGGAGATCACATGCTCCAATCAACGTATATTGGTCTCAAGAGAACTTGTATCATGCCAACACTCAAACTAGTATCCAAAGTAAACCAAGACACAATACCAAATATACTCTAAACCAAGGATCGAAATCTCCAATCACAGGAAGATAACCATCTCCTAACAAAAGAACTTGGGATGTCAAAGCACTCTCAATGCAATAAGAATCATAATCCAAGAGTTTGTCCATGACACCCAACCATTGTAAAAGATCATCCATCACTAGGTGACAAATACACATCACTACCAAAGCTCCCACTGAACCATGATACGATCTACACATGACATCATGATAACCATCTCCTAATTGAAGACCATCCATGGTCCACACATACAACTATAATACCAATAACTCAAAAAATAAGTAGAACCAAGATCTCCAAGATCCAAGAAGAAAAACCATCACTGTCAAAATCTCACACTAAATTGTTTAACCAAGCTATCCATGACATCATGATAAACATGCTACAAGTCCCAATAATCGACTATCTAGGTACTCTAATCATCCATCCTTTCATTTCAATGCAACATGCCAATGTGACAGGCTGCCGTAAGGTCCTAAGGCTTTAGTTAAAAAATATATCAATTATGTCAACCGAGTAATGTCCAAGGCTGTATGCAATAGGGGATATTTTTGGACATCTCACTTAGTGCAAATTTTTTGAATTTTTGAAAAGTTTGAAACAGAAATTAAACTAGAAAGCATGAAATTGTTAAACAGAAATTAAACTAGAAAGAATGAAATTGTTAAGCTATAAAGCATTCAAATTCCTACTCTAGAAAACATGTAAACTACCTAAGAATCAACACTTTACAGTTTAACTATGAACTCAAAACAATGGCAACTAACTACTAACTGAAAGTACACCTAACACCTTTTAATCAATAGCTAACAACAATTTTATGACAAAGTGGATGCTTTGGAAATTTCAAGTAAACAGAACTCAAAGATCATTAACTTAAAACCACAACCTACATGAACACATAACAGAGCTAAGGACAAAGTAACATTTATCTAAACATGACATGCACATAACAGAAATGACAACATTAATAATAAAAATACTTATCTACTCTATGATCCCTTGAGTGGCCAGCTCTTGGGCATTCCTACTATCAATTCAAATCACATGCGGTACTTTAACAGCTTCAAAGTAAATCCCATTCACAATACTTCCATTACTCAGAATAAATTACTCAAAACAAGACTGGCGGTATTCATTCATGTCATAACAGTATCATAGAACACAGTATAGAGAACATAGCTAAATAGTACTCAGAATATAACATAACATCTTGTCCTTGTTTTGAACAATTACATATATATACTACACTACTACAAAAAATCCTAATTTTCATATGGTAGGTAAATGCCATTGAAGAAGTCTTTTAAAGAAAATAGAATTACAACTAACTGGATGTCTTTGCACTAAAACACAATAAAGGCTCTGAGTCGAGCCATAAAGTCTTAAGTATGATCAACAAAAAATAACGGAATTACTTTAACAAAGTCTACGATGTATGCCTAAATTTCTGGTGCCCTAAAATTCTGGTGCTCTGACTCCAACCGCTTTGAAGTCCACTCCTTCCATTAGGCAATACATGTAACCCTGCATAATTACACAAGCTCTACAGCAACTAAGTCAACATTAGTGGCTAATTTCAATCAATTTGAAAATAAATATTTATACATCATTTTATCAAAAATAGATAAATATTGCTTCTAAATGTAAACAAATTGGCATGGCTAAGGTGATTGGTTAGGGCAAAGAAAGGTTATATGGCTTCTTATAAAAATGAGGTTGTTTATACCTCATCACCCTCCCCTTCCTAAGCTTGAGCAGGTCCTCCTTCTCTCTGATGAGCCCTCTACCTCTCTACATCCCTCTTTCTATTCAGTTCATCATAGTTGGAGCTGAGATCATACATGTCTTCTGCCTCCTCATCCAAATGGTCAGGGTGCTTCAGAAAACCTTTGTGCAATCGAACCCTCATTTGCCAAGCATGTAAGTCCCTAGGATCTTGCTCTGTAGTGACCAAAACTACAGGGGGTGGCTGAAGGAGTAATGGAGGTCTATATCGCATCCCTATCCACTTGGTCTTGAGCTACTATAATATTTTTGTTAATGCCTCTACTCTTGTATAAGACCATCTGATATTAGTTGGAGAAATCATCTCCCTTCATTTGAGATACATAAGTAGGGTAGTATATCGCTACGCACAGGCACTCCATGCCCTGTCTATTAATTGTGGCCCATTAACTTTGAAATTTTCAAAACAAACCCTGATACTTTCATTATATTTGTCCTTCATAGCTTCATAGCTTTTAATCCTTCAGAATTGAGCTTTGAAGGCAAAGGGATTCTAGTTAGCGTATCTCATTTGGAGTCCTACAGTTCTCTCTGCCTGCAAATACTCTCTGGTCCTATCCTACCAATGGATTTGATTTTGCATATTAGACATGAATGCTCTGAGCTGTACCTCTCCAACAAAAAGGTTAATGAAGAAATCACTGTATTTTTCCAAAAATAGATTAAGTATGAAAAATTCACACAACAGATTTTGCTGAATAGGGGGCACCTCTTTGAAAGCTTCTAGGAACTATTTATCATCTAGGTCATGGGGTAAGTTGTAGGAGATTCTCAAAAGTTTCCATCTCAATAACTATTCATTGAGAAACATGGAATATAATCTGGATGGCTTTCTACAGGCTAATAACAACCCTCCAATCTGGCATGCATTAGTTTTAGCCTAGTAGAGTCTGTCATGGGATTCTTTCAATAATACCATTTCCTTCTTAAGTTTGGCATTTTCTGCCCCTACTTGTCTGAGGAAATATCACTTTTCCATCCATTTGGCCAACATGGGAGGAATGTGAATTTGAAACCACTCCATTTTAGTTGGTTTAGTTTGTATTTCTTTGGATTCCATAGTTGGCTTAATATTGACCTCTTGCGATTCATGTTCTAGCTCTACAATTTTACTAAGAGCTGAATTAAGTTCTAATTCTTGTTTCTCTTGTTTCTCTACAAATGATCTAAGGAATTGCTCCAGATTGACAGTCAAATTTTTAATCTGTTCATCTTTTTCTGATAAACTAATCACATGTTTCTTACCTTTTTCCTCAATCTGCTTCATCTCTGACTGCAACTTCTCAATGACTTTATCTTGTTGTTTCAATTGAGTTCCTAGGGTTTTGATTTCCTGATCTTTCTATTGCACACATTTTATCTATATATCCATTTCCTACTATTGTTTGGCTATCTATTTCTCATTTTGTTGGAGTTTAGTTTTCAATTGTGCTATTTCTTCCCTTAATTCTTCTAATTCCACTTTTAAGGAATCACATTTTTCATTTTCTGTATAATTGGCAGGAGGGGAAACAAACATTTTTGTGTCATTGGCAAGAGGGGTAAAAAAAGTTTCTGAATCATTGGCAAGAGGGGGATCAGTGTCAATTCCATGTTCTTCTGGTGGCTATTGAGTGGGAGAAAATGTTTCCATGGGCTCATTTTCTTGAGCGTCTTCTTCTTCAACAAGTACGTAATTTGGGACTTGTTCCCTTATTTCTTCTTGATCCTTTTCAGGTGGATCATTCTCTTTCTCAGATGCAAGGACATCATTACTTCCCAAGGTTTGGCCTTCACTTGACTGGATTGGGTTCTCACTTGGCTGCCTATTCTGTCTTTTCTTCTTAGGTACATGTGGTTGGTCACAAGCCGCAACACAACTAAAATCGGGAGCCAATCTTTTACTTCTTCTCAAAAGGGGAGGTCTCTGCAAGTTCATTTTAGGTCTCTTTTCTTTCTTATTGGGATGACTATTTTCCTCCTCAGAGTCCACTAAATCCACATTTTCCTGCTTTTTAGGGGTCTCTAGCACATTATATGGCTTGGGTTGTTCTTCAGGGTTTGGAGGGTTTGACAAATTTTCTGGTGCTTCTGTGGCATTTTGTGGCACAGGGGAGGGTTCTCTTAGGTTCTATTCTGCCAAAATGGATGACTCTCCTTAAAATGTCCAAAGGGTGCAGGGTTTTCAAATTTCCTGAGAAATTTCTGCCATTTCACATTTGTTTTTCTCTTCTTATGGATTTGGTGTTTGCAAATCAAAGAAATAAGGCCATGGTGTTTCAATGGCCCTGACCCAAATTTAAACTTCTCTATCATATGGACAAGGGAATCATTGAGGAAAGTGGGAAGGTTAACTCTCAATTTGGGGTTTTTAGTGCCATGGCACAAGTGAATGAGCAGAAGGAAGGGAGGCCCAACTACGGTAGCACATTGTCCTTCACATGTGAAATACTTGATTATCCAGGCTACCGCCATTCTCCATGGCTCTGTAATAGACATCCTTTGGAACCCCTTATTTTGCCCTTAGGTATTCACAACTAGTAATGGTTGAGGTTCCCCTTCCCATATAAAAAGTTCTATCAGTTCTTGGTAAGAAATGTTCATTGTTTCTGATAGATTTAACCCCTCATTTTTAATGCTAGATAAACTAGAAATAGTTTAGGGACTCACCTTAAATTTATTTCCACGTGTAATCATCTATCCATCTGAGAAGTTCTCGACAAACTCTTGAACCAACTGTGAATTATGCCCCTTAAACTTTTTCATAAATTCTAACCATTCCACCCTCTGAAATAGTTCTAAAATATTATTGAGTGCCAATAACTTATCTACAGAAGTCAGCTCTGATTTGCGCTTTGCTCCTCCCATTCTACCCTTTGCTGTTAACTCTGCTAAGTGTCTACTGAATTTCATGGTACACTAAGATGAAAATTGTTTCAGATAAACTATTATGCAGTTTAATCAAAATTCAATCCTTATGGCCACTTGCAGTATGATAATGCTTGATAAGACACGAATTAATTCATGGCATTCAACTGCTTTGTTTCTAATCATTACCTTGCATGGAATGAGATGAGTGAGCCGCCACCTCTTCTAGTGAAGGTACAGTTCACACAATTTACTAAATTTGGAAAAGATGGGGGAACATGCCAATTTTTTTAATTTTATTCACAATAATTTACCTACTGAAGACAACAGATGTACGTATCTTACATTTTGTCATTGATTTGAAAGTCACCTCATATATGCTGACGTAATGGCATCATGGTTGGTGGTGTAATTAGATTCGGATGGAATGGTAAAGGATGTTAATGGATTTATTATGAATGAAGATGGGGTGGTTAAAAAGTGTTTTAATTATTATGATGATAGGTTGTCACAATAATTTTATTTATTATGGTAAGAGAAGGCAATATAGGGCATGAATTTTTGAGGCGGCGGAGGTATGGAAAAATTTAGTGATGGAAATGGGTATGTTGTTGAGGATGTTGAAGCATTTACGAGGATGAGGAAATCACAAAATTCTAGAGCATCGTTGAAAGATGCAGTCGAAATAAAGAAGGAAGTTCCGGAGCATCGCTGAAAGATGCACTAGAATGTAGGAACAAAGTTCTAGAGCATCGTTGAAAGATGGGTTGGAATGCAGGAACAACAAGTTTTAGAATATCACTGAAAGATGCAGCCAAAATGCAGGAACGAAGTTCTGGGGCATCGCTGATGTACCGGAATGAAGGAACAATAAGGGAACAAGTTTTGGAGCATTGTTGAAAGATGCAGCTGGAATACAAGAACAAAGTTCTGAAGCATTGCTGAAAGATGCGCCGGAATGCAAGAACAACAAGTTTTAGAGCATCACTGAAAGATGCAGCTAGAATGCAGGAATGAAGTTCTGGAGCATCGTTGGAAGATGTGCTAGAATGCAGGAACAACAAGGGAACAAGTTCTGGAGCATCGTTGAAAGATGCATCAGAATGCATGAACAACAAAGGAACAAGTTTCAGAGCATCACTGAAAGATGCAACCGGAATGAAGGACAAAGTTTCAAAGCATCGCTGAAAGATGCATCGGAATGTGGTTCTTGAACAAAGATGAAGTCCTGCAAAAAAATAATGCATTTTAGACAAGTTCAAAGATGAAAACACAATAGGAATGGTTTGAATTAAGTCATGAGTACATACTTCCTATTGCAAATATGTGCATATGATGTGTTGTCATTGATGTCAACATATCTCTTTGTCAGAGACAGTGAATACAGTGCAAAGTAGATTGCTCCGCATTTCCAGTGAGATGAAGATCAGAGTATGTGGACCAAAGGGTTGTGTAGAGGATTGTCTAAAGTTGCTCCAGTTAAGATTTGAGAGGTCTGTATAGAGGATTGGTGAAGTTATGGCCATCTGAGTAGAACTAGGTTTTTCAGTCATTCAGAGGTAATAGAGTGACATGAACTTGGTCCGGATTGCTCCGCATTGGAATATCATGGTCTGCGGATCTAGAGGTATGTTTGGGATGTTGGTGTGTATCCTCAACTCAAGTGGTTCATGGTTTGGAGGTCCGCAAGCAATCTTTCTAGTGTGACAGTCATGACAGTTAGTGTTCTTAAGTTCCCGGATGAAGATGCAAGTGTTTCAGGTGATCTAAGGTGGTGCAGTTGTTCCTGTTGATCTCATTGTGCTTGTGGTGGTCTCTATCTCATGTGCCTATTGTGTTGGTGGTCCGCATTTAGGATTGAGCTCGTGGTTGAAGATTTCTCCTTGGGTACTGCTGTTCTTTCCAGTCTTGGCTGACCGGATGCTTGGTGCATGTTGCAGATGATCTAAGAAGAGTTCTATGGAGTGTGGCATGTTGTTCGAGGAAGATTTGAGTCCCATCTATGTTTAGCTGATAGTGTAATGGTTCACATGTAGTATTTTAAGTCTTGTAATTATAATTACTAGTATTGCTTATCTTGGAGAATGTTCTAGATAGATGATTGTAAGGCTGACTTTGATGTTCATTCCAAAGTTGATGTCATGTATAAATAAGTGTTTCAAAGTCGTGGAAATGTGTGAATGTGAGAGAGGATGTGAATATAGTGAGGACGTGAGTGAGAACAGAGTAGAGGTGTTATGCGCTTCAATGGAACTGAACCTTGCATGAAGAAGATGTTGTTTCTCAGTTTAACCTTCTGGTGTTAACCAAGTGAATGTTTCTGTAGGCAGTGAGCCTCCTTTGAGCAGTGAGCTCTAGGAAGTGTGCCCGAAGGCAAGTGCCTTCCCATTTTATATTCTTTTAACAGAGAATAAATCTTGTGGGTTAACCGCCACCATGGTTTTTCCCTTAACCGGGTTTCCACATAAAAATCTTCGTGTTATGTGTGTTGATTATGTTTTCTGCTCATGTATTGTTGTTTCATGCTTTCATGGTTATATCATTAATCTATTAATAAGTGGCAAGGAAGATTAAATGCAGAAAAGTTAAAGTTTTGAGACAACTGATTCACCCCCCCTCTCAATTGCCTACCCTAATTTCAACAATTGGTATCAAAGGTGGTTCCTCTAAAAGAAGCTTGACCACTTGAGGAGATCCAGGATGTTGACATACAAGAAGGACAGTCTGAGATTTAATTAAACAAATTACTCTCTTTGGAAGAATCGCATGGAGTTTCATTTACAATGCATGGGTGATCCTTATTGGTTGATAACTAAGAATGACTATACTCCTCCGCAGAATGGTCCTACAACTCCAAATGAAATCAAAGATGCTGATAACAACATTCGACCTAAAGAAGCATTGTTGAGCGCCCTGACTGATACAGAAATGACAAATGTCTTGGAATTGAAAACTACTCATCAAATCTAGAAAAAGTTAGAAAATCTGTATGAAGATGATGCATATGTCAAATGTGCTAAGTTACAGAGCCTGAAGGGTAGATACGAAAGGTTGAGGATGAGTGAAGATGAAAACATCACTTCCTACATGCAGAAGGTGAATGAACTTGTGTGCAGTATCAGGTGTACTGGTGGAAAACTGGAAGAATTAGATATTGTTGGCAAGGTGCTTAGATCCTTACCTACTTCATACAAGCATAGAGTTGCTACTATTGAGGAGATCAGAACTGTGGCAACTATTACAAGGGATCAGTTTGTTGGCAAGCTTTCAGCATTTGAAATGAGTGAGTTTGGTGATTCTCTTCCGAAATTAGAATCTGCATTTAAGGCCAGTGTTTCTGGGAAGCAAAGATTTGATCTAGGTGAAAGCTCTTCAAGAAGACTAACCATATATGAGAAGGCAAGGAAGGAACTTGAAGAAGATGAATATGAGCTTGAAGAACTTGGAGCCCTCTTTGCCAAAAGATTACCAAGAGGATCCGGTAAGTATGAAGGAAAGTTGCCTTTCAAATGTTTTGCTTGCAATAAGATTGGTCATTTTGCCTCAAGATGTCTGGAGAGGGTATCAAAGCCAAACCCTAACAGACCTAGGGTTTAGAAGAAGTGTTACTATGTTCAAGAAGCTACTGATGAGGGAGTCACAGATGATGAATCTGATATGGGAAGTGCCTCTAGAAATGAATGGGTGTTTGTTGCTATCAAAGAAGAAGATACGGCGCCTACTGAATCTGCTAGTTGTGTGAATGTGGAAAGTGCCTTGGCTACTTAGGTTGAAGAAAAGAATGAATGGGTGATTAACAGTTGATGTTCTCATCATATGACTGGTGATTAAAGTAAGTTTGTAAGTTTGGAAAGATATTATGGTGGAGTTGTGAAGTTTGGAGACAATTCAGTTGGTAGAATCTGTGGCAGAGGATCCATCTCTCTTGATGGTAAGAATAACACTAATGATGTTTTGTATGTAGAAGGGTTGAAGCATAATCTTCTCAGTGTTGGACAGTTGGTTGACAAAGGGTATGATCTCTGATTCAAGGATGGAAGATGCAAAATTTTGAAAATCTCCGGAACTGAGATTGCATCCGGGACATAGAATAGAGGTAATATCTTTCATTTAAGTGGTACTGGTAAAAGTTGTTTGATTGCTCAGATTGATCATAGTTGGTTATGGCATAGGAGAATGTGTCATGTAAACTTTGATAATATTGTCAAGATAAGTACTACTCATGCTGTGAGAGATCTTCCAAAGCTTGTGAAACCTACTAATAGCATGTGTAAGGAATGTCAATTGGGCAAACAGAGCAGAACTACATTCAAAAGTAAAGAATAATTTTTAAGTAGATTGTTGGAACCTATGCACACTTATTTGTGCGGTCCTGCTAGAATTATGAGTCTGCAAGGAGACAGATACTCTATGTTACTGATTGATGATTACTCCCAGATGATGTGGGTCACTTTCTTGAGAGAGAAATTAGAGGCTCTTGACAGATTCAAGGTATTCAAGGCTAGGGTGGAGAATGAGATTGGTTTGAAGATAAAGTGTCTGAGATCTGACAATGGTGGAGAGTTTACCTCTGGTGAGTTTAATGCATTTTGTGAGAAGCATGGAATAAGAAGACAATTATCTGCTCCCAGGACTCCTCAGTAGAATGGAGTTATGGAAAGGAAGAACCAGACTATTCAAGAGGCTGCTAGAACCATGATGATGCAAGAAAATGTTCCACATGTCTATTGGAGAGAGGCTATGAGTACTGTTGTCTACACTCTTAACCAAGTGCAGATCAAAGGTAATACTGGTAAAACACCTTATGAACTGTGGTTTGGTAATGCTCCTACTGTGAAATACTTCAAAGTTTTTGGTAGTAAATGCTATATCAAAAGAGATGAAGATCTAGGCAAGTTTGATGCAAGATGTGATGAAGGAATATTTCTGGGTTATTCTAACCAAAGCAAGGCATACTGGTGCTTTAACAAGAGATTGAAAAGGATCATTGAAAGTGCTAATGTCAAGGTTGATGAAAGCAAGGAGAGACCTTCCAAGTCTTGTGGATATGAGTCAGATGATCTAAGTGAAAGTCCAAATAAAGGAAAACAAGTTCAAATTGCTCTAGAGAAGCCAGTGACTCAAGAAGTTAGTGCAAATGTTGAGGAACAAGTTTAAGAAAATCCCAAAACTCCCAGGTATGTAAGGTTAAATCATTTTGAAGATTAGATTATAGGAGATAGAAATAAAGGTGTTCAAACTAAAAAAAAATTGTTGAAGAACAAGAAGAGTATTGTTTGATTTCAAAGATTGAACCAAAATCAGTGAATGAAGCTTGTAACGATGAAAGTTGGGTAAAAGCAATGGAAGAAGAATTAATGCAAATTGATAAGAATCATACTTGGGATCTTGTTCCTAGATCTGAAAAAAAAATGTAATTGGAACTAAATTGGTCTTCCAGAATAAATTGAATGAAAATGGTGAGGTTGTGAGAAACAAAGCAAGATTGGTGTGCAAAGGATATTCTCAGGTAGAGGGAATTGATTTTGAAGAAAAATTTTCTCCGGTGGTAAGAATAGAAGTAGTCAGATTATTTCTTGCCTTTGCTGCTTACAAAGATTTCAAAGTTTACCAGATGGATGTCAAGTCAGCTTTTCTAAATGGAGATTTGGAGGAAGAAGTCTACATTGAGCAATCAGAAGGATTCCAGTTGTTTGATCAAGGAGATATGATCTACAGGTTGAGGAAAGCATTGTATGGACTTAAACAAGCCCCAAGAGCCTGGTATGCAAGATTAGATAAGTATCTGCTAAAGTTAGGTTTTAGCAAAGGCACAGCTGACAGTAATCTTTATTTCAAAATTGATCATCAACACATCTTGATTGTTGAGGTATTTGTTGATGATATCATCTTTGGTGGAAATGAGAGCATGTGTAAAAAATTTGCTGATTAGATGCAAAGTGAATTTGAGATGTCTATGCTTGGCGAAATGAATTTCTTCTTGGGTCTGCAAATCATTTAGTCAGATAAGGGCATCTTCATATCTCAGTCTAAGTATGTGAAAGAGTTGTTGAAAAAGTTTGGAATGGAGGATTCAAAACCAGTAAGTACACCTATGATAACCGGATGTAACTTGAGTAAAGATGATGATTTCCCTAAGGCAAATCAGAAAAGGTATAGATCAATTATTGGAGGACTGCTTTATCTAACTCATACCAAACCTGATATTATGAATGCAGTTGGCCTTGTTGCTAGATTTCAAGTTGATCCTAGAGAATCTCATGTTGTAGCAGTCAAAAGAATTTTTAGATATTTGAAGGGGTCATCTGACTATGGCTTATGGTATTCTAAGGATGATGATTTCACTCTTTGTGCATATACAGATGTTGATTGGGCAGGAGATGTGGATGACAGGAAGAGTACTAGTGGTAGTGCATTTTTCTTGGGAAAGAGATTGGTTTCTTGGTTGAGCAAAAAGTAGGAAGCAATCTCTATCTACTGCAAAGGCAGAGTATATAGCAGCATTAAGTAATTGTACTCAAGTTTTGTGGATGAAGCAAATGTTGAAGGATATCAGAATTATGTTTGAAGAGCCTGTTACAATCTTTTGTGATAATTCAAGTGCAATAAACATCTCAAAGAATCCAGTGTTGCATTCAAAGATAAAGCACATATCCATCAAGTTTCACTTTTTGAGAGAGAAGGTAAATGAGAATGAAGTTAGATTGGAGTTTGTTTCTTCAAAGGATCAAATTGCAGATATCTTCACTAAGCCTCTACCTAAGGACACTTTTGAGTATCTCAGAGGGAAGCTAGGGGTTATTACCCCTCCTGTTTAGAACTAAGGTGCACTCGTGTGCATCAGTTTGGTGGAACTCATAGTCATATCTTGTGATCTGGATTAGTGTTAAGGGGATGCTACTCAAGGGGAGTAGTCGGTATACTCTAAGTCTAGTTTGGTTTTGTTTTTGTTTAAGAAACAAAACGGGTGAGAGATGATTGCAAATATGTGCCCTTTGCCATTGATGTCAAAGGGGGAGAGAAGTCATGTGAAAAACCTAGAAGTAAGTAGTTGCCGGTGAAAGGGGGAGCAGTGAAGAAAGTGGTTGTAGGTGTGATAAGAGAAAGGGGAAGAAGTCCTTGTCTTGATGGTTGAATCAGTTTTTCATGTCATATGTTTCCATCAATGACAAAGGGGGAGATTGTTGCAATATGTGCATATGATGTGTTATCATTGATGTCAACATATCTATTTGTCAAAGACAGTGAAGATAGTGAAAAGTAGATTGCTCCGCATTTCCAATGAGACAAAGATGAGAGTCTACGGACCAAAGGGTTGTGTAGAGGATTGTCTGAAGTTGCTCCAATTAATATTTGAGAGGTCTGCATAGAGGATTGGTAAAGTTATGGCCATCTGAGTAGAATTGGGTTTTGCAGTCGTTCAGAGGTAATAGAGTGACAGGAACTTGGTCTGGATTGCTCCGCATTGGAATATTATGGTTTGCAGATGTAGAGGTATGTTTGGGATGTTGGTGTGTATCCTCAACTCAAGTGGTTCATGGTTTGGATGTCTATAAGCAATATTTCAAGTGTGACAGTCATGACAGTTAGTGTTCTTAAGTTCGCGAATGAACATGCAAGTGTTTCTGGCAATCTAAGGTGGTGCGGTTGTTCATGTTGATCTCATTGTGCTTGTGGTGGTCTGTGGATCGTGTGCCTATTGTGTTGGTGGTCCACATTGAGGATTGAGCTCGTGGTTGAAGATGTCTCCTTGGGTGTTGCTTTTCTTTCCAGTCTTGGTCGACCGGATGCTTGGTGCATGTTGCGGATGATCTAAGAAGAGTTCTATGGAGTGTGGCATGTTGTTCGAGGAAGATTTGAGTCCCAGCTATGTTTGGCCGATAGTGTAATGGTTTGCATGTAGTATTTTAAGTCTTGTAATTGTAATTACTTGTAATGCCTATCTTGGAGAATGTTCCAGATAGATGATTGTAAGGCCGACTTTGATGTTCATTCCAAAGTTGATGTCATGTATAAATAAGTGTTATGAAGTCGTGGAAATGTGTGAATGTGAGAGAGGATGCAGATATAGTGAGGAAGTGAGTTAGAGCAGAGAAGAGGTGTTATGCACTTCAATGGAACTAAACCTTGCATGAAGAAGATGTTGTTTCTCAGTTCAACCTTCTGGTGTTAACCAAGTGAATGTTTCTATAGGCAGTGAGCCTCCTTTGAGCAGTGAGCTCTGGGTAGTACACCCGAAGGCCAGTGCCTTCCCATTTTATATTCTTTTAATAGAGAATAAATATTGTGGGTTAACCCCCACCGTGGTTTTTCCCTTAACCGGGTTTCCACTTAAAAATCCTGGTGTTATGTGTGTTGGTTATGTTTTCTGCTCATGTATTGTTGTTTCATGCTTTCATGGTTATATCATTAATCTATTAATAAGTGGCAAGGAAGATTAAATGCAAAAAAGTTAAAGTTTTGAGACAACTGATTCACCCCCCCTCTCAATCGTCTACCCTAATTTCAACAATTCCATTATCATCATTTTTTTTAATTAGCTAAAAATCATATTGGCTCTACCATAGCAGAGTCAATACATTGGGTTTCTCCTTGCATTTCTACCATTCGCGTAAATTTTTCTTTGTTAACAGGTTTTTGGTAGATTCGTAATCGATGACCGTTGACTAAGAGAGTTCAAGTGTCACCATCTATGGGTTTAAGCTACACTGTTCCATTTGGAAATACTTCAGAAATACCATATGGATCCAGCCAATGAGTTCTAAGTTTACCTTTCTGATCTTTGTATCTAGAATCAAATAACAGTGCACAATCTCTGTTATGGAACTCTCTTTCTTTTATATGTTTATCATGCCAGGCCCTTCATTATTGTTGAACTAACTCAGTCTGGTGAATTTTTGGGAATTAAGGTGTCTCAACCTTGGTAATTCCTTGCATTATTTATGTTTGTATATATTAATTTATTGCCTATGTTGTAAATAAATTATAAATTCCATATTGTCATTTTGTGGGATGTGGCACGGTGATGTGTCATCCTACATGGAAGATGACAACTTGTAATTTTGTCCTCACATGAGGAGATAGGTGTCCCACTTTGTGGTAGGAGCATTTTGCCATGTGTCAGCATCTTTCATGTTGTGTAAGGGAATGTTTGACCGAAACGGTTATGACGGATTCCTATGACGAAGTTATGACATGTAAGATAGGTGAAGACATGTGTCATGAAGCATCTTTGAAAAAGGCATATTTGGGCACCCCAAGGTGGACTATGACATGTTGTAATAGAATATGCTATTTATAGCCTGTGTATGATAGATTCTCTTACAACTGTAAGTTGTAATCACTATGACAGATTCTATGATGGTCGTAAGTGTCGTAAGAGCATCTGTCATAGCCCATTTTGGAAATAGGCAACCTCTTTGGGATGGGAGCTGTGGACAAGTGTCAGGCACATTCTACAATGTTGACCAAGTGTCCTTAGGCATTGGTTTTGGGCCATGAGGCCAAGTTGGATGCCCATTCCAAGATAGGTCCAATATTGCCTTGTATATTCTATATAAACAGGTGCTTGGAGGTGGAGAAGTATCACAGGTTTACAGGTACTGTTGCTCTGTCAGATTGACTCCAGATATGAGTTTCGAAGACTATTGAAGCTTGCATTGCAAGTTTGTTGTAAACATTCTTTGTTTTGATAATACATGGTGTAGGTTTCTGAGTGGGTTTTTCACCCGATAAGGGTTTTCTCCACGTTATATCTTTGTCTCTCTTCTTCTGTCTTCTTTCTGGTTCATGTGTACTGCTACAATATCTTTATTAGATGTTCTATGTTGCTATAGTTGTAAGGATTAAATTGAATTTGCATAGCCCTCTCCTCATTAGATTAGTGTAGGAAGCGATTTCTGCACACCTAGCTTCCTTTCATGGATAGCTTCCAGTCGGAGTTCATCTAATTCACTAAGCTGTAGGACTCTTTCAACCTGGGCTCAATCAAGGTCGAGGCCTACCTCCATTGTTGTTCTAAGCGTTTGAAGTTCAAATTCAATGGGTAAGAGAGGTTTCTTCCCAAAGACTAACTCATAAGGAGTAAGATTGGTAGTTGATTTCCAAGTTGTATTATAGGCCCAAACGACTTCAGGTAATTTTCTAGCCCTATCTCTTCTTCCTGATGAAACGGTTTTTATCAAAATGTTTTCAAGCTCCCTGTTAGTGACTTCTACTTGACCATTTGCTTGTGGGTGATAAGGTGACGATTTTTTATGGCTTACCTGGAAATGATCAGTAAAGGCTAGCAAAACTTTGGACATAAACCGGGGTCCTTGATCTGTAACAATTGATCTAGGGGCCCCAAATCTAAGAAAAATCCTATTATACAGAAAGTCAGCAACTTGTTCTTCCCTAGCAACTCTCAGGGCTTAGACTTCCTCCCACTTAATCAGATAGTCAGTATAGACCAAAATGTATTCTTTACCCTGTGAAGAAGGATCTATGGGACCGATAAAATCCAATCCCCACTTTTCAAATGGTTTAAAAACTACCTGCGGCTACAAAGGCATCTCATTGGATGTCGTGGGTCTTCCTACCTGTGGGCAATCATCACAGCAGCGAACATAGTTTTTTATGTCTTTATGCATGGAGGGCCAGTAATATCCTACACCTAAGATTTTATGGGACGTTCTCTTGGTAGAGTAATGACCTCTAGAGGAATCATCATGGCAAGCTCTAAGGATGTTGTATGTTTCATCTGATTTGACACAACGTCGTCAAACCATATTAGGGCCACATCGAAATAGCATCCTGTTAATCCATTTGAACTGAGCACTTTCTCGAATGAGACGTTTCTTTTGTTTTGTCATAAAGTTTGGTGGCAATTCAGAAGTAGCAAGATAGTTGGTGATGTCTGCAAACCAGGGGCTTTTAATGGAGATGGCAAAAAAAAATTCATCTGGGAATTCATCTTGTACAGGTGCACAATCTCCATTGTCTTGTTTGATCTAGGATAAGAAATCTGCGACTACATTGAACTTCCCAGGTTTATCAATGATGGTCACATTGAATTCTTGAAGAAGCAATAACCATCTAATTATTCTTCCATTTACCGTAGGTTTTTTCATTAGGTATTTGATAGCTAAATGGTCGGTGAACACAATTACTTTGTACCATGTGATGTAATGTCAAAATTTATTGATTGCATGGGCCATAGCTAAGAATTCTTTTTTCGTAGTGGTATAATTTTGTTTGGTGGGAGTTAAATTCTTACTAATAAAATAGATGGTATATTTTCCTCCATTCTCATCTTCCTGAACTACAACTACTCCAATACCATCATTGGAAGCATCTGCGTAAATATGGAAAGGAAGGTTCCAGTTAGGTCCATGTAGGACAGGGGCAGAGATGGGTTTCTCCTTAATGATCTCAAATGATGTTTGGCATTCTACTATCCAGATAAAATCTATATCCTTTTGGAGAAGGGAGAACATGGGTGTTGTAATCTTGTTGAAGTTTTCTATGAATCTTCAATAGTATCCAGCATGTCCTGAGAAACTTCTGACATCAGTTTGGTTCTTTAGAGTCTCTAGTTGTTGTATCACTTCGATTTTCTTAGGATCCACTTTTATCCCTTCAGCTGAGATGTGGTGTCCCAACACTATCCCTTGTTCTACCATTATTAAACATTTTTCATGCCTCAAGGATAGCTGATGGTCCTCACATCGCTTCAATACCTTGTCCAAATTTTTAAGAGCTTCATCAAAAGTGGAACCATAGACTGTGAAGTCATCCATATAGACTTCCACACAGTCATTTACTAGATCAACAAATATGGCCAGAACAGCTCTCTAAAATGTTGCAGGAGCGTTGTATAGTCCGAAGGGAAGGACTCGATATGCAAATGTTCCCTAGGGACAGGTAAAGGTTGTTTTGTCTTGGTCCTCTGCTGCCACTTGTATTTGGTTATATCCACTGAATCCATCTAGGAATGAGAAATACTTCCTTCCGGCTAAATTATCCAAGACCTAGTCTATGAAAGGTAAAGGGAAGTAATCTCTATAGGTAGCTTTGTTGAGCTCTCTATAATCAACACACACTCTCCAATTCTCATTTTTCTTTGGGACTACTACCAGAGGCGAAACCCATTTGATGTCAGAGATGGGATAGATGAATCCTACTTGCAGGAGTTTCTCAATCTCTATTTTAACAATATCTTTGAGAGCAGAGCTGAGTCTTCACTATGGTTGACGAACAGGTCTAACATCTTTAGTATAGATGTGATGGGTACAAACACTCAGGTGTATTCCTCTCATGTCTATATAATCCCAAGCAAAAGCTTTGGATCTATTTACCAAAATGTCAAATAATTTGAGTTCATCTGACTCTGTCAACTAGCTGTTGATATTTAAAGTTTTTCCTGGTAGTAACATGATAGTTTTGGTTCCGGGGTAGTTGGAGGTGACAGTATGAATTTCTCTCATTAAGGTGTTGAGAGGATAGCTATGTGGTATAGTTCTGTGGAGTCTGGCAATATCTTTGAAGAAGTCATATGTTTTCAGAATGATATTAGCTAGGGGACACAATAACATTGTGAAGTTGATGTAATCATGTTCAATGTCATCAGTGTGGATTGGGTGTCCTAAAATCTCTTCCACTTCTAAAATTCCTTCATCACCTAAGTCTATGACAAGATCCTGCATGTTGTTTTCCAATTCATCTTCCAACTCTTCACCATGTTGTTTAATGACTACCATAGCAAGTGAGGCAAGATTCTCTTTTTTGTCAAAACCATCTGATTCATCAATCCAAACTTGGTTATGCATAGCAGGTTGAGCAGGGGGATATAGGAATAAGTGTTTGCTATTGGGACCATTTGAAATGGTCATTCCTCCTGCTCTGCAGTCAATCTTAGCTGCAACTGTAGATAACCACGATCTGCCCAATATTATCAGGTAACTTTCCTTGGGTGTGAGGGACTGAATTATTTGGAAATCCACTGGGTATTCCCAATCGTCAAGCTTAATAGAAACATTTTCTAGGACGCCCTTGGGAATAGCTATGGATTGATTTGCCATTTGCAATATGGTAGTTGTGGGATGCAAATTAGTGAGTCCCAGTTTTTCCATAACATCCACTGTCATGACGTTAATGGCTGCTCCCAAGTCCATGACTGCATTAGGTATTGCCACCTCATTGATTGTCGCTATTATGAGTGGACTACCTGGGTCACCATATTTTGGGGTTGAGGTTTTTCCATCCAGAAGGTTAGCTAGGTATCCATCGATGTGCATAGTATTAATCTGTTTTGGTTTCCTTCCTGGTGTTTTTATGCACAACTATTTCACTAGTTGGTTTAGTTCAGGAATTTCCTTAATCCCCTGTAACAAGGGAATCTCGATATGGAGTCGTTTAATTTCTTGTATTAATGTGGTTTCAATAGGTAAAGTCATTTTTAGAGGGTCATTCAAAAAAGTTTCTTTGAGGCACTCAGGAAAAGGTGCTTGAGGTTTCTTTTTCAAGGTGGAATCCGTCTTTGCAAGATCTGTTAAACGTTGGTCAACTTCTTCCGGAGGTAACTCAGAAGTTTTGCTTGGTTATTTGTTGGGTTGTTATCTGAAGGTATGGAAGGTGTCTATGTTCCTTCAGCAGAGTCTGCATTTGGTTCATCAAGGATCTCAACTATGATAGGCTGCTGGAGTATTTTTCCTGACCTCAACTGCAGGTTTCCACAATAGATAGCGTTAACTCCAGCCATGTTTTCCTACTCCATGGAATACACTGGTGTGGTTTGATGATTATTCTTTGAATTAGGGACAAGTTGCACTGGAAGTTGTGGTTGATTGACCACATTTTGTTGAGAGTTTTGGGGAGCTGGCAAAAGGTTCTGCTGCAGATTAGGCATCCTCCTTGGTCCGTGATAAAACTGATTGGGAGTTTGATTCCATTGAGGTGCATTGAGGCACAGGATTTTGAGGACACCATTGGTGTTGAGTCTGATTTGGTCATTGTGGGTTTCCCTAAGGCTGACTTGCCCACTCAAGTGGTCCCCAAGGGTAAGGTCCCCAATTAGGCAATGCTTGAGGCCAAGGTGTCGTCCATTGACTATTATTCCAATTATTTGGAGGTTGCCATGAGGGATTTGAATTCTAATCATAGGAGAAATTCCCTCCAGGTCTTTGACCCACAAAATTGATCTCCTCCTCAGTGTGAGATGACCTTTTCTTGGAATTTTTGATTGTAGACATGATCTCGCATTAGTCGGTGGCATGATTCTTTTCGCAAATTTGGCAATTGTCAGATTTGTCCAAAGGACATTCTATTAATAGATGTTTTTTTCAACGCCTAGGGAAGTAGATGGATAAGGTTTTAGGAGTATGTGTTTTGGCCTGTATTCCATCTAGAGTAGTGTTTAGCTGAACAAGAATGTCAATTTTCAAATTTTCTATTTCCTCTCATAGTTTACCTATTTCATTTGAACCTCTCAAAAGACTAGATTTACAAATATCTCCTTGAGTACGAGAGAAATTTTGGCATAACTCAGCGATATCACTGAGTTCAAGTTGGGACACATCTCCTTTTCCCATTAAATCTAGACTTCTACTAGCATCCTCATCAAGTCCTTTGAGAAATATGGTCTTTAGAATTTCTGGGCTTATGGCTTCTTCACCACATCGTTTGGTTAAGAAGATGAACCTATCAAGGTAACCTTCCAGGCTCTCATCTTCTTTTTGCCTTAGTTTGAACAATTCCTCTTTCCTATCACTAACTCTATAGTAACTCTAATATTTGTCTAAAAAGATGGTTTCCATGTCATCCCACGTGGTTATCGACCCTGAAACTAATCCCATGAACCAACGCATTGTAGTGTCTCTCAGAGTGGAGGGGAAGAGTTTAAGTTTTTGTTTATCAGTTTTGTAGTCATATGTCTTACATAGGACTTTGAACTTGAAGAGGAACTAGTCAAGATCTTCAGAGGATAATCCTCTGAAAGTCAGTAAAATGGACGGTGAAATGTTTTTTTATGGGTGCATTGTCATCTTTGTTGAGAGCAATAGAATAGGTAAATGTCTATGTTGCTCTCCTTGGATTATCACCATCTCCTTGGTTTGCTCTCCCATCTCCTTGGTTTGCTCTTCGTCCATTGAAAGGGTCATTATTGTTATTATCAGCCATGATGTTAAAAGGAATGTTCTCCTCCTCAAAGATTGGGTTTGTTGGCTGAATGATCTCCTCTTCAAAGGTTTAGTCTGATGGTTGAATTTCTGGGGTATTTTGGGAGGTCTTAGGTTGATCCTACTCGATCAATTCATAGCTAAGTTCTTCAGCTAGACTTCTATCTCCCTGGTTATAGTTGGAACTGATATTGGGGGGTTCTTGGTATGAATCTTCTGTGCGGACCTTGTTTCCTGACTATGCAGAAAAAGAAATCTAACAACTATATTTTTCTCCTAAAAGAGGTATCCAAGAAATCTCCTATTAACACTTAGAAAATAATTTATCCTCGGTAATAGTGCCAAAAAGTGATAGATTGTCATAAGGTCCTAATACTTTAGTTAAAAAATATATCAATTATGTCGACTGGGTAGTGTCCAAGGCTGTATACAATAGGGGATATTTTTGGACATCTCACTTAGTGTAGATTTTTTAAATTTTTGAAAAGTTTGAAACAAAAATTAAACTAGAAAGGATGAAATTGTTAAACAGAAATCAAACTAGAAAGCATGAAATTGTTAAGCTATAATGCATTCAAATTCCTACTCTAGAAAACATGTAAACTACCTAAGAATCAACACTTTGCAGTTTAACTATGAGCTCAAAACAATGGCAACTAACTACTAACTGAAAGTACACCTAACACCTTTTAATCAATAGCTAACAACAGTTTTATGATAGAGTGGATGCTCTAGAAATTTCAAGTATTAAATAGAACTCAAAGATCATTAACTTAAAACCACAACCTGCAGGAACACATAACAGAGCTAAGCACAAAGTAGCATTTATCTAAACATGACATGCACAGAACAGAAATGACAACATTAATAATAAAAATACTTATCTACTCTATGATCCCTCAAGTGACCAACTCTTAGGCGTTCCTACTATCAGTTCAAATCACATGCAGTACTTTAACAGCTTCAAAGTAAATCCCATTCACAATACTTCCATTACTCAGAATAAATTACTCAGAACAAGACTAGCTTTATTCATTCATGTCATAACAGTATCATAGAACACAGTATAGAGAACATAGCTGAATAGTACTTAGAATATAGCATAACATCTTGTCCTTGTTTTGAGCAATTACATATGTATACTGCACTACTACAAAAAATCCTAATTTTTAGATGGTGGGTAAATGCCATTGAAGAAGTCTTTTAAAGAAAAATAGAATTACAACTAACTAGATGTCTTTGCATTAAAACATAGTAAAGGCTCTGAGTGGAGCCATAAAGTATTAAGTATGATCAATAGAAAATAATAGAATTGCTTTAACAAAGTCTACGATGTATGCCTAAATTTCTGGCGCCCTAAATTTTCGGTGCCCTAAAATTTCAGCGCTCTGACTCCAACCACTTTGAAGTCCACTCCTTCTGTTAGGCAATACATGTAACCCTGCATAATTACACAAGCTCTACAATAATTAAGTCAACATTAGTGGCTAATTTCAATCAATTTGAAAATAAAGATTTATACATCATTTTATCAAAAATAGATAAATATTGCTTCTAAAAGTAAACAAATTGGCATGGCTAAGGTGATTGGTCAGGGCAAAGAAAGGTTATATGGCCTGTTATAAAAATGAGCTTGTTTATACCTCATCACCATGCACAAATGATCACAAACAAGGCCAACTAACAAAGTCTGCATCAACACTAAATCAATCTCATGGATATAGACAGTCCACATTCGAGTCATCCCATTGCAATCAATGAGTTGTGCATACCCAAAAACTGCATAACTCATAGATCCCAAACCAATGCAACATGCAAACTCATCATCACATTAGTAACCTGTAAACTGAGATAACAAAGAAGATAACATGTAGACATAAAGACTTAAACACCAAATCAACCTCAGATCTGATTTGCCAATCAAGTCCACAAATGAGTAACCATAGTCAAGGAACCCATCAAGCAAATACTGTAGAAATGATGAGTGACTAATCACATACCAACATCTCCACATTGAGAAAGTTGTAAATAACCTCCTCAAACCATGCACGAAGTATAAATGCAAACTTGCAACTATCTTGCATCGAGAAATACCCCCAGGGATTCATAATATGAAAAATAGTTTATTCCCATATCTATAAAACCACAAGTTTTGATTAACCATGTAAAACCTACAAAACCACCATGTCACTGACACACATGCAAATCCATATCCACTAATCATTTGGAAGACCCACAAGTATGAAAATCACCCAAACTAGTTAAACTAAAATAATGGAATAGCACACATAAGTATAACCATAGCTTTTGAATGGAAAATCTACAAACCCTCAGATTAAATAAATATGAAATTGAGACATGCACAACCAGTCAAAAGGAAGAAGAGGTCTAGGAACTCTGGGCCCACTTGTAGGCCAACTCCACAACTACCACCATGTACAAGCATATAGAGGAGCTAGGTTGTTCTAGAAGCTTTCAGATCATCCAATGATCAACTCCATAGCCTACATACATTTGAGGTTAACCAAATAGTACCTTCCAATGCCAAGGGCTAAAACTAAACACTCAACATAAGTACATCAAACCATAGTCATGACAGCCCAAGTTTCTCCATGTGATCAAGGAGCCAAGAATAAACACCCAACATGAATACTCTGTTGCAAATGACCATAGAATGAAATAACACAACCACCATGCATGAGGGTTATTACAAACTATCAAATACGAGCTTGGGATCAATATCATATTAAATCTAACCACATGATCAACTCCAAAAAACTCCATCTTCTCCATCTTTCAAATACCTGTTGTACTTTGAAAAATAAGATCAACTACAAAAATTCCACTCAAACAAGGATTAATAATCATCCAATTCCTTCCTATAGATTCCCTCAAGCTTGCTAGGCTAAGAAATCATGATAGAAGAAATAACCATAACCTTAAACACTATGGAACCATCGTAGCTCTGATACCAATTGAAAGGGAAAGAGCAACTAGTATGTACCTTATAGTATCCTATGATTATCTTAATCAAATATTTAATAACTTGATACAAGCAGATACTACTATGCCCTTAAAGCAAAAATAGACATAGTTGATTTCCCATCACATTAACCATTAGAGGAAAGGAAATGTAGCTTACAAATCTAAGTAAATTTCGACAGAATAACAACATGTAAATTAACACTTTAAGAATATGAAAGAAGAAGAATAGAAGAAAGATAGACAGAAGAGAAGAGACACAATATATGTGGGGAAAACCCTTTCAGCTAAAAAAACACCACACTCCAAAGTATCAAACCAGTGTATTAATGTGTAGCAAAAAACATGTTACAATACACTTACATGCTCAAAGCCTTAACATGGAGATTTACATCTTACTTCTCTGGAGGAAAACTGATAGCATAACCCCACATAAAACTCTCCTCACAAATGACTCCCAAGCATTCAATTTATAGAAGTTTCAATACAAGAAACCAACACCTAGTCATGGAAATCAAATCCACCGTAAAATAGAAAGTTACTTAAACTTGTCATAGATCACTTACACCCATTAAATCATAACTCACTCTCCAAATATGGTGCTCCATATTTTTCTCCTAAAATCATGCTTGTCAATTTTCCAAGGTAACTCCCTCTTGCAATCTCTTTCCATTCTACCAACTCTTACACACATGACAAGTTAACATATTTGCATTTAGAAACTTCCATGAAACTAAGTGATAAATACAAATTGCCAAAATACAAGATACAAGTGACACGTAGTGCCACTCCAAGTGGGATGCCCAAAATATGTGCATGCATAATAAATACAAATAAATAAATATTTCAAATAGCAGGACTTGCAAGGGGTATGGCACACCTAATCCTAACACCAATCCCTTTTTTTCCATATAATTGGGCCTTAGGAGAAATACCAAAACTTTAAATCTACTCCACTTCACCTAAATTTAACCCTATTGGTGCAATATTTTATTCACCTTGGATATATTATATCCCAAGTTTGATATTGCACCTATTTAATAAATTTACTTAGGATAATATAATATTTAATTATTCTCACCTAAGTAGCTAATAACATGACATGTGTACACCTTGGCTTGAGGCACACTAGTGCCACCACTACCTCATCAATCCCTGATTGGTGGTAGTTAGGTGCCACCTTTTTTAGTCAAGGTCACCTCTATCTTAGTCAAGTTGAGTGAACTGATCCACTAATTGTTAATTCAACTCTTGACTTCATAGTTAGATTGAGTTAACTCACCTCTTGATTAGGAGTGATCGAGAGTTAACTCATACCTCTTAGTCATGTAATATCCTTGATTCATGTATCCAAGAGGCATATATGTATGTATGTTACTCTTTATAACTTTGTCTTATAATAATAAATATATAATAGCATTATGTTGTTCATGTGGATTTGTGATTAGCTTATAGGAATTTGGTCTCAAGTAGCTTTGTTGTTCTTAACAAATTCTAACATGGTATTAGAGTCATGATGTCCTAAAGCTAGTCCATTTCTAGGATTTGAGATCATGGTTGCTCTTGAAAAGTTGAGTATGTTCTTCTCTTGCATTGAATGATGACCTAGAGAATCCAAAAACTTGATAGAAATACAAAATTTAGCGATTTTTTATTTATGGCTTTGTTTAGAAAACTCGAGCTCACCATTGAGTTTACAGTGTTTGAGAAAGTTAGTTTTTCCTTTTGATGTGTCTAAATTGGACACTAGAGGCCAAATATGCAAGGGTTTAAAGTTGGGAGATGCATGCCAGTTCTAGAGGGTACCTAATCCTTTAGATAATTTTGGGTCAAATTCAACCTTTCCATTACATTCAGAAGGCCCAAGAACCTACAGTTTGACTGTCAGATCATCAAAATTAGAGAAGTATGAATATTATACCAACACCCCCCATAAGTGCAACTTAGGTAAGTAAAAATGTGTCCTAACAAATGTGTTGCCATGTTAGGTACCCATGTACAATGTGTTCTCCCCCATAAGAAGAGAAGCAGAAACCCCATACGAAAAGATCCCTCCCAATCAAAGGAAAGATGAGAAAGATAATGTACCCCCTCCCCACACATGATGTGATGCTTCCTCCACTAGAGATGGAAGGATGAGACTAGAGGTTAATGAAGATCCTTGCACACTAAGCAAAATCCTTCCCTTAGAAATAAGTAGGCCCAAAGGTGCATGTATAAGTTCTTCCCAATACATGAAGGAAATAAGGGAACAAAGCACAAAATCTATGTCTCTAGAAGTTGTGCAATCATCATCGTGATGTTGAGTGGTACCAAGATCAAATCAAGAGTCCTAGTCCTAATTGAAGAAGATGGTTTCTCAAAAACATGTGGAAATTAATGTAGAATGGATGTCAACGATGATGGTGATGTAGCTACTAAAGCACTACCATCAAGGAGGAAAATAATGTCCTCTATGCTGTTTTCAAGATCCATAATATGAGATTCTATAAACATGTGATGTATGTCTAGTAAATAGACATCCTAATGAGGTGTATCATGAGGATAAACATGAACTTGCTAAACAAAATCACTAGAAGTCCTTACTGAAGCAATGTTGAAAGTTGAATAAGTAGGTGGAGGTGGAATATCATTGTATGTCATGTGAGTACACTACTCATCCCATGATGTGTCCACATCAGATGCCTAAGTATGAAAAACTATCAAATTTATAAGTGTTGGAGGAAGAGGTGAATTAGGAACATCTATGGTTGTGATATGGTCAAAGTAGGCATCATTTGGGATTGGAGGATCATCGGGATCTCTGTGCTCTTCCCAAATGTTGATCCAAACTACATGAGGGAAATCCATGTCAAGACAATCTCATCAGGATCATATTTCATGGCAATCATCCTAAGTACTTTTCTCCTATTGTACACCAAATTTTCCTTCTCATAGTCATCAAGTTTAGGAATAGATCCATGGAGATAGGGCACAAGTTCCTTCCATGCAAGATGTGCTATGATTCCCTCTTTCCAAACCTTCTAACTATATTTGTGAAATTCAACAAGGAAAGGATGAAACATACAACCAAAACCCAAAATGAACAAGATAAGTCCCCTCAAATCAATCAAACAATAGAATAATTAAGAAACCCCCTAAGAAAGCACAATTATGACACTTTATAAATAGTGTGATTACATGTGAGTCAATCAAAGGACCCCCCTTAACACTTAATAAAATATCCCCTAGTAAAAATAAAGGTGGTACTTTATAAACTATGTGAGTACAATTACCACTTACTAAATCAACCAAGTGGTCTTGATCTTAGTGTATTATAGATGTAAAAAAAGGCTATTATGTTAAAATTACATTTTAGAGATAGAATGGGAATAATTAAATTGCAGCAATGAGAAGTACATGAAAAATCATTCACTTTAAAAAAATTGCACCTAATTTTTTTTATATGAGCTCAAATGGACCCCCAAAAGTTCCCAAAATGAGAACAAGCCAACAACACTTGTGAGAATTTTTTAACTTCTAGAAAAACTAGACACCAAAATTAGGAATAGACTACACCACTATGAACCCACCAAAATTGTATCCTATATAAAAATGACTAAAAAATGACACCGTACGACCAAGAATGAAGCCTCAAAAGTCTCAGTGCAAAAATGAAATGACCAATTGAGAGGGGGTTGAGGTTTGGGTTGTGGATTGATGATGCCACACCAATGTCATCTAGTGAGAAACTACACAAGTTGACAAAAAATAACCTTTCATCTTTAAAATAATTATTAGTCACTTGGAAACCACTGTCAACAAATTAAAACTACGTGGCTAGCAAAATATTCATTTGTCATTCCCCAACCACCCATGAAAATCATGAAATTGGTTGTACAAGGCTGAAACCACCATTCAAAAATTGGAATCCACCTATATATGCACATGATGTGGTTTTCAAGGTTGCCTCCAACAAAGGAAGGAAAATGTTGTGGTATATTTAGATGTTAGAATCTTATTTTCTATTGGTGGTTGGAGAGAGTTGGGTAGCAATAAAATTATTGTTAGTGGGGGTTTTACCTCGGTAGGTTCCTATACATAAGGCTCTGATTTAATAGCTCCCACAATAAATAGGTAGGTATGCAAGTTACTTGTGACCTACAAAACAAATCTCAAACCCTACCCTGCAATAAACACATATATACCCATATAAATAATTAAATGAAATTAAAACAAGATACATCATACATTGCAATTAATGTCATAAAAAGATTCAACTACACAAATTATATAGTGCTTGTACAAGCTTATGGAATCCTTATGGTATGGCCTCAAGCAACAATCTATAAATGGAGTCATTCCTAGGGTTTTCATGCCTTCCAAACACAATGGTGTTGCCTATTTCAACATTGGAAGCTCTAAAATTTGACCTCATGTCTGAAGCTTCAAACTTGAAGCCCTCAATCCTTAGTGGAGACAAGCAAGATCTAGATCATCTGGTGGCTCTAAATCCATGTAAGATTCAATGAGAATCCAAACATATAAGCAAAGATTTATGTGATAGGAGATGAGTTATAGAAGCTAAAGGTACAAATAAACAAAAATATGTAGAATGTAATTAATGATTATTCTAATATAGAGATGTGAAAAAATATAATGCAAAAGATTTCTTACAAATATAGTCATCTTGGATGCATGAATCAAGGAGATGTCATATCCAAGAGGTCATGAGTTTAACTCACAATCACTCCCTAGTAGGAGGTGAGTTAACTTAGTCGAACTAAGATAGAGGTGGCCTTGAGTAAACAAAAGTGGCACGTAACTCCCTTTAATCAAGATTGATGAGGCACCGGTGCCACTTGAGTACCTCAAGTCAAGGTGTGCACATTTCATTATTTGTTAGAAATGAAGGTGCAAACCACACAATGGAAATCTGATTCAAACCTTATTAATGTCATCTAAATAATGTAGAATCAATAGAGATTGCAACAGAAACAAAACCCACTACACAAAAATAACATGCATTAAGAACTGAACACATATAACACAGTATGTAACGTGGTGAAAACCCTTTCGAGTAAAAAACTCCACCAAGAAAAGAGGCTCCAAGTTGTATTATCTTCAAATATGAGATTACAATACATGCACTTCCTCTTCCTCTTCAATCTTCAATCCAACAACACCTGTTACTCTCAACTCTGCTAAAAATGTAGTACAAATATCCTTATAAAAGGGGGTTGCCTTCTAGGGCAAGAAAACTAACATAAAATCAATTGCCAGATCTGTGACCTAATGAGAAATGGGCCAGATTTACAATGATAAAATTTGGCAAGAAAACCAACATAAAGAAAACCCCCCTGCAATCCCTCGTCGCAGACAAATTAGCGTCAGGGACCGGATATAAACATGTGGCTGAAACAAGATAGATGTTGGTGAAACTTTTCATCCCTTATGGGTGATTTAAAACAATAATAGGAATAATAAATTACATAGGATTTACAAAGTTGATGGCACCTTAATCCTAACATTATTAATTATCTAGGTGAGGGAAATTAAGTATTCCTAATTTCCTTATGTAAACTTACTGAATAATTGCAATATCACACTTAGGATAAAGTATTATCCAAGATGAAGTATGAGTATTACACCAACATAAACATAAGGGAAAAGGGCATGGGTATGCAATTTTCACCATTACATTTTCCTCCACTCTGATGTTCATGTGAACTACTATGTAGATGCATGTCAAAGTAAAACAAGTATTCAACATGGAAACAAAATATTTTTCAAACACTTAAAGGATATAGATCTACTCAAAGTATATAGATCATTCTTGAATTCTCCTCACAATGAGAGCATTGAAATCTCAAAAAAACATGTAATGAGTAGCATCTATCACATATTTATAATAGGCATTAGTTAAATATGACTTTCTCAAAAAAGAACTGTTCTTGGAAATAGTAAATATAAAAAAGATAAGGGTGAGAGATTCAATGTGATATAGAAAGTGGTAAAGATTTGACTAAGTAGAAATGAAAAAGGATTGTGACCAAGAAAACAAGGCTAGTAAATCTCCCCTAGACAAGGGAATGACTATGATCTTGTCACTAAAAAACTTAACTCGCAAAGGAACATTAGTGACATATATGCCCCCTCTAGTTGCTTGCATACAAAGGATGCAAGCAATTGGAGGAAAGGAGAAAAAGGTATGCTAATGAATGTAAACCTAGTAAAAGATATTATCATATGATAAGCATATAAAGCATAAAGAAGATGTAATCATGAATGAAGGAAAATAATAGTAGCCATATTCACTCAATCAGGATCATATATGCACTAGTAAAATGTAAGAGATAAGGTGCGATAAAGATGATAAACATGTAATCATAAGCATAATAAGGATCACAAACATGGGATCATAGGATATAATCATGATAGGGATCATAAATATGTAGAAATGATAACATAAGGATGTGTACCATTAGGAACATCATAATAAGTATGGCATGTAGCTAGGCATCATAAACATGGAGCATAGGAAATTAGCATGATAAAGATCATAGGCATGTAGGTATGTGAATTAGAGATGGCCGTGATAAGCATACACATTATAACATAATATATGTGCACGTGTGATAACCATATAGAAACATGATATATAACATAGGAAGCATCTAGGAACATCATGAAAGAAGCGTCATAGGAACATAATAAGGAACATGTGGAAACATAAGTGGAAAACATGCAGCATAGGAGTCAAACACGACATATAGGAAAATATGGAACCTAACAAGGAAAGTGTAGGAGTTAAATAAAGAACATGGAAAAGTATAGGGGCTAAACAAGGAACATATGAAAGCATAGGAGCTAAACAAAGAACGTAAGAAAGAATGGGAGATAGATATCATAAATATGTAACATGGTGTAAAGTTGGAAATTGCCTACTTTACAATCTATGCCTTATGCTTTTGTCCTCATTTTGGTGACCACTCCCTTATGTTTCCACTTTCTAAGATTTTCCCAAATAATGGACTAATTCCCCAGTAGACACAAGTCTTATCCAACCCATAAAACATATACTAGAAGTTTCAAGTTAAAATCCATAGAGACACTTGTCTATGATAATAATTGTATCTTGGACATGTGTTAAGATATGATGCAAGTGTCTAGGATTAAATTGGAATAAAGATAGTTTAATTGTAGAGCTTGAGCTACCCCTAAAGCCATTCTAAAACCTCTCCAATGCTAAAATCAACCCCAAGATTCAAAAATCCTATTAGGCTATTTTGAAATCATAAAGAAAAATAATCATTCTACACTTTTAGAATCTACAAGTACTGAGTTTTCTCTTCCAACACTTGTAATAGCATATTGAAGCCCCCATATTGAAGATCTATAGAAAAATATCGATGTCATCCTCCTTGCATTCTCCATGGTTGCATCTCTCATCTCTTAGGTATATTTCTCCATTCTCTCTTGTGTCCTTCATATGTTTTCCTAATCCTTCAATGGCTACCTATATTAAACGAGTCAAAGAAAAGAGCAATTTATTAACAATGAGTAGAAAATACAAATACAAGGAAAAGTTGGTTCTAGACAAGCAACCGAACTATCAAGCAAAACAAACTACCAATAGTTTGTATATGATAAATGATGTAATATAAATGATAAGAATCCCCCTTATTACATCATATGCCCAAGAGAACAAAGCAAGAAAGTTCAAAAAACCTTGAACTTCACAGTTGCAAGAGATTTTGTAAATATGTTAGCATGTTGTTCTTGAGTCGAACAAAACTCTAGAGTTGGATATTATGTTGATGAACATGTTCATGGATATAGTGGCAGTGAACCTCAATGTGCTTGGTTTGCTCATGAAAAATAGGATTGTGAACAAGCTTCAACACACTCTGATTGTCGCAAAATAAAGTGGTAGGACCTATCTCAGGAACACCCATGCCTGTCAAAATTTAACGTAATCATATCACCTCATAGATAGATCCACCTGCAACATGATATTCTCCCTCTATGGAAGAGCAAGAAATGGTAGTTTTATTTTTGCTCCCCAAGATATCATATCAGATCCAAAAAAGAAAATGAAGCCTAAAGTAGACTTCCTGTCATCCACTGAACCTACATAGTCCACATCCGTGTATCAACACAAAGAAAAATCTACATTCTGCTTGTATTCCAAGCCACATGTCACTATACCATGGATGCATCTCAAAACACACTTTGCTTCTTTCCAATGAGCAACCTTAGGTTCCTGCATAAACCTAGAAAGATAGCTGATATTGGGCCTAGTATAAGTCAGGTAGATGAGACTCTCAATCAACTGACGATAAAGAGTAGCATTCACTTGAGGTGATGGATCATGGTGAGAAATTTACAAGCCTGTCTCCATGGGGGTCGACATAGGTTTGCAATCTTCCATTCTAAACTTCTCGAGCAATGTCTTGGCATATTTCATCTGAGAGACATAGATATGATTTTGTTGTTGTCACACTTCAAGTCTAAGACAATAATGTAGGAGTTCGAGATCTGTCATGTCAAATGATCATTTGAGATCATTCTTTGTTGCATCAATCATTTGAGTAGAACTCCCCGTGATGACCAAATTATCTCGACATATACAATCAAAATTACAATCTCCCCCTTTCTCTTTGAGGTAGAGATTGGGATCATATGGATTCCTAGTGAAGAGATGCTCATCGATCTTGATGTAAAAAGCTTGAGGAGCCTTCTTAAGACTATAGAGGGATTTGATAAGTCTATACACTTTGTGTTGTTGTCCAAGTGAAGTGTACCCCTCAAGTTGAGTCATGTAGACTTCTTCTTTGAGATCTCCATTAAGAAAGGCACTCTTGACATCCATTTGATGAATTTTCCAACCAAACAGTGCTACCATGGCCAATACCATACAAATAGCCTTGATCTTCATTGTAGGGGAAAATTTTTAATCATAGTCAATGTCTTCCTTTTGTGCATATCCCTTAGCCACAAGTCGGGCCTTATACTTGTCAATGCTACCATCTACCTTATATTTGATCTGAAAAACCCATTTACATCCAATAGCTTTCTTCCCTGGTGGAAGATCAACAAGTTCCTATGTTATTCCTCAGTAATTCTTGATATTCTACATCCATGGCTTTTTTCCAAGGTGGTGACTCAAGAGCCTATTGTATTGTGTTTGGTTCTGAACTCTATATAATTGTACACATAAGGGCCAATTTTACTCCTCATGAGACTTGCTACGAGTTTTGGGCCCACTGTGAGATGTATTTGCAACTGCATCATCTTTAGCATCCTTCATTGTGGCCTAATACCACTTAGGAAGCTTTTTGTGCATAGGAGATGAGGAAGGAGGTGGTGAAAGAGGGGAAAATAATCCAATGGAAACAAAACCTCTTCTTGTGCTTCTTTAACAAATTCCTCATCTTCATAGTCAAATCAAAAATTCTTTGTTTTTGAGAACTAATAGGTGATGGTGAGGAAGAGGTGTTGCATCATATTTCCTCATAAAAAAAATCCCTGCTAATGTACACCTTTTTGGTTACTACACCCATAAGTCGATATCCTTTTGACTATGAACTGTACCCAAGAAAAATACACTTCAAAGACTTATCATCCAATTTTTCCTTTGTACCTTGGGAACATGCATGAAGGTTGTACATCCAAACACTCTGAAATGTGATATAGAGGGCTTCGTCCCAGTCCATGTTTCTTCAGGTGTGATATTTTAAAGCACTTTGGTGGGTGCTCAATTCAACAAATACATAGATGTATGAACCGCTTCATCCCAAAATGCAGGAACAAGATCTACATCCTTTAACAAGTATTGCATCATTTCCATAATAGTACAATTATGCCTCTCTGCAACACCATTTTGTTGCAGTGTGTAAGAAGTGGTCAACTATCTTTGAATCCCATGTTATTGTAGGTAGTTTATAAACTCCTTACTAGTGAATTCCCCCCCTCGATCTGAGCAAAGGGCTCTAAGAGATTGACTTGACGACCTTTCTACAAGAGCTCTAAATTCTTTGAGTTTCTCAAAAGTTTGATCTTTGTGAGCCAAACAATAGACCCACATTTCTCTAGTACAGTTATCCACAAAGAGTAGAAAATATCAGGCAATGTTATGACTTGATGGTATAGGTCTACATAGATCAGTGTGAACTAATTCTAAGGGACTAGAGACTCTATTTTTGGCAACAAGAAAAGGATCCCAATGTTGCTTTTCAAAAAGACAATGGGAGCAAATAACTTATGTTTTTTGTATGGGGGGAAGTCCTCTCACCATATCTCTCTTACTCAAGGAAAGAAGATAACCAAAACTGAGATGGCCAAATCTCTGATGCCAAAGAGTTGTGAATGCATTAGTTTTAACTGCAAGGGCTTGATCTGCATATGTGACATCAACAAGTTGAAACATCTTTTCGACCCCTAAAGCATCGGCAACAACTTCAATATTGTGAGTTTTGTCTCTAATGAGATAAAGTTTCTCACCATTATGTTGATCAAGTTCAACTTTTAAGTTGTGATCTAGAAATTGACTTATAAAGAGTAGGTTCTTTGTGAGCCCTAGAACATGGAGAACCTTAATAAGTACACGTTTGTGAGTTTTTGGTGGAAAGGAAATATTCCCAATTCCTTGAACATTATAAGAGGTGTCATCACTGAGTGAAACTTGCCCATATGAGGTTGATGGACTGAGATCATAAAACCACTCTTGTTCACTTGTCATATGCCTGGATGCACCAAAATCAACATACCAGACAAAACTATTTGAAGTGGATGTCTTAGTTTCAATGGCATACAGAAAACTTTCTTCATCTGATCTCCTGTAGATGCAACATTACCATGTTGCTTATTATGATTTTTCTTTCAATGCGGATTCTTCTTCTTGTCCCCTTAAGAAGATTTATATGGCTTTCTTTGACTGGATTCACTATTAGCATAGGAATTATACTAGCAATCTTTGAGATCATGTCCCTTTCTACCACAAATGAGACACTTCTTTTTCTTGTTAGAAGAATTTTCTTGGTTTGGTTTAGATTGACCTAATGGACCACTCCGATGTTTAGGTTGTTTTCCCTTCTACTTTGATGTGAGGGCCTGATTGTCTTGGGAGTCAAAAGTCTCACCATGGATTGCTTCTCGTTGAAGCAAATTTACCAATTCTTCAAATGATGGTGTTCTACTAGCCACATTTCTAGACAAGTGACAAACATTCGAAATGAAGGGGGTGGTGCTCTTAGGACTATAGACCTATAAGAGAAGCATCTGTTACTTCTTCCCCAAATGCTTGGAGTGATGTTCTAATTTATGCAACTCTTATAAAAAATGCCTCTACCTTTTCACCACTTTGCATTTGTAGATAGTGTAACTGACATTGCAAATGGAGAATTTGATTATATTTTTTAGCCTCATAAATAGTTTTGAGGAAATCTCAAGCCTCTTTAGTAGTGGTGTATGTACAAATGTGATGTTGAACCTCATCAGACACTCTAAATTTGCCCTTTTGATTAGCCTTATCAAATTTGTTTTGATCATTACTAGCTTGTGCAAGTCGAGTTGTAGTCCTAGAGACTATATCCCAAAGGTCTTCAAACTCAAGGTGGGTTTGGACTTTGGTTTTCCAAGCAACATGGTTGTCTCCTCTCAGAAGTTGAGAGTCAGGAAGCATAATTTTAGGACCACTGGAAGCCATTGTTTATAGTTTTGAGGGTCCTTATCTCTCTAGATGTAACCCTTATATCTCCTTGACATTTTACAGGGTCGATGCCACAGACATCGTTGTTGTAGCTTTATTAGGCGATGGATGTAGTAGTTCAACACAACGGCATTACTCGTAAATGCAAATCAGAGGCATTATGAATACCGAACGCTGCTAGTTTGGTTTTATTTGAGTTTTCAAAACTTAAAATGGCTTGCAAAAAATTGTATAATATTAAGCTCCAAAATGAAAATTTTAAGTGCAAGGAATAATAATATAGTTTGAAATAGTATTTAACTATATTAATAATGCACTTTTGATATTTCTAATGTTCAAACTATTAGAAATGAAAAGAATTTAAAAAATAATATTATAATTCTTGTATTATTAATAAAATTCATTTCAATTCTAAAGTTTATTTTTCCAAAATAATTAGAGTTTCTAAAAAAATAGGGAGATTAAAAAACAAATGCACTGTGACTAACTCACAAGTCTTCTCCAGCAATTTTCATGCTCAAGCAATCTCCACGCTCAAGCAAGGATTTTAGATGCTTCCACACATAGTGAATTGTTGCGATGTAAATGGTTTAAAATGCCTTTGAATGTACCTCATCAAATGATCTTCACCTTCAACGGCTTGCAGATTGAATTCAACAGCATTCAATGTGCATTTCTGAACAAATTATGCCCTCAAACGGCTTCAAACTTTGCCTTCAAACAACTTCAAACTGTTGAGCAAATATTCTCATATGCTCTTCACATATCCTATTCTTCTAAAAACACTTTCAAAAACTTCTCAAACACCTTCAAAAGTTTTCACACACCCTTTGTTTGCAGATCATTTCTCATCAGATATACAGATTTGAACGCCTTCATTCAATACCTTCATACGCCTCCTTTAAACTTCTTAGGCCTGCAATACTTTTCGACAGCCCTTCAAACTTGGACACACCATGCCTGCAAACAGCTCTTACACTCACAGCTGGATTTGGAAGTATGGAATGGCTTTTATCTGCAGATTTCAATGCCTTCTCAATCTGTAGATTTCAACGTACAGGCACAAGCTTTATCTTGCTCTGATACCATATTAAACAAGCCAAAGCAATGAGCAATTTATTAACAATGAGCAACAAATATAAATACAAGGAAAAGTCAGTTCTAGACAAGCAACTGAACAAACTACCAATAGTTTGTATATGATAAATGATGTAATATAAATGCTAACAACCTAGAGTCCTTATTCCTTCCCAAGTCTACATATACACCTCCCATATCTTTCCCAACTTAGTCCCTCATTCTCCATATCCCATCTATTCCTCCGTCACTCTCTCACACACCACATTAGCATAGCTTGCTCCTAGGGTTTTATGATTTAGGATCACATTTTACACACAACACTTTACATAATCACACTAGGGGTCACATACACCCAAAAGTTTTAATAGGATGAGTTGAGTTTGGAACATACAACCTATGTGACTAACTAAGGCAGTCTTCTAAATAGCCACACCCTTTCTTTTTTTCCCATTACATATGTAGATGTTCAAAGATTAATAACAAGAGATTGAAGGCACTTTGAGAGGTGAGATAGTTTGGAAAAAGAAGCAATATGTAGAGGTATATGAGACCTAAAAATTTCATAGTTCCACCATTTACATAGACACTAGTGTCAAAACAACAAAAGTTACTTATGATAGAGTGTTTACAAAGTTATATGTGTTCCTAGAACTCGTAGGAGTACCTTGATCCAATGTAGATGTCATGTGTATCATTCTAAGGAGGGTAGGAGTGCCACTGTTCAACTCTAGTTACTTGTCTACACACCCATGAAGAGGGGTAGGAGCGCCCAAGTTTAGCACAAGTATCCTATACATGTGTCTCAAAAGGGAAGGAATGTCTAGATTCAATGCTAGTGACCTACAGGGTTGTCCACACTTCACAAGTGACATGTAGGAGCGTTTGACACCAACACTAGTGTCCTAGTATATGAAAATTAGATGAGATTTTCTAAAATCATTTAACCCCCCTCTAAAATCCATTTCCAATGTCCTATTCTACATTAGACATGTTTTTCTACCCTAATCTTAGTTTTATTTCCATAGCATTATCTAGTTCTAGTTTTCAATTCCTAGCTTCTATGTTTAATTTATTTGAATATGTAACTCTAATAGATGATAGATCTATGTTATATTTACTAACATATTTTAATTTTCAATCATATTTCAAGTAGATTAGTGCAAATAAAGAAAGTGTAATCATAGGTTATAAGATATCTCATCCCCTAACACTAAAATAACCTAGGGTTCCCAAATTTGTTCTTTCACATTGATAACATAGGAACTAGATGACATGAGCATATAACAAAGGATCTAAAGGAAGCACATAAACAATTATAAGAAAGAGGCCACCACATGGGGAAAACTAATCATAAAACATAATATAGAAGGTGAAATGAGTTTATATAAAATACATAGCAATCATGGAATAAATAAAAGGTCAAGTTGTAAAAAAACATAAGAAAAGAAAAAGTAAATACTTATAAGTATATAAATAAAGCACAGACTCATAGGTCTCAAACAATTACATTAGTGAGATCCCCATCCAAGAGTTCACCTTCATCTCAACAAGTAACATCAAGCTCCTCATCCTCAATTATATGGCTTTCCTCTTGTTAAGAATTGGTAATCTTTTTGAAATACTAGTAATAGGTGGAATTGTGGATTTACATCCTTCTTAACTTATTTTTCTTATTTATTTGGAGGTGATTCCATAGAAAGATTTTGCATTTGTTGAACCATAACATTTTTCTTTGGTACCCAGGAAGAAGTATTGCCTCTAGCATGAAATGTGGATTTTTGAAACATATTGCCTTGGTTCTTTTCATGCTTCCTTAGTACATAAGTAATTTGTTTTGCATAAGGATCATTGTAAGGAATGAATATATCAAGACCTTGATGCTTAGATACCATAGGATATGTGATGCAGGAGCATCCCAAGCGTAAAATTAATCCTATATCAACCAAAAATATTTGTTTTATGTTTGTTGTATTTTGTAGGTATTTTTCAAGTGTTATTGTCATTTTACATTACCACAATTACATATTTCTTGTCATAGTTTTGAAATAGTAATGTTAGGTCTTTAGTCATCATTGATCTAATTGTGCACTACTTCATTTATAACCAATCAACATAATAGTTTGAACATCGTGTCTTAAGAGTGTCATGAGCATGTCCACATGCTTTAAATTGTATTTGATGTTGTATTGTAAGTTGAAACATGTTTTCATTATAAGATGTACCTTAATTGGACTTTGCACAAAAATATTTAATCTTATGCCAAATTAGAAGGTTACCTACTTGATTCTTAGTCTTAAATGTGTTCATGAAACATGTTTTCATTGTAAGATGGCACCTTAATTGGACTGTGCACCAAAATATTTAATATTATGCCAAGTCAGAAGGTTACCTACTTAATTATCAGTCTTAGATGTGTTCATGAATGAAGTGCATGATGTTTTGTGATCCACATCTCAATGTATATTGATGGTGGTCATTTCACACATTTCAAGAAGATACACCCAATTGCAAGGTCAACTTAAGGTTAAAATTATTTAATATTGGGTCATTGATTCTGATCGTGCATGTACCTACCTAGGTGATGTACTATATTTTGCATTAGTGCCATCTTTCTATATCTTTCTTCCTATAAGAAGGTGGCCAAAATCACTTGAGAGTAGTTGTGAGCTAGAGAATGGAGAAATCAATTAGCAAGTCAATGAGAGTATTTTGAGATCTCAAAAGATCTATATTGTATTAGAAGGCCTAAGCTTGAATCATATTAAAGCTTATGAATTTTATGATGTAATTAGGTTTTGAATCAATAAAATCTAGTTCATTTTGTGAATTTTTATTAGTTTTTGTGCAAAATAGTGGACTATTTTTATTTGTTACATGGTTAGATAGTCTTTAATTACACCCTCCAACTGTCATGTCCCCTTTTTCAGATGAAAATAATTAATAATATTATTTAAATTGGGCCTGATAATTTTTAATTTTTAGGACAACTTAATAATATTATTATAATTAAAATAAAAGGTGTTTTTAAGCACTACTACTAAAATAAAAGTATTTTTAAACACTTAAAATAAAAGTAAAATAAAACAAAAAATAAAGAGTATTTTTAAATACTTTAAGGGAAATTTAGGACCCAAGGGCCCAATTCAAAAAGGTATATCAAGGAGGCATCTATCTTCATTTGATCATCATTCAAGTTATCATTTGCATATAATTTTTAGATTTGGTCATCTTGTTCAATCTAGGGCATCCAAGGATGAAAACCCTTGGCTGCAATTTGCGATCTAGGAGGACAAAAACCCTCTTGGCTCTTTTTTTGGAGGTGAAGATGAAAACCCTCAATTTTTTGGCATTGGAAAATCCACCTAGGGTTTTCATGGTGAGCTAATTTAGTGATTTGTGCAAAATTTTAGGGATTTATCGATTAGATTTGTGAGCAATTAATTGTTTGTGATTTTGGAATTTTTTCTACAAGGGCATATTGATGGTTTGACATCTTTGGAGGGTTTATGCACTATTGTTAGAGGTTTCCTCACTTCATAAAATTTAAGGATATTTTCTAAGGAGGGTGAATCAAGTGGGAGACCAATCAAATTTATATTAAAGAGTTTGGGGATTGTTTTGGTTGATTTGCTATTGTTTCTACCCCTTTGTAGTTGTGATACCATTTGGAGTCTTTGTAACCTTCTAGGAGTGGTGATTTATGTGGAGAATTAGATTAGATCATACCATACGGTTTTGTAGAGTTTTTATTAGTCATTTCCAGCCTTGAACAAACTATGCACCTCTCTTTATGCAAGTCGTACAATCCCAGATAGTCATACCACTTATACATTACCATAACATCTCATATTGGCATCTCCTATCAACTTTGAAGTAATTGTGTAAAGGTTCTTGATATGATTATTCACTTTCAGTAGGTTGTACAAGTCACATGGTGTTTCTAGGTTCATTTATACTTCTTAATTTCATGTTTTCAAAAAATTGCACTCAGATTTGTTAATTTCTAGCAATCATTCTTGGGGAGAATCAATATTAGAGGTGTCTATTACAGTTTGTGACACAGATCTACATATATTTGAGCCCTAAGGCTTATTTCCAATCAAATGAAGGTAATCAAATTTATAACAGTCAATATTGATGCTATCTTGTTCACTTTGCTTAGATCTGGTCTTTAATTTGCATTTTGATGTTGCATACCAATCTGTAGTTTCATTTGGGGTTTGAATCTGTCTCTTTGAAAAGGTAGTTTGTTGTTTTTAGTTATTGGTTTGCTTAAAAGTTAGAAAATTACAAAAAAATAGAATATTACAAAAATAATTAATTGGGGACAATATAGTGGTATCAAAGCACATAGACCCTGCCAGCCTGTGGGTTGATCTAATGAGTTCATGCAGCTGAATCAAAGAGATATGAGGGTTTCAGAAAGGGAAAGGAAAAATTTGGAACTAGTAAAACAAGAAACTAGTGTTGGAATAGGAGGCAAAGGTAAGAAAGACATGGAAAACAAGGAAGATAAGTTTGAGGCTTTTCTTAGAAGGTAGAATCAAGCTTTTAAGAGTTGGGAGTAGACAAATCAACTATTAGTTCTGTAGACACCTAAAATTGACTTCAATTTCACCATCACTCAATATACCTTATTCTGCCACATTAATTAAATCATTATTAATTATTTAATTAGTTAATTTTCTCCACTTCCTAACATTAATTAAATAATTTACAATTATTTAACTAATCCTTTCTTTCTTCTAATGTTAATTAAATAATTTATATTATTTAATTAATTAAATCATAAATCCAACACTAATTAAATAAATCAAATATTTATTTAATTAATGAAATCCAATATTAATTAAATAAATTAAATATTTATTTAATTAAATCAAATCATATCTTCTTCTAGATTTCTTTCCAAAATTGAACTCATGTGTATCTAATTAATTTATTTAATTAGATAATCCTCTCAATTATCCTCTTATCTTCTTTTGATTTATTTCCTTTTAAATCAAATAAAAATCAAATCCTTTTGCTCTTTCAAATCTTATCTTCTACTTGTTTTATTTCCTCTTTTGTGAAATAAAGCAAAAAATCAAATCCCTTCTTTCTTCTAATATTAATTAAATAATTTATATTATTTAATTAATAAAATCCTAATAACATCTTCTTGATTTCTTTCCAAAATTGAACTCATGTGCATCTAATTAATTAATTTAATTAGATAATTCATCAATTATCCTCCCATCCTTTTTCAAAGATTTATTTCCTTTTGAGGATTTAAAACTAAAATTAAATCTCTTTCTATCATTTTAAATCCTATCTTATCTTGTTTTATTTCCTATTTGATCAAATAAAGCAAAAATCAAATCTCTATCAAATCTTCTTCCCTCCACATCAAAACTCTATAAATATAGCCTCGGCCAAGCCATTATCAACACACAACAAAATAAATGACACAACAAAGTATAGTTATGCGGAATCATGAGCAACCAACATATCAATCATTCTATGAATCAAAGTGTGCGGATTTGATTGAAGGATAAGGTTTTGTGTTTGCATTTATCTTTTATTTTCCTTTGATCATTTTTCACATATACATTTTGGCACACCCGCGACTCTAACCCTCACTTTTTGCAGGTTTTTGTGCTTAAATTTACAAATCTAGCTTGCTTTTTGTGGGTTTTATAAACATTTTATTGCAGATTTATGCCATTTTTGGAAAAAAAAAAAAAACCCTAGGTTTTAAGATTTTATCATATCTTTCAAACGGCTACAAATTTTACTACAATATTTTAACAGAAGTTTATTGATCATCTTAGGAACCTATAGCAGAAAAATCACGTCTTTATCATCAGTTTTGAATGAGTTATAATGATTTTAGTTTTTTTCATAAATTTGCATAATTTTTGTATGCAAATCAATGAAATTTCAAAAAAACTTTTCATTTCTAGAAAGCTCTTGAAATTTTAATGGGCGTCTATTCTTTACAGATTTAATTTTGAGGCCAAATAAGGTACGAAATGATCAAATCTTTGCCAACTGTTGCATTTTCATAAATCCACATTTCTAGGCGCAAATCAGGGAATTTTTCTGACTTTTTTATATTTCTAGAAAGGTCTCAGAAAATTAGTAGGCAAGTTTTTACATTTCAGGTCAAAAATGTTTCAAAATGATCAAATCTATGCCACTATCTAAAAAAAAATGTATCTGAAATTGCAATCTTCTGATGAGCTTATCTTTTTATGGCGGCTGCATTTTAACATTATTTTCTATTTTTTTTTCATGGATTTGGTTTTGTGCTAATACTTTGATTGCAGCTATCTCAGTTGTCAAAGATAAAATCATTGAAACTACTAACGGATTGTGTGCAACATTGCTTGTCAAAGATCAAATTTTATCACTAATCTAGGCACTTAGTTTAATCTAGGGGGTTAATTAATCACTATTTGTTGTGCTTGTAAAGTGGTAGGTGTGTACTCTCACCTTGTGCAAACTCGGTGATCAGAAGCCAAACCCATCTCTTTTATGTTTTTAACCCCTTAAAGGGCCTACCTCCCAATTTGTGAGAGGGAACAACCCAAGCGGTACTTTTGTTTCGGTTCGCTATATAAATAATTGTGGTTGTGACAAAAGTCATCAATAACCTGGTGCAAATGTTCTATACTGATGGAAGTCTCCCTCAGTATCCATGAGATGCGAAGAAACCCTTTTTGAGGGCTGGGAGACCTCTTAAATGAGTGAACCACCTCATGTATAGACACCAGATTATCCTGAAACACTAACTAGAAACCACTTGTTGTTAAGGCCAAAAACCTTTTTTGCTTGCTGGTGCAGGAGGTCGGACCTCCGAAGCCACCCTACACGTACTATTCATGGTAGAGACAAAAAACCCCTCGGTTCATAAGATCTCTGGATCTTCAGGGTAAGAGATTTGGTGTGCCCGTGCTATGGTGGGGGAGCCAATGTCGCCAATATCTCTAGTTGTCTGCCTTGTCTCAGTATATGGAATAATCCAAGTAGGGACTCAGCAAGTAGTATCCTCTTTCTAGCCTAGTTTGTGCGTGCTTACGAGTGTTTTCAAATTTGTCGAGACCAGTGAAAAATTTTGGGGCTAATCTAGGCTCTCATTCAAACTTTTACTCTAATTTTGTATCAGAGTCATCCAAAACTTTTTGTCTACCATTTTTGTGTGTGTGTTCAAAACAAACATTTTCCACTTCTTATCAGACATCTAGCCAGTGTGTTTTTATGCTTAAAGTGCATCCTTGTCACCATTTGTCATTGTGAATCCTAATAAGTTCTTTAATTGATCAAATCATTCAATCTGTCAATTTCCCACCTAATTCATTTATCATCATTTTACTCATATTCTCATCCTTGAACCGAGTCCAATCTTCATTTGTCAAAATGGTTGTGATCATCAATAAATCTAGGCCAAATCCAAAACCATATATACTCCAAGGTGGTCCAAAATTCGCTCCTAATGATGATGAGGATCTTGTAGATTTTGAGGCATACTTGGAGGAACAAACCAAAATCCAAAGACTTCAATCTATGTGTAACTCAATCCCAACACAAGACCAAAAGATCTTACCCAAAAACCACAAACATACCAATTCCATGAGTCACCCTCATCATCATGTCAACCTAGTTCCTCCTTATCAACCAATCTCATGAATATTCCTCAATATCCATCTCCAAATCCTCCACAACATGAGCATACTAGTACTAGCCACTCCTCACACCAAGATCATGCATCCTTAACCCATCTTAATGATACTATTGACAAGGGAAATACCACCTTAAGTTTGGAATCATACACCACTCCATCTACTAGTCCTCCATCACCATCCAATAGAATGCCTATCCCAAAGCATACTAGTCCTACACCAAGACCACCCTCAAACTTCCCAAGCTCTAATCCATCAACCAAAGAATCCTTGAACAATTTTCTCCAAATATTCTTTACAAAATCTAAAAGCAAAAGAAAAGCTATGGAGAAATCCAAATCCACTCATCCAATTTCATCCCCATCTAGCACAAGCAATCCTAATCTTACACATAAGCCTACACCTTCTATCATTATTCTTCATCCATTATATTGTGCATCTACCCATATACTAATGAAGGATGTGATCTGTTGGCAAGAGACACTATATGGATTCATGATTGTTGTCATTGATGGCAACAAAGTTCATCCCACATCTGCAGGACATGGTGTGTCTCTACCGGAAGTCAAAATGAAGAATGTTGCGGTCCGGTAAACAAGAACAGAGCATGTGGCAAGGTCTGACAGACAGGTCCGGATCTCTCAGAGGAAGTATCTTGGTGCAATGCAGATTTGGGGAAGTCAAGAGGACTACCTTGAGTGGTATATTCCAAGGATTTAGCCTCCGGTGATAGATGAGGAAAAAGATATGAATAGTTGAGTACCGAATTCCTGAGTGACAGTGTGAACAGAGGAAGAACTGATTGACAGAACATCAGACTACTTTCCAGATGTGTTACTGATGGTGTTAAAGGTTATGAAGGCATGAATCATGTTTGGCCGACATGATTAACGATTTCTACAAGCATATACTTGATTTGCATTACTTGATGTGCAAGGATTCAGCCGACAGAACAGAGTTTGTGAAAAGATTGACTGTTCCGGGTGCCGACTAGAAAGATAATGAAATCACTTGTGCAGATATATATATAGGATGGATTTAGTTGTAAGAAGTGTTGTTGTAGTTAGTGATGTGCGAATAAAAGTAGAAGAGTAGAGCAGAAGTGGTAAGAAAGTTCCGGTATGAGAAAGAAAGCAGCTTAAGGGAAAAGCAAAGATGAAGTGCAGCAGATCAGTATACTGAGCCTAACCGGAACTGGACTCCAGCATTTGCAGATGCTACCAATCAATTCAAGTATTGTATAACACTCTTTTGTAGACAGTGAGTCTCTTGTAGGCAGTGTGCCTCTTGTGAGCAGTGTGCTCGGGTAGTGAGCCCTAATTGGCAAGTGCCATTTTGTATTCCCTTATTCTTCTAATAGAGAATAATCTTTGGGTTAATCACCCCGTGGTTTTCTCCCTTAACAGGGTTTCCACGTCAAAAATATTGTGTCATGTGTATCTCCATTTTCATGGTTATGTTTGCTTGTTTGAATTAATGTTGTATTGATTAATAAGAAAGTTCAGAAAGAAGAAACAATTAGGATAACTGATTCACCGCCCTCCTCTCAGTTATCAACAATTGGTATCAGAGCTAAGTTCCTCCTAACCGAGTCTAACAGCTCGAGGAAGATCTGGGAATCCAAATGGATGCATATGGTTTAAAGGAGCAACTCAAGATTGCCCTTGAGGATCTTGAATAGTCAAACTCTAAAGTCAATGAATTAAAGGAAAGACTTAAACAGGCTGATGATTTCATGAGAGAACTAAAAGACAAATTAAGTCTCTCTATGAAAAAGAGAAAGGAGCTGCTTCAACAATTAGTAAGACAAAGTGAAGCAAATAATACAAATGAAGAGCTGACTGAGAAAACCAAGTTATGTGAAAAGTTATCAAAAGAAGTCATTATGGTAAGACATGAAATGGAATCAGGAGTTATAAAGTTTACTCAAGAGATTGAAGAGAAAAGAAAAACTGAAGACAATCTAAGACAATCTCTCAAAGAGAAATCGGAAGATTGCCACCAGATGGATAGAATTATCAGACATCTTGAATCTGATCTTGAAGATGCTAAAGATAATGAAGAAAAACTTGAGAATCAAATTGTCTCTCTCAAAAGGGATCTTCAAACAGCAAATGAATATAAGAGAAATTCAAGATAAGTTCTGCTCAACTTGAAGTTCTTCTTGGAAGTCAAAAGAGGGCAGATGACAAGTGTGGTTTGGGATATGAGAAGGGAGAAAGCTCCAGATCCGGTTAGAAGAATTTTGAATCAGAAAATCCAAGAAACAGGCCTAGAAGACCTTCGGTAAGACAGCCCAATGCTCAAAGATATCCATCCTTCAATGGATACTGCCACAGCTGCAATCACTTTGGTCACAAAGCTAATCAGTGTAGAAAGAGAGTGAATCAAACTAATTCATCCTTCTCCGGACAGTGTTGTAACTGCAAAAGGTATGGTCACAAGTCTTATGAATGCAGAAATATGCAAATGAACAAATCATTCAATGGTAGATGCTTTACATGCAATAGAATAGGTCATATGGCTAATCAATGCAGATCAAGTGGATATCAGTCAAATATGCAAAGAAATGTTGTTTGCCAAATCTGCAATAGGTCTGATCATAGTGCAAAAGTCTGTAGAAGCAAGAATCAGGACAAAAGAGGTCTAGTATATCATAATCAGAACCAAGACAAGGGTAAACAAAAGATGAATGCGGATGAAGTTAAAAGTGAGATGAGCAAGATTTGGGTGAAGAAAAGTACTGAGAATGTAGAGGTTGGATCCGCACCAGACTCGGGTGCTGATATTCCTTTTGGAAATTAAAAAGTGAGCTCTAGCTCAGGGGGAGACACAAAGAAAACCTTGTTCCCCTAGCCAGTCAATTGGTGCCGGAACTGGCACAAGAAGAGTTGCGGATTGAAGGATTCATAAGGAATACATTCAAACAAACTATGGTTAAGATTTGGCAGATCCGCAAGTTGTTTAAAGATCAAGATTGATCCGGTTCTTCAAGTCATCTGAATAAGGCAAACCGAAATAATGTAGGTCGAGCATTTATTGCAATCTGATATTAGGGCTTGCGGAGCAATATAAGGGTTTTTCATTAATCACTCGTTCATTCTGCACTCAAGAAGAAACGAAAAGCGGAGCTCTGCAACGAAATTCCTCAAGTTCATCGAAGATCACTTGCAGAAGTCATTACTTCCAGAGATCAATCCAACCAACTCCGTGAAACCGATAGGCGCAAAAGGTATTTTTCATTTTCAAATATCTCACTGCAAATCTCTTGATAATGGGTACTCCGAATATTGTAAAGATTTCTGATAGACCTCATCCTACATTTAAGAAACATCCATACAAATCCTTGGAGGTAGACCCCCTAGGTGCATTTTCCAGTGTTCCACATGGTGTGTTGCACACTGAAGATATTAGGGTTTATATACATGCAAATGTTGAAGAGTTTGGGGAATTCAAACTAAGAGATATCTATCACAAACAACTGTTAGATGATTCATTTGAGCTCAAACCCCAATACAAGGGCCTTCGAAACAAACACTTTGCACAATACATACATTTCCCCTGTTTTACGAAGGATGAATGGGTTAGGTACATTCTGAGCAGAATACATGACAACTTCATGTGGTTGAATGGACCACTCAAGATCACTAATGATGCCATCAGGGCAGTTACCGGATTACACTCATCCGGTGGGATTCCTGTTCTAAAATCTGTAAAGAACCAAACTGTGAGTGAGGCTACCAGATCTAAATTTGACAAAAGAGCAATGACAGTAGATGACATCACTGATCCGGATGTCAAGTTTGCCTCCATGATCATTGGATATAAGATATATCATTCCAGTAGAGAAAATTCTGTACCTGGAACCGCCATCTATACAGCTTATGAAATGTTAAGAAAAGATGCAGACTATGATCTCTATCAGCTTCTCCTGAACCAACTCTTAGAGAATCTGCAGAAAATCAAGAAAGATAAAAAGAATTCATTCAAATATGGTGGATTAATTTTGTGCTTATTCTTCTACTTTATGAATGAGCTTCTCGGATCTAATGGCTGGGTATGGGAGAGTGATAGGTCAGTAGCTATCCAAATCAGAGATTATTTGCATGGACTTGGTGATAACCAAGCACAAAATACAGCTCTGTGGGGATACTTTAAGAACTTTCAGAACATGATGCAAACAAGAGAAAGGATTCCCCAGTCCCTTGTTGAGAAATACAAAGACACAGTCTGCTTTATGGTAGAGACTAATCAGTGCCTAATGGAGGCAGTAGAACCAAGGACAATCTGGATCATGCCCATGGGGTATGAAGTGGATGAACAGATTGTGGAGCTGCATGTTCAACATATGCTAAGTTAGCCTAAAGATCCAAAGGCAGAAAGGTTTGGAACCTTTGAGGAGCTGAGTGTAAAGATCCATGTGGAACTCAGAGAACCAAAGATGAAAAGGAAGGTGAGAAAAGAAGTAGAACATATTGCACAAGGCCTTGGGATCCCAAAGGAGGCACTTGATGCCAACCGGGAAAAGAGACAAAAAGCTAATAAAGAGAAGAAAGAGGCAGAAAAGGGAAGCAAGAAAAGTGCTCCGGTAGAAACTTCCACCCGGACCAGATCTTCAAAGAGACCAGCACCTGTCCCTGTTAAAAGCTCAAAACTGGAAGTCCAAGCATCCGGCAAAGGAAAGAAAAGGTCAAAGACAAAAGCCACAAGGACTTATACAAGTCAGAGAGATGAAGAGGAAACTGAATCTGATGAAGAAGTCAGGAAAATGAAGAAAAAGAAGAAAACATCTGGTCAACCCTCTATCAGACAGAAGGAAGAAGAAAAGGCAGAGGAATATGTTGAAAAACCCACTCTTCACATTGACGACATAATCAAATCAGTCACAGTGGACAGAAATCTTCAGTTAATGGTTGAGTTTTATGATGACTATGGTGAAGCAGATCAGAAGATATTGCAAGATGCCACAGTCAGGTATCTAAATATTTACAACAAAGCATTTATTGAAATTATATCTCTGATCCCTAAAAGCTTGGAGAAGGAACTAGAATCAAGAAAGAACACTGCCCAAGCTAAAGACCTAGAAATCCAGGAACAAATAGCAATCCAGCTATATCCTTCAATCGACCCCAAGACAATGAATATGATATTCAAAGATTGTAAGGATGAGTTCAGAAGTAAAGCAAGGATGAATCAACTTATGCTTGGTGAAACTGACAAGGTAGCCAAGGACACAGAAGAGATCCTCCGGAAGGCCTTCAAAAGATTTAATCTCCCTATTATAGAGGACTTGGGTACTGATCCCTCAGCCACAAATGTTGCAGAAGAAACTCCTGAGAAAATGACAGAAGAGGTGGGCCCTGAACAGACTAACATTTCTCCTCCAATTTCCCCTACAATCTTCGGATCAAAAGGAGAAGAAAAATCATAGGAGAAAGAAGCAGAGGTAAAAGAAAAAGAAGATGGCAGTGCAAAGACCTCAACAGAAAAGACCACAACTGCTAGTGGTGAGAATGTAGGAGGAAAGAAAACTCTAAAGGACAGCTCCAAGGTTGCAGAAGAGAAGAAACATCTGTCTCCGGCAAGAGACACTACACAAACTGTTCAAGAATTCTTGACAAAAGCCACTATAGAAATTGATGAACCGGACCTACTAAAAGGACCATTAGATTTTGACTCTTTGTCACCAGTGCAAACAATGAAAATAGCCTCATTTGCAAATGAGAAAGTCAAAGAGAAACTACTGAAATCTCACATGGAAGACTGTGAGCTTATGGAGGTAGCATCCGGAGTGCTAGAAAAGATCATGCCATCTTTTCAGAAGGATCCCACAGCCTCCTCTTCCGGTAATCTCAAAACCTTAGTCAGCAGTGTTAGTACACATTTTGATTCTCTAGAAAAATTAGCTGAAGAAAAGGTCCGGAAGGAGTTTTTAGATAAAAGGTTCTCCGAGGTACAAGGTTTGATCATTAATGATAGAAGAAACATGAACATTGGGATAAAGAGCTTAGAAAATGCTCTTAAGGATGGCGGTGAAATATACAAATTTTGTATCTCCTGGTCCAAGGTAATAGTGGAGATTGAGAAGAAAATAAAAGAGCAAGAAGACAAACTACTAAGCTTGTCTCAAAGTTTTGATCCTCTTTCATCCTCCATAATAAATCAAGAATGTCAGACTATTGCAATCACAAATGCAATAAAGAATTTTGAGAACGAAAGAAAAAACATAATTAACCGAATGAGTGAACTTAGAAGGATTATTATCCCTAAGTTAGAGGCCATGCATGAGGCCATAAGTGAAGCTCAAATCACAGCCCAGACAAATGATCTGACAGATCTAAAAAGGGCAGATACGTTTGCATTCCTGTTGAGTGGGCATATCTCAATTTGGATAGGATGAAGCAGAGTTGGGCGACAAAAGCTGTACAGTTGAAGAACACTTTTGCAGACATACTTAAGTATATGTAAGTACAACTTGTATATATATACTTATGCGGCTAAATATAGTTAAATTTTTGAAAATTTTGGCATGCGGACCCTACCCTTTGCCAGTGATGTCAAAGGGGGAGTGAGGAGCAGTGAAAAATGAGGAATCCAACTAAGGGGGAGCTCCAGAAAATGTATATAAAGATAGAGCATCAACCAAGGGGGAGCATAGTGTAAACACTTAGTCATTTTTCACTAAGTGTTGCCATCAATGCCAAAGGGGGAGATTGTTGGCAAGAGACACTATATGGATTCATGATTGTTGTCATTGATGGCAACAAAGTTCATCCCACACATCCGCAGGACATGGTGTGTCTCTACCGGAAGTCAGAATGAAGAATGTTGCGGTCCGGTAAACAAGAACAAAGCATGTGGCAAGGTCTGACAAATAGGTCCGGATCTCTCAGAGGAAGTATCTTGGTGCAGTACGGATTTGGGGAAGTCAAGAGGACTACCTTGAGTGGTATATTCCAAGGATTTAGCCTCCGGTGATAGATGAGGAAAAAGATATGAATAGTTGAGTACCGGATTCCTGAGTGACAGTGTGAACAGAGGAAGAATTGACTGACAGAACATCAGACTACTTTCTGGATGTGTTACTGATGGTGTTAAAGGTTATGAAGGCATGAATCATGTTTGGCCGACATGATTAATGATTTCTACAGGCATATACTTGATCCGCATTACTTGATGTGCAAGGATTCAGCCGACAGAACAGAGTTTGTGAAAATATTGACTGTTCCGGGTGCTGACTAGAAAGATAATGAAATCACTTGTGCAGATATATATATATGATGGATTTAGTTGTAAGAAGTGTTGTTGTAGTTAGTGATGTGCGAATAAAAGCAGAAGAGCAGAGCAGAAGTGGTAAGAAAGGTCTGGTATGAGAAAGAAAGTAGCTTAAGGGAAAAGTAAAGATGAAGTGCAGCAGATCAGTATACTGAGCCTAACCGGAACTGGACTCCAGCATTTGCAGATGCTACCAATCAGTTCAAGTATTGTATAACACTCTTTTGTAGATAGTGAGTCTCTTGTAGGTAGTGTGCCTCTTGTGAGTAGTGTGCTCGGGCAATGAGCCCTAATTGGCAAGTGCCATTTTGTATTCCATTATTCTTCTAACAGAGAATAATCTTTGGGTTAATCACCCCATGGTTTTCTCCCTTAACAGGGTTTCCACGTCAAAAATAGTGTCATGTGTATCTCCATTTTCATGGTTATGTTTGCTTGTTTGAATTAATGCTGCATTGATTAATAAGAAAGTTTAGAAAGAAGAAACAATTAGGATAACTGATTCACCCCCCCTCTCAGTTATCAACAGTGATCCATTGGATACTAGCAAGGAATCAACCACCACCCTCATGCCATCAAACTCTTATCCTTGAATCTATCCAAGAACCCTCAAATGTCATGCCTATTTCTCCTATCCCATCTTGTAGTCCAAAAGCTATCCAAGAACCTTCAAATGTTCTTGAAGATCCACATGCCATAAGCCTGATTCATTCCCCACCATACATTGAACCTATCAAAGAAACCTCCATGCCTATCCAAACTCAAGAGCTATGTCAAGAGTCAACTCCAAAGCAGGATCAACCTTGTTCCTTACCAAATCAAGATCAAAGCCATCAAGAGCTTGTCACTCCTTCCACTCATGGTCCCAATACTATTCATGATCAGGAAACCTCCACCACTCCTATACATCCTCCACCTAGCCCTATCCATCATCCTACAACATCTAGTTCCCTTGATGAGACACTTGGTCCCCAAGAAAACATAAATAATCAAACAGATAACTTGGATCATATTACACTAAATCTCAATGAGCACAATGTTGAGCAAGATCCAAGCATTCCAACTCATCCATTTTCTAATGTCACACCATCTCCTATTGATCACATTCCAAATCCATCTCCCATTGATCTTCCATCATCCCTTATCAACCCCATCCCAAATCCATCATCCTATCCCCTTGGTCCTGCTACCTTCATCCATGGTCGTTCTCTTATGGGAGAGGAACAAACTCTATCCACCAACCATCCTTCTCCATCTAATAATGGACTCGCGTCTTGTTTCCAAAGAAACAAACATCCCATTGTGCATCACATGCTCCAAAACATGAGTTATCAAGGCAAAGGGTTAAGCCTTCTTAAACAAGGTATCTTGGAGCCCATCCATGTCCAATTCCATCCACACACACATGGCCTTTGATATACATCTGAAGATAAACAATCCACACATGTTGGTACCACCTTCGCCCCTCTTAAATCTACTTCTTTTAATCACAAACCTGGTGCACCTCATCGCACATTCAAGTCATATGTCACCATCCCTCCCCCATCATCATACCATATGCAAAAGCATGTGACCATACATCTCCCTCCATCCACTCTTCCTCCACTCCTTCCAACTCCTAATATTCCCATCCTTAATCCCTTCATCCACAAGTTCCTTAATCCCTCCATCCACAAATCTCATTCCCTTAAATCCCCTAACATTCCTAACCAGGATCAACGAATGCACACATCGCCTAAACATGAAGCTATCGCAAAACCCATGGGATTCAAAAATATAAATTTGGATGCCTCCTCATATAAAGCAAAAAGCCTACAAAAGCTTCAAAATTATCATTCCGAAGGGCATCAAGACACAAGTCGAAATCAAAAATCCAAAAGGCTACAAACGCCCACCCCCCCCCCCAAAAGCAAAAGTAAAAATGGTGTGGGTCCCTAAGAAAAAAGAAATCAATCCAAATGAAGCATCCAAATCCCACTATATCATAAATCCTAAATCCAAAAATCCCACAAATCTCGTTCCCCATCTAAAAGTTCTAAAAATCCTAAGTCCATTTGGGTCCCTAGGTACTCAAATCAGAAAAATAACAAATCCCCATTACTCCCAACACCCCCTTCCAATCACAAGCTTCAAAATCCAAAATCGTGTGTGCAACCATTGGTCTTGGTTCCTTTCCATTCCACAACTTTCCCACATACCTCCATCTCCCCATCTTTCATCCACTATCCCACATATTTCACCCATCATATCACTATGGTCCATGTTTTTGCATAATCCTTCCATACATAATCCACATCCTAATATGTTATCCACCATCCTCCATCCATCCATAAACCTATCATAGTCCACATCATAATCCACCATCCTCCATCAATCCATAATCCACGTCATAATCTAGTATTATCCATCCATCCATACTCCACTGCATTTCCATCTCATACAATCATCTACCAACATCCATGCGCATAATGTTGACACCTCTTGGAAACAAACACTTGAGTCCCCATCCTCCATCCAAATCTCTATTTTCCCGCCATCCACCCATCCTATCCAAAGAAAAAACAAATAGTAAAGAAAAATCATTCGTACAATGGTGAAAACTTGGCAAACAAGCACCTTGGATAAGTACCATGATGAAAACTTGGCACACAGGCGTCATGTGGAGGTTGATTATCTATGCACCTTACACTTGGGGGCATGTTGTCTCATCTACACATCCTATCATTCCTTCTACCTATCCTTCCTATCATATCTTCCTTATCCATTATATCCGCATAATTATTCCCTTGATCCAATCCATCATCCTTTCCTCCTTTTGATCTTGATAAAGATAGGGGCAAAATGTCGAAAAACTACTTTGGAAATCTCTTGATATACCTCATCCTTTCCAATAAATCCAATCAATCCTATCATCATAAGTTTTGTCATGTAAAATCCTAAGAATTATACCTAGAATGGGGTATGTTATTCCTATGCAACATAGTCTTTGGAGATCACATCTTAAACACCTCATCCATTCCATCCATTGTTGCCTATCCTTTTATCCATCCATCTATCATGAGTCTTCCATCCCATTTACTATCTCCCATCCTTCTATCCATTCATCCAATTCCATCTCCATCCTTCGCATCTAGACGTGGTTTACTCTTATCATTGGTATCTAGCATCTAGGCTATCCAAATTGTTATCCAATATCATCCCAAAACATTTCAAAACCCAAAAAAATCAAAACATCCAAAAATCCAAAATAATCATAACATCCAAAAAAAATCATAACATCCAAGAAAATTACAACATTCCAAAAATCCAAGCAATAAATCCAAATGCAAGTCATCCTAAATCCATACCAATCCAATTGAGTAATCTAGCCAATCATCCAAAAGTGTACTTTGGTTTTGTTCCAACATTGTTGTCAAACCTATCAATCGATCATTTATCCAATCATCATCAACGGGATATATCATTCCCACATCCTAGTGTTGCTCTAGGGATATATCGTTCCCCATAATGACAACACTATCCTTATCAGTCATCATCATTTAATTATTGGTTTATAGCTTGACAGGGGCAATACCTTGTTTGTTTTTGAATCATTTGTGCATGCTTGCTTGCTTTCTTGTGTGTTTTATCACTTTATCTTGCATTTGTATCAAGTCCTTATCATTCTAGCTAATATTCATATCTCGTGTATGGTGGAATATCCTTTTGCATACCTTTACATCTAAGGTCTCATTATACCTTTTGTGCACTTGGACTATGCTCTAAGTTTCCTTTTTCATAAGTCTAGGCAAGGTTGTATTATGTTGGATGCACAAGACACATCGTCACCCTAGTCTTTATACCTTGGTGCATCATGTCTAATGCTATATCAAACTATATGGTTGTTCACCTCAATGCAGCATAACGTATCATTCATCCATTTGATCCATCCCTTATCTTTCCTCCATTTCCTTAGTCAATCTATTTCATCCATTTCAAGAGCATATTTGTGTTCTTCTAATCCGCCTACCCTCTCAAGGGGGCATACCATCCCTACATCATCTTTCCTTGTCACTTTCACTTCAAGTGACTGGGGCATCATCATCCCTAATCCTACCATCTTCTTCTAGCCAACCAAGCACTATATTTTATCTTTTTTTGAAATGATGTTGCTTCACAACACCATCTCAAAGAGGGGCAAAATGTAGACACCTAAAATTGACTTCAATTTCACCATCACTCACTATACCTTATTCTACCACATTAATTAAATAATTATTAATTATTTAATTAAGTTAATTTTCTCCACTTCCTAACATTAATTAAATAATTTACAATTATTTAATTAATCCCTTCTTTCTTCTAATGTTAATTAAATAATTTATATTGCCGATAAGGGCGTGGTTCAGTGGTTAAGTCGCTCGATTGTAGTGGTGGTCACCAGAGTTCAAACCCCCACTGGGCCAACGAGCTTACAGGCTTTACGCCTTCGTTGGGCCAACGAGCTCACAGGCTTTACGCCTTCGCTGGGCCAACGAGCTCACAGGCTTTACGCCTTCGCTGGGCCAACGAGCTCACAGGTTTGAAGTGTTCTTGCTAGGGGATGAGGTCCCCCATGTTGTGGCCTCACCGGTTCATTGCTCTGGGCAAAAGCATTCACGTGGAGCCGGAGGACGTGTCGCACCAATGTCGCCGGTCACGTTAAAAAGTTTACCAGGCACATTATCTTTAAAAAATAAATAAATAATTTATATTATTTAATTAATTAAATCATAAATCCAACACTAATTAAATAAATCAAATATTTATTTAATTAATGAAATCCAATATTAAATAAATCAAATCATATCTTCTTCTAGATTTCTTTCCAAAATTGAACTCATGTGTATCTAATTAATTTATTTAATTAGATAATCCTCTCAATTATCCTCTTAACTTCTTTTGATTTATTTCCTTTTAAATCAAATAAAATTAAATCCTTTTCCTCTTTCAAATCTTATCTTCTACTTGTTTTATTTCCTCTTTTGTGAAATAAAGCGAAAAATCTAATCCCTTCTTTCTTCTAATATTAATTAAATAATTTATATTATTTAATTAATTAAATCATAAATCCAAAATTAATTAAATAAATCAAATATTTATTTAATTAATAAAATCATAATAACATCTTCTTGATTTCTTTCCAAAATTGAACTCATGTGTATCTAATTAATCAATTTAATTAGATAATTCATCAATTATCCTCCCATCCTTTTTCAAAGATTTATTTTCTTTTGAAGATTTAAAACTAAAATCAAATCTATTTCTATCTTTTCAAATCTTATCTTGTTTTATTTCCACTTTGATCAAATAAATCAAAAATCAAATCTCATCTCTAAAATCAAATCTTCTTCCCTCCACATCAAAACTCTATAAATATAGCCTCAACCAAGCCATTATCAACACACAGCAAAATAAACGACACAACAAAGTATAGTTATGCGGAATCATGAGCAACCAACATATCAATCATTCTATCAATCAAAGTGTGTGGATTTGATTGAAGGATAAGGTTTTGTGTTTGCATTTATCTTTTGTTTTCCTTTGATCAATTTTCATGTATACAAGTTCAAATGATGCAATAGTTACTGAATTCCAACAAACTAGTTCGGGCCCCCACTGGTGAGGGAAGTACTTCCAATAATAGACTAGCCAATAACAACAACATGAGGATATCAAAAGGATTAGTAGTTAGGTTGTTTCAACCTACATCTTTACCCAGAGAGGAGGCATTTCTAGAAGAAGACGAACAAAATCCAGCCATCTATGACATCAATGCTTGCATGGATGAGTACCAACATCTTGATCCATACATTAAAAATTAGATCTCATTTGTGAGCTATAACAATTTAAGGGTGAAGGGTGGGCCAAGAATGGAGAAAAGACCCACATATCAACCTCCTAGAGAGTTGCAACAAAGGTTGAGTAAGTTAACTCTTCCTCCTTTTGATGGTTCATGAAAAAGAACTACACATGCTTAGGTCCAAAAGTTGGATAGATACATTTCACTTAGCTCCATGATGGAAGAAGAAATAATCAAATTTGCCACCCTTCATTTAGAAGGCATAGCCCACGAGTGGTGGTACCATGGGTTGATCACACAAGTGCATAACCATATTGTTACCTATGCTGATTTTAAATAAAGGCTCATGGATAGGTTTGATAGGAAGGATCCAAAGGTTCATTTCAAAGATCTATTATTGTTGAGGCAAGAAGGCATAGTAGAGTATGTGGCATAATTTTAGAGGTTATCGGTGATGGTACCAGATGTGATAAAGAGGAGGCTTATTGTGCTATTTGTGGAAGGTCTTACCAAACCTCTCAAGGGTTTAGTTAAGGCCTTTGATCCACCATCATTAGCGGATGCGATCAAGAGAGCTCTAACTTTGGAGAGTTTGATTCCTAAGAGCAAGGCACCACCTCCAACACCATAGAAGAAGCCACTACAGAAGGAAGTCCCTCCTCCATAAAGCATGCCGAACATTATCAACAAAGAACGAACCACCAAGAATTAGCTTAGGAGGAAGAAAGTGTGCTTCACTTGCAAGGATCCATGGGGGTCGGGTCATCAATTCCTTGGCTATGGATAGGTACATTACATAGAGGTACTTCCGGATGAAGAGACAAAGAAGGAGGAGCTAGAACCCAAGGTTGGTGGGGGAGAGATTTAGGAGGGTGCCCTTGCTTCACTTTCATGTGCACCTAAGTATCATCCATTCAGAGTTTGTGGGGTTTTGTATTGGTAAAGGATCATAGTATTGATTGATAGTGGAGCCACCCATAACTTCATAGATGAGGACTTTGTATTCAGGAGAGAATTAGCTACAAAAAACTTCAAAGGGTTCAATGTCATAGTTGTTGATGACTTCATACACCCCTTACACTAAGAAGATACATCATCTTGACATCACATTAGGAGAACATAAGATGCGTGATGATTTCTATTTTGTTAGATTTGAAGAGACTAACATGGTTTTGGGTGCTTAGTGGCTTTATTCCCTTGGGGAATTCACAATAAACTATTAGACTATGGAGCTAAAATTCATATCAGGAGGAGAAGAATTAGTGCTCTATGAAATTGAGGATGGAGCTCCAAAATTCATCATGGCCACAAGGATGGAACATCAATCAATGACTTTCACAACCCCATAAATAGGTGATATACCTTTTTTTGGTGATATTCATTTTATTTTAGATCAACATAGTATGGAGTTTGATGTTTGGTCACTGAGTAGAAAATTTCATCAAGAGACAGGAAAAAGATATATTGGAGACATCTTTCCCATTGAGAAAGTAATTGGCACCATTAAGGGGTATCAAGAGGATGTTCATAATCTTGGTGGAGAGGTTTCAAACTAGGATTTTTTAAAAAATATGATAAAAATGGCATAATGGAGAAGAGGAGTAATGACATATTGCAAATATGTTGCAAAGAAAACATGACAAGGACCATTGTCATCATAAATCTCAGCTTAGAGGTTGTTGCCCTCATCATGTCCAGCCACTATACTCCACAATTTGCAACCATAGAGGTGTTTTCAGTATTGGGGTTGAGTGAATTTTAGTTTTTTCTACTACTAGAGTATTTTTAGTCATTGTATGGTTGTTTCCAACCTTTATGTTGTTGATTTTTGCAAGGGATTTTTAGTATTGCAGTTGTTGTACCATTTTATATTGCTAATTTTTAGGGCTTTTTATTTTGGACTATTGTTATTAGTCATATTCAGCTACCAGTTTGTAGATTTTTAGAAATTTTTCATGCATCATGTTATTTGTGAAAGGTTTTAGCCATTGGAGCTACAGAAAATAATTGTTCTAGCTATTGCATTGCTATTTTGATTGAGGTTTGGAGTGAATTTTAGCTATTGCAACTTCATTCCAGCTTGTATACAAGTTAATTGCTCCAAAATCATGAGGGTTTCAACCTATAGTACAATGGTAGGTTCCATTAGAACTTGATGGGATTTATCATTATGCTCATTTTGAGATCAAAGTTGTGCAAAAAAAACATGGTGGCAAATTCATAGGGAAACCCTTGATCTTGTGGGATTTTGAAGATATCCTCCAACAGCGAGAAGAAAGCATCATCTATCATCATGTCAAAGAGGAGCGTGTTGTGTGTTGGTTGCTAACATTGCTTGATCCAAGCTAAAGGTGGGGAAGTATAATGCCAAAGGTTGGTATTTATGTAATTGGGAGTCATGCACATCTCTTTGAGGTCAAATTGTTTGAGGTGATAAAAGTTTATGGATTAAATAATATGACTCATAGAGTTGCTACGATAGTATTTGAGCATCCAAGTATGCTTGGTGCTTTTTGGCAGAAGTTATTTCATTTGATAGGTAAAATCTCTAGACTCTATGGACTTTACAACATGATTCATCATCTAGGTTTGCAATTGCTTATGGGAAAGCAATTCTAGGAAGGGAGGCTTGTCATGTCCCCTTTTTCAGATTAAAATAATTAATAATATTATTTAAGTTGGGACTTCAATAATTTCTAATTTTAAGGACAACTTAATGATATTATTTTGATTAAAATAAAAGGTGTTTTTAAACACCAGTACTAAAATAAAAGGAAAATAAGATAAAAATAAAAAAGTATTTTAAATACTTGAAGGGGAATTTAGGACCCAAGGGTCTAATTTGAAAAGGTATATCAAGGAGGAACCTATCTTCATTTGATCATCATTCAAGTTATCCTTTGCATACAATTTTTAGATTTGAGAAGCTTGTTCAATCTAGGGCATCCAAAGACGAAAACCCTTAGCTACAATTTGTAAACTAGGAGGACAGAAACCCTCTTAGGTCTTTTTTCAGAGGTGAGGATGAAAACCCTTAATTTTTTGGCATTGCAAAATCCATCTAGGGTTTGCATGGTGAGCTAATTTAGTTATTTGTGCAAGTTTTTAGGGATTTAGCGATTGGATTTATGAGCAAGTAATTGTTTGTGATTTTGGAGATTTTTCTACAAGGGCATATTGTTGGTTTGACATCTTTGGAGGGTTTATGCACTATTGTTGGAGGTCCCCTCACTTCATAAAATTCAAGGGTATTTTCCAAGGAGGGCTAATCAAGTGTGAGACAAATCAATTTTATATTGAAGGGTTTAGGGATTGTTTTGATTGATTTGTTATTGTTCCTACCCATTTCCAGTTGTCATACCATTTGGAGTCTTTGTATGCTTCGAAGATTGGCAATTTATATGGAGAATCAAATTAGATCATACCATAGGGTTTTATAAAGTTTTTAGATCGGTCATGTCTAGCCTTGAACAGACTATACACCTCTCTTTATGTAGGTCATATAGTCTAGGACAGTTGTACCACTCCTACATTGTCGTAACACCTTATTTTAGCATCTCCTATCAACTTTGAAGCAATTATGTGAAGGTTCCGGATCTAATTATTCACTTTCAGTAGGTTGCATAAGTCACATGGTGTTTTCAGGTTCATTTATACTTGTCGATTTCATGTTTTCATTCCAACAATCATTCTTGGGGAGAATCAATATTAGAGGTGTCTATTATAGTTTATGATATAGATCTGCATATTTTTGAGTCCTAAGCCTTTTTTCTAGTCAAATGAATGTAATAAGATTTGTAAGAACAGTCAATATTGATGTTATCTTGTTCACTCTACTTAGATCTTATGTTTAATTTGCATTGTGGCATTGCATATTAGTTTGTAGTTTCATTTAGGATTTGAATCAGTCTCTTTGAAAAGGTAGTTTGTTGTTTTCAGTTATTGGTTTTCTTAAAAATCAAAAAATTACAAAAAAAATAGAATATTGCAAAAATAATTAATTGGGGAAATTACACCAACCATGATTACATCAGATGGTATCATATATAGAATTGAGTCATGAAAGTAGAAGATTAAAGAGTGTTCTATCATCAATTTGTTGGGTAGAATATTACTTAGAGAGTTGTAATTTGGTTGTAAACAAGTTGCCAATTGTGAGGCATTTTGTATTAGATCTAAAGTTAAGATGCCTCCATGAAGAGTAAGTAGAGGTAAAGGTGTTCTTTATATTGTATAATGAATTGAAGAGATGTTTGATATGATGAGGAGTATCCAAATTTGATTGGATGTTGTTGAAGAAGATGGAAGAAGAGGTCACAACCTTAGAACTGATAAAAGTGATGAAGAAGATGAGAAAAGTAATGGACAAGTTATAAAACAAATTGTGATGGAAGATGAACATCAAGAACAAAAATGTTAGAGGGATATTTCTAATATTGGTAAGAGTTCTAGAATTGATATTCCTAATTATGTTGGTAGTCTTAATCTTGAAGAGTTGATAGATTTGTTGATTGATCTAGAATAATATTTTGAGTATAAAGATATTTTAGATTTTAAAAGAGTGAGTTTTGTTAAGACAAAGATAAAAGGTCGTGTTGCTATATGGTGGAAGGAAATATAGTTGGAAAGGAATTCAATAGGAAAAGAAAATATCGAGAAAGGTGGGATATGATGGTATAATTTGAAAGTTAAGTTCATCCCTATATATTATCAAATGGAATGGTTGAAGAAATTATAAAATCTCAGATAGAATGATATGATTGTGAAGAAGCATAATGAAGAATTTTACAAGTTGACAATAAGAGCTAATCATCATGACATTAGCAAGAGAAAGTAGCAAGTAATGGATTGAGAGGATCTATTCAAGAATAATCAAGTATGATTAGAATGCAAGATGTTGATGAGGCATTTCAATTTTTCCTAAAGGTTGAAGATAAGTTGAACAAAAGATTTTAAACTGGATGAAACAAACAAAGAGAAAGATGAAGATGATTTCAAAGAGGTGGTGATATAAATCAAGGAAATAGAGATAGAAGGACAAATTTATGAGGATCTAAAACTAAAGGAAGATCAAAATGTTACCACAATGAAAGATATGTTGGTTTAGTGAGGAAGAGGAAGATATAGAAGATGAGGAGGAAGGTCATTCACCAATACTTGTTTCAAGTGTGGAGCTAAAAGACATAGAGCATTTGAGTGATCACAATCACAAGGTCATAACAAAATATTTGAGAGAACCATAAGAGCTACACGTCTTGGTAAAGTTTCTTCCAATTAGAGAAGGTGGACTAGAAAAAGGTGAGTTATTGTTAATGGAGAGAAATTTGTTGAAACCTATAGTAGAAAGGAGTGAGCCTATTCAAAGAAGAAATCTTTATAGAACAGTATGTAAGTTCGAAGGTGAATTTTGTAAATACATCATTGGTAGTGGTAGTACTAATAATTTGTGTTGAAAATCAAGGTGAAATTGTTGCTATAAAACTTTATTTATGTGTGTTCAAATCTGAAAATTAGATTAATGAGTTTTAATTTAATGTGTAAGTGATTTGCGCATTCAATCAATGTAGTAGTGAAGGAAATAAGTCAAGCAAGTTAACACAAAATTTACATGGAGAAGCCCTTATGGGAAAAACTCTACACCCAAAGAGATATTATGCTTGTATTAATTCTTTAATCATGTTTACATTAACACCGAATTCTCTCTGAATTTAAGAAGCATTTTGTTACTTCTTAAACTTCAAAAACCTATCATTAATTTCTACCAACCAGAGGTATCATTATATGGAAGCCATGGATCTCAAAATACAATCAATTATATCCAATAACATGAGAATAATCCTCACGCAAAAACCAAGTGCCCAATATAGTGAACTCCAATGCTACATAGTAGAAATAAACACTTAACTACAAGTCTCAAACATGGACGCCCAAGAAGTCCCAATCAAACTTAGTCAACTAAAGTGTTATGTGACAACAAGGTAGAACTTAAAGTCTCAAGATGGGCACCCAAAAAGTCTCAATCTAATTCAGTCAACTTAAGTGCTCCAACTCACACCAATATCATGTAAACAACATGCATTTCTTGGCGTCCCCAAATATGGATCGGTAACAACCTATTTGTATCATTCAAGAGTCATGCAACATCCTATAACATCATGCAAGAGTCATGCAAAGATGAACCTGAGTTAGAGTGTCATGCAAGACACATGCAACACCATATAAGTACATGCAACTGAAATGCAACAATATGTAAGCACATGCAAGTACATTCAACTCAAATGCAACAACATACAAGTACATGCAAGTAACATGCAAGTCCATGCAAGCTCATACAAGCTCATGCAAGAAACATGCAAGTATCATGCATCTCTAACTCCAATGTTAACTCCCACATAAGTTTCATGCAAAGTATATCAACATTATCCACTCATGCAAATAAAAAAGCTAACTGCAAGTCCACATTGGAATCTCCTCCAAAGTGGGTGCCCAAGATGGGTCCCACCTCCTAGGAAGTATCTCCAAGCTAGCATGGACTTTAAGAAGTCAACTCCAAGTCTCCATGGGCTCCACTTCCAAAGTGGGCACCCATATTGGGTCCCACCACATAGATTGTAACTACAACATGTCCAAGTGGCATAATTAAATAATAATTTATCTCTCAAGTGTCTATGTACTCAAGAACACTTTCCAAGAACTTTGGAGACAGATGAAAATGGTTAGGATTGCAAACTTAATGACAAATTATCCCAACAATTTGATTTCAAGTGAGATGGTGGAAAATTTGAATTTGAAAATAATAGATCATTCTAATCCTTATATAGTACACTAGTAGAACTTTGGCAAAGAAATGACTACGTGACTAAAACTTTTAGTCACAACAATTAAAAATGATTTAATTCTAGTCATGTTTTGCAACACAGCTATAAATGATTAAATAAATGACTAATTTGATGGTGGGTAAAAAACACAACTATAAATGACTAAATAATTAGTCACACAAGTAAAAATTAGAAAGAGAGGGAAATTAAAATAATATTTCGAATTGGAAAGAGGGAAATTTTTTCCATGAAAAATAATTCAAAAAAAAGAAACCTGGTTGCCTCTACGCTCAAGACATTGTTCATGCATTGGACGCGCTGTACAAGGGTTGAATTCACGTTCAAAAATAGGTAAGGCTCATTGATGTCCCTCTTTTTCCATTGATGAATTGGAACACAATCGCTTGAAGATGTTAATTTTATTGTATTTTGTTAAATTTTATATTGGGCAAACCCATTTCAGGGGGATTTCCCAGAAGTGATAGAAGAGTTTCTGGAGAAGGGCATGGCCATATGCATTGCATTCAATCATCGAGGAACCTTACTAGCAGGTCTGGTATTCATGCATTTTTTATACTATAATTTTTTTTTGTGTTTGGTACTCTGTTTCAGTTATGCCCATTTGCCAGATACTATAAATACAGACACCAAAATCTAATTCAATCTGTTGACTATTAATACTCAAACAAGACCCCACTCTTATTAGGGATCAGGGTTTCAAAGCTCAATTGTGAAGGATCAGGGTTTCACCTAATTGTAGAAGAACTGCCTCAACCTTGCAAACTTTTTTAAAAGAAAACAACAAATAATCTTATATTGCTTAATACCCATTTCGGTTTCTACTAGCCCTATCACAGTTTAGTCCCCTGAATAGTCATTATTATGTTGAAGTATTGGTTATTAATACTAGTGTTGGTGTGTTCTAAAGAGTATTCAATATGCTTCATTGTTAAAATGGGGTTTGATTTTTCTTATTGGGGTCATCTTAGGTGGTTCAGCTTGGCTTAAAATGCCCAAGTGACGAGCTTGTAGATCTATCTAGGGTTTCTAGATTTTTTTTCTGTGATATGGAAGTCACCCTTTTAGATGTTTCTCTCCCTGATGATCATCTAACTAAAATGTCCTTTTAGCATGATGATTATTACTTTTTTTAAAATAGAAAGTTCATAGTTTATAATACTAAGAAATCATCAATCTTTTTGTCATTTCTATGAACTGAAAGCAAATAACAAGCACTCAAGAAAGAATCAAAAATAACAAAGTCAATTAATATGGCAGCCTAAAATAAGCCTCAAACAATACAAGGAAACAAGGATTACAACCTAGTTTGAAGTCTTTCCCAAAATTTTGAATCAAGAGTAAACCACTAATGATAAGAAACAATAATAGGAAACATGGTTTACAACCTAGTCCCCATAAGTTGTTGACACAAAGCAACCTAAAGAAAAAAGAAACTAAAAGATGACATTTTTAAATAATCAGAGCTCTATAATTGTTTAATTATGATTAAGTACGTGTACATGCTAAGCCTTCTCCGTACTATGCACAATACTGGCATGCCCAATGTGTTGATGATTACCACCACCATGAGGATGCTCAATAGGATTCATTGCCACACCACGAACCTTGGGCCAATAGTTTCTTTTGACCCTATATTTGTGATATGCATTTCCAGCTTTGAGCATTGTCTTTTATGTCCTTCCACCACCAGTAACCTGACCAATCATGGCTCTGCAACTACTTGGAACAATCTTCTTAGCTTCAGATGGAAGCTTTACCCTGTAATTGAAACCAATTTCCAAGACTCGTCAAACAAGGCTATTAAAAATATGTAAAATCAAAAATTACATAAATCTAAACATTAAGAGAGAACTTAGATAATTGTTCCAAAATTATTTCCACTACCTTTTGAATAATTGCATTTATCAGCTCACTGTAACCTTGGGAAAAAAAATTGAGCATAGAAATATACCATAAGTCTCCACAAGGTGTACACCTAGAACTTAAAATAGTTTGAAAATAATTTGGAAAAAGCCACCATCCATAGGACATCACAACAGATGCATCACATGTTTGTTGCTAGCCAAAAAGTAAGATGATAAACAAAAATGATAATGAGTCAAGGGGAACATCAAGAAGCAGTACATTCAAATTAAATTTCAACCAACTGCTAAACGAGCAACACCCACTTTGACTTGTCATAAGTTCAAAATATTAGAACAGGTACATTTTTATGTCTGTAAAGGTGAAAACAATCCAACAATGGATCAAACGTTTCAGATTGAAATGCAATAGAAATGCATTGCAAATGACAGCAATCAAATTTGAATTGCTCAGCTCATAAAAGAATAGTGGAGAAAAGGCAAAAAAAGTGTTCTTTGATTTGATCGGGCCAATGAGAAATATTGTCTCAAAAATTCAACTATATCACCATGTCTTTGGCAACTTCGTTACCAATACCTTGGCCAACATTATTACACAAATGAAGAGCATTATGGGTAAAAATAAAAACTGATTTGAGGCTTCACTAAGATAGCTTGACAAAGAGAAATGATATATCTTACTAAGACAGGCATATGACCCCAGAGATGGGATAATACCAAAAGCTAAAACAGATCATACATCTAGACACAATCCACAAAATGCTATTAATGGTGATATCATCTAGGATATCAATAGGCATTGAAAAAATGAGATTAGCAGTGATTATCTATTGTTTTGACTTATTTTAACAAATGAGTTTCCAATGTGAAGTGTCAACCAAAGATTTTATTACCATTCTATTGACTGTAATTTTCTAAGTCATGACTATCAATTTTGAACCAAATGAGGCCTTCCAATGCTTTGGCTTTGGGGGCTCATGATTTTATCAATTGCCTGTGATGGAGTTACCTTTTGCATCTGATTTTATGACTCCGAGGAACACATAGAATCAACAATAGAAACAAGATAGGATGGCAACTATTGGAGCCAATGGGCCATAGATGCAAAATTAAAGTGAATGTCTAAGCACAGTTAATGATCTTTTATTTTGTTGCTTCTAATTATATTTGTTCAGCTGTCAAGGGGGTGTAAGTCATGGCATAGCTCTGTATCTCTTTATTGCCTTAAGGTGGATCCTCACATGATTCTTATCTTAGTAGCAGGGGTATCTAAACACCAAAAATTATTTAGAATCCCACTCCATGAAATGTAATGACTACAAACTATTATCCCTTGACTTATCTCTACCATAAAGACAACTCTATGGAACATGTAGAGGGTGTAAGTCATGGCATGGCTGTGTCTAAGAAAGTTCATAGTTTGTTCTATCTCCATTTTAGAAATATTGTCTCAAATATTCAACTATATCACCATGACTCGTTCCCTGCCATAGTACCACAAACTGTTTCTTTGATCATCGCGGGACTGCGATATACTAAACATCACTTGAAGCCTTTCACCACACTACCGCACTCCTTCATTGAAACTGTCACAGGGCCATGGTATTCAACACTTACATAACTTAAACTCCTTATATCGCCATACTGCAAGCCTCACTTGAGGCCGCCACGGGGGCGCGGTGTACTATTTTCCTCTGCTCCTTCTTACCGTCATACCACAAGCCTCACTTGAGGTTGCACAGAGGGCAGTGTACTATTTTCCTCTACTCCTTACCACCATACCGCAAGCCTCACTTGAGGCCACCGCAGGGGCGTGGTGTACTATTTTCCTTTGCTCCTTCTTACTGCATTACTGTCAGTTATTCTCTTGACTGCCACAGGACTGCGGTGAAGTATCACATTCCACTTAAATTTATACCACCACCCGACACTTCTTTTTGAGACCACTGTGGGGTTGCGGTAATCGATCTCTGCATACCACAATGCCGCAAGTACAATCTCTTCATGTTGTGGGATAGCAATAATTGCTCCCTTGTTATCCTTGGTTTCCGCACACCCGCCAAGACCTTTTGAGTGACCTGCAGGACTGCGGTGAGAGACAAAAACACATCAATGGTCAAAAATACAAATATCTTTCACATGGACTTGGTATGGGGTGCTTATGAATGACTCCTGGAATAATTTTAAAAGAAATATGGATCCCTAAGATGGATTTATGGAAGGAAATTTGCATGGATTTATGGATTTATCAAATGTATGAAGGTATCTTTATTGTAGGTTATTTTCCCTATATTATTTATTATTGGTTTGAACTCCTTGATTTTTTGGTTTTTTGTTAGGACCCATAGCTTTCATATGTAGGACCACCTACAAGGCGCCAAAGGAGTCATCCAGATCATGACTTAGGAGTTGGTTAGTATTCATTGAGTGGTTTAATGGTGGTTGAACTGTCCTGGTCTATACAACTAAGAGATGTACTTGTGTGCTAGAAAAACATCATAAATAGATAGGATGATATTTTTTGTAATTTATTCCTTCAATCACTTGTCATAGGTCCAGTTGGAGGTAGCAGAGCTGGTGGAATGGAGGGTGTACCTTATCTGCCTATTTATTCAAGCAGAAATGTTGCAAGTTCCACTTCAGATCACCAAAGCCTTCACAAAAACATTTGCATAAAATTCAATAATGAAGAATTTATGCACAAATTCTCTTTTGAATGATGCACAAAGCCTCCACCACAACACCGCACAGTTTGTTGTTGGGCCTTGCGGTGATGTGGGAGATTCTTCATTATTAAATTTTGTGCAGAAATTTTTGTGAAGGCTTTGGTGATCCAAAGTGGAACTTGCAACTACAATATTTGATAAAAATCTACTTCCAAATATGCTTTTAATGGATGTTCATATCCTCATCCAAAGCTCCAATTCACACACAGGCATGAAGTGCGCTTCCAAAGGTTGAGGAGTTGGGATTTACACCCACTGGTTACATTTTCTTAAAATTTTCTAAGGACTTTTCAGAAAAACCCATTTTAAACATATCCTTTAATCACGGCATTCCATGATATCACATTTCTTTGAGGCATTTTTTGAAACAGTTCGCTTGCCTTGTCTATGCTTCCACATTTTCATGTATGTCTAGCAAGGCACTTGTAACTACAACATATGACAAAAAAAATCCCTATTGTTATGCTTTGATGAATGTCCCTTCATTATTAATGGATATCTGATGTAGTGCACATTATTATAGTGCAATCCTATTTTTTAGATTGTTTCATTTAGCATCACCAATATTCTCCACAAGAACATTGTCCCTGTTTAAAATGATGGAAATGGTTCACATCTCTTAGAACAATTTCTCTTGCAACAATCTTGGAGATGAATTTAGATGCAGTATGAAAATCATAACATACTCGAAGGTTCTTAACAACTCTAATGGTTGTACCAGGGGCCATGTTTAACAAACCAAATGCAATTGCTAACTTTTCACTATGGTGGCAGATAAATGCTTCTTTTTTCTTCTATTCCACAGCATTAAGTAAAAGTCTTGAATCTAGAAATACCCTACTACCTTCATTTGCCAAGCCAATTTCTCCAATTTTGTATAGCTCTCCCATGTTTGTGGATGTGATCTGTCTCCTACACAAAAAAGAATGTACCATTTTATGCCCTTCAATCCAACTACATGCAGGTATCTTTTTAATTCCTCTATCTTTCATCAATCTCCTTACTATTTGAACCTCACCACACCTGCTCGCTTCTGCACAGATGTTTAAGAGAAGAACATAAGTTGCAGCATTTTTAGGATCCGACTAAAAAAGCAGTGTTGTTGGAATACTTTGCCTACATTCAAATTCTGAATTCTGGGAAATTATTTACAGTAAATAGATTGATGGTTGTTTGGATAGTGAAATTATTAGCTTTCTTAGAAATTAATTGAAATATCTTATCTTGAAATATCTCGAAGGATTATTTTAATTAAAGAGGATTTTTTGGCTATTTTTGTAACAATGATTTTACAGTGCAGCTAATTTGCTATTTACATTCAAGATACAAGTCATCAAAGTTAAGCGCATACCAAGAAGATGGTACTCTACTTCAAACCCTCAACCTCACTTAGTTTAGTATGCTTACATGGGGATATTAAGGAAGTTGCTAAACAATTAATATATATCATTTGTTGTTTGTGAAGGAGAATCCTGTGAGATCCAATATGACAGTAGATCAATATTTGGTTTCTTAAGTAAAGATGATGTCACAGTTGTGAAACATCAGGTTAGTGTTAGATCTAGGGCACACAACTGAGAGGTGGGGGTGAATTAGTTGTGCAAAGACTTGCTTCTATTTTGAACACTTGATTCTTCTTTGTTAGTTAATAGCATATCAGTTAATCATTCATGAAAGCATAATGCATAAACACAAGAGTAGATAATCATCAACACATTGGACACCAAGATTTTGACGTGGAAAACCTGGTTAAGGGAAAAACCACGGGGTGATTAACCCAAGGATTATTCTCTGTTAGAAGAATAAGAAAAATGAATGGCACATGCCAATTAGGGCTCACTGCCCGAGCACACTGCTCACAAAGAGGCACACTGCCTACAAAGTGATAAGAATCACAAACTTGAACTAGAGATTGACATCTTTACCATGTCTGGATCAGTTCCATTTAAGCCTGAGATACTTTTGCTCTGCCCTTCGCTCTTTCGCTATACCACTCTCATCCGCTGCTCAACACACTTTGAAATGAACTCACAAACCTTTATTTATACAAGACATAGACTTAGGAACAATCATCTAAGTCGGCAATCAACCATAAGGACATCTGCAAGATGATTAATACATCCGGTCGGCCATCACAAGAACATTCGCAAGATGAACAACTCATCTGGTCGGCTAGTCTGAGCAAGAACTTCATCTGGAAGAATATCTTCAATTACGGGCTCTACCATCAATGCGGACCGACAACATAACCTCAACATGATCCAAGAACCTTCACACGCTTGCCTGATTAACCAGGTACATCCGCACTTCCTCTACTCACTAGAATCTCTTCTCCTCTTCATCCAGAACTTCAAGAACACAGTCTGTCGCCACTGTCATACTGAAGAAGGTGCTTCCAGACCTCCAAACTTTGTACAAACTGAGATGACACATCACAAGGACATCCCAAACACTCCTTCCAATCCGCAGAGTCTGGCAATGCTCCTCTGGATCTCACCGGACCTTTTTGTAACACTTTGTCACTCTGGAACAGCTCCCGGAACCGGTTCTACTTGACCGATCACAACTTTTTCATATCTTCATGTGGACCTCTGAAATCTTAACTGGATCATCTCAAGACTCATATCTACAAACCTTTTAATCCGCATCCTCTGGTTCTCAACCTATTGAGTACATTTGCCTTCTTCTTATCACTGTTATTCATTGTTCCTGATTGAGACTACTTTTCTTAATATCCTCACACACAGCTCATCCAAACCTTCTTACCAATGCAATATGAGTATGTTGACATCAATGACAACACTGGTTAACCTCATACTTGCAACAATCTCCCCTTTTGTCATTGATGGCAACGTATAATGTGAAAAACCATCAAGACAAGAACTTCTCTTTTCTGTCACAGCTCCCCCTATCAGCAACAACTCTTCACATGTCTTCTCTTCCTTTACTACTCCCCCTTTGATCATCAACCACTTGTTTTTCACATGTCTTCTCTCCCCCTTTGACATCAATGGCAAAGGGCTCATACTTGCACTTGTAACATATCAGAATCATACCAGCTGCTCCCCCTTAGTAGCAGCTCCCCATCATCAATCCAGATCACAAGATGTGACTGTGATATCCACCGGACTGATGCACATCAGTGCATCCTAGTTCATCACCGGAGGGGCCATGACCCCTAACTTCTCCTGGAGATACTCAAAAGAGTCCTTGGGGAGAGGTTTAGTAAAAATATATGCAATATGATCCTTGGAGGGTACATACTCCAATCTGACTTCATCCTTGTTCACTTGTTCTCTCAGAAAGTGAAACTTGATAGATATGTGCTTGGTCTTAGAATGCAATACCAGATTCTTAGAAATATTAATTGCACTTGAATTGTCACAGAAAATTGTGATAGGCTCCTCATATTCAACTTGAATGTCTCTTAGCATCTGCTTCATCCATAAGATTTGAGTGCAACTACCTACTGCTGCAATGTATTCTGCTTTAGTTGTAGACAGAGATATTGCATCTTGTTTCTTGCTTAGCCAAGAAACCAATCTCTTTCCCAAAAAGAATGCTCCACCACTGGTGCTCTTCCAATCATCCACATCTCCTGCCCAATCTGCATCTGTATATGCATGAAGAGAGAAATCCAGCTCTCTAGGATACCATAAACCATACTCAACTATTCCTTTCAAGTACCTAAAAATTCTTTTGATTGCCATAACATGAGATTCTCTAGGATCAGCCTGAAATGTTGCCACAAGACCAACAGCCTGCATTATATCTGGTCTAGTCTGAGTGAGATACAACAATCCGCCAATCATTGATCTATACTTTGTCTGATCTGCCTTTGGAGAGTCATCATCTTTGCTCAACTTACATCCGGTTGCCATAGGAGTGTTCATTGGCTTTGAATCTTCCATATTGAATTTCCTCAACAATTCTTTCACATATTTGGTCTGAGAAATGAAGATCCCTTTCTTTGTTTGAGTAATTTGCAGACCCAAGAAGAAATTCATTTCACCAAGCATAGACATTTCAAACTCACTTTTCATCTGATTTGCAAAAGTTTTGCACATACTATCTCTTCCTCCAAAAATGATATCATCCACAAACACTTCAATAATCAAAATGTTTTCGTGATCAATTTTGAAATATAAGTTACTGTCAGCAGTACCTTTATTGAATCCAATCTGTACAAGATGCTTATCCAACCTTTCATACCATGCTCTTGGGGCTTGCTTCAATCCATACAATGCTTTCTTCAACTTGCAGACCATATCATCATTATTAGACAATTGAAATCCATCCGGTTGTTCAATGTATACTTCTTCCAAATCACCATTTAGGAAGGCAGACTTGGCATCCATCTGATATACCTTGAAGTCTTTGAAAGCAGCATATGCAAGAAATAATCTGACTGCTTCAATTCTTGCTACCGGAGCAAAGGTTTCTTCAAAATCAATTCCTTCTATTTGAGAGTAGCCTTTGCAGACCAATCTAGCTTTGTTTCTGATAACTTCACCAACCTCATTTAGTTTGTTCTGGAAGACCCATTTGGTTCCAATCACATTCTTGTTTCTAGGTCTGGGAACAAGATCCCAAGTGTGATTTTTCTCAATTTGCATCAACTCTTCTTCCATTGCTTTTGTCCAATTTTCATCATTGCATGCTTCATTTATTGTCTTAGGTTCAATCTTTGAAATCAAACAACATTCATCTGAATTTTGAGCAATTTTCCTCCTTGTTTGTACCCCTTTGCTTTTGTCACCTATGATCTGATCTTCAGAGTGATTTAAAGTTACATACCTTGGAACTTTGGGAGTCTCTTGCACTGCTGTTTCTTGATTAGGTTCATTCAGACAAACCTCTTCTTCCTGATTTACCGGATCAGTCTAAATCTGACTTTCAGGAAGGGATTGAGTTCCTTGAATCAGAGCACCATCCTGATCATCTTCATCATATTCATAAAACCTTGAGGGCTTCTCAATTTCTTCATCAACCTTCACATTTGTACTTTCTATCATCTTTTTCAGTCTCTTATTGTAACACTGGTATGCTTTGCTTTGAGTGGAGTAACCCAAGAAAATTCCTTCATCACTTCTAGCATCAAACTTTCCTAGATATTCATCTCTTTTGATGTAACACTTGCTACCAAATACTCTGAAATATCTCACAGTGGGAGTTATACCAAACCAAAGTTCATAAGGAGTCTTACCGGTATTGTTTCTGATTTGAACTTGGTTAAGAGTGTAGACTGCAATGCTGACAGCTTCTCTCTAAAACATCTGAGGAACATTTGCTTCCAAGTCCTGGAAGCTTCCTGGATGGTCTGGTTCTTTCTCTCAACTACTCCATTCTGCTGTGGAGTCCTAGGAGCAGACAACTGTCTCTTTATGCCATGCTTCTCATAAAAGTCTATGAATTCACCGGATGTGAATTCACCACCTCTATCAAACCTTAGACACTTTAGTTTCAATCCGGTTTGATTCTCTACCATAGCTTTGAAGATTTTGAACTTCTCAAGGGCTTCTGATTTCTCTTTTAGGAAGGTAACCCACATCATCCGGGAATGGTCATCAATTAGCAACATGAAATATCAATCACCTTGCATACTCCTGATTCTTGTCGGACCACAGAGATCAGTATGTACTAATTCCAACAATCCGGTAGTGGACTAATCCTTGTTTTTGAAAGAGACTCTGCTCTGTTTACCTAGATGACATTCTTTGCACAAACTATTTGTAGGTTTCACCAATTTTGGAAGATCTCTTACAACCTGAATATTGCTTATCTTGATGATTTTATCAAAATTTACATGACACATCCTTCTATGCCATAGCCAACTATGATCAACTTAAACAAACAGACAACTTTTATTTGAACCAACCAGATGGAAGATATTACCTTTAGTTTGAGTACCGGATGCAATCTCAGTTCCGAAGCTTGTAAAGATTCTGCATCTTCCATTCTTGAACCGGAGATCATAGCCTTTATCCACTAACTGACCAACACTGAGAAGATTGTGCTTCAATCCTTCAACATATAGTACATTACCGGTTTTGCTCTTTCCATCAAAAGAAATAGTTCCCCTACCTCTGATTCTGCCAGCAGAATTGTCACCAAACTTTACCATTCCTCCTTCATACTTTTCCAAATCTAAGAACTTGTTCTTGTCACCAGTCATATGGTGAGAGCATCCACTATCAATAACCCAATCATCCTTTTCTTCAATTTGGGTAGCCAAAGCTCTCTCTACAACCTTATGATTGACAGATTCAGAGGATATTGAATCTTCTTCCTTGATGGCAATAAACACCCATTCACTTCTGGATTTGCTTCCTATTTCTGATTCATCATCTGTTACTCCTTCATTGTCATCTTCTTCATGAACATAATAGCAGTTCTTTTGAAACCTTTATCTGTTGGTATTAGACCTTGCAGATCTTTCCGGACATCTTGAAACAAAATGACCAATCTTATTGCAGTTGAAGCACTTAAAGGGTAGTTTTCCTTCATACTTATCAGATCCTCTTGGCAGTCTTTTTGCAATGAGGGCTTCAAGTTGAGCTGTTTCTGCTTCTTCCTCTTCCATATCTTTCCTTGCTTGTTCATACCATGACAGCTTCCTTGAAGAGTTCTCTCCCGGATCAAATCTTTGTTTGCCTTTCACATAGGCACTGGCTTTGAATGCAGATTCAGTCTTGGGGGGATCATCTCCAAACTCAGTCATTTCAAATGCAGCCAGTTTGCCAGCCAGTTGCTCTCTTGTGACAGTTGTATGGGCTCTGAATTCATCAATGGCAGCAACCTTGATTTTGTAGGCAGTAGGAAGGGATCTGAGAATTTTGCAAACAATTTCATTTTCATCCAGAACTCCACCAGCATTCCTGATTCCACACACTAGCTCATTCACTCTTAGCATAAAGGTAGTGATATTTTCATCATCTCTCATCTTCAATCTTTCAAATTTCCCTTTCAGACTTTGCAACCTTGCACTCTTGACAAACTCATCTCCTTCATACAGAAGTTCCAGTTTAGTCCAGATCTCATATGCAGTTGGTAGGTCAATAACATTTGAGAGATTTGAGTCATTCAATGCACTTAGAAGAGCTTCCTTGGTCTGCAAATTATTTTCAGCATCTGTGATTTCATTCAGAGTTGTTGGACCACCTTGTGAAGGTACATATGGTTTTGAGACCATGGCCAAGTATGATTTTCCCATAGACTCCAAGTGACATTTCATGCGACCTTTCCAGAGAGTGAAGTTGGTTCCATCAAACTTCGGACTATCCTTCTTGTATGACGACATCCTGGATCTCCTCAAGCGGTTAAGCTCCTTTCAGAGGAACTTGGCTCTGATACCATTTGTTAGATCTAGGGCACACAACTGAGAGGGGGGGTGAATCAGTTGTGCAAAGACTTGCTTCTATTTTGAACACTTGATTCTTCTTTGTTAGTTAATAGCATATCAGTTAATCATTCATGAAAGCATAATGCATAAACACAAGAGTAAATAATCATCAACACATTGGACACCAAGATTTTGACGTGGAAAACCCGGTTAAGGGAAAAACCACGGGGTGATTAACCCAAGGATTATTCTCTGTTAGAAGAATAAGAAAAATGAATGGCACATGCCAATTAGGGCTCATTGCCCGAGCACACTGCTCACAAAGAGGCACACTGCCTACAAGAGACACACTATCTACAAAGTGATAAGAATCAAAAACTTGAACTGGAGATTGACATCTTTACCATGTCTGGATCAGTTCCATTTAAGTCCGAGATACTTCTGCTCTGCCCTTCACTCTTTCGCTATACCACTATCATCCGCTGCTCAACACACTTTGAAATGAACTCACAAACCTTTATTTATACAAGACATCAACTTAGGAACAATCATCTAAGTCGGCAATCAACCATAAGGACATCCGCAAGATGATTAATACATCCGGTCGGCCATCACAAGAACATTCACAAGATGAACAACTCATCCGGTCGGCTAGTCTAAGCAAGAACTTCATCCGGAAGAATATCTTCAATTCCGGGCTCTACCATCAATGTGGACTGACAACATAACCTCAACATGATCCAAGAACCTTCACAAGCTTGCCTGATTAACTAGGTACATCCGCACTTCCTCTACTCACTGGAATCTCTTCTCCTCTTCATCTGGAACTTCAAGAACACAGTCTGTCGCCACTGTCATACTGAAGAAGGTGCTTCCGGACCTCCAAACTTTGTACAAACCGAGATGACACATCACAAGGACATCCCAAACACTCCTTCCAATCCGCAGAGTCTGACAATGCTCCTCCGGATCTCACCGGACCTTTTTGTAACACTCTGTCACTCCGGAACAGCTCTCGGAACCGGTTCTACTTGACCGATCACAACTTTTTCATATCTTCATGCGGACCTCTAAAATCTTAACTGGATCATCTCAAGACTCATATCTACAAACCCTTTAATCCACATCCTCTAGTTCTCAATCTATTGAGTACATTTGCCTTCTTCTTATCACTGTTCTTCACTATTCCTGATTGAGACTACTTTTCTTAATATCCTCACACACAACTCATCCAAACCTTCTTACCAATGCAATATGAGTATGTTGACATCAATGACAACACTGGTTAACCTCATACTTGCAACAGTTAGTAATTTTTGGATGTTAAGGCTTCCCAGTTGGATATCAAAGATCTTTTCTCATCAACTAAATTTGGAATTTATGTATAATTAATGGATTCTTTCATGGTGCAGGTCTTTACTGAGACAACACATGAACCAAGGTTGACATTTTTTTTTAATCGGTAAGGGTGCTTAGAGCATCATAATATATTAATATTAATAAAAATGTTTTTACAGATTACAGAAAAGGCCCTTCCTAGCCAAAAAGATAACATAATAGAGCATTTTAACTAAGAACCCTGAACAGTGCTACAGATCTAAAAGGCCCTTTATGGCCAAAAAGGAAACCAAAGTTATAGTGAAGCCAAAAACTTAAAACAGAAAGAGTGGTTCACATGATATCCATATTTAAATCTGCAACCCTAAAACCATGAACCCCCAGTTGGATTCTCTTGAGAAAGGACTGTGTCAGCATTGGTGAAGGGAACTACCGATGGTTGTAAAATTGACAAGAAGCTCCATGCATTGAATACTTCCTCTATCCTTTCCCTCTTGGACCTTCCAAATGTAGAATTGTGAACCTGTAGTGAATTATCAAAGAGCTCTCTGTTACCTGATTGCAAACTTGAAATCATCGCTTGATAAACACAGTTAAAACTAGGTTTATTAATGATATCTTCACGGAGGAAGAGTCCCCCTACCAAGGTTAATCCATCATGGAGATTATAAGTAGCAAAAACTTCAAATAGCTTGACATCTGGGACTAGATAGTCATGAACAAACATTGATGCTATCTTTTTAACCTTATCAACCTGATGAAATAAGTCCATTGCATTTGAGACATAATGAGATACTAGATGTGAAGCATAACATACCCTAGATTGTAGCAGAAAATCTCTATCACATAAATCTATCAAAGTATCCTCCACCGACTCTTCATCGAGAAGTTTGAAGGCCCTAGCCATGAAATCTGAGTTGATGCTTCCGTGCATTGGTTGTTCCCATGATTGAACAAGCAAATGAAGTTGACAATTATAGGGATATATAGACATTGCAAATACACAGCAAGAGCAAAATGAAGAAGCAAGAACAAAATAATGACACAGATACCATCATCTCTTGCATTAAAAGAGGATCGCATGAGCTAACATAATGAATTGAAGTCATTCAAGTCAGCGGGGAAATAAAACCAAGGTAGATGAGATCCAAATGTAGATTATATTGCTCAGCTCACAACACTCCTCTTACAGAGCATTTAATGAATACAATCAACGACATGTGTGAAGCGAACAATTAATGTCAGATGGAAATCTACATAGATTGCAAGCTTCAAAATGACTAAATATACTACTAATTGACGTGAATTAATAATTAAAATGACTAAATATACTACTAATTAACGTGAATTAATAATTAAAATGACTAAATATACTACCAATTGATAGAAATCAATGAACAGTGAATAAATATGACTAAATATATGACCAGTGTTAAATCAGTGAATAAAAATGACTAATTATACTACCAAATTGATCAAAATGATGATTAAAATTAATGACTAAATACACTACCAATGGACAGAAATCAGTGAATAAAAATGACTAAATAAGTGACCAATTAACAACAATCAATGACTAAATTAATGACTAAATATATCAATGAAAAAAATGACTAAATAAGTGACCAGATTACAGCAATCAATGACTAAATATACTACCAAATCGATCAATCAAAACAACCAATAAAAGACTAAAAATGGTTTAGTCATCAATTTGGTCATGTTATAAATGACTGGCAATAAACTACTAATGGTCACGTGACCATATTTGGTCATTTATAAGTAGTTTTTAGTAGTTTTTTTAGTAATATATTGCTCTTTTTGTACTAGTGGTATCTTGGTTGCAAAAATATATAAAGTTTTGGTTAATGAACAATGTCTTGTTAGGTTTAAGATTAGAGTTTATGAAGATGCAATTTTGAGTGATATCATGCCTATGGATGTTAGTCATATTTTGTTAAATAGACCATGGTAGTTTGATAGGAAAGCCATACAGGATGGTAACAAAAATACTTATAGGTTGACAAAGGGTGGAAAAAACATGTGCTTTTACCCTTGAAGGATGAAGGAAAAAGAGTGAATGGCATTGCAAGAAATTTATTGGTAAATAGTAAACAATTTTTTAAAGGAATTAAGAAGGAGGCTTGTTATGCTATTATTAAATATAAGAGTCACAATACAAAATACAATATTAATAATGTTAAACATTTCAATCTCCAAAATATTTGATCAATATTGCTAACCATTTATTACTGCAACTAATATTATTAAGACAAGGATATGCATACATATAGTAAAACTCATTTACTAAAAGAAACTCCAAAACCAATTTAAATTAAATCACTGTAACTATTTTATCCCACTATTATATTGAATTCGCATAATAGCTATTATACTCTATTGATATATATATATATATATATATATATATATATATATATATATATATATATATTAGATGTAATTTATAACTTATAACAAATATATATGTGTGTGTGTTTATGTTTTCTTAATTTAAGTTGTAGGTGACAAAATAATTAATTCTCTCATAAATTAAAGATAACTTAGCAGAGGTGGATGTCAGAGCAATACAAAAGCATAACACTACTAGCATGTATCCTAGAAGAATCGAGAAAAAAAATATGTGAAGAGAAAGATGCCCTCAATAGAAACCAATTCGCACAAGCTGTCCATTTTCAATGTGAACAATTGAGGTGTCAAAAGAGATCCCTTCTATTGTGATCCTAGATAGCTTGCTTCATCTAATGGTTGAAGAAGAAAGCAATCGTCACTAAATTTATTGACATATGACCATTAATGGACAAAGTTGGATGGTCCATTGTTGGGTGGATTGCCCTCATCCAAACATAAGCTTTTTGTGCTTGGGTTTTTACATAAAACATTCCAATCTGAGGAAGATAGAGATTGGATTCTGCAAGGTGGTCCTTGGTTTATGGGAAGCTTGATCTAAGAGCATGGTCTTCAAGTTTCAATCCTGGCAAAGAATTAGTTAAAGAAGTACTGCTCTGGATTCACTTGTACAAATTGCCACATGAGTGATGGTCTGAAGGAATTTTCAAGGAGATTGGAGACAAAAAGAGTTGGCCTCTTACAAAAGAATGTGCATCAAAATAGATTTAAGTAAGCCCATTAAGCAAGTGATCAATCTCTTCTCATCTCTACGTAAATGGGTGCAAGTATTAGATCATGATGCCTCCTGATCAGATGTTTCACTTGTCGGCAGGTAGGCCATATATCCAAGAATTTTGAAAAAGGAGGGATTTATTTTCCTAAGCCCAAAGCTTAGGAGAAAAAGGTCAAGAGGGTGATAGATTTAGGAAAAAAATTGTATGTATTTAAAAATTAGTAAGAAAAAGGCCCCTGCGGTGAAGGAGGAGGCAAATCATCTCAAATACACATATGGGCTAAATGTGGAAAGTGAAGCCAAGTCTATGGGATAGTATTTAGAATTTTAGATCCTGACACTTAGATGAGAACACAAAAGTTGGGAGAGATTTTAGTGCAATTTTAAGCTCGGAGGGGAGATTGGGACCATGTGCACCAAATTGGGACATCAATCTATTGTTGATTGAAATGAAGCCTGAACGAGGGTGGTTTACATGGAGCAACAAAAGGATAGGAGTAGACTACATCAAGTGTTTATGTGGGCCCTAAAACATACATCCTTATTGACAAAGGTATTGATCCATATGGCTCAAGATTGGCAAGGACACAAGTCAAAGTAGCCCATTCAAAATGGACTTCCTTTGGTTTGAACACCCAAATTTTGAATCGAACCTACACATTTGATGGCAACCAATATTTAAGGGGTGCAAGAGACATAATTCAAAAAAATTGGGCACCGTAAAGGACAAGGTGAGATCATGGAACAAAGCAATATAAGGGGACATAGTTCAAAGAAAAAGTAAGGTGGAAGAGGAGCTCAAAGATATTGAAGCATTCAAGCTAAGATAGGAATACATTGGCTCACTAATTCCATTAAATACAAGGAATATGGCCTCATGGACAACCTCAACACCATCTTCAAAATGGAAGAGATCTTTTGGATGTAAAATCGAGGGTCAAGTGGCTAATACAAGGTGATAGAAACACCAAATATTTCAACCTCTCAATGAACATCAAAAGACAAGCTAATAAAATTAAGAGGATTGTGCCACCCTTAGGCAATGAAGTGATGAATATCAAGGCTATCCAAATGGAAGGTGTCAACTTTTATTAAAAAAAATTGACCATAAAGTTTGCCTTCAGTATTAGATCTCATTTAAGCAACATTCCTGCTCTAATCAACAATGAATATAATGAAGCAATTTTTAATCCCTTCTCTATTGAGGAAATTAGCTAGACTACCTTCTCTTTGGGTGCAAGGAAAGCACTTGGCCTAGATGTATTTTAGGATGGTTTTTTCAAAAATTATGGGATATTATTAGGGAAGATATGTGGAGAGTCGTAGAGGAGAGCCATACTTAAAGGGCAATGCTCAAGGGATAGAACTCCATACTCCTAGAACTCATTCCTAAAGTCAAGAATCCATCATAGTTTGACAAATTTAGGCCCATCACCCTATGTAATGTCATAAATACAATCACTAAGGCAATGACACTTTAGTTGAAGAGATGCCTAATGAGCATAATCTTGAAAGTACCTAGGAAGTTTCTTGAAGGAAGGTAGATCCTAGATGGCATCATCATTGCTTATGAATGTATTCACTTAATCAGGTAGAGGAAGAAGAAAGGAATGTTACTAAGATTGATATGAATAAGGCATATGACAAAGGTTCATGTGAGTTTCTCATCCTTGTACTAAAAAATGGCTTCAACAAAGAATGGAGCAATTGGGTGTTTCATTGCATATCGACTTCCTCTTTCTCCATCCTCATCAATGGGATATCCATTGAACTCTCCTCCATACACTAGCTATAGGCAAGGGGACCCACTCCCTCCCTTTCTCTTCTTAATCCTAGCCAAGGTGTTGGGGAGAGCCCCAAAGGTGGAAGAAAAAAATAAAAATATTATTGGTCTATAGATATCCACTAGGGTGGATAATGTCACTCACCTCTAATTTGTGGATGACACCCTAACCTTCGAGGGAGAATCAACAAGGGAGGTTAGAGCCATAAAGAGGTTTTTAGATAATTATGAAAAGGTTGCATTTCAAATGATCAACAACTACAAGTTAAAGATTTTTCCTAAATGATCACTATGGGTTCAAAATTGTTAAGTTTTCAATCTTACCTGGGCATGCCACTTTTGGATAATCTAAGAAATCCACTAGAGTGGATTGGAAATCTTTGGTGGTTTGGGTTCAAAATAAGCTATCTTCATGGAATGGAAAATGTCTTTCACTAGTTGGTCAAATAATGCTAATAAAACCATGTATTTCAACCATCTTGATTTATGTTATGTCTATCTTCTAAATCCCCAACAAATTTTCTAAGGCCATTTTTTATGTTCAATGTAAATTCCTCTTGTGTGAATTGAAAAAAAAGGAGTTACAACCTAGTCAAATGGGAGGTGTACAAAGAAAAGAAAGGGGGAGGCTTGGGCTTTTGAGATTGAACTAATAAACACGGCTCTAGGGATGAAACTATTATGGAGGTTGCACTCAAGAGTGGATGTCTATGGAGTAGGATTCTACATGCCAAGTATATAGTTGAGGCTAGGGAAGATAGATTGTTTAGCAAACACATCATCCCTAGACTGTAAGATACAAGATTTTCCACTTACTAAAAATACCAAGTAAAGCAATCTCAATCTATAAATAGAAAATGAATCTTTCTATTAACAAAGATATCCATAAATATATAATCTTTTACAATTTTTCAAGTGCAACAATAGTACATCAAAGAGAAGTACAATTACATACATTGGCTAAACAAGCTATACAAATGTGCAACACAATGATATATCCATCTTTTGAATTTCGTAATTAAAATCAAATATACAGTCTATCTTCAGCTACCATAACCCACTGACTTTTCGTAAACCAAAGGTCAAGAGCATGGTTAAGTTGTTTTTTCCACCCAACCACAAAGCACTACACTTCCCCAGAATTTTTCCTCTCTCGAAGAATACCCAACCTTGCACAAGGCGCCTAGCAACCTGGAACAAATGGGCAGGAGGGAAACACTCAATGCATGCCTGATGCCTATATGCATTCTAATCTAGAATGATCATATTTCTTGCAAAAAGGATGTGGCAAAGAATAATATTAATCACTGGGCATTAATTATCCATCTATTTCAATGGTACAAACATAGCTTTGGCCAAAGCATAAAATACAATTGGTAATCTTGAAAAAGAAGACTACCTTCTCTGTTAGCCCACATTCGGCATCCTATCCCGGAAGGTAAGCTTATCACACACAGCAAGAATAATCTATTTCCAATTGCATAATAATACAGGCATTTGCTTAAAAACAATCACTATTATGTTCATGCAAAAACAACATGAATACACCTTGCATGCATCCCATACCTCTAACAATGAGCTACATGCATGATTTATTCAAGATACACATAAAAGATATACAACTTGTTATATTCATTAACCCTTATTCACCTAATTATTTCCAAATAATGTTGGTTTATAACACCATAACCATTAATTTGTGACAGGGAATTTCAGAAGATATAAATTGTTTAACAATTCCATAAAAGTCAACGAAATAGGCTGCGACAAGTAATACAATATGTCCCAATAGTAAGAAATGGTTTGCAAGAACTAATTTAAAGCAAGTCGACAACACTAGGTTTCTTATTTACATAGGCTGAATCAATACAACAACAGTTATTTACATTGTTGGCCACTAGAAATATATAAAGGCTAGTTCTATAAATTTATATCTGTATACATAGATCAGATTAAAATAAACAAAGACATTATTTAGAGGAAGATTCATTTCCTAAGTATGAACAAGCTTTTGCAAAGAGACTAGATTAAATTCATAATTATTGAAGGCATAAACATATAAGTTAAATAAATTCATGCACATAACATAAGATCTGTAAACATAATAGAGAAGACCAACTATTTTTAATGCGGCAATGTATAATTCAATGCTTATTTAACTAGAAGATGAACCATAATTCACTATTATTTCCCAATCAAACTATTTATTTGACATATCATCACATTTTGCAATGGCAATATGACAATAGAAGTTCCTAACTATTATGCTACAATTATTTATCTATAAATTTCACTATTATTCCCAAATAAAAGACCATTTAATTTATAAAGGTAATATGACATACATATTTCTAATTAATTATAACATTTTAGTACAATTATTTAAATATGGACTATCTTCCAAAATTAATTTCCTACACTTTCCTATCTTCAAGGTTTCTTGCTAAATTAACTCAAATTGATTAAAGGAAACTACTAACCCTTTGTCTGAATCCTTTAACAGAATACCTGTTTGGATTCGCCTCGCAAATCTTCCACTGCATTTTTGGTGTAATTCCTGTTATATGGGTATTGGTAATTCATTGGGTACTTTTATTATGGTGGATCAAGTGACTACCATGTTCTCTCATACTACTTATGCTCGTGTTCTTGTAGATCTGGATCTCTCTAAGCCTCTCCCTACGGAGATTGTGATGCAGGTTGCTGATAGTTCTTGGAGGCAGGTTTTAGACTATGAAGGTCTTCCCTTCTGGTGTCGTAGGTGCTTTGCTACAGGCCATCTAGCTTCTAGGTGCCCTTGTTTAAAGCTCCCTCATCCTTCCTCTTGGTGGAAGAATGCTTCGTCTGATCTTCTCACAGTTGATGCTGTTGGGGATACTCCTAGTTTGGAGGAGGTTGATTCTTCCTCTGATGATGATGGGTCTGCCCCTGTTGTTGGGGTGATTCTTGATTCATCGGTCCCTTTGGGTTCTACTACAAGGACTGCTACTGCTGCTGTGCCTTCTTCTGTTGTTCCTTCTTCGGCAGTCCATTCTGGGGCTGTGGTTGTTGCTAATGATTCTGCTACTGGGACTGTTGTTGTGAATTCTACTATTGTTGGGGTTCTATCTATTGTTGGGGTTGCTACTGTGTTGGCAGGGACCTCCCTTGATGTTATTGTTGATGGGACTACTGCATGGATCTCCCTTGCTATTGGTGGTGCTTCTGGGTTTGTTGCAGGGTCCTCCCCTGTTGTTGTTGTTCTTATTGGGACTGCTGTAGGGGTCTCGCCTGTTGATGTTGTTGTGTCTCAGACTATTGCTGTAGGTGCACAGTTTGGTGTGGGGGTTGGTGTTGTTGTGCCCCATGCTCTGCCCCCTTCCAAGGATTCGGTGAGAATTTCATCTCCTATTTCTGTGGATGGAGATAATGACATTTTTTGGATTGTTGTCTAAAGGAGGAAGCGAGGTCTTCCCAAGTTTGTTTCTCAGACTCACTCACGAGCCAAGGGTGTTCAACTTGCTAGGTCGGGTTTTGCTATTGTTTAGGTTGTAATTTTGTAGCTTAGCCTTTTGGGCTTTGTTGTCCGTCTATTGTTAAAGTGTTGTTTCTGGCCTGTGTGTGGCTGTCTTTGCCCTCTAGCCTATTTTGTAAAGGGACCTGTACCCTTGTTTGTAGCTTACCATAATAATAAAAAAAATTTAGAGAAACCCAGTTCGTAAAAATGAAGTTATTGGTGACGCAATAGACTATTTTAACAAAAACAAAATGGGTAAGAGATAAACAGTCACTAATTATTACATATCTACAAAATGACAAACTAGTTATGGTTGATTTTTGTATATGATTTAAATAACTGAGTGGTACACCTTATATAAAAATTTCAAAGAAACCCAGTTCGTAAAAGTGAAGTTATTGGTGATGCAATAGTTCTCATGACATATTACATATCCAGACCTTTCTAACAACAAGGCAAAAATATACAGATTGTGCAAAAGAGAATTCATAGAATAAAATAATTCTTACATTTTAGAGAAATTGATTTCAACCAAATTTCAATCATTTTCATAATTAGGTGCATACCCAGGAATCATCACAATCCTCAAGAGGCTGCTCTTTGGCTTCCTGTCACTACTAGTCTCCTCCTTGCTGCTGCTCCTCCATTCTCTTCTTTTCTTTTTTCTCAATGGCGCACACTCCTATATAATATTTTCTCTTGTTTTTATTATTGTTATTTCTATCTTTTTGTCTTTTTTTTAATTTTTGCTTTCTTCTATCCTTTTTGTTTTTTTTCTTTTTCTATTTCTTGTTTCCTTTCTATCTTTAAAACTTGTCATGATCTCAAAAAATTAGAAAGATAAGCTCCAATCGTATTGATATTTCTATATATTTATTTTAATGATAAAATAATATTTTTATTTTATATAATAATTTCTTTTAAGGTAACACTAGATTCTCCTACTCATTTTATTTTATTAAATAATTAAATAAAGTTTATGTTCCCAAGATAAGTAAATAACTTTAAAAACAAACCCTCATCTAGATTTATTTAATTTAAATAAAAGAAAAATATACCCATTCCTAGCTTATTCTATTTCAAATAAAAGACCCCTTTAAGCCTAGTGAGAAAAATAATTAAACCATTCAACAGAGATTATTTCATGCAATGAGGAAAATGCAATGCAATTATGAACTAAGTGCTTGTGTGTGCTACATAGAGGTTTTCTCCATCCCATTTCTTGCCAGGCAGCTAGGTCACCTCTACCTTAACCAGACTCTTGCCTTTAACACATTCCTACAATCATTCAACTCAATTTCCTGATTAATAGGTTAGTGACCAAAAATCCACAGTCGAAGCATCACATAATATCCATTTTTATCATTCTCTAATTGTATACTTTAAAAGGAAAGATAACATTTCACTTTCTTTTCATAGATGAGTATCTATTTATAACATAACCAAAAATAAACATCTAACAATGCTAAATATAGTTGAGTTCAGGAAGTCTAGAAGTTTGAGACGTGACATAGAGGCTCGGGCATTTGGAATTTCCTCCATGCTTTTAGACCTTTGTCAGTTAACAACATTTGGTAGAATTTTGATAAAGGGAACAAGGTGAGATTTTGGAAGGATCCTTGGATTCTCAACATTGCCTTGGAGGATCTACAACTTTTAATTCACTCATCCTCTATTTTGAGTGGGTGTTCAACCCATGAGTGTAGGACTACATTCAAGTGAGGAGGGAGAAATTAATCCAAGGAAAAATGGGGAATCCTTTGGCCCACTCCTAGTATATATGACCTTCTCAATGGATAGGACCTAAAGACAAAAGCCCTAGCCTCGATCTAATCTCAAATTTCTCCCCCTTAATGATTATTTGGAACTTGTAGTTAGAAAGAAATGGACAAATTTTCAAGTAAAAAGAAGTTTATGTTGAATGCATTTGGAATAGGGTAAAAGCAACCATCCAATAATTAAGAGAATGTAGGGATAGGAAGGAATGCAATATTATCTAGGAGACGTTAATTGGTTGAAGATCTATCACATAATCTGGTGTCTTCACAGTGGCATCTCTAGGGGAGAACAAGTAAAATTAGAGCATGTTAAGTGGCATCTTTCTAAACCAGGATGGGTAAAATTGAATTTTTATGGCACAACAAAAGGCATTCTAGGCAAGGCAGGTGGAGTATGTGTGTCCAAGGATGAAAAGGGTCAACCAATTTTAACCTTTTCTTATGATTTTGGAGTTGTATCCAACAATATGGCAAAATCAAGAGCTATGTTATGGGGTCTCAAGATAACAATAAAACAAAAATGGAGGAAGCTAAGAGTGGAGGGGGACTCCAAGATTGTTATTGAATATATAAAAAGGGTGATGTAACCACTAGTTATTGGACATTATATGTTCAGGCACTGTAGAACTCTTGGAGAAGTTGGATGAAATATCCTTCATTCACATAAAAAGAATTTAAGGCAATTTGGTGGCTAATTGGGCCACAAACTAGGAGTAAAAATGATTGAATTGAAAGATAACACATCAAAGGAATGGAAAGACAAGTTCCCAAATGTGGTTCAAGCTCTACTAGTGAATGATCTCAAAGTTTAAACAAAAATAAACCTAATGAGGGGCATAAGTGTTACACATGTGTCAATGAGCTATCTAATCAAGGATAGGTAATGAACGAATAGGGTAGTGCATGGTACCTGGAAAAGGGTTTAATTTATCTTGGATGCTAGCACAATGTAACAATAATTAATATAGGGTATTGACTAGGGCAACAATGGTGGGAGTAGTTGATGATTGAAAGGATGTGAATCAATGCACCAGGGTAAAAGCACAAAGCTGTGTCACACTTTTAGTCAACTTATCAGCACAAGTGAATTTAAGTATTTCTAACTAAAAATCAATTTTGGTCAAACCTATGATCTTATAAGATTCATTCTAGCTAAGTTAGATATGTCCACAACTTTTCCAACTAAAATTGTTGGCTAAATGCATATGTAGCACCACTATGAGGCCAATTTACCAAAAAAATAAAATTATTTAAAAAACTTGATATTTCAACAACTTCTACTCGTATAAATAACATTTTTTTTAAAATATAAAAATACCCTTTTGTGGATCTATAAGTTTAGTTTTCAAATATATATATATATATAGTTTAATTATTATTTATATTTTCCTTTCTATTTTACTAAAAGTAGGTTATCAGCATAAAACATGAGGTCAATTACCATGTCAAGGAAAAATAGTAAAACTTATTAAAAAAATTAAAAAAAATATGATGCACTAGATAAAAGAATCTATATCAAGATGGTATAATTTTTTTTCTATTTTAGATACATAGTTAATATGAAAGTTGACGTCGAATGGAAACAACTACGTTTTAATACACGCACATTTTATTATTTATTTAAATATATATATAGATATATATATATATATATATCAAAATTAGAAAAAGAATATATCCATACACTAAAGTTTCAAGTTATAAATACACAAAAAAAATTGAAGAAAAAAAATATATATATACTATATAAAGATTGACGTCTCATGTAACTTCATTTTTCAGCATTTTATCAGCAACTAAATTATAGTGTCAATTTATTAAAAACTATATTCAAGTATTTTTTAAATTTTTTCAAAAAATACAAACATAAAATATAGTAAAAATAAATATTTTATTCGTTTACATCATTTCAAAATTCAAAACATATATGTCACTTTTTTGTGATTCAAGTTTAAAAGTTGGATCAACGTTGGTTGTTTCCTTTATAAAGTGTGACACACTTTGTGCTTGTACCTACCAATCTCACAACAATATTCACCTTTTCCTTCTTCATTTTGGGCTAGTATCAAAGTGTTGATAGACCAATTTGGTGGTTGCTTCAAAAAAATAAAAGAATTCTCATTGGCTTCATCTATTGGTGGTAACCAAGGAAAGTAGTCGTGCCAAGACTATGGAGTGGTAGTGAGCTCAAGAAAGGCACAAAGGAGAAGCAAATGTATAGATGGAGCCCTGATGATTGATAATTTCATCTCTTACTTGGAGAAGGAAATCTCAAACCTAAACCTTTGAACTTGGGTGTGTAAATATGGGGACTAGCAAAAGAGATGAATGGAGCACCCTGTGTGACCATTTGGGAGGCCATGACACAACTTTTGCTTGATCCTAGCAATCTATAGCCTAATGAAACATATTTGATGTATCTGAGTCCTTAAGTTACACCTTCATGCTCTTGTTAGTGGCCAGAACCTATTTACAAGACATAGATGCACAGTGACTAATCAAGTGGAGACTTTTTTCAATTACTACCTAGAGAATTTCCATTGCATCAAAGAAGGGTAAGCCTATCTTCATCGTGGAATTAAGGAAATCATAAAGATTATGAATGTGAACCTCTCTCTAGATGCCCAAGTGGATAATATAGTTTGATTTGATTTTTTGATGATGAATTGGTTGAAGTGCACCCATTTGTTAAATTTTGGAAATGTGACAAGTGTGTAAAGTCTTAGGAGGTTTGTTAAGACCTACGTAATTTGCTCCACCCCCTTCATTATGTTGTTGCTTGTTTATGCTAACACTAAAAATCTAAAGAAAACTCTGGAGGAGAGGTTGTGGTAATTTGTCCCTCACTCCATATGATATAGTCTTTCTAGGTTAGTCCAATTATGTAGAGTTAATATATGTTTTGAAGCTGAAACTCTATAGAGGGACATGTTAAATCTATGATCTTTTCTAGTCTTTTTTGAAGTCCCAATCTATTCTTTTTTAAAGGAAGACAATGAAGGCACCATGTAATCTAAACATAAGGGTAGCATTTCAATATCAAGTTAACACTATTTATCTCTTCCAAAATTTAAGCATGATGTTTCATTCAGTTCTAGTGTGGATAATAGTTTGCAAGAATATTTTTTATTAGTCATGGTTGCAATATCTCAACTCCACCCTTGGTTGAGGATTATAACATCTATATCATTAAGTAAGAATAGGTGGATCTAGTGAACTCGTTGCTACTAGAATATGAGCTTTTGTGCTCTTTTTTGTGGCCCCTGGATGTCTAACCCATGTTTATTAGCAAAAAAAATATGTAAATGACAACATTAAATAAAAGCTATTAAAAACAAACCTAAATTGCTTTATAATACCCAAAAGAATGTATTCCATAATCACTCAAAGATACATCATGAGAAAATAATACTCTTACCAATGTATATGTTGAAAAATATATGCATTGTATTTTTAGTATATCTTTTGATTCGTTCATTCAAATTTGACAAAAAAATATGCTATCACCTCATATGCTTCATTCTATACATATTGGAAAAAAATTAATTATTTTTTTTGAAATTAAGGGGTATGCTCAATCTTATATTTTTCAGGATTAGTCCACTTTGATAATTAATAATAATATATATATCCATCAAAAAAAATTATATATATATCACCTACTACATGATCTTAACCAATTTTTCATTAAAGTGTTTTGAAAAATACTTAACAAAACTAAAGGGGGTGAGTAGAGCACACCTGACACTCTGTTGTATTTTATTAATAAAAATAGGAGTACCTTGGTGTACTTCCATTGTTCAACCCATTTAAATTTCACTATTAAAAAAAACATTAGTAGTTTAGAAACTAGATTTGAAATGCTACGATTCTTGTTCTTAAAAAATCTTTGAATTTTGAGTGTAGACATTTTGAATTATTTGTCAAAGTTTAGGTTTCACTATTTTAAAGAAATAGGTGGCTAGGTAAGACCCTCGTTTTGACCCCCATCTATGTGCTCTTACCCCTAAGCAAACCAATTTAATAGTGATAAACAAATATCGAAGACAAGCGAGCATTCAGTATGTCTAGGATGATGTTAGCAAATGATGTAATGTTGAAACCCTACTTATGCCTCTCTATGAATGTATCATGAATGCTCTTTTGGATTTAAATAGATAATAATTAGTTAGGGTGTGTCCTTAAATACACCACCCTAACATGCAACTTGAAATAATTTATGTTTTCGTTGACTCACAACAACTAGTAGGAAAGTGGGAATGTGGGCCTAATTTATAATTTAAAAGTTTCAAATTCAAATCCATGTTCATGGGACCAATTTAGGTCATTTCATGACCTATAAATGTGAAGTAAGGTGACAAACAGTGGAAATTGCAAATTAGGTCTAGTCCCTTGGGATGTGTGGACATGGAATGAAGCTAGGATAAAATTATGTGCCAACTTCCACATAAAAATATACCAACTTATGCATTAATCAATACATAAAAGACAACCTTGTGAAAGGGGTTGTGCTTAAATGGCAAGGCCATAAGGTTCTCACGTTGGAGATCCATGTTCGAATCCCCCAAGTAACAAATTCTATGTGGATTCTAAGTTGATTAAGTTTGATGAAGTGGATATGTTGATGGGGAGGAGGTCCCCCTTGTGACCTCCAATGTAGGGCTAGAAATAGCTCCTCTTACCAAAAAAATACATAAAAGACAACCTTATCAAAGTAGAAATAGCTCCTCTTACCAATTAAAAAAAACAAAAAAGTACATAAAAGAAAAGGACATGAATATGCCATTTTAACCATTACAAAAGAAACTAATTTAATATAAAGGAAACTAAGAATCATTAACCTCGTCATATTTTAAAACTTAACAAGATTTTAAATATCAAATAGAAATAGCTCCTCTTACCAATAAAAACAAATACATTAAAGACAACCTCATCAAAGTAGGCCCAAAACATAAGGGAAAAGGACATGAATATGTTATTTTAACCATTACAAAAGAAACTAATTTAATATAAAGGAAACTAAGATTCATTAACCTCATCATATTTTAAAACTTAACAAGATTTTAAATATCAAATTAAAAATAAAATGCATGTATTTTATTTAATTGTATATTAACATACACTTGTAGATAAATATTTTAATAATCTCTCAAAGATTTTTTATTATTACAATGAAACAACATTTATTTATATATCCTTTTTGAGTCATCCTCATAGGTGCCTCCAACTAGGGCCTAAATTTGACAGCTGTCAAGCAATTTTTTTATGACAGTTATCCATTTAAAGGTGCCCTTAAAATGCTATGACATACCTTAGTATAATATAAAATGATAGATAAACCAAATATATATATCATCATAATCCTATATAAATTTTGACAACCTGTCCAAAATCTCGCCTCTCATGTGATACAATCTTTTTAAAATTTTAATTGTATTTTACAACAAAAATGCCTAAATACGGCTATACGGCCATCAAATTTAAGCCATGCCTCCAACATGGTGGAAGTAGAGGTATTCTCATAAACTATAAGCTATCTATAAGTTAGGTCGCCTAGCATCATATGCTATAAAATGACCTTTCCTTTCCTGCCCTTTTCTTTTTCTTGTAATAATTCACCATAGTCATAGTCTTCATCATAGACATCATCACCCTCTATCATGCAGTCTTCATCATAGCTGTCATCACCCTCTATCATGCAGTCTTCATCATAGCCGTCATCACCCTCTACTGTGTAGTCTTCATCATAGCCATCGTCACCCTCTACCGTGTAGTCTTCATCTACATCAGATGATGATAATGATGATAACTCATTTGACTCATCCTCTTCATCTTCATTTTCATAGTGATCTTCACTTTCTGAATTCAAATAACATTAGAGTTAAATATTTTACAAATCTAATCAAAATAAATTTTATATATATAAAAGATAAATTCACTAGTTATAATCATTATCTTAAAAAAAATTAAAAGAAAACAATTGAAATAGTTCAAGGCTATTGCTCAATTTAATGGTCAAAGGAAAATTTTGGCCAATAAAAATAAAACTATTTACTACTTTTTATTATGCCAAGAGGTATTTGAAGCATTCATTTTTAGTGTAAATATATAGAAAAAAATTTAAAAAAAAAAACAAAAAAGAAATTGGAATATTTAAAAAATAAAAACCAAAAAAGAAATTGTAAGGGTTGTTGGGAAAAAAAGGTGGAGAAAATAAAAAACTATGAAACCAAAAAAGAAATTGAAAAAAATAAAAAATGTGAAGAAAAAAAAAATTGGAAAAAATCACAAAAACCATGGAAACACAAAAAAAAACATTGAAAATAAAAATATTAGAAATGGTTGGAAGAAAAAAAAGTGGAAAAAATCACAAAAACTATGCAAAACACAACTAATGTTATTTTTTTTTGAAAGCCTACATATAAATAAGAAAGATCCCATTGGAAGGAAAGTTTTTGCTTTTCTATCCTCACCACTTGAAAGGTCTGGTGTTATTCGAATATCTGTATAACAGGTTGAGGTAATTCAAAACACAGGAATTGCACTAAAAATGATGCAAGAAGTATTTAACAAAAATTGAATACCTTGAAAGTCTGTCTCTGGACTTTCCCAATGGCTTGTGATGGGTCCAGCCACATTTACAGGAGGAAATACCTTTGCTGGGAATGAAGAAGTGTCTCCATATTTCTTCCACTTTGGATGTTTCACGTGCTCTGCATTTTTCCCTTTACCACACAACTTTCCATTAGAAATCTGGTGACAGGGAATCTTCATCTTAACAATATGCCTGTTGTTTTGTCTGTTATTTTGTTTAGACTCTTCCTTCATGCCTTTTTCTATTCCTGTAACAAAGGTCTTCCATTGGTTTTGAAAATATTCAAGCATGTTCTCATCCACAGTATGATATTCATTAGAAGGGTTATGCTTTAATGCATCATCAGTTGTCAATTCCCCATCATCTGCAAACTCTCTGAGCAGTGAATGTCTATGATCTTGTAGTTTTGAGCTCATAGTGTCCAGATCTATGAGGTTAGTGATGATATCATCATAATTTGGCCAACACTTGGGATGATAAAAATGTACAGAGTCCTCATTCTCCTTAACCAGTTCTTGCTCTTGTGCTTGCCCTGAACCCTCATTCTCCTTAACCAGTTCTTGATCTTGTGCTTGCCCTGAACCCTCATTCTCCTTAACCAGTTCTTGCTCTTGTGCTTGCCCTGAACTATGCAATTTATGTTTATCCTCCTCAGCTTTGTCATTCATGATTGAATTGGGTTCTTCACATACAAATTTCAAGGCTTTTGGCTTCACATTGCTGAAAGCCTTATGCCCAGAAAGTGTGGTCTGATTTACTGTTTTAGCAATTTCTATTCCAATGGGTTTCCATTGAGAATTGAAATGTTGAAGCAGGTTCTTTGCCATCTCATGATAAACATTACCTGGAGGATTGTATCTCATTGCATTATCAAAAGTTAAATCTACATCATGTACAAATTCCATGGGATGTGCGTAGAGATTATCTTGTAGCTTTGATCTTACACTGCAGAGATCCATTGGCTCACTGATGACATGTTTATACCTTGGAGCGTCCCACTCATTAAGATCCAAAGCTTCTCTGAAAGGCCAACTTTGGGGATCATTGATCATACTTTGAATTAAACTCATGCACTTATATTTTATATCAGGTCCAAATCTGTCGAAGTTATGGCATCCCTTAAAAACTCCCTTCAATTTGCCCACCATCCCTGATGCCATTGAAATGGATCTGCATTCTTCGGTCATAAAGAAATGATTGCAATGTCCAAATATATTAACTAAATACTAATATATTATGGAGTGTGACTCGGTGATATATACAAAACAAAAAAAATTCTTTTAAAAATTTTCCTTATTATTATATTAAAATATATGGTTTTCTACATATTATTTTTAGAAAGTAAAGGGCTACATTCATTTGAATTTTAGAACCGATATATAGATTTATGATTCTTTCGTAAATGTTAGTGACTACTTTAGTTATGACTAGTTATAAGCCGACCAAAGATTATACAACCACTGCTAAATGGGTTCCTATATTTAGGATGCAAATTTTTAAATATGTTTTTCAATTTTAAAAAAATTGTTTAAGTGAGATTTGTCGAGTGCAAGGCCTTTGATATTATATGATATTATAAGGGATGAGACCATAATCAATGCTCCAAACGATCTTGGTGGAATGGATACCTTTCAATCGTTGGTTCTTAGGGCATGTCCCCATGCTATTGCTTAGCTTATTTTGGCTAGCAACCACTGCTCAAGTTTTTTAGGAGATATTTGTGGAGCTAGTGACGCCATGAATATTTTATTTTTCTACTGATCTTAAGCAGTTATCTTAATAGCTTTTACTATATAAAAAAATAAAAAACAAATTATTTTAATTTAGAAGAAAAATTTATTAATGGCTACTTAGTTTCCAACCCCCATTTTTTTCCACAGCTTATCTACAATTCCTAAATAGTAGCTGCTCTAGGAAAAGATTCTATATTATCCTTTCCCATAATTGTAAATTTCCATGGCAGCCGCATGGGGACATAGAATTAGCCAAAGAGATATCACCTTACAAATTTTTTGTTTCTCTAATAAGTTTATAAATCATTAGGATCATAGGACTATTATATTTTAAATAAACATTATAAAATATAGATTTGTACCACAGAGCTTGGAGAACATGTTGGCCATCATATCCAACAATTATTTAGTTTTTTTTTGTTTTTTTTTTAAATTATATCAAAATATAATTACATTAGTAATAAAGAAAGGTTGTAATGGAGTGATAACAAAAACACCATAAAAAAAATTACCACTTTTTTTTTAAGGGTTTTTATTTTTTATAATGGAATGATAACAAAAACATCATAATATTAATTTATTTTCCTTTAATATTTTATTTTCCATAGTTTTTTAATTTTCTTCATTTCCTCCTTAAACAGTTTTTAATTTCTTTTTTGGTTTTTGCACGGCTTAAATTTGAGGGTTGACCCTACTTGTCAAGCAAATATTTTATGACAGTTATCCATTCAAAGTTGCCCTTAAAATATTATGACATACCTTAGTATAAGTAAAATTATATATAAACCAAATATATATAATTATAATTCTATATAAATTTTGACAGTTTGTCCAAAATCTTTCCTTTCATGTGATACAGTCTTTTTTTAAAATGTTGATTGTTTTTTTATTTTTTTATTTTTCTAATTTCTTTTTTACTTTATTTTTAATATATTTACAAAAATGAGTGCTCTCACACAAATACCTCTACACATAACTAGTATATTTATATTTAAAAATATATATCTATATATGCCAACAGATATTTGTATTTTTCATAACTTTTATTTTTATTTTTATTTTTATTTTTTGTGATTTTTTCTTTTTCCAATTTATTAAATTATTAAATTTTAATTACACATTCAACAAATTTATTAAACTATTATTTTTTATATTTTAAAGATGGTAAAATATAAAAAATATAATTTAAATATTTAAAAACTATATAAATATATTAATTATTTAATTATTTTTTATTTTTTAATATAACCTGCTCACTGAGTACTGGGATATTTCAGTGCCGACCAAATTAGCAACTCGGTGGGTGGGTTCCAAATGGCCGACGACAATGTTTTGAAAGGAAACTCAGGTATTTGCGTCAAAATTGACATCTCGAATCATTTTCTCACCTCACATCTTGTTTGAATCAGTGAGTGAATTGTAAAGTTTTTGGCAGAAAATTGTGTATAATCTTTTTATATTGACATTTCACATATTCAGGAAGAGGATAAAATTATGGATAATAGAGTGTACATCACTGCAAATAACAAAACAAAATTTAAGAGTGTATCACATGAAAAGAGAGATTTTAGATAGATTGTCAAAATTTACATAAGATTATGTTGATATATATTTAAGTTATATATAATTTTATCTATATTAAGGTATGTCTTAGTATTTTGAGGGCACTTTCAAATGGATAGCTGTCATAAAAAATTGTTTGATAAGTAGAGTCTACTATCAAATTTAGGTTGCCATCCTCACCATCTTCCAAACCAAATCTCTTTTAACAAAAATAAACTGTGGTTTTAAGGGCAAGAGAGGCAAAGTCTTTTCTCGTGTTCAACAAAAGCTTTCTTTTAATCTGAGATGGAGGGGGACAAAATCCCCTCCTTAGGTGCAATGAACATATTGTTAAGAATTTGTGGTCAATGTAAACTAACTAGTATATTTATATTTAAAAATATATATCTAAAGTATGCTAAGTATCTCTTTTCCATGGTTTATTTGAAAAAGAAATTGGAAAAAATAAAAAAGAAAAAAGAAAAACAAAAAAAAATTGTAAAAAATAAAAAACTAAAAACTAAAAAAGAAGTTGAAAAAAATAAAAAATAAAAACCAAAAAAGAAATTGAAAATAAGAAAATCACAAAAACTACGAAACCAAAAAAGAAATTGGAAAAAATAAAAAAATCAAAATCAAAAAAGAAATTGAAAATAAGAAAATCACAAAAACTATGGACCAAAAAAGAAATTGGACAAGAATTTTTTTCCAATGAATCTTATTTACATGAATTTATTTATTTAAATATTTTATGTTTTTTTGTTTACAGAATCTAAATGTTTACAGGAATCTGAATCTTTCAGCCCTTGCTGTGAGTGTAGAACGCCTCTAGGCGTAATGAGTTGTGACATCTTTAATGAAGATTCAATTTATAATTTTTCTAAATTTTTTAAAGAACTATTTCTATCATGTTTAGTTTTTCAACAATTTTTATTTTTTTCTATTATTTTAATTGAATGCATTTTATGTAACCTTTAACTTTCATTAAAAATAAAATCTTTCCACGATTTTTTTGAATTAGATCATTAACTCCAATGTCTAGTGCACATATTATTTTTGTAATTTTTTATTGAATAGTTTATGTATTAATATTAATATTTTAATTAGTACTTTACTATAACACATTTCTTTTGGTATATTTATCAAAACTATTTTTCATTGAAACAAGGACATATTTTTATATTTCTTGACATTGATTGTTATTTTTCCTAGTATCTTCAATAAAGGTCATTATTTTTCATAATGGACGTATGTTGATTATAAAATTTAAAAATATAATATTTAAAAATCTAGTATATATACTTCTTAGAAATCTAGCACTAAGGGCTACGCACCTCTAAAATGACACCTTTTGATGACTTCATTTGACCCCCCAAAAGGCGAGGCTTAATTTTTTTTGTCAACATTTTGATAGTGGTGGAGGAGACTCTATTAAGGGTTCAATTTAAGCCTAGGGAGTTTGATCTAACCCCCTTAGATCAATCTTCCCATGCATTTTCAATAAAAATAGGATTTCAGGCAAAAATCAAGGTGGCATAAAATTGAGACACATTATTGTGCTTTCACCCTAGGGGATTGAATGCCCCTAATAAACAATGCTTTTAAGCATCAATCGGATCTACAAAAAGTTGAAGTGATTTTTCTCCAAGAAACTAAGTTAAATTATGTTGAAGCAGTCATTTTTGCTTAGGACTTGGTAACACTAGCATCGACAATTTGTTAATGTTGAGGGTGCCTATGGTGGATTGGGGATTATATGGTCCTGTCAAGTAGTAAGTGTTGAGGTTTTAATTTTTGACAAGAATTGGCAATTTTATAATATTTGAAGCTTCTCTTCCAACCTATTATTTCTTCTCTATAATATTTATGGATCTATTGGTTATTTCCCAAAAAATGGATGCAAGGACAAATATTTGCAATCTTTGAGATGATCCCAAAAGATGTATATCTTCTTGGTGGGGATTCCAATTCCTTTATTTCCTCTTAGAAAACAAAGAGATGGAGTCTCCCATGCTACCCAATCTCAACTAGATTTCAGTGCCTTTTGGTAGACACTGAGCCCAAATTAGAACCCTTCACTTGCTCTACTGGGAGACTAGGGTTTTGCCAAATTACAAAAAGATTGGATAGATTTTTCCCCTCACACTGTTAACTCAACAAAGAATGGCTAGATAAAAGAAATATTATGCATATTTCTAGGTTTGATCACTTCCCCATTTCTCTAGTTATTTTGGCTAATCAAGCCCCAAAAATGTCTCCTTTCACATTTAAAACCATGTGGTTTAGAGGTTTGAATACTATGTCTTTGTTGAAAGAAAGGTGGCAAATGGCACCTAGGTTTAATGAAACCAAGATGTTTTCCCTATCCAAAAAGTTGGGCTATATTAAAAGGTATCTCAAGGAATGGAACCTTAGAGTTTTTAAAAACTTTTTTGAAGAGGTGGTCAAATTAAAGGATGCTCTATAGCCTTTAAATGAAATAGTGATAACGTTAGGCATGGATCAAGAATCTATTATAAAGAAAAAGCTATTCTTGCAGAGCTTCAAGAAATTCAGTCAAGAGAAGAAATCTTCTTGAAACAAACGTCTTGGTAACTCTAGCTCAAGGGGACATGGACACAAAATTCTTTCATTCTTTGACCAAATCCAGGAGAAATATAAAACACATATCTTCCATTCATTCTTAAGACAAAGACCTTTTAGATTTTCCTTAGAAATAAAGGCTAAGGTGGTGGATTTCTTTAAGGCCTTCTTGGAAGTAGAAAGGCTTCAACTTTGAATGCCCAAAATGATCTTCTATGGCATATTCCTTGTTTAGTTTCTGGAGCACAAAATAAAGCTCTTTTGTCCCCCTTTACTCTAGAGGAGATTAAGAATGTGGTTTTTCAACATAAGGGGAGAAAGCCCCTAGTCTTGATGGTTTCTTGGCCATTTTCATCTAAAAATGTTGGGATTTTGTTGGTGAGGTGTTGTTGGTAGTTGAACAACCCCATAAAGCTAAAAGAGTTTTGCAAAAATTTAATTGTACTTTCATTACTTTAATCCCCAAAGGAGTCTCCCCTTCACCTTTTGTATACTTGTGGCTCATCTCTTTATGTAACACCATTTATTTAAGATTATTTCCAAGGTAATGACTAATAGACTCAAGAGATTTCTACCCTCCTTGATCTCGATAGAACAAGGAGGCTTCACTCCTAATAAAGCAATTTTAGAAGGTATTTTGATTACCCATGAAGTAGTGCATTCTATAGCCCCCCCAAAAAACAATAGTATGCTCATTAAGTTGGACATATGCAAGGCTTATGATCATGTCAATTGGCACTACCTAATAAAAATCTTGGAATAGTTTAGCTTTTGCAAAGAATGGAGGGAATGGGTCTTAACTTTCCTCTCAAGCCTATGATTCTCAAACCTTCTCAATGGTGGCCCCACTAGTTTATTTGAAGCTACTAGAAGTCTAAGATAGGGAGATATGATCTCTCCCTTTCTCTTCATTCTCATGGTAGAAGCTTTGGGTCGATCTATAGAGGCTACCTTTGAGTCGGGTGGTTAGTACCTAGGAAATTTCTATTGTTGATGGTTTGTATGCCCTCACCCATTATCAATTCACTTAAATGACATAATTATCTTTGAGAAATCTTACTTAAGAGAAGGTAGTGTCATCAAAGATGTCCTCGCCACATATTGTAACACCTTAAGTTTATTTTTAACAATGCAAAGTTTGTATTTTTCTTTAACACCTATCCTTTACTATGTGAAAGAATTGCAAATGTTTTAAGTTTCAAGATTGGTGCTCTTTCAAGTAAATACTTGGGATCCCCATATTTACTAGATATGGTTGTCTATCCCTTTGGAAAAAATGACTGGAAACTTTTTAAGTTGAGATCCCATCTTGGAAAGGGAAGTGACACTCCATAGCTATGATGATCTTGTTGATCAAATTTGTTCTAGTAGTGCTCCCAAACTACTTGTTGTTAGTGTTTTTCACTCCAATCAAAATTGGTATTGTCATGGATAAAATCATGGAGAATTTTTGGTGGCAATGATCAAAGGATATAAGAAATTTTTAGGCTTTGTTAGTGTGAGACATTATTTGTACTCTCAAAAAATATGGTGGAGCTAGCCTTGGAGATATTATTGGGAAAAACCTAGCCTTGGGTGTCAAGTTACTATGGGGTCTTTTCTCCCATCCTAATATTAAATGGTGCATGTTACTCCAAAAAAAATTGGACTCAATTGATCAAAATAGAATCTTTACAACAACCAACCATCCAAAGGGATCTCATATGTGGAACTTTCTAATTTAATACCCACCAATTATAATGGATCACATTACTTGGGAAATAAAAAATGGTGAGAGATATTATTTTTTGGGAGGACTCTTGGGATGCTCTACCCCTTCTAGCACTAGAATAGGAAATTGTAGAAGCCAAAGATGTTTTATCTATAGAATGGGGCTCAAAGGTTAAAGATTATTTCTCCCTAATTATGGAAAATGGTTTGACACTTGAGTTGTTATACATGATTTGTTAGATATTAATATTTACCTATATCAAAAAGAATCTCTCAAGGTAGAATTGGACCATAGAAAAATATTGTTAGCATGGATGAGGATTATGTTAGATGTGATTGTGCCAAATTTGGATCTTACTCAACTAAGCTCAATTACCTAGTGTCTCAAGAGCAAAGGGAAAGAAATAAATGTCTCACCTTGCTATGTTGCAATAAATCTAACCTTCTAAAAGTGTTTTTTTTCCTGGCTAGCCCTTATAGATTAATGTATTTAGGTTTTTCAAGTCCCCCCAGATGTGTTTTTTTGGTTCTCCAACCTATAACTAGCAGTCTCTAAGAGATTGCGAGTTTCTATGCTCAAGACTAGTGGAAGGTTGGCCAATGAACGAGAGGTAAAGGATTACTCTCCCCTGCACTTTAGGCTCTACAAAACCAAGGTGGGTGCTCCTATGAAATATGTTGGTTCAAGATATACAGAGTATTTGCTAACACTAAGTAGATAAAAATGTATACAAGGTGGTGAGGATTTATGTAATTATTTATTCTTATCATTATATTTCCTCAAGTTCTTGAAAATTCAGTATGAATGGGGGGACAACAACTTACAAAGTTAAGTTATTCGACATTTTTTATTTTCTAATTTTGGAATAAGTGGAATGAGGAGGTTTAAAATCCAGGACTGATGCCTTAATGGGGTTTGTAGAGTCATCTATGCACATACGTATTCCTATAAGAATAACATATATCATATTTCTTGTTTATATTTCCTTACAATGATTCAACCAACTTGTGTGACCCTTAACTCATCATCCTACTTAGTGATCTATTTCTTATTTCAAATTTCCCACAATTACCAAATGAAGGTTTATGTTGTTCAGGTTAAATAGATGACTAAAATTGATAATTGTTTAACACAACAAATGTGTGCAACAAAGTAAAGTAACGCTTAGCTAATTTACTTAGAGAAACCAAAAACAATCAGCTAGAGACAATGTGAACAAAAGGCTTTCTCTCATATATTTCATTCTGAAAATAGTTTTTACAGAGTACATAGTTTCATAGGACAAACATTGTTATTTCCATTAAAAGACATTTAGTACAGAGTTTTTTCCCTCGTATCAATCCCCCTTTACAATTACAATGATTCATCCTTTGTAGAAAAGGTTACCAACTAAGCCTCTTTGGATGAGTGACTTATGTCACTTTACAACAACTTTTGCCAACAACCTTTTAACATTTCATAACAACCTTTTACACCTCCCATAAGACTTTCCAACTAGACTCACTTGAGAGGAGTTCACCCTTCGATATATAGTCCAACTGAGTGGCAAGAGGATGCCAATCTCCATACTGCTTCAGCCAACATGGATTAGACAACCCATTTGCTTGGCCAATTTGAGTAGACTTTCCCCTTGTTGCTCCTAACAATGAGATTAATGAATGCATGATTTGATGAAGATGTACGGCAAGCCCAGACGAAGAAGAATTGAATGGATGGGGAGAGGCCACCACCTGCAATCTACAAGATAGATGTATAAGCATCTATCTTGTTGCCAAAGAGATATAAGAGTATATCCAAATGACCTGTTGTGTTATCCTTGGAGGAGGAGATTTAAACTATAGTAAAAGAGGAGTGATGTTCATAGATATTATTCCCTAGCTCCTGGAAATCCCAAATAAAGGAAGCAGAGCCCCATTTTTGGAGAGTCCTTATATAGATGAGGTTCTCTCGCCTCTTTTCAACGTGAAAGACATCAATTCTATTCAGGCATTTGTATCAGGTAGTCGGCCATTGTCTTACCAGATCTTCCCATGCCCTTTAGCAGTGGGATTTTTTTATTTTTCATTCTACAGTTACTTGATCCCTCCATGTACTTATAACAACCTACCTTCTTTTCCATATTAACAAACTTCTCCAATAACAAGGACTGCACTTTAACTGAAGAATTACCAAAAATGGTTAACAACAAAATTGACCCTCAAATGCAGCCACCTTCATCCCTTTATAGCCAAAACTATTGGGAATTAAGGTGTCTCAACCTTGGTAATTCCTTGTATTAATTAATTGTATTTATTTATTTATTGCCTATTTATGTATTTTGGATGCAAGTCCTGTTTCGTCATCTTGTTGGAGTTGGCACGGTGATGTGTCATCCTACGTGGAAGGTGACAACATGTAATTTTGTCCTCACATGAGGAATAGGCGTCCCACTTAGTGGTAGAGGTATTTTGCCATGTGTCAGCACTTTGACTAGTGTGTAAGTGAATCTTGACTGAAACAGTTATGACAGAATCTATGACGTGTAAGAGTCGTAAATGGAATGTTCTATGACAGGTGAAGACATGTGTCACAAGGCATCTTGGAAGAAGGCATCTTTGGGCGCCCCAAGGAGGGTTTTGACATGTTGTAAGAGAATATGCTATTTTTATGCAGTTATGACAAATTCTCTTATAGCTGTAAGTACTGTCAGTTATGACGGATTCTATGATAGTCGTAAGATGCGTAAGAGCATCTGTCATTGCCCAACTTGGGAATAGGTGACCATATTGTGATGTGGTGATATGACAAGTGTCATGACCATGTTGCAGTGTTGGACAAGTGTCCCTAAGCATGGGTTTTGGGCCATGAGGCCAAGTTCGACGCCCACCTCAAGGAAATCTTATTTTTGCCTTGTAAACTTCTATTTAAGTAGGTGCTTTGAGAGGAGATGTATTATTTGATTGACAGGTACTGTTATGATATTGGTTTGTCTCTAGATACGAGTGTCAAAGACTCCTGTAAAGACTTGCATTGCAAGTGTGTTGTAAACCTTGTTGTTTCGATAATACATTGTGCAAGTTTTGGAGTGTGGGGTTTTTCACTCGTAAGGGTTTTCCCCACATTATATCTTGTCTCTCTCTCTTTTATCTTACATTCTTGTGTTGTGTATTGCTGCAATATCTCCATTGTTATGTTAACATTGTTGTAACTGTAAAGATTAAAATGAATTTACACTCATCTCTCCTCTTTAGATTAGTGTAGGAAGTGATTTTCGCACACCTAGCTTCCTTTCAATTGGTATCAGAGCCTGGCCAGTTTTGGTTCTAGCTGCTGGGTAGGCATTTTTTGAACTAATCTTAGGTTGAGTGGGAGTCTGTGTAGAGTATTCTGCAATCTTGTTGCAGGAAGGAGGTGGCAGGCACATTCAGAAGATTAGAGGTAGAGAAGTTTCAATGGCACAAATTTTGAGTTATGGAAACTTAAGATGGAAGACATGCTTGTTGATCAAGACCTATGGGAAACTGTTTCCAGTGTAAAACCAAATGCAATGGCACAAGCTGATTGGGATCTCAAAGATCAAAAAGCTAAGGGTCTGATAAGACTCAATCTAGTTGATTCTATCCTATTAAATGTCCATGAGGAGAAGACCACAAAAGATCTTTGGAAGAAGCTGGGGATGTTTATTAGGCCAAATCCCTGGTGAACAAGCTTTTTCTGAGAAAGAAGTTGTATTCTCTGAGGATGGAGGATGGAGGATTTGTTGCAGATCACCTGAATGCTTTCAACATTTTAGTTGCACAGTTAACTTCCGTTGGTGTGAAGATGGAGGAGGAGGATCGTTGTATGACCATGCTTTGTTCTTTTCTAGACTCGTGGGATCATCTTGTTATGGCTATTGGGAGCACCACATCCACTTTTAAAATGGATGAAGTGGTATCTTCACTGTTATCTGAAGAAATGCGAAGAAAGTCTTTTGAAGCAGCCAAAGAGGCTCTTGCGGTTCGTGGAAGACCCAAAGAGAAAGGGAAAAAGAAGGACAAGAAAGCTAAGAAGGGTAGATCCAAATCTCCTGGAAACTCCAAGGCTCTATGTTGGAACTATAGAAAAACTAGGCATTTCTGAAAGGAATTCAAAGAGGAAAAGACAAAGAAGAAGAAGAATGTCCCAGATTCAGATTCTAACAAGTCACAAAATGATGGTGATGCCTTCATCGTAGCCTTGGCCACCCATACATCTGATGATGTGTGGCTAATTGATTCTGGTGCATCATTCCACATGACCTCACATTGAAGTTGGTTCACGAAGTATGAAGAGTTTAATGGTGGAAGAGTGTACCTGGGTGACGATTCTCATTTGAAGATTGTTGGTCGAGGAAGAGTCTCAATCTGATTCTCTAATGGACGAGTGAAGGGGATCACTGGGGTCATGCACATCCTAGGCTTGGCATGAAACCTGCTTTTTGTACGTAAGTTGAATGATGCAAGTGTGCAGGTTGTCTTTTCGAAGGACGGATGCAAGATGACTAGAGGATCTATGGTGCTTGCAAAGGGTACTCAGAGAGGTACTCTGTTTCAGCTGGAGGCATGCACTTCACAGTGCAATAGTTCTTCTGACTCAAAGAAAAGAGTTGTAGTCACTTCATCCCCACAATCTGAACCAGCAGTGAAGAAATTTGTTGTATCAAATTCTGATGGTAGTACATTTTGGGTACCAAGGGTGCTCATGCTTTGGAAGTTAAGCTTCCTGCTGAAAAGATAATGTTATGGCATAAGAGATTTGGCCACAATGGTGAGAAGGGTCTTAGAACCCTAAAAAATAAAAACATAATTGAGGGGTTAAATGATTGTAATCTCAAGTTTGACTTTTGCAAACATTCTATATATGGAAAGCAAAACCATGTTTAGTTTTACTCTAGTTCTCACAAGTCTTCTGGTGTGTTGGACCTTATTCATTCTGATGTGTTTGGTCCTGTTAGTGTTCCTTCGATTTCCAAATCTATATATTTTGTATCTTTTATAGATGATTACAGTAGAAGGACATGGATTTATTTTCTCAGAAGCAAGTCTGAAGTCTTTAGTCAGTTCAAAGAGTTTACAGCTCTTGTTAAGAATCAAACTAGTAAAAAGATTAAGTGTTTGAGCACTGACAATGGTGGTGAGTTTTGTTCGAAAGAGTTTGATAAGTTCTGTAAAGAGCAAGGGATTGAAAGACATAAGACAACTCCATACACCCCGCAACAAAATAGAGTTGCAAAGAGGATGAACATGACACTGATGGAGAAGGCTAGGAGTGTGCTTAATGGAGCAAGCCTCGAACAAAAATTTTGGGCTGAAGCTGTAACCACTATTTGCTACCTGGTAAACAGGTCTCTGACATTAGCTCTTGTTGGTAAGACACCTATGGAGGTGTGCTCTGGTAAGAAGCCTTCAGTTAGACATCTTCGTGTTTTTTGGTTGTGAGGCATATGCACATGTGCCTAGGAAGAAACGGTCTAAACTAGAGAACAAGGCTATTAAGTGTATTTTCATTGGCTATTATATCAGTGTGAAAGGATACAAGCTTTGGGATCCTGTGGCTAAAAAAGTGTTGTAACCAGAAGTGTTATTTTAAGAGAGCTAACACCTTCTCCTATTGTTCTACAGCCAGAAGAAACAAAAAAGAAAGAGGATGTGGTTCAGTTTTCTTCTACCCCTAAGAAGACTAAACTGACAGATCCTATGAGATTGATGATGAGGATAGCTCTATCAGCTCTAAAAGTTCAGAAGAAGAAGCAGAACCTCAACCTCAGTCATTGAGGAGGTCTACACGAACAAGGAAGCAACCTGATAGGTTTGGTTATTCATTGCTTGATTCTAGTTGTGCTTTTGCTTTGCTTACTAACACTAATGAGCCTAGAACTGTGACAGAGGCTATGGGCATGAAAGATGCAGGTTCCTAGAAGGAGGCCATGGAAGATGAGATGGCTTCTTTGGAGAAGAATAAAACTTGGGACTTGGTGCCTTTTCTTGAAGGACAGAAACCTGTTAGATGTAAATGGGTATTCAAGAAGAAATTCAATGCAGATGGCAGTGTTGAAAAGTACAAGGCCAGACTAGTTGCGAAGGGGTATTCACAAGTGGAGGGAATTGATTATGGTGAAATTTTCTCCCCCATTGCAAAGCTGACTTCTATTCGGTTCCTATTATCTCTTGCAGTAGCTTATGACTTAGAGGTGGAATAGATGGATGTGAAGACAACATTCCTTCATGGTGATTTGGAGGAAGAGATTTACATGTCACAGCTAGAGCATTACATAGAGAAAGGTAAAGAAAATTTGGTTTGCAAATTGAAAAAGTCTTTGTATGGTTTGAAGCAGTCTCCTAGGATGTGGTACTTGAAGTTTGATGCCTTTGTGTTGTCGGTTGCATTTTTGAGATCGAAATCAGATCATTGTGTGTATTATAAATTTGACAATGATCGCATTCTCATTATTGCATTGTATGGTGACGATATGTTGTTGATTGGGAATGGTAAGAATATAATTTCTGATTTGAAGTCTCATTTGTCAGCATAGTTTGAGATAAAAAATCTAGGGGCAACCAGGTACATTCTGGGAATGAGACAGAGCTAACAGAAAACTTTGGTTAAGCCAGAGTAAGTATGTGAAGACCGTGTTTGGATAGGTTCAGCATGGCAGATTGTAGACCATTGTGTGTTCCTATTTCTTTGGGGATAAAGTTTTATGTTAATGATTGTCCAAAATTTCCTAGTGAGGTGGAGGACATGAGTAGAGTACCTTATGCTAATGTTGTTAGCAGTTTGATGTATGCTATGGTCTGCACAAGACCAGACATTGCCCAAGCAGTGGGAGTCCTTAGTCGATTTATGGCTAATCCTGGACGAGTACATTAGGATGCAGTAAAGAGAGTGTTCAGATATTTGAGGGGTACTTTTGAGTATTCTATATGCTATCATGGTAATCCTACAAGACCTCTGCATTCAGTTTGTATTCGTGGATTCATGGATTCTAATTGGGTAGGTGACATTGACAGCAGGAGATCCACCAGTGCTTACGTGTTTACTATGTTCGGTGGTGCAATTAGTTGGATGAGTAAGATGCAACCTGTGGTTGCTTTGTCCACGACAAAAGCTGAGTATATGGCAGCAAATCATGCTTGCAAGGAAGCCATTTGGCTTAAGAGATTGTGTTTAGATATTGGTGTTGATGCAGGATAGATTACGATTTGTTGTGATAGTCAAAGTGTGATTTGCCTAGCAAAGAATCTAACTTTCCATGCCAAAACAAAGCATATTGATGTACAATTTCATTTCATGCGAGACATGGTAGAGGATGGGAATGTGAATTTGGAGAAGGTAGACACTTTGAAGAATGTTGCAGATGCATTGACAAAACTAGTGGCCATAGAGAAGTTTAGATGGTGTTCGGAGTCTATGGGCCTCTCAGCCTATACAATTAAATCATGTTATTTCTATTGGCTCTTACAAGGTGTTCGACAAGTGGGGGAATGTTGGGAATTAATGTGTCTCAACCTTGGTAATTCCTTGTATTAATTAATTGTATTTATTTATTTATTGCCTATTTATGTATTTTGGATGCAAGTCTTGTTTCGTCATCTTGTGGGAGTTGGCACGGTGATGTGTCATCTTACGTGAAAGGTGACAACATGTAATTGTGTCCTCACATGAGGAATAGGCATCCCACTTAGTGGTAGAGGTATTTTTCCATGTGTCGGCACTTTGACTAGTGTGTAAGTGAATCTTGACTGAAATGGTTATGACAGATTCTTATGGCAGAATCTATGACACGTAAGAGTCGTAAATGGAATGTTCTATGACAGGTGAAGACATGTGTCACAAGGCATCTTGGAAGAAATCATCTTTGGGTGCCCCAAGGAGGGTTATGACATGTTGTAAGAGAATACGCTATTTTTAGGCAGTTATGACAGATTCTCTTACAGCTGTAAGTATTGTCAGTTATGACAGATTCTATGACAGTCGTAAGATGCATAAGACCATCTATCATTGCCCAACTTGTGAATAGGTGACCATATCGGGATGGGGTGATATGACAAGTGTCATGACCATGCTACAGTGTTGGACAAGTGTCCCTAGGCGTGGGTTTTGGGCCATGAGGCCAAGTTGGACGCCCATCTCAAGGAAAGCTCATTTTTGCCTTGTAAACTTCTATTTAAGTAGGTGCTTTGAGAGGAGATGTATTATGTGATTGACAGGTACTATTATGCTTCTAGTTTGTCTCCAGATACGAGTGTCGAAGACTCCTGTAAGGATTTGCATTGCAAGTGTGTTGTAAACATTATTGTTTTGATAATACATTGTGCAGCTTTTGGAGTGTGGGTTTTTTCACCCATAAGGGTTTTCCCCATGTTATATCTTGTCTCTCTCTCTTTTGTCTTACATTCTTGTGTTGTGTATTGCTGCAATATCTCCATTGTTATGTTAACATTGCTATAACTATAAAGATTAAAACAAATTTGCACTCATCTCTCCTCTTTAGATTAGTGTAGGAAGTGATTTCTGCACACACTTCCTACACACCTAGCTTCCTTTCAAAAATCATTGATGATTAATTCCTTAATTATGCTCTAATCCAACTTATTAGATTTCAAAAATTATTATCCATTATCCATACTATCTTGTCAATATTGAAAAGGACATGAAGATAAAAATGGCACATCTTAATGTGTCACTCAAATGCCAAAATGTCACCTCACATCATGCTTGAAGAATACTTGAGTACCCAAACCTTGAAAACTTCATCATATGGCCAGGGGTGCTTCAAGATCTTTGCCACATTATTCATATGGGCATGATACCTCGCGTCTAACAATATCTTAGCTCCTTTCACAAAAGTGTCAAGTCTGAATTCTAATTTTAGAAAATTATCTAATCTGGGATTACATAGAATGAGACTTATTTTATCACCCTGAGTTACTGATGTGACCAAAGATGGGGTAATGATTTGGAACTCTGCTTTCTACAAATCCAATGATTTTGTATCCCCCTTAGTATCCAAAATTGGTGGCAATTAATGCTCCTCTAAGGTTTTGAAACTCTCAAATCTCTCCTTAATCATCACATCATCTCTACCCTGGGACAAAGCAATGTCACTCAAAAGGTTTGCCACCTCATATGTATCCGATATTTCCTGAGGGGCACCTAGGCTGAATTTTGCCACACTTTGGATGGCACTTACAGGGGATATCCTTGGGATCCACTTATTTAGAATTTTCTTTAAGGTAGGCTCCTTCCTGATGGAGACATTTCTTGCTTCTAACAATTTACCAAAACATAGCCACGCATTATCAACCTTCCCCAAGATTCAGGTTATCCTATGATAAAAAAGGCTAGTTACGAATTTAGAAATGTCCATCACCCCCTTGGCCTTTGCACTAGCTTCTGCTTCCTGACTCTCCTTCAATTCTTCCTTTAAGATTTTAATTGTAAGATTGAGGATGTCCATGTTTTATTGAGATGTAGTGCTAGAAGAAATAGGTGATGGCACACACTTATTCATGGTGATCTTCAGTAGATCAAACAATGACTTCATCTTTATATTACTGCATCAACCTTGCATTTTCAGCCTGTAACTTATTGTAATCCGCCTATAGTTTTTTGGTTGCAACCTCGCTGAACAAGACAATATTTATGGCCAAAGAGGCAGCCTGTGGAGTTGTTGTTTCTTTTAACCTCTTAAAAATCAAGTTTCCTTTCATCTCATTAACATCCTCAATGACTTGAGGCTTGTCATGTTCTAGCGCCAGGGCTCAAATAGCTAGAGTCTCATTCTTGATGTCCACACCAAACCCAGAATAAAACTTCTCTACCTATTCTTCATCCATAGCATCCTCATCAGCATTTTGCCTTCTAATGGTATCTAGGGCTATAACAGAGGTTATATCCCATCCAGGTAACAATAGGCATCTACTTTCTCTAACAATTCTCCTCCCTTCCTCTGGTGTTATGTTGGACAAATCAAAATCTATCTACTTTTAGATGCTTTGGACAGCTTTCCCTTCATTGTCTTCTTCTTCTTGTCAAGAAGCATCCCTCTTCATTTGCATATTTTCATTTGTCTTTGCTTTGAACAACATCATTTTGAACTCTTCAATTTTTATGAATGCATCATCAGAGAGAAAATGTTAATAGGCTAGAACTCTAACATCCTAAACAACTTTATCCCCTTCTGATAAATCTAACAATGACCTCTTAAAAGGGATAACATCTACAACAAGCCTCTCAGGAGAAGCAATATCCCTCAATACCTTCTCATATTCACCCTGGTTCTCTCCGGTGCACTCTGTCATATTATAATCTACCAAGGGTTGGACTTTGCCATGCTGCTCAACCTCAATGGGGTTTGGTCCTTCTGATACTAGCACAACACTTGTAGTCGAGGCATGGGACCTAATTTCTCCTGGTCTCTCTCTTGGTGCTACAACTTTAGCAATACTAGGAGGCAAGTTCCCTAAGGGATAAAAATGTCTTAACATCTCTTCTACTCTAATGATAGGGTCCTTAATGGCATTGAATGCCCCTTTGTAAGTAGGCTCCACCTTCTTCCTTACATCCTCACAAGCACTAATTTGTACCCAATGTTCTCTCCATGAGATAATTTCATCTTTGGTTGAGCAATTTCATATTAGGTCCTCCACGATATCAAAATGGTGATCATACCCTAATCTTCCCTTTGACTTCCTAGTTTGATAAATGAAATGCTTAGGTTCATACTTTCTTACCTCACTAGTTTCCATCCTATAATACATCAATTTAGTCTTTGGAAGGTCAAGACCTTCTTTCGTGGTGATTGTGAAATCAGAAAACTTAAGGGTGGTAGGGAGAAAAGATCCTTTCTTCTTATTCCTGAGATGCAACTTGTCATGTTCATCTAACTGCCATAATGCTTCTAGGAAGGCTACCATGTCTGGAAAAACAATAGGGAGAATGTGTGGCCTTACTTTAGCTCCATAAACTCTAATCATATTGCAACCTATGTAGAAGAACCAATCTCCAAAATTGTGATTCTAATTTCCTCTTGAATCAAATTGTAATGGCCTTAAGAACCTTCTGAAGGCAGTGGATAACCTATCCCAGTAGTATCCCGGCAGGGACAACACATGCTACACAAAGTCTTGCTCAAAAATATAGTAATTTGCTTCATGGCAATGAGAATCCCATATGTATGTCTTGAGTTGAATTGGCATAGGTGAACCATATAGCCTTGTAAGTTCCACTCCCAAATCTAGGTGACAGATAGCATTTCCTTTGCATAACCCGATATGACACAAAATAGAATACCACCTAAAGCATGGGGTTCTATTTTTAGTTTTAAGGGACACAAGTTGTTTATGGATTTCTTTTGTAATGAAAGAAGCAAAATCAAATAGCCTTTGTACATGCCAATGTTGAATGTCTTCAGTTAACATCAACATTTCAATAGGTATCTGCAACTTGTGATCCTCTCCCAATGCTTGACATAGTGCCATATAAGTGAACCTGAAATAATCCTTAAAAGTGTCCACATCTAATGGCTCACAGCTTTCACTAAGATGTATCTTCTAGTCCTCATACCTCTCACCAATTGTATGTTGTGGTAGCCACTTCATCCTATAGTTGCTTCTATTTACCTAGTATTCATGATGTAACTCCTTAAAATCAATCTTGACATGTGCTCGAGGGTTTAAATAAAAAACATCCTCAATCAAACTTCAATCGAGTTTAAGCAGTGGTTTTCCCCCAATCATTTTTAGCTATTTGATGTATGAGTCATACATTCCACTGATAGCATATGTCAAGTCAACATTTACAAATACGTTGGGAACAACCAATTTACCCACATCAAAGTTCCACATATTTGAAACTAGTTCCTTTTGTATAGCACATTTATGGCAATGTTCGACCAACTCCCAACCAATTTTAGGGATATTGGGGTCTCTGATATATTTGATTATATCTATCATCCTCTTAGTGAAGATGCCAATACCCTAGGCTTACTTTCCTTTCTTTGACAAACCAAGCAATAATGCAAGGATGTCTTGATTTAAGCTTCTCTTTGCCCTACTAGACAGAGTTGATCCTTGACTCATGGTGACAATTACAATTCTTGTAGGGTAACAAAGATTTAAAAACTAATTCTTTGGGGATTTGTTTCACGATTAAAATCCTACCTGGCTATAATCAACCTAACAAAAACAACCCTTACATTTTCAAGGAAGAAGAAAACTAGAAATTCATGGAGCATGTACCTATCAGCACATTCGGGAAGTGCTAATTCCTTTCGTTCTCTGAGCAATTCACAATTGAGTATCAAATATTGGCACTAAATACTTGCACAATTCTCCTGTAGCATCTAGGGCAATCATGAAAATGCTTTTGGAAAATCAAGTCTCTTCGCAAGAAACACTCTGCCACCCTATAAATTAATTGCTTATTCGTGCCTCGTATCTCAGGTGGCATAATTGTTGTCCTCTAGCACAATTTTATGACCAGTCATTACATATCGCAAATAGAGAGGTGGGTCCATCTTACGAGTTCGCGCTATGAAGAAACTTAGCGCTACAATAGGAAGGCGCCACCTGGCAAAGACAACTTTTCAATAAAATAATTGAATCATTCGGGGACCATCTTTACATGTGTCATCATTGCACAAGCTCGCAAACTTGGAAGGAAGTGAGCAATTGAGTTTGCACTGAAACTATACGATGGAATAATATACGGACATGTGTAGGCCGACTTGGATCCACTTAGAAGCTTAAAATAATAAAAGGCTAGATAATAAGGCATGCGGTAGTGGGCAACAACGAGTAATCTAATTGATGGGGCTGGTAAACCAAAGACCACAAGGACTTTGGGGAACAACTTAAGTGAGTTCAATCGGCTAGGCAAGTCAACTACGAAATAGAATATACCTTAGTCAAGGCATAATACTCATAGATATTGAGGGTTTTGGACATAATTAGGGATAAACCCTAACACGATGTAAGCATAAGGACCTCCAAGGGTGAAACAGAGGAAAATACAGGAACATTCCCAACATGTTTTATGTTCTAATAAAGTTGGATCGGTAGACCACTTTTTGATCCACTGCCCCTTCATTGTTAAGTGTTGAACATGGTTGTGTTCCCAACTCAATGAATCTAGTGATCTTCCCACTCCATTGCTCTAGTTGTTCCAAAGTTGGTCAATCATTTTCCTTAGGGCAACCTTTTCCTACCTTTGGGTGGTTTCTCCATCCTTACTCATTTGGCACATCTGGAAAGAAAGAAATAGATGCATTTTCCATCACAAATTTCTAAGTGTATAAGAAGTTATTATTAGGTTGGAGGTGGTCATTTCAAAAGTAGTTATGACTAGGGTGTTGTGCTAATCACATAAAAATATGCTTCACCTCTTGGGATAAAGTATTTTTAAACAATTGGAAGCATCTTAGATATCCCCACCATTCAAGGGGCTCTAAGATCTCAACTTGTCTTATATGTTAAATCATCTATTAAATAGATCCCTCCTCATTTGGGGTCTTTCAAAATTAATTTTAAAAGGGCTTCTAGACGGAACCTAGGTCTATATAAAACTAGATGCATCTTTAGGATTTAACTGGTAGCTTGTTCATGGAAACACCAAAAAAGTTAAATGATGACACTAATAATGAGGTTGAATCCCTTGAAGCTTTGGTCCTAAGAATCTTAATTGCTAAACAAAATAGGTTGTCTTCTTTAATTATCAATGGGGACTCAATGATTATCATCAATGCCATTGGGAAAAGGGTAGCACAATTTTAGAAATTGGATAATATGTTTAGGTAGGATTGGTTTCTTCTAGATTCTTTGACATCTTTCCCATGCATGCATTTCTTCAAAGAGGCAAAATTCGTTGTTTACCACCTTTCTAACTTTTTAATAAATCATCTCTAATAACATAGAGATGTGGTATGGATTGGTGGCCAAATAGACAGGTGGCTATTGTTAAAAAATGTATCTCAACCTTGCTCCTACTATTAAGATTATAAAAAGTGCATTTTTTAGGCTATAGAATAGAAAAACTCAATTTCTTGGTTATAGAGGTAAAAAAAAATTCCAAAATAAATATTCTCGGTTGTTCAACATCAAGTCTTGGATGTCTGACATGTAGATCTCTTCAAACTCTACAATTAAAAAATGAGGGGCCAAATGGCCTCCCAAATCAAAAGTTATGGCCTCCAGAAGTTAGGCCTCCTACATTGGAAATGTAAAAACATCTAAGACAAATAAAAGATTTGGAAGGAGTTACACTTGTTGACCAAATTATGATGTGTTTTATGACACATCATAAGGCATCTTTGAATGGAGATAATAGAGCCAAAATGGAATGCCCAAGTTGGCAACTAGATTATTACGAGTTTATGTCAGGTGGATGGAAATGTTATTTCTAGCATATGGACCCATCTTGGGATCTGAGCACCACATTTTGGTTGGTTTTAGCTCATGGTTTCGTAATTACCATTTGATGTGTGTCTCATATTTATTGGGTGCTTGAGATGGAGGCTTAGATAGTGAGTTTTGGAGGTGTTTTTATGTTTCCATAATTACTCTAGATCTTTAGTTGGTGATACTCTTATAAAGACTTCGACTTTGCAAGTGTATTGTAACCTTTAATTACTAAATAATACATTGAGTTGCTTTGGAGTGTGGTTTTTTTCCCTCTCGGAAAGGTTTTCCCCACATAAGTCATTGTGTTATGGTATATTGATTTTGTTTTTATTTCCTTATAACTGTGTGATTAATTTAATTTTTGCACATATCTCCTCTAATAGATTAGTTTAGGAAGAATATTCTACACCTTTGCTTCCTTTCATTTGGAATCAAAGCCTAATCGCCTAAGTTTCTAGGTGTTAGGGACAAGGGTTTTTTGTAATAATCTTTAATTGAGTAGGAGCTTGCACAGGAAAAGATCTTGATGCAGGAAAAAATGGCAAGCACATCAAGGATAGAGATGGAAAAGTTCTCAGGAACAAGCTTTGAGATTTGGATGCTTAAGACAATATTTTCTCATGGATAGAGATCTATGGGTTGTAGTATCTAGATCCAAACATGTAATTATGCCATAAGAAGATTGGGACAAAATGGATAGAAAAGTGAAGGGTCTCATTAGACTCTATTTGGTTGATTTAGTATTGCTGAATGTACATGAAGAGACTACCACAGTGAACCTTTGGAAGAAGCTAGGTGAGATATATCAAGCTAAATCCATGGTAAACAAGCCTTTCGAGAAAGAAGTTGTATACCCTCAGGATGGAGGATGATGGTTCTATGGATGAATATCTAAATGCCTTCAATATGATCATTGACCCAATTGCACTCTATTTGAGTGAATATGGAGGAGGATTATAGTGTGTGACTTTTCTATGTTCTTTGCCAAATTCATGGGACCACCTTGTTATGGTTATTGGAAGCACTACCACCAAGTTGAAAATGGATGAGGTTGTCGCATCATTACTTTCTAAAGAGATATGAAGAAAGGCTTATAAATCTACTAAGGAGGCCCTTGATACTCAGTAGATAGAAAGAGAAAGGAAACAAGAAGGACAAGAAGCAAGAGAAGTCTATAGCTAAATTCCATGGGAGATCCAAATCTCCTGGTAAGTCCAAGGCTAAATGTTGGAACTATGGCAAGCCTATCTCTTTTAGAAGAGACTGCAAGGAGGAGGATAAGAAGAAAATGAGAGATTCTAATGATGAGTCTGAGAATTCCTCCTAAGATGATGGTGATATCTTTGTCATAGCCTTGGCTACACATGCATCAGAAGGTGTGGCCAAGAAACTTTGGTGCCTCTTTCCACAAGACCTCACATCAACGTTGGTTTAAAAAATATGAAGAATATGATGGTGGGAAGGTGTACCTTAGAGATGATTCTCATTTGATGATTATTGACCATGGAAGTGTCCTGAGTCAATTCCCTGATAGACAAGTGAAGGGGATCAATGGTGTTTTACATTTGAATGGAAAATGTCAAAAAACCTTTGATGAAATGAAAATATATTTGTTGCATCCCCATTCCTTAGGCTTATCGTTCACTATAATCCATTAGTATTATATATTTATATTATAAAAACAGTAATTGGTGGCCTTCTAGCCCAACAAGATGAACATGGTAAATAACATGTGATATGTTCAATCATGCATTGTTAAATTATAAAAGGAATTATACAACCATGGAGAAACTTTGTTTGATAATTGTATATGATTCTAAAAAATTATTACATTACATGTTATGTTCATAAACTTGTGTGATCAAGACAACAACTTGAAGAACATGTCAGAAAAATCTCACCTTTGGGGTTATATCACTACATGGGTAACACTTCTAACAAAGTTTGATCTTAAATTTATTTCCAAAAAATGATAAAAGGCTAAGAAATTGTCGATCACTGAGCTTATGCTTTATGTCCCACTCATTCTTTTATTAATAATCTTTTTTGGAGGAGCATTTATTGCAAGTTGATACTTTAGATACATGGATGATGTTCTTTTATGGATTACAATGTGTGAGTGGCTTTGAGGCCAAGGTTAGTCTCATCTCACCCATAGGTGGCCTTATAACTTTATCCTTTAGCCTCAAACTCACATGCACAAACAACACGTTGTTAATTACGAAACTCTAATTATTAGGTTGTGTGTTGCTTTGTCTTTAGGTGTAAATCCCTTACTATTAATGGAGACTCACTATTGGTGGTGCATCAAATTAATGGTACATTCAAATCTAAAAAATAAAAATAAAAATTTCACAATACCATTATTTGGCACTATAATTATTAGTTCATTTTGATTCTTATTTCCATCAAGGATATTCCACAAAAAATAGTTAGCATGCAAATTGTAAGTATTGCACTATGAGGAAGGAGAAAAACCATCGTAAGACGAAGCAAGGCAACAATGACAACCACAAAATAGAGAAAATGCCAAGAGGGACCAAATCCACCACAAACCTAGAGAATATGCTCAAAACAACAAGAGCACTCACTACAAATTGTTATGTCAGAAAATGTCCCCTTGGGGGCTTTTCCCTCTTAAGGTTTAGCTCCCGGTCTTGTTTATGCATTTAGAGCATCTTGCATGATTTTCATGACTCCCGATGAGAAAACCCTGACGTTTCATGACAAATAGGACTCAGGGGATGCACTTAACAATAATCCTACCTAAAATAGGGGGGAGGACTTGGGTGCTCACACCCTATTCCTACCCTATTTTAGGTCAAGACCAATTTTTAAGTGTTGGTTTATGACCGTTATTTAGGTCTTATGCTGACACAGTAAGTTTCAATTATGAAATTCTTGGCGGGAATGTTTGTAGTTGCATATATAAGCATGATTAGTGATTCATTTGTAAACCAGATGGCAATTTAGATTCAAGAGCTTTTGTGAAAGTGATTCAAGGCATTCATAGTGTTGCAGAGCAGAATTTGTGTTGTTATTGTGTTTGCAGATTTGGCATCCATCTCCTCATGGCATGAAGAGCATCTTCCTTCCATGAGATCTTCACTACAAGGTGATATCATTTGTGTTTTCAATCATTTATCATTTGGATTTTTCCTCTATCCTGCAGGGATACACACACTTTATCTAACAATGGTGTTCGGAAGACTTGAATGTCTCTCTGGGGCTTGACTGAGGCAAGCCTCTAAACACCACAACCCCCAACCCATTTTTTCCGTGATTGCAGGTTACAGGTTACAGGAGCAGAAAAAGTGGAGTTGTAGGAGAGCAGTGCAGACTATCAAAATTGCAGATCAAAGAAGAAAATAGGGACCTGGACTCGGGTGCACGCTCATTAGTCCTCTGGATCCCGCAAGAGGAAAATCTCTGGAACAGCAGGAATAGGTTGCAAACAAGATTCCTAGATCTGACAAAAATGGTGGCACTAGACTAGGCCACCCGCTCATTAGTCCCCGAGTTCTCCATTTTTTGAACTTCAAAATCTGGTACGCATTTGATTGTCATTTGATATCTCTGTATGCAATCATTTTCTGTAATTTGTCTGTTTGCTTCCGAATTTGCATAATTAGGGTTTTGAGCATAAGTGGACTTAATTGAAAAACAATATCATACAATTCCAATCTTCCCCTATGTTCTAAGTGACCGAAGGCCTGTAGTAGACTTCCTACTCAACTGAAGTCCTTGAATGTTTAGTGGAGAAAGGAAGATTTACACAAACCATCAAAATCAACCCTAAACAAAATCCTCTTCATTTTCCATATTAAACATTTTGGTGAACCCAAGTTTTTAGACTTTTTAGCACCTTGATGAGTGTTGTGCTTCATATTTACATTCATTCGTATCATTGTTTATCTTATTGCATTTGAAAAATTACGAAAAAATTAAAAATTTTGAAAATTTTGAAAAAATTGACATTTTTAGCTTGCATTTTCAAATAATTTGAATTAGTTGGCATTGAATTTCAATAAATTTATGTCATTATCACCATATATGATTTAAAATACATAAATTTTTTATTCATCATTCATTTAGATTGCATTTTCATGATCAAATTGATGAAAATTGCTTGAAATTGTGCATTTTCCATATAACCTAGTTTTGCATTAGCTAGGGTTTGTAGTCAAAATCTTGTTTTAGATTTTAGTACCCTTTTAAAAAACTCATTAGGACTAATTTCCAACTGTAGTGTTTCATCATAGTGATTTGCTTGCAAATTTGCATGCCTAGGGTTTGAAAACCTTGATTTTCACTAGATTGTGGCCTTATCGTCTCTCTAGATTTGCACCATAGGCATGTTGTAAAAGATTTTTCTACACTAATTGGATATTATCAGGGTTATTATCTTCTTCCCCTCCTAAAATTATTTACAACACCTTTTTATTGGGCTCTTACAATGGAAATTTGGTGAACAATTACATATTTTGACTATATTTGCCCTAGGGTTTGACCTTGAGTGGCACTATAAGCGTGTTGTGATGGATTTTTTGACATTAGGTGGATATTATTACTGTTATAATTTTCTTTCCATTATCATTTTCATCACAAAACCCTTTGTCATACTCTTTGCATTGAAAATTTGTGAAAAATCGCATATTTTAGTGTATTTTCACTAGGTTTTGACTAGTCATCATTCTAGATTTGCATCAAAAGCATGTTGTAAAGGATATTATTGTTGTACTGGACTTATATCAGACATATTACTTGCTGCACTTGATCAATTTCCTCACAACACCCTTTCTTTCACTTATTTGCATTGAAAAAAAGTTGAAAAGTCAAGCATTTTGGATCTTAAATATATCCTGCTCGTAGGGTTTGTTCTATTAGTTTGTGCATTCTGTGTTGCATGCTCTTGCATGAGCCCTATGACCTTCTACCCTAATATAAATATCCCTTTAAGAAGAAGCATGAGACTCATGGGATCAAGTGCCCTTGAGGAAAACAATATTCATACCTCTGAAAATCCATTGAATACATTCTTTACAAAAGGAGAGACACAAATTTTGCAAGACATTATACCCTCTACAACCACTATGGAAGATCAAACATTTCATGATGTCGACAACACTATTGAGGTGGTCGCACATGTACCTGATGAACAAATAAACAAACTTGATAAAGAGTTAGCTGATTTTCAAGCATTTGTTGAAACTAAAAGGATAGCGGAAGAAGTTGTACCTATGATCCACAACATAAGAGAATTGATAAAATAAGGACAAGATGGTATTAATGTTATTCGTGGTTTAACACATATTGTACACAATAATGTCATGATGGAGACTGAATGTGAAAATGGTATCAAAAACATATCGTCACTATCTCATACACAAGTATCGACACCTATACCGACCACTGGAGTGTCTACATTTACATCGACAATTTTAACAACTAATGTGAATGCTTGTAGTAATGCTACCACTGGTATTGGAGTATCTGAGGGAACTAGTCCACAAAATTGTAAAGCTGTGGGATTTAATTATCAGAACTTAGTTTCTAAGGGGACCTCTTCTATGAATAATTGTTCTCAACCACCTCTGCATCCCACCTATTCTCAACCACCTATTATATATAACTATCCGCAACCACCTTCCACCTATCACTATATCCAAAGCTGTGGGATTTAATTATCAGAACTTGGTTTCTAAGGGGACCACTTCTATGAATAATCGTTCTCAACCACCTCTGCATCCCACCTATTCTCAACCACCTATTACATATAGCTATCTGCAACCACCTTCCACCTATCACTATTCACAGCTTCCGCCTATCACAACTCAGGCTCAATCACCTCCTTATTTTGGTTCCAATTCCTTGTACAAACTGCATCTCCCAATGATGTCTTCTTAAACCAACTTTTGCAAGGCATGACTTCTTTACAACAAAAAGTGACAAATTTGACAAATTCTTCACAACCTAATATACCAACTTATCATGCCCGTAATCCCCTATCTTATGCAATTTTGAGAACTCCTATGCCTGAGAGGTTTGAGACCCCTTTCTTTGACAAAATATGGTGGAAAAGGTGATCCTAATACTCATGTGGCAGCATTCACAACGATGTGTAGTGATTTCTACTTTGAAGAGGACTTGTTAGCAAAACTTTTCCCGCGATCTCTCAAAGATACGGCTTTATAATGGTTTTGCTCTTTACCTTCAAATTCAATACACTCTTTTTCACAATTAGTTGATCAATTTTTACAACATTTTCAAGCAAACATTGGACCTCAAGTGTCTTTGATTGATTAGTTCATTGCAAGTAAGGTTCGAAAGAGAAGTTAACTGAGTTTATTAGCTGGTGTCAATCTCTCTACGCACAAATCTAGTATCAAATGAAAGATGAGGATGTTCAGAAGGTGTTTATTACAGATCTACAACCTAACATCCATGATAAGATCTTCTTGATGAAGTATAACTCCTTTCAACATTTATATACCTCCCTTCATGATTATCAACTTTCGTTTAGTCAGTATGAAAACCAAAACTCATCGACTCAAGTTGGTCAATCCATGGGTGGACTGTCACAACAATTTTAAGAGGAATAATAATAGGAGTTTCATAAAGATGAATGGACCAAATTCGAATAACTTTTCTAAACTGTCTGCTATCACTAATCCAAAGAAGGCATCGTATCAGCAAAGAAAGTTTACTCTAATATCTGAGTCTTGCCATTCTATCATGAATCAAGCTGTGAGTAATAATCTTATGAAGCTTCCCCCAATTAAACCTTTGGATCCTAACAAACCTCAAGGACCTTACTTCGATGCTAATGCCTTTTTTCATTATCATCGGACACAAGGACATGATACTGAACGATGTATGCATCTTAAACATGAAATACAAACCTCATCGACTCGAATGTGATACAAGTATTGGGTGTGAATGACAATGGAAATAAGTCGGTTGCCCCGCCGAATCAGAATTTGCAAATCTTCACTAATACTTTTCCTAAGCATACTGATAACAATATGATGGAACATGGTATAGTGGAAATAGACGATGAGGATTATTTGGAATATGATAACATCGTGGGTATAATAGAAGTGGATAAGGAAAAGTTAAATAACCCACCTCGTCCACACAGAAAAGGAATTTATGATGAGGTTCCTCCTTCGTTATCTTTACAAGGTTCGAGAGATAACCAAAATGCATCAGAAAAATAAATGGAATAACCGATACAAACAATTATAACAAAACAAAAGAGTGAGATAGTACAAGATGATTCTTGTCACTATGGTAGACGAAATCAACAACGAAAACTCACTAAAAATCAGAAAAGAGTAAGATGATTATCATCTATTGGAAATAATAAGTGGTTCTCCTCCTCACAAGCAACAAAAGGTCTCACTTACACAAAGATTTGAGAAACAAGCATTATATAGATTTTCTGACTACAAACAAGACTCTCATAAGAACCACTCGACCTTCACACAAAACTTGATTGAGTACCTCTCCAAGAGTTTCACAAGTTCTAAAATTTAGTATGATGGTACAATCAGGTAAGTATTTCTAACCCTTTATCTCTTGTGATGTGCTTCCCCCATGATGTGTTATGTGTTGTTTAGGCCTCCTAGAATTACCCTTGATTCTCTTGTAAGGTCTAGGATACTAGGAGACTGCCTGTGTTGTGACCCTTCTTCTATTTGTATCATCATTCTTCTATATTGCTTTTCCTCTATTTTCACTATTGTGTGTTGTGTCTTACGAACATAGAGTTGCGGTTGGTGACTTGGGGGCACCCTCCTACATGACTGTCCCTAAGGTACTTGTTTCTCCTCTATTGATTTATTGTTTCCCTTCCTCCAGTGTTTCTATCTAGCAGGCGGATGATGAAAAACATATTATACTGATGAGGACCTAGTGTCCCTTTAGTGGGAAATCAAAAATTGGACTTAGTTCCTACATGACGATGGGGTTGTTATATATTATCTGATGCTTGGCTAGTAGAAGCACTCTATGTGATTTTGATGATGTCTTATCGCACTTACAAAACAAAATAATATTGCTGCTTTGTGCACTCTATCTATCTTGAATCTTGCATTCCTCGGTTCTCTATGCATAGTTGTTTATCATGATTATATGGACACTAACAATTTTCTTGCAGGGATGTGTTTGTGGGAACATTTGGCGATCGTAAAACTACATGTCACCTCTGGGGGTCATGGGCCTTGCGAGAGCTCGTGTTCCCTTGTGTGTTTTCTTCCTACCTTAACGTGCTTGATATTGATACCAGATATCAACCACCTTAAGGTGGGGGCATATATAAGGTAAGTTGTTTGTTCTAGATGTTAGCAATGTGCTTGTTCTCAGGTGCAGTCTTAAAGATTGGTGGTGATGAGTCCCTCCTGTACTCTGAGATTTGTTTGAAATCAACTTACAATCATTTAAGCCCTCTATGGAGGTGGGATATCGCATCCTTTTCTTAAGCCCTCTATGAAGGCGGGGATGGTGTATTTCTCGTGGAGAGTGTACATCTCTTCATTTTCAAAAAGTCCTATGCAGAGGTGGGGAGCGGTTTTGTGACTAACTCAACCCTTAAGCATGTCTTTGATGATTGTTGTGGCAAAGCGCAATTGTCAGTGTGTGCCTGTAATGTGCCTGAGATGGTGATGAACCTAGAAATAGGAACACTCCATCGCTTATCTATCATGTTTTCTCTGTGTCTTCCATGTGTGTGTGTATTGCATGTTTGTTCCCAAGAATAGTCATAAAGACCGGTGGTGATGAGTCCCTCCTATGCTTTGGGATTTGTATGGCGTGCTTAATTATTTAGCGTGTTTGTTGCCCCATATGCAATCTTAAAGGCCGGTGGCGATGAGTCCCTCCTGCATTATGGGTGGTGTGTTTACTTTCCTTGTACTTGCATCCACATTTCATATATATGAGAAAAAGAAAAAGAAAAATCATCATTGTCTTCACTGCATTCACTGTATTCAATGTGTTTTGTGTGTCTTCAATGTTGTCTTCTCTGTGTTTTGCGTGACTGTAACTGTCTTCTATGTGTTTTGCGTGCCTGTTACTATCTTCTCTGTGATTGGCATGTCTTCTCCGTGCTTGGTGTGTTTGTTGTGCTTGTTGACCGTACTTTAATGCATGTATTGGCCTTGCATTTTTACATACATTAAAGTGGGGGCTAAATGAAATGTCAGAAAATGTCCCCTTGGGGGCTTTTCCCTCTTAAGGTTTAGCTCTCGGATCCTATTTATGCATTTAGAGCATCTTGCATGATTTTGATGACTCCCGATGAGAAAACCCCGATGTTTCATGGCGAATAGAACTCAGGGGATGCACTTAACAATAATCCTGCCTGAAATAGGGAGGAGGACTTCGGCACCCGCGCCCTAGTTCTGCCCTATTTTACGTCAGGACCAAATTTGAAGTGTCGGTTTATGACCATTATTTAGGTCCTATGCTGACATGGTAAGTTTCAATTACAAAATTCTTGGTGGGAATGTTTGTAGTTGCATATATAAGCATGATTAGTGATTCATTTGTAAACTAGATGGAAATTAGACAAAAATTTGGATTCAAAATCTTTTGTGAAAGTGATTCAAGGCATTCATACTGTTGCAGAGCATAATTTGTGTTGTTATTGTGTTTGTGTTTGCAGATTTGGCATCCATGTCCTCATGGCATGAAGAGCATCTTTCTTCCATGAGATCTTCACTACAAGGTGATATCATTTGTGTTTTCAATCATTTATCATTTGGATTGTACCTCTATCCTGCAGGGATACACAATCTTTATCTGAAAATGGTGTTTGGAAGACTTGAATGTCTCTCTAGGGCTTGATTGAGCCAAGCCTCTAAACACCAAAACCCCCAACCCATTTATCTGTGATTGCAGGTTACAGGTTGTAGGAGTGGAAAAAGTAGAGTTGCAGGAGAGTAGTGTAGACTATCAGAATTATAGATCAAAGAAGAAAATAGGGACATGGACTCGGGCGCCTGCTCATTAGTCCTCCGGATCCTGCAATAGGAAAATCTCTGGAACAACAGGAATAGATTACAGACAAGATTCCCAAATCCTGACAAAAATGGTGGCACTAGACTAGGATGCCCGGTCATTAGTCCTTGACTTCTTTATTTTTTTAACTTCAAAATCTAGTGCGCATTTGATTGTCATTTGATATCTCTGTATGCGATCATTTTCTGTAATTTGTCTGTTTGCTTCCGAATTTGCATAATTAGGGTTTTGAGCATAAGTGGACTTAATTGAACAACAAAATCATACAATTCCAACCTTCCCCTATGTTCTGAGTGACCAAAGTCCTATAGTAGACTTCCTACTTGGCCGAAGTCCTTGAATTTTTAGTGGAGAAAGGAGGATTTACACAAACCATCAAAATCAACCCTAAACAAAATCCTCTTCATTTTCCATATTAAACACAAACCAAAATCACTTACCACACAAAGGGAAAGTCATTGTAAAGGGAGAAACAAGACTAACAATTAGAATACTAGCCATTGTGGTAATAATATCATCACATAGAAAGAACATGTGGTAATAACTTATAGGAAAGGAAAGTAATAAAGGATCACAATAGGGTTTAGGGAGGCATCACAACACAAAATGAGGCACTACAAAATGGAGGGAATAGGTAAGAGATCACAAACAACACCAAACAACATTACAAATAAAAGATAACACAAGTGCAAATCTTGGAGTGGACAACATAGCAAAATGAGACCTATAACATGCATCTAGGTCAACATAAAGATACCACAATGAGTAAAAGCACCAGAATTAATCAAGAATTTGGACACAGGGCAATAGATTGCATGTGACATTTGACAAGTCTAGTTGTAGGTTGAGGAAGTTTGGTGGTTGTTAAAAAATCTCTAGTTGGGACTTTGTTTAGGATAAATGCCTCCACATTTTGTAACTCTACCAATGTAGCAATTCTAAAAATGCATGATATTGTGGCACCAAAATTTGGGCCACATTGGTGAAAAAGGTCTTTAGACCCTTATTAATAAAAATATGGTTGATATTTTTTGTTTACTTTGATGAGAACTTTGATTTCTATGAACATTATGTGTTTGAAATATATAATATAGAATATTTTCCTTACGGAAGTTATAATGCAAAGAGAATATTAGAAATCATTTATTTGGATGTGTTTGGTCTAGTGATGTGAGTTCTGAGTAAATCTCGATACTATGTCACTTTTATTGATGCTTGTTCTAGATACACTTGGATTTATTTTTTGTGTTCTAAATTTGAGTTTTTCTCCAAGTTTAAATAATTTAAAGCAATTGTTGAGAAACAAACTACTAAGAAAATAAAGGTGTTGAAATTTTATAATGATGGTGAATATTATTCTAGGGAATTTGATGACTGCCACATGCATGCAGGTATTATTCAATAGAAGACTACCCCTTACACACCACAACAAAATGGGGTTGTAGAGAGAATGAACCAAACCTTGATGGAAATAGCCAAAAGTATGTTGAGTGGTGGATAGTTGGATTAGTGCTTTTGGGCAGAGGTCGTGAGTCCTACTTGTTACTTGGTAAATTGATCTCCATGTGTGTGTTGGTTCTTTTTCTTGCTACCCTTAGCTCTAAGGGATGACACAACACCTAGACCTAAGGATCAAGTTGATCCAGGTGAGATGATAGACCTATGATTGAACAGAGGACAAGACAAAGCCAATGAGACAAGACTGGACCCTATCTTCTACACTTTGATCTCCATAAGACTCAAGAGGGTAATCCTAATGAGGGTCTTAAAGGGTAATAAAAATATCTAACATACATTTTCTACAAAAATGAAACCAAGTCCAGTTGACACAATACACAAGCCCAATTTTCTGTCATTAACGAGCATATTGTGTTGACTTCATAAAAGTTTGTAGCTACAGACCCTAAATATGTGGATAAATGACACATTCATAGATATATGAGCAAAGGATTCTTACATTAGCATGTATAGGCATGAACCCTTGTACCTTTAACAACATTGTGAATAAATAAATTACACAAACCAATTTGTATTTATATCAATAGGCAAAGGGATGAAAAATTGTCAAGAATCTAGGCCTATCCTTTGCATCCATTTAACTCCATGAAGACAAGCACACTCCAATAATTTATACCTGTTGGATTTAGGACAGACAACTGAGAGGGGGGGTGAATCAGTTGTTACCAAATCTCTATTCTTTAAACCTTCTTATTATTTCAATGGCTTACTAAAGATTAATCAAGGAAGCATAATATAATAATTTAAGAGCAAAAACAAATTCAACACATATAACACCAAGATTTTGACATGGAAAACCCGGTTAAGGGAAAAACCACAAGGTGATTAACCCAAGATTGTATTCTCTGTTAGAAGAATAAGAATGAATAAAATGGCACTTGCCAGTTAGGGCTCACTGCCCGAGCACATTGCTCACAAGAGGCTCAATGCCTACAAGAGACACACTGTCTACAAAACAATATAAATATTACATACTTGAACTGGAGATCAGCATCTTCACTATGCTTGAATCAGTTCCATTTAATATCAATACCTTTGCTCTACTTCTCGCTACTCTTCTCTACCACATCCTCATCACGACCACTTCCATATATTTGAATGACTTCACAACTCTTATTTATACATGACATCGACTTTGGAATGATCATCAAAGTTGGCACAACACACACTTATTTTATTTATAGAGCAATTACAAAATACAACTTGACTTATTACAAAACTTCATGCGCATCATCACACTATCGGCCACACATATCTGGGACTTCAATCTTCCTTGAGGAACACACCATGCTTCGCAGAATATCTTTAAGATCATCTGCAAGAGTGTAAGACATCCAGTTGGCCAAGATTAGGAAGAACATCATCATCTATAAGTAAATCTTCAATTACAAGATCAATCTTCAATGCGGACCACCAACATGAATTGGACACAATCTAGAGACCCCCACAAGCTTGCCTAAATCACCAAGAACATCTACACCACTTCTGCTCACTGAAATCATTCATATCTTCATCTAGAACCTCAAGAACACAGTCTGTCATCACTATCACATTAGAATAAAAGCTTGCGGACCTCCAGACCATGAACCAATTGAGTTGTCAATTCACATTGGCTTCCTAAATACTCCACCAAATCCGCAGATCAAGATATTTCATTTCCGGATCTCACCGGACCTATTTGTGTCACTCTGTCAACTCTGAACACTTGCTAGAATTGATTTCACTTATATGGCCATAACTTCTTCAAATCTTCATGTGGACCTCTCAAATCTTGACTGGATCATATTTAGACACATATCTACAAACCCTTTGATGCACATCCTCTGATCTTCATCTGTCAGGGATCTTCACTTCATAGAGCTTCACCGTCTTCACTGTTCTTCTATGTTTCTGATAGGACTAATTTTCTCAATATCCTCAGCACACAGCTCATCCAATCCTTGACATCAATGCATCAGGAGTATGTTGACATCAATGACAACATCGGTTAGGTCCATACTTGCAACAATCTCCCCCTTTGTCATTGATGACAACATATGATGTGAAAAATTGTTTTAACCATCAAGACAAAAAAATTTCCTCACTTACTGACATAGCTCCCCCTATCAACAATAACCATTCACATGTCTTCTCTTCCTTTACCGCTCCCCCTTTGACATCAATGGTAAAGGGCACATACTTGCATCAATTTTCTGAATTATATAAACTGCTCCCCCTGAGTAGCAGCTTCCTAACATCAATCTGGACCACAAGATATGACTGTGAGATCCACCAGACTAATGCACATCAGTGCACCTTAATTTAGGACCGGAGGGGTAATAACCCCTAACTTCTCCCTGAGATACTCAAAAGAGTCCTTAGGTAGAGGTTTAGTAAAAATGTCTGCAATCTGATCTTTAGAGGGCACAAACTCCAATCTGACTTCACTCTTGTTTACCTACTCTCTCAAGAAGTGAAATTTGATGGATATATGTTTTGTCTTTGAATGCAACACCGGATTTTTTGAAATGTTTATTGCACTTTGAGTTATCACAGAAGATTGTGATGGGTTCCTCATACTCCACTCCGATGTCTCTTAGCATTTGCTTCATCCACAATACTTGAGTGCAACTACCTGTTGCTGCAATATACTCTGCTTCTGCAGTGGATAGAGATATTGCCTCTTGTTTCTTGCTCAGCCAAGAAACTAATCTTTTCCCCAAAAAGAATGCACCACCACTAGTACTCTTTCGGTCATCCACATCTCCTGCCTAATGCGCATCTGTATAAGCATGAAGACAGAAATCATGATCCCTAGGATACCATAAACCATACTCAACTATTCCCTTTAGATATGTAAAAATTCTCTTGATTGCCATGACATGAGATTCTCTAGGATTAGCTTGGAATCTGGCAACAAGTCCAACAACATTCATAATGTCAGGCCTAGTTTGAGTAAGATACAATAGTCCTCCAATCATTGAGATGTACTTTTTTCTAATCAGCCTTAGGAGATTCATCATCTTTGCTTAGTTTACATCTGGTTGCCATGGGAGTATTCATTGGTTTTGAATCTTCCATCCCAAAATTCTTCAACAATTCTTTCACATATTTGGTCTGAGATATGAAGATTCCTTTCTTTGTTTGAGTGATTTGTAGACCCAAGAAGAAATTCAATTCCCCAAACATAGACATCTCAAATTCACTTTTCATTTGATTTGCAAAAGTCTTGCACATAGTATCTCTTCCTCCAAAAATAATATCATCAACAAATACTTCAACAATCAAGATATTTTCATGTTCAATCTTGAAGTATAAGTTATTGTCAGCAATACCTTTGTTGAACCCAATCTTCAAAAGATGTTTATCCAATCTTTCATACCAGGCTCTTGGGGCTTGTTTGAGTCCATATAGTGCTTTCTTCAACTTGCAAACCATATCACCATGACCAGACAATTGGAATCCATCTGGTTGCTCAATGTATACCTCTTCTTCCAAATCACCATTCAGGAAGGCAAACTTGATGTCCATTTGATATACTTTGATCCTTAAAGGCAGCAAAAGCAAGAAATAATCTGATTGCTTCAATTCTTTCCACCAGAGCAAAAGTTTCTTCAAAGTCAACTCCTACTTGAGAATAACTCTTACAGACCAATCTGGCTTTGTTTCTGACTACTTCACCATCTTCATTTAGTTTATTTCGGAACCCACTTAGTCCCAATCACATTTTTGTTCTTAGGTCTGGGGACAAGATCCCAAGTGTTATTCTTTTCAATCTGAATCAATTCTTCCTCCATTGCTTTAGCCCAACTCTCATCATTGCAGGCTTCACTTATTGTTTTTGGTTCAATTTTTGAAATTAGACAGTATTTCACTGAATCTTGAGCAATATTTCTTCTTGTTTGAACACCTTTGTTTCTATCTCCTATAATCTGATCTTTAGAATGATTCAATCTTACATACCTGGGAGTTTTAGAAATTTCTTACACTTCTAATTCTTAAATAGGTTCATTCAGACCTGTTTCTTCTTTCTGTATTTCAGGGTTCTCCAGATCAGTCTGAATCTAAGCTGCAGTTGGGGCTTGTTCTTCTTGGACTGAGACATCATCCTAATCATCTGCTTCATACTCATAAAACCTTGAGGGATTATCTATGCCTTCATCAACCTTCACATTTGTACTTTCCACAATCTTTCTCAATCTCTTGTTATAACATCGGTATGGTTTTCTTTGAGTGGAATATCCCAAGAATATTCCTTCATCACTTCTAGCATCAAATTTCCCAAGGTCTTCATCTCTTTTGATGTAGCATTTACTACCAAAAACTCTAAAATACTTTACAGTAGGAGTGATACCAAACCAAAGTTCATAAGGAGTCTTACCAGTATTGCCTCTTATTTGTACTCGATTGAGAGTATAGACAGCAGTGCTTATAGCTTCTCTCCAATAGATCTGAGGAATATTTGCTTCCATCATCATGGTCCTAAAAGCTTCCTGGATGGTCCGGTTCTTTCTCTCCACTACTCCATTCTGCTGAGGAGTCCTTGGAGTAGATAATTGTCTCTTTATCCCATACTTCTCACAGAATGTTATGAACTCTCCGGATGTGAATTCTCCACCTCTATTAGACCTAAGACATTTTATGTTTAAGCTAGTTTCATTTTCTACTGTAGCTTTAAATATTTTGAATTGCTCAAGTGCTTCAGATTTCTCCTTTAAGAAGGTCACCCACATCATCCGAGAGTGGTCATCAATTAATAACATAAAATACCTATCTCCTTGCAGGCTCCTGACTCTTGCCAGACCACAGAGATCAGTGTGCACCAAATCTAATAATCCAGTTGAAGATTGTTCCTTACTTTTGAATGTGACTCTACTCTACTTACCTAACTGACATTCTTTGCACAAACTATTGGCAGGTTTCATCAGTTTTGGAAGATCTCTTATAGCCTGAGTGTTGCTTATCTTAATGATATTATCAAAATTCACATGGCACATTCTCTCGTGCCACAACCAACTTTGATCAATTTAAACAAATAAGCAACTTTTGCCAGCACCAACTAATTGAAAGATGTTACCTTTTGTCTGTGTACCAAATGCAATCTTAGTTCCAGAGCTTTCAAAGATTTTGCATTTTCCATTTTTGAAATGGATATCATAGCCCTTGTCCACCAACTATCCAACACTGAGAAGATTATGTTTCAGACCTTCAACATACAAAACATCACTGGTTTTGTTCTTTCCATTAAAGGAAATGGTTCCTCCGCCTTTAATTCTGCCAGCAGAATTATCTCCAAACTTTACAACTCCACCTTCATATCTTTCCAAGTTTATGAACTTATTCTTGTCACCAGTCATATGGTGAGAGCATCCACTGTCAATGACCCATTCATCCTTTTCTTCAACTTGAGCAACCAGAGCCCTTTCTATCACCTTCTGATTGACAGATTCAATAGGCATTGGATCTTCTTCTTTGATAGCAATAAACACCCAGTCACTTCTGGATTTGTTTCCTATCTTAGATTCATCATCTGTTGCTCCTTCATCATCATCTCCTTAAACATAATAACACTTCTTTTGAAATCTTGATCTATTAGGGTTTGGATCTTGATCTATTAGGGTTTGGCCTAAAAAATCTTTCCGGACACCTTGAGGCAAAATGACCAATCTTATTGCAGTTAAAACATTTGAAAGGCAATTTTCCTTCATACTTACCGGATCCTCTTGGCAGTCTCTTTGCAATGAGGGCCTCAAGTTGTTCAGCTTCTAATTCATCCTCTTCTAGATATTTTCCTACTTTTTCATACCAAGATGATTTTCTTGAGGAAATTTCTCCTTGATCATATTTCTATTTGCCTTTTGTAGAGGCACTAGCTTTGAATGCAGATTCAGTCTTGGGAAGTGCATCACCAAACTCAGCTAACTCGAATGCAGATATCTTACCAACCAATTGATCCCTTGTGATAGTTGTTAAGGATTTGATTTCCTCAATAGCGGCAACTTTGTGTTTATAAGCAGGAGGTAAGGATCTGAGAACTTTAGCAACAATTTTATCTTCATCCAGTACTCCACCAGCACATCTGATGCCACAAACAAGCTCATTTACTTTTGTCATGTAAGAAGTGATATTCTCATCTTCACTCATCTTTAAGTTTTCAAACTTTCCTTTCAGACTTTGTAGCTTGGCACACTTAACATATTTGTCTCCTTCATATAGATTTTCAAGCTTTTTCCAAATTTCATAGGTAGTCTTCAAACCCATAACATTTGTCAGCTCTGAATCAGACAAGGCACTCAGTAGGGCTTCTTTAGCTCGAAGATTATTCTCTGCATCTCTGATTTCATTTAGAGTTGTAGGGCCATTTGTTGGGGGAACATATTTAGTTGAGGTTATGTTCCAATACTGATATCCAATGCATTCTATGTGACATTCCATGCGGCTTTTCCAGGCAGTGAAGTTTGAACCATCAAACCTTGGACTGTCCTTCTTGTAGGTTGACATTCTGGATCTCCTCAAGTAGTTAAGCTTATTCTAGAGGAACTTGGCTCTGATACCAATTGTTGGATTTAGGACAGACAACTGAGAGGGGGGGTGAATCAGTTGTTATCAAATCTCTGTTCTTTAAACCTTCTTGTTATTTCAATGGCTTACTAAAGATTAATCAAGGAAGCATAATACAATAATTCAAGAGCAAAAACAAATTCAACACATATAACACCAAGATTTTGACGTGGAAAACCCAGTTAAGGGAAAAACCACGGGGTGATTAACCCAAGATTGTATTCTCTGTTAGAAGAATAAGAATGAATAAAATGGCACTTGCCAGTTAGGGCTCACTGCCTGAGCACACTGCTCACAAGAGGCCCACTGCCTACAGGAGACACACTGTCTACATAATAATATAAATATTACATACTTGACCTGGAGATCAGCATCTTCACTATGCTTGAATCAGTTCCATTTAAACTCAATACCTTTGCTCTGCTTCTCGCTACTCTTCTCTACCACATCCTCATCACGACCACTTCCATATATTTGAATGACTTTGCAACTCTTATTTATACATGACATCAACTTTGAAATGATCATCAAAGTTGGCACAACACACACTTCTTTTATTTACAGAGCAATTACAAAAATACAACTTGACTTATTACAAAAACTTCATGCACATCATCACACTGTTAGCCACACATATCTGGGACTTCAATCTTCCTTGAGGAACATGCCATGCTTCACAGAATATCTTCAAGATCATCCGCAAGAGTGTAAGACATCAGTTGGCCAAGATTAGGAAGAACATCATCATTTAGAAGTAAATCTTCAATTACAAGCTCAATCTTCAATGTGGACTGCCAACATGAACTGGACACAATCTAGAGACCCCCACAAGCTTGCCTGAATCACCAAGAACATCCACACCACTTCTGCTCACTAAAATCATTCGCATCTTCATCTAGAACCTCAAGAACACAGTCTGTCATCACTGTCACATTAGAATAAAAGCTTACAGACCTCCAGACCACAAACCAATTGAGTTGTCAATTCACATTGGCTTCCTAAACACTCCACCAAATCTGCAGATCAAGATATTTCATTTCTAGATCTCATCGGACCTATTTGTGTCACTCTGTCACCTCTGAACACTTGCCAGAATCGATTTCACTTATATGGCCATAACTTCTTCAAATCTTCATGTGGACCTCTCAAATCTTGACTAGATCATATTTAGACACATATCTACAAACCCTTTGATGCACATCCTCTGATCTTCATCTGTCAGGGATCTTCACTTCATAGAGCTTCATTGTCTCAACTGTTCTTCTCTGTTTCTGATAGGACTAATTTTCTCAATATCCTCAGCACACAGCTCATCTAATCCTTGACATCAATGCAACAGGAGTATGTTGACATTAATGACAACACCAGTTAGGTCCATACTTGCAATAATACCTTGATGTAGATGTTCATTATTTGTAAATTTGAGGTGTTGAGTTAACTTCAACCATAAGAGACTAGTGCCTTATCCTACAGAAATAGAGTCAATCTTAGACCGATAACAACAATGACAAAGCAAATCATGGTTTAGATGAGCCTATGTCACATGAATTTGCCTTACAAAGCCCAGACTCTCAAATGCCTTCATGTTTTAGACAAGGCAACCTATTCTTAGTAATCCATCTCAAAATCATAAGCCCCACACACCAGGTTAGAAAAGCTTCCAATTACAAATAATTCATAACAATAATTTTATTGTATTCCTTGAATACAAGACTAACCAAACTTAGGCACAAGTGCAACAAATGTGCACCTAGAAATCCCTTAGATTCCCTAAAAGTCACAAGATGAAATGGAGATAGAATGCAAGGCAAACATGAATAAGTCTTACATTGATTTACCAAATAGATAGTACAATGTCATAGCAGAAATTGGACTTGAAATTAGATAATGTCCATATTTAAACAGATTTTTTCATGAATTTGACCATACAAATCTCAAACAATTACAGACATGACCCCAAGATTGGCCTAGAAAATTCCTAGCAGCCTCTCTTCAGAACCCAACAACTAACCTCAACAACGACCCAAAAATTACAATATATTGAGAAGAGGAGAAAATCATATTGTAAATAACATTGACATCTGACACCATCCAGTCCTTCCATTTTCCAATGAATCAAGCATAAATAATGTCTTAGGACCTTTGAACTTCTCCAATATTTTCCCTTTTCCTAGCTATGTGAACTGAAAATAATTTTGACACTACATTTCTTGTGCAGCTTTTTACCCCTATGGTAAAAATAATATTCCAACCTAATTTTCACTTTGCAAGTAAAAATATTAACCCTCCAATACTTACCTCCTCAAGGGCTAGTGAAAATTCAACTTTCATCAATAATTTTATCCCCAAAACTCCTCACATTTTTCCCTACACCCACTCTAACATTTTATCAAACATTTTTTGTGCATTTGTCTTCCTTCACACATTTTCCTGCAAATACCTTTCCTTCAAGAATTAAAATTCCTTTGAATGCCTCCAATCTCTGCACACATAATTATTAGAATAGTTCAACTATCAAAAGGCCCTTGGTTTGTTGGTGAAGTTGAAAGGTTCTAAATGAGCATTTAAGGGTCAAGTCTTGTTGAGTACAAGGCCCCTACCACCATAAGGGATGAGGTTGGGATCGTGCCCTGAGTGAATTTGGCGGAATGGATACCCCTCAATCCTTGGCTCTCAACCAAAGAGGTTTAGCCTAAGGCTCGTGCTCTCGTGTCAAGTAAAACAACAATCTTGTGGATGATGTCCATAAAAAAAAGAATGGTTCAACTGCAAAGATTCTCCAAGAATCCCTTCCAACAAATCTACCCTGTGCATATCTAGTAATTGGGGCAATTTTTAAATATACACCATATAGAGGCATTTTGTCAAATAGTCATCCTACAACCATTTTATCAGCATACTTAGACTACATTTAAATTTGTTCTATTTCTGCTCAAAACTATTACAAAAATACATGCATCTAGAGGTTGAAGGCTCCATACAGTGGTCATTCAGGCTCCAAACGCTGCACTCTATCTTACAACCATTTTATCTATACTTAGACTACATTTAAATTGGTTCTATTTCTGCTCAAAAATATTGCAAAAATACATGCATCTAGAGGTTGAAAGATCCATACAATGGTCATTCAGGGTCCACACGCTACACTCTAATCACTGAAGCATACCCCTATTTCATTATCAAGTAGGTTCAAGTCATTTGATTTCAAACCTAGTGCTCAACCTTGGTAAGGCGTTCTCCTTTGTAAAGCGTTTCTTAGTTTTGTCAATTCTTTTTCCTTTTGTGTAGGGCATTCTAAACATTATTGGTGCATTTTACAATTTTACAAGATGTTTTTGACAATGGTGTGGCATTTTAATTATTACAAGGTGTTTTGCTCCACTCTCCAACATTTAAAAAACTTGCAAGGTCATTTCTGAAGATGCTTGGGCGTTTGAAACATGTTGGGGGCATTTTTAGACATTGTTGGGTGTGTAAAATAGTGTTGGGACATTTTTATCTGTCTGGAGGAATTTGGAAGCATGTTGAGGCATTTTCAAACAATACTAGGTTGTTTTTCTTCATTCTCATGCATCTAAAACAATTGTAGGGCATTTTTCTGCTTGCTTGGGGGTTTGTGGACGTGAAGGCACCTATTTTCAACAGTTTACAATGCTAAAAACTCATTAGGAACTCCCTCCACGTGTTCATTTTTTATTGCACCACCCATTATCCTTGTATTGCATATTTGTATGTGAATGACTTGTTAGAGCTTGCGTTGAAGCGCTAAGAGGCTTTTCCAAAGCATTAAAAATGATTTTTTAATTTGCTTGTGCTTTCTTTCTTTTTACTTTATCAAAAATTTTCATTTATAAAAACATTTTCCTCCTAAGATGCCCATGGGGTTAAATGGAAAGCAATTAATAATATTTTGAACCCCAATGCCAAAATAAAACAATAGGATATTGTTTTAATTGCTCTTGTTCAAAAATAGTGAAACCGATGATTATTTGTTTTTGGGTGGAAATCATGAAAAATACACCATGAGTTGGAATGATGTTTGGAGGCCATGAAAATTTGCAAGGAGTTATAATAAATGTTGGAGAACATTGTGCATTCACTAGAATTGATTAATCAACATATTTCTAGGAATTCCTTTGCAATGGGACCAATCCATAGGTAGTTTAAAAGATTTTTTTCCACAACCATAAAACTCGCCCGACAAACTTGAAACCAGAACTAGAGACTCTTGATGAATTATTGAGACTCGTCAATTTTCAGAATTGAAAAATCTCACTATTTTGATCTTGTTCAACAAACCTGCCCATAAATGCTGGAATATTAAATTCAGACTCAAATCTTGTTTAATCACCTTGAAATCAAAACTGGGAGGAGTTTATGTATAATCAAGACCTTCTTCCAAATGGATTTCAAATGTGACCTCTGGATTTTAAAATTTAATGTGAGAAGTTTTCGGGCTAGCCTGCCACTCTGGGAGCTAAAAAGATAGTGTGCTACCAATCTAAGGGTCATTATGTTTAGAAAACAAGACACAAAATAGGTGCCAACAATATAAATCATGTTGACAAAACTCCATATGAAGTGTGGATAAGTAAGAAACCTTTTGTTTTACATTTAAGGGTATTTAGTTGTGAGGCTTCCGTTCATGTGCCTAGGGAAAAGTAATCTCAACTAGATCTAAAAGCATAGAAATTCATCTTTTTTGGTTATGGTCAGGATGTTAAATGTTATAAGATTTGGAATCCACTAACCTAAAAAATGATCTATTTTAGAAATGTGATTTTTAGGGAGTTTAGAGCATCTTTAGATCCTATACAACCAAAGGAAAAAGAAGGAATGAAAAAAGTGCATTTTGAGACCAAGGTCGAAGAGCACGAAGATGCACATGTTGAAGAACATAATGATGGATTAGAGGATGGAGAGGAAGAAGAGGATTTATATGAGAGTTTTGAGTAGGGTGAGAATGTAGAAGAATAGACAAAGCCCCATACTCCAACCTTAAGATATCCACGAGAGAATATAACCCAATTGACAAGTATAGCCCATTGGATTTCTATTGTGTATTTGCTTTGTTACGATGATGAACTAAGATCTTTTAGGTAAGCCCTCTTTTTGGAAGATAGTGAGTCCTAGATGTAGGCCATATAGGAGGAGATGATGGCCTTGTATAGATGTGACACCTGAGATCTAGTTAGTTTGCTCAGGGCAAGAAAATCCATTGGTTGCAAATGGGTGTATAAAAAAATTAAAGCAAATGGATGGTTAGAGAGGTACATGGCTAGATTGGTAGCCAAGGGCTACTCCCAAAGAGAGGAAGTTGATTTTGGTGAAATTCTATCTTCGGTTGTTAAATTATCTTCCATTAGATTCTTATTATCTATTGCTACAACTTGTGATTTTGAGATTGAGCAAATGAATGTTAAAATACTTTATTACATGGGGATCTTGAAGAAGAAATTTACAAGTGATAGCTTAATGGTTTTGTGGTAAAAAGAAAGGGGCATTTAATTTGTAGGTTAAAATGACCATTGTATGGTATGAAATAGTCACCCCACAAATGGTATTATAAGTTTGATGCATTTGAATTAAAATTGGGTTTTGTTAGGAGTGAAGAAGATTGATGTGTTTATGCTAAAATAATTGATGATCATATCCTAATCACTGTTGTGTATGTGGGTGACATGTTTATTAGTAACAACAAGGAGATGATCAGGGAGATCAAAACTCAATCTTATAGAACATTTGATATGAAGGATTTAGGGGTTGCAAATACACTCTTGGTATGGAGATTAATAGGTTTTGGTGCACATAAAGTTAGCTAAGTTACAATAACTATGTTGATACTATTTTATAGAGATTTACTATGTAGGATTTAGACTAGTTAGTATTCCTTTACCACTTGGCACTAAACTTTCTTTAGATATGTGTCCTAAATTAGATGACGATTTTGAGGATATGTCTAATGTGACTTATGTTAGTGTTGTTGGTAGCCTGATGTATGCAATGGTTTGCACTAGACTAGATATTGTCCAAGCAATGGGAGTTCTTAGTAGGTTTATGTCTAACATTGATAAAGAGAATTGGACTTATGTTAAAAGGGTGTTTAGACATTTGCTTATGTTATCATGGTACTAATGATGTGGGCAAGACATTCTAGACATACATGGCTTTATTGATGCAAATTGGGCAGGTGACTTGGAAGGTCCATTAGTTGCTATGTGTTCTCTTTGTTTGGTGATGGAATTAGTTGGATGAGTGAGAGATAGGCCACAATTACTTTGTCCATGACTCAAGTAGAGTCTATGATTGCTACACATGCTTCTAAGGAGTAGTATGGTTACAAACGTTATGTTCATGCATTGATTTTGATTGTAGGTTATTTAAAATTAGATGTGACAATTGGAGTGCCATTTGTTTGGCCAAGAATCCCATGCACCATGCTCACTCTAAGCATGTTGAAATACAATATCATTTTTTTGTGAAGTGGTAGAGAATGGTAAGGTTATGTTACAAAAGGTTGACACTTAGGATAATGTTACAAATTCCCTCATGAAGCTAGTGAGCATAGAGAAGTTCTCTTGGTGTAGGAAGGGCATGGGCCTTGGATCCTATACTTGATTTATTTTATGGTTTTCCTTATGTCATTGCAATGTATGATATCAAGTGGGAGAATGATATTTAATTGTAGTCCTAATGTCTAATGTGAGATCTCCCAACATTTTGGAATGGGTACCTGGATACCCATGTAGGTGATTTTGGGATATTATTATTTAATTATTCTCCTTGTAACTTGTAAATATTGGTTGTAATGACATTGAAGAGGGGGGTGGAGCATGATGGTCATGGTTATAATTTGAATTGACTTCATTATACCACTTTCCCAATCCTAGGCTCTAGGAGGAGTGGAGGATCTTTGCATGTTGGGTGGGGTCCACAAGGATAATGAAGAGCATAATGGAGCTCTACTTTTAGGGATTTGTGCCCACTCTTCACATGGGTCTTGGATGCATTAACTAGTCACATGGGGGTGTTGGTTTTTTTTCCATACCATGGTTTTGGGTGGTCATGTGGTTTCGAGAATCCACTTGTCATTTCCTCTTAACTCTTCTCTATAAAGTGTACGCATTAGATAGAGGTTTCATGGGTTATTATAGGTACACAAGTGTTGCTAGAATGCTATTAGATTGAAGGGGGAAGTGTGTTGTTTATGTACTCTTGTTTTAGAAGATTAATAGATGCTTGAGCCTCTCTTTGATGGTGGATTTTTTGTTGAAAAGGTTTCTCTACATACATCTAGTGCTATGTGTTGAATTATTATGATTTGTTGATTTTATATGCTTTCTCCATTTCTATTTCATTGGTTAATACATGAACACATTAAAATATGTAAACTTAATTTGATGTTATTATTGCAATAGTTCACATTGTATTTCAACACTAATGTAGTGATAAATGCTTTTGTCTCCATGCTCTTTGTTGTTGTTTACTGAGTGATTTTTCTCTTTCTTGCTTCACATGATTTAGAATGACTTAGGCTCCCTTTATATACAAAACTATAAAAGGTCAAATTGAGCCCAAATGACATGCATGGCATTAAGGTGTAATGACTAGGATCCTACAAAGTCAACTCAAAAGGTGGGAAAATATTAAAATTGGGGTCAAGGTCACTCTTGCAATCTTGAACCAGGTTTAGGGCCATAATTGTGGTTTCAACTTGGGAAGAGAAACACTATAAGAAAGGGTCAACTCAAATTCTATGGATTAGGAAAAGTGGTATGAGATGGCATAAGGTGTGTTGGGGTCAACATACATGCATATAGAGCCAAATTAAACATTATAATACAATGCATAGGTGTAGGGGAAAGTACACACCCTACATAAAATATGTAGGCTAATTAAATAATGCAATCAATTACACACATAATTAACCTAGATAAATAAGCTAGGATTAGAAATGATAAATGCTAAATTAAAAGAATATAAATGTGATACTTTGCTAGATTTTGAAGGTAGGAAAATGATGTAGAAGATGCCATTAACCAATTTTCCATAGTGATGGATTTCTAGGGCTTTCTTAGATTACTCAAGCCCAACAAATTGATTGTGTTTTGCTCTAGTTTAGATCCACATTTTTAGAAATGATCTCCATGATTGTGAAAATTGATTTGGTGCATAAAACTAAACTTGTGCTTGTGGAAATGAATTGGTTGAGTTCAACTAACTAAAATCTACTCATCTCAATCTTTTGATGTTTAAATCTAACTAAGGACTAGTAGTGTTTACAAACACCTTTGGGGAATCTATTAAATTGAAAGGGTTGTGTTCTCCTCAATCAGGGCCTTAGTTAGATTGATTTAATGACTTTGGAACAACAAGTGATGACAACAAACAATCATGCAATGGACCTAAGATGATGTATGCTAGTGTAATGCCTTGATAATGTTGCTGTGATGTTATCATAAATGCTCTATCACAATTTTTTTGTTAACCTTAGCATATTTTTTAATGAATGAATGAACTAGTGTCTTTAAATACAACAACATAAAACACAAATCAACACAAATGTGCACTAGGTCCGCTCACAATGACTAGTAGGAGGAAGAATGAATATTTATTTTGAATTAAAATATTAAAAGTTCATGGTTTAGATCAACAACCACAAAAATGACCCAGGTCCAACTGCATAAAACACAAATCAACACAAATGTGCACTAGGTTAGCTCACAACAACTAGTAGGAGGAAGCAAGAATATTCATTTTGAATTAAAATATTAAAGTTCAAGGTTTAGATCCACAACCACAAAAATGACCTAGGTCAAGTTTGCATCCACAAATTTGATCCATGGTGATGAATGGTAGATCTAAAGATCAACATGATTAATCTCCAGGAATGAGTGACAACAAGAACATGATAAAATGATGTCATAAGCTAAATTCAAACAAAAATATGCTACTTCCAGAGTGGTCCCATGCCACTACTTAACTAAGTTTGTTGCTTAATTTTTAGTAGTAGAGGTGGTCCCATGTAAATATTCAATTAAACACTGAGGATAATTTGGAAAATGGTGGAGTTGCTATAGCTGAGGGTTTGGAATTTTAGTTGTAGATAAAAGGGGGTGAAAACTATGTATCCACTACTTAATGAAAATGTGTTACATGCCTACACATATCTCCTCCCCTCCTCGTGACATTACTTTTTCTCTTTCTTTGCACATAGTTGTAAAAATAAAATAAAATTATATGGTTAAATCCATTGCAAGTTTTTTGTCAGCATTGATAGGAGACAAATACAATCTTCTTTTGAGCAACCACACTAGAAACTTACAATGGAAGACCAAGGCTTAAAATTTAGAAATCCACCTTTAGATATCACAACCACACTAAGAGCCAACAATTGAAGACCATAATCAGAACCCAACACTTTAGCCAATTGAACTCAACTAAAAATAAATTTATAATTGGACAACTAAAAATGACAAAAAAATAAAGTCATAGAACCACTAACTCCCAAAAAAACTTCTAAAAAATTGTGAGCAATAACTATTAAATAAAATTAGCATCACCAAGAAGGTTGTAGCTTTATTGGTTAAGCACAATTGGTGAGGGTGATGGTATATTCCTTGATCATGCCATCCATCATGAATCATGCCCAAGCAAATTTGACGAAGTAGATACTCTTTAGTCCTTAACTCTAAACTAAAAGAAGTCAATTATTCACAACTTAATCAAAAGAAATTAATTATTTATAACTAAACCGAAAGAAGTCCATTATTCATACAAGTAGACATCAACATGAGACCATTTCTAACAAGACAATAGATTTATGGAACACACACGTCCTCTTGGAGATGCAACCCTTTCATCACTCCTCTATGAATGTCAAAGACAATAAATAAAAGCTTTATTAATTCAAACTTGTTAGCTATGAATCATGGAGAAGGCTTTCTACAAGCACATTATTTTGGGTGCAGGCATAGCAGTTGTAAGTTCAAGACATCCGAATTCATGCACTTACTTTTGAATGATGTTTTTTTGGTAGATTTGGTTAAGGAATGTAATTAACAAAAGCTCAATCATTGTTTGCTAATTTGTTGCTTACTCAGTAAATGGGGTTAAATTCTACAAGGCTACATGTTTACACTATGCGGTGAGTTACATAAATGATTTGGCTACCACCATTCACATCAACTAGGAATTGCAGCAAGGGGGGTTTTCGTTTGATGTAGTTAGAAGCACCTTGCTACACATGTATGCAAAGTGTGGAAGCATATGCAAGGCATGTGAACTATTTGAAAAATGCCTAAAATAAATGTGATCTCATGGAATGCTACAATCACAGGATATTCACAAAATGGGTTTCTTGAAAAGGCCTTGAGACTACTTTTTCCCCAAGAGAGTAGTATTTGTTGGAATCCCCTGAAAGGCTCAAATCGCTGTTGTAAGGGACCCTATGCATTCATTCCTAGAAATACGGCTACACCATAAAGTGCGTGGTTATTTGAGTGACCCAACTATATATGTAAATCAAAAGAATTGGGGGAATTGTTCAATTTAATGAAAGAAGTTGTGGTGTAATTGGACTCTGTTAACCCTTTGAGTCAGATATACCTATTTTGATGTTGCCCATCAACCATGGAATATGAGCTATATGGCCTATGCTATGCACAAATAAAAGGAGCATAATTATAGAGAAATTAGTAAATTACAAAGAAGGCAGCCTTACTGCAGTGAAGAATTATAGAGAAATCAGGGAAAGCTCGTGACCATATTTCGACAAGGCCAACAACTAGATATTTAATTCCCCGTGAGTTGTAACTTCCCCAATACGAAATACAAAGTAGTCGATAATTATTACTTTCTTTTTCAAAGCAATTAAGGTTCAAAATCCTTATGAAATAGTTAGAAAGTGAAGTGCAATATTTTATTATCGATTTTAGACTTTATTATGTTGAATGTGGCCAAAAAATAGGTACATGGCCCTAATATTTCACTATATCAAGTCAGCGTATATGGTAGAGTTATTTTAAAATTTTGATGTTGCAGTTTTTCTTCTTGGTGAGGGCGTTCAATTTCACACTTCTAGATTTTCTACTGATTTGTGTACTACCAAGAGATTATAGTGTAGTTAGGGAAAAATTGTGAATCAAGGTAAATGTATAAACAATGATAAAACCCTAACAATACACAATAGAGAACAAGACAACATGAAAATCAAAACAATAAACACAAAATGCAAACTGAAATCTCCATGCTATTCTTGATTGACCTCCATTACTCTTCTCCACTTCGCATGAGAATGCAAGATTTTGAAGGTTTGATTGTTGAAATGTATGTTGGTTGCTCAAATCAGCAGCATAACGTTGAGATGAAAGATGATAGAAGAAGATAGATAGATAGATAGATGAGAAGATTGGAAGAATTTTGGTAGAGTGAGGATACTGGAAGAAGATGGATGTCAAATGGCCTATGAGAAGCCATATTTATAGAAAAAGAGTGATTTGATTGGATGGTTGAGATTAAAAGTCAATTGTGTGATGTGTAGGGCTAGGATTAAAAGTTGATTTTAGTGCCTATGACGTACATTAAGTGGGTTATGACATGAGGCTCAAAATAGGATGTGAGGGAATAAGTGGGATTCTTTTATTTATTTGAGAGAAAAGATGCTTATGACGCACAAATAAGTGGGGCTAAAAATAAGATGTGAGTGGGAATCTCATAATTTAAATAATAAAATTATTTAAATTATTTGTGCACGAGAAGAGTTGTAGTCATGTGACACATGGATGAGGGATTTGATTTAATATTTAATTTAAATTGTTTGTGGGACATGTGAAGAGGGAATTAATTAAATAAAGGGATTTATTTAATTAATTGGAAAGGTGATCAAGAGGGATAATGTAAGTGGGATAAATGGGATAATGTAAGTGGGATAAATGGGATAATGTAATGACCTAGCTATAAATATTACAAGATGTTCTACAAGGTCATGTATGACTAGGTGATGCTATGAGTTTGATACATAAATAATGAAATGGGTCAATTTTGTGTGTCTACATTTTGCCCCTCTTTGAGATGATGTTCGAGATGATAAGATTTATGTTGAGCAACATCATTTCAAAAAAACTAAGGTACGGGTGGAGGAAAAGGGGTGAATGATAGAAATATATGATGATGATGCCCCCTCGAGAGGATAGGCAGGTCGGACAAACACAGGTAGGCTCTCGAAATAAAATGGATTGGTCAAGGACGAAAGATGAGGGAATGGATAGAAGAAAGGGAAGGATGTGTTATGTTGTAATGAAAATGAGCAACCATGATGTTTGATTTAGCACTAGACGTTATGCACCAAGGTATAAGGACCAAGGTGACAATGTGTCTCATGCCCCAACATAATACAACCTCATCTAGATACAAGATATGAATATTAGTTGGGTATGATTTGGATTTGAACAAATGCAAGGTGAATGATAACACACACAAGCAAGCTCAAATGATACAAAAACAAACAAGGTATTGCCCCTGTCAAGCTGTAAACCAATGATTAATTGATTGATTGATGATGATGATAGTGTTGTCATTGCGGGGAATGATATATCTTTAGATCAACACAAGGATGATTGATTAATTGATTGGGTTTACAACAAAGCTAGGATCAAGACCATTGATGCAATTGGATAATTGGGCAAGATTGATTGACTTGATTGGCATGGTTTTAAGGATTGACTTGCATTTGAGTTTATTGCTTGGATGATTGATAAGGATAAATGGAAGAAGTGATTGAAGAATTGATTTGAATTTGATTGATTGGAAGAAATGTTTTGAAAGATTGATGAATTGATGAAGATAGTTGAGAGAAGAAGATGATGAGAGAAGAAAGAGGAATATTGTCTGTGCCTGAATTTGGGCAATTCCTTCATACTCCAGACTGCCTACATACCTGTGTCCATGGGATCAAGGCACTTAATGATAGAGATGAGATGTAGTTTTGATTGGGTTTTATTGATGGTGATGATGAAGATGGATGGATTTTGAAGAGTTGATTTGCTTTGATTGGGATTGATTGGATGAGGTTTGATGATACATGATGTTATTGATTGGATGATATGGATTTGATTAGATTTGTTGGGATGTTTTGATTTTTTTGGATTTTTGAAATGTTTTTGATTTTTTTGGATTTTTGGAATGTTTTGATTTTTTTGGATTTTAAGAATGTTTTGATTTTTTTTAAGAATTTTTTCAAGACTTTTTACCATTTTTTTTTTGTATTTTTGATAAGTTTTTGGGATGGTATTGGATGAAAATTTGGGTAGCCTTTGTGCTAGATACCAATGACAAGGGAAAACCAAGTCTAGGTGCAAGGATTAAAGTAGGATTGGATAAATGGATGAAATGGATGTATGTGATAGGATGAGGGATAAAAGGCTCATGATAAATGGATAGATAAAAGGATAGGCCATGGAATGGAAAAGCTCATAATAAATGGATGGATAAAAGGATAAATATAGTGGAATGGATGTGTGCATCATAAGGAAGCTAGGATGTGATCTCCAAAAACTATGTCGCATAGGAATAACATGCCTCATTCTAAGTACAATGTTTAATGATTTTTCATGACAATGCTTAGGACAATAGGATGGTGATAAAATTGGATTGGAAAGGATGAGGTATGTCAAAAGATACCCAAAAACATGTTTCAACATTTTGCCCCTATGTCTTCATCAAGATCAAAAGGAGAAGGGTGGGTGAATGGACTCAATATGATAAGCATGTATGACGGCTAAAGATGGTAGGTAGGTATGATATGATAGGTTGGATAGATGAGACATTGTGCCCCCAAGTGTAAGCGACATAGAAGATCAACCTACACATGACACCTGTTTGCCAGGTTTTCATCATGGTACTTATCCATGGCGCCTGTTTACCAGGTTTTCACCGTTGGATGAAGGGATTTCTCTTTACTTTTTTTTTTTTTTTGGTCTTTTTGGATTTTTTGATTTTTTGACCTTTTTGATGGGATAGGTGGATATGGACGAAAGGGCCTCAAGCATCTAGTTCCAAGAAAGTGATACTCCCGCTAGATGGATGTCGTCGCATGGACCATGCCAAGTGTGCTCATAGATGTTGGTAGGAGATTGCATGAAAGAGGTAGATGGAGATGGATTATGAAAGGTGCGATAGTGGATTATGGAGGGAAGATACTGGATTATGATGTGGATTATGTATGGAAGATAGTGGATTATATAGGACTTATGGATGGAGGGCTTATGCAAAAGCATGGACCATAGGAAGGTGATGGGTGAAATATGTAGGATAGTGGATGAATGATGTGGAATGGAAAGGAATCATGACCAACAGTTGCACAGACTGTGATAAACATTGAAGCTTTTGATGTGGAGGGGGTGTAGGAAGCAATGGAGATGTTTTCTTAGGAGATGGTTGACAAAGTGCTTTAGGTACCGACATAGACTTATTATTTTTATAATTTTTGCTTTTCATGTGGGATGGAGGAATTTGAGACTTTTGGATGGAATGGGATTTTTGGATGGAAGTGGATGATTGGGATTCTTGAGAGGTGGATGCTTTATTTGATTTTCTTTTTTTGTGCTTAGGAACCCCTACCATTTTAGTTTTTGGCTTTGCTTGTGAAGGTATGGGTTTGGATATATGCAGCTTTTGTGTAGCTTTTGAGGTAATTGCTTGTCACTTGGGGACCCACACCTTTTTCATTTTTGCTTTGAGGCGTGTGGGTGTATATAGCTTTTGAGATGGATGTTTCTTTGATTCTTTGATTTTGTGTCCTAAGGCATAAGGACCTTTAGGATTTTTGGCTTTATGAGTGTGGGCATCTAAATTTTTGCTTTTGAATCCCATGTGTATTATGGAAGTGGGGTTGGTGGAAGCTCCTTGTTTAGACAATGTGTGCATTTGTTGGCCATGATTGGAATTTTTAGGGTATTTATGGATACGTGGATAATTAGGTGTTGGGAGTAGTGGAGGTAGATTGGATGGTGGGATATTAGGAGTTGGAAGAAGCGGAGGCAAACTGGATGGTGGAAGATGTACAATCACATGCTTTTGCGAATGGTATGATGATGGAGGAGGGATGACAACATATGATTTAGGTATATGATGGGACTTATGGTGGAAGGTGGTGGACTGAGGATGTATGGAGGAAGTACCAACATTTTTAGATTGTTGCCCTTGGGGTGTGTATCCAAGGCCAAATGAGCGCAGAGGGACCTTGACATGGATTGGCTCCAAAATTCCTTGTTCAAGAAGGCTTAAGCCTTTACCTTGATAGTTCATGTTTTGGAGCATGCGATTGACTATAGGACTTGGTGCAGGTGGAACACTAGACACGAGTTTCTTATTGGATGGAGAAGATAAGGTGATGGACAAAGGTTTTTGTGTTCCCAGGGATGAACATTCATGAATTGGGGTGGATAGACTAATAGGACATGATGGTGGATGTGGAACATGGTCGATGGTGGATGTGGAAGGAGGATCATTAAGATCTTTATCATGCTCATTAGGATCCAAGGTATATGTTTGATCTTCTATGCTTATGTGCTCTTGAGAGGCACATTTCTCATTATGAGAAGTGAAATTTGTCTCATTAGGGTTAGATGGAGGAGAGATAGGAGCAATTTGGACATCTTGCTCATGGATAGGTATGGGATTATGGATAATATCAAGGTGCTCATGGATAGCTTCTTCATCATTATGGATATCATCTCGATCATGGAAAAGATAAATGTTATGGATGGGTTGCATGGAAAGGATTTGATCTTGATTGGAATTAGGGGCTAATATTTCCACATGCTTAGGGTTAGGCTCTTGACATACCTCTTGACCTTCTTGAATGGAAATGGAAGACTCTTGGGTAAGTTTGATGGGCTCTTGATATTCATCAATAAGAGTGTATATTAGACTTTGACTTGGGCTTATGATAGGAGGCTCTTGAATAGGCTCAATAGCTTGTAGGTCACATGATGGGTTTGAAGGACTAAGCATGTTAATGGAGGGCTCATTGCTAGGTGCTAAGATAGGTGTTTGACATGAGGATAAATTGTTCCTAGTTAGTAGCCAATGGATCAATCCTTTGCAAGGGTATGGGTAAATGGACAATATAACAGATGGATGATAAGGGTAGATGGTGTGGTAGGCTTAGGATTAGGATTAGGTGGAGAGATAATGGGATGGGATGGGTTAGGGTTTGGATTAGATGGTGGGATAATGGGATTGGATGGATTAGGACTTGGACTAGATGGGGGTGACACATGGGATTGGGATGATTTGTTATACTCATCAATTTCATGCTTGAATATCTTGTAAAACTTTGGGACAAAAACAAGGCATTCATTTGTATCATGGCCTTTGGTCCTATGGTATGCACAATAGTCATGTTCATCATACAGACTTTCTTCACAAGGGTTGATGGCGGGAAGTTCATTGAGTTTTCTTTCAAGCATGATTTGTAAAATTATCTCGAATCTCCCTTTTAGGGAAGCATTAGAATACCTTGATAATAAAAGTGATAAAGGGCTTGATGGACTAGGAGGTTGGTGGACCGATGGACTAGGATTGGGAGTACAGGGTGGTGCAGAGATAGGACTAATAGGCTCATGGAATGGCATTTGGGTGGATGGTGGAGGCCACTCTAGATTGGTTTCTTCCTTGTCAAAGGTATCATGAGCATCAAAGGATATTAGGTCTTGTTGCAAAGGTGGACTTAGGTCTATCAGCAGTGTTTGATAGTCTTGTTGTGGAGACCATTGATAGGCTTGGTGGTTGGTACTGGAAGAAGTGGGGTATGATGATGTGGCATTGACATAGAAAGGTGTGGGATAAGATTATGTGGCATTGATTTGATAGATGGGTGGATTAGGTTGATGTGAAGTGGGATAAGTTGACATATAATTGATTTGACATGTGGATTGACTAGGTTGATATGAAATGTAAGGTGATGACATGTAAGGTTGAGGTGGCATTGGTTGTTGATGGTGAATGGATAGAGGATGATGAACGATTGTTGGTTTTGGCAAGTGGCTAGGAGGTGTTGGGCTTGTGCTATGAGGTGTTGTACTTGAGGTGTGTGGTTTGAATGAAGTTGAAGTTGTTGAAGGATAAAATGGATATCTTTTATGTTTTGTTGATTCAGAGGTCGTGATGCTTGGTAAAGTGTTTGAATGAAGTCTTGTGCTAGGTCTTCCAATGTTCTCATGATGTCACTTTTGGCAAAAGTTTGATTAGGATTATGCTGATTATTTAGAATGATTAGTATGTGATTGCTTGAATGACTAGGATGATTTGCCTTGGAAAGATTGGATGATGTGACAAATTGTTTATTGGTAGTTTGACTTGGGCAATATCAATCACAAAATTTTACATGCAAATGTATGAACACACACACCAAACACAATGTTCAATTTTCATTTTCAAGATTGAATGTTATGATTAAGCACACACTTGAAAACACAACAACAAGCCCTAATGTCTAGTCAAATGGGGTATGACCAATTATGTCTTAGGCTAGATTGTACAAGGTTGACTAAGGAATTGAAAGTGAAATCCTGCCACATAGTCGGGAGAAAGGGGTAACACACCCTTCACCTTCACTTCCCAAAGGTATAAAGTTCTTTGGGGCTTAGCCAAGAGTGACAAGATTTACAACTCCCAATGAGGGTGTCTTTCGATTCAACCTCAGTTGAGGTCATCCCTTGGAGCGGTGTGTCTCCAAGCAGGCCTCTTAAGATAGGGTAAACAAAAATAAACCAAGTGAGATTTCACTTGGTTCACACTCACAATTATTAATTGACCCTAGAAGATGAAATGTGTGGAAGACAGTTCAAGCACTGGTTCTTTTTAGGTCCCAAATCCAAATGTGATGGAAGACACTTGTTCATTTTAAGCCCGATTTCAATGATGTGATTGCAAGCAAGTTGTTCGTTTTAAAGCCCCAAATCCAAATGTGAGACAAGCAATGATTAAGAGATGAAAGATGGAATGTGTGCCCCTGATTGTTTTTGCTTTCCAAATTGATGTTGTGACCGATCCAAATGTTGCTCCAGCTCTTTTGATTTACCTACAAGCCACAGAATCGAAAAAGACCAAGTAAACTTGCACAAGAAGAAAGTTCTGTGAAAAATAAAAAATTTGATAAAAATTGATTAAGATGAGAAGATACAGAAAAATGGACTGCATGAACAGATTCTGGATGAAATTCTATGCACTTTTAAAAAAATTCAAGAAAATCGGATAAAAAATGCAAAAGTTATGATTGTTTGTAGTTTGCAATGAACTTTGACTTTGACTGCAAAAAAGGCATCAAAATGGCACTTTTACCTGGTAATTTCTTCACATCTATGTAGTTTGTCCAATCAACTTTCTGATGAGTCCTTCCGTATGCAATTTGGCCTCCGTATGACAAAGTTATGATAAAAAGAAAAATAATGCCCTTCTAGGGCACACAGAGACACATGGGCAATTGACTGTTTAAAATAAACCACTAGCGGTCTTGGAAGGAAGTGTTCATATGGCATGGTTTACTATAGGCAGCGGTTAATGTTTGCTTTGGGTGGTTAGTGTTTTAAGCCCCCTGGTCTACCATATGACCAGGGGCCAAGCAAAGAAAAAATAAAGTTTAAGAACCAGGGGCTGATAACCCTAGCCCCCTTTTCCTTTATTTTGGGCCGGTCACAAACGTGACCACAGGCTAAGCGCAAAATAGTCCCATGTCAAATGACTGTGAATTGAGTGAGCTACATGATGCAGACTGTCGACGAGCTAAATGGTACCAATGGCGGTCGGGATATTGACTAGGATAAAGGAGCGGTGCTAGGGTTTTTTGAAGTGGAGATTGGGTGTTGCAACGGTGGCGACCGAGGGATACAGAATAGTCGGCTGAACTTTGAAATGTTTATGGGTGGCGACTGAGTTATTGGTGGCGGTGACTAAACCAAGGCTAGAGGCGAGCGAAGACAAAGGGTGAAGTTAAAGGCTTGAACAGAGGTTGATCACCAATGCAGAGGCAGCGATGGTACATACAAACACTGACAAAACCACTACAGAGGAATAGGGCTTTACAGAGAGTGATGTGGCTTATGACTTAAACCCTGTGGAGACTAGGGTAGTCGCCCTGCAATAAAACAAAAAAAAAGACCAAAACCCTTGATGACCAATTAGGGTTTAATAGATTTTTTAAACCTTCAAACAATGCATTCCCCTATCCATTCCTACGAAACCCACAATCACATAACAACAATGAAATCAGAGTACGAATTGCAATCCGTACAGCGGGTCTGTATGGTATGGATTGTGTGCTAAAAAAGATTTCAATTTTTTTATAAAAAATTCACAGTCACGAAATATAGTTGAGTTTATAGTAAAAAACATGGAAACATCATCCCTGACGCAATGGTGCAGTCAGTTTTTGCCCAGGGGGTCACCTGCAACAATCAACTCACAAAACTCGACAAGCAAAGGTTAGACAAACACAAATTTTCACAACAAAAACCTGCAAAAAATGATCAAGCAAAGTGGGTTCCACTAGGCGTGCCACAATGTATACATGAAAAATTTGGATAAACAAAATAGATAAAACAATAACATGCATTTACCTTTTACCCAAACCCTTCGAATACCTCGAATGATGCATGCATGATTGAAAGATTGATTTGATCGATTTAGGTTGGGTGTTGATTTGAAATGGGTCAATTTTGGATCAATTTTGGGTGTCTACATATAGAATATAATTGAAGCATTTACAACCATACCAGGTAGGAGGAATTTATCAGTATTCGTAGACTACTATTGTTTTTTTTTATGCATTACGATTTTTTAAGTTCTAGTATAGTTGCATTAGGGTTTGAGAGATCTATCTCCTTCCAATCCTTAGAGATTTTCAAGCAAACACCTGTATTAAACATACTAAAATTTAGAATAGTTCTGTTGTACAATGGAACGTGGCAACAAATGGAGTCATACTAGCAACTCTGCCAAAAATGGCAAGTTTCTTTATGTTTTTGTCGGGTATGGGAAAGTTCTTATATAATTTCTATAATATCATTTTTCTTTCTATTGGTGTAAAAATCAATATTTTTTTACAAATTTTAATAAACAACTACTATTTTCATTTAAAAAGAATAGCAGCTGTAGGAGATTGGTTTTAGTTCATCTGATTTTTAAATAAATATTTATTTGCTTTAAAACAAAAACAACAAAACGAAGAGCATAATTTTCTTACAGAAACATGAAAGCATGTTGGATTTATGCAAAAGTTCTTTGTCACAATTAGGAAAATCATAAGATTCGTCACAACAAAATACATACCTTATTTTTCAGGCCCACAGATAGATAGATATCTAGGAAAATTTATCTATCTTTAGGAAAACTATAACAGTAAAATCTACAACAAAATTCTTTGTCACAATTAGGAAAATGACCAAAAAAAACCTAAATTTTATGACCATTACTAACATTACATACCTTATTTTGCAGGCCCACAAATAGAGATTCAAGAATTACGCTATCTTCCACTGGTTCTCAGATTGGTTCTCAAGTGTGGTTTGACATCTTTAACAAAGTTTTGAAATATGCAGCTTTTTGTGACACTTCGCAATTGTGACATGACACATATTAATTTGTCAAAGACTTTTTTTGCAAAACATTCAATGCCTGCATCAATAATCACATAAATCTTTGTCACATCATACCAATATATGCATTAATCACAAAGATTTTTTTGCAAAAGATTCAATGCGAGCATCAATGCATACCAATATAAAAATCTCTATCACATCACAAATATCCATTCTCCCATACTCCCCACTATGATACGAAAGTCTTCTTTTATTTATAGTTAATAAATCTTCATTCATGTCAATTACTGTTTACATAACTTTAGTCTTATCTATATTTATAGTGATTAAGTTTTCATTCATGTCAATTGTTGTTCGACAACTTTAGTCTTATCTATATTTATAGTAAATAAACTTTCATTCATGTCAATTCTTGGTCGGACAACTTTAGTCTTATCTATATTTATAATGAATAAAGTTTGAATTATGTACATTATTGTTTGGTAAGTTTATTTCACATCAAAAAACATAATACATTTATGACATTTATTGCCTTGATTCATATATGTATTGTTTTTTTAATAAAAGTGTTACATCCTTAAATTCATTGAATGCTTTAAAATTTTATAAAATTTTAAATCATTATTTCATTTCTCCACTCACTGCTCACAACATAGACGAATAGGACCAAGATAAATGTTATTTTTAAAATAAATGTTATTTTAAAATTATTAAATAAAAGCAAATATTTATGAACTATGGTATTGTTAGAAATTTTTAATTATATTACATGATTGGACGAATAGTGAGAATATGGTCTTGAGTCAACAATAAATGTCACTTCATCCATTACTTCATCAATTGAATGAAGGAAAATAATTAATTCATTTATTTAAAAATACAAAAATATGATTTTTGCACTATCTTTGAAGTATCACCAATAGAAAAAAACATAAATCACATTTTTCCAAAAAATAAATTAAAAACTATAGTATTTTGCTCATATTTATGCCGAAGGTGTTCCCTTTGTGAGCGAGACGACTCAGTTGGCAGATCGATGGTTTAAATTGCCTGAGAGGCATGCAAGACGATTGAAATGTCTTTAGCCGTTAGATTTTGCTGTCGTTGTCCTATTTGTTTTCCGTCGATCGTCTGCTATTTTTTGCCAGTTTCATTCACATGTGGAGAAAGGTAAATAGGGTTTAACATTTTTTTACTTCCATTGTGTTTTCCGACAGTCCCATACATTTATTCTTATTCTTTATTATTAGAAACTGATAACCTAAAATTCTGCTTATGTACCTATCTCTTGCTTAAAATAACTCCCAATCGTAAAACAAACTTCCATTTGATTCTTCCAGACTTTTAAGATTTCTTTGCTTAGATTTTTGTGCTTTTTTTAAAAGCCTTTAGGTTTTACTTTTTATTTTAAATGATTTGGGAAGTATACACAAAAATATCTTGAATCTCTATGTCTGTGTCACCACCCATATTGTTGAAAATTTGACAAAATATCAAATCTTGCTTATATTAAATGCATGTGGTCAAGGGCCACTAAAATTTGCATAACCAAATTAAAAATATTAGTAAATATCCAAGTAACACCTTTAAAAAAATGTTTAAATGAGAGCTTATACTAATAACAAATATTTAACTATAGATACATTAAATGAATCTATACAATAGATATAAAATGGACCTACAATAATGTATAATAAGAGAATATTTAAAATTAAATAAGAAGGATTAAGCATTTACTTATTAAAATTATGAAGGATAAATAATTTTATGTTACATAGAATTTGGTTATCTTGGACTATTTCTTAGGTTCTAAGTAGTTATGAAACTCTTTGTGGGTCGAATTCGCGTTGTGCAAGACTAACCCCGTGCTCTACAAAAATGACCTAGCAAGTGGAAGCATTCTGAAACTTGCTAGATTGATATTGTTGATTATGGGCTACATAAACTAATGTTGCTTCTGTCTTTGGTATCTACTTAAGGCATTAAGACATACAATATTGAAAAATACCTAAGGGAGATTGTTGGATCTCAAGGGTCATTTTCTCCTAGTTCAACCCCCTTGATTTGAATGGCTTTATGTTTTTGGAAACGATAAAAAACATCACTCTTCAATCATGCATGTGTCCTAGATGATTTAATGTGGATTTAGATTCCTTTTAGCAGTCCAATACAAAGTGTTCCTAGAATGATTTCTTCTTTCAATGCATTGGACATTCAAATAATTTTTGGATGATTGATTAATGTTCAAATGAGCATCTTTAAATACAAATGCATAGTGAATCATCAAACAAAAGTGTACCAAGTCAGCTCCCCATGGCTATGAGGAAAGGGTGGGAGTGAACAATTTTCATTTTATATATTTAAATTTTGAGTCACATCCACATCATGCACGACCACTCCTATACATTACAAAAATGACTTAGGATAAGGTATCCTAGATCTTTGGATTAGGAATAGATATAATGATGTGAACATGAGTTAAAATAGGTGCAAATAGGACATGGATAAGGTTGAATGTATGAAAATGTGTGAAGGTGAGCATAAAATGGATGGATAGGGATCGAGAAAGGAGCCAAACTTAGTACAAAAGTGTGCCACATGTCACTTAGTAATCATATAGATAGTTCTCTAAATAGGTCTAAAAATAAATGGGAATTAGCATGGGTATGCAAATTTCAACATTACATTTTGCCCCCACTTTGTGGTGCATGTGAATCCTAAATGAACATGTATTTCAATGTAAATGAGCATTCAAAATCATACTTAAAAGTAAATATTCAAACATAAAAAGGATATTATGGTCCATGTAAAGTAATGGACCCAACCAAATATCTTCATGTGTTCATGTGATATTCATCCTTGGCATGTGCCCTCCATATGAACTTGTAAAATAAAAGAAAATGTGCAATTAGTAGCCTCTATCACACAAGTAAATATAATCACAATTGCAAGTTGATTTTGCAATCTTCAAAAATGAGAGAGAAGAAGAGAGAGTAGAGTTAGAAAATGTTACATGGATAGAAAGTGTTATAGTATATCAAGCATTACCATGTCATGTGGTAATACTCCTTCCAATGTGTTACAAGATTGGTTGTCAAGGGTTGTAGAGAACATCGTCGTAAACACATAAGACACTAATGTTCTATTTGGACATTAGCACATGCATAGCAAACACTAGCACATAGAAAAGATAAAATTGTGATTTTACATTTGACTCCATTGCATTGAACATGACGTCACTATTTATGCTCTCATCGCTAGTGACATAGAGGCAAAAGACATAAATCAAAATATGAGTTGAACAATGTAGAGCTTCCTCTTGGTTTCCTTTTGTCAAATCATTATGAACTATTAAGAAGAAATGTGCTTTCTTCTTGCCCTCTTTTACTTTACACATTTCTATTTATAGTTAAATCTCATTCTCAACTCTATATTTCTTTTCTTTTACAATTCAAGAAGTAAATTTAGCATGTTATTATGTTTAAAAATTAGATTTTAAAGAAAAAGAAACAAGTAATTAAAATAGACTTAAACATTTTATTTATATTTTACATTTTGGTGAACTTGACATTTTTATAAAGTGCCACCATTTCACTTAATGTCATGTGTATATTTATATTTTATTTGGTCTTGTTATCCATATATTTATTTTATTTGTAAATATATTTATAAGAGGAAATAGGTTATGGATATAGCTTAGAGAGAGGAATAGAATAAGAGAGATAAAGTAGGGAAGAGAGATAGAGATAAGAGATAAATAAGGGGAGAGAGATGGGGGTGAAGAGAGAAAATGTATTTATATTGAATATATTCTATGTTTGATGTTTATTTATATTTATTATATATTTAATTTATATAAAAATATATATATTTTAATTCCATTTATTATTATACATTATTAAATATAAATATTAAATAATATATAATTACTAAATATAGTACTATTTAATTAACCTATAAGAAATATAAGAACTTAAGAGAGAGACATGAAATGAGAATGAGAGAGAAAGAGGGAGAGAGAGGGATAGACATGAGAGAGAGAGAAAGAGAGAAAAGAGATGAAGAAAATAGAGAGAGATTGTGGAAGGAGAGAGCTCATAAGAGGATGAAGGATGGGAGGATACACAATTTGAAAAGTCAACAAGGTACCAATACTATGAAGAAGATTTGTTCTGAATGAAGCACCCACTAATGTCTTATGTAAAAGAGTAGCCAATTGTTGAGTAGATTGAGCCATGTAAACAAAAAGTTTCCTAAGAAGAGAAGGACCTTGCTTACCTACATATCCATCATGATCATTATTAGGTTGTTCTTCATGATCCTCTAAATCATTCCCAACATGACGATTAGAAAATACCTCATTATCAATGCATTTGATAGCCATGTTAGGGTTTAGACAAACACTCATTTACAAGGGAAAATTAGGATCTTGAGTAGCTTGTGGCATTTAAACAAAACAATATGGCTAATAGAAATAAAAGGATGAAGCACTATAAGGACTCTTAGATTAGTAAAATTGGAAAGAGTGGTAAGTGATCAAATCTAAAAATGAAATTTTAGAGTTGAAAACAAGGGTGGATAGGATTCAAGAAAACAAGGTCACATAATTTCATGTGCATATATTAATATTATTTTTTAAAGAAATTTTTAAATATAAAATGGGTATTTTTTATTTAAAATATTTATTTTATCAAAATCAAGGGTTTAAGGGAAAAGAATTGGTGGTTGAAAATAATAGAATAGAACGTTGTTATCTAGGATGTGGAAGGTGATGAATAATATATTTGTCATTAATTGTATTGTCAATATATTTAAATAAACAATCCTTTCCTCAAAGTCATACACGTGTTAAGTAACTTTGTTAGAGTATTCTTCTTTCCTCATAACAATTGTGTTAAGATAGTAGTTGATCTTGGTAATTGATGGTTTTTACTATTATGTATAATACAAATGTTTGTTAACAATTGTCTTATGTTGATACATGCAATATGAAGGACATGGCCTTCACCAAACATATTAATGAAATGTGGAGTACACGATCTTGTGGAACTATGATAAAAACATTTGGTTATTTTGATATGGATTATGGAGAATTCTCAAAATATTACAATAAGTCAAGAAATATATTTGGTCATTAAGGAGGTCGAGATGAATATTATCTTCTATAAGAATTATAGGAGTAGAATATTGTCATTGTATAGGTTGGTTTGATGAATTTGTTTGGAGTGAAAGGTGGTTAAAAGAATATGAATGGATTTCTTGTTACTAAGTGTTGGCATTTGTTATCATTTAAATATACATTGTTAATAGGATTATATAATTAGTGGTTTCATTTACTTGCTTGTGTTTACCATGTTAATTTTAGCTTATGTGTTAATCCTCAAATTTGAATAGGAAATTGTCATGAAAAATTACTTGATAGGTAGGGTTGACCATAAAATTTAGGCCTTGGGTGAGAGCCAACAAGCTTTGAAGTAACCATGTCGTACATAATACTATGCATAGTGAGCACTCTTGATAGGGTATACACATCACCTTTTCCCTAAGTATCTAGATCTAGAAATAATCAACCTCAAATAAAGGATCTCTAACCCATAATTAATATAGACAGAGAAGGGAGAGGAAGATAGAGAGAGATAGAGACGAATTGAGAAAGAGAGATACAATGAGAGAGAGGGGGGAAGAGGAATAAGTGAGAGAGAGAGAAAGAGAAAAAGAGATACATGATATAGATAGAAAGAGATAGAGAAAAGAGAGACTAACTTTTGATCAGTTATTTCATGCTAACAATCCAAATATGGAACGTCTCCATGGGGAACTATGCTTAAGAAAACATGTTATTTGCATGGGGAAATAAAGAGATAGAGAGGGAGAAAAAGAGATATATAGATACATGCATAGAGATAAAGAGATAAGAGTGATTTAGAACACATAGTTTTAGACGTCGTGCTAAAAGAGAACACACAAAAGGGATGGACCTATGATGCCAACCTACCAATTACATAAAAAATTTGGTGGTTTCTCATCATGAGGTGGCATTTGGGTCTCACAAGGAGAAAAGGAGTGAGAGGTATTACAAGGTCATCAGGAAACTATCGTGGAGGGAATTTTTTGATAAAAATAAGGGACAATAATTCATCATGACTACACCAGTTAATTTATTTCATGTATTAACCTTCACAATCAATACATTTTATCATGAATGTCTCCATCAACACAATTTCTAAGCCCTTCACATACAAAGGAAACCTCAAGATATTATCCACATTATAAATATTTAAGATTAAATCAAATTTCATTTCTTATGAAGTGTTAACTTAAGAATGTATATAACAATTCCATCTAGAGAAATTAGGTCTCCATGCTTATTGTCCAAGCGACCATAACTTGTAGTGATATAATTATATATTGATTTTTATATAAAATCTACATTATAGTTATATTTATTATTATATTCAATATAATATCAATTATTACATATAATATATAATATAATACTATTTAAATTAATTTTTAAGATTCTAATAGTTTAATTAACCTTACATGGGTTAAGAGTCTGGAGGGAGGCAGAGAAAGATTGACTTTTAATTAGTTATTTCATGCCAACAATCCAAAGATTGCATGTGTCTATGATGAGATATGCTCAAGACAACATGTAATTTTCTTTAAAAGGACCCAATAATTCACCTTTAAGGCTTCTTTAGCATACTCATTGCACACTAACATTCACATTGGCTTTTTTACAAGCGACCATAACTTGTAGTGATATAATTATGTATTGATTTTTATATAAAATCCACATTATAGTTATATTTATTATTATATTCAATATAATATAAATTATTACATATAATATATAATATATAATATAATATAAATTATTACATATAATATATAATATATAATATAATATAAATTATTACATATAATATATAATATAATACTATTTAAATTAATTATTAAGATTCTAACAATTTAATTAACCTTACATGGGTTAAGAGGGAGGGAGGCAAAGAGAGATTGACTTTCAATTAGTTATTTCATACCAACAATCCAAAGATTCCATGTGTCTATGATGAGATATGCTCAAGACAACATGTAATTTTCTTAAGGACCCAATAATTCACCTTTAAGGCATCTTTAGCATACTCATTGAACACTAACATTCACATTGGCTTTTTTACAATATATATATATATATATATATATATATATATATATATATATATATATATATATATATATATATATATATATATATATATATATATATATAGAGAGAGAGAGAGAGAGAGAGAGAGAGAGAGGTGTCCAAATTATCATATGTAATTGTACCACCCAAGTTAATGGATTCAAAGGTGGAATCTTACACATTGATAGTTATATTCTTTTTTGGGATTGTTGACTTCCAATGAGGGGTGTCAAAATTAGCCCATGGTTTTGTTGAAATGACAAGTGGTTTATAGGATGGTGATATTTTATAAATATAACCCTTCACATTGTGTTTTGATATCATTTGGATTGTATTGTAGGGATTCGTAGGCTTTTAGTTTAGATCTAAGTATCAACATGCTATTAAAGTGTTAACATGTGGGCTACAACATTAGTGGAGTCTCTCAATCTATTGTAAGCTTATTTTGAAGGAATATATTAAGGTGAAAAGGGTTTTCCAAAGTATATATGTCATCTTATCTTCTCTATCTCCTTCACTTATTCTTCCATGTTTAATTAAGGTTACATGTGTTTTAGATTAACAAAGAGAGATAAAGAGAGGGAGGGATGTATAGAGAGATAAATGGGTGTTTAATATTAAACCACTCCCCCCATCTTTTTAAAATATAACATGCTTGTATACATTTTTTTTATTTGATAAGATACAAGTTTTGGGTCATTGATATTTTTTAAATACATTTTTTCCTTCTCTATAGGTATTTGTCAATTTTCCATGAGGGTTGTTCCTTGGATGTCAGGCCTCTTTTTGACTGATAATCATGTTCCTTTTACAAAAGTTTTGCCAAAGCGAGATTGAACATAACAGACCCCCATGACATAAAATGCACACCATTTTTGAGGTCTTGAGATCATTCCCATATCATATGCAAATTTAAATTGATCAAAAGTTTTCCCCTAGAAATTTAATATTTATGTCTAAATATAATTTTAATTCATTTGAGCTCCAAATTATGCCAAGGTGTGAAATTATAAAAGCAATAAGGGACACTAAATTTGATTGATCTTTGTATCGTGTGATGTCCCATGAGAGGATGCATGATAGTAGGCAAGATGATAACTAAACATGATATAGGTGGCGACCACACTTATATTTGCAAGATAATGCCTATTAAATGTAGGTGTCAATTTGTCAAATATGAGGCTTGTGATAAACAAACATACATGCTTCAAATAATATGCATAGGTAACAACTAATGGAATGCAACTGAACTCATATGCAATGCATGAACAAGAATTTAGAAATGAGACGCATGCAAATAGAGGCTAGACACCAAACATGAAATCTCACACATTTGAAGTACCTCGCAACACTCGAGAAAACAAACAACATGTGGGCCATAGGGATACAATACAATCATCATTCACTTCAAGACATAGAAATTGAACTTCCACACTTTTTCGGCGTACCTATTGCACACCAACGTGCGATTGCTAGTTTTAATTCTACATGACAATTAGTTAAATAGGTTGAAATAATTGCATTGAACCTTGCATAAGTAATGCTACCTACATCAGGAACTAATAATAAATTAGATGAATAGTACTCTAATCGAAACAGACTCAAAACTAAAGGGAAAAAAGAAAGCAAATCCAAAAACTAGTGAAGGGAAAAGGGTATCCTTAAATAGATTCATATTATGAAAATCATCTGCCATAAGGGTCTTCGTCGCTGTGGAGTCGGGCCTGTATAAATATCATAAAAAGAGAAAAATGTATACTTCAATTTCAAGAAGAGCGAAGTTTCAAGTTCGAAAGATTCTCTCATCCATATAAGTTTGTGAGGATTTTGGATTGCAATGGATTCCCTGGTTGCAAATTATGCATCATCAGATGAAGAAGAGCAGGAGCACAATCAACAGAAGTCACAATCACAGAGCGGGGGTAGCGGATCGCTATTTTCTCGTCTACCGCCTCCAAAATCCACCTTCAACCTGCCTCCGCCTAAAACCAAAGCAAACAAGCGTCTCGTGGAATTCAGGCCACCATTGAAGGCGGCAGCAGCAGTGGAGGAGGATGAGGAAGAGGAAGAGAAAAAACCTCCGCCCAAGAAAAGGTTTGGGGAATCCTCTGGAGGTCTAACTGCCCTCCTACCTCCGCCCAAGAATTCCCAAACCCTAGGAGGAGGCGGCGGCGGCTCTCGTCGCACAATTCTCGAACCCCCTGCCGCCGCCGCCGCCGCCTCTCCCGCTCCGCAAGAGCCGGAGCCGCAGTCGGAGGCTTGCTCTATTATTCAAGAAACCCCACAATTTGTAGGGCAATATGATTATAATGCATATTATTATCCTGCTTCAGATCAGGGCTCCACAGAGACAGTACCGCCACAGGTACAGTTGCCTCTCGAGAGTAGGAATAGGAAGGGCGGAAGGAAGGCCATTGAAATTGGGTGTGATGTTATTGAAATAAAGCAGGAGGAGTTGATGGGCAACAAACCCAGACAGGATCAAGTTAATTTGACAGGAATTGCCTTTGGACCCTCCTATAAGGTTTCTTCTTCTTTTCTTTAAGCCCTGTTTATACTTCACATCGTTTGTTAAGTCTTAGTTACATCTGAAGTCACTTGAATTTTTGTCATGCTTTTCCTGTGCATTATCATGCTTTAGGTTTGAGAAGTTTGAATCTTTTCTTACTACATTTTCAAATGATTTCAGCCCGTTTCGGCTGCAAAAGACAAGCCTTCAAAGCTGCACAAAAGAAAACATCAAATTGGATCACTGTACTATGATTTAAAGCAAAAGGAGACTGAACTTTCTGAGAGGCGTGCTAGAGGTCATCTCACTAAAGCAGAAACACAGGCTAAGTATGGGTGGTGAAGTTATGAAGGCGATTCATTGGATTAGGATGTTAATGTAACACATTGTACATTGGAAATATCTCTCAAGTTATTCGTTACAATTGTAATATGTTTTCAGCAGTGTAAGAATTCCATTTGAAACTTAGAGTTGTCAATCTTTGCATATTTTTTCTTTTGATTTTCTTGGGTTCTAAGCATTAAAATTCTTTAGATAGAACCCTAAAGTCACTGAAAAACTAAACGATAGGAAATGCCAACTCTGTATCTATTTCAGACATGGCAACTGAAGTTTTGATCAATCCATCTATTGCCTACTTCAATTAGTGTGGAAATTTCATTCATTTCGACATTTGCATTTGTTAGTTGTCAGTGGCAATGCGTAGAACTTGAGTCAATTGCACCCTTCCAAGGGATCTAACCGAATCCAATACACATTAATAGTTCGTATTGATGGGCCTCTTAGGGTGTGGTAATCTCCTTTTTAATTTCAAATTGTTAGCCCTATCAATCTATCTTGGTTTCGTTCTTGGAGGGCAAGTAAGGTCAGCCAAAAGTTATTTAATATCTATGTATCTAGGCTGTTATTGGAGAGAAAAATGGCGAACAATTTTTGAATTAGAAGTTTAGATTAGCCAGAGACATTTTTCTCAATATACATGACAGGTTTCAAAAGTTTCATTAGAAAAGTGGTTGTGAGATATTTACAGATCAAATGGGTACCATAGCCCAAGGTTGTATAACTTGAATACAAAGATTTTGTAAACATATTAAAATATCTTTCAATCTCAATTCTTCTTCATACTAATACTTGCAATAGCAATTGAGTGTTAAAAATTAGGGTTTTTGGTCAAATTCCCTGGTTTGCCCTTAGGTTTTAGGGTTTATTGTGCTTTACAGACTATGTTTTATGCCCTAGGGTCAAAAACCTAAGTCACCCGATCATCCATGCCTTATGTGTCATGTTTTAATGTTGACTTTTTGGCCCCGATCGTCGGTCGTTTAAGTTACAACTTAAGCCTTCATATGTCGTGCTTCACCGACCCCTTTGTCCTAGGTTACTGGTTGTCGTTGCCCATCAAAGCTCAAAATATGAAAATCCATAAGTCTATAGTGTGAGAGTCAGATGTGATAGTGACACATGGCAGTGTGGCGCAAGCCCGCGAGCTTCCGAAGTATGTACCTTGTCAAGGCCGCACAGTTGCAGTTTGTTGCTATTTGTTCAGCGGGCCCGCAATCTCATTAATGCCAGCGATAAGGGAGGTCCAGCGGTGTGCCTTTCAACTGGTCATGCACTACTGTGGAGGACAAGATGTCAAAACTGAGTCACCCTTGCGTTGTTGCGGTTTGTTGACACATGTATCTAGTCAACCGAATACATACAAAGCCTGAAAGGTAGTGCGTTCCACATGGACGGATAGCGCAACCCTGTAGTGTCAGAAAACTGGGATCTGATGGGGAGCGCGAGGTTGCGAAATGTTGACACGTGGCAAGTCTTGATGGTTGACATGGAAAGTAATCCTGTGTGGCCAAATATGATTGGTCGAAGATCTTCAATGTGTGTGGGGGATTTTTCAAATCTTCCAGACTATTCCGAGCCATTGATCTTGTTGCGACAAGCCTTGCATCGACGACTGCTATTCAAAAATTAAAATTCAATTGTTGTGGACACTCTGTTCAAGAGAACGGGTAGTAATGGCAGAAATGTTCGATACAGATAAATTGTAGGGTCGCCCAATGCAAACAAATAGTGTGTTGGGGTTGTAATGATGATCATTCCATGCTGCAGAAAGAATTTCTTGGCGACTCGAGCTCTCGGCATTGCTCTAGCGAAGATTAGGGTTTACAGGTAGATATTCAGGTTGGTGGAAAATTGAGCTTTACTTTGTTCAAATTGATTGTGTTTTTAAGTGTTCTTCTGCTTGTGTAAAAGGAAAGGGATCATAGAATTGAGCAGTTGTTATAGGCCCTAGTATAGGAGCCTTAAAACTTGCAATTCAACAAAATGAGTCGATTAACGGGTTAGCAGTCCACGTCGAAAAGGACACTTGATGAGGACTTAATGATACAGTTGCCTGGGTCATCGAGAAAACCTTTAAATGTTTGTGGTCCAGGAAGAGTAAAAGATAGATTATTAGACAATGCCCAGGGTTGTAGAGATGTAGAAATTCTTGTAAGAGGGTGGGCGTTATTTGACCACTGGTATAGGAGATGTGCTAGGGCTCCCATATCACATGCATGGACCTTAGACTTGGCAAAAGCTTGTAGTGCCAAATGTATTCATTGATGTTGATTTTGTTAAGGTCGTAGCCAGAAGATATGACCCGCAAAGGAGAATGGTATAGGCTGGGAATAATGTGGGTATGATCAGCATAACAAAGCAATACATTTCTAAAGTTTTTGGATTGAATCCTACAGCTAGTAAGGGCATTGATTTTAAAGCCTTCAATGATAAGTAGAGAAAGAATAAGAGTAGTTACAGAACTATGTTGCTTCCAAAACACAGAGTGAGGGGAATAGATAATAGGCCCATCAAGGTTTCCCCAAATGAGAAGGAATCCTTGGCAATTGATTTCTTCTATGATTATTTCATTAAGACTTATCATTCATCGTGTCAGGTCTTGGGACAAGATGCAAAAGAGAACATGCCTATTGCTCTTATACTTATGGCAGCAGATATTCAGGACCAAATGGTGAACACTGAATATGATTATGCCTCATATATTGCAAATAAAATGAGTGAGCAGTTAATAGCCATTAGGCAGAATGAAGACAAGATGGAATTCAAGTGGTACTCCTTGATGTGCATGTTTCTATATGCAGGGGATAAAGCATGGCATAATGCCTTGTAGGTTAGTTAGGTTGATGATAAAGGTGTGCCTCTTCCTGTTCAGTGTTGGACTCATATGCTGGATAAGCACTGTACTAATTCCAATTATGTAATTTTTGAGGAGCATTTTATCAGAAGACTTCTGGGTTACATGGAGCCACTACAGGACAGAGTGCCTAGAGAGATTATGGATTTCTTGAGGCCAATGGATAGAACCCTTGAAATGGGAATCCAAGATAATTGGGGTGATTGGTTCCTACATATAGACACTACTGCCATCAGGGTATATGGATGTCCATTGAGCCCTCAGGTGTTATCAAAATATGATCCAAGGGGACTTGCTTATTTGGAGGTAATGTGGCAATTGAATGAGTCAGATAAGACTCATTTGAGGGGATAGAAGAAAGGTTCTTTCTTCCCCACTTCTACAAAGTTTGGTGATTTTTGGGCAACAAATAAGGATGGTTTGGATCAGATCTATCTATTTCTACAGTCTTATGAGATGGGGAAAGAGCCCTCAAGGGTTTTTGATCCGGAAAGATTTATCAACAGGGTCAAATTGAGTATCATGAGACCTGTATATGTGCATAAGCTCTTGTTTGAGGAGAATGTAGTTAGAAATTGTTTTTCTATGGAGCAAGTAAAGGATAAGAGAAGTAGATGGGCAAGGTTTAAGGAGATAGAGGAACAAAAGAGTAGGATGCATGCCAATTATCCTGGTGCTTTTGCTGAGGAAAACGACCCTATTGTTAGGATACAAAGGATATTGGATCATGTTGAGACATTGATTGGGAAGGCTCCTGTAGCAGAGGAGAGGCCTCCATATGATAAGAATGTTCCATACGAGCACTATGTTAGAGTGGAGAGTGAGTCCGTTGCCCTTGAGCAACCTCAGAGTGCTGATGTTCCTCTACCATCTTCTAAGAAAAGAAAATTAATTGGTCTTGAAGGTGGAGATACAGAGGTTGAAATGGTTAATTTAGAAGGTACTGCAAAAAGTACACCTGGGGAAGAAGAAGAGGTAAATCAACCTATGGCCTCACCTGTGAGGGTTGTGGTGAATCCTCCACCAGAGGATAGAATGGATGTGAGTCTTAGACAAGGGAAAGATGAGATGAATGATATACGAGCGTTAGCTTGTACATAGCTCTTGTCTAGTGATGAATTTGTTAAAATCCCCAGAGTATAAGGGTTTTGTCTTGAGATTGAGGAGTGCAAAGTTCCAGAAAAGGGTGGAGGAGGCCAAAAGTAATGCACATCTTGACCATTATGAAGAAATCACTCAAAAGGTGTTGCAAGAGGTAAGTCAGGATATTGGTTAGATCACTCCAAAAGAAGGAAGGCAAATGGTTGAGAGTAGTGGCTTGTTGCTACTACCACATTGGGATATAGCCACTACACTTGCTCTGGACACTATAAGGAGACATGACGAGGAAGTATTTGCTATAGAGGAGCAAGCTGACCAGGCTTTCTTTGGCTCAGGGTTTAACCCTAGAAACTTTGGCAATCTGTGCAATGGCCCCAAATACAAACAAGCCTAAAGTAGCAGATAGTGTTCATGACTTGACAAGGAATGTTATTGTTAAAAGGTTAGTAGACACACTTGCCCCTCAAGTTGCATCGCTGAGTGTGCATACAACCCTGTTCATTGAAGCTGCCATTGTGAAACTACAGAAGGAACATGATCATTTGAATGAAAAATATACACAGGCTATGGGAGAGTTGAACCATTATAGGTCTCTTCAGCTTGGAGCCCCTGTTCCAATAATTTCCACTTCTTCCAATTCTGTAGAACCTTTTCCATCAGATAGGGAGTCTTTGCTTTCAGAAATAAAGGAGCTTAAAGATCAATTGGAAGGAGCTATGCAGAATAAGATTGAAATAATTGGCAAGCTTGTTAATGATTTGATTAATCACAAAATTGCCAAAGTAATAAATAAGGTTGATGCTGCATGGAAGGCCTATTCAGATTTAAGAACAACTTTTGATAAACATGTATAAGATAGGGAACATCTGAAAGCAATAGTTGACAAGTGGTTGCCCAAGACTACAACAATAAGGCAAATTCACAGATGTGCTAGATTTGATCCTGCAGCTCATGCTGAGATTGCACCAACATATGATATGATCATAATGTTAGAAGATATTGTCTCATACCAGTTAAGGATTGACAAATATGTTGGAGATAAGTTGCATTTGCTGGAGCAAATTTATAAGAAGATTATGCTAGAGATTTTGGATGATAATAAACAGGTAAAACCTCTGGATCGATGGAATGAACAATTCAAAACATTAGTCCCCAATCTCTCATTTGCCATATGTGCTAATGATGTGTTCAGCCTAGATCAATTGAACAACAGGTTAGATGAGTTGTTTTCTTTAGAGGTAAGTCTTGACAGTTTCAGCAAAGAAACTAGGGCAATCTTGGATGCCAAGTATACAGCTAATAATGACAAAATTGCAAAAGTGCTCCCATTCCAATGGCCTACGGAAAAGATGTGTGCTACATGGACCGAGAAATACAATGACTAAAATACAGGATTAGAGTTCAAGGCGGTTGGAAGTTTAATTTTGTCAAAGGCAGTTCTAAAGGTTTTTCATCAACATCAAGATTGGTCTTCTCAACAGTTACAACTACTACAAGGAGCTATTTTTAGGAGTCATATTTTGTTGTAAATTGAGCGCATGTTCCTATGCCTCAATTCATTTAATGTAAAAGTCAAGATTTTAACTAACTATGTTGAGTTAGGTCCTAGGCCGACAAGCTTCTTGTCTTCTATATAAGAGCTTGTTTTATCATTGTAAAAGGATTCTGGAACGCCATTCTTGGGTGGATATACTCTGAAAAAGAATATTTTGGGTTGCAGATAGACAATTTTGCTAGTGAAAATCTCTATATGACATTTTTCAATTCAGAATGAATCATATGAAAAATGCTTCTAGCATGTGTTTCTCACGTTTGTCTTCTTGAATGTATGCATTTCTTTTATAAATGAAGGAATCAAGGGTTTATGAATTTATCTATGCACATTTGCTGTATTGAATATCTTATTTGCTCCTTATGTTCAAGTAATGGATTAAAATGCTTTGAATGAGATATAGGGACTTATGCATTGCATTAGGGATTACTAAGAAGAAATCTGTGAAATACTCTTCTTTGGATGTGTCATTGTAAGGCAGTGATACAGGTTAATCCTCTGTGTTTGAAGTTTGTATGTCAGAAAGAGACACATGCAGGAGATAGTTTGACTATGTACCCTCGATAGGCACCGATCTGAATTTATCTTGCCCAAGATCCAGAACTGAACCCTAAAAGATAAATCATCTGAATCATTTTGTTTTGTTTAGAATTAGTTTAGGTTGTTTTGATATATGTTCTCAAAGCCAACAATGAGTTAACTTCCTAGGACTTAGCCAATTTTGAATTAATCTCACAGTCTTGGTATATATGAATGAGAACATTTTTGCTTTTACAATATCCTGTGGTGATTAGGGTTTGATTAGTTGATATTGTTGTAAAGGGAATACCCCCTAGGTCTAGCAGAGTCTAAAGTGTAGAGGAGATCAACTCATTGACTCCTGTTCGTTGGCCACTGATTTGAGAATCTTGAGCATTAAAGATGGCTACTTTATAGAGATAATCAGGGAATCAACTAGAAGAACGAACAAAGCCTACCCCCAAAAGATTATAAACTATTGCTTAAGCATTGGATGTTCAAATCAATATTCAAGGAAAGAAGCCTGAACTACTTCTACTTCAGTGAGACCCAATTCATTAAAACCATAATGAATCCTATACAGGGCTTACATTAAAACAAAACACAGACAACCTAATGATTGAGCAACAAACCTACTTGGGACTTGAAATTGCCATAAACAGAACTCAAAAAATCACACGAGCAGGAAACGTAATGAGCCTGAGCACTACGTACTTTCAAACTGGAGTTCACTTGGAGAAGAGTGAGCAGTATGGAGGTAGCAGATTGGAATCTAAATAATCATTCTTCCCAGCCACAATCAGCATTTTATTTATCTCTAGCATTTCCTCTCCCCTATTTTACCTGAACAAGCACCAATTATTTTTGCAACCACGGAATCCTTGCTGCAAATTCAAGTCTTAGAAACCATTTCAGATGCTTCAGTCGCTGTTTTTGTCTTTCCTCTGAGTCCAACCACCTTGCTTGACATGAGAAATCATAGATGAAAATATAAAGAGCACACTGTTGGGTGTTGAGAGTGGACCAACAAAACCTTTTTTTGATATAGAATATCCCAAGGTGTAGATGAAAGAAATATCTTGGAGAAATGAATTTCAAAAACTAAGGGTCATGTGATCTTTGATCTTTGAGAATATCTAGGTGAATGTGACAGAGTTGCACGGACACGGATACGGATACGGCTATTTGTGAAGACCCCTAATATGGATGCAACTAGATACTATATATATATATATATATATATATATATATATATATATATCAAATAATTTAAATTTAATAATAATATAATTTAATATAAATATTATATATTTAACAAATATATTATATATTAATAAACAATAAACTTAATTAAAAAATTGCAATCTAATAATAAGCAATATTAAACTTAATGAAATTTTAATAAATTAAACTTAAATTAAAAGTTAAATGTATTAAACTTAATAAATAAATAAAAGTTTACAATGTAAAGTAAAACAAAAAAGTCAAAATTTAAAAAATATCACCAATTAATAAAATTTGCCTCCTCCTCCATTGCTTGTTGACACTATATCTCCAACTTTAGAATGAATGCAATTATTTGAGTAAATACGATTGTGTAGAAAGACATATTTCCGATTGTGTGCGTGCTGGTCGAGAGTAATTCCCCGCAACAAGAAATCAACATGCCAGGGCATGGAGCAGTTGCTTGTGACAATTTTAACATTCTAGGGTTAATATATTTGGGATACGACACAAATATCATGAGAATGCCGTATCTGCGTGTATCCGACACAGGAAAAAATAGGGCTTTTTTTGATACGGCCAGACACGGTATCCAAAACGTATTTGAGCTATATCCTATGAGTATCTGTATCAAATACGGCGATACGCGTATCAGGGGAGAGGGGGTGGCGTATCCTGTAACTGTGGAATCTGATAAATAAAAGGTTAACAAAGCTCTTAGAATAATTGCCAAGGTCTATTTATCATTGCGCTCATGTTTGAGTAATAGGAATGGCGATTAGAGGACAATTCCACACAGCATATGACTAGTCAGCTAGTCAGCAGAAGAATAGGCAGAATGTGAAGGAGCTATAAAAATTCATATCATGTCCTAATGAGCAGAAATTCTAAAAGGATGTTCCTCACAAAGATTGCAAAGTGCACATGTAGACAGCTGCCGTTTAGAATTCCATCATATGATCTCTAAAAGTGTGGGAATAGGAAAATGACCTTGCACCATAACCTGGTCATATGAGGTGCAAATTAGTGGACATTCTACCTGTAGTATGGTGACACATATCTTCATGTCCCTACAAATATTCAAGAGAAATGAATTCCAAATAACTTGCTGAAAGGGTAAAATAAAGTCTTCCTTGATCTGGGCTAATGAAGTCCAAATGACTGCCCAAAAAGTCTTCCTTGGCTTAGGCAAGTTCAATCCATCATGATTGCACATACGCCCCTATTTACACTGAAAATCAGGCTCAGATTCGTTCATTTGAAGTTCTAAATTTTGGAGAAATGACCCAAGTCTGAGATCTTAAAGAAAAACCAAGGAAAATGGAAGGTTTGAAGCCCAACCGACATATCCTTTTTGGGAAAGAAGAAGAAAGAGTACTGATAAGTGTCTGCTCCATGGTTGTCTAGTACCAGAGCTTCAATAAGAATGCACATAGATTTAGGGCAAGAACAGTATCTTCCATATATGAGGAATTGTTATGCTTGTGATGTAACAAAAGAGAGCTAGAACTTTGTATCTATCTGTAATTGACGGATTGAATGAGAAATCAGAATTTTGATGCTAGAGTTTTTGACCCCAGTGGGTTTCGCATGGTACATTGTGTCATATTTTTCATTCCAACATGTATGACAATTTGATTTTAGGCATAGTTCTTAATTCACTGCAGCAAATATAATTGATTTCGATATTTTTGACATTAATTTGGATATGAAGAGTTTTTTTTCTAGTACACCAAACACGTGCTTAGCATATGTGCATTGCAAATGATAGGAAGGGCATAGATGGCAGCCTTGGCTGCAATATACATCAGTTTTTAGCCTTACATACGTTGGGTGTCAACAATCTGCATTGGATTAGCACCAACACACATCTTAAACATCTTAAAATACTTAAACAATATTGACTTTTCACATGTTTGATTCTATGGACTAAAAAATGTAATGAGGACAGCATAAAAATAAATCCAAGCAACAAAAGAAAAAAGCTTTTTTATGAACACTTCTATGAGCTTTGGGGAAGATTTTGAAGAATTTTGTAGTACAGGGTTTTTCAACAACACTTGTATGAGCTTTGGGGAAAATTTTGAAGAATTTTATCTTACTAGTTGGCTGTTCTATATATAATTTCTTGACCAAATGTAGTGCTCTTATGGCTTTTGAGATTTAGGCCTGAGTTTGTGACCATATCTTTTCATGAAAGTTAAATGTTAATTAGATGTACTGATTGATATTTCATTTGAAAAGTACAATAATATTATCTTAATCTTATGGCATTGGATTGAAGAGAATCTCTGTGAGAAAATGCATATGGATTTTGATGGCCAAGACTCTCATTTTCTGGAATTTTTGAGAGCATACAATTCAGAAATGATGTCCATGTAGGCATACACAAAAGCTTAGATATGTCACTCATTTCCAAGCAGAAGTTTCTTATTCTAAGAGTAGTAGGTATATATGGTGTGCCATATGCCTTAGGCTTTTGTGTGGGGACAGAATTTGGTGGCCACATTGTACATGCAAATGGGATTTAACTAATGTTTTTATGAGCAAATCAGAACATAGAAGAATGCAAATGGTAAAAAGAAAATATTGGTCAATCCTTATATTTCTTCTGTCAACTAATCTTGAAGTTCGATCAATTGCATGTTTGTACATTTTTTCTTATGAGTTGTGTATGATCATATTGTATATATGTTATCTAACAGAGTATGTGAGTGGCTATGGTTAGAATTTGAATGAGGGTCCAAGGGAATGTTAATTGTCAATATTGAAGGACCTTTTAGGGTGTGGTGGCACCTCTGTAAACTAGAAAATAGTTAACTCTACCAATTTATCTTGGTTTTGTTCTTGGAGGGCCATTGATATCTTTTGGTCTAGGCTGTTATGGGAGAGAAGACTGTAGAACAATCTTTGGGTTGAAGTTTAGACTGGTCAGAGACATTTTTATCATAATTCACAATAAGTTTGAATCGTCATCTCATTAGAAAACTGGACGTGAGATATTTTCAGATCAAATGGGAATATCATTGCAAAGGTCTTATACCTTGAATACAATTTTTTTTTGGAAGCATAGAATCTCTCTCAATCATAACTCTTCTTTGCAATAGCACATACCATAGCAATTGGTGAAAACATTGTGCTCAGGGGTTGAACAGCTAATTTTATTTACAAAATGTTGGGTCAATTCTATGGCTGACTCCTGTTCCAAAGATAATTAGGTAAGTGCAAAAATCTGCAAAATGGCACAAACTATGGCTCTGGCAATGGGCGGTCAAGGCCATGGTTAAGTGAAGAGACCTGAAATATTTGTATTACACTAAGACCCAATTATACAGAATACTCAAAACCATAATGAATCCATCATGGGGCTTGCATTAAAACAAAACAAAGCCAAATTATTACCTGAGAAACAATCCTTCTGGGGACTTGGACTTAATGAAACAGAACTCTAAAAACAACATCTAAAGGAAACATCATGGGTCTGAGCAATACACACTTCAAGAAGAGTGAGCAGTATATTACGGAGATGGTAGATTGGAATTTAAATTATCATGCTACCCAACCACCATCAGCATTGTCTTTATTTAAGGGCTTTTCTTTTCCCCCATTTTCCCTGAACAAGCACCAAGTGTCTTTGCAACCATGGAATCCTTGCTGCAAATTCAAGCCTTAGAAACCACTTCTGATGCTTCAACCATGTTTTGGTCTTTCCTCTGAATTGCACCGTTCTGCATGACATGAGAAACCATAGGGCACATATCTGAGTGCAAACAGTGGACCAACAAAACCTATGATAGAGAAAATCACAAGGTGGAGTCAACCGAAATATCTTGGATTAATGAATTTTAAAAACCAAGAGCCATATCAAGTCTTCAATTTTTTGTAATAAAACCTGATTAAGAAAAGTTTGACATAGGTCTAAGAATAATTGTTGAGGCGGTGCTATCAGTGCACTCATATTTGAGTAAGAGGAATGGTGATAAAAGGACAATCCCACATGGCATTTGCCTAGTCATCTAGTTGGCATAAACATTAGCAAAAGGTGTAGGGGATATAAAACCTTCATATGGTGCCTAAATGAGCAGAAAATTTGATAGGGTCCTTCTCACAAAGCTTTCAAGGTGCACATAGAGGCAGCTTCAGATTAAAATTCCATCATATGACCTCAAAAAATGTGTGGAAATGGTAGACAGACATTTCACCATAACTTGGTTATATGAAGTTTAAATTATCTGAAAATATAGCTAATGTATGGCAACACATGTGCCCATCTGTACACAAAAATTAAGCTGAAATCAAGCCCAGATGACTGCCTAAAAGGGTAAAATTTAGTCTGCCTTGACTTGGGCAAATGAAATTTACGTAACTTGAAATTGTAACTAAAATATGATCACATATATGTCCCCATGCCCATGGATATTCTAAAATTTGGATAAATGAATCAGGCCCGAGATTTTGCGAAAAAAGAAAAATGAATATTTGGAAGCCCAACAAATATATCTTTTTGAGAATGAAGAATAGGGCACTGAGAAGGATCTGTTCAATAGCTGACTAGTACTAGACAATTGATAATATTGAGGAAAGGTTTATGGAAAGGACAACATCTTCCATAGATGAGATATTGTTATGCTTGTGATGCAACCGTAGTTTCACGGAGTTTCAAAACAGGAGGACAGGTTTTGGGGATGGCGGGAACTGGGACCTTGATTTGGGGACGACGAGTGGATGGCAGTTGGCGGGTGTCTAGGGGCGGAGCCCCTAGTGGGGTCAAGGGGCAGCATGCCTTCGAGACCACACGGACCTTCATGACACAACATTTTCATAATTTTATCACTATGTTTTTTCTAACACTAAGTCCTCACTATTTCCAACCAAATCTTCATTCTTCAGAGAACTAACAATGAAGCTGAAGAATTTGACTAGTGTAAATGATGAGGGCTATGCAGTTTTTATAGCTTTTTTGAGTGTTTAGGGTGTGGGTGGGGCCCATTACGCTATTAGGGTTAGGGTTAGTGGCCCAATTAAAAAAAAATGCCTGCTTCTCTTTAAAAAAATCACGTTTTCCAGCTGTTTGATGCAGGAGACAGCAGGGTATTTCACCCCAAATGAGTTTCTCTAGTGCATGTGTCATACTTATCTCCATTTTGTATGATAACTTCTAAGCTAGTTCTTATTTCATAGCAGCAAATGTAAGTGAATTCAGTAGTCCAACAATAATTTGTATATGAAGACTGGTGTTTCTAGTAATGTGTTGTGCAGGACAACACCAACTAAATATTTTTCATCATTATAGGTCATGTGTGCTCATTCCCGTTCATAGTCCCTTTAGAATGTAAAATTTTGGTAACCTTCAGGTAATAAACATTTCAAGTTTTGGTTTTCACTGTGGATAACTGTTCGAATCAATTTTGTAAAAAAAGGGTGATAGCATAAAAGCTTGGAATCAAAGACAACTTTCTTGTAGGTATGCAAAGCCTTGGGTATGTTCTACCATAGTTCTGTGATATGTTGAGAAGTTCTACAAGTTTTTATTAATAGAAGATAGTAGCCAGAATACTGGACAGGTTGCAAGAAAAAGCAGATTGAATACAAATAGTTCTTGGGATGAGTGCAACTTTACTAAAGGCTTGATGAAGCATTCAAACAGTTATTCGGATAATGGCAAGGTGCAATATTCATATGAATACATAGAACAGGCTGCAGCAATTCGTATGTTCCTCACAATCTTTCTGAGAATGAATTGCTTGATGTTTGGTGATTTCTACAAAGAAGATGAATTGAGTTCACCTGATCTCATGGGCACAACATCTTAAACACCTACTGCAGGGTAAGTTTGAGGGGCAGCACTCACAATTGAAAAATAAAAAATAGAGAAAAGAAGCTTAAAAAAACTGACATTTTTTTCAAGGATTGGGCTAAAAACTCTAATCAAGACCACAATCCAAAATCAATCTAGTGACTACCTCTTTCGCATTTAATGGAAACTCAAAAGCTTCAAAAAGAGAGAGCTGACCATCTGATCTCATTGAAAATTGAGGGCCTTGATTTTTTCTTTCCCTAAAAGCTTTAGTTAATACATGACAAATCTCCACTTTTTCATCTTTTTCAATGTGTTGTTGAATATTTATATCTTTAAATATTCAAAGCTTTCTCCCAACCATGGATCTGATTATAATCTAATGGTCATTTCTTTTTACATTTAGATGTTCTGAGATGTTAGAATCAGATAGCATTGACTATCAAATCAAAGTTTGATCAATGGTTGGTGCTTTCCCTTTTCGTAAAAATTTCAAAGCTTCAAATGACAGTACTGACCGATTGATCAAAACCTAAATCAACAGTTGATGCTCACTCATTTGCAAGCAGTTCAAAAGCTTTGTAGCAACAATGCTGAAAACTGAAAACTCGATCTTTATAAAGATATATGTCTTTGATTTAATCTTGCTTTAGAGCTTTAATTGATTCTTGTTGGGCCACATAGGCCACCACTACACCAAAAGCCTAAGCTGTCAGTTAGCGCGCATGACATGAACTCAACCTAGATCCTGGGGACCAGCCCAAAGGTTGGGTTGAAGGTCCTGAATTTGTTGGGTCACATGCGACCACCACTACACCAAAAGCCTAAGCTGTTAGTGAGCGTGCATTGCATGAACTCAACCTGGATCCTGGGGACTGGCCTGAAGGCAGGGGTTGAGGTTCCCTAGCCCCGACAATCAGCTCCCCTCACTCGAGCAGCCCTATGCAGGTGCACAACTTGCCCGAGAGGCCATATTGCATGTGCATAGATGGGTTGTGAGGGGGAAACTAACTGCTGAGGGCAGGAGTCAAACCCCTCCACGTTAGAGTTGCCATTTGTTGGGTCACATACAGCCACCGCTACACCAAAATCCTAAGCTGTCAGTGAGTGCACACTACATGAACTCAACCTAGATCCTAGGGACTGGCCCAAAGGCAGAGGTTGAGGGTCTTGAGCTCCAACAATCCTCAAGCCAAATCTTAGCTGTTCAGTCTATGTTTTAAAAAGCTTTATAAAATTGAAGTCTTTCCTGACCATCAGATCTCACAATCATTGCTAATGCTCCTTAATTTCTGACATTCCAATCTATGGGCCACACTTACCCTTGCTTCACCCAGCTTTTTGCCTCAAAAATGCTCCCCCACCATCAAATTAAAACTAAATTATACTGCCAGTAATGCCATCACTCTTCCGAAATCTGCATAGTAGACTCAACATAAAATGTGAACTGTTAAATTAAATATTTAAACAACACATATCAGTCCTCAAAGCTCTAATGTCAAGGCTAACCATGATAGACCTTGAGAAATATTTGTCACGAAAGGCTCTCCACCGTTGATTGAAAAAATAGTTCTAACGTCAAGTCTAACCAAGTTTGACCTTGAGAAATGTTTTTTGAGAAAGGCTCTCCACTGTTGATTGAAAAATTGGCTCTAATGTCAAGCCTAACCAAGTTTGACCTTGAGAATATTTTTCAAGAAAGGCCCCCCACCGTCGATTGAAAAATTGGACTGAACAGCCTTTGAGAGAGAGGGGGGCCCTCCATTGAGAGAGAGAGAGAGAGAGAGAGAGAGAGAGAGAGTACATTGTAAATGATATAAAATGAGAAAATATATTATGTGGGATTGAGATATTACATTCTTTTTTACGTTAGCTTATATAAACTGCTTCTCATGAAAAACTACCTAAATCACTATATGGGAAAGCAACTCCTGATAAAGCCTAGATTACAACATAAAGATTAAGCTAACAAGATTAAACCTAAGGGGATGTCTTATAAATGGAAGCATGGCCCATGCAAAAACTATATTATTATTTTAAGCTATTTAAAAAAATCTATTTGGATCACAAAACCCAACAAACCTCCCTTGATCCAAAGGGATCTAGAAGATGATCTGGAGCATATGATTGTGAAGTCATTCAATAGTCTTTGTTGCACTTGCAAATTGGCACATGGTACATACTGTTACTGATCTACTGATGTGACTTGACACAGAAGCCCGCTAGCCTACGAGTTGTGACATGAATGATAAACATCCCGCTAACATGTTCATCCCCTCTGAGCATTCTATACCTATTCTGCAGTATCAGCACAATCATGATTTGCTCAACTACATCAACCCATTAAGCACCACGCGGAAGCTCGCCAGTGACTATTGACTATTGTGTATGGCACATCTATCTTGATACCTGACAACGTTGACCTCACTTTGCTAAACATTACTGGTGCTAGCAACCCCCGTCAACTCGTACAATCACTGACGACTGATTGAAGGCCAATACAGTCTCCCCTCCCATCAGGCGAGAGGTGAGAAGTCCTTGCAGCAGATAACAAATCCAATCAACTCGGTTTGCTCATCATCAAGGCTCAACAAAAGGAAACCAAAACTGAATACTACTGTAACAACATACCAAATATCAAACTGGAAGTGAAAACGTAGTATGCCTACCCAAAATGCCATTCAGGCATTTTACCCAAAGTCCAAATGAATAGCTAATTGGAGATGTGAATTGTCCTTCAGCCTCGTAGTGGGTCCTTCAACCCCCATTTTGACCTTTAGATTATGTTAACCAGGTTAATCCTGAGGGACTTGTGAACCAGAAAATGCAACATGTTTGTCTTTGATGGTACCGGCGGTAAAAAATATTGTGTTATATTCATGATATTTTTATAAACACAACCCATTTGCAACCTCAAAGCAGTACCAGGTGTCAGGTACCACTGAAATTGCACCTTATATACATGATAATCACCTATAACTTCACGCAATCTTCTTTCCAATTACAAAGCGAAAATCCCATACAATTTTTAACAGAAAGTATGCAGTTATGAAATTTGAATTTATCTCCTTTAAAAGAAATTCTAATCACTTTACTTACCACTACCAATCAACTCACTAAACAACAATCATTAAGTCCCAATATACCTTTACAACATACTCTCATATGTAATTACATGTGGCTTTTGTTCAATATCGAGTGGAAAATGTCAAACTCGCCCTTAAAATAATACTCCCATAAAACCCATAAGAATCTCATTTTTTAAAATTATATGACCACTTTGAATCTTTTTCTTGAAAGTAATACCTCCTTTTAATTTATGCAAATGAAGAGCTAGTGAACTGAGTTTTTGAATTTAAGAGCAAAACATAAAAAGAATACCATATATAGTTGATGCTTCTGATTTTTATCACCATATTTTGATAGTCTTCATAGCAGGTGCTATCAATGAAAATCATGCTACCGCCCCCTTGCCTTATGCTAAAACAGAACATACATCCATGAACAACGAACAAATGGAACAATATCAAATGGCAATTACAGTGGTAATGGATACATCTGACAAGAAGCAGTCTGAAATGCGGCCACATTTGTTTATCCAGTCACTTTCCCCAACTACAGAGTGATGGCAGGATTCACATCATTTCTATGCAGAGAGGTATTGGCAATGACAAATTTTGGAAGACAAGCCACGCGTTTTGGAACTGTTTGATACCAATATGATCCATGGCTACCATGCACAGTTGACAAACTATGGTTGGTAGAGATATAAACCACGCGTTTTTGCAAATTCAAACAAGATTTCAAACTTTGATAGCAAATAGCAATTGGCAGGTAAAATTCTTGTAGATTTCAATGGTGGCAGGCAACAGCCATGTTGGAAAAATCACCATATAATTGACAGTCCATCACTCTTTTCTTTCTTGGCTCTGATATCACTTTTGGACTGTCAATTATATCAATATGGTGATTTCTAAGTTGGACTGTCAATTAAACCTATAAGGAGGTGTCTTATAAGTGAGATGCATGCCTCATACAAAAATTATATTATTATTTTAAAAATTTGAACTATATAAACAAACTAAACCTATTTGGATGACAAAACCAGAGAGAGAGAGAGAGAGAGAGAGAGAGAGATTGCAGGGATTTATTTTAAAACCTCCAGCTTTTAAATAAAATCAAGGACATGCAATGCACTAGTATTGTGCAGCAGGGATTTCTTTTAAAACCTTCAGCTTCTAAATATGTGTGGGAGAGATATTTTCCAGGGATTGCTTTTAAAACCCTGAGCTTTTAAATGTGTGCGAGAGAGAGATTTTGCAGGGATTTCTTTTAAAACTTTCAGCTTTTAAATATGAGAGAGATTTTGTAGGGATTTCTCTTAAAACCTTCAGCTTCTAAATAAATCAATGACATGCAACACGCTAGTATCATGCAGCAGTGATTTTTTCTAAAACCTTCAGCTCTTGAATAAGAGGCAGAGAGATTTTGCAAAACCTTCAGCTCTTGAATAAGAGGCAGAGAGATTTTGCAAAACCTTCAGCTTTTAATAAAATCAAGGAAATGCAACACATTGGTGTGGTGCAGCAGGGATATCTTTTAAAACCTTCATCTTTTAAATAAAATCAAGGACATGCAACACACCAGTGTCGTGCAACTGTCAGAGTTAGCTGTGCACAAAGCTTATAAAAGGATGAGCATACAACAAAGTAAAAGGTCTTGAGAGAAAGTTCTTTTTGACAGTCTCTTGAATGAGACAATATTTTGTGAACCATAGAGATTGGTGCGCTGAAGCTTTTGGATTCTTCACTTGCTGTCTTGTTTCGTGTTTCCCTAGTAACCATGAACATATCTTATTGTATGCTCATTGCCATAGTCATTTAATAATTTTTTTAATAGCCCATTCTCAAAGGCTAAAGCCATTTATTCACTGCAAATTAAAGCCTGATGATTATAATCTTTCCTCCAAGATATTAAAGGAGGCCATGTAAGCCATGCAAAACATATTGTAAGCATGTGCTTTTGTACATGCACATTGCAAATGGTAGATGGGATGTTAAAGGAAGCCATGGCTGTAATACACATTAATTTTCAACCTTATGTATGTTGGGTTTCAGTAATTTGCATTGAATAAGCATGAGCATGAACCCACAAATACGTGTGACATGCTCGACTTGATGGTTTAAAAAATGTAACGAGGATAGGACAAAAATAAATCCAAGCAGTAAAGGCAAAAGTCCTTGTATGAGATTTGGGGAATATTTTGAACAATTCTGTTTTACTAGGTAGCCTATTTTATAAATATTGTTTTGGCCAAATGCAGTGTCTTGTTCCCTCAAGATTTTAGCTCTGAGTTGTGGCCATACCTTCTCAGTGAAGTTATTTTTTTTTACATGTAATGTTTGAAATTTCGTTTCAAAGGTACAATAATGTTATCTCATTTTTTATGGCATTGGATCGAAGAGAATCTTTGTGAGAAAATGGACAACTACTTTGACGGCTAAGACTGTTATTTTCTGGAATTTATGGGAGCATACAATTCAGAAATGAGGGCTGTGTACTCAGACAAAAGCTTAGATTTGTCACTCGTTTCCAAACAGAAGTTTCTTGTTCTAGGACCAGTGGATGTCCATGGCATTACATGTGCCTTATAATTTTGTTGGTGGCCATGTTGTCCATGCAAATGGGCTCTTAACTTGTAATATCCCTGGTATTTTCTACCCAGATCTGGAATGAATATCATCCACACTGTGCACAATACCTTATTGATTTGTTGCATACATTCACCCCCAAAACATACAAATATGAAGGTAATGTAGAGATTTCTGTGCTGCAACTACAATGATGTTAAATAGCAGATGAATCAGTCATCTTTGAGCACTGTAATGATCTGCTGTTACTGATTTAGGGTTTCTGAGAGATCTTACTGAAATGTACCAGTTGAAGGATATAATTAATTTCTTTGAAAGCAGTCACTACCAGGCTGAAAGGAAGACTCCAAGTTCTTATATCTGTATTATTTCTTTACTAGCTGGTTACTTTCAGTGAGTATCACCTAGCAGCATCTGATACCATTCACAATTTCAAGTGTAGGCTGGTTCATTTTAAGCATTTCACCATTACCACTCAACTCAGAACCTTCAGATCACAATGTTATTTGCACAAATGGTAATCCTGAGACAGTCTACACTCTCCTTCGCTGTTACAATGCAAAAAGTCAAATCACACTCCCTATGGATCCAGCTAAACTTACAAATGATGTGTCATAAGCTGATATTGAGAATCTGTAGTGATCAGATCTGGAGTCAAATATGTGTCATGTGTTGATTCCTAGGCCTTGTAGCAATCAGATCTGGATGTCTGAAGCCCTGTTACTGCTGCAAACCTTCACTGGCTGTGATCAGACCTGGTGTGATTCACCCTCCTGGAATGCTGCCCTGTAGAATCTTCGCTTGGCCTGAGTGATCGGTGTCAAAGACACCCCCAATTGGCCTGACTACATATTTCTTTTGCCACAATAGACTGTATGCACAGCAAAGGTTGTTGTTGTGCAGCCAAGAGAGAATTTTACGCAGCCACTAAATTCTTGTTGCGTAGCAACTAAGACCTTATGCAATAACTAGAATGCTGTTGCATAGCAATTGAGATTTTCTCCCACATGGAAATATATCTTGATTGAGCTCCTTGATTAAAGTGGAGAGGAACCAATCTCTTGATTGTAACCAAGTCCCAATTTTCAGATCACCTCGATGGTCCAAATGCCTACTTAGTCTGATTTTCTCAATCATACCTTCTCAATGGGCAGCCCTCTAGTCCTCAAAAGCTCAGTACCCTAAAACATAAAATGACTACCAGTTGTCTTCCATAGTACTTTCACAAATAATGCTCTTCATGGGTCTTTTCAATGTTGCAAAACACAAGCAATGCGACAAAACTTGCCCTATCAATACAGAAGGTTACACACATTGCCCAACATGGGTCCTGTATAAGCATGTAAAAACAAGGCAAGAACTTGCAACATCAAATGCAAGAAACTACTCTCAACATGGTTGTTCCATATCAAGTGCACAAGTCCATTACAATAGAGAGTGGAAGATGCTATAGCAACATAAATTAGAGTGCTCAGCAAATCAAGACAACTCAAAATGGCATAAACCAATAGATTACTTGCAGTTCTACTCACCCTGAGTGTTGTTCATACCTCCGTCATTGGCACACATACCTTGCAACTTGTCCTATCCCTCTGGAAGAACTTGTAGGACCTTGAGCATGCTCCAATTGCTCATTAAACCTTGTTGTCATATCAAACCAGCTTTGGAGAAACCTGTTGCATCTTCCCATGAGTGCATGCGACTCCCCAAAACAAGCAAACAACTTGCTACAACTGTTACATGCATACAAAAACAATTTGTAGGCATACTAAAACCTCTAAATCTGAAAAGAGGTGATGAACCCATGTGACAATACCCACCTACATGCCATCACTGGTGTTGCTGTATCAAAATTTACATGGAAAAAGTGATTCAAACTTGTTATCACCTTTTAAATTAGTGAGCTACTCATACCTTGAATCCTCCATACTCCTTGCTTTCTTGCACAAATGTAGTTCCTTTTCTCGATCAACAGGGGGAACTTAAACATGAATTGAGCAACTACAACCAAGGGAATTCTTCAACCCAAACTTGAAGCAAAGATTTCTTACCACTACCCTCTTGAATTAGGGATGAGGAATCCTCTATGGGTTGCATCCTCCTTGTGGCTTCTTCCAATGGTTGTGCTTCCACCTGAGCAATTTGTGCTACCACTTCTCTGCTTTTGGTTGACTTTCCCCTCTTGCATTTCTTTGGATGGAGATGTGGATGAAAGCTACAACAAGCCTCTTGTCTATACCCATCTTTCTACAATGAGCACAAACAACATTGCCCAATTCTTTGGAGAATTCTTTATTCTTGGAGTTCTGTGGCTGCCTATTGGTGATCTTTTTCTTCTTCCAACATGTAGCCAAACACTAGTTTTGCAAACCATAAAAACCAAATGGATGTGCTTCCCAACAGTTCTTGGCTATATGTGCTTTCTTTTTGCAACAAAGGCAAACAACATTGGCATATCATGTTGGTCTTGGACTCCATAAGCTCCCCTTGGGCTGCCCCTTGGCAGCTTCTTGCCCTGCCCTTTCTGAAGAGTTTTCTCACAACCTCCTTTACGTTGAAGCTGCTGCCCTCTTCTCTTTGAAGTCCCCTTGCTATCTTGAACAACCTGCACATCAACTTGGATGAGTTGATTTCTAGAACTAGGTATCTTGAGCTCGCCGTCCATACAAGCATCTCTAGAGGTTGCACTTCCGGAACATTTGCGAACCTCATGGACACCACCAAGAAACCCCAACCTTGCATCTTGAGGCCTCTCAAAAACTACTATGGGATTGACCATGCATTGGGCATTCTTGGACTGAGTTTGCGAATCACACTTGGAAGGTTTGCCATTCCTCTCCAACCGCACATGCAATTCCTTTTTCTTAATCTCCAAGGAATGCAATTTTTTTCTTAGCCTCTGGTTCACCATCTTAAGTAGCTGGTTCTCTTCTTTCAACTCTTCCACTCTACTCTTCTTTGCTTTTCCCGTGGCAGTCCCAAACAAGCCACAGCTTGCTCTTCAAGAGCAATGAAGAACACACTACATAAGGTTGCCAGTATACCTCAAGCACAAATATTCATCCCTGTTGAAACTGTTGACGCCACTTATCCAAAAGGAAAGTTGGGCTTTGATACCACCAGATCTGTAAATAGGCGTGGATATTTCACATTGTTGCTCATCAACAATAGATAATCCTAGCACAATGTTACACCAAGCGCAGTGGTCCAATAGGTAACACAAATACTAGTAGAATGGATGGTATTTTCTTAACGACTTAAAAGAAACCACTCTAACAACCTTTACACAAACCTGCAACTCCTCACATGCTCTTACCCCATGCTACAACCATTGTATAATAGTGTAAACTCAAGTGGAAGCTAAAAGAATTCTCTAACTAGCAAATGAAATAAAACAAGTAAGAACATTCACAACAAATACCAAGGAACCATGACACAATATTTAACCTAGAGAAACTCAATTTGGGCAAAAAACTCCAGCAATGAATCCACTAAAGTGTAGTTCTACAAGTAATAGTCCCTCTGACTAGGTTGGACGCCAATCAAATTTGGATCATTTCAAAACAGTTTAAATGTCCTGTGCAACTATTGTGTGAAAGTGTAAAAAATGTTGGGAATTAATCCTTGTTACAAACTACCCCTATATACAGGGATGATGGAAATCCTTAAGATTATGTGATAAAAAACAATTATGTTTCCTATACTATTCAATTAAGCAACATTAAAGGAAGCACATGAAGCAATACACAAGTTATATATACACGAGACCCTAATTTTTGTTGGAAACTCATACGGGAGGAAACCCACCAACAAAACAACATTCACAATTGTATTATTCAAGAAAATTACATCGAATACAATAGGTCTCTTTCAGTCTTAATTTGTAGACTAAGAACACACAACCTCCAATTAAGACTTCACACCCATGGGATACAACTAATCCAACCATATCGAACATTGTCCGACCTTGGCACTTCTGTATGAGCAGATAGATATAGTTGTAGAACCATCCAACAAGGAATTTCAACTAACTGTCTAACTATCACGTAGAATACCAACAGTCACAACCATCTCGTGATCATATCATGACATCAGCATGCCACACATTACATGTAAGTTCTACATGACATACATTTTTATTCTGGTTAGATGCATGTTGTTGGGTTGCTTTTGATTTCTGATCCTCTATTTACCTCATTTTGGTTTCATTCAATTTCCTGTTCTACTTTTTTTTTGGTATATTTCTTCGTGTTATGGATATATTTCCTTTATCAACATTTGGCTTTCTAGGTTAATGCCATCTATGTTTTTAATAAGATCTTGTCTACATATTGTTGATGTAGTCTTCCATTTTATATCTCATGTGGAACCTGTTCCAAGTAAAACATATTGAGCTCTAGCCCTCATCTAGCTGATATTATGGATTACACAATAGAATCATGTGATTATTTTTTGACATTGGCATGCTTTATTATTGTTTTGACGAGTTTATTTAGCTAAGGAGTATTTAATCAGTGTGATTTTCAGGCATCCCCTTACTGGTTCTATCTGGATGACATGCTTTTTAGTTCAGATTCAATGCCTTTCAGTCCAAACTCTCAATCAATGCCCTTACTAGGAGAAAGAGGTCGTTACATTGCCATTTTACACGCACACACCACACACACGTTCCTGCAAAGAGAGACATATATACACAACTTTTTCTCGGTGGTAATTAGCTTGATGACTTTCCATTTATCTTCTGTTATTTTCTAATTTATTGTGAAATATATAATCTAGTGCCTTTCTGTTTTCATTTATCAATGCGTAATGCATTAACTTGAGCGTAGCTCCCATTAATGAGTTCATTGAATGGCAGTATGTGATATCCATCAGAATCGTTACGGGTTTAATCTTATTTTTTTATTTTTGATGTTGTGTTTCAAGTATTTGACTGAACAAGAAAACGTTTGCAACCTGCTCTTTACCTTTTTCATTCAGGATTAGATTTTTTTGATTCTATTGCCTAGGAAGACACATTTCCTATAATAGGAGGCGGATATTATCTTGCATTAAGCAAATGCATTGGTATAAAGTTTTCACGATCAAAGTATCGATATTTTGACTTTCTTTCAAATTAGGGCAATTTTCTTTTAATGAAATATATTTATACATAACTTTTGAAAGGAAATATATACAACTTATTTTTTTAAATACTAATGGAATGAAATAATGTCTCATGATTATGTAAATTAGGGAGGACGCAAGAAACAATATAGTATGTGGCTTTAAAAATGAAACACAATTTCAAAAAAGAAACAAATGTTTACAAGATCACATAATTGTTAAGTCATAATGATGAAAAATAGGAAACCAAAGCTATAAAGCTTGTATTGGGAGGAGGATCTTGATCATTTGGGTTGCCACCCTTGAGAAATGTCTTATTTTTCTTGAGGCATGAGTTCAAAACTTTAGACTACAAATATTTCTCTATGGCAAATGTCAAGAGCCCAACGAGGGAACTTGTCTTGACCTCCAGGTGGGGTCACCAAAGTCATTGAGAAGACACACATGAGTAATGTGTTGGTGGCAACCATCCCATTTGCTGCCCAGACGATGGAGGGGAAGACCACTTGCAGTGACTGTGAATGGTGCCAAGTAAAATAAAAACACAGTGGTCATTGGACACAAGGGATTTGACATGAGGAGGTAAGGAGGGTGGCACCTTGACCATAGTGCAAAAGGCATTTCCTTTGTGATTTAAAAGAGTTTGGAGGTGGGCCACCTCCAAGGTCACTTTGTTGGCTTGAACTTGAATTCGCATGATAACATTAAACACCACCAATGACTGTGTGAGTAGAAAAATTGGAACCAACATAAACATGAGCAAACAAAACAACATTTCTATATTTTCAAATGCTTATAAAAATAATTTCCAATATAAAAGCATGCCATGGTTGCACAAATTTAGTTAAAAAGATAACACCATCTCCTTGCAAAACATTGTGGCAATTGAAGGGCTTTGGTCCAAAAAGCTTGAAAAAATCATGAATTAACAACCAAGCTAACTATGCATGGTTGCATAACCAAAACAAATGCTTAATTGTTTTAAATTGTCCACCGAACATGTATCTAGTGTTTAACACATCTAAATGTGTTAATCGTTTGCCAATTGGGAGACCTTGATAGAGTAAACACTAGGTAAAATGAGCAATCTTAGATTACACAACGACTTTCTAGATTGTCTAGAAACATTTATCCGAGATAAAAGATGGACACTGAAGAGATTGGCTTGAATTCAACTTTTGAACCATAGGCAAATGTGGGAAAAGGTACTTGTATCCTTTGTTGGGAGTGTGATTACAGAAAGGGGTATTGTAATACCACTTCTAATCCTTCTACACAAGGTTTCGTAGATTGCACAAATATTGTGCAAATGTTAAAGAGGCACCGCCTCAATTACCATTTGCAAAGTCTCTTTATCTGAATTATGCAGACTAAGCTTGGCTTTAGCTTGTGGCATTGGAGTACAAAGTTTTCAACATGTCTAATGCCTCTTCTGAAGAACTTGAGAGAGTGCATCCAAAAAATCTTACCCTACGACTTGTCTTGGAGAATAATGGTGAGATACTACCACAAGGACTACTAGTTGATAGAGAAGCCATTTAAAAACCATTACCATTCCACAAAAGCCATGGCTTGAAAAGCTCCCCACACTTTCCAAATGCTTTTCAACACATTTTTTTTGTAATTTTAACAAAAAACATGAGATAACAACAAAATGAAAGTTTAGGCCTTTCCAAGTTGGTCTCCCATAAGGGGAATCAATAGACTTTCTAGACCTTATTGCCATTAGAAGCTCTTACAATCCATTTAGCGCAAAGCACAATTTCCTATCTATTCACTTCAATAAGCCCCCAGCCACCTAAATTCTTTGGCAAGACAACGTAAATCCCAAGCCACAGTGAAAACCCTTGTAGTCAAAATCAACTCAAAGAAAATCACATAGGAGCTTTCCCATCTTGTAGTAGGATGCCTTAGAAGGCACCTAGCAGGAGTAATAAACATGCATGTCAACAAGAACTTTTGAGCATATTTGGAATTTACTAGCCATCAAAAGTGGCTAGGTAATCTAGTATGCCAACTTCTTCTCAACTTTGTCAACTACATACTACTAAAGCGTAGATGGACAAAGCTTGAAAGGTAAAGGGAATCCTCATAAATTTACAAATTTCCCCATGTTCAATATGTTTCCACTCAAAGGTTTGAAGCCAATCAGGTTAAGGAGTGGCTAGGTTTTACTCCACTAAATATTAGAACTAGAAGCCAAGTAAAAAGTGCTTCACACTTAAAAATGCTTGATTGATGTTGTCTTAATCCTCAAGAAGGGTGAGGAAAGAATCATTAAAAAAATGACCGTTGACAAGTTGATGGATATTGTTGCTTGGGAGGGAGTTTCCTTTTACACATGTTTGTGAAATGGTATTAGTGAAGAGATAGCCAAAGCCTTCAATGACGAACATATAAAGGGATGGTACAAGAGGACAACTTGGGTGAATAGATTTGAAGAGGCCAAATTGCTCAAATTGGATGCCATTAACAATAAAGCAAGCATAAGCATCAACAAATACCTTAATTGATTAAAGAAAGGTGGTGCCAAAACTAGGAGCATGAAGCATGGCCAAAATGAAGGGTCATTCAATTCTATCATATTAGGCTTTCTCAAAGTCAATTTGGATAAAAATTGCATGTTGGTTGGACTTCCTACCCTATTCCATACATTCCTAGACAATAATAATGTTTTCTAGAATAAATTTACTCTTTATGATGTTTTCTTAGAGTGGACCGCCAATGGGAGATGTCATATAGAGCTAACCCCCCACAAACCCTAATTGGGTTGTAAAAATATTTCTTGAGTTCCCCAAAAACCCATGCGGGGTACTAAAATTTTCCCTATAACACTTTAAGTAGGTTGGAAAACTATACCAAGTTCCCCTAAAACTCGTAATCACCCCTCCCACAACACATTCATGACACTTCACATAACAACAATTTCCAACTAGACTTAACAAGAAATTAAGGTACCAACTACCCAAAACCAACAATTTAAATGATGTGAAAACCATAATCAAATGAAGTCAAGTAACAATGACTAAGCATCCTGACCAACCAACAATAAATGCAATATAGTCAATGCAAAATTCCAAACTTGAAATGAGAGTAATGAATGAAAAATTAGCTATAATTGAACAAAATGGAAGTGATCAAATTAATAAGAATACAAAATCAAGGAGCAAGGTTAAAGCAATAAATGGCTGAATAGCCTCAACAATTTAACACTAAATTAAATGCCAGTTTTGGAATCAACAAAAGTCACAAGTCACTTGCACAACACATTTACTACATGTCCTACGAAAGGTACCTAAGGGGAGTGGAAAGAAAGAGTCAATATGCATACACTATAATATTTCATTGAGTGAAAAAATAACTACATCATCTTCAATCTCCATCACCTCCCATATGTAAGAGTAACACATCTCCACACCACCTAAACTCCATTACCTCTAAGAGATAAGAATAACACATCATCACACCATCGAGTATCAGTTATCTCTTAGAGCTAAGAATAACACATCTTGACATCTTTTAATCTCCTTTACCTGTTGGAGATAAGAATAACACATCTTTGTACCTCCTAATCTCCATTGCCTCACAAAGGTGATAATAACACATCTCCACACCAACCAACCTCTAGTATATCCCAAAAGTAAGAATGCCATAGACCCCAAAGTTGTCACCATACCATAATGCCAAAACCAAATCAACATCAAAAACCATCTAAAAAACATAACACTAGAAGCTAGGTACCTACACTAGATTGGAGACACCAAAGTAAGGAAGACAAGAACTCAACCCAAACGGAGGTCTATAACCACCAATAACTATTAGCATGAGGCTATGCCCATGTCTACCAATAGTTATTAGTGGGACACTTAGCCCAAAATGTGGTGTACAACCACCAATAAATACTAGTAGATGGCTCATCTCATGATTGCAAGTGGTTATTAGTAGGATACTTAGCCCCAAATGTGGTGTACAACTACAACAATTATGAGGAAAATGCTAAACCCACAACTTCTAGTAGTTATTAGTAGGAGACTCAACCAAAATGGGGTTTACATTATTGGGGGATACAAAATAATATTCACAATAATATTCATACTTAAGGTCAAGTACAAACTAATAACATCATCCAATTATAGTCAATAAGATTACAATCAATGCAACAAAAGTGAAAAATTGACTTTAATTTAGAGTTGCTTATTTCATTACCAAATAAAGTCACTCATTAACTCATTTAAGGTTTAAGGAATAATACAAATAGATAAAAAATTTATTTCCATATTCAACATGCTATTCATGGATTAAATCATATGCATCTTGCAACACCATTCATTGAGGCAACAACAAACATACGCCTATCTTTACACTTGTTATTCTATGAAGAGATCAACAATCACTTCTATCGTTTATTCTTATCATGTAAACAACTCAACAACTAAAGAACTTTTTCATCAACAAGGAATATTTTAGGCAAACACCCTCATTCACACAAAGACTCATTTTTTTGAATTCAATATATATTACCAAAAAAGATGCAGGTTACACTATAAGTTCCAAGCCCAAAAGGGCACAAAAAACAACTAGGACAAGGTGTCAAGCAAGCAACAACCATGGCTACACTAAACTGCCAATACCACCATCAAAATATAACATATTACATTACCATTTGGTTATAGTATATACAATATCGGTACAAAAGAAGATTGTATCAAAAAGATTGTTCTATATAGTCAAGACAACATCATCAAATTGCTCAAACCAGGATTGCATCATCAGAAATTCACATTTTCATTGTATTTATCTAGTTCTCCGAATGCACCAATAGGAGGGGAGATGTTAGAGATAACCTCATTGTCCTGCACAACCTCCAAAGCAGCAACTTCACGAAGTTTTTTCCTTTTCTCTTCTTTGTTCTTCAATCATTTGCTCAAATGTTATCTTCTTGTTGTATTTCTCCTAAAATTTCATATATTTCTTGAAGAATAATGAGTCAACTTTTCTTGCATCATGTGGCCAAAAACTGGTAGTGATAATCTCATCTCTTCGGTACAGTCTGTCCATCATCCATGAGTTTAAGGAACAACTCTTTTGAGACCTCTAAGGTCATCTTAACCTGCATAGAAACCAAATGGAGGGAGAGTGTTCTTGAAGACCTCATAAGGTGCCTCCTTTTGCCCTGAAAGATGTCCTCATTTCTAAACTTCCAAAGAATCCATAAAATCTCAATGGTTAAAATTAACCAAAAACGATTAAAACATTCAAACCATCAACATATCCAAATAATATTTCTTGCCAAGAAATAACACTTCTTCTATCCCAACCCTTAAGACTAGAAAACAAGAGAAGCCACACATCTTTAACAAAATTAAATTCAAAAAATAAGCGTTCAACAGTCTTGGTTTCTTTACAAAATCTACAAAGTTTCTTGTCAGGGTCTTCAAAGAAACAATTAGAGCCAACATCAGTCTTTTTCAACCAAATCAACCATCTAAAGCAGGGATTCTTAGGACCTAAAAAACTAGACCAACAAATAGTAAAAATCTTTGACCATTGCTTATTATCCAAGTTAAGGTTCCAACTCTTATTAACATCGTTGGTGATATCTCGGGAACAGGACAGGAGGTTGTAGATCTTCTTGCACTACAACAAATTCCTGTGATTAGCTCCCTTTTTTGCTTCCACCCACTATTTTAATGTATTTTTCTCCAATTTTTTGAAAAAGTCAGCGCTATTTATCGGGATGGCGCTATTTATCAGGATTTTTTACACCGATCAGAACAAGTAGGCACTAAATTAGGCACCAATTAGCACCACATTTAGTGTCTGATTTAGCCCCTGATTTATGGTTAATTGGGTTTAGGAATATTATTTAGAGTTTAGGGTTTAGGGTTTTGGGGTTAAGGGTTAAGGTTTAGAGGTTTAGGGTTTAGGGTTTAGAGAGATACAGGACTAATAGGGAGATATAGAGGAGACCGAGGGGAGAGATAGGGAGATAGAGAGTGAGGGAGATGGCCAGAGACATAGGGAGAGAGATTGAGAGGTAGAGGGACAAAGGTGATAGGGAGATAGAGGTTTAGGGTTACTTGGGTTTGTGATTTAGGGGGTTAGGGTTTAGGGGCATTATTTAGGGTTTAGAGGTTCAGGTTTAGAGGTTTAGGGTTTTAGGGTTTATAGAGAGAGAGGAATGATAGGGAGATATAGAGGAGACTATGGAGAGAGATAGGGAGATAGAGAGTGAGGCACATGGCCAGGGACATAGGGAGAGAGATTGAGAGGTAGAGGGATGATAGAGATAGGGAGATAGGGGAGAGATAGGGAGATATAGGTTTGGAATTGCTCAAGTTTGGAGATAGCTAGAGAGAGAGGAGACAAATAGGGAGAGATATAGGAGATAGAGGGGAGAGATAGGGAGATAGAGTCAAGTGAGCGAGATATCCAAAGAGATAGGGAGAAGGATTGAGAGGTAGAGGGATGATAGAGATAGGGAGATAGGGGTTTAGGGTTTCTCAGGTTTAGGGTTTAGGGGTTAAGGTTTGGAGCATTATTTAGGGTTTATGATTTAGGGTTTAGAGGTTTAGGGTTTAGTGTTTAGAGAGAGAGGACCAATAGGGAGATATAGAGAGTGAGGTACATGACCAGAGACATAGGGAGAGAGATTGAGAGGTAGAGGAATGATAGAGATGGCTGGGAGATAGGGAGATAGAGGTTTAGGGCTACTTGGGTTTAGTGTTTAGGGGTTTGGGGTTTAGGGTTTATGGGTTACGGGTTAGGGCTTAGGGGCATTATTTAGGGTTTATATATGTTTTAGGGGTTAGGGGCATTATTTAAGGTTTAGAGGTTTAGGGTTGCTCGGGTTTAAGGTTTAGGGGCATTATTTAGGGTTTATGGTTGCATGTCAAAAGAAGTCTCTCTCTCTCTCTCTCTAAATCCATCAATGCTAAATAATGCCCCTAATCCCTAACCCCTAACCCCTAACCCATAACCCCTAAACCCTAAACCTGAGCAACCCTAAACCTCTATCTCCCTATCTCTCCCTTATCTCCCTCTCTCTATCATCCCTCTACCTCTCAATCTTTCTCCCTATCTCTCTAGACATCTCGCTTACTCTCTATATATCTCCCTATCTCTCACTCTGTCTCCTCTATTTCTCCCAATCTATCTCCTCTCTCTCTCTCTCTCGTCTATTAATTCTTCCTCTCCCTTATCGATGAAGGAAATGAATAAGAAAACTAGGACTCTCTCTCTCTCTCTATCCATCTCCCTTATCAACTAAGCAAATGGAAATAAGGAAACTAGGACATGAAAAGAGGGATGAAGATATAAATTGGTAGGATGAAATGGAAACAAGATAAAACTAAAGTTTATTGGATGGGAAGAATGATGAGAGGAGAGGTGGAAAATAGTAAAATAGGGAAAAATTGGAGAGAGAGAGAGAGAGAGAGAGAGAGAGAGAGAGAGAGAGAGAGAGAGAGAGAGAGAGAGAGAGAGAGAGAGAGAGAGAGAGAGAGAGAGAGAGAGAGAGAGAGAGAGAGAGAGAGAGAGAGAGAGAGAGAGAGAGTAGGGGTTAAGGTTTAGGGGCATTATTTAGGGTTTATGGTTTAGGGGTTAAGGTTTAGAGGTTTAGGGTTTAGAGAGAGAGGACCACTAGGAGATATAGAGAGTGAGGGACATGGCCAGAGACATAGGGAGAGATATTGAGAGGTAGAGGAATGATAGAGATAGGGAGATAGAGGTTTAGGGTTGCTTGGGTTTAGTGTTTAGGGTTTAGGGGTTTGTGGTTTAGGATTTAGGGGTTTAGGGTTTCTCGGGTTTATGGTTTAGGGGTTAGGGCATAGGGGCATTATTTAGGGTTTATAGTTTAGGGGTTAGGGGTTAGGGTTTAGGGTTTAGGGGCATTATTCAGGGTTTACGGATCTTCAAGGATCTAGATAGTGTGGCTATACACATTGCTACACATGTTGGTGGCTAGTTAGACACATGGAACATCAACAACCACATGTTATGCTTCCATACACGTGTGCCACCTAATGACATTTGTACTGAAAAACATGATCATATAATTGGCACTGTATGCGTTTGACACATAGTGATGTCAACATACACCACATGCCACAATGATCTAGTTGGCACCATACAAGTTTGAGTACATTTGTTCATCTTACCTCTCTGTATATTTCTTTCATTCATTTTGAATAGAAGTGACATATATGTTAGAACCCTTCTATATTTGAATGTGTTTTGGTTTACATATCTATCTTCTTTTATGTATTCTATGATCTTATTACATTAATAGATAATATAGGATTGTCCCTCAGTTCACCTTGGGAATTAGATTAAATAACATCTGAAGTTGACTGTAAATTAACTGCAACATGGTGAGCATTTTGTTGATTTTCTTGCTTATTTTCACCCTTTTGAAAACTAAATTTTCCTATTAAAATTTTGAAGGATGAGATCCATATTTAAGTGCATTAGACTTAAGAAGTTTCAATTCAATGTTTCTTACATTTGCACACAAATCCATGGAAGAATAATAGTTGTTTAGGTACACTGTCTCATCTTGGATAGTAGGTTATAAGCCCTTAACAAATATTCTTTACAATTCATCAATAGGAATTTGATAGTGTATATTTGTTGACAAAGTTTTAAATCCAATAACATAATCATGATTGCACTCATTTGATCCTTGTTTGATGCTCTCCTATTCCTTCAATCTATCTTAGTGAAGGAAAATAAATACATGGGCAACCCATAGAGAAATTTGTCATCAATTTTGTTCCTCAAAATTGTCTCATGATATGGTGAAGGAAAAAATTACCAAAGATAAATTGTGATCATTATTCATCGACCCAAAAACTAATGCACTGTTAGAAATTAGACACCTAAATCTTACCATGGCCTTGGTGGTTCCCCCCTTGGGTTAGGGTTTTAGGTTTTAAAAAAAAATTATAACTGTCCGGTTTTGAAAGCCCTTTGTCCCTTTCCTTTAGGTCATGCACTTTATTGTTATATTCTTGTGTCACAACCTTAAGTCTTGGTGCCCGTGGGTTGACCGACCCCTTAACCTAGTCATTACCTGTTGCTGCTAGTAGGTCTTAAAGTCTTATAAAATGAAAATTGCACCATCACGGAGCATGTTAGGATGACGTCAGTACCTGGCCGTGACGCTGCGATAGGCCGCCACCTGTCCATGTAACCTTTGCCTATGAAGTGTTCGCCTCAACCAACTATCCGCCACCACATGTCAGAGCAAACTTAAGATCCAAGGCTGTACGCCAATGCAGGGGAATATTTTCAGAGGGAATATTTGCCACGAGATGGCAAGATGACGACACATGGCATCCACCAATTAAAAAGAAAGTATAATAAAGGTGCATGGGTGCTATGTCACACCATCACGTGGTAGATGTATGGTTGGCCCTCTTCGACTGTGACACTATGAAAAGGTGACATGTGTCCAGTCTGTGCCAAAGATGATTTGATGTACGAGGAAAGTACAGATGATTTGGTTCATTCTCATTGGGCAGTGACTTGTCAACCAAGATGACTAAGATTGTTAAATCTAGTCAGTGAATCAAGGCCATGGATTTCAGAAAGGTGACAAATGATCAACGGTCTGAATTCAAAAAATGCAAACAAAGAAAATCTTCGAGTGACTGTGGCACAAGTAGAGTTATGGTTGTCGCGACCTCCATTAATATGTAGAATGGTATAGGAATTTGATGTTATAACAACATAATTCAAGGTATTTCCCGTCACTCTTCAAGGAGCAATCGCGTTCACAGCGAGAGAATCATCAAAACGAGCAAGGGAAAATAATTCTGCACCTCTACGATGTTATAAACCAATAAGTCATTGTCTCTCCCCTACACTTAGTTTTCTATCTGTAAGAATTCTTTGAGACATTTAGGGCAACCATTAATTGCATAAACCCTAGGTTGCCTGCATAAATTATGAAATGAGTCAGTCAGGTCAAGCTTCAACCTCAAAACATAGCTTGGATGAAGACATCCTGATTCAGTGTCCCGGATCATCTAAGAGACCTCTGATAAATTTAGGAGAGGTTGGCATAAATGATAAAATATATGATCTTTGTGTAGATTGTCAAGATGCTAGGATCCCTATGTCTACTTGGAGTCTGTTTGAACATTGGCACAATCGAAGTGATTACAGAGCCCTAATCTACCATGCCTGGACCCTTGACTTAGCTAAATTAATATGCCCTGATGTCTTCGTAAACACAGACTTGATGAGAACTGTAGCAACTAGGTATGACCCTAAGACCATGTTTGTCTTGTCTGGAAATGGCAGTGTTATCATTAGATTCACTAAGGCCTATATTACTACTGTCTTCAATCTTGACCCTACTGCTGGTATACCCATAGATTTGAATGCTTTCAGAGAAAAATACAAAACTCTTAGGTATGCATAGAGATCTCATAAATTGGCCAAGCATAGATTGAAGGGGGTTGATGGAGCTTTGATCAAAATCCTCGACACAGAAGAGGAGCCTCTCCGATGTAGCCTGTTCATGGAATATTTTGTTAAAACCTATCATAGCTTGTGTCATGTGCTCGGAAGAGATGCATCAAATGGAATGCCGGTATGTCTAATGATGATGGCATCATATATCCAAGATTATGGAATCAAGAAGCCATATGATTATGCAGGTTAGTTGTCAAAAAAGATGCATGAACAAATGTTGGCCATTAAGAATAATATGTACACTCCAAGTCCCCATGTAAAATTCACTTGGTATTCGTTAATATGCCACATGATCCTATTTTCTCTACCTGGCCATTGGGGAAAAGAGTTGCATTTGAGAATGACTGATGCAGAAGGCAATGCCATGCCAGTTCAGATGTGGACCTACATGCTAGACATGCATTTCAAATATGCTAGCCATGTCACTTTTGAGGAGCATTTTGTGAGGAAAGTATTAGGATTTTTGGAGCCAGTTGCAGAAAGGATACCAAAGGAGATTAAGGATTTTCTGTGACCAATGGAGAGGACCCCCCATTTGAAGATCAATCACAATTGGGGAGATTGGTTTTTACATGAAAATACAACTTGTATTAGAGTCTATGGGTGTGATCCTCCACCTTATTCCTTACCGAAATTTGTGCCCATAAGAATAGGATTTATAGAGATCATTAGACAGCTGAATGAAGCAGACAAGGAACACTTCAGAAAGCATAAGAAGGGATCTCTTATCCCAACATCTCTGAAGCTTCATGATTTTATTACAATTGATAAGAGTGGCTTGGACCAAATTGGTCTCATGTTGCAAAGATATAGGATGAGTATGGAGAAAATAAGGCTCTTTGATCTTGAAGGTTTTATTCATGACACAAGGCATAAAGTCGGTAGGCCTGCATACCCACACCATGTCCTACTTGATGAGGATACTGTCAGAAATTGTGAATCAATGCAACAAATGTTTTTCTTGAGAAATAAGTGGAAATTGATAATGGATGCAGAGAAAAGGAAAAAGAATGCTAACTCTGCATATTAAGGGGCTTTCATTGAGATTCAAAACCCCATTGAAAGAATCAAAATGTTCTTCGCTAAAGGAGATGAATTGATTGCTGAGGCACTTGCTGGAGAAGAGAGATCCACCTATCAGCCAAGCAGTTCAAGGGGTAAGTACATTAGGAAAAGTTCCCCTGACTCCCCTAAAGCCCCTACTCCAAAGAGAACAAAAATAATTAATCTTGAAACAAAAGAAGAAATGGAAGTTTTGAATCTGGAGGAGGAGGTGATAGAGGAACAAGACCCACAACCCTCACATCAATTGCATTCTCCCCCGAGGATAGCACCATATGCCTCCCCAAAAAATAGGTTGACAAGATCCACAGTCAACAATGAGGTGGACACTGAAGATGTGAGGGAGGTGGCGTGCAATCAGTTTATCTCTAATGATGCATTCATTGCCACTCTAGAATTCAAATCCTTTGTGTTGAGAATGATGAGTGAAGAATTTCAGAAAAAGATAGAAGAAGCAAAAAGTGGTGCAAACCCTTCAGAGTATGATGCTATCACAAGGAGGGTTTTGAGTGAAGTGAATAAGGACATCAGTGCCATGACTCATGAGGAAGGGAGAGAACTTGTGAAGAGAAGAAAAATCCTACTATTGTCACATTGGACACTGTCAGATGCTATTGCATTTGATACCATTACCAGGGATGATGAAGATGTAAGTGAAGAACAAGCCAGGAGGGCATTGTAGGGTGCTATCTTTGACCCTAAATTTGATACCTTGGCTATTTGGGCATTGGCCTCAAATGATAAGAAACCAAAGGTAGGTTTGGAAGAATTAACTGGTAATGTGATCATCAAGAGGGTGTCAGACACCCCTGCTCCTCAGGCAACCAGCTTGAATGTACAGACAACACATTTTGTAGAGGCAGCAACACTCAAACTGTAGAAAGATTACAATGAATTATTGGGGAAATATACAGAGGCAATGGCCAGACTTAATGTTTATGAGAGTCAACCTCAATTGGAAGCTGGTCCATCTCAAACACCTCCAATTATACAAACTACAAAGTCATTACCAGTGGATACACAACCCCTGCTTTAAGAAATAGAGGAGCTAAAGAGGAAAATAAGAAGTTGAAAGGAGAAGTGGAAGGAAAAGTGGAAGGTGTAGCCACAAATTTAATCATGTATAGAATCAACAGGATATTGGCCAGGTTGGAGGTGACCCATAGGTCTTATTCTCTGTTAAGGACAACATGTGAAAATCATGAATCAGACAAACAAAAGCCGTCAACTATGAAGACCAACTGGTTACCAAGGATTGGAAAAATTAGACATTTTCTCAAGTGTTCTAGATATGATCCAAATGCTTCTCCTGAGTTGCAATTGGTAATAGGAATGTTGGAAAAATTTAAGGAGGTGGCTACTTATCAATTAAAATTGGATACGATACTAAGGGATAAAATGCAAGCATTTGAGAAGTTGGACACAAAATGGTTACCTCACATTTTAGAAGCTGATGGGACAACAAAGGACATGAAAAAGTGGAAGAAGGAAATCATCGATAATGGTAATCAATTAATTCCATCTTGTTGTGATAAGGGAGATCCAGCTCTGCATGTGTTAAGTTGGACACTTGAAAGGCTGCATGTGGTGGACATCACATTTGATTTATTTGGTAAAAAAAATGTCAAAAGTATCCTAGATGCACAATATGTCAGCCACAATAGTAAGATAACAAAAGTCATCTCATTTCCTTGGCCGGCTGAGAGTACATACGATATGTGGTGGGACAGATATGGACCTAAAGAATGACAACTTGGCTACTATCTTCCAACCACAACAATGTAGATCTCCAGGCATCTCCTCGTGTTTCTCAAGGCCAACCACTCCTTTTCTTTTTCCTTCGGTGCAATTAATGTTTCCTCAGTGCCTTTGGGTGCTTCTTTGTATTCATTGAATTTGAAAGACAATGTATTAATTGTTGAGGGTACACGTTCTTGTTATATAATGGAACTGTATCACTCATTTTAATGTTGTTGAAGACTTGGAAAATTTTGGAGAAGTAATGAAAATGCAGGCTCTCTAGGTTGCTCTATTTTGTGTTGTAAGTTTATGAGTTATATGTTGGATGCCTTATGCATAAAATTTATCAATTTCATATTGTTTTTAAATGAATAATGCTTCGTTGCATGTGTTTGGTTATTTATCTCCAAGTTGTGTATATTTTCTTCTGAATCTAAGTAGCTAAGGGTTACTCAAGATTCATGTGTATATTTGTGTAGTAAGATTCATGTCTTGCCCATCCATATGTGCAACATGATGAAAAACATCTTCCCCATTAAAATATGTAGTAGTCATCAAATCCTCAATCATAACTTCCTCGCAATGAATCGAGGCCATTGTAGAGTTAAGCCTAAGGTTTCTTCTTAGTGCAAAATGAGGATTAGGTTGAGACCTTGACATTCAAGCAAAATTTAAAGCAATGAAAAGGAAATTGCATCCAAGTAATCCCAATTTTTTCTGCCAACAATTCATACCAAAGATTGAACAATTTAAGGATATTGCAATAGATAATTTGTATCGATACAAATAATATTACTAAAGCATTTCAAAGTTTAGGCCATAAGAATCATCCTTTTTTAAACATGGATTGCAAATAATTCTAAAAATTTAGAAGTCTTGGTCATTAACATTATTGTCTGCTACAATGTCATCCAGTGTATCATTGTCAATGTTCATATGTTCTTTCAAGTATTTAATATTATTATCACCCTCATCTTGACCTGCATCATCTTCATCATCATTGAAATTTGACTATAGACCGTCTATATTGTTACCAAATGTATTTGGATCATCATTTTCTATACCATCCATATTGTTGTCTTCCATAATATCATCTAACTCTGGATTGTTGTCTTCTTGTGCGTGAATATAACCATCTTCAACATCATCATGGATGTCAATTTCTTCAATGTTCTCTAATCCCTCTCTCTCATTTTGCTGGCCATCATTGTTTTGCTCAGTATCTACTAATGCATCGTCAAATACATGCCTTAATCTTGGATCATAATGTATGATGAATATCCATTTTGGGTCCAAAATATCTCCATAGAAAAATACCTGCACATGAATGACATACATATATTAGATGTATTGTATAACAATTTTATTGATTAATAAACACATGTATATATTCGCAATAAACTATGAATTAATAGATTAATGATCACTACCGCTTCTTGTTTGAGTTAAAGAAATACCTGCTCACAATGAATTGGTAGAACATAAGGCTCCTTGAACTCCAGTAGGAAACATGAGGAATCTATAGAAAACAATCCACTATGGGTATCATGTCTTCATGTCCTCTCAAATGCTTCATACCATCTACACTTAAAAATACAACATTTAAAAGAGCGGTAATCCAACTCAATAATTTCTTGTATTTTCCCAACATATTGTAGATTCACTTCAATTATATTCTTATCTTCTGAGCTTGATCAAATGGATTGCTTGAAGTCAACTATGATGCCACAATCAAAGGATCGTCTCTTTACATCTACACTTTCTACACGATAATGTCGACCATATGACCACATTGCTGGATATTTCCTCGCCTATGAAAGACCATTTATTTCAGTGAAAACAAATATAATGATGAATGTTAAAATAGTTAATAGTGTCAAAACTGTAAGGAAACATTTTGTAAAATTCCAACTGTACCTTTCTTTCACATCCTTTAGACATGTTGATTTCATCTTTTGTTATGTTTGAATATATACCTGCATCTTCTATTTGATTTTGAATTTGTTCAGTAACCCATTCTAGTGTGCAATATTTGCCCCATTCCCCAAGTAGATCAGTGGGAAGTGGAGTATTCCTTGGGTTTGATCTCTTAAACTGTCTCCTTGCTTCTAACACTTCTTCTCTCTTTTTATCATACAGATCAATCCATTTGTTCATAAAGTCCATGTGGTACATAATGAACTTGTCGAGTATAGCACTTTTGTCTACACCTATTACATGTCAACATGTTTATTTCAAACTCCAAATGTCATGCTGTTGATTTGACAAATAAATTACAGAGTAAATTAATGATTGCAAGAAAAACAACCACACTGATCATGAATTTACTTACTAATTTCTACTTGAACACCATTAGATTGTGGTTTTTCTCCATCAATAATATCTGATGCTCGTTCTTCATCCCAGAAGCATGGCCCATCTTCAAAATCCTTACTAAGGAATTCACACAGGAAGAAAAATGCTTCATTTAATACATACCCTTCAGCCATGCAACCCTCTGGATGTGCCTTTTGTCGGACATATATTTTTAGAGTTTTCATATACCTCTCAAAGAAAAACATCCACCTCGTTGATACGACACCCACCAATTCAATGTCATCGACTAGGTGTATAAGTAAATGGACTTGTAGGTCCATGAAACTTGTAGGGAGCTCCTCAAATACACATACAATTTCTCCAATTTCCTTCTTCCATTTTGGCACTTCACATTCGTGGATCTCCTTGGAGGTCACCCACCTAATATAAGAATAGTAAATTAGTATGAACCTTTAGTCAAAAATTAAAATGCAATATAATATCTCTATGTCTCTCACACTTGAACATTTCATATAACCACATACCTTGTAAATGCTGACAATCGACTTATGGCATTCCTTAAGTCAACTGTAAGCAGGAATCCCCCCTAATTGCCAATGGCATGATATGCTATCAAACACATTTATGAAAAGGTCATTAGTAATTTTTTCTCACAACAAAATATCAAAACATATTTAGTACTTAATCAATGTTACTAGTAAATGTTAAATGATGATAAATAATACCTTCATAAAATTATGAAAATCATGTGTTTTAAATCATGTGATATGTCCATCAACTGTAAAAGCTTTAGCCAATGATGACCCATAGCCAATAGATGTCCTTATTGAACGGATGACATTTTTTAGTTGGTCTAGCTCTTTTTTTTCAAAATCCATGGAGCTTCTGCATATGTTTCATTTTCCCTATTTGGCCACAAATGTTTTCTATCAATTTTGATATGTGAAAGAGCAATATCTCTCCTCGAAGACAAGGTGTCCTCTTTGCCTGATATATATTGAAATATAGAATTTGGGACATTTTTGAAGACGTGCATAGGATCTAATAGGTGAGATATTAATAGATCATTCCAGTAAGGGAGCTCATAAAATATGGATTTCCTTTTCATTCTTTCTGGCATATTAACTACAACTTGTTTTGGATCTTCAATTGAATCACCTCGATCAAAAAAATCTTCCCAAGCTTTCAATTCAACATCTTCATACTTCTTAAGCCAATCACCTGGACCCATAATCATGGGAGGGCCTCTATTTTCAACTTTTCCATCAAATTGATTCTTTAGGTGATTTCTAAATTTATGATCTAGTGGTAGAAAAACCTTGTTGTTTGCGTAAATAAATTTATGTAGATCTTTAGAATACCGCCCTTGAAATTGTTCTGCACATCTTGGACATGCAACTATCCCCTTTGTTTGAAGCCTTTCAATTCAATAACTAATGTTAATAACATAAAAAAATAGTATAAAACTAAGTATGAAAGTTGGGATGAAAATAAATTATGAGTGCAAATACGTAAATATTTTATCTTTCTAGAACAAACACCAAGTTCTGGGAAATCATGAATAGTCCAACATAGCACACCATACAACACGAAGGACCTATTTTATGGGGGACGTGATATGTCATACATTCTTATGCATTTCCATAGCAATTGCATCTCATCAATAAAAGGCGCAAGATAAACATCCATGTTTTTAACTTGATGTTTTCCTGGAACAATGAGAGTCAGCATAAGGTGCTCCTTTCTAACACTCATCCATGGGGGAATATTGTATACTATCAATCTGACTGGCCAAACACTATAATTTGAGCTCAAGAAAGAGAATGGGCACACTCCATCAATTGCAAGACCAAACCTGATACTACGGGGTTCATCTTTGAATTTTCTTGGCCATTTTTCCTCTATGTGTTTCATTGCTTTGGAGTTGGCTAGAATTTGCATGAATCCATCTTTGCTCCTATTCTTTGTTTGTCAGTCCATCAATTGTGCAAGTGACTTGCAACGAAACATTTGTTGAAGTCTAGGTATAATTGGCATGTGACGTAAAATCTTCTTTGGAACTGTAGGACCTTGTACATCTGTATGATATCTCTTCTCTTTGCATATAGGGCATTCTACCTTGTTTTGATATTCATCTCTGTATAAAATACAATCATTTTTACATGAATGAATTTGATTATATTCAATCCCCAACTCAACCAACAACAGACGCGCCTCTCTACAAGTTGATGGCAACACATTGTCTTCAGGGAATATTTTAGTTTTTAGAGCCCTATAAGATTGCCAGAGATTAAATCAATTTCAATCTATACTAGGACTGTTTATATACAATATATGGTTTTAAAATCCCCTTAAAGAAATATAAACGAAGTTGATGAATGTTTACGAATTATGTACACCAATTGACAATGCAAAGTAAGAAATATATTTCAACTCACTTCAGTAGGGTAGTGAATCCTTTGTCTGACCAACTAAATAGTGACTTGATTTCTAATAATATTAATGTGCATGCCAGTTTTGAGGTTCTACTTGCACCCGATTTGAACACGGGTGTCTTCACTGCTTGCTTGATGGAGTCTTTCAGGTTGTTATCATCAACATTATGTTTGTGGTAATTACCCCTGCTATCATCATTACTGTCAACCATATGATCATTATTGTCATCATTGTTTCCATCCCCAAAGAAATCTGTAAGCATTTCATTCAATCCTTCTTCATGCACTGCATTTTCACTATCATGATCATCATCATTAAGGCTAGGTGGCATGTCATCAGTATATGCAGATCTCATCAGCTCTTCAAATTTCTCAGCTGGTAGTATTCTCTTTAATGTTGCTCTTTTCACCCTGGTATGGTTTAAAGGATGGTTTCAATCATCCCGTCCAAATCTTAATAACCCAGTTGGATCTTGGGTATTAGTATGTGTTTCATCAACATCTTCTACCTATCAACAAACGTAAGCATTATTTAATGTTTGGCAACAATTGGATAAATCATAAATGTATCAATTTCAAAGAAATATAATCAAATATGGCTTAAAAAATAAAAATATAAATTGTATGAACATATATGCATCAATTGAATAATGGAACATTATTTTATAGACTACCTTTTTTATACAATAATTTAAATAAAACACAATTTTGACAACATAGTTTATAAAATATCAGTCCACACTCATTTATTATTCTTTAGTTTTTTGCCCTTAAGAACATCCTTAGGGAGACCTTGTTCTTCCCTCTTCTTTCGCGCATGAGTGCGTTTTAAGGAGTAATCAATCAATAACTCATCCCCAATGGTAAGGTCCATAATAGCCTCAACCATTATCAATCTATCAACCTCTCTTTCCATATCTCCATCTTTATAATTTATAACCTCAACAAATTGATAATTCGGTCTTACAGTAGGGTCCCTTCCCTTACTACTATTTATAAATCTTGCAATATTTTTGTGTGTGAATGCACGTCCATCTATATACATAAGATGACCTCTATTCATTTCTTTTCCACTTTCCAATTGGAGACGATGTGTATACATATTCAAATTTAGACCATATGCTGATATGCTAGGCTTATATTCTGCTAGCCTTCTCCATTCACCACTATAATATGATGGACCATAATATGGCATTAATCTCCTAGTGGTTTGTTTTGAATTGTTTCTATGTTTAGATCCCACATGTACATTTTGGACAATAAAGAGGCCTAGATTCACTCCATGAATATTGGAGGGTCGTATCATGTAGCTGTATCCCCAAAATTGAAACACCTCGTACACTCTAGGTAGTTGTTGATCACTAGGCCAACCGCAATATAGTTGACTATCAAATGTCTCTTTGTAAATTGATCTTAAACTCAGGGGCAAGTCGTCATCTCCATCACATTCATTCTCATAGGGTATGTAGTCCACCTTCCCCTTGTCTTTAAGCAAATTATGCATCTTTAAACCAGTTCTTGTTCTGTTGCTTGTTTTCATCAATTCCTCATCTTCTGAGCTGGTATATTGGCACATATTTTTGTTAGATGTATCATCTGATAAATGATCATTGCCCTCTAGGCTGGAAGTCGGTGATGCAGGAAACTTTAAACCAAGAACTTTATCCTGCAAGTATCCATTAAGAAAAAAATTAGTTATTTAAATAATATAAAACAATGTTTAAACGAAGTATACATGTTATTTATATAAAATTGGAAAATTCCTTACCACAATTCCTATTGGATTTGAATCGATTGTAGGAGGCATACTACCGACTGGAAGCTTATCATATATGTAATGTTTTTGTACAATCACTCATTTGAATTATTTCTTTCCACGACATACAGAACATCCACAAACAACAATTTTAATAAAGTATTCATCCCATGTACTATAGTCCTGACCAAGCTCTTGTTCAGTGCAATCATTTGTTGTGTCTGTAGGATCCATTGTCATATCCTCTTCCACCCACTGTCCTCTACATGATTTAACAGTTTTAGGTCCACGTCCATGTACATATCTTTTTCTTTTGCTAGTTGAATGCTCATGCTCTGCATTTGCTCCAATCTCCATCTAAAATAATCAACAACATGCATTAATTTATGTCAAGATTGGATAATACATTATAAATTTAAATAATACTGTGAAAAAAGATGGACGTATCACAAAATGCCATCAGATCATTTTTTCCTAAATTAAGTCAAAATTTGAGTACCTGATGTCCCGTTTCATTCATTGTGTCCTCATTTGATATGACACGATCTATTGCCATGGCTTCGTCTGGCCCCTATAATACACAACATAGTAAATAATGTTTAGTACACCAATTATATCATTTCAACGAATATGCTATCCAACACAAAACCTCACTTTAGTCATATATTTGACATATTGATATCATGTTTTGGCCATCCTAATTTCAAACTTTTCCCTTGATCATAGAATCACATTTAATCACCATTCTTGTGCATTTTCAATCAATAAGTTTGACCTCAGAGGCCTCATGGACAGAAAAATGACTTTATCTCCTCTATGTTGTAGCATTTGTGAATTCATAAACACCTTCCTCCTTTGGTTGAGGTTGCTTTCTCTTCTTACCTCTATTGTATCTGTAGATTCCGTTTTCATATCTATTTCCACCCACTTTCCTCTCTGCAATTTAGTAGTTCTACGCCGTCCACGTTCTCTCTCCATGGCCTCCTCTGGATCCTGTAATACACAACAATGACAATAGTCACATAACAACTATGCACCAAGAGCATATTGTTGAAATTATCTTGTTAATACACTCGCTTTTCATTAAGACGCACTATGAAAAACAAAATAGGACATTGGAACATTTTGCTCTTCACAAAAAGTTTACATGCATAATCTTGACAACTAGAGCTCAAATCTTATGATTACAAGATGACTACAAATTCACATCAAAAAGACATTTATTTCATATTTGACTCTCCTTTTTCTTTTATGGGTCATTTTAAGGCTATCTATATCTCTCCAAGTGGCCATAAAACCCTCAAAACTATCATAGAACCCTCAAAACAGTCTCAAAGAGTCTTTGGCACCAAAATTTTAAATTCTTTATGGAGGGAAGGATGATTTGGATGTTAATTTTGAAATCGCATAGTTAGATCTTTGTTAGGTTAATCACATACCTAAAGCCTCTTAAACCTGGCCTCAATATTATAGTGAAGTCACATAATATAAACAAAGATTGGCATGACTTAGCTAAAATGTTGTCAATCTCCTATCACATATCTTAAGGTTGTCCTTAATCCCAAATCCAACTCTGAAATGTTAGATGGAAGGTCATGGCTCCAACTATAAAAATTGGTGTCAAAATGATAAGTTAGGGGACCATCATAGTGTTGATCTACTATTGTAGTGGGATCTTGATGATTCAAAGGTTGTCATATCATTGCTATCATCCAAATACCACCTAATGTTGTACTAACAATGATGTAGAATCTTTATTAGGAATTCAATGGATTGATATGGGAATAAAGGGCAGCCACCATATGATATCACCCACCCACTATCATTATAGGGGGATGATATCAAGGACCATCATTATGCCTTGTTATAGTTGATGGACAATCGTCCTAAGTATTTTTACAACCCAAAAGGTCTATCACAACCCCAAAGGACTATCACAAATGTTATTAGGTCATCCAGACCATAGTTCCAATATTCACCATCATATGAATATCATAATTAACATTGTAGAGGTTGTCATACCATGAGGCATAGGTAACAACCATAGGAGGTTTAAAAGCAACACTAGCAACATTAAATTATTGTCATAGTACACCTAGGATAGCTCAGTATGCATCCATAGAGTTAAAATTATCTCATTAATCTTGTGACCAGGTTAAGTCACTATCATAGTAACAATGTAGTTAGTCATCAAACAACATGTTGTCTTTGCATTTCAATGAGATCAGTTCTTGAAAAATGACAATCCAGAGGTTAAAGAGACAAGTTGATACCTTACCCAAGTTGTCATGTTCTTGAAACCTTGTCACTATAAAGAGGAGATATCTAGAGAGTAATGTCACAAGGACATAACCAAGGCATGCACTATCATGAGCCATAGGGACAACTTACTACACCATCCAAAACTCCATTTGAACTAGCTACTATCAATAATTTACATTATTGGGGATTGTCATGAAGAAAACACCATGCATAGGACTGCCATAGTCAAAGTGGAGAGGATTGTCTAGTCATTTTATGACTGTCATAATAGCTAGTGGGTTAGTTACCATGCTTCAACCTAAAATAGGTTAATGAGAACATAGAAATGAAAATCACAATACCATAAGCATTGCCATAAGCTGCCAATATAGTCCCAATATCATGTCATGATAGTAAGAGAAGAGTTGTTTGGTTTTTCCAAAGCCATATCACTTGCATAAGGATTGTCACCAACCATCTGTGTAAGGTCGTGAAAGAGTGATCATTATTGAGCTAATCATAAGAGAAGCATGAAGTCAAAATGCTATCATGGAAACAAGATATAGTTACTTATTATAAGGACAATCCAAATTTGGTGAGGTTGCTACAAGCAACCAAATTTGGCATTCCATTAGATAGTGATATCAACTTCCAAGCAAAATGCATCATTTTGCATTGATAGGCGCTAAATTAGGCACACTTTGTGCCACCTTTTGCACCCCAAAAAGATTACATTTAGGCCTAAAAGTCGGCGCTAAAGTCAACGGTAACTGCTCCGACTATAGCGCCGACTACTGGATCAAAATTTTAAAAAAAAAATTCCTGCCTGCACATACCCCAAAACAAAAGAACACGAAACAAAACTTTATTGATTTTTGGTGTTCATTTTTTGTTTGGAGATCGAGCGTTTGGCATGCACAGATCGAGTGTTTGGGTTTTTTGTGTTCACCCTTATTTTGGCAATAGTGGGACCTATATTCCAACCCCGATTTCCTTTCCATACCTAAAGTGTATACTCACTTTCTTACATCTCAAAAGTCATGGATTCGAGCCACGACAACCTTTGCTTCTAGATATCTCAGCCTTTCAATTCATGCTGCTCTTCTTCTATTCGTGCCAAGTAAGGGCATCGCCTCTCTTTCATCTACTCTTTTTTTCTTGTCAGATGTTAGATTCATTTGGACAAATGTGGGTCTTGTAATATTCATAGGGCATCTGTTGAAGATAATTCTGAGGAAGGCTTTTCATAATAGACGATAAATTTCCACATTCCATGTAATATTATAAATGTGTGCTTTATTTCAATTGATGTATAAGCTTACTTTCTTGCAGCAAACTTACAAAGGAAAACAACTTCATGATTTTCTCTACAAAGTAAAGGTTAAAAACCTTGAGGAATACAAAAAAACTAGACGAAAACTTTCATACCTGGCAGTGTGTACTTCGTTTGCCTCCATAGACTGGACAAAAATAATTTGCCCTAGGTCGCCTCAAAATGTCAACCAATAGAGGGAAGAGAGCAAAGGGAGCAAACTCTGGCCACAATGAGGTAATTCATTGACAATTTATAGATTTGTAAATATTTCCATTGTTTCTTTGATTTTTAGTTTTTAGTTTTTTATTTCTAAATTTAAAAGAAGAAATATATACTATATTGGGGGTAGAGGCAGTGAACAAATTGGATGGTGTGGACTTGACAATGCTTTCCAAATACATAGAAAAATGATCTAGTAAAGTCCCTAAAACAGTGCAACCAAATCCACAATGTCAAAGGGAATCAATTGATTCCCCAACCAGTCATGAATTGGGCAAAAGATCCAGGAGGAAATAAATAACAGTAACCTCTAAGAATGTGGAACAGGGAGCAGAGGCTTCCAATGTTCCAGCCACTCTTGGGACACAGACTTCTTCAACCACCACGCTATGTTTTGCATCTTACATTGGTAGCTACGATACCAAGATAGAATACGATGTGGTTTCAGGGGAAGTCCGAATGACAGATGCTAGAAAAATGTTTGTGAATAGGTTGAAGGAATCATGCCTTCAACGGTTCAAAGACCATCTACATTTGCCATTCTCAAAGATACCCATGCACCTACAAAAAGTAGTTATCCAAGACATGGAGACTGAATTTGGCACAGGTTGGTCTGTAAAGAAGATAAAGCTACAAATGTCTCAAAAATGCAAGAGATTTCAGTGCAACCAAACAAAGAAGATAAAAAAACTCCCTCCTGAGCTAAGGCTTAAAAAAAGGCCAATTGATGTAAGTTTGAAAGTATGGAAAGAGCTTGTAAAAGCATATGAGAAGTCCGATGCACGGAGGAAGTCTAGTGAGGAGAGTATGCAAGTATTTGAATTTGCTCATAAGATTATATCAAATTTATTAAACGATTTTTAAATTTTATTTGTGCATAATTAAATTGAATTAGTATATGTTTCAGGACAAGGCCTCCAAGGCTAGGCTTGACAAACTTCGTGCTACACATCACAGTGGCCAGAAAGGTTTACAAGCCTTGATCTATACATTTGTAAGTATATTTAATAAGTTAAATGATTTTTTTTTATTTCCTAGGAAAAAGTAAATGATTGCATATTAATTAGTTTAACTAGTCCATGTGCCATGTTTTGACAGGAGGAGAAATATGGTCGGCATCCAAGGCAATTTGAAAAGGAAATGTTACAAAGCAAAAAGTGGACCGATTTTGTAATCTGGAAGGAGAACGAGGTATCAATAGTTGACTTTAAATAACTTAGTTGGATATTGTTGTGTTAATATGTCAATTTGTATTTCTTGTGTTGAGTTGTTTATTGATGCGTAGGATGAGTTCTAAAGTGCTTCTTTGTTGGCCCTAGATCCCACTCAATTGTCCCATTATTTGTAGTCTTGGGCATGTGCACATGTCCTCCTAGTTACCTTATTGCAGTGTTGAGATTTGAACTTTAGTCACTCTCATTATGAATGCACCTTTTTACCTTTACAGAACAATCCTTGGACATTTTTCACAATAATTTTAATCCACAAAGCTCAACAACTGTAAGGGCAATAACTTATATACAAACGTGAGTTATGTGAGCAGGCCACTGAATCATCCACACATTTGTTTATATTGAATTAATGTATAGACAACATATCCTTTATTGAATCATTAAGTGGTGATAGAACTTATGAAAATGATAAGTCCCTTATCAAAGGCACATCATTGATATCTTTATCAAGGGCACATCATTGAATATTCCAACAATTGCAACAATGTAGGGAAATCCTCTATCGTGTGATCAACATCATAATAAGTATACATTGGAAACTTTGTGCAACTACGCGAGGTATGCCTAGGTTCTCCACACTAGTAGCAATAGATTCCTCTATTGCATACTCTACCATGGCCTCCTTGATTTCCTCCATGCTCCATATAATATGGCTCCTAATAGCACAACACCATCTATTGTGGTTGTGACTGGGGTTGCGTGGTTGTGTTTAATTTTGTTTTCCTCTTGCTTTGTGGAGGAATTGTACTACTTTGTAGGTGGTAATGTCATGGGTGGATGTGTGACAAACCTTGCACTAGTAATTGATAGGAACATCCTTTCACTTTTGCAGTAGTGGACAATTTCATGAATCTCATGACATATGGTGCAATTAGGTATGTGTTGAGCAAGAGGGAACTATGTGGCATTAATAGCTTGAGCTCCTACCACTAGATAGTTTGTAGTTGTATGTCCCTTAGTGTGGCACTTTGTTCATCATAAACTACATTGATTAAGAGTTTCACTTGCAAGTTGTGCTATTTGCATGACCATTTTTCCATTTGTTCTTTTAGGCATGTAGTAGAATCATATGTTGGGGGCTCCCCTAATTCTTATAATCTCAACACAACTTTTAAGGCAACTTTTTAATTAGGGAGAGTGAGCCTAAACTAGTTCATGTTGGATATGTCCAATTAGCCTACCAATAAATCATTCCTTCTAAATTTCAAATTTTATAGTTGGGTCAATCTTTAACACCAATTCCTTAGAGCGTTGATCATACCTACACACAATCTCTCCTGATTGTTGCCTTATTTCCTTTAATGCCACAATATTACGATGTACCATCTTAGGGCAATTGAAATTGGGAAGGAAATCTCTTAGCAGTTTACCAAGGTCATTCTTGGTGCCATTAGGATCATAATCAGTATACTAGTCTTGTGCTTACTTACAAAAGTGGTTGCAATTAACCTAATCTTGTGGTTATTATCCACAACATTTTGTGTGTGCCATGCTATCTCATATGCTTAAGTTTGATGGGCTAATAATGAACAACAAACCCTTGTTTGCCTGCCTCCTTCTTATGACTGATCCCATTTTGGATTCCTTATGAAGTCAGGGTGATTTGAAGGAAGATCAAAGTTGCACTCCAAGTAGATGTGTGGATAAAGAAGGGCTTAGCAGAATATGGAAACCTTTATATTTTGTGATTTTTGTTTTTTCCATTTCAAAACTATTTGTTTTCTTTCTTTTCTAATGAACATTTATTCAGAAGCCCTTTCCTACACCCAAATCTTTAGTTTTAAACTCACTTGCATGGAAGATGCATTAAAGGTATCAATTACATATGTTCCATGATTTAAATCCATTATTTTGTGGTTCTCAATATGACAGAAAGAAGAATGTTGTTGCTTCTTAGACTTGTTGCACACCTTGGACTAGGTCCACAGGCTGGTGGAATGGTATTCAAGGACACAATGACTCTCATATCATATTTTTTTGCAAGGAACCAATTTAAAATGGTATGAGGCCTAGCTTTCATTCCAACCTAGGATTCCATCACAATAATGTCATATTATAGTCTTTAGATATGTGTATAGTTTATGTGCATGGTAGCAACCATTTAGTAATAATTCCTCACACACCACACTGTAACTGAGATGTGTGAATGCCCTAAAACTATACAGGTTTAGTCCAAACACTATCATAAGATCATGCTTGATAAGATCACAGATACATCATAGTTTAGGTGTGGGTAGGACTTCCTTAGGATAGGTAGGACTTCCTTAGTGTAGCCCTAACTATGCATTGTAGTAGAACCATTATATTAACCATTCCAAGTTCGGACTAGCAGGGACAATGGAGTTTCCAGACCCTTGCCAACCAAGGGAAGGTTGATATAATAATTTTGAGGGACCTAGGGTAGTGACAGTCATATAGGACTGGGTTTGTGTTATGTTTGGAACCCATAAAGTCTTGAGGTCTTCTTAGAGGGGTGATATGTGACTAGGTATGAAGGCTAGGACTTTGTATGTAATCTTAAGCCCTCCTTTTGGATTTGTTGGAAGCCTTCTTCACTGATACATAAGGACTGTCAAGACTCCTATGATAGTGCATTAGAGAGGCATTGAAATCATAAAGGAGATAAATGTTATTAGGCCATCACCCATTGGAGAAGGGCTTGTCATAAAGAGCATGACAATGTTACCTTGTCATACTCACAAAGGGGATAGTCTTTGTGGTGGTAATTATAGTCAGTAAGTTTACATCCACCTTCCTAGGGTCTACAGAAATGCCTGAAGTTGAATATGCCTATTTTAAATATCTTTCCATGAGTATTTTCCATGCTTTTACCCCCTAATGATCCGAAGATTGAATATAAAGGTGTGGACATTATTGACTAACCTTACTACTGTCACAGTCAATTTGCTAACATGCAAGACAGTCATGAGGTTTTTCTTGTTTTATTCAAGATTTATATAATCTTCCTTATTGATAAGATGGGGGTCTACTATTCCCAAATTGTCTACGACAAAATACCAATGGAGACCTCCCCAATCCTCATCTCAAGTTTCAAATGCACAATAAAATGATGGAGGACAATCATAACTGTCATAATAGTACATTAGCATTTTTGGTCTCACGGTAGCCCTTGAGACTGCCAAGGGGTTGGATATAGAGTTGGGATTATGGTTTTTGTTTCAAAGCCTTGTGTCATTGACCTAATATTTATTTGTGGCAAGGATCCCAATAGTCTAAACATTACAAATTGTTGTCAAGAAGGGACTGTCATAGTTAAGTGTGGTATAGTGATACAATTTCATCTTTGTTGAGTATTGTATAAATCTCAAGCTATTTAGAATGCATGGGGGTATTAGGGTGTGGTATCACTATGTAGGTAACCATCAAGTGATTTCTTCAACCCAATCTTGTCCTATATAGTACCCAGTGTGAAGAGCAAGATAGTGTTGTCCAAGAACCTTGTTACGGTCACAAATGAGGGCAGTCTTAGCTATTGTAACCATAGTTGGAATCCCTTGTTGTTACCATAACATATGTGACCTAAAACCATGACTCTATGAGTATGAGTTGTTTGAAACTCCTCTGAGAAGATCCCACTATGGGAATGAATCATAATTCAGTGTTAAATAGGATTGTTGTCATTACAAAAAATCTAGGGTAGTCATTGTATCCTCTCATTGCCATCATAGAATTAATGCAACTATAGTTTTCAATACCAAAGAGATGAAATTTATGGTAACCATAAGGTCCATGTTGACTAGTCTCAATCATCCATCCCTTGATGGTGAAAAATAATGTCCCAAAGGAGATTGTCATGATGATACAAATGTAGACACAAAATAAGACCACTTTATATTCTTCTATTTTAGAGGACTGTCTCTACATTGCTGGTCCAGATTAAGAAAGACATGATTTAAGAGTTCATTGGATTTGATGGCTACAAGCCATTCATCAAATCCACACAAGGTGGCATGGTCAGGTCTCTGAATGCTTAAGTCCTCCTTTGTCATGTTGTAGTTGCAACTGCCCTATTAGACATATATGCAAAATGTGGAAGCATAGACAAGGCACGTGAACTATTTGACAGAATGCCTCAAAGAAATGTGGTCTCATGGATTGCAATGACTGCAGGATATGCACAAAATGGATTTGTTGAAAAGGCTTTAGAAATTTTAAAGCAAATGCAATTGGCTGGTGTAAAGCCAAATTCCACAACCTTTTCCAGCATCCTCCTTGCCCATGTCAAAATGGGAGCTTTGGAATAGGGTATGGATATCCATCAATACATAAAGGATAGAGGAATTTTGTTAGATGTTGTAGTTGCAACTGCCCTGTTAGACATGTATGCAAAATGTGGAAGCATAGACAAGGCACGTGAACTATTTGACAGAATGCCTCAAAGAAATGTGGTCTCATGGACTGTAATGATTGCAGGATATGCACAAAATATGGAATCATAGAGAAAAAATGTGAACTGTTTGACAAAATTCCTCAAAGAGATGTCATCTCATGGAATGCAATGATTGCAGGATATGCACAAAATGGATTTTGCAAGGACACTCTCAAAATCTTTGAATTAATTAAGCACTCTGGAACATATCCTAACATTGTAAGCTTGCTTGTATTCTAGGTGCATGCAGCCATGCAAGTTTAGTGGATGAGAGTTGTACATACTTCAATCACATTAATCCAAATCGTATGCAGATTATTAGATTAATAGTGAAAAAAACATACATGGACCAAGCAATTTGTGGCACTTAAGATTATGTAATAGAATTTATATTTTATAGTTAAATTGTATAAATTTTTTTTAATGATCTTTACTAACGTTTATTAGAATTTTTGCATGTTTTACATCATTGGAATGACATATTAGCTGTAACTTTTTTGAAATTTTATTATGGTATGTGCACTTTGATATGATGTAATATGATTATGGTTTCATTTCATATGTTTTAATATTAGATATATAATAGAAAAATAAATTATTGCATGAAATAAATAATAACTTTTCATTTTAAATATTTTTTTTTTGTAGAACATGGGTCTTCCAGAAGATCAAGATAATCCTCATGATATAGATCTAGATTATGTTGGTTCTGGTATAGATCACATGGCAGAGGATGATGATGACACAGATACAGAAGACATTGAGGCCGATGACAATGATGATGGCGATGATGATGATCATGATGATGATGATGATCACAATGGTGATGATGATGATGAGGCAGTTGCTAGTAGTAGCCAGTGACATTCATGATCATATAGATTGCATCATGGATCATTGCTGATATATCATTATGATGCCTCTTTTCATGGTTACTATCATATGTATCATTTTCACGGCCTGTAGTACCATATTAATGAGTTGTATCATAAATTTATGTATCATTTTGACTTATATCATTTGGACATGTATCATCTTGACTTGTATCATTTTAAGTTACATAATTTATTATTTTTACTTATATCATTTGTACATGTATCATTTTGACTTATTTCGACTGTTGGACATGTATCATTTTGACATGTTATTGATTTGCTGGCATATTTGACTTTCACTTGTTTTAGTTATACATGATGATCTTATTAGTATATTGACTTGTCAATTTATATATATTAAAAGTGGTCGATGATTTTTGGATGGATATTTATTACGTATGATGATTTTAATTTACTGCTTAGGATGGATGTTGTCAAATTCAATTAAATTATAGATATTTGACTCACTTGTTTTAATTATAGATGATGATCATGTCATAATAATTATCTTGTTATTTAATCATATGAGTTAAATAATTAAATTACTTACTCTATAATCATATGAGTTATTTAAGAGGCAAGATATATTTAACTAATTAAATTGAAATAAAACATATTAAATTAATTCTATTTGGAAGGAGATTCACTCATCACAATTAATGCAATCAGGCAAAACAATACTTCAAACTAGATTTTAGGCCAATGGTTGTGGCCCATAAGACAGATGCTGGATGGATTTGAAGACTATAGATTGAGCCACGTGTATAGAGAAGGCAACTCAATGGCTGATGAGTTGGCAAAGGTGGTGACAGAAAGTACCCAGAGTTAATTCATTTGGTGACATCATGTAATCATCATTTGAACTGACAATTTAATTTGGCAAGTGTGGAGTGATACCACTCGTAGGTGAATAATTAGATAAGTCCTCAAGGTACGATACTACTGGCAGAAAAGCATGGTGCTGGGCTGTTAAAACTCACAGTTTTGATAGCTTCAAGATCTATATATCTATGGGCTTGTGTGGATGATACACTCTTGCCAACCTACTCATCATTAATAAATGAGGGGGTCTACAAATATGGGCGGGGATTGCAAGAGAGCCATACCTTTCTCTCTTTTCTCACTCTATTTGTGTAAGCTGTTGGAGCCCGAAGCCATGGACACACAGATATGTTTGGAATCCATGAAGCAATAGATGGCGTTCCTAGAGGAGGTGATTGACAAAAGACTCAAAACTATTCTTGTTTCCAACCATCCCTTGGTGCTTTGGGCAGTAAAGAAGGCGTTGGGGGATGAATTTCTGAAGGCTACTCACCACTATAGAGTAAACATGGATATCACAACCATGTTCTTGGCGGTTCTTTTGTATATGAAAGTAGGCAAAGCCAAAGCAAAATTCTTGTGCCAGAAGCTATTCCTACACTCTCTTTTGGGAGAGATAGATGCAGCCCTTGATAATGTTGACGATAATCTCTTCTCTCCCTTGGTACAAAACTACTACATGTCCAAGACACGAGGTACAGAGGTGAGAAAATTCTCCTCGGTTGTTCAAACTCTTAGGTCGGTTGAGTTGGAGAAGAGGTGGGGTGAAATTAAGAGGAGCATCAATTGTTTGGGCACGATGGCGGGAATAGTGCGCGTGACTGAAGCTGGCTGGGTCAAGCGGTACATGGAAGTAGAAGGTTGGGGGTTGGGCGAAGGTGAAGACTAGGTGGAGATGGATGAGCATTCCCTTGAAGAAGCAGCAGATAGTCCAACTCACCATGCTTGCAGTACAGAGTGCCCAGTGGTAGCTCGTGCAGTGGCGGTAAGGCATGCTCGTGAAGAAGGAGACTGAACAAGGAGTCCTATGTGTCCAGTAGGTAGTGGTTGTGATCTTAGTATCCAGACTTTCTTCTTGTTTTCTGTTCTGTATTGGGTAATTTTGTATAAGTAAGCCCAAATGTATAAGGATTGGTATATGTATTGTGAAAGGTCAGAAGGGTAGTGATGTCTGGTCAAGTAAGAATGGTAGGAAAACTTGGTGATGGTGGTCAATGCAAAAACTACAATGTATAAGGATTGGTATATGTATTGTGAAAGGTCGGAAGGGTAGTGATGTCTGGTCAAGTAAGAATGGTAGGAAAACTTGGTGATGGTCAAGGCAAAAACTACAATGTAATATTTTTGTTTATCAATATAATGGGTGCTGCCCCTTAGCAGCTATTTAACTAAAAAAAACATATTAAATTAAAAAATGTAAGCAAAACAAGAAGCAACAATGGAAGCCAAACTAGAAGCAAACCAAAAGCAATCTTGGAAGCAAAACTTGGCATTATCTAGGAAGCAAAACTAGAAGCAATTCAGGTAGCAAACAAAGAAGTAATAATGGAAGCAATTTTAGAAGCAACAAAAGATGCAATAATAGAAGCCATATTAGAAGCAACAAAAGATGCAAAAATGGAAGCAACAAGCGACATTATATCGGAAGCAAAATTGGAAGCAAAACTGGAAGCAAAATCAGAAGCAAAATTGGAAGCAAAACTGGAAGCAAAATTGGAAGCCAAACTAGAAGCAACAAAATCTAGCGCTAAACCTGGTACTAAAGTGAACACGCATTTTGGCACCGAGTTTTGTGCCAGCAGAAGTGTCCAATTCATGAACTAAAATGCACTAAATTTTGGCGCTATTTTAGGTGCTAATTGCCTATTTTGTTTTAGTGTTGGAGGTAATATTGAATGAGACAATACCATCAATCCATATAAGGTTATTAAATGAATCATATTTATGTCTAATTTCAACAGGGAATGACAACTTGGTGCATGCCTTATCTATCATAGAATAAGATCTCCTCTATGACTGAGGCAGATCAAGGGATCTACTTAGGGTCTGCCAGTCCAACAACCCTTCCTCATTTATTACATATTTAAAGCTTTTTACCCCTTTGTGATACCAACTTTTAATAGATCAGCCCTGGACAAAAGCAAGGGGTTTACCTGTGTCCCCACATCTTCTTACTAAAATGGTCCCAAGCAGGACACTCCTTCAAGAAAACTTTGGCCACCTCTCAAGCCTTCCAAAGACTTTTGAAGATATTAGACCCACTAGGGGAGACGAAGAATTTGGCAAAAAGAATATCATGCAAGTGGAGACTAGTCCAGTGTTTAGCTTTTTTAGGGACAACTTGAATGATGTTATTTCTGATTAGAACCTTCCAAGGTTCTTCACCTTCCAATGACTTGACAATCCATTTGATAGCAAGTGTTATCCCCTGGATTCTTAAGTCCTTTAGGCCCATCCCACCTACATCTTTACTCAAACAACACCAGTCCCATTTCACAACAACCCTCTTTTTATTCCCTTTCCCATCAGACCATAAGAATCTTCTTATACTCGTATGGACTTCATTAAAGTGGGTGTTATTGAAAAGCCAAACTAAAGAATAATATATAGAATAAGTGGATAGGATCTTTTGACAAACCTGCAATCTTCCAGCAAGGGACAGGTATTGAGTGTTCCACTTCATCAACTTCCTTTTAATCTTACCATGAACCCAATCCCACATGTTCTTTAGGGAGGGGTTAACTAAGAAGGGTATACCCAAATATCTGATCTGTTTGTGAGGACCACCCCATTTAATATCATATTTACTGAACCAAGGAGGAGCAGTATCATGCCAACTTAAAAAGTGAGCCTTACACAAAGATTTTTGCACCTGAAGCCTTACAAAATACATCAAGTTTTCCCATCAAACTATCAAAGTTCTTTTCATCAATGTCCACAAAGATTGTTGTATCATCAACAAACTATATATTAATCAATTCCTCCTTATTTGGAAGTACTAAACCTCTAACTATGTCCCCATTGATGTAAGATCTAAGAAGGTAGTGTAGGGTGTTAGATGTAATTACAAATAAGGTAGGGGCCAAAGGGCACCCCTACCTAATAGACCTCTATAGGATGAAAGGTTCAAAGAGGGATCCATTCACATCAATCTGAGTGACTACATCCTTGAAGAGTACCTTGATCATATCACACCAACTTTGAGGAAAACCAAAAGCCTCTAGTGTCATTAAGACAAATGACCATTCCACCCTGTTATATGCCTTTTCAAAGAGCATACCTACATTCTGCTTAGTTACATTAGCCCAACTTAAGGCTTCCCAACTTGTAATTAGATTTTCTAGGATATACCTCCCTTTGATGAAACCGGTCTGTGTCTTATTAACAAATTTGGGAAGAATGTGAGTTAACCACAATGCCAAGACCTTTGCCAAAATTTTATATGATACATTGAGGAGAGAGATGGGTCTCTGGTTCTTGATTAAGCCTCTATCACCATCTTTTGGAAGCAACTTAATAATTCCCCTATTAATATTACTTCCCAAAGATCCATCTTTAATTGCTTCCTTATACACTGACAACAAATCTTCAACAATCCATTCAATGTGCTTTGTATAACTCAGCTGGCAATCCATCATGGCCAGGGGATTTTTCATTGTTAAAAGAGGATATTAATTTTTTGATCTCCTCTAATCTAATGTCCTTACTCAGAATGGAGGCATCCTCCTCTGAGATTTTTTTGGGTATTAAATTACTGTAATTTTCTTGGGCTTCTTTACAAATCTTATTGTTATCCTTTGCAATAAACAACTTCATGTAGAAACTTTTTAATTCTTCTTTGATTTTCTTCACATCAGTGACAATATCATTATCTATCCATATGGCTCCAATTTCCTCTCTTATGTTTTTGGTCTTTATGAAATTGAAGAAGAATTTGACCCCCTATGCTCATTCTTCAACCAGTTCATCTTAGCCCTTACCTTCAATCCCTGAGTTTTTACTTGCTTTTCATAATTCAAACATTTATCTCTACTCTTACTAGGGGTTTTAGACCATCCTTTTGACTTAAACCTCTCCTTATCCCCTCTTTTCTTACTAACATTTTTCCTTAGGTCTACCCCATACATGGAGTGCATTCTTGGAATCCTTGTCCATGAACTTCCACCTCATTTCTTCACAAAACAAACTGGAAACGAGGGCATCCATTATGGGATCTATAGTAGAACCACCCAATGCAACAATTTGATTCTCCCAAGACTTAGGTAAAGAGTAGAGTAAAAAAATACACTTATCCTCCTCTTCTAGCTTAACATCAATACTACCTAGCTAGCTCAAAATGAGACTAAAATTATTTAAATGCTCAACAACAGAGTCTCCTTCCTTCATTTTTAAGGAATACAATTTTCTTTTTAAATACAACTTATTAGCAAGCCTCTTAGTTTGGTAGATTTCACCTATCCTTCTCCACAAATTGTGCGTTGTAGTCTCCTCAAGAAATATTCACGACAAAATTAGAGAGACACAATCATATTGTTCCTCGAGCCTTCTTGTCAAACTTTACCTAGTTTGCATTTGATATTTCTTCAAGGTTTTCCTTTTTTGTCACAACTCTCCATTGATCTCTTTCCTCCAAGAGATCCTCCATTTTAGTTTCCAACACTCACTCTACACAAGATGTGCTTGCCATAACTTCTATAACCATACTTAGATCTATAAAACCTCTAAACAAAATGCTCCATTACAACCACATAAAAACCCACAACACTACAAGGAAGGGACCCCCTTCTAAAATCAAGTTGTAACTTTGATACCAAATGTTGAGAACAGGGTAAATAGATACAGAAGAAGGTAAAATGTGAAACAAATAGAAACCTCACACTAAATGTAAGCTCCTATTTCACACTTTAATTCAACTCCTATTAGAGAATAAAGGAACACAAATACAAGATGAAGTCAAATGAATAACATCAAATGCAAACCTTACTTTATTGGAAGTGCTCCTTGATTGTTGATGAAGAGGATGTATGTTGGTTGCTCGAGATCCCTACGACATGCCTTTACTCTCCAAGATTGATTGAAAATGGCTTGAGGGATGTTGGATTTATAGATTCTTGGATGGGTTGATGGAGGGTTGAGATTGATTTAAATGGTCAACAATTGAGATTGGCTGAGAGGATTGGGTTGATAAGGAGCCTCCAAGTGACATCATTTAGTTGGTGTACAAGTGGAGTCCTTGGATTGAGGAGATATCAACGATGGAGGATCTCCTTGGAAGAAGTGGATGGAGAGGATCAAAAGGTACCTTTTAGGACCTTTTGCAAGCTCTCACACATGTGTGAGAAGGATGTGATTATGACAAGTAGTACATCTCACACATGTGTGAGAACCTAGGGATGAGGGATTGTGACAAGTGATTGATCTCACACGTGTGAAATAGAGGGTGGAGATTTTCTAGGTTGAATGGATGGGCAAGATTGAAAGTTTATTTGGGTTAGGATTAATGAAATGGATTTTGAGCTATGTGCAAGTGATTAATTAGTTGAATAAACATGATTTGTTTATTTAATCAATGATGAGGGAGAAAATTGATGAATTAAATAAATGTTGGCTATTTATTTAATTTTTGGAGGAATAGACATAGGAATTGATGATTTAATTAAATAAATGCCAGTTTATTTAATTAAATGTTGGAACATTAGAAGAAGTGTTGAAATGATTAATTAATTAAATAAATGATGAAATTTATTTAATTAATGTTGGGAAGATTATCAGATGGGTTAATTAAATAACTAATTTATTCAAGCAATGTTAGAATAAGATAGATGGGGGATAAATCTAGTGATATTAAGATGTGGTCAAATTTAGGTGTCTACATTATGCTCGTCTTTGAGATGGTGTTGTGATTAGTAGAAGTAACAACATTTCTAAGAAAGATAAAGTATAGAGGTTTTCAAAGAGATGCCCCAGCCACTCGGAGGAGGAGTGATGAGGAGGAATGATGACAGGGATGATTGTCCCCTCAAGAGGACAATCAGGTTTGAAGAACACAGGTGTGCTCTAGAAATAGATAAAAAGATGTAAGATAGATGAGGAAGGAGGATGCAAGATGATTGGATAGAAGAGGTTGAGGGTTATGTGATGGAAGGATGAATAGATGAGGATGAAAATATGGAGAAGGTGAGGGATTACATTAGATGGGGTGGAATGATTTGTCATGCTATGTTGGATTAAGCAACCTTATTGGATATAGTATGAGATGTTATGCACTAGGGCATAAGGAACCAAGGTGATGATGTATCTCATGCATAGGATTAACAAAAGGATGCCTCATCGTGACATCACAAGGTGATGGACAACCTTGGTGGGTATTGTGATGAGACAACCGACAAGGTCACAACCAACCCTATGCTATATAGCACCATGATATGGAACACCATGATACTATTGTGGTAGTTGGGCTATAGGGACCAAGGTAGATGCAAGACAAAATGATAATGCACACAAATAAACAAGCAATCATGCACAAAATGATGCAAATAAAAACATGATGTTGCTCTTGGTTAAGTTGAAAATCCAAATATTGATCGATGATGATGGATAATGTTGATGTGGGAATGATATATCAAAAAAAACACAAGGATTGGGAACTATATATCCCGATGATGATGATTGAAGTTTGATCAAGGCTTGTAGTGAGGCTAGGAACAAGATCGATGGATGTAATTGGATGATTTGATTAGATTTATTAGCTCAATATGCATGGATTAGGATTTTTCTTACGATGTGTGGATTGATAGGAGCATTGGATTGATGGGAGGGATTGCATTGGATTGCATTTAGATAGTTGTGTGCTTGATACCAATGACAAATGAAGACCAAGTTTATGGATAAGGGATTGTGGGATGATTTTGGAGGGGATGATTAAGGGATTGTTGATAGCAGATGCAATAGATGGGGTATTCATGAAGGATGGATGGAGGGGTTCCAAATGTGATATCCAAGGACTATGTCACATAGGAATAACATGCCCCATTCTAGATATGTCACTCATGATGAGACGTTGTGATGCTTGGGTTAGATAGACATTGTAGGATATGTAGAAGAGGGGTATACCAAGAGTAGTCCAAAGCATGTTTCAATAGATGCCCATGTCCTTATCAGGATCAAAAGGGTGAATGGATTGTGTTTAGTAAATAATTTTAGAATAATCCTTCTATAATGATTGTTTATATCCTTAAGAGCAATATGTAGGTTAAGACACTATAAATTATAGTGAAAAATATATTCATTGAATTAAATTTGGAAAATTATTGCTTAAGACTAGTGTGTTCATCCATGGGTGACTAAGTCAAAATTGAAGAGAAAGTGTAAAATGAAATTTGAAGTCCCTATAATATGGCCTAATATAAATCGATGTTCTATTTTAAGAGATTATGATCTTTAAATGAGATAGCTAATTCTTTCCATACAAGTCCTTTGGATCCATTATTGATCTATAGTATCCCATATGTTGTGTTAAAAATATTTTACATCTATTGTGATAGAAGACTAGTTAATTACAATAACAAAACAACAAATGTGAACCCAAAGACGTGTCAAATATCCCAAAACATTATGCCAATAATGAGAGCTATTTGTAAACCAAGCTATCATATATTAATTTTTCAAAAGAGTTTACAGTCTTCAAAGAACAAGATTTATAGAACAAGACATACTACACTTGACACCCTAGAATATGATCTCGATAGAATAGTTGTTGAGAAGCTTAAGACAACCAAAAGATAAAATATTACAAGAGAGATAACCTCTTTTTATAACAAGAGGGCAATAATTATCTCAACATGATGATTAACATTTGCCCAACTTTCATTATAGTTCAAGTAGGTGGTTACCATTTGTTTACAATAGTTATTTCACAAACTACCTAGGAATAGTTACAAAAAAAATAGATTCCCAAATCCTCTTCTCAAAGAGAAATATTTAAATGGTAGAAAAATCCTGTTTAAATTGATCAATGCTATTTGGATTCCACTCACTTCTTTTAGATATCTTTTTATGGTGATCAATAGAAACATCCCTCATTTTAGTAAATTTCTTATACTCAAGAGACTTTTAAAATTTGATATTTGCAAGCATATAATTGATTGCAAAGTTCCTTCATTAGCTAGGGAACACATTTCTTGATAATAAAATTATTATCTTTAATGTGATTCATGTCGTAGGATATCCTAATACTTCATATGAACTTTACATAGATAGAACCTTATCTCAATTGGTTAACGACCATTTGTTTTCCCCCATTTGAAATTTAAAAGACTAGATTTCTAAGTAATTAGTATAAACCTTATCTTTGATTGATGATGTAGATTTTTTACCTTTGGTAGATCTATGGGTTGCCAAGATGCACATTATTTTGATCTACCAATATATTACACCACATAGCATTAAAATATTCCTTTGATCAAACAACATTACTTCACTAAAAATCAACCACAATCGATAGTCATGAAACTTTTTCCTTTAAGATCCATAGCTTCAATAGATTAGTGGATAACAAAATTCATACCTCTTTAATCAACCAATATACCACAACTGATTAGATTGTGATACGTAGTTAAGAAATCTATGGTCTATATGATTTTTGATATATCTATCAAACCCACAAAGGAACAATGTTGAATAACATATCAATCCCATCATCATTTTACCACTAGATGCCACATGGCATCACCTCATTTGATCTTATTCAAATAAAACCCCTGTAAAGGTTCCTCATAATTATTATTCAACCAACAAGAAACAATGGTATCATGTCACATGTCCTTCATGTATTCCCTTGATCCACCATTTTAAATTGTTAAACTCTAAATATGATTGATGACTCACATGCATTTGCCTTGAAGATTGATAGTTTCAAAAGACCTATGGATCACCAAGGGATAGATGGAACAATCCACCAATATAAATATATGAACATGATTGAGACACTTGTCCACATAGAAGTTCCTTGATTATATCTCAATGTTTTCTATTTTCATACTTGATTAATGGCTCAAAATTGTTTCAACAATTTTTTAGATATGAAAACATGATCTATAGGTGTCACGTATATTTATCAATGAAGCAAAAACATATTTTTGGATAAACAAAGTAGGCCCACCATTAGCTTGGCAATTAGACTCCACATGACATCATGTCATTTACCACTATAAGATTGTACTAAGTTACTGAGATTCCACATAGTCATCTCTAGACTAATAAGAAACAATTATGACATGCCACATTTTTTATTTATACCTAGGACCATATCACTTTATCTCACTAAACCTTGATTAAGATCAATGGTTGATAGGCTTTTACTTCTAAAATCAATGTCTATGGTAGATTTATTGAGTTGAAATAACTTGCACAAGAGGATATAATAGGAAATATGCTACAAATAACTGATAATAATAATCCACTTCAAGGGGGAACCTCCAAAGTGAGCCACTTCGAGGGGGCTACCTCCAATAGTCTTTAATAAGAATAGAATTTCATTTGATTTCTCAGATTCACATGCCTCCAAAATCAATGGCTAAGAGAGATCGCTTCAACAACCCATAATATTTGAACATCTCTGGAGAAATTTACTGACCCCAGGACCTAATAAAAACATGCCACATACCATCTTATCTTGGCACTTGATTATATTCCCCTTGATTTACTAAGTCAAGTGACACTAATCAATAGTCCAGATTGATCACCTTCAAGATCAATGCCTTTGACATATCTACAGATGAATCAAAGTGCATACTCTTCAATCCAATGATCTACAAAGGTTAACAAATTTGTACCACATGGCCTCATCACAACTGCCTAAGTATACTTCTTGATGCCCTCTAACCTTAGACTTAATCAATGGCCCACGTTGATTTTGGTAGATAAGTAGATGTGAATGAAGTAAGTGGTAGGAACTATGTGGATGCTTCACAACACTGCAATCAAACTACTTTAAGTCACTAAGTATTAACCATAATCAACAAGTGAGATCAACTTGCCTCCAAGATCAACATATTTTATAGATCGGTGGATGTCAAAAAAGTGTGGTGAGTTAATCCATTAATCTACAAAAGTTCATCATATTACACCATGTGTCCTTATTACAACTACTTGATCCCACTACTTGATCAACCCTACTTACTTGAAATTGATGACCCATATTGCTCCCTTTCTGATCAATGGTTAAATGAGATCACTTGAGACACCTACTCAGTCATCCTCTAATTAGCTACAATTCACAAAACATTGCCACATTGCCTTGGGCTCCATTTGTTGAGAAAGGGGCTCATTCCACTTGACATATGCACTTAGTTATAGATATGTTGCTTTGATGGCCTAGTCAGGAACAAACACATCACTAGACACTCATAAGAGAGCTCCACCTTGGTTATATTTAAGCTGATAACATATGTTTTTAGTGGATTGGGAAATGATAATTTCACTTTCTAAACTAATTCACTGAGCCACTTAGAACCAACACTTAGTCGCCCAACAAAAGGAAACAAATCACTTAAGTGAAGTACAACCACTATTATCAAGTCAATGATAAAACATAACAACAGGGAGTAAGATATGGCCAATTTATTTGATCATTTCAAAAAAAATGGCAAACATTACAACCTTTAATTAAATCATTACAAACCATGCCAACAAAGATACATAACCAGGAATTCAACCAAGGCATCAAATATGGAGTTGAAAACACAAGGCACGGAAGAAATTATATGGACATAAGACACAAGGATCAACAAAGCAATATTTAGAGCAATAATCAAATTATTTCAACTTGGTTTCCAATAGGGTGACCCATGGATTGAGTGACATGGAGTTATGGAGATGGTAATCATTTGAGCATAACATTTTTTGTATCATGTAGAAGCTTGTAAAATTTTAATTTGTCTCGATTGAGTGTGTGGCATGCAAACTTGTTTATCCTATCTTTTGCAACATTTATAAAGAGGGTAGTGGTAGGCCATGAGGTTTATGGTGTAAGGTGGCTAAAAACTCTTAGGGGACAATTAAAGCAAGTTTCGACTATTAAAAATAAGGTTGTTTGAGGTGACATTGCAACACTACTTATGGGTAAAGAGTTGCCTTTAAAATGAACCATGATCCATTTATGGGTGTGGTTAGTGGTTTCCCTTTATGGTGTAATAACCTATGTATAGGAGGAGAGGTTATGGGTAACTTGGAAGACTCCATTCCTTATTGAAGGGTAAGGGGTACTCACTTAAATATAAGGTCATGAGTTACTATTTACAAAATCATAAAATGTAACTTTAAAACAAAAAATCAACACTTCCTTTCTCCATGGTTTTACTTTTAATTTTTTAATTAAAAAGATTGGAACTTTTTAAAAATTCATTCCAGTCCCTAGTCTTTAGTAGTTGATCACATGAAATAAAATACATTTTGGAAAAAGTTAGCAATTTAGTCCCTGATCACATGCACATAGTGTAATTTTTAGTCCCCTGGTCATATGATAATCCCTATGGGCTTAAGTGCTTTATGAAACCCCTTTTGGAGGTGATTTTTTGAAGGCCATATCTTACTCATCTAGAGTCTTTTTCAAAAAAAAAGGTACATTTTTTTGAGCTCTACGCATTGGTTTATTTAGCTTTGAGTTTCAAAGCCTCTAAGTACAACTTTTTTAGTCATATTTTTGAGATATGTCATTGATTTCAAGGTGTTTTTTACAATTTTTTTAGTTTTTTATGTGTTTAGTTTTTCTTTGTTAGCACATGCTTCTCTTATTGGGATGTAAAACTTGAACTAAAAAATAATTACAAAACTTGAAACAATCTTCTTCTTCTATCTCCTCTTTCCTTCTTTTGTTGATCTATTATTTAGGTCATGTAAATCTTGTGTGGATGGAATCATGATGTCAAAGAGTGACCAAGTGTTCTTGTTCTCATGTGCTTTTTTGGTATATAGAGCCTCTTGTTGAAAATCAAGGTAAATTACTATGAATGGAAGTAATTGCAAATAGTAACAAATTTGATTTACCAATTAAAGTATGATGTGATTTCTAATTAATTAATCATGAAGAGGCATATAATCGACAATAAAATTATAAAGCACGTGAAGTAGAACTCATAACACTAGATATATGTGGAGAAACCCTTTCGAGAAAAAACCCCACCACCAAAGAGATACCGAGCTTGTATTACTCAAGTAGAAACAAGTGCATCAATACATCTCATATAATCTTCTTTAGTTTGATAGAATTCTAACACTATGAGAGTACCTACATAATAATCATACCTCCTCCATACCAAGCCGTCAATATATAGACTTAAGGAGGCTTAGAAAACTATCATAAAACAATACCATGGGCCCAAATATGGTCTAAAAATATAATGTTAAAAACTATCACTGGCACCCCACTACATGAGTCATCTCTAAAATAGAAAGTAAATCGTACACACTGATATTCCATAGATTCTATCATAATATGTCATTAAGCCCACTTTCCCATTTCTAAATGCTCCATGAGTGCAATAACTACATCATCATTGCATATTTTGAAAAAAGATGCTCTATAACTCCCTATCATTGACTTCCTTTTGTAACCTCCCTTATTCAATGCCATTATAGTAATATATTACATAATCCAAAGAATAATAATAAAATAATATCCCTCAACTTCTCATGGGCATCCAAGTTACCCATTCCAAGAAAGTGGAGACTCAACATTATACATTAGGATTGTGATTTAATATCACATTACCCTAAGACTCTCCTACTTGACATTATACATTGCAATGACATAAATAGGAAACATGAAATGAATCAAGTACAAGATATAAAGCACATGGCCTCCCTGCACCAAGAGAACTTATATGTGTTCATTGGTTTCGTAAGTGAATTTGAAACATTATCCCAAGTGTCAACCTTCTAAATCATAACCTTACCACTCTCCACCATCCTGTAAACAAAGTGATATTGAATATCAACATGCTTGGGTACATGGGATTCCTAGCTAAATAGATAGCACTCTAGCTGCCACACTGTCTAATTTGAAACAGCCTATAATTAAAACCAATTCTTGAAACCAAACCATCTCTTTATAGGTACATATAATAGCCATATACTCTAGTTCGGTAGTAAATAAAGCAACAATGGGTTTCCTCTTACTCATCCAACTAGCATAACCACTAAACAAAGAAAACACATAGCCACTAGTGGACCTCCTATTATCCAGGTCACTTGGCCAATTTGCATCAACAAAGACTTGTATGTCTAATATATTTCTCACAACATTAGAACCATGATAACATAAGCAATAATTAAAATTTTGTCCAAATATCTAAATAGCCTCTTAACACAAGTCTAATACTCTCTACTAGGGTTAGACATAAACCTTCTAAGAACTCAATTGCTTGGGCACTATCATATCTAACCATTGCATACATCAAGCTTCCTACAACATTAGAATAAGGCACATTATACATATCCTCCAAATCATCATCCAACTTAAGACACATATCCAATGAAAGATTAGTGCCAACAAGTAAATGAATACTCATAGGTTTGTTGTTGTGCATAGAAAATCACTGCAATATAGTGTCAATGTTACACTTACTCTAACTAAGCCAATTCTTTTTTTGAACTTGGTTCCTTTTGATTTCTATTCCAAGAATGAACTATGCTACCCCTAAAGACTTAATGTCAAATGCACCAAAAAGTTGAGTTTTAAGCTCCCCAATCACCCTCTTGTTGTTGCTAAAAAATAGCATGTCATCCACATATAAGATAATGATTAGAATCTTATCATCAATACATTTAGTGTAAAAACAATGATCCTCTTCACTTCTAATAAAACTTAACTTCAATGCAAAAGTATCAAGATTCTAATATCACATTCAAGGTGATTGTTTCAAACCATATAATGACCATTTTAACCTACAAACCAAATGTTTCTTCCCTTTTACCATAAAACCATTAGGTTTCCACATATAATTTTTTCTTCAAGATCCCCATGTAATACAATAGTTTTAACATCCATTTTCTTAACCTAAAAATCAAAAGCAATATCAATAGATAATAGGAATCTAATGGAAAGTAATTTAGTGATAGGAGAGAAAAATTTACCACAATCAACTCCTCTTTGGGAGTAGCCCTTGGACACTAATCTAGATTTGTACCTCTCTAACTAACCATCTACTCTAAGTTTATTTTTTTACACCACTTGCAACCACTGGGTTTCCTTCCCTTAGGCAAACTCACAAGATCCCAAGTGTCATGAATGTCCAAGGCCACCATCTCATCTTGCATGACCTTCATCCAAGATTTACTATCCTTTGAAGAGATACCCTCCTTGAAAGATCTCAATTCATCATTAGTACAACTTAAAGTAAATACACAATGAAAATCTAGTGGGCTATACCTATCAATTGGGTTCCATTATCTCATGGATAGTCTAAAGACTAGAGTAAGGGGACTTGCTTGTTCCTTTGCATGCTCATAATGCTCAAAACTCTCATTTGATCCCTCTTCTTCCTCTCCATCCTCTAATCCATCATTCTATTCTTTAACATGTACATCTTCTTGCTTATCAACCTTAGTCTCAAAATGCATTTTTTTCTTTTCTTCTTTTTCCTTTAGATAGACAAGATCTGAAAATACTCTAAGCTCACTAAAAATCACATCTCTAGAAAAGATCATTTTCAAGGTTAGTGGATTCCAAATCTTATAACCTTTTACATTCTCACCATAACCAACAAAGATGTAGTTCTATGTTTTTGGATCCAACTTAGGCACATGAACATAAGTCTCACAATCAAATACGCTTAAATGTGAAATAAAAGATTTCTCACCTATCATACTTCATAAGGAGTTTTATGAACAAGAGCCAAACATGGAGATTGGTTAATCAAGTAACAAGTAGTACTCACAACGCTTGCCAAAAATCACCAATCAAACTGTGTACTACTCAGAATACTTTTGGCTCTTTCCATTAAGGTTTAGTCCACCCTCTTTGCAACCCCATTTTGGTGTGGCATATAAGGGGTAGTATTCTACCGAATAATACTTGCATGTCTATATAAATCATCAAATTCCCTATAACAATATTCACCGTCATTGTCAAATCTCAACATCTTTATTTTCTTAACTAATTATTTCTCAAACAAAGCCTTAAATTTGTTAACCTTAGAGAAAACTTCAAATTTAGAACAAATAAAATAAACCTAGGGGCATCTAGAACAATCATCAATAAATGTGACATAATATCAATATTTACCCATAGAACCCACATTCACTAGACCAAACACATCTAGAAATGAATGGTTTCTAATAATCTATTTTCTTTATAACTTATTATAGGAAAGGAAATTATATTTTGCTTGTCAAACACACAATGTTCATAGAAATCAAAATGCTCATCAAAGTAAACAAAAAACCATCAACCATATTTTTATTAACAAGGGTCCAAGGATCTTTTCCACTAATGTGACCCAAATGTTGGTGCCACAACATGCATGTGTTTTTAAATTTGCTAGTTACATTGGTAGAGTTACAAAATGTGGAGGCATTAAGCCTAAACAAAGTCCCAAAATGTGAGCCTCTATCTATCACCAGATTTCCTCTCACAAACCTACAACCAGACTTATCAAATGTCACATGCATTCTAGAATCATCAACTTGGATACAAAAATAAGATTTCTCACAAGTCCTAGAATATGCAAAACACCATGGAGACACTAACTCATTTGACTGCAAAATACGATGAAACTTTCCGACGAAAGATGTATAATTAGATGTATCGTCGGGTACCTGTGTATTTAATGTGAAATTTTCAATTTTTTTTAAATTTATGCCCGACATTTGTCGAACTTGCGATGCTCCGTAATTTTCATCGCTATTTCGACATACACTTAAAGTCAACCATCCCCTTCCATCAATTTGTGGGCCAACATATGGTTAGCCTCCTTAATTTATGGGCTGACGGGTATATGGTTAGCATTCGTCGAGGTTCTGACGAATTTTTTTTAATAAATAAAAGTGAGTTCAACAATTTTTCTATACTTGTGACAGTCTTTTGCTATACTTGCGAATTTGCTATACTTGTGAATTTGCTATACTTGTGACAGTTTGATATTTTTAATTATTGGAGTGTGAGTTTGATATTTTTTGAAGATCTAAATATTCAAGCTTGGTAAAGAAAAATCATGTCAGATAATATTAGTGCAGAACAAAATGAAGAGACACTTGCTAGATTGTGGGCTAGATTGAAAAGAAAGGGTGATGGGAAATGTTATTGTCCTTGCAATAATTGGAAGGGCTTAAAGATGAGAAGACTTTTAATCACAACAGCTAAGAAACATTGTAGGCAGCATGGTCACGTTGAAGGGGGGCATGATTATCGTCCATTGGTAAGTTGTTCATTATATGTCTTTATATTGATTGAATTTGTAAATGTTTATATCGTTTTAACATTTTATATATATATAAAATCACTTGATCATGATCATGGTTTATTTGTGTCGATCATTATTATAAAGGTGGGGTGCCCTAGGGCACATGATATGGATTATCACGGCCCGGAGAATATGGTTTTGCAAGCAGAGGAACATGGAGCTGTGAATATCGAAGATGAAGTTAATGATCCTATGGAAGAAGATGATCATGCACCAGAAAACATAGTTGAAGATGATGGTACAAATACATTGATCCATGACACATTTAGTGGCATAGCTGATCATGATGATCGAGATGACTTTGATGATGTTTATGATTTACTTGTACTTGAGAAGGCATACGATCCCCTTTATGAAGGCTCCCAAACAACTCTTCTCTCTGTTGTATTGTTGCTGGTGAACTTGAAGGTTATGAATGGTTTATCCAACATAGCAATCTCACGGATGTTAAGGTATGTCATATATGTCATCTTTTTTCATCTATTTTTGTTGTTAGTTCATCACTAGTAAATAAAGGATGAAATATGTACCATTAATATTCTTTATATTAATAAATTATTTTTTTGTTGTAGATTGATAGGTGAATTTTTGTTACCACCATCAAATATTTTACCTTGTTCATACTGAGATTTATCTGCCAATATGAAAGATATTGGAATGGAGTATCAAGCAATAGATGCATGTCCCAATGATCATATTATATATCATAAACAACATGAATTTGCAATAGAATGCTCAAAATGTCATATCAGTAGATATCGAACAGATCAACTAACAAAAAAGGTGCCTCGCAAGGTTCTTCGTTATATTCCCATTATTCGACGTATGCAACGATTATTTAGGTGTGAAAGCTTAGCGCAATTTATGGATTACCATGCACGGAATAGAAGTGGAGATGACATTCTTCGAATGCCTGCGGATGGTTCTGCATTTAGGGACATGGAGGAAAAATGGCCACACTTTAAAGAAGAACCTCGTAATCTCAGGCTTTCATTGGCAGCAGATGGTGTCAATCCATTTGGAGAGCTGAGATCTATTTACTCGGTGTGGCTTGTTTTTGTTATCAACAATAACATTCCTCCATGAATGTCAATAAAGAGGGAGCACATAATGTTGGCAATGATTGTTCCAAGTATTTGTTTACATCAATTTTCTTTAACGTAGTAGCATCTCATTTGTCTTATTTGTTGCATAATGACTTATATTTTTTTCATTTAATAGTCATGTACATTCATTTATATATATTGCAGTAAAATGGTTATAATAATTATGTAATGTTTATGTTCATTCAACTAGGTAAGTACCAAGTTAAAGATATGAATGTATATATCGAGCATCTTATTGACAAGTTACTAAAGTTATGGAATGACGTTGCTATGTATGACATCTCTAGACCAATAGGACAAAGACAATTTCAATTCCATGTAATGCTTGTATGGACAATTCATGATGCCCCAGGGCTAACACATTTTTGTGTTATGTTATAACGTTCGACTGCACTTTAACGATATTTAATTTTATGAAGTAGATATCATGCATGTTTTTTAAATAATCTATTCATTATATATAATTATAAAAATTGACATATTTAATCCAATTATATATGATCTTGTAGGTCTTCAAACAAAGGGAAAATTTGCATGTCCAGTTTGTGGTCCAAAGATGAAATCTCATTTTTCAACAAGTTTAGGAAAGTAGGTGTTTGATGAGTATAGGCACTTCCTCCACATAAATCATAAGTATCGAACTACTAAAAAACATCTTTTCAATGGGAAAGAAGAGACTACATCAAAACCACGAATAATGACACCTCGCCTATGGAAGTTGGAATATAATAGAATTAATTGTCAAGGTTATACATCGGATCAAATTGTTTATCTATCATATATGATATGTTTGGAATTTATATTTTTATATTGTGTTTTGTTACTCATGCTGTAATTGACAATAATTGCCATTGTTAATTTGTTTAACTTATATGCTTCATGAAGGTTGTCAAGGCATTAATGGCCGGCTTCCACAAGGATTGAAAAGTTATCCCAAACAATTTAGTAGGTTGCCCTACTATGAGCAGCTACAAATTGTGCATTTGTTTTATACAATGCATATCGGAAAGAATATAACAGAAACATTATGGAAAATAGTGGATGGAGGGCATGACAAAGAAAAAATTATCAAAATTTGTAGTGACATTAAAGAAGCCAATCATGTAATGAAAAATGTCATTCAATTAAATAGCGATGGAGACCAAATTAATATAAGCGCCCTTCCTTGGTTATTAATGAAGCAACAAAGTAATGCTATAAAAGAAGTCATACGAAAAATTTGATTTCCCACAGGATTTGCTGCGAACCTAAACAATATCATAACAAAGAAAGGCGAATTTGGGTCAGGGATGAAAAGGCATGATTGGCATACCTTCATTAAGGTAATTATTCTGGTATATTTTATATATATTTGTATACTGCATGTACTTTTCAGTGTATTATTTTTGGAAAAATAATGAAAAGATCATTTTATAATTGTTGCAGTACATTCTACCTCTATCTCTCCCAGACAACTTTGACAACAATGTCAAGCAAGTTATATATGACCTTGGAAAATACATGAGGTAAGTAGCGATATTTGTTCAATTCGTTGTATAGATCTTATATTTTCCATTTGTTTTACTTGTTATGTAATATATTGTATAATTTTGTTAAATCTTGTTAATATATTTGTGCCTTGAATCACTTGTAGATGGCTATCATCTAAAGAAATCCATAAAGAATCTATAAATTATTGGAGAAAAATTCCTCATCTAATGTGTGAAATGCAAAAGTGTCTACCTTCGACATTTTTCAATGCACAAGAACACTACCTCATACACCAAGTTGAGGAGATTGAATTGTGTGGACCTGTACACACAAGGTCAATGTGGATGGTTGAGAGGCACTTGAAATTTTTGAAGGCTTTGGTTAGACAAAGAGCACATCCTGAGTGTTCTATGGTGGAGGGATATATGGTATACCAGACCATGGTGTACATTACTGAATATCTTCCTAAGTTCGCAACAAATATCCATGTAGATCGCATTTGGGATCCCAACTCCATTAACAAATTCGAAGGGGAGTACCTGATGGGGAAAGGTAGATTGAGGACAGTGAGAGGTAATTATAAGATGGTCATGGAGATTAATTAGAATACATTTTACATTGCCTTCAATTGCTTGAAAAGAAACAACAGAGAACTAGTCCAAATGAAAGAATCTTCCACACACAAATAGAAAAGTACTGGTATTGTATTACTCCAGAAAATAAGCCTTTCACTACTGAAAAGTATTAAAATCTTAAAAAGTGCTGATGATCAAATATTACAATTTGAATTTCATATATATAAGAAGAAGACCCAACAAAGGTGTCTCTTCGGATTGTCTTTTGGCAAATAATTAAACTGCTGATCTTAATTAAACTTATAAAACAATTTAATCTTCTCCTAATATTAACTTATCCGCTGAGAGATGTTTTTTATACTCCTCCAAGGTATGGGTATCCGCATCATGCACTGCATTCTGGGCTTCATATTCGAGTTTTATCATCAATTCCATATGTTTGCATGCTCCATCCAGCAATAGCCCTTTTGCTTTGACTGTATCCAATGCTTCCTGAATTATCCTATTGCATTCATCCATCCAATCATCTCGTTCCTTCAGAAACCCGTTCTTATCACATAATTTGGGTAATCCCAACTTCATAGTACCATCAAACCTTGCATTTTCTGAGTGTAAGTCTTCATAATATTTGTCATGCTTTCTCATGATTGTGTCAATGGCCGAGATGGAATTGGTGTCGGATCCCTCATGTAGTTGCATATCATCTCTCTTAGTACCCAATCTATTTTTCACTCTCCCATGCTCAAGAATGGCTTCATAGTTCTTTTTGTTAAAATGCCAAAAATCATCAAGGCATATCTTCAGGTTTGTAAATATCTTGTGCAACATCGTTGCCACAGTGTCAAACTAAAGGTCCTTCATATTTTCTACTAGTTGTTGATGTTCTTCTTGCAACTGCTCATATTCACTCTGCAACTCTGTATTAGTTCCAGAGGTCATCCTCATTCTGGCATCTTTCATGGCAGTAATTTCCAAATTTGATTTTTCACTTTTCATTTTGTAATAATTTCTTTCTTTCATCAACTGTATTGTTTGTGCCTTGTTAAACTTGGCAATGCTTATGCCCATGTCTACTGAAGCCATAGGGTCAGTTTCCCCAACTTTAAGGGTCATCATGTGTCCAAAGGCTTTTTTGATATTGATGATCTTTGGCCTTTTGTGAGGTGGGTATAGTGCCCATATCAACATTGAATTTTCATCAGGATTGAATCTTGACCCTATGTAAATTTCCTTCACACCCTCTATGTTTAACTTGTATTCTCTTTCCTTGTTATGCAAAAAACTATCAAAAATTAAAGAGGCACTAAGGTCCCAACCAAGAAATACTATTACACCAACTTCAAGTAACAACTGTCTACCCCTTTCAGGGGTCATGTTCTGCACTTCACTGTTTATATCATCTTTCAACCTTTTCATCAATTGCTGTTCATTTTTAGGGGTAATATTTGGGATGGATTCCTTCAACCTTTTGCCTTTGTAATTATATAAAAAAGATTTAAATTTTCTTGACTTGACAAACTCATTATCAAAAATAAAGGATTCATAGGTTGTAAGCCTATCATCTTCATCTACACACAATTCCTTGGCTACTTGTAAGTCCCTGTCAGGGACTTCTTCATATTCATCATTCATCATTCGAGAGACTATTCTCTGTTGTGATTGTGATTCATTTTCTCCCGCAAATTCTTCATTAGATGAATCATCCATTTCTTGCAACCTTTCCTTTTTTTGCTCTAACTCCTTCTGTTGGGTCTCAAAAATGCAGGTTATAAGTCCTAAGAGGATGCCAAGATCTGTGATCAGACTTGCAACATTCTTGAGCCAATTGACAGAGTTAACCAGTATGGTTAATGACTCTCTACACTTTAGGCTCTGCAAGACCTAGGCGGGTGGACCTTAATAGTTGAAGCAGATTGGTTTGATGTGCAGTTTTTATCTAAATGAACAAATCTACCCACAGTGGCAAATGGTGTGGAATAGATGAAATCTTGTTGACTACTTCTATTTCTAATATGTAAATATGAAATGCGAATGTTCAAATGAGATTTTATGGAATTCTGAAATGAAATGATGGTAATTTGGTATAAATTGTATATGCAATATCAAGGTAAAAACCCTAAGTTAGATTGATGGAATTTCTAAGTAAGATGGAATGGGTGAGACCAGTGCCTTGTTGGGTAAACGAAGTCAAGTGAGAACCTGGGATTAATGGTGTTACCTGACAATAATTCTAACTGTTTGACACAATGTTTCTGGTTTATGACTTGCATAAACATGCAGGGATGTGACTGGCAGACTCTTCTTATTGATCCAATGAAGATCTATTAAATTATTGTGATCTATCTAAGAGGATTTTAATCCTTCCTTGAAGGAACCAGTTAAGAGGGATCACACAATGACAGCAAAATGTGCACCGACAAAATGAAAATATACTTGATATATTCAATTTTGAACAACTTAATAGTATTGTCTAGAGACAGTATAACAACCTTCAATTATAGACTCTCTTTATCTATCCAATTGATATTTCCAAATTGCTGTAATTTGTTTAAAAGGATTTTAATTCCTACTTGAAGAAACCAGTAAAGCAAATTACACAGGAACAACAAATGTGTTTGATGAATTTAATATTCTACTTGGAATAAATTCCAATAATAAGGAATACCAACTTGGAGACAGCCAAATAATTGTTTATCTTAACAAACAATTGATGCCAGCACAGAGCCACTGAATCTGAGATCTTCAATTGATTTCCTCAAAATATTATGTGCAACATGGTCTTTGGATATGATTTAAAACATTTTGATAGTGAATGGAATGAATGAAAGTTACTACTAATGGTAGTGATTCTAATCTAATCTTGATGATGATTCAAAAGGCGGCCTTGGGTTCCCTTTATATATTGGCAAGCGAACAAGCTTCAGGCCAGTTACAATGGAAGAGTCGCATCTTTTCATAACTAATTGAATTAAGAAAATAAACAGAAATATAATTAAAACACCGATCCGTTACTCTTCGAATAGAAACCCGTGACCATTCAAGGCCTGAGCAAGGTTTTCTATTTTCTCATAGGATGTTTCTATTGACCTATTTTCCTCTATCCAGAGTTAAATAGTTCACCTTGTATATTCCTTGAATATCCTTTAGAAAGTGACCCTACAAAGCTTAAATCCTTCAATTATCCATGCTTTACCTTACCAAAATCCCAAAAATCTTGCCTGAAGAATCCTAGCAGAAAACCCAGAAAAGCCTAGAAATCTTTTGTCTTCAAGTACCTTCCATCATAGAGATTTCTCAGTTTTATACTTAGCCATTTTTCATGTATATGATGATGACGTCATCCTTGTTTTGGGGTTTTATGTCATTTGGTCGAATTGTATCTCAGATACATTTTTTCCTTGCATCTTGGTCATGTACAATGTTTTATTGTACATCAGGCAGAAGTGATTGCATGCATTCTTTGTATGTATGTTGGCATATACATTTGCACATACAAAGGGCAGATACAAGCCAATATACAAGGGGAAGATGCAAAGTCAAGATGCAAAAGAGGAGATACAAAGGTGAATGTATATCGGGCGATTGTATCTCATATACAATCGCATATACAAAGTAGAAAATAAAGGACATACAAAGGGTGGGGTCCACCAATTATATGTATATGCGATTATATCTTTGCACATACAATCGCATATACAATGGCATATACATTTCTGAGATACAACCCCGGACCCGAAAAGTATGCATTTTGGTTTATAAAGGCAGAAGTGATTGTATGCATTCTTTGTATGTATGTTCGCATTGTATGTTTGTAGATACAAAGGTCATATACAAGGCAACATACAAAGGTCAGATGCAATGTTTGTATGTATAGGTGATTGTATGCAGTCTTGTTTGTATATTTCGCATTTGTATATGCGATATACAAAGGTTAGATATAAAGGCAATATACAAGGTGGACCCGACTGGGAAATTAAATTTGGCAAACTCAGCATTGGGGTCTGCGGGTGTATATCGAAGTGCATTGTATATGCCGATATGCAAAAAAGAAAAGATACAAAGGCTGGACCTGTTCTAAAGTTCCAATATGGTTGATAATCCTTTGAGTTCCACATTGTATGTATATGCGATTGTATCTCATATACAATCGATATACAAAGGGTCGCATACAATGGATTTCGGTGAGACTTAGTGCATCAGTGGCTCAGTTTGTGGTCTTTTCGACGACCGATAAGGAGGATGCAATTATTCAGCAATGGGTCTCGAGTTCAACTCAACAACCAATGGAGTGATGACACGTGGCAAGGGCGTAGATGCAAAAGGTGATACAAAAGGTAAAGGTCCACTTGTATATTGTTGGCAATTGTATTGTATATACATTTGCATATACAAAAGCAGATACAAAGGCACATACAATCACACATGCAAAGAGATTTGAATATGCAAAAACGTGAAGGAGACTTTGTATGTTGCACCAAGTGAACCTAGTAGCCTAGAAGTGCAAGTGCAGTTGTATATACAATGGAAAGATATAACAGTATACAGTTGTAGATGCAAAGCGATATACAATTGCAAGATATAGTTGACCGCAATTTTGAGCGCCCATATCTCCCTCATTCTGGCGAATTTCAACATGCTTCAAAAGGCAAAAGTGCTTATTTTTGCCTCCTCTTTCATCTAGCGGGCTTTTGAGGGGATTTTTCTCACTTTCAAATTATGATCTAGATTTGCATGCTTGATCGACTAAATGTTTCAACGACCAATTTGGCATATGCAGATGCAGATATGTGTTGCATTTATGGGTGCAAGTCGATGATTCAGCAGCTCACATTGAAGATTCAAAATATCTTCCATCTGCCCTTGTTCCAGATATTTTATGTCATGACTTCTTGCAGGTGGATGTCCCTTCAGATGCAGATATTTTATGACAGAGCCCATGGGCCGAATGCATTGTAACTAACTTAGGTCAAATGCAAAAAATGCTATATATGCATAAGGATGAGATGTAAAAAGTGTTGGAAGTTGGAAGATTTAGTAATCTGTGCTTCTGATTCCAAACAGAGCACTCCTCTACTGTAACCATGCCTTTTTATTGAATATATGCAAGTTATTTTACCTCTTTTACTGATTTTTAGGTTAGTGTGAATCTGCATATGATTGTCTGTGAACATTTTTTTGTTCCTCTCAACCATTTTGTTTCTTACCTCTGCTAGAATCATTTGAATCTGTGTATATCTACTTGTTGTATTTGGTTGTGTTGTACATCTTTCTCAGTTCTGCAAGGGCTCTTTTACTCAACCTAGTGTATCACCTAATTTCTATTCATGTTTCCTTCTACCCCTTTTCCCAGCAAGCATTAGCACTAGGTTTAGATATTTTCCTCTAAGCATTAGGCTCAGAGGTAGGAAGCCGCCCTACTCTGGAGGTATGATCTCAGTTCACAAGGTCCCACACTTCGAGATCATTCCCATTGTGTCATTAGAATGCTTGGACTCTTTCCAAGTAGGGTGCGATTCTACGTGACAACAGTTTCATCTATGTGTTGGTCGATCTACTCCTTCTGAACAATAGGTGCATTATGAGACTAAACAAACACAATTAAGCCCTACTAAGCCATAAGTAAATCTGAGCAAGATAATCTAAGTATTTCTAGCTTAGGTGCATTTTAGTATATTTAATGGCATCTCTAACGTCCACCTCCATTGAGACCATCTTCTCCAAATGCGAGCAAGCGTCCTTAGATGCTGAATCTTCTTGTTTCACAATTTCTAGGGCTTCTTTCAAGATTCCCTAACACTCCTTGATCCATTCATCTTTACTTTTCAAATATTTGTCATTTTTGAGTAGCATAGGTACACCTATCTGCAAAGTCTCCATGCATTCTTTTACTTCATCCTGGAGCCTATCATGATATTTCTTATGCTTCTTAATAAGATTGTTAGCATTAGATGTGCTTGCACTGTCAGAGGCTTGTTTGCCCTGTATCTTTTGTAACTTATCTCTTACCCTATTATCCAGTCTCTCATGTTCCTGAATGACCTTTTGATTCTCAGAACAAATGTCCCATAATTTATACATCCATTTCATCATATGATCATGCCTGTTCTGCAGGACTGTAGTGAGTGTATCCATTATGACCCGTGTCATTTGATTTTTTGAAGGTGATTGGGCTTGTTGTGAGCTCTTTGCCTGTGTAATCATTTTGAGAGGAACTGCATCCTTTAAAAAATCATTTTCCTTTTTCAATCTCTCCCAACTCATCTTGTAGGTATCCCTCTCCTTTATCAATAGCTGAATCTGAGCTTTATTTAGCTTTGCTACATTTACTCCAAGCTCTGCTGTGACAACTGGATCAGTTTCTCCAGCTCTTAATGTCATAACATGACCGAAAGATTTCTCAGTATCAATGATTGCAAGCTTCTTATTCAGGGGATACAGAGCCCATATCATGGGATAATTCTCATCTGGATTGTATTTTGTTCTTGTATACACTTTAGCAACCCCTTCAAAACTAAACTTGTGTTTTATGTCATCACTATGCAAAAAACTATCAAAAACAAGTGTTGATTTCATATCAAGTCCTAGGAATATTATTACACCAGATTCTCTGAGTAGCTCTCTGCCTTTCTCAGGAGTCGTATCTTCTATCTCCTTTTCAACCTCTATTTTTAAAGCATTCATCAATTGTGCCTGGTTATCTAGTGTAACATCTAGGACTGATTCTCTAATAGCCTTTCCCTTATGTCTGTACAAAAAAGATCTAAACTCAGGAGTATGAATGAATTGGTCATCTGAAATAAAAGATCTGTACGCAACCTGTCTAACATCATCATCCCCTATTTTTTCAATTTTTAGTTCTCTTTCTGAGGGCTGATATGGTTCAATTATGCATTTTGAAATTGTATCAGGTAGGTCATGGGTTTCAGCGGCTACAGACCCTTCACTGTCAGAGGACAAAACTTCAATTTCTTGTGTTTTTCTTCTCCTTTCCCTTGCTTCTTGATTATACTTATCAATGGCTATTTTAGCCTCTGTTTCTTCCAAATTTTTGATCACATCATCATGAGGGAATGGTACATGAGCATATCCTCCCAGTTTTTGTTTCTTTTTAGCATAATCAATAAAGCCCTCCAGGTCAAAATTATTTCTTTGTATCCCTTTCCCAAGATTAAAATGAGATAATTTATCAAGAATAAGATCATAACCTTCTTTAGCCAACATAGTGAAGTCACCAAAACATAAGGTGTTCAGCATAAAGGATTGTTTATCATATGCACTGAGATGCATCGCATTTGAGTAATCAAGTTGTCCAAGTATGCCACCCTATCTAGTATAGTTTTTGGCAATAAAAAAGGGGTATCCTCAAACCCATACACTCTGATCATTGTGGAATCATAGAAACTATACCAATCCCCCCAATTGTGGTTCACAGTAGGTGGCCCATCAAAATCTTTGGGTCTCAGAAAACTTTTAATTTCCTCAAACAAAGTATAACTGCATGGGTAGCCATAACATTTGTATAGGGTTTTCACAAAGAATTCTTCAAAATAAACATAATTGGAATTTCTAAACCTATTGTCCCAAATAGAGGTCCATAACTATGGAGGCAAAGGCTGACCATTTTTATCAATTTGTGAAATTTTTAGCTGCTCTGGCCATAAATTTAATTATTGTCCAAAATACAAAACTATATGCATGAGAATAGAATAGTGTCTGAAGCTGACTATGGGGGAACTATTTTTTATGGCCTTTAGACCTGAGTCTATTTCCTTAAAAATAAAAGCAGCATAATCAAATGTCCTACCTTGATGGCACTGGATATTCGCAGAGATAACCATGGGCACTATAGACATAAACTCCAGAACTTCAGTCCCCAACACCTGTCCCACTGAGTAATATGTGTATCTCAAGTAAGGTTCGAACAAATCTACATGAAACGGTGGTTCGTCCCCTTCTTCAAATGGCACCAAATTCCCTTCATTCCATGGCCTATGTAATGGTAGTCTCCAGCCCTTATATGTTGTATCCAATTTGAAATATTCCTTTTCTAGGGCTTCATGCACAATTGGGGTGTTGTATGTGTCATTTAAGTCAAAAACTTCACAAATTGCATTTTTGGAAACATGAAACAAGGGCTTTCCTTGTAGATCACATATGGCTTTTTGGTCAGGGTCATAATGGTATGCCAGTAGTTTCAAAAGGTTGATATTGACAAAAACATCTGTAACTATCAATCTCCCTAATTTGAGTTGCCAGGGGTTGCAGATGGGTTCTATCCTATGTCTCTTGTGATAGTGGAACATAAATAACTCATATCCTCGAATAGGAGTCCATACATTTCCTACGTATTTGTATTTATCTTTGAGTTTTTCCACATTTGCTCTTAATTGTGAAGTTCTTCTGGCCTTGGGCCCTGAACCGGGTAACTAGTCTACAAGGTCTTGGTTCAATTTCCTCTCTGGTGTTTTCTCTCCCTTTTCTGTGTCAATTTTCTTTTTTTTTACCCTTGGTTTGGCTCTTCTCAATTGGTTGCCTCTTCTTTGTTTCAGAGGAACCTTCCATTTTTGGTGACTATTAGAACTTGATTATTCCAGAGAGAGTTCAAGGACTTACTTGTATATGCTCTGTGCAATCTCCTTGGCTCCTGGTGAACTCCTTCTTCTCTGTCTGCAACCCTTGTATTGATCTTAATTGAATTCAATCTAGTTTATACCTTATATGTTCAATCAGCCATTAATGGCTGCCACTTGAATTGAATGCAGGGAGTTCATGACTTTCAAAATGTCAGGGCGATGCTCTTTTATTCATATCGGTGAGACTATCTCATTCTTTTACCGACCTTCATATTGCCTTAGCGCCATTTTCATTCATATGTATCTAATTGGTCATCATGGGTACATTGGTGTCTCCCTGGAGCAGTTTTTAACCTTTTATCGTTATTTCAAGAAGATATTTTAATTTTCATCTTGACAACATTTGGTCAAGTTGGATTAATATTCACCCTGGCATCGGTGAGTGTTTCTCCGATGGATAGAGATTAGCTTGTCGTTATCGGCATGATAATCTTCATCGGCAAGAAAATATGCAGGTCTCTCGATGGGTCATGTCTTCTTGATGGTCTTATTTCCTTCATTCAACTTTATTGGAACATATCAGAGAGAGTCTTGCCGAAAAGCCTTTTGCTCCTTATGTCGGGGTGACTTTTATGATAAGAGAAGCTTAAGGATTTCATTCCGACTGTATGTGTCACGCCGATAGCCTTATCGTTATGCATCGAGGAGAGATTGCTTGCCTTCATGTCGATAAGTCATTGATCGGTGTGACTTAAAGGCTCGGTGTGACTTCAGGACTTCGCTCCGATTGTTATACTCATGCCGATGAGAATGTATTGGTGATACATACCAAATGTCTCCTCAAAATTTTTAACATATGAAATCTTGGTCGTTTAGACATTGCTCATCTCTCACCGATTATCATATTTTCTTCCAAAAATGTATTTTACCATTCGGTGTGAGTTACATGAGGCCTTGCCGATATGGATGAACTAGTATTAGAATTGAGCTATGGTCACAGAGCTAGGTATGTTCATGGGATCTTTTATGTGTGGACTCTAATATGGATCTTGTCACACAAATTTTAGTGGTTGGTCTTGGAAATGAGGGACATCAGTGAATTCTTTAGCAGATGAAAAATATGAATTTTTTTTAATTTTTATTTTATGCGCCTGGTAAACTTTTTAACATGACTGGCGACACTGGTGCGACACGCCCTCCGGCTCCACGTGAATGCTTTTGCCCGGAGCAATGAACCGGTGAGGCCACAACATGGGGGACCTCATCCCCTAGCAAGAACACTTCAAACCCGTGAGCTCGTTGGCCCAGCGAAGGCGTAAAGCCTTGCAAGCTCGTTGGCCCAGCGAGGGTTTGAACTCTGGTGGCCGCCACTACAACCGAGTGACTTAACCACCGAACCACGCCGTCATCGGCAAAAAATATGAATTTTTTAGGTCCAACAGTGACTTTGCATTATATTTCACCGATGCCCACTTCTTCCATCGATGGATTTCCTTTTCTTGATCTATCGGCGAGATTATGTATGTAGTTACTCCGATATACCCTAGCTCGGCCGATACTTATCATATTGGTAATGCTTTTCAGTTATCTCGGGCCATCGGTGAAACTTTATCCTTGGTTCCACTGATCCTTATATGTTTCAGCAATGCTTATTATCCTTGTGGACTTTTATCGGCATATCGGGGGAACTTGTATATAAGATCCACCAAAGTCGACATGTTCTAGCTAACTTGAGTTCATCGACTCATCGGTGAAGGTGTGACGTCTATTCCACCGAAGTCTATGTTGCGGCGATACAATCTGCTTTTACAAATTTTGTCGGCCTATCGATAGGACCATGATGCGGTTTCCACTGATATCTGCATGTTATTCCGATAAGTTCACTGTGTTTAATTTCATCGATCTATCGGTGGGATGACTCAAAGGTCACTCTGATAGGTCATTGTCATACCGATATAATACTATCTTGTCTCTATCAGACCATCGATTTAGCATAATGAATGGTTTGAACGATGGGGCTATTCTAGGCTGATATACCCTTAGCTCATAAGATTTCAAATCTTGTGTAAGTTGTTTGCTTCACAAGTCTAAATCCTTGCTATTTTTTGGGTCGGTATGAAGGGTTCAAAGTCTTGTGGAAGTGGATGTAATGGTATTTTGGTCAGTTGTAACTAGGGCGATGGTACTAATGGTTATGGGTGGCTATGCTATGGATCTTGTCACACAAATGATGGCTCTCATAATACCAAATTTTGTAATTTAGGGTATAATACTTTTGAAATTTTGTAATTTAGGGTATAATACCTTCATGAAATTTTCTATAACCTCGTCTGCTTCCTTGTCCTCTTTGTTCTTAAACACATCTTCCCCTGGTATAGGAACATGGGTGTATCCACTAAGGTTTTGCTTTTTCTTACAAGAGTGTATGTACCCTTCAGGGTCATAATTAATTCTTTGTGCATACTCCTTTAATTTGAATTCATCCAACAAGGAAAGATAATTAGATCATTGGTAGTGGGATGTTAGGTTTTCAGGTACATCAATTATAAATTAAGGTCGTATACCATGGTAATTAACTAATTATACGTCATTTGTGAATTTCAATTTTTTTTGGTACAGTTGGTCGAGAGTGGGATGCACTACATTTGTACGTCACAAACAATCTTGATTGGATGATGGTATGGATTGAACGATGTCAACAATCCAGTCGCGCATTAACATGGGAAGGTGTGGCTTCATTGGTTAAAGAAGCTCATCGTAATGGAGATTCCAATGTTACACCAAGGCAAATTGATTTAGCATATGGTTTAAGAGATAAACAGGTATGTATAAATATATTAATCACCCATATTATTGTATTATTTTCAATTATCTTGATGTGTATATATATATATATATTGATTATATATATTAATCACCCTTCCATCACTAAAACACAATTGTACCTTTCCATTACCAATAATCTAATGTGTACTATTGTCACCAGGGAAATATTCTCCTCCATCATAATCTTGGTATGATCAAAACCACTCCTTGTGAGGAGTAATATGGTAGGATCAACTTGAATCAATTAGCCAAGAGCCATCACTAGTAACATTTGTCAAAATAAATAATGCATCATTATCACCATTATTGAAGGTTTTCTCTATGGAGGAATCATCAAAGCTTTTTTCTTCTTGTTTTTGCATTCCTTCTTCACAAGTCCTCTTTTTTCATAGTCCCAACAATTCATTCTACTCTTCCCAAGGTTTTTGGACCATCCTTTTGATTTGGATTTTGGTTTCTTTTGCTCCCCTTTAGACCCACCTTTGTCCTTGGGCCTTCCACGAGCATGTAGGATATCCTTTGAGCCATCATGCATGGATTTTCTCCACATTTTGTTAGAAAGCAAGGTAGCAATAAGGGAGCCCATCTTTGGCTTTGTAGCACTACCACTAGTAACAAAAATTAAGATCTCCTAAGATTCGAGTAAAGAATAAATCAACAAGTTACATTTATCTTCTTCATCAAGTTTAACATCTATAGAAGCTAGCTGACTCAAAATCAAATTAAAGGTAATTCAAATATTCTACAACAAAATCATCTTCCTTCATTTTTAGAGAATATAAACATCTTTTAAGATACAATTTATTTGTTAGACTTTTAGGTTGATAGATATTGCCCATCCTCTCCTACTTTGGGACATTCAAGAAGACAAAATTTGTAAGACATAATTGAATAGTTTGTTGTGATTTCTTACCCAAACTTTTCCAATCTTCACTAGACATTCCATCAAGTTTTCTGTATTTCACTACAACTTTCCACTGGTCTCTTTCTTCCAAAAGACACTCCATCTTCAACTTCCACAACTTGTATCTAGAGCCATTAAACTTGTCAATCTCTGAATGAGCTCTTTATTAGCATTAAACTACATATTTCTTATTCAATCTCATTGATCCATATTTCATGAGTCATGGTTCAAAATAATCCATCTCTCATGAGCATGAATGGTGGACATTTAGCACTAATTGCATCTAGGTGATTCTCATAAGGTGAAGCATTGGGACTTCTTGGGAGGTCACCCATCCTAGTACTACTCCAAATCAAGTAAGTTTAACCATGGAGTTTCCCCTAAGATCAAACCCACTTAGCTTGCTACACATTCGACACTCTAAAAAACAACGTTGACTTGATACTAGGGCAAGATTATTAAAGTATATCACTACTCCCATCAAGACAACTAATCAAGTGTGGCACTCCACAAGTGATTTGGGAGGAAATGCAGAAGATGTGTGAGATTATTGACACTTGTCAACTAGTAAATTTAATTATGTAATTATGTAGTCTCAAGGTTAAGGATAATAAAAGATTATTTCCTATCTGAATAAGTTGGAAGAGTATAGGGCCAAGCTTATGGCTCTAAGAAAATCTCTTAGTAAGATGATAATTAGATTTCCACTCTTATTCTTGAGAATCTTCTAGTGTCATATGGTAATTTCTTAATTCTCATTCAAGATGATAATAAAATGAAGAACACATCATGGAATGATCTCAAGAAACAAGTATTGGAAAAAGAGAAAAAGTTGAATCAATTGAATCTGCTTGGTTCATATCCCCACAAGCCCTTGTGTCTACATTGAAGGGCCCCACTTATTAGAAGAAAAACTTTTAGAAGAAGAATAAGTATCAAGAGAAAGGATAAAAGAAAGTGAATCAAGACAAAAGTCAATCTATTTAAGCGAGTTGGCAAGTAGGAAGAGTCTAAATTCAAGGGAATTTGTTATAGTTGTAGACAATTTGTAAGTCATTGAATATAAAAATGTCTAGTTTAGTTCACGAGACAAAAAAAATTAGGTAAAAGAGTGGATGGGTTTGTTGTAGAAGTTGTAGAGACATCTATTTCTAGTGGTGGTGATGTTTGTGGCATGACAACAATGGTTAGTGCTAGTAAGAAGGACATCATATTGGGTTCTTGATATAGGTACCCATAAGCACATTGGCCATGAAAAAGGCAATTTTGTTTCCTAGAAATAAGGAGACCATGGTTAGAATGTTGTAGTTGGTGATGGTCATTCAATACTAGTGCTTAGTGTGTGAACATTGAAATTCAAGAATGACATCTTTGATAATGTTTTTTATGCTTTTGGAATGGTGAAGAATCTTTTGTCAATAAAAGATCCAAAGAATAATCTTGTTGTTGTTACAACTAGTACTTTGAAGGATAATTGGTGGATATTTGACATATTTTGTAGTGAAGAAAATCAAACATTGATTGCTTCAATTGATGATGCTAGTCATTTGTAGCATGAGAGGTTGTGAGATTATAGTTACCAAAGTATTGTTTTCTTGAAGATGCATAATATGATGTATAGTGTTCCATGTGTCACTACATCCCAGGGTGTTTGTGAAGGGTGCATGTATGGGAAACATCAAAGAGAACCCTCTGATAAGAGCACTGCATAAAGAGCATACAAGAAACTTGAGTTGGTGCACAATGACTTGATGGGTCCACAACTATAAATTCACATAGAAATTTGAAGTATGTTTGGGTCATGGTTGAAAACCTTACCAAAAAGACTTGGGTTTACTTTTTGAAGAAAAAGGATGAGGTGTTATCTACTTCCAAGGTATTCAAGCTTGTTGGAAATATGCAGCCATATAGACTATTTCCTCATAACCTAATGAGAGATTAATATGCAAACAATAACTAGAAATCCATATGCAAAAGAATAGACAATCATGCCATCAAAGGTGACACAAGATATACCCTGGGAAAACCCTCATTAAGGGAAAAACCCAGCCTCCAAAAGCATCTATCTATCAAGTATTATTCAACAATAAACATTACAATACATATGCAGAGTCACCATGAATACCCCTGAAGCATCAAGCTCTCTACATGCACTCCATGTGAACAAGCATGTAACCACACATCCCATGCCATGCTTCAAACACTCACAAATGCAACCTGCAAGAGATTCTCAAACAAGCCAAACCCAACCAACAAGCCGACAAGCCAACCTCAACAACTACCCATGTGTTTGCTTTTATAAAGATAAGCTCACACAAATACTAGATGTAGTATGGTAAAACCATCTATCCCAAAACCATGAGCACACTAAAACCATTTACCCCCACATTTAATTATTGGTACTGAGTTTTCACTTTTTCCCCAATAATTAAATAATTACAAATAAATAATTAATTACTCTATGCGTCCCACACACATAAAATAATTAACCCAATGTTACATACAATGGTTACAAGTGACACCAAATAAATATTTAATGTGGTTAAACACATCACCCATGATGCATCACAAATAAATATTTATTTTACATAAATAAATACCATGTTATGTAAGGTGTACAACACACCTATTCCAATAAAGGAAAATGGGAAGAACTAATCTACTAAAAGATTAAAAAAATTATAGATAAAAATGGCACAAACTATGTCAATCAATCATTCTCAAACTTCCTTAAGTAACATGACATAGTAAGAGAATTGATGGTTTCTCATAGTCCACAACAAAATGGGATAGCTAGAAGCCTTCCCTTGCAGTTGGTGGTTGCAGGCTTGGCGCCCCTATTGCTGGTCATGGTGCATTCTCTAGCGTTAGAGATAGCTCAGGTGTTCCCTCTTCGATAGACAGTGGTGCGCCTACTCCTAGTGATGGAAACGTTGTGCCTAGGGAAAACATTAGTGAAATCCCGTGGTCAAATGTGCAAGTGATAGTGGCTTCTCCTATTTGCAATTGTGTTGGAGGTGCAAAGGCTTAGTTTGGGGGTTCTAGTTTTGGCTCCCCACATTTCTACACAATTATTGTTGGTTTGGGGTTTCTGCCTGCCCTTCTCTACATGAAAAACTTTAGCCACTTGTTCACAATCCTCCCCTATCATGGTTTGTGGACATGACATGAATGATAATGAAGAATTCTATCTTTGTCATGGATTGGTCTACAGGTTCAACAACTTGTGGCCTTCTCTTCCTAACCTACAAAAATGGGTCTTGGAATCTTGGAAACCTCTCATTAAGGGCAAGATCGAGTTGTTCCCTTATGCTAGGGGCTTCTTCATAGTGACTTTTTCATCTTCAAGGGGGAGGGATTTAGTGTTGGATGACAAGGTATGGATGTGGGGAGAGCACTCCCTCTTGATCAAGCCATGGTCTATCTCCTTCAACCCCCTCACAAAACCTCTCAGCATCAGGCCAATTTGGGTCAAGCTTTCGAATCTTCCTCTATAGTTCTAGGAAGATTCTTACTATAAGGCCATTGGTAATGCAATAGGTCACTTCCTAAAGGTTGACTCCACTACATCATGGGTCACTCAACGTATGCCCGTATTTTGGTGGACATTGATATTTCCAAATATCTTCATAGGCATGTAGTTCTGATGGTGGAGGATAGTCCTTGGACACAACTGCTTGACTATGAGCACCTCCCCTTCAGATGCAAATGATGTTTTACCATCAACCACTTGGCATTTCATTGTCAGCACTCTTATCGCAAGGGCATAGCTTGGTGGAGGAATACACACAATGGTCACTTGACTATTAACACTTCAGACTCTCTAATGGATAGTTCTTCTCAGGATGACAGGCCTTCTCAAAATGTTGAGTCCTCTCCTCTCATTCCTCCTATGGTGAGACACGCCCCTGAGAGGGTTTCCATTGTACATGGCATGTCCGTTGACTCCTTCCAAGTCCTCTTCTTCTAACCAGGCCCCAGTAGCTACTTCGTCAGTTTCCATTCCCCCATGGTAGGCAGTGTGGGGACCCTAGCTCCAGATTTGTCTTTGGATTGAATGCAACTTTTGACTTCTTTGGATAGACCATCTCCCTCTTTGTGTGAGATGTCTTTGGTGGAGGCAACAATAGAGGATATCCCCCTCCTCTCTTGTTGTTTTGAGGATTTGGGTATTGGTGTATCCTAGATGATAGTTTATAAAAGGAAGAAGGGTCTTTTTAAATTTGCTTTTGATTCCCATAGGTCAAGGGAGTGTGGATTGCTAGGACAAGATTGGGTGTAGTGTAGGTGATTGATCCTTGGGTGATGTGTGTTTAGTTGTTTTGTTGTTGTTGTGTGGCAGATGGGATGCAACTTAGGTCTATGTTATTTGTCTCATATCTCATGGTACTAGTATCATATACCTTATGGCTATTTCTATGTAAAAGGGTTTGGGCCCTTTCAAAAACTTGCTTTTATCAATATCAAAAGAAAAATGGGGTAGCTAGAATCATACACTCATGGAGATCGATAGGTGTATTTTGCAAGCTTGAAAGTTGCCTAAATATTATTAGTCAAAAGTGGTGAATCGTGCTTGTTATATTGGTAATTAGGTGCCAACAAATGCTATAAAGGAGGTCACTCCACAAGAGAAATGGAGTGGTAGGAAGCCTTACTTGTCACGCTTCAAAGTCTTTGTGTATATTGCTTGTGCACATGTTCCTAATGAGAACAAGAAGAAACTTGATGCAAAGAGTTAGAGGTGTGTCTTTATCAGTTATAAGGAAGAATCCAAGGCATAGAGACCATGGGTCTGATGATTAAGAAGGTGCTCATTCATAGAGATTGTGGTAATTGATGAAGGGATGAGTGGACAATATGGTAAGAACACCACAATTACAAATCTACTAGCCCCAAATGTGTGTTCTCCCACTTAAGGTTCCTTGATGTAGAATTCAAGTAGAATATAGATGAAGAGGGGAACGAAAATGTAGTTACTAAGTAGGTTGAGGAAGTGGATGGGACTACACACAAGATGCCAAAAGCCTTAAGCAGTGAAGCAAATTCCTGAATGGGCTAAGTAGACCTTTCATATATGAGGAAGACAAGATGCCAATTTGTACACCATGCTTTGATGGATAAGGTGCAAGATTTGCAAGATTTGAAAACATTCATGGAAGCCAAGGGAAATTTGCATTAGGAAGCAATGATGCATGATGAATATGGTTCTCTCATAAAGAATTAGACTTGGTAGTTATCTTAGCTACCAAAAGGTAAGGATATAGGAAGCAAGTGGGTCTATAGGACCAAGTTCAATTTAGAAGGGGAAATTGAGAAGCACAAAACTTGACTTATAGTGAAGGGGTACTCGTAGACTGAAGGTATTGACTATAATAAGATGTTTGCTCTAGTTTCAAGGTTTACTATGGTGAGAATAATTCTTGTAATTGCAACAAAGTATAAGTGGCAAGTGCATCAGTTGGATGTAAATAGTGCATTTCTTCGTGGTGATTTGAAGAAAGAGATCTTCATCCAACAACCTCTTGGATTCATGGACATAGAGGAACATTTGGTTTGTCAATTGAAGAAGTCATTATATGACTTGAAGCATGTGCCTCATACATGGTATGAAAGGATTCGCCAATATATTCAAGAGTTAGGTTTCATAGACTTCAAAAAAGATGGCAATTTGTATGTTAATAAGATTGATTATGAAATTATCATTATTGTTCTCTATTTGGATGATTTAATTACTAAAATAAAGAAGCAACTAGCCTTACAATTTGAGATGAGAAATTTGGGGTCACTTCAGTGCTTTCTAAATTTACAAGTTTGGCAAGAGAAATATAGGTTTGATGTCTCATAGTTGAAGTATGTGAAATAGTTGTCGACAAGGTTCAAGATGGAGGATGTAGAAGTTATCAAAACTCCATGTGATCCTAGTAGAAATTTGACAAAGGAATCATGCACAAAAGAGGTAGATCCTATATAATATTAGAGTCTAGTGGGAGTTTGTTGTATTTCACTCACACTTGGCTTGATATCTCTTTTTCTATTAGATTGGTGGCTAAGTTTATGCAGGAATCACATAGTAGTTACATAAAAATTGCAAAGCATATCTTGAGATATGTGAACGACACTTTAGATTTTGGACTTGAGTTTAAGAGAGGAGGCGAATGCATTCTCCATGGCTACATAGATTTAGATTGGGTAGGTGATCTTGATGACAAGAGGTCTACTTCTAGAACTATGTCCTCATGTTAGGAAATATGTTGATCTCGTGGTCTTCCAAGAAGTAAAATGTGTTTTAGAATCAGTACTAGAGGCAAAGTACAATGTACTAGCACAAATGTGAGTGAAGTAATGTGGGTGTGAGAGATGCTAGATCACTTGCATGTGTCGAAAGATGTGCCAATGATTCATTGTGGCAATCAAAGTGCTCTTCAAATTTATAAGAATCTTATCTTTCATGCAAGGACTAAGTATATCAAGATCAAGTTTCACAAGATGTGAATTATTGAAGCTTCAATTAGCTACATTATGACGAAGGATCAAGTTGTAGATATCTTCACTAAGCCATTGATGCAGAGTAAATTTCTCATGTTTCAGAAGTAGTTATGCCTTGAAGAGCTTGTCATGAAGGGGGGATTGTGATCATGACATTCTCTTACTTGTCTTTGTATTATTTGTGTTACACTAAATGTGTGGTAAATCCTCCAATTTTATATCAAGGGGGATGTTAGAATATTAATGTTGTATTGCATTTATGTCTTATAGTGATTTAATGCTTATAAGTGAATCGGTGATGTAATATTGCTTTAATGACTATATTTAAGGTATGTAGGCTTATCCCGCATAGAATGTACCTCATAGGCCACTGGTTTAATGATTCTACTTAAAGATATTAGTTATAGTATGATTGTTATTAAAGCTATGCAATAGTATAACTGAGAATTCAAACAACAAGTTAATGAAAGGGTACCTAATGTACTTATTTTTTAATTCATTCGTTTGCATGTTTTCATGTTTTTCTTCAATACGCAAGTCCTATTGCTTACTAAACCTCCTCGACTTTGAAAACCAAAAAAATACCCAAGCTTTAAAAAAATGCCCCCTTCCTACAAACTTGTAAAATATACTACTTTTTTATGGGTTAAAAATCTCCTTTTTATAAGCTTAAAAAAAGTTTTCCTACAAATTGAATATTGAAATAGCTTAAAAATTCCATTTCTATAAGCTTCTTTAAAAAAATAAATCTGTGCTTTCAAATTGAATAGTGAACTACTAAAAAAAATCTCTTCTTTCAAATTTAGTGAACTACTAAACAAATATCTAGTGCTTACAAAAATCTTATCCAATTTCTTTTTTGGTTCCATAGTTTTTGTGATTTTCTTATTTTCAATTTTTTTTTGATTTTTTCCAATTTCTTTTTAAATTTTTATTTTTTATTTTTTCAAATTTCTTTTTTGGTTTTTATTTTTTATTTTTTCTAATTTCTTTTTTTGTTGGATAGTTTTTGTTAGTTTTTATTTTTTCCAATTTCTTTTTCAAATATGGAAAAAAGATATCCCTCGGAATACATTTTTTTAAATATAAATATACTAGTAGATAACTTAAAAATGGCTTTCCCACAAACTTCTAAAAAATTTCATTTTATTTTAAACTAAATACCCCTCCTAAAAGTGCGGGTTGAAATTCCTTATAAAACAAAAACAAAAAATCCTTACATCATTTTTTTTTTAATTTTTACAATTAAAAAGCATAAACAGGTGATACTCATCAAATTTAATGCATCGATGTTGAGTGAAATTAATCTTATCTCGAATTTGACGTGAAGATATGGCAGTACAAACTTGTTTATAGGACAAAGTGCCCAACCATGCATACAACCAGGGTCAAACCCAACGAAGACCGAAACAAAAAAAGAGGAGGTTTTCCACGTTTCTCAGGGAAGCCCAGATCTCGAACTTGTTTTTTAAATTGAGCTGGAAACATTTTCCTGAACCCTAATCTTGCATCCAAAATCTAAGCTGGCGATCAAAAAAACTCAAATTTGAGCTATAAAAACGCTCAAAATAGTACAGATTTCATTCAAAGGCATACACAATCTTATATCCAGAAGGGCGCTATAAAAATCTCGCACCCAGAAGACTTCCGGAGCTGGCATTGTGATCAGGGCCACACCCACTTCCAGATCTGAAGAAAAATGGTAAGCAAATTAGAGTCTTCAAAACAGTACTATGCAACCAGTACTCTTATTATAGGATATGCCTTATGCTCTAGCCTTCTTGCTGTTATAAATAAGTATGCAATCACCAAGTTCAACTATCCAGGCCTTCTGACTGCCCTGCAGTATTTGACTAGTGTAGTAGGTGTCTGGGTTTTTGGTAAATTGGGTTTGTTGTATCATGATCCATTTGTGTGGGACACTGCTAAGAAATTCCTGCCTGCTGCTTTTATTTTTTTCTTGGCAATTTTCACTAATACAAGCCTTCTCAAGCATGCCAATGTGGATACTTTTATCATGTTCAGATCTTTAACCCCAATTCTTGTAGCAATTGCTGATACTGCATTTAGAAAGCAGCCTTGGCCTAATAAGTATACCGTCATAAGCTTATTGGTCATATTGGGGGGTGCAGCTGGGTATGTCGCAACTGATTCTGCATTTACGTTGACTGCCTATTCATGGGCTTTTGCTTATCTGATCACTATTACTACAGAGATGGTTTACATTAAGCACATGGTTACCAATCTAGGGTTGAATACATGGGGGTTTGTGATTTATAACAATTTGCTGTCCTTGATGATGGCACCCGTGTTCTGGTTATTGACTGGGGAGTATGCAGAGGTTATTTCTGCTGCAATGGATGCTGGTGCCAGTGGCTTGTTGAATTTAGATACAATATTTGCAGTGGGATTGTCCTGTGTTTTTGGGTTGGCTATCAGTTTTTTTGGATTTGCAGCTAGGAAGGCTGTTTCTGCAACTGCATTTACTGTGACAGGGGTAGTGAACAAATTTCTGACTGTGGTTATCAATGTGCTGATCTGGGACAAGCATGCCAGTGCTGTTGGCCTTGTCTTCCTTCTCATGACTATTGTGGGTGGGGTTCTTTACCAACAATCTGTGACAAAGGCCCCTGCTCCTCAAACCGAGAGTGGGAGCAGTATCAAACTGGAGGACCAAAAGGGTCATGAAGAAGAAACTAATTTGGATGATGAGGAAAAGGGTCTCCTTAGAAGGTCATGAGGTACGATGATCCTGGGATTGGTGATTCTCACTAGATAATTATATTTTTAACGGGTCTGTTTGTTTCTCAAAATCTTAGATTCCCAATGCCTCTCTTATAAAGAATTCCAGAGATGCAATGCAGTAAACATAATATGCTATTTACAGCTCAACGGACAAAGAAAATTGCCTTGAAAATACAAAAAAAGTGTTGCTAGAATGGCCCTCCTGCAATTTTTTATTATTTGGATCTGCAAAGATTTTTTGCTTACATGCCAGTGAAGGCAGTAGAGATCAGCTTTTGTTTAAATTTCATGGCATCCAAGTGTATTAGTTAGTTATGAGTCCACACGGTAGATCCATGCTGCCATTTCATTATTTAGTTATTGATAATTCTTTCCTGTGCCTTGCAGGCCTTAAAGATACATAATAGTTAATTTTGTTCATCACTTGTGTAATTTTTCATAATGCGAGGTTCTTGACAAGAATATGTTCTAGTAGTCTAACTTATATTTTTTTGCATGAACAAGGCTGGATGCTGATTGATTTCATAGACAAAACCAGTAATCCATTTTCAACAAGCTGATTTTCTTGTAAATGGTCAGCAGGTAATTTTATTTTCACTCAATCATAACATCCAAATCCAATTATGAGATCTCATTACTAGGTACGTGATGAACCTGTGGGTGACTATTGGAAGATTTCTTGTCTTTCTTGGGAAAGGATTCTAATTGCTGAAGGTGACTGATTAGATATCATTGTTGCAGATTTGTTGTTAGGAAATGATCTGACAATTGTATGTATTATTGTTTGGGAATCTATATTCTATATTATCAACGAAGGAATATTATAATGGTATTTCAGTTGGCTGGGCCGCTGGATGTTGACATCTTTGAGGTTTGGGAAATCCATTTGGATATTTCTTTGGTTTCAGTCATTCAAATTTGCAAACCTATTCTAGATATGAGAGAGTTAACAAACTTATAAAGATATCCATTGATTGCAATAAACAATACTGGATAGTTACTGCATGTCTAATGTTTTCATAGCAAAATAGAGGACACGGTAATGGAGTTGGAGTGCATAGTGATTGTTGCGTGCAATTCAAAGAATAAGCAAAATGTTGCAAAACAACTCACGCTATGCATCATGTTATATGAACCACAGTATCGAGGAGGACTGGCCAATTTTTTCACATTCAGATCATGGAAAAGCTTCAAAAAATCCCAGATTATAATGATATTCAGATTATTTTAAAGCTTCAACAGGTGACAGACAGCTTTTGTCAAGCAAGGATAATCAAATTGATGACAAAGTGCAGCATTGGATGATGATAACCTTGCCAGATTGACCAAAACACAATGGAATATTTGAAGTTCAGGTTTTTAGTTTTATATTTATTTTATTCTTTTAATCCAGTTTTTAATCTGAAAAATCTAAACTCAAATTACACAGGATGAGCCCAGGTAACTTTTCAATTGAAAGACCATGCTCTCAGCAGCTGTGGCTGCATGTTGTTGTACGGTTAATAGAGCAGGCCAAATTAAGATGCATGATGTTCTAGCAATAATTTTTGACAGATTCCAGCTGTAGATCCTGTCGATAACACTGACCTAGGTGTCTGTATCAGTACCACTTCAACAAGACTATGTAGTATATTTCTAGGAACTTAGGATTATCACCTTCCTAATGGTTGCTTTCTTTGTACAATACAGGCTCTTGGCTTTCTATAGTTGGTTTCTAGTACAAGCACCTAATCAGGCAACACATGTTGGATGTGAGTCTCGTTCCTTTTGTCACCCAATACATACCCTTTCCAATCGTTATTGATATGCCAACAAAGCACCCGAATGCAAAGTTATGAGTAAATTGATATGAATAAAAAACATTTCATGTGAGGTAGTTTTTGTTCCCTAAGGGATACATAAATCATAATCCACCAGGTCAGTCACCTTCAACACAAAACCCATGGCTTTCAAACACCAAAATTACAATTTACCAGGATGCTTAACAAGTTAATTACTAGAAAACCTATAATTGGTGGATTTTATTTCAGGTATTCCCATACCAACTTTATGTTTTTATGCCCAAACAAACTATGAAATCTCGCATAAAGAGTTTGTGATTCTGCTCTATCAAAAATTCTTCCTTTAAATGATGCCATTTAGCACACATTTTTTTCCAGTCGAAAGCATAATACTTGTATTTGCAACTGGCAATAAAATAGTACATCGATAGAATCAAGAGAAAAGTTGTTATGGTGTAGAAATATGAAGAATTGACTGTATCGTTAAATCTTGTTTGTACGGGCAACTATTGAATTTGGAAGTTATATTTATATTCTTATATTCTTTATAACTTGACCTGAATGCTCTTTATCTTCCCTGACCATCTAGTACTGATGTTGCTGTGCTGCCCTTCTGTTGATGGTGATATGAAATGGAGGTGGTATAGATAGGTTAGATACCCTCTTTTGTTTATTTGATTCTGTTATGGTGGACTTGAACAATGTATCGCAGAAACAATTTTTTTTTTTTGTTTAAAGCGGTAAATCTTATGTGTCCTTTGTCTATCCTGTAGTACGTCTTCTTTGTAGGAGGTTCAGTTTACAACAAGAACTTGAAAAGGTCATGGAACAGGGGTAGCTAATAAAAAATGCTTAATGCTTGGCTTTTTATTTTAGTGCCCCACTATTGTTTATTGATCTATTTGATTAAATATGGCATGACATTTACTAATGCCATTTTGCAAGTATTACATTTCAAATGTTGCATGAGGCTTCACTTTGAAGATTGAAAAGTACATTGTTATTCGAAAAACCATGTCAATCTTTTAATGAGCGTGTTCCTTTCTAGATCAATAAACATTGGCTCTGGTTACAGCAAACTTTCTAAGAGATCTTGGAGATCAGGAATCCTATATTTCTAAAATATAGTGGATTTTTTTTTAAGGTACAGTTCAATCCTAACATCAGAGAATTTTGGGTCTCACCGTTTCAATCTGACAAAGTAGCAGATGAAATTGCTGAATTATTGCAGTGAATAAGATTAAAGATCTCCAGCCTGTGGGTCTGACAATAAGCAACAGACAGGGAAGATGATCAAACGTTTTTCAATTATTAAACTCTTGATGGAGGGTATTGGCCTGTTTTATCTATAGAGATCCACCAAAAATGCAAGAGATCCTAGATCAAGGAAAGATAGGACACACTCTTCTCTATGTGGTAGTCCGATAGTCCTCGATCCAAAGAAAGATGGTTTGCAACTCTTGTGCATTGACTATCAGTTACTCAACAAGAAAACATTGATGAATTTTTGGATTAACCATGAGGTGCACAATAAATTCACCAAGGTTGATTTGAAGATTGGTTATCATAAGGTTTGTGCCAATCCTCAAAATTTTTGGAAGACATTTTTCAAGATAAAAGAGGACACTAACTTCTCCATCATTGTGTATTTTGATGACGTCATTGTAATATTCAACAAGACTTAGGAGGAGCATGCTCAAAACATTGTGTTTTGGACACAATTATGTCAACACAAGTTTGGAAGCTAACATAGGCAAATATACATTGGGTAGAAGGCAAATCTAGTATTTGGCTACATCATTGATTGAGATGGCATTCAATTAGATTTAAAAAAGAGTAAGGTAAATCCAAGATTGATTACTTTACACCACCTCATAGATCTGAGTTTTCTTTGACTTGCTAACTTTATCATAGGTTTGTCCAGTGATTCTGTCTTGGCTGTTGATTTAGACCAACTATGTTCCACCACACAATTGCTTAACAACATACTTTGAAGAGCCCAAATAGTGACTTTATGCAACACTAGTCTTAGCTATGCGATAATGGTGGCACCCTTCAATATTGGGTTCATTGTTCAGATTATACACTTGCTACAATTGTCATCCATCATTGAAGTTTAGTCTTATATTATACAAAAACATTTGAGGACACAAAAAATTGCTATTCCACCTTAAAAAAAAATCTTTGCCATTGTATGCATTATCAAACATCATCATTACATTTTGGAGAGGAGACCTTAATTCACTCAAACCAACAATTGCTTTAGTTACTAGTATACCTATATTTTAAAAATATATCTAAAGTACGTCGAGAGATATCCTTCTTGAGGTGCCTATTTTTTAATCAATTTACTACACATAGGTGGAAATATGATTTAGATATATTTTTTAAATATAGGTATACTAGTAGCATCTGCAACGACAAGCATAATTCTAACTATATTATATATCTTATTAAGAATTATTATTATTAAATAATATAATATTATAACATAGATTAGATATATTATTATAATATATTATATCGACATATTTTATACTAAACTAAGCCTAAAGGTCTTAACCCTAATTATATTATATTATATAATTATATAGGTTAGATATATTATAATAATTATATATCATTTTTTGAGGTTCGAATGAATGTTAGATTTAGATTTATGGTTTTGTTTAGGATTAGACTTATAAATAGGGTTAGATATAGGGTTAGGCTTATAAATCAATGGTACATGTAATCATTTGATTATGGGTAGAATTAGAATTAGGGTTTTGTTTAAGAATATAGTTAAGGTCAAGGTTATAACCCTAATTCTAATCATAATTCTAACCCTAACAATAATCCTAATTCTAACCCTAAACCTAATTGTACCTCGAACCCTATTTCTACCCCTAGATCTACTTAACCCTAATTCTAACCCAAAACCTAATTCTATCTCTAATTGTAATTGTATTGATAATCTTAATTTTATCCTTAATTTGATAAATCTAACGCTATCCCTAAATGTAACTGTAACCGTAATGTTAATTGTATTCTTAATACTAACCATAATTCTATGTATAATTCTTACCTTGATTCTATTTGATTATGGTTAAAATTAGAATTAGGGTTAGATTGAAGGTTATGATTACAATTAGGGTTTGGGTTAGGTTTAGAACCAATGTTAGATTAGAATTAGGGTTTTGTTTACGAATATAGTTAAGGTCAAGGTTATAACCCTAATTCTAATCATAATTCTAACCCTAAACCTAATTGTACACCTAACCCTATTTCTACCCTTAGATCTAATTAACCCTAATTCAAACCCAAAACCTAATTCTATCTCTAATTGTAATTGTATTGATAATCTTAATTTTATCCTTAATTTGATAAATCTAACGCTATCCCTAAATGTAACTATAAACCTAACGTTAATTGTATTCTTAATACTAACCATAATTCTTACCTTGATTCTAACCAAAACATAATTCTAACCCAACCCCAACCCTAAACCTAACCCTAACATTTAAGCCAATACTAACCCTAATTCTAACCTAACCCTAAGTCTAACACTAATTATAAATGTAACTCTAATTGTAACACTAATTCTAACCATAACTCTAACCCTAATAATAACCTTAATTGTATTTCTAACACTAAACCTAATTCTAACCATAAATATAATTCTAACCCTATTTTAATTATAACTATAACCCTAAACTTAACTCTAATTTTAAACAAACTATAACCCTAATTCTAATCATAGATTGAACTCTAATTATAACCTAAACCCTAACCCTAAATGTAGCCCTAACTTGTAATTCGAACCCAAATTATAATGATAACCCTAACCTTAATCCTTTAAACAGTAATGCTAACCTTAGCTCTAATTCTAACCCTAAATCTAATTCTTACCTAGACCCTAACCCTAACCTTAACTCTAACCATAACCCTAATTCCCTCCCTAATTGTAACCCTAACCCCAACCCTAATTCTAACCATAGTTGTAACCCTAATTCTAACTCTAACCATAATTCTTATTGTAGGTAATTCTAATTGTAACCCTAAACCTAACCCCAAGCTTGATTCAAACCTTAACCCTAATTCTAATCCAAATTCTAATCCTAAACCTAAACTTGTTTCTAACCCTAACCCTAATTCTAACTATAATTCTAAGTCTAATACTTATCCTAACTCTTTACCTAATTGTAATCCTAACCCTAATACTAATCTTAACCCTAACCTTAGTTCTACCTATAACTATAACTATATTTCCAACCATAACCATAATTTTAACCCTAGCCATAATTCTAACTTTAATTCTAATCCTAATCCTAACTATAATTGTAACCCCAACCCTAACCATAATGCTAATTCTAATTGTAACCCTAATTATAACTCTATTTGTAATTGTAAACCTAACCATAACATAATTCTAACCATAACCCTAATTTTAATTGTAATTAGATATCTCTACCTCTAATTCTAATTGAACCCTACCCTAAGACAAATTCTATCTATAATCGCAATTCTAATTTCAATTCTAATTCTAACCCTAACAATAACCCTAACCCTAATTGTAGTCCCAACTTCTAATTTCAACGCTAACCCTAACCCTGACCCTAATTCTAATTCTAACCATAATCAAATGATTACACTTAGCATAACCCTAAATATAACCCTAACGTTAATCCTGACAATAATTCTTAGAACCTTAACCCTAACTCTACCTCTAGATCTAGTTAACCCTAATTCTATTCTTACTTCCAACCCTAATCCCAACCCTAACCCTAACTCCAATTCTAATCCTAATTATAACCCTATACCTAATTCTAACAATATCCATAATTTTAACCCTATTTTAATTGTAACCCTAAGTCTAACCCTACTTCTAAAAATATAAGCCTAACCCTTACCCTAATTTTAACACTAATACTAACTATAGTCCTAACCCTAATGTTTAGGAGAATACTAATTAAAATTATGATTAGAATTAGGGTTATAACCTTGACCTTAACTATATTAGTAAACAAAACCCTAATTCTAATCTAACCTTGTTTCTAACCATAAATTTTGTAATCCCATATCTTGTTTTTTTGCATTCTAATTTTTTAAATAAGAGCTTTGCCTTTTTCTTAAAATTTTGTAATTGTTTAACTATATTCTTTAAGTATATGCATATTTATATTTTAAAATATATATTCTTTAACCATTTCATCTAACTATGCATATTCTTTTAAAAAATATGCATATGTTAGTTTTTCTTATACTATCAAATATTTGTCATATTTGTCAAATATGATATATTATTATTCAAATAATCCATTACTTCTTCTATTATGATATATTGTTATTCAAATAATCTATTACTTCTTCTATTATAGATAATTTATATAGATAAAAGAATGAGTTGTTTCTTTTCTACTTTGGAGAAGCTTTTTCGTTTGAAAAGAGAAAGAAAACTAAAATCAGTAACTTTAAAGCAAACTTAAAATGGAAAAAGATAAAGAAAAAAAATTTAGAAAGAGGAAATGATTCATTAAAATATAATATAATATTAGCAATGATAATATAATATATATTATCAAGATTTTCAAATATAAGGTAAATAAAATTAAATTACCATCTATATTTAATTTTTAATAAAAATTTTAAACATGGCAAAAATAATCCAAATATGAAGAATAAGGCTAAATAATTATTCATTTCTAAAACTTAGTGAAATATTACTATAATACATTTATTAAAAGCATCAATAAAATTAAAAAAGTATGTTTCTAATTTTTAAACAACATACTAATTCTTTTCATAAAAGCAAATCTAAACAATAATTTAGAATTTCTTTACACTACTTCTTCATTTCATTTTTTTGTTTGCTACACAAGTTTTAGAGTTGAGCAAGAAGGGGTTTTATGAGATGAGGTAAATTTATTCACTCTTCATGGATTTGCTGTTGTTGATTTTTTTTTTCCTATTTTCATTTTTATTTGGCTAATTTGACACTTTTCTAGGATGTGAGTTGTTGCAAGGATGAACCGTTTTGAAAGCTTAAATGAAGAAATCTTGCCCAAATTTTAATTTATCTAATTCAGAAAATCCCAAGAATCCAACATGGGGGTTTCCACTTCAAATGCTTGTATGGAATCTGACCCAGATCTAGCCTCTCATGCAATAAAAAGGATTTGATTTAAAATTGTGTTGAAGAGTTTTCATTCATGTACATCCAGAGGATAAAATCAAAATATAAATAAAATAGATTGTTCTATTTCTTTAAATGGAATGAATTAATCTTATTCTAGTTTTCTCTTCTTTTTTTAAAACAATTAATTTTTTTTTAATTATGAATAGAATGATTTTCTATGCATGTGTAGGGGCTAATATTTTATATAGATGTGCTATTTTTTTTTTTTAATTTTTAATTTAAGAATAGAATATTGTTTTTTATTTTATTATTTATTTCTTTTGTTTTATATAAAATATAAACTCATTATATTTAATATTATATTATATGTATCACAATTTATTTTATTTTAATTTATAAAAAAATAAATATTATAAATTCTATAAAACAATTCCAATTTTCTAAAAGCATGAATTTTTATTTATTCTTAAAATCTGCTCTTTCCTTCTTTTTTTATCTCTTTCTAAATAAACGTGATTTTCCCCATTTTTAAGTCTCTTTAGGCAAAATAAAAATGGTTTTACTCCCATCTTTAAGGCCTATTTGATAGCTCATACTGCACTAAAAAACCGTTCATATTTTAATGCCTCATCTTTTGTTTTAACCTGCTAATAAGATTTTGTTCATAACATGACAGCCTATTCTTTTCTTTCAAAATTTAATTCAAAGGCCCCTATCTTGGCAGTTGCAACTTTGACAGGTGTGGGAGTTAATTATTGAGAGGTGAGTTGAAAGGAAATGGGCATTGAATGGTGGGTACAATGGACATGCAAACATGGAGCATTTTAATTTAGTTGTTTTGTTTTTAAATATTATTTCACACAGGTGGCACCATCATTAAGGCTCTACAAAAACAAAACAATGGTGGCAGGTGCCTTGCCCACCTTAACATAATTTTTTTTCAATTTTTTTATTTAATTTGTGGGGATTTTTTTGAATTTTTTGAATTTAATTTACATAATTTTTGTTTACTGTAGGACGCCTCTCGGCGTAATTACATACATAGAGCAAGTTGGAGAATTTGCATTAAATGAAGTGGATGACCTACTTGCAACAATTTCATTTGGGTATCAAACCCAAGAAGGGAGAAGACAACAATGTTATAGGTTTCCATAGGTAACCTCTTATCTAGATTCTCTTCATGATGCTTGACACAAGAGGCCACAACTAGTTGTGCTAAGTTTCTCTTCACCTATTTGATTCAAATGTTGTGAAAGCATATGTTAATTTAGCATAGGATAAGCAACTTGTGAATCACTATTTGTCCAAATAGCTTCTCTACATCCTTTGGCATCTTTGCATCCTTGTAGACATTTATTGCCAACAATAAATTTGGGTGGTGCAACATACCAAGATTGGAGGATAGTTTTGGGGTAATTAAAGCACTATTGCTTACAACATTTATTATGGTCTCATATGTGGGATGACATGGATGAAAATAAAGCACTAGAGTTACCTTTTTTTTTCATAAGTTCCTTTTGAAAAATTGCCATTATATTTGCATGCAAGAAAAGCATCAACGCACCTAAATCAATGTGTTTCTTCTCCAACAAAGTCTGATTAGACTTCAAGCTTCTAATATCCACTGTGTTGGTTGTAAACCAAGGTTTATAAGTCAGTTATGGAGGAACTTGTGGGATTGTTTAGATGTACAAATGGATTTACCTACTATATTTCATCCCTAGACAAATGAGTAATATAATTCATCAATCATACTATGGTCGAATTGTAATATATACAACAATGCACACCAACACATTTGGGATGAAAGTATTCCATTCATTTAACATGTCTACAATAGAGATTTTCATAGTTCTACATGACATGGTTCCTTTCATGTGCCACCCACCTTTTGTTGGACTATTAGGAGGAGGAAATGGACGGGTACAAGAAGCTCTTGCAACACATTAAAAATGTTCACTCGTAGGTTAATCAAATACTTTTATGTAACATAAATACAAGGAGTGTCATAACACTCATTGCACACCTCACAAGTTCAAGGTAGGTGAGAAAGTCTTGTTCCCTCTTCAAAAGGAACACTTAAGAGGGTTAACATCAAAAGATCAAGTCATTTACTTGTAAACCCACACTTGAAAATAAAGAGTTGGACTTGCGTGATGAGGGAGCTTGGCATTTGAAGGAAAATGTCTTAGGTTAAAGAAGAAATCAACATACTTGTAACTTTGGTCTATAGGATGAATGTCCAAATCTATGTAGTTTATTTGAGCCTTAGGGGGAGATGTGAAATTAGCTAAATGTTTGAGGATAGTGGCTTCAAGTAACATTAATCCAACAAGCTGGGGTACCCAAATTAAATAATATATTTCAATTTTCTCCTCATCTAAGTATTAATTTCAACTACTAAGGAGGAAATAGGTGTGTGACTTTTCAGTTTTAGGCTCTCCATTTTGATTTCCACTGAGGACATGGATGTGGTGACTTTTCGGCGTCTTTTTGAAAATGTATAAATGAGTTCAATTCAAAGCCAAAAGGGAGGAGTTCGAGGCATACATCTCTTCTCACGAGTTTGTCAAACTGCAACATACATCTCATCTAAGGAGTTTGCTAAGTCATGGCATACATCTCCTTCGATGAGTTTGTCAAATTATATGAGCTCTTTCAAATGGAGTCTCCAGGGCATACATCTCTTTCACGAGTTTGCCCAAATTGTTTTCCAAGGCATACATCACTTCCATGAGTTTGCCCAAATTGTTTGAACTCTTCATATTTCAAATAAAAATATGCTTCACATATTATTTGATGTGTGTTTTTATTATAAAATCTTTTCGCACATTGTTTGTCGTGTGTTTTTATAATATCGCAAGTTCCTCACTAGGGTATTGTCCCCTGAATTAGTTTTAGATCAGTGGTTTCAGAGCCTATAATTCATCCTTCATCTTCTCACTGTATTTGCGAGCTTGAATTTTGTAATCCCTCGAGTTGGTTTAGTTGAGGCTTTTCATCCTTAGATTGCACTTGATTGCTCAGTTTGGAGCCATTCAGACTCGAGACTCTCAGAAAAACAAAGATGGTTATGCCATTGTGGCCCAACAAGTTCTATGGCAGTAGCCTTCCAAGGCCCAGGGTGTACAATGATCTTAAGTTTCAACTTAGAGAGTCGATCCAACCCTGGGTGTGACAGCCTCATTGTTGTCATGGGCAGCCTCTTCCACGGTTGGAAGTGCATGGCAGGCAAGATCGAGGAAAGCTTTAAAAAAAAAGCTCAGAGACGAGCATGAAGAAGACACTAGAAAGCAGACCAGAGACAACGAGAAGATAAAATTAGAAAAGTCCCATACCAAAGTCATTTCTGAATTAGAAAGCCCCATGAGAATTGATTCTACCCCTCTTCTTGACAAAAGCCCCGTAGAGTCCCAACTATTTAACCAGAAATGGGTTGGTGAAGACAACTTGGAGGATGAGGATTGCCCCATTGTTGTGTTAGAGTCCATCTAAAAATCTAAAAAGAAGCGTTTGCCTCATGTTCGAAGGCAGCTCAGAAGATTGGGCGAGGGTTTTAATGAGCAAGCCCAAGCTGTAGCAATCGATTTGGGGTTTGTATCCCACAAAGTGCAGTTTATGACATGTATCTACATCAATGAGGTAGCTCGGCAAGGAAACATAAGTGTTCGATTATGTGGCTCTTCCTAATAAGACCATGAAATCGACAACTCCAAGGAAAAATGTGAAAGAAGAAGAAAAGATTTGGGTTCGGGCATCATATGTGGCTACTTGTTGGGTTGAAACACAGTCGAATGGGTTCTTGAACAAGACTCTTAAGGACCCCATTACTTTCGATGAAGAAATTCAACAGTTCCTCTACAAAGCTCTGGTCATTCATCTGCATCTTGATGCCTGCCATCTGGCCCTAGATTACAATGATATTGTTGAGGGGTCTCATTGCTGAAGCCACACAACTTATAGATGAATTGTCTTCCCTGATCAATGAATCTCATGAAAGGGTTTATGTATCCTTTGCAATGGGAGCTGCAAACATGCCCATTTTCTCCAAAAAAGCCTCACGAATTTCTCCATTTGCTGCCCTATTTCCTTCATCATAGAATCACAATTATTCATGTCGTGCAGAATCACTGTCATCAGACATAGATTCAGTGTGTCATCATTTCTTATTGCCAAGGATTCCAACAGCATAGGCCACTACATAATATGCCAGGGATTTCAGACTATAATACTCATGTCCATAATATGCAAACCTTGATGATGCTACAGAAAAAGGAGATATGATGGTTACCAAAGGCATACAATTTCCCACTCTCGAAGTGGCAAAATCATACTCACATTCAAAGTCACCTCTATATGGATCAAGTGGATGAAATTCCAATCGACAGAAATAGCATATTTCAAGCTGGTGCACTGGGGCCCATTGCCTCTCAAGGGGGAACGAATGATCCAACAAGCTGGGGTACCCAAAGTAAATAATATATTTTAATTTTCTCCTCATTTAAGTATTAATTTCAACTACTAAGGAGGAAATAGGTGTGTGACTTTTTAGTTTTAGGCTCTCCATTTCGACTTCCAATGAAGACATGGATGTGGTGACTTTTCAGCTTCTTTTTGAAAATGTATAAATGAGTTCAATTCAAAGCCAAAAGGGGGGAGTTCGAGGCATACATCTCTTCTCATGAGTTTGCCAAATTGCGGCATACATCTCATCTGAGGAGTTTGCTAAGTCATGGCATACATCTCCTCCGATGAGTTTGTCGAATTGTATGAGCTCTTCCAAATGGAGTCTCCAGGGCACACACCTCTTCCATGAGTTTGCCCAAATTGTTTGAACTCTTAATATTCCAAATAAAAATATGCTTCACATATTATTTGCTGTGTTTTTACAACAAAATATTTTCGCACATTGTTTGTTGTGTGTTTTTATAATACCGCAGGTTCCTCACCAAGTATTGTCCCCTGAATTAGTTCCAGATCAAACACTACTCAGTGAGTAAGAGAATTGAGTAAAAAGGACCCTAGTGAAATTGTGTAAGTTTATTTTCATGTCTTTTCATTAACGTTTCAAATCACACTTTGTGATCCATCATCAAGATAAAAATGTTAAGATGATTGCAAGAATAGTCTAATAAATAGTGAGAGATGCCAAGTTGATGTAGAAATTAAAGAATTCAACAAAAAAACAACTAAAAAGATGGAGATGAGGGTTAGCTAATGAGAGAATTTCTATAAGAGGTCAATAAATGGAATGTAGCGAGATCCTCTATGAGGTCATAATTGAAAACGAATTGAATTGGTTTATGACAAGTTTTGTTACTATGAGGGATAACCCACTTGGGACTAGGTGTAGCATTTACTTCATCAGTATTAAGGTTTGCAAGTCAACGCATTTAGTAGTTCACCCCTTTTGACTAAGGAAATGAACCATGTTGGAATCTTTTGAGGTTGAAGCATCGAATCCTAGAGTTGAGGTGGTTTATGGAAAGTTTTCATACTATGAGGGACAAGCTATTTGGGACTAGCTATAGCATTTACTTCATTAGTATTAAGGTTTGCCAAGTCAATACATATTTAGTTTTTTTCTTCCCCTTTTGACTAAGGAAACAAACCATGTTGGAATCTTTTCAGATTGAAGCATCAAAGGCCAAGGTTGAATATTTAGGGGTTGAGGTTGAAGGTATAGAAAGAGGGCTTTGGAGTGGATTTGCCATGGTATTCCCAACTTGACAATGGCCTGGCATAGGATTCATGTGTATCCCTAAGTTGGCATTTAGAGGGGCTATGGGTTTAAGGTTGCTCGGAGAGTGGAATTCATTGGAGGGTTGCATAAACATGTCGATAACAAGTTGTTTTTGAACCCAAGGCAGTCTTTGAATTAATTTGTTATACTTGCTACATGTGACCATGTCATGATCCCAAATTTCATGGAACGAAAAATACTTGTAAATGTTATATTCTTTAGGTCTTCTATTTTGATTTTGGTTAAAGTTCTGTTGTCGGTATACTTTTAAGGGCGAATGTGGTTTTGGTTCATGCGTTGGGAGAATTCAATGACTTTGATGGTGGGATTAGGGTGTGTGTTCTTTTTCCTTCCATTTTTGCTCCTATTTGTGGTGCTTATTATTATGGTTGTTTTTCTTAGCCAAAGGGGAGTGAGAAATGCCATCTATCATGGCATTCTTATTTCTCTTATTGAATTTAAGGGTTGAATTAGTATTGTTGTTTTTCCTCATATTGGCTAATCTCTCATTAAACTCGCATGTCTTCCTACCATTTTTTATGATAGCTTGATCAATTTGAAGAGCACTATCTAGAGCATCCTCATAAGACCTATACAGGGGTAAAGTAGAATTTTATGTTGTGTTAAACTCTACATTTACAATATGTGAGCTGGGTTGTGGAAATGAGGAAAAATTGTAAACTAGAATACAACATATGGAAGTATAAGAATTGAAAACAAAAGGTAGAAGCAAAATCAACAGAGAATGAGGAATGGAAAGATAACATAAGAATAATGTAATATGCCTTAATTTTTGAAATGGACTATGTGCGGGATTCTGCGGCGAAGGTGTCTGATCGCGGGCCGAGTGTGGAGTTTGTGTGTGGTCTTGTGGTGTCTGATTGCGGGCCGTGTGAGCTTCTGTTGAATTCTCGCGGTCTTCCACTACCTGGGATTCTTGGGAGCGCTGAAGTTTCATCTGGTCGAGGGGTGTCTTCTCTTGCTGGGCAGGAAAAACCCCCGTTAATTGATTTAAATGGGAGCACGAGTCAGGATTCTAAGCCGGCTGCTGGTCAGTCTGATGGAAATTTAGGAAATGACACTGCTAAGATAGCTTCAGGTCATCCTCTGAAGTCTTTCTCTGATGTTGTCCTCATTTCTGGAGCTCATAATCGCTCATCACAGGCTAGGGTTAGGCCTATGCCTTGCAACCGTTGTGATGCCCCGTCATGCAACCCTAGAGTGTTAGACTAACAAGTGCAAAATTTACAGAAATATTTTTTTTTGAAGCAAGTAAATGCATTACTAATATACAATTAGGCTTAATAAGTAATACTCAACAATACCTCTACAACCACAAGACGACTAAAACCGAGACAAGAATCTCAGAGCGACTTCAAGACCCATGACACAAACTGAAAATAGGAATTGACCTAGGGAAACCCCATGTTATCTCCCATCAACGTTATCCATTGGTGCAAGGGCCCACTCAGACCTGCTAAGTCAGGTGGAGTCGAGGCCCGGTACCTACAACCTGCATCAAAACAATATGTTGCATTCAAGTATAAACACATATAACACACACAAAATTAGGGATTCACAACGTAGTAGGGTGCTCGAAATGAGCAATACTACATTGTCCCCTCTCTGAAAGCATGATAATAACACAAACATCTCTAACTACAAGTTAGATACCAACAAATCACATAAAGCATGATAATACCTAATCATTATTGATCATGTCAATCACATCATAAATTGGAATATATCAATAATGTCATCACAAGTCAATAATCACCTCAGTCAACCATAGTCCATCATAAGCATAACCATAAGTCTAACAACTCAAATGTCTCAAATTGTCAGAGTGCAACAGAAAAACTAATAACTATCACAAGCCAAAAAGAGGGGCATTACATCCTCCCCCTAGGATCAGGCTTACTCTTGGAAGCCTGCAACAAGATAAAGATAGAGATCTCACATCTCGACCTAGGCATCTTCATATACAAACATACCTCCGAGGAACAACTTCAAAACAAGAACTACTTAAAAGAAAAAGAATTTTAATCTATAGAGTTTAAGCACTAGGTTACATAATGGGCTCAATATTAACCAGAGTACCCAGTGTTCAAACCTTGTTCTGATACCAAATGTGGTGCCCTGTCATGCAACCCTAGAGTGTTAGACTAACAAGTGCAAAATTTATAGAATTTTTTTTTTGAAGCAAGTAAATGCATTAGTCATTAAATATAATTACACTATTAACAACATTAAATAAAATAAATAGCTAACACCTCTAGGGAACATAACTGCATCAGATAAACATAAAATTATAACAATACAAGTGATATACATTATAATACAACAGAAGAGGATTTACATCATTCATTTGCAGAGATGAACAACTACATAAGATCATTTACAAGATTACAAGATTACAAGCTTGATGACCGATTATATTGGTTTACAATATACAACAAGATTTTACAATTTGGAAGGTGCAATACAGCTCTGAGGATGCAAGTACAAAACTGGAAATGGAATCACGACTGCGGTGATCACGAATCAAGACGACCAAGAATAACCAATGGATTAAGCTCTTCCACCCAACCATGTCGAACCCTGAGGTCGACCCCTCCGAGCTAGGAGATAACATTAAGGTTCCACTAGGCCAAAGGTTACAGGCAAGCAGATACAGACTTGACATAGACAACTCAGATCATCAAGACTACACAAATCATCAAGGCATGTCAAATCATCAAGATAAGACAAACCATTAAGACAAGTCAATTCATCAAGATAAAACAAATCACTAAGTCAATTCATCAAGATAAGCCAAATCATTAAGACAAGTCAATTCATCAAGATAAGACAAATCACTAAGACAAGTCAATTCATCAAGATAAGACAAATTACTAAGTCAATTCATCAAGATAAGACAAATCACTAAGACAAGTCAATTCATCAAGATAAGACAAATTACTAAGTCAATTCATCAAGATAAAATAAATCACTAAGTCAATTTATCAAGATCATTAAGACAAGTCTGTACTCCAAAGGCAACAACAAAAGATAAAGAGGAAATAACTAAGCTGCAGTAGGGAGAGTGTCATCACATGGTCCTAGCATGGGTTTTCTAGGCTATCTCTCACTAGAAACCGGCCCCCATCTATGGTTTTCCTGGCGACCTCTCTATAGGCACCGGCCCCATAGGGTGACACATGCGGAGCTGACACATCTTCTCATGGAGACAAGGAGGTCGACCTTGCCAACCAGGGCTTCTCATTCCATCCTTAGCCTATGAAAGGACTCAAGGCATGAGGCATCATACTTATCTTATTATGTGAATTACTACCCAACCCACCTAGATCAATTATTAAGTTATCACTTGATTACAACTTCCATGGGGTTATCCAGGTAGCCACTTTGGGCACCGGCCCCACCATGAAAGCCACTCTCCTACATACAACTAGCAAGCCTTAACCATCACCCATAAACCAATAACATGCATGGACTAGGGATTGAAAGGCATCAAACTTTTCGCAAACCAAAACATTACATAGATCATTTAAATCCAAACTCTCAACCACGAAACTTTCCCCTGTCCATTTCAAAATCCCAAATCAAATAAAACATTTAATCAACAATTTTCAAATTCAAAACAACAATCTTTTTCAATCTACATCAAGACCTCATACCAAAAGACACATCACCAAAACATCCTTGCCACAATATCACATTGGATTTCAAGGTAACAAGCCTCTGGAGCTAAAAAGATTTTAACACAAATACCAATAAACAACTAACCAAAGCATGACGCTTAACAACCTTAAATAAATGCAATGAATGCCGCCATCATGGTGAGTAAAAAGCCTAAGGACTGCGGCCTTAAGGAAGGCTAAGATTGCAGAATTGATATACAAATCGATTTAGCAATCAAGGAAGCTCTTAGAAGAAGAGTATGTAGAGACATAATTCATTTTATCAATGCACATGCATTTGGCAAGAGTAAACTGAATTCTTGATCCTTTCCTAGCGCATGGGCATCCATCAAAGCATAATGAACAGTGGGTTTGTTAGATATAATAGTTGGAAAAGCTGAGGTAAAGAAAGTTTCTCATTTGCAATTAAGAACCAAGCTTATTTCAATGCAGAAATCTCTTTACAAACAGAAGCAAATATCCTATCCATCTAATGGAGTTCTCAGGCACAGACTCCAGGAGGAAAATATTCTATTAGACAGCCATGCGACGACATCCTAGAAATTGACACAACACAATCGATTTCTTATCTGGCTCAACGAACCCTCAAAAAGGTCTTGCAATCTTCTAGTTTCTGGTAGAAAAAGGAGATATGAAGGTTGAGGGAGTCATACGGCGTCGCCCTAAGAAAAAAAAAGAGGAGATTACTATTGAAAGACTTAGCTACAACGACCAATAGGACAAACTTAAATCTTTGTTTTCTACCATAACTAGAGGAAGTAAGGTGTACAACGGTACAAGAGGACAGATTGTGATCTCAATATAGGTTTAATCTATCTAGTTGTTCCAGATGTATAGTTTTAAAAAAAATTCATTTTACTGGCAAACATGTGAGAGATAATAGCTGAATCAAACCGTACGGCAGCCATCATCATGCTCCTAGAAATTAATAAAATTTAAAGGAAGATTGGAACCAGGTTTGAGATAGGAAGCTGACAACACTTTACTAACAAATCACAACCTAGAGCTTCCTGCACTAAGGTAAATTTTACAAGATTCTGCTAGAGCCAAGAGATTTGGTTTCCATTAAAATTTCCTATTTAAGTTTAGTAAGTTACTACAAAGGACCATCCAAATAGAAAAACGGAGAACCCAAGGCATAAATTTGTTGATCTAAAACTATGACATAGAATACAATTTGTTGGTGCACAAGAATCAGATGATGACAGAAAGACAATGGTTCCTACAAGATTCTCTTGACATCGATCCATGCCTATCAACTACCAAACAGAAAAACGTACACAAAAGCCATTCGTTGGCAGATAAATCAAAAGAAATAATAGGCAAGTTGCAAATCGAGGGAGCTATAACTTCATATCAATGTGATTCAAGATGCAAGGAAATAAAATAGAATTTGTCAGTTCATGAAGTTGAATAAACTCCAGAAGACAAGCATGCTCGGTGCACCAAAAGACACGACATTTCAGGGAGCAAAACACAATCAAACACAACCCAAAATACAGAGAGCATGCTACAAGGGAAAAATCTAAATTCCAGAACAAGTAAGAATTTCAGAAATACAAAATCTCACACACAGAGATCAAAATAACCATATTGGATTACTGTCTTCAACCCTCAGAATCTTCTCCCGTTAAAATCTCTCTTCTCCTTCTTCCCCCAAATCTTCCTGAAAAATCCTTTCCCCAAAAATCTAGAACCACCCCCTTCAAATAACTCCCCTTTATGAAAAAAAACCAAGCCCATTAATTCCCACTTACACCAAAATCCGTTACAGAATCCCACTACTCTCTCTATAAACAGAAAACAATTAAATTTACCTTCCAGAGAGATTCTCCAAGTCAGAATCTCATACGACAACTCACAAAATTAAATTATTAACTAATAAAATCTTACCTGTAAAACCAAATATAATTTCAACAATAAAATAATATCATTCACTTATGCCAAATGTCAAAAGGATTTACTTAATAAAGCTATTACTTTAATTCTTAATTAAAATATTCTTCATTATTACCCAATTTACAATATTAATCAATACTTACATAAATATCATTATATCACGCTTATTATTGAGGCCATTATGTAACCTAGTGCTTAAACTCTGTAGATTAAAATTCTTTTTCTTTTAAGTAGTTCTTGTTTTGAAGTTGTTCCTCGGAGGTATGTTTGTATATGAAGATGCCTAGGCTAAGATGCGAGATCCTTATCTTTATCTTGTTGCAGGCTTCCAAGAGTAAGCCTGATCCTAGGGGGGGAGGATGTAATGCCCCTCTTTTTGGCTTGTGATAGTTATTAGTTTTTCGGTTGCACTCTGACAGTTTGAGACATTTGAGTTGTTAGACTTATGGTTATGCTTATGATGGACTATGGTTGACTGAGGTGATTATTGACTTGTGATGACATTATTGATATATTCCAATTTATGATGTGATTGACATGATCAGTAATGATTAGATATTATGATCTGCTTTATGTGATTTGTTGGTATCTAACTTGTAGTTAGAGATGTTTGTGTTATTGTCATGCTTTCAGAGAGGGGACAGTGTAGTATTGCTCATTTCGAGCACCCTACTACTCTGCAAATCCCTAATTCTATGTGTGTGTTATATGTGTTTATACTTGAATGCAACATATTGTTTTGATGCAGGTAGTAGGTACCGGGCCTCGACTCCACCTGACTTAGTAGGTCTGATCGGGCCCTTGCACCAATGGATAACGTTGATGGGAGATAACATGGGGTTTCCCTAGATCAGTTCCCGTTTTCAGTTTGTGTCATGGGTCTTGAAGTCGCTCTGAGATTCTTTTCTCGGTTTTAGTCATCTTGTGGTTGTAGAGGTATTGTCGAGTTTTACTTATTAAGCCTAATTGTATATTAGTAATGCATTAATGATTAATATAATAGTAATAATAAGTGTGGTATAATGATATTTATATAAATATTAATTAATATTGTAAATTGGGTAATAATGAAGAATATTTTTATTAAGAATTAAAGTAATAGCTTTATTAAGTAAATCCTTTTGACATTTGTCATAAGTGAATGATATTATTTTATTGTTGATTATATTTGGTTTTACAGGAAAGATTTTATTAGTTAATAATTTAATTTTGTGAGTTGTCGTATGAGATTCTGACTTGGAGAATCTCTCTGGAAGGTAAATTTAATTGTTTTCTGTTTATAGAGAGTAGTGGGATTCTGTAACAGATTTTGGTGTAAGTGGGAATTAATGGGCTTGGTCTATTTTTACATAAAGGGGAGTTATTTGAAGGGGGTGGTTTTGGATTTTTGGGGAAAGGATTTTTCAGGAAGATTTGGGGGAAGAAGAAGGAGAAGAGAGATTTTAACGGGAGAAGATTCTGAGGGTTGAAGACAATAATCCGGTATGGTTATTTTGATCTCTGTGTGTGAGATTTTGTATTTCTGGAATTCTTACTTGTTCTGGAATTTAGATTTTTCCCTTGTAGCATGATTGCTCTTTGTATTTCAGGTTGTGTTTGATTGTGTTTTGCTCCCTAAAATTTCATGTCTTTTGGTGCACCGGGCATGCTTGTCTTCTGGAGTTTATTCAACTTCATGAACTGACAAATTCTATTTTATTTCCTTGCATCTTGAATCACATTGATATGACGTTATAGCTCCCTCGATTTGCAACTTGCCTGTTATTTATTTTGATTTATCTGCCAACGAATGGATTTTGTGTACGTTTTTCTATTTGGTAGTCGATAGGCATGGGTCGATGTCAAGCGAATCTTGTAGGAACCATTGTCTTTCTGTCATCATCTGATTCTTGTGCACCAGCAAATTGTATTCTATGCCATAGTTTTAGATCAACAAATTTATGCCTTGGGTTCTCCGTTTTTCTATTTGGATGGTCCTTTGTAGTAACTTACTAAACTTAAATAGGAAATTTTAATGGAAACCAAATCTCTTGGCTCTGGCAGAATCTTGTAAAATTTACCTTAGTGCAAGAAGCTCTAGGTTGTGATTTGTTAGTAAAGTGCTGTCAGCTTCCTATCTCAAACCTGGTTCCAATCTTCCTTCAAATTTTATTAATTTCCAGGAGCATGATGATGGTTGCTGTACGATTTGATTCAGCTATTATCTCACATTTTTGCCAGTAAAATGAATTTTTTTTAAACTATACATCTGGAACGACTAGATAGATTAAACCTGTATTGAGATCACCCTCTGTGCTCTTGTACCGCCATACACCTTACTTCCTCTGGTTATGGCAGAAAACAAAGATTTAAGTTTGTCTTGTTGGTCATTGTAGCTAAGTCTTTCAATAGTAATCTCCTCTTTTTTTTCTTAGGGTGACGCCGTACGACTCCCTCAACCTTCATATCTCCTTTTCTGCCAGAAACTAGAAGATTGCAAGACCTTTTTGAGGCTTCGTTGAGCCAGATAAGAAATCGATTGTGTTGTGTCAATGTCTTGGGTGCTGCCGCACGGCCGTCTAATAGAATATTTTCCTCCTGGAGTCTGTGCCTGAGAACTCCATTAGATGGATAGGATATTTGCTTCTGTTTGTAAAGAGATTTCTGCATTGAAATAAGCTTGGTTCTTAATTGCAAATGAGAAACTTTCTTTACCTCAGCTTTTCCAACTATTATATCTAACAAACCCACTATTCATTATGCTTTGATGGATGCCCATGCGCTAGGAAAGGATCAAGAATTTGGTATACTCTTGCCAAATGCATGTGCATAGATAAAACGAATTATGTCTCTGCATACTCTTCTTCTAAGAGCTTCCTTGATTGCTAAATCAATTTGTATATCAATTCTGCAATCTTAGCCTTCCTTAAGGCCACAGTCCTTAGGCTTTTTACTCACCATGATGGCGGCATTCATTGCATTTATTTAAGTTTTCACCCTTATGATAGTTTAGTGCTGCCAGTAAACGTGCATCCTTGCAAATAGCTCAATCTCCACCCTAAATTTGAAAGTTCTAAATAATGCATCCTGGCGATAGCTTTTTCCTCCAACCTTTGTTTAGTTCTTGCAGTTACTTAATTTTGCTCTGGATATAGGTAGTAATCCTCTATCTTTTCGATGTTGAATTTGGATTGTAGAGAATAATTATACCAAATGCTCCACCTGCCTATAAAATGATTTTTAATCCTCCTTCAAGATCGTGGTACGGCTAAGAGTGAAATCTCTTAAGCAAATTCCATACCAGAAGGGCATGCTATGTCTAAATCATTATTTGTTTCCAAATCGATTTCCTTGTTTCAACGTTGGCATCTTTCTATAGTTTGAAGAAGTGGTTGTTGGACTGCTTCTCTCTATAGTTCTCTAGCAGTCGTTTATTAGAATTCCTAATCTTGTTTGATAGATTGTTTTTAGAATGTTAATTAGTTTCCAGTTTGTAGTACATTGAAGTCTACTACAACACGTCTTAGGTTTGGACTTTTTATAGCTATTGTTGGTAGTTTTACACTTTTAGGACTCACATTAAAGATAGTGTGTTAGCCACAGTAGTCATATCATCCTAATGTACCAATTTGTTCGAGATAGAGTCTTAACGTGCGAGATTGAAGTTTTCTGTTACCGTGGTGGCTCGGGCATTGTTATTAGTAGTATGGATGAAATCAATATCTCTAGTATAAGAATAACAATAGAATTTTTGATCTAGTTTCCTAGAGAAAAGTTTGGTTCATTTAGTAAATGTTAATGTAGTAAAAGAAGTTGGTTAGATTTATCTTTTAGATAATAAATTTCTTTCTTGTCCTTGCATTCGTCTCTTATTTCGATAAGAAGACATTCTCGTTCTAATGCAAAATTTAGATCTTCATTGAGTTCTTGAAGTCTTGGGGTTTGAAAGGTGAGAGTTTAGGATTTTCATAAATCGTATCTATTTTAGGAAGTGGTAGCTAGTTAATTACCTTGTTAGGATAGATTTGTATTCTTTAGAGTAATTTCCTTTTTAGAATAGAACTGAATTAGTTCAACATAAGAATATTAAATGAATAAATTAGGATTTTTTTTTAATGTGAAATGGATTTTATTAGTAATGTTAGTAAACACAACATAAGTAAAGATCATTTGAATTAATAAACTTGTTAGCTAGTCTTAATCAATTCAGTGGATGAATCTTTTTTATAATTATTAGATTAGATTTGAAGTAACTATCCTTATTAGGAATAGAATTTAATTAGTGGAGTAAATTTAGAGTTTTATTGTAAGGGTTAATCAAATATTAGATGAAATTAAAATTTTGGAATAGAATAGTATATGTTATTATTATTAGAATTTTATTTAAAAGAGAGTTAAAATTTTATTGTGTATTGTTTTAAAATCATTTTTGTCATAGATGTACTTGCAGTTTGAGTTGAGATTGGGATTCTCTTTAAAGTGTATAGATGTGAATTGTAGTAGTAAGTTATAAATAAATCATAGAGGGAATTATAGATCTTGAGATTTGATTACAATATTGCTATCTTAAGTAAGTTTATGATTTAACTAAATAGAGAGATTTATAGTCTTTTATTGAATCCATGTTGAATAGTTTGATTGTTTATTGCTAATTTTAAATCGATGTGTATCAACGATGCAATTGGGTCATTGCATTTAATTTGGTTTTGAGTCTTGCTATTATGTTTTGTCTAGCTTAATGTAATGGTGATCATGTTAGTTTTGTGAGAGGTCAAGGTTGTTAAGCGTCATGCTTTGGTTAGTTGTTTATTGGTATTTATGTTAAAATCTTTTTATCTCCAGAGGCTTGTTACCTTGAAATCCAATGTGATATTGTGGCAAGGATGTTTTGGTGATGTGTCTTTTGGTATGAGGTCTTGATGTAGATTGAAAAAGATTATTGTTTTGAATTTGAAAATTGTTGATTAAATGTTTTATTTGATTTGGGATTTTGAAATGGACAGGGGAAAGTTTCGTGGTTGAGAGTTTGGATTTAAAACGATCTATGTAATGTTTTGGTTTGCGAAAAGTTTGATGCCTTTCAATCCCTTGTCCATGCATGTTATTGGTTTATAGGTGATGGTTAAGGCTTGCTAGTTGTATGTAGGAGAGTCGCTTTCATGGTGGGGCCGGTGCCCAAAGTGGTTGCCTGGATAACCCCATGGAAGTTGTAATCAAGTGATAACTTAATAATTGATCTAGGTGGGTTGGGTAGTAATTCACATAATAAGATAAGTATGATGCCTCGCCCATGCCTTGAGTGCTTTCATAGGCTAAGGATGGGATGAGAAGGCCTGGTTGGCAAGGTCGACCTCCTTGTCTCCATGAGAAGATGTGTCGATTCCGCATGTGTCACCTTATGGCGTTGGTGCCTATAGAGAGGTCGCCAGGAAAACCATAGATGGGGGCCAGTTTCTAGTGAGAGAAGCCTGGAAAACCCATGCTAGGACCATGCGATGACACTCTCCCTACTGTAGCTTAGTTATTTCCTCTTTATCTTTTGTTGTTGCCTTTGGAGTATAGACTTGTCTTAATGATCTTGATGAATTGACTTAGTGATTTATTTTATCTTGATGAATTGGCTTAGTAATTTGTCTTATCTTGATGAATTGACTTGTCTTAGTGATTTGTCTTATCTTGATGAATTGACTTTAATGATTTGTCTTATCTTGATGAATTGACTTAGTGATTTGTTTTATCTTGATGAATTGACTTGTCTTAATGGTTTGTCTTATCTTGATGATTTGACTTGCCTTGATGATTTCACTTGTCTCGATGATTTGTGTAGTCTTGATGATCTGAGTTGTCTATGTCAAGTCTGTATCTGCTTGCCTGTAACCTTTGGCCTAGTGGAACCTCAATGTTATCTCCTAGCTCAGAGGGGTGGACCTTAGGGTTCCACATGGTTGGGTGGAAGAGCTTAATCCATTGGTTATTCTTGGTCGTCTTGATTCGTGATCACTGCAGTCGTGATTCCAATTCCAGTTTTGTACTTGCATCTTCAAAGCTGTATTGTACCTTCCAAATTGTAAAATCTTGTTGTATATTGTAAACCGATGTAATCGGTCATCAAGCTTGTAATCTTGTAAATGATCTTATATAGTTGTTCATCTCTGCAAATGAATGATGTAAATCCTCTTCTATTGTATTATAATTTATATCACTTGTATTGTTATAATTTTATGTTTATCTGATGCAGTTATGTTCCCTAGAGGTGTTAGCTATTCATTTTATTTAATATTGTTAATAGTATAATTATATTTAATGATTAATGCATTTACTTGCTTCAAAAAAAAAATTCTGTAAATTTTGTACTTGTTAGTTTAACACTTTAGGGTTGCATGACGGGGCATCACAACCGTTCCTCTCCTGTGGTGGTATGTGGCCCTGAGGTCTCTGAAAATGAAGGTTTTATATGATGCTTGGAGTAATCTACATATTTAATGGGTTTTGGCCCTCTCTCCCCAACCTGCACAACTAGGTTATGGAATCCTAGAAACCTCTTGTTGTTGGACAGATCAAGCTTTACCCTGGTGCAAGGGGGTTCTTCATAGCAACTTTTGATTCCTCTGAGGAGAGAGATTTAGTGTCGGATAGAGGTTGGATGTGGGAGGGTCATTCGCTGTCCATCAAACCTTGGGCTTGCTCCTTCAATCCTCTCACTGAGCTGCTTAATACCAGACCAATATGGGTATGACTACCAAACCTTCCTCTCCAGTTTTGGGAGGATTCTTGCTATGAAGCCATTGACAACTCATTAGGGCATTTTTTGAAGGTTGATGCTACAACCTCGAAAATAGGGCATTCTACGGTTGCTCGCATATTAGTGGATATTGACATCTCCAAACCCTCCATGGAGATGTTTTGATGGTGGAGGACAGACCATGGACGCTGCTGTTGGACTATGAGGGTCTCCCTTTTCGGTGCAAGCATTGTTTCTCTATTAGTCACTTAGCCTCTGGATGCCCTCATTCACGTCGCAAGGGTGCAGCAACTTCGTGGAAGGATGCTCTCTCGGATCATTTGATTTTTTATCCTTTCCTAATGGATATTTTTTCTTAGGAGGGTGAACCTTCCCAGGAGCAAGACTCTTCTCAGGAGCATGTTCTCCCCTAGCCCATTGTGGAGCCCATGCTGACCATGTCTATTGTTGCTACTGTTGTTCCTGTCGGACCTGTTCTGGCTGCCTCTGCTGTTGTTGTTGTTCCAGTCAGACCTGTTCTGATTGCCTTTGCTGCTGTTGATGTTGTTGTTCCTATTGGACCTGTTCTGGCTGCTTCTATTGGTCTGTTGGCTCCCTTATTGGACCCTTCTACCGCACGTCGAACTACTTCTTTGTTGGTGCCTAATTCTTCATCTACGCTGTTAGAATCTCTTTCAGTATGTGATTGCCCTTTGGCTACGGTGTCTGTTGAGGGGTCCCTCCTCTCACCTCACTCTGAGAATTTTGACTCAGATTTTTCCTGGATTGTTGTTCAAAGAAAGCAGAAAGGACTCCCTAAGTCTATCGTTGCTTCGCGACAGAGGGTCAAGGGAGTTAGATTTTTGCCTTCAAGATCTGGTGTTGTTTAGATCCCTTGGTTCAATTTACCACTTGGTTGTTGTTCCTCTGTTGTTTCTGTTTTGTTTTGTTATTTCTAGCCTTTTCCTGGTCTATTGTATTATGTTTTTGTTGTTCCTAGCTTTTTGTGAGGCCTTTCTTTGCCCTTGGGGCCGTTTTGTATAGGGATCTGGACCCTCTTTTCCAGCTGGCTTAATCAAAAATAGAGAATGAGGAACCTCAAAAATAAAGTGGGAAGCTCATTGTCTAGGATGCAGGCACGTGATGTCATCTAGTCGGTGCATTGGTGTCCCAAGATGATGTAAAACTCTAGTTTGTTGCAAAAATCTATATGGGCTTGTATACAGGGATACAAAGACAACAACAACAAACCACCAAGTATATCTAGAAATGCTTGAAATCAATCTAATCTATTTATTTTAAAACAAGAAATGGAAATGATAAGGGAGCAAAACAAGATGCAAACCTTTGTGTAGTTGTGTCTTCAAAATAACCTATTAGCTAGGACAAAAAATGGTTGGGATTGTTTGAGAGCTTGCCAAGAATGGTCAATCCTCTATTTTGTGCTTTTGACCTCCACGGACAGTCAAAATAGGAAAATGGAATTAGAGAGTGTGTGCTCTTAGCCTATGTGCATCTAGGACTAGGAACAACAAAGCAAAGTAAATCTATAAGTATTAAATCCTAGGTCTACAAGGATCAATACGCTAGTGTGTATGTGATTGGACAACTAGTGCCAATGGTCACCAAGAGATATACCAATGACAATAAGGAAATGAAAGATAAAGAACAACAAGTAGAAATGTAGATGTCTACTAATGCAAAGAAGAGGCAAAGACTACCTTGCTAATAAAATGAAGAAGTTTTGGAGAAGTAGCTACATACAAGTTTATTATTCAAATGAAAATAAAATACACAAAAAGCTTATTAAAAACATATTACTAATAAGAGGGAGTGGAGATGAACAAGCATTCAAGGATGTCAATCAAGAATGCAAAAACAACTACCCACAAGAAGTCTTCAACAATGGTGGTGTAACTAGCAAAGTGTAACCAAGAGCATAGAAAGTTGCATGTCAGTTGTCAAAACCTAAAAAATATTTTTCAAAAGGCTCATGAGGATGTTGAAAGGTCATGTTCAAACATAAGAGTAGTTTTTTGATAAACGTTATGGTAGGCAAGAGTAGGCAACTGGGTGGGAAGACAACAATTCAAAATTTGAAAACTCAAGAGATGCTAGTGTGTCGCACTAACATCTTAGAAAAATGCTTCACAACTCAGATAGACAACATGACATCAATAAAAAGTATTAGAATCTGTTTTAGAAATTGCAATAGTGGTGAAGGAAAATTCCAAGGCTGGGCTAAAATGATCCTTAAAACATGTTACGAGAGTGAACACTAAAATGAGGATAATTTGTAGTGTCAAAATTGTAGGGTATGCAATTTTCAACTTTACATTATGAAAATTTGGACATCTTCTTATGTTTCTTTGTTCAAGGAATGTAGGAAACAGTCACACAACTCCCTAGGATCCAAGTGGGGAGCACTAATGGATAGTACAAAACTTGTTGCCACCTTGTAATGAAATGTGCACTAGACTCATTATTTTCTTGTTTTATATGCAAGAATTCTCTAATGCCTTCTCTAAGGAGCATACTCATGTCAAGAGCTATAAATTTATCTATATGCTATTTAAAGGAATGAATTAACTTTTGTGGAAGGAAATAATACCAATACAAAATGATTCCTTTGAGGGTTTTAGGAAAAAAAATTGTGACAATTGCATTCAAAAGGAGAAGCTTTCTAACAATTATGGCATACAATTTCATGTGCATGCGAGTATTGCCTTCACCCTTGTATATATGGAACTAAAGTAGGGGTCTATGTTAGAACACAATGTTATTAGGGTCATACCCTTATAACATTTATATATTGTTTTAATATAAGGTTATAAGACTTTATTATATGCTTTATAAAACATATACCATTTAATAATTAATAATCTAATAACTATTAGATTATTAATTATTTATAAATGGTTGCTTTGAAAATGTGTGACTAATACCCCTTCCGGTATTTTCCCACCTCTTCTCTTATATTTAAGGAGATTCTTTCTCATTTGAGAGGAAAGAGAATTTGGAGATTTATAGTGAATTCTATCACTATGCACATGAGGTATTATTGGACATGTGGAAGTAAGTAGAGGAGTGTCCCCAAGTTCAACCTATTTTTAATAGACTATTTTTTGAAAGTGTTTATACTAAAATGATATTTTATGGGGTTTTTTATATGGAAGGTTTTCCCCATGTATATGTTGTGTAATGTGTTGAATCTATGCTTCTATAATTCACGTTTTATTTATTTTATATTTTATTTATAATGATTAGTATCCTAAGATCCTAATTTCTAACATGGTACCAGAGTAGGTTATGCTATACTAATCATTTTTATAAGTTATACTAGAAGATGTGTAGAACTTGATGAAGAACCTCTTTATGCTCAATCAACACATATATGCAAGGTCATTTGCGTAGTACATCTAGTGTACCTTTTCTATTGTTTTAAAATCAATTAATCAAAGCCAAGTTAGGAAATACTAATCATTTTTATAGGTGATATTTTGAGTGTTGTAATTAAAAGATGACACAATTTTCTTTTTTATAAGTAATCTTGATCTATCATGGTTATACACGCAGATGAGTTCATAAGACACAAATTTCATTAGAAATCAAATTTGGACTCTTTATTTTTTCCACTACTTGTAATAAGCTTTCTACTAATACAACTGGATAAACTAGGAACACTTTGATCAACATTAAAAATTACAATTGTTCATAAATTTATATTTGAAAATTATGTTTTCCTTGATATTGGCATGTGCCAATATATTGTATAACAAATGTTGAATTGAAAGTTTTCCCAATATCACCTTCACTATTTGGCACACTTATAAATATCAATCTACATGATTATTGAAACCTCCATCTATGCTCCCACTAATAGGTGCACTTCTATGTATTATTCTACACTTAGACGAAATTCTCTCTCAACAAATTAGAATCATAAATATGATAATGGAAGTCACTTTTTTAATTAAGGTCACATCCTTAAGTAAAGTCATTAGAGAGATTAATATTAGTATCCTTTAAAGTCAGATCCTTAATATATTAGTCGCATTATTTATAAATGTAAGTCACATTATATAAGAAAAGTCATATCTTTTTTAAAGGAAGTCACTTCCTTATAGAGTAGAAGTCGCATCCTTTCCATATAGAAAGTTGATCTTCAAACAAATTAAATCCATGTCATTATAAAAGTCACCTCCATTAGATAAGGAAAATTGTAGTTTTTTTTATAGAGTCGTATCCTTTAGTACACTCATATCCCTTAGAATAAGTAAGACTATAAAAAAATGTAAAAGTGTTTTTTTATTTTTTCATCATTCTTTTTTTAAAAAAGTTAATGGATCTTATAAAGAGTGTAATGAGGCAATCTAAAAATAATAAACATTAATTAGTGACTAAGTTATAGGTTGGCAATTATCTAATTAAACGTAGGCTCATATTCAATAGGTTGGGGACAATGGCGAGAATTGAATACATATAATCAATTCATAAGGACCACCTGTTATCTATCCACATGCATAGTGTTAATTGGTCTAACCCAACTCATGTCTTCAAAGATTTAGACCTACGGGCAATCCTTTTCGACAAGAAATTTCAAGCTTTGGTGGGATATTTGCATAACATTTTTTTTTATTGGTAAGTGAGGGATTTTTAGGCTGGCCCACTCCAGCGGAGGTCACAAGGGGGACCTCCTCCCTGTAGAACTGCCACCACCACTGCAACATGGATCGCCAGCGGTGCAGCCCTGTTAAGTCTGCCATCATGCTGCTTGTGGCGCGGATCGCCACAAGTGGATTCGTCATTGTACACCATTGCTACCGCGACCTATCAAGTTGCGAAGACCAGAGTACACCAGAATTTGAACACACTCCACTTAAGGACCTCAAAGTGCCAAGAGTCACCTACATAGAACCACAACCATTTAGAAGCCAAGATGTCTTTGGGGGGATTTGAACCTTGGTCTCCACAATAAGGACCAAGTGGTCTTAACCACTAGACCACACCCACTCGACATATTTGCATAACATTTTACCACAATGCATTATTTTAATAAGCCTGAATAAAGGGCCAACATTTCTAGGTCATAAACATAGCATAATTATCTATGCTCTTCGACTTGAAATCAAATTGCAATATAGAGGGTTGTGGTAAAAGTCGTGAAAATGGAGAGCTATCTATTATATTATGAAATGAATTTGCACCAACCATCCTTGGGATAAGGGTGAGAGAAGGAGAGTGGGTAGTGATATGTGTCTAGTAGTTGAAAATCTTTCCATCCTTATGAGCTACTAAAGCTAAATGAGCTAGACTCCATCATGCTTTATGTTTGAAAATTTATATATATTAAAAGTAACTTTAGAGATATATACTATTATAGACAACAATTGTTGATAAATCCTTAATATTGTTGATGTTTTTTAAAAGATGCAACACCTAAAAACATAGCTTTATTATTATTTTTGTTATAACCATGGAGGATGTTTTTGATGTTAAAGAGAATCATCACCTCTAAAAATAAAAAAATGTCATATAATTTGCATTATCATACATATAAGATATTGTCATACGTAAAGGCTCCAATTTTAGATAATTATCTTGTATATAAATAATTTGACAAAAACCTTGGATGAGTTTGCATAGCTAGGGGATAACATTTGATATTAGTTATTTAAATATTGTTATAATCAAGATGCAATTTTATCCTATATATCATGGAGAAGAGAGGTCCATTAAGGGGCAATACTTGAATCTAAAATGGTATGTCAAAATGGGTTAAGACATCCAAGAAGATGACATTTTGATACAATACATAAGTATTTTTTACAACTATCTAAAGAGGTTAGTTTTTGCTCTAAAAACTCTAAATTTCTTGGGTAGAAAAACACCTACTTGTAATGGGTGGTTGTCGCCCTAGGAATAAACTATCTAGGGAGCAAGCTTAGAAAGGATAGCTCACCCGTTGCTTTAATTTTTTTTTATAGATCATTACTATATGTTTAGTAGGATGACTATATTTTTTGCAAAAACATGGCAAATTATACATACTTATGCTTATAAAAATTCCATATGGTTTCCTTGATAAGATCATTAGATCATTTTTTAAAAATATTGTTATAACATATTATATGTTGACTTACTTCTTTTTAATCTAATTATGGGATTTGATTATTGCTGCATCAAAAATAAAATTTATTGATTATTATGTTATTGACTATGTTGATAACCTTATTGATAGGACATATACCTCAATATGTCTTCAAAATATGGTGCAGTTACTATCACATGGATGGAGTAATATTTAAACAACTATCTTCTATAGCCCTTTAATCAAAAGTTGACTACAAAAGTAGCTACAAAAGAATCAATGTGGCTTAGGCGATTATTGGAAGAGTTTTTCATCTGAGTACCATTACAAGTTCCACTTTATTATATGAAAACCAAAAGTTATTTACTCTTACCAAAGACTCCTATTTCTAGAAATAAAGCACATTTGAAGCTCATGGACACTTCATTCAAAGGAAAATCTTTCCATCCTAATATTTTTCTCTAGTTCTACTAGACTGACTATTGTTGGGAAAATGTGTCTCAACCTTGCAATTATATAAGGTTTATTGTTGATAGGATATATATATATTTCCTAGTTACACCAACAGGTGTAATATACAATGGGAGCATGGGGTGGAGTGGGATGCATGTTAACATTTTTTTGTTAACAAAAATTGTTAAATGACTGACATACATTAAATTAATGATATATTGTAAATCTGGACTATTCATTATTAGGTTTTAGATCTGATGGTAGATATTTTGTTGGCTTGTCTTGCCCTAGAAGGTAATCCTATTTTATGAGGGCGTTGTATTATGGCTACGATATCGTGATGTATTCTAAGAGTTTGATAGTGGTCATGTTGTCTCTAGATCTCTGGTGGTGATACTCCTGTGAGAAACTTTCTCTGCAAGTATATTGTAATCTTTGTGATTTCTGAATAATATATTGGGTGGCTTTTGGAGTGTGGGGTTTTTCTCCCGAAAGGGTTTTCCCCACGTAAATCACTGGGTTGTGCTATGCATGATATCTATGTTTATTTCTGTATAAGTTTTTGTAACTGTTAAAGATCTGTAAAGTTTTGCATTATCCTCCTCTCAAGATTAGTGCAGGAAGTTGTTCCGCTACCTTAGCTTCCTTACAATTATTAGATAGAAGATATACTATGATTAAACAGAACTAGGCTAGGCTCCCAGTAATCACAAAAGAAATCATATATGTAGTATAGCATCCAACCTCTATGCAGTACCAAATTCTCCAAATTCAAATCAATGTTTGACCGTAAAGATTTTCCATTGAGGGGGAGGGTGTGCATGACAATGGCATCTCTATGTAAGACCTAAAAGACAAAAAGTAAGTCATCTAGGCATTATATATGGCTAAATCCTTAGATGTAAGACCTAACATGCATAACATAAGACCTCTAGGCATTCTATGTAAGCCCTACGAGCATATTGAAAATTCTTCTCTATAAGTCTTCCACTTGTAAAAACATCGTATTATTAAGACCTATGGGCACTATGTAATGAACCTGGGGGAGGCTAGTTTGAGGAGTTCTGAGCTCCAATAAAAATATTATAAGACCTCATTTAAGCACCATTTTTAAAACACTGTGACGAGATGATTTTCATGTAGTCAAGAATACATGCTATTCATTTTGACATATATTTGTGTCCATGTTTATCACTATCAAAGAAGATCTACGATACTGAGGTACTTCATTTTTTTTATATAAATTGACATGTGATGCCCCCTATCAACATTTAAGGGGGAGTGTCAGAACATAATGTTATTAGGGGTCATACCCTTATAACATTTATATATTGTTCTAATATAAGTTTATAAAACCTTATTAAATGCTTTATAAAACATATACCATCTAATAAATAATAATCTAATAACTATTATAATATTAATTATTTACAAATGGTTGTTTTGAAAATGTGTGATTAATACCATTTCAGGTATTTTCCCACCCCTTCTCCTATATTTAAGGAGGTTCTCTCACATTTGAGAGGAAAAGGGAATTTGGAGATTTATAGTGAATTCTATCACTATGCATATCAGGTATTGTTGGCCATTTGGAAGTGGAAGTAAGTAGAGGAGTGTCCCTAGGTTCAGTCTATTTTAATAGACTATTTTTTGTAAGTGTTTTATAATAAAATGATGCTTTATGGGGTTTTTTACCTGAAAGGGTTTTCCTCATGTATGTTGTGTAATGTGTTAAATCTATGCTTCTATAATTCACGTTTTATTTATTTTATATTTTATTTATAATGATTAGTATCCTAAGGTCCTAATTTCTAACAGTCTATGTAAAATCACATTCTGTAAAATGTGATATGATAGCTCTTTAAGGTATGCAAGATATGCTAGTAACAAGATCGGTGAGAGGAGTGGTTAAGTATCCTAGACTAGGGGGCTATGTAGGATAAGTGGGTGGAATAAACATCATCCTTTGTGTGATTGGAGGAAAACTTTGTTGATAAGTGTGAGTGTAAGTGTCATAATGTGTGGAGTTGGAATAGAAATGATAATAAGGGGGTATTTGATTAGATTGAGCTTTAGATCGCTTGAGGCTAGTTATGGCTTGATTTTCCAAATATCCTTCATGGTTATGGATTATGTGAGTGGGTGTCACAAAATTTTGAATATTTGGTTTTGAAGGCAATTGTTGGGGAGGTGTCACTAGAAGTTGGCTATGGGGTTGTATTATATGGTGTTCAGTTTTCTTAATAGGATGACTAGCCTTTAGGGTTTAGATGTGCCTAACAAGTGTGGTATTGAGAACACCATCTAGCTTATTAGTATTAGGGGTTCTTCGATAATTCGTTGCATTGTGTTGTGAAGTTTGCATTTAAATTAATATTAAAAAGTAGAGACTTGGGAATATCTTGTTATGCATTAAGAGGAATGGGTTTATTTAGGAATTTCAGAGGCAGAGTTTATGTATGAAATGGCTTCCCTAAGACTCACATTAGCAAGTTCCTTCTCTATCTCTTTAATCCTTTGGTTTAGATTCACCTTCATATTCTAGATTTAGAAGTTTGATGTCAAGATTGATAAGGATTTTAGGGTACATTCTAGTCCTAGTCAAGGAATCATTAGAACCATGTTTGTTATAAGGAGAACATGGCATATCATGTTGCCCATCTGTGGAAATTCCTCTTGGCTTCATCTAGCAGTTATGATTAGAAAATAATATATTGAGGTTGATTCTTCTTATATTATGTATGAATTTCTCAATAGAGCTCACTCTTAAAGGAAGGATTGATCTTGAGTTTTTGTGTGAATAGGAAAGTAAGTGTAAGCAAAGAGTTAGCTCTCCCAAATCTAAACATGTTTAGTAGGGGTAGGTATTCAAGAACAAATAGGAGAGGAAATGTTGATAAAATTGGAAAATGAATGATCAATGGAAGGATTTGTCCTTTACATGGAGTTCACCATGATTTGTATACACAAAAAACTCTAAAACACTTGACTCCTTGAGGTTAGGTTGAGAAAAGTTGAAAAGGGGGAATGATAAGGACATAGACATTCTATAATTTTGCATTGCTGGTTAGTTTGGGGTTATTACCTATGTTGTTGATATTTTTATCTTTTTTTTTGTGGAAATTGATATGTAGATCATCAAATTAGAACACTAACAAGTGAGGCAATGATTAGAAACAAAGGCTAATGAACAAAGTTGAATTTTGGTCTCATTTTGAATTTTTTTAAGATCTTGTTGCTCCACATGGGCGGTGTCTTGAATCATATGGGGTTGGATCTAACCCCATAACATCATCCAAGATGACACAGAGTGAAAGGATGGCAAGGCATATTGTTTACTCAAGTGTGCATGAGGATAACCAAGGCTAAGTAATCAAATGGTCAAACTAGCTAAGGCAAATGTAGGTGAGTGTCTTAATAATCTAATGTACTTTGCTAGAAAGTCAAGATTGAAATTAATTGTGGAAAATAAAACATAGACTATTCTAAAACATGCAATGAAAAACTAGATCATTGTTCACTATTTTCACGTTCTTTTCTATTTATTTGCAAAGTGAGAATATTTATTCACAACTCAAAACACCAATTAAACTTATAAAGTAAATATAAATTTAATAATAATAAATAAATAAATAAATAAAATCAAACTTCACTTAACTAAAGAATTCTTTAAACAATACTAATATGCTCTTTTGAATAGGCTAGAAACAAGAACACCAATGTAAAGTTGTCAAAATTGAAAAGCAAGAATTATAAATATGTAAAATAAAAAAAGGGGCTTGAAATCACACTTTAAATGAATCCAAACAAGGATGAAAATAAATTAATACATTATTAAGATGATTAAAAACAACTATTTGAATAAGATGCTAGTGTCATAAAGCAAGACTTGGAAGCACACCAAACAAGTGATTGAATTCTCACTTGGTATATATCAAACAACGTTAATAGAAGTTTGATAAGATGTTGAAAATGAATGAGAACAACAAGCACAAAAAATGATACAATCTTAAGAATGACTCAAATTGATGATTGTATAGAAACAATAGAGGAAAGTTGTACTAACAATATGCAAACTTGGAACAAGCTCTAAACTCACAAATTATTTAAGAAATAAGTAAAATTGTGAAGAGATTGAATAAGAATGAGCTTAACATAACCACCAAACACTTAGAAATGATGGAGTATTAAGACAAGTAGATACACTTATGCAAGTTTGAAAATGTAAGAATGATGGGGAAACCATGGACTAGAAAAACTGATACAAATGATTAAATGTTGAGAAGATGATGAAGTAGAATCCACAAATAGACTTTAAAACAATACTAAACATCAAGCACTAACCTATATTTGGTGGTATTTAAGGACTATGAGATTCTCTCTATGAAGTAACAAGTACCAAACCTCTTAATTCCTAGTTTTGAGATTAAGAATGACACAAGTAACAAATGAAAAGTGAAATAAAAACAAATAAACAAGCCAAGCGATATATGATGTGGGAGCTATTATGATGTATGAGGTGAGATTATGAAGAATTATAGACCAACCTCCCATGCTCCTCTTTGAAACAAGAGAGAAAGAAATATAGCCAGATAGTAAGCTATGAACAATTGGAAAGATAGACAAGCAAAGAAATACTTACTAATCTAGTTCCTAATCTACACTAAATCTATCAATTTAAAATAAAAACGTAAATTATAACTTGCCAAGAAAGATAGTGACCTAGGGCATGAGAAATAATGAGTATATCAGCTTTGAAGAACCTATTAGATGGTGTGATGTGTTGCAACCTATATATTCCCATCAGATCCATGATGAACGATTTAATTAAGGAATCACATAACAGTGAATTAGGTGGTCACTTTGGAAAATAGTAAACTCTAATATTGATAGAATAAAGATACTTTTGACCTAGAATGAATAAATATGTTAAGAGATATGTGGAAAGATATTGAATTTCTCAATTAGAAAAATGAACAAGTCAGAGTATAGGACTATAAAAACCATTATCAACACCTAATGGGCACTGGGAATAATTGTCCATGGATAATGTTCTTGTTTACCAAGAACACAAAAAGCTAAATATTCTATCTTCTTGGTGGTTGATTGGTTTCCAAAAATGGCACATTTCAATCCTTTTAAGAAGGCCATTGATACTACCAACATATCCAATTTGTTTTTCAAAGAAGTTAGACTATGGTTTTCCATAGAGCATATCCTCATACAACACTAGATTTTTTGGTTCATCTTGGAAAACCCTTTGAAAGAAGATGAGTATAAAGTTATGTATGCATATGAAAATGAACCATAAAGAACAAGTTAATTCAATATTAACCTATTCTATTCATGATCAAATGCAACCTCATGATTGAGTTAATAAGGAATGCTTGCATACGCAAAATGAAGCTATTTAATTAACCCCAAATGCAAACCTTGATTGTTTCGGATGTGCTCTTGATGTTGGATATGTTGATTGCTCTTCAAATTTACAACGTAACATTGCATAACATGGAGACTTGAAAATGGCTTGGGTTGATGGCTATTTAAAGATTTTTGGGATGAGGAATGGATGGATATGATTGATTTGGAAGATCAATGGCTGAGGTTGCTTGAGAGGATTGGATTGATGAGAGACCACCAAGTGGCATGATAGGATTGGAGGATAAATATGGTCATTGGATCAAGGAAAGATCAAGGGTAAAGGATGGTCTTGGATAAAGTGAATGACGAGGATTGAAAAGGGACAAAATAACCCTTTTTAGAGGGATGTACAAAGGAATTGTCCATCCCTTTGTAAGAGACCCATGTAAAATGCACAAAGGACCCATGCCTTCGTACATGTTGGAGGATGTGAGGGGTTTGAATGGATTAATGAAGGATTTGGAATGTTCAAGCATGTGATTAAATTGATTAAGTGGATTAGTCAACTTAATCAAAAGTGCATAAAATAAGGAATTAAATAAACATAAATATTTATTTAACTTTTTGATGAGGAATGGATATTAAATAAATAAATGTTTATCTAATGTTAGACTATAGAAGATGGATTGATTAATTGAATAAATGATTAAATTTATTCAATTAATGCTAGGAGATGGTACAGATGAATAGTGATTTAATAATAAAATATTATTTAATCACTATCAGAAAGGGGAATGGATAATTAACTATCTAAACATGTGTTTATTCAGTTAATTATGGAAGAAAGTGATTTAGTGAAGTCTTGATTGGGGATGAATAGTGGTAAGACGATGAGTGGATGATTTTAGATGTCTACATTTTGCCCCTCTTTGAGATGTGTTGCGAAGCACCATCATTTCAGAGAATGATAAAACATAACGCTTGATTGGATTAGAAGAAGATGGTAGGATTAGAGATGATGATGCCCCAGCCACTCGAAGCAAGAGTGACGAGGAGGAATGATGGTAGGGATGATGCCCCCTCAAGAGGGCAAGCGGGTTTGAAGAACACGGGTGTGCTCTCGAAAGGATAAAGATAATTGGATTACAAAGATGAGAGTGGAATTTAAAATAAAAGTGATTTGGAGGATAGAAGAGACAGGATGCAAAGGATTAGAGGAAAGGGGTGATGGGGGATAAAAGGGGTGGGGATAGATGGATACGAAAGGATGGAGTGATGCAAACTGATAGATGGATTATGCATTATGTTGTGATGTTTTGAGAAATCTTATTTGATATGGCACGGGGCATTATGCACCAGGGTATGAGGAACCAAGGTGACAATGTGTCCCATGCTTAGCAGACAAAAGGATGTCCCAGCACATCATAAGGCATTTGATGATCTTGGTGGGTACTGTGATGAGACAATTGATAAGGTCACAAGCAACCCTATGTCGTACAACACCATGGTATTGAAGACCATGATATTGCTGTGGTAGGCATGTTATAGGGACTGATGCAGATGCAAGATAAAATGATAATGCACACACACAAGCAAGCACACATGCAAAAAATGATACAAATACAAACATGATGTTACCCCTGGTCAAGCTAAAAAGCCAAATATTCATGGATTGATGATGTTGGATTGTGTTGTTGGCGATAAGAACAACACGAGGATTGGGTACAATATATCCTGATGAGGATGATGGATGTTTGATCAAGACTTGTAGCAAGGCTGGGAACAAGACCAATGGATGTGATTGGATGAGTTTGCTTAGATTGCTTAGTGAGTGATGCATAGATTAGGATTTTATTGTGATATTTGGATTGGTGGGCGATTTGGATCATTAGGAGTGGTTGCATTGGTTTGCGTTTGGGTAGCCTTTAGCTAGATGCCAATGACAAGGGAAAGCTGAGTCTATTGACAAGGGATTGTGGGGTGATTGGGATGGGGGGATGAAGTGATTGGGCAATGGAGGGATAGGTTGATAGATAGGGGATTGTAGTGCTTAGACCATACCCATGGATGTCAAAACCATGTCTAAGCTAGGTAGGGGAGGCGGATAAGATGGATGATTGAGCTAGGGGTCATTATGGATAGATGGTTTTAGGATACATGGATGGAGGAGTTTAGAATAAATGGATGGAGGGGTTTAGGAAGATGGACGAAGGGATTTGGATGTGATCTCCAAGGACTACATCAAATAGGAATAAGATGTCCCACTCTAGATATGTGTCTCTCATGACGAGGTGTTGGGGGGATGGATGTTTGTAGGATATGCTTGGAAGGGATGCATGCCAATAGGTGTCCAAAGCATGTTTTGGATATTTTGCCCATATCCTTATCAGGATCGAAAGCAGGAAGGGAATATAGATGACAAGAGGATAGATAGGAAGATATAGTGGATGGGATGGATGGGAGATTATTGGATAAGTGTGTATATACAATGGATGGGGGTGATAGGCAAGGTGAGACTTGCCCCCAAGTATAGGGTGCTCTTTGATAGCACATTACACATGATGCCCACAAGGGGTTTTCATCATGGTAATTTTCCAAGGAACCATAGGAAGTGGTTTTCACCTTTGGATGATTTTTTTCTATACTTTTTTTATTTTTTGATTTTTTTGGACAATTTTCTATTTTTTGGATTTTTATATTTGGATGGGATGGGATGGGATGGACTTGAGCGTCTGTTTCCATAGCAAGGTTATAGTGTCCCATTGTGGATGGATGGGAACATAGACCATGTCAAGTGTTATTGTGCACATAGATGTTGGTAGATGAACAAGGTGATTGTACGGCGAAAGGTGGAATGGATGGTGTAGGTAGATGAAGGATGGGCGGATGAAGGATGGATGGATGATGAGAAAGCATGGATCATAGGGATGTGATGGGGAATATATATGGAATGAGTGATATAGGATGGAAGGATGGAGGTATGAGGGAATATCGTGGGGTCGAGAGGAATCAAGACCAATGTTTGCACACATCGTGGTGGATTTTGAAGCTTACATTTTTTATGGACAAGGGGGAGTAATGGGGATGTGGGATTCATGAGGATAGTGGATTTTTTATTATGGGATCAGGATGGGGGTGGTGGGATCACTGATTTGGGGATTTAGGGACCAAAATGGACTTAGGATTTTTGGAAGTTTTTGATTGGGTGCAAGATGGGGCATAGGGATTTTGGGATTTGAGGATGGAGTGGGATTTGGATGCTTCACTTGGATTTATTGTTTTTTGCTTGGGGACCCACATCATTTTTTTTCTTTTGGATGTGTGGGCTTTTGCGGCCTTTTAGAGGGTTTGACTTTGATTTTGTATATCGATGCCCTAGGGCATGATAATCTTTAGGCTTTTGTGGATTTTTTGCTTTATGTGTGGAGGCATCCAAAGTATTGGTTTGGTGGTAGCTTCGTCTTTAGATGATGTGTGCACTTGTTGATCTTGATTAGGGATTTAGAGATATGGGATGTGTGGATGGAAGGATTAGGGGAGTTAAGGATGAATGGATGAGGGGATTTAAGGATGAAGGGATTAGTGGATTTGATGATGGGGGTATTAGGGGTTTGGAGGATGGGAGGAAGAGTGGATTTAGGTATGGCACCTGACATTTGGGATAAGATGGAGGAGGGATAGTGGTATTTTGTATGATGAGGGAGGGGGGATAGAGATAAATGGTTTGGAGGTGCGATGAGAGGCATCTATGTTGGGATTGGAAGAAGTTACCTTAGGAGGCGTGCAGGTGGTACCAACATTTTTGGATTGTTTGCCTTGGGATATATAACCAAGGCCATGCGATTGAGTATTGGTTTTGACATGGATGGGCTCCAATATTCCTTGTTCATGAAGGCCTAAGTCTTTTCCTTGATAGTTCATGTTTTGGAGCATGCGATGGGCAATGGGATGTTTGTTGTTTTAGAAACAAGACGTGAGTCCATTATTAAATGGGGAAGAATGGGTGGTGGATATAAGTTGTTCCTCTCCTATAAGAGAACCACCAAGGATGAAAGTGTTGGGACCAAGAGGATAGGATGATGGATTTAGATTGGGGTCAATAAGAGATGGTTAGGTGTCAATAGGAAATGGTGGAGGATCGATAGGGGATGATGGGGGATCAATAGGAGATGGTGTGGGATCGAGAAAGGGATTAGATGGGATGCTTGAATCTTGATGTGGATGGGGATTGTATGTTTCAACATGCTTTGGACTAGGCTCTTGACATAGCTAAATTTGTGTAGATGGTGCGATGGGGGAGGAGTGTGTAACTTCATTTGGCATTTGAATAGGCTCCTCGGATTAGGTAGATGGAGGAATGGGGGATGTTTGATGTTCAACGATTTTAGATAGGAAGGATTTTGGGGAGGATGGTGTGGTTTTGACGGGTGTTAGGTGAGTGACGACATCGTCAACAACACACTTAGATGGTTTTGGATGAGTGGGGTGGCATGACTCCACAAATTTATTTTTGTGATTTTTCTCAAGATCCTTAGCTAGGAATCCTTAGAGAAAGCTCAAGAATAATGATTTGGATTTAGTAGGAGAATTGGATGGTGGATTGGATGGTGAAGTGGATATAGGGGTTGGTGGATAATGATATGAAGGATTTGGATAGGTGGGATAAGGCTATGAAGGATGTGGTTGATGAGGGGATGAAGGATGTGGATAAGAGGTGGAGGTGACAGGGAACTCATACGAGAATGGATGTTGGAATATGAAGGGGGGATAGAATGGATTTCCCTTGTCAAGGGTAGCATAAGGATGACCATAAGATGTGCAATTAGGCACGGAGGCATAGCTTGTGCTATCCAATTCATGGTCATAAGGTGCTTGCATGTTTTTAGGTAGGCAAGGATAATTTATGGCAAGCTTGCTTGCGATGATTTCATCAAGGTTCTCAATTTCATCTTGGTCAACAAGACTATCATCATCATCGGAATTGTAAAATGGATTCATGATTAGGCTTGGGTTTTTGATGAGTTAGATTAGGGATGATGTGATGTAGGATGACTTGATGATTTTGATTTTCTAAGGATTGGGACTTAAGATTTGCTTTGATATCACAATGACCTTAGATTTGGATTTTGGATTAAAGGGGGTTGATTGATGGATTATTTGAATTTGGATTGATCAGGGTCAATGATAGATGACACTTGATACTTGGATTGGATTGGATTTGATTTTGATTAATCAAGGTCAATGATATATGACACTTGATGATGATCGGATTTGGATTGATTGGGGTTGATTTTGATTAGGCTTAAGGCCCTTTGATGGTTGGATTGGATTGGATTTGATTAGGCCAAGGGCCCTTTTGATGTTTGATTTGAGGGATGGGGATGATTTTGATTGTTTTGACAAAGGCGCCCCAATAACCTACAAAGGCACTTGAATTTTACAGAGGCACCTATGTACAAAGGTGCCTGTGTAGGAACAAAGACACTTGTATATTACAGAGGTGCCCATGTAGAACAAAGGCGCTTGTCCATGCAAAAGGAGATTACAAAGGTGCTTGTTTATGAAAAATAGGGCCTCCAACTTGATGTTAGGACTTGGATTTGATGGGTTTTGATGGATTTGATGGGGATTGATTAGGGATTAAGTCTAGGAACCTTGGATGATGCTTTAGAGGAATTATGATTAGGGTTTGGATGAAATTTGGATGGGGTTGAAAGAGGTTAAGTCCTTAAACAATTTTTAGTTTTCAAAGGATGATTTTTGATTAAGGATGTTGGATGGGATGTTGATTAGGGATAGATAGATGGATAAGGGATGAGTGATAATTATATTGGATGAGGATTTGAGGTGAAATGGGATGGGGACTCAAGCATATGTTTCCATATCAAGTTGATAGTGCCCCATTCTAGATAGTTGTTGCATATGGACCATGTCGAGTAGTGTTACATGCATGGATGTTGGTAGATGGTCAAGGTGATGGTGCAGAGGATGGATAGATGGAGGATGAAGGGATTATGCGAGAGCATGGATTGTAGGGATGTAATGGGGGGTATAGATTGGATAATAGATATAGGATGGGGGATGGATGCATGCGGGAATGTTGTGTGATTGAGGGGAACAGGGACCGACACTTGCACACACCACATTTGATTTTGATAGGGAGTGGGGAGTAAGGGGTATTTGGTATTCATGGTGGATTTTTAATTATGGGATCGGGATGGGGTGTTGTGGGATTGTCGATTTGGAGATTTGGGGACCCAAATGGACTTAGGATTTTTAAGATTTTTTGATTGGGTGTGAGATGGAGGATAGGGATTTCGGGATTTGTGGATGGAGGGGGACTTGGATGCACCACTTGAATTTATTATTTTTTGCTTGGGGACCCACATCATTTTAATTTTTTTTCTTTTGAAGGTGTGGGCTTGTGTAGCCTATTAGATAGTTTTTTCTTTGATTTTGTGTATTGATGCCCTACAACATAACTCTTAGGCATTTGTTGATTTTTTGCTTTTTGTGTGGAGGCATCCAAGGTGCTTCCAATGGTGATGGTGTGATATAAGGAAATATTATTTTTGAATCCCATGAGTTTTGTAATAGCTTCATTGTTATTACAAAATGTATGCATATGAAAACGAACCATAAAGAACAAGCTAATACAATATTAACCTATTTTATTCATAAGCAAATGCAACCTCATGATTGAGATAATAAGGAATGTGTTCATACAAAAAATGAAGCTATCTAATTAACCCCAAATGCAAACCTTGATTGTTTTGGATGTGCTCTCGATGTTGGATATGTTGATTGCTCCTCAAATTGATAGCATAACCTTGCATAACATGGAGACTTAAAAATGGCTTGGGTTGATGGCTATTTATAGATTTTTTAGATGAGCAATGGATGGATATGATTGATTTGGAAGATCAATGGTTGATGTTGGTTGAGAGGATTGGATTGATGAGAGGCCACCAAGTGGCATGATAGGATTGAAGGACAAAGATGGTCCTTGGATCAAGGAGAGATCAAGGGTAGAGGATGGTCTTGGATAAAGTGAATGGTGAGGATTGAAAAGGGTTGCCCATCACTTTGTAAAAGACCCATGTGAAATGTACAAAGGACCCATGCCTTTGTACATGTTGGAGGGCATGAGGGGTTTGAATGGGTTAATGAACGATTTAGAATGTGCAAGCATGTGATTAAGTTGATTAAGTGGATTAATCAACTTAATCAAAAGTGCACAAAATAGGGAATTAAATAAATATTTAATTTTTGGATGGAAAATGGATATTAGATATATAAATATTTGTTTAATGTTAGATTATAGAAGATGGATTGATTAATTGAATAAATGATTAATTTTATTAAATTAATGCTAGGAGATGGTACAAATGAATAGTGATTTAATAGTAAAATATTATTTAAACACTGTCGGAAAGGGCATTAGATAATTAACTATCTAAATAGGTGTTTATTCAGTTAATTATGGAAGAAATTGGTTTAGTGATGTCCTGATTGGGGATGAATAGTGGTAAGACGATGAGTGGATGATTTTAGGTGTTTACAAGTTGCAATGCAATTTGACATATCATCCACAAATAGATGGGCAAACCAAAGTAAATAGAAACTTGGCAAATCTTCTTAGGTTTTGGGTTGGAAGCAAGGAAAGATAATGGGATTTAGTATCAACTCAACCAAAAAAATTCTTATAACAAAGTAGTAAATAGGCTTGTGAGTAAAATACCATGTTGGTGTGAACGGGGTATGTTACCTAACTAGTTCCATATTAGGTTCTATTCACATTTGTCTAGTTAAGTTTACTTAAGACATTTAATATTTGTGTCTCATGTCATAGGATTAAAACACTTGTCATGATCACATGTCCTAGGTCTCAACCTTGCCTATATAAGCAAGGTATTTCATTGTAAATATGTGTGGGTCATATATTGTATATCTTGTACATTATATGCATCATTATTTTTCCTTGTTAATAAAGTGTTATTGTTTTTATCTATTGTTGTGGAAGGTTGTTTTGATTATAGGTGATCATGGGCTTACATAGTATCAGAGCTTCAAATCTGCAATTCCCTTCCCTCATTTTAGAGAGTCTTTGCCAAGAATTTCATACGGTGCATCCTAGTGCAAAACAAACATCATAATTGCAACCAAAAGGCCCAAAAGACAAATTTTAACATATAACACTATATTTTGGAGCGGGGAAAAATTCAATGATTTTTCAAGGGTCTTTAGTTTTTTTGACGAAAAAATTATGTACGAGTTGTACGGAGCCATACCGTATGGACCGTTCGGCTTCTGCATCGACCTACGTCATTGATGCGCACAGGTTCGCGGATTTATCTAGCAGTTGTAGTATTTTTCTGTGGATATTTCGTTTATCCAGTGGTCTTACTTTCAATGGGTGGTTTAAATTCTTATTTGGCGATTGTGGATATTTACCAACGGTCTGTTACTGTGGAGGGTGTTAAATTTAATTTTCTGGTGGTTAATACTTGAGGGTTACTCAATCAACGGAAACAAAGTTTGAAAAGGCCGAAGCCCATGGTTTTATTGAGGCTCAGCCCCTGGTTTGCTTCAGCCCGGAAGGGCTCAGCCAGGCGGCCGACACTCCTGACGCTGACACCCCCCAATTGTCGCCTTTCGGATTCCAACACTCGGCCACCTCCTGTGATCCACCGCCACTGGCATAACCTCTGATTCACCACCTCTATCGACAACTCCAGTGAGTCCTCCACTCCCAACAAAGATTTTTGTCACCGCCCTACCACCAAGACCCTTTTTGGTCCCTCTATATGCCCTAATTGGGCAGTTTTTTTCAGCAGCCATAATTTTTCACCACGAAATCAAATTTTCGTAAACGAATAGGTGTTAGAAAGCTAGTTCCGAGCACTTCATAGTGGTACAAGTATTTTTGTTGATTTTGCTACAGGTGCCTAATTTTGTTGTTTGAAGTCTAAATTACCTTTTTTTGGCTTCTGAGCTCATAACTTGCACCCACGATGTCAAAATTTCAACTTCTTATAGGTGTTGGAAAGGTATTTCTGAGATCTATAGATCTATCCATGCCATTTTTTAAATTTTGCCTTAGACATCATATTTTCAATTTGAGGCCTATTAAGTACTTTTCACTCATTACTTGGACAAATTGTTGAAATTGGTGGTTGTTTTTTCTTGGGGGGTTCAATTTCAGTATTCATATATTGGGGAGTTCATAATTTGAGTTGAGGGTTTCATGTCTTTGTAAAATTGGAGATCTATCTTAGTTCATTATGAGTTTTTCATTTCACCCTTCTCTAATCATCTTGAAAAGGGGGAACTATAAACAATAGAGAGATGGCATTTTGAAACACTTGTGTTGGCTTCATCTTTTGCCATATCTATATGGTCTTGTTCCTCAACTAGGTACTTATTGGAAGAAGTTTATTTGGCATTCCAAAAAAGATCATGTTCTAAGAGTGATTGGTTACCATGTTAATGATAACACTTGGAGTGCACTTTCACACATTGAATGTCCTCGTGTTATGTGGATGAAAAATTGGGAGTTATACAGAGATCCTGATATTCAACCATTCCCAGATGATCTTATTTTAAATTGTCTTGTACCTCTTGGTGATTCAGCTAATATACCATATGACTATAATACAAATGAGGAGTTTGTTTCTTTGGAACACCTTGCACATTTGGCGGATGAGGATGTTTATTGTTTTCTAGATCTGCCACATTAGGACTCTTATCTTGCAGACATACCATTCTTGTTTGTGGAGTCTCACATTTCAGATTTGGAGGACACATTTGAGGGGTTATCTCTCCTCTTTGATGACAATTATAGCATGGTTGTTGTCACACCATCATTGTCTTTGGAGATTGATGATCTTGAGTTATCCTATTGTCTTGGATTGTCACATTCTTTGATTAGCCATAGAGTTCCCGATTTTGTGGCATCTCTTGGTTGTGACATGTGGACACTTGAGCAATTTTCAGGGACATCATACTTCATAAGACTTCTTCTCTCATCTCTTGTTTTGGAGTTGGAGTTTCTTCTACATACACCAGTGCATTGGTTTCTTCCCAAGGGGAGAAATGTTGTTTGCAGGCATTTGATAGTTTTTCGTCTTCGAGCATTCACCATTGGCAAATGAGCTACTTCACTATGGGGGAGATATCTAGTCTCATTCCTTCCCTCTTATGGAGGGATTTTGATTGTATATTCATGATGGATGTAGTTCTTAAGGGGTTGTGTTGAGTCCTTCCATCACCCCATCACTTGTGCATGTTTGTTTACATGTTTTCTCTTTTGGAGAGGGGTTTTTTCCTATGGAGTTTTCTCCTTTACTCCATTTGTGAGAGATCTTTTGTACATGGGTACCTAACACAGCCTTGTAGTCGGGACCCATCTTTGCATCTTTGCATTTGTTTACTTCTCCCTAAGTTGCACTTAAGGGGGTTGTTGGTGTAAATGGGGTATATTACCTAACTGGTTCCATATTAAGTCTTATTCACACTTGTCTAGTTAAGTTTACTTATCGCATTTAATATTTGTGTCTCATGTCATAGGATTAAAACACTTGTCATGATCACATGTTGTCCTATGTCTCAACCTTGCTTATATAGGCAAGGTATCTCATTGTAAATATGTGTGGGTCATATATTGTATATTTTGTACCTTATATACATCATTATTTTTCCTTTGCAATAAAACATTGTTATTGATTTTCTCTCTTGTTGTGGAAGGTTGTTTTGATTGATTACAAGTGATACTGGCTTCCTTGAGTCCACTGGTGACTCCTACACACCATTCCCAATTGTATATGGAAGGTCACCAAAAGGAGTGACCACCTTAGAGAGTGTACCAACATATGAAGAGTGTGAATGCAAAGGGATTTGGAGAATACATGCATGAATTACATAAAAAGGTGAATTGCAATAGAGTAGTGAGAAATATAGGGAAAATCAATAATGGTGCATCTGAGGAAGGATATGCTATTTCACCCATTATAATGTTTGGAACTACAATCATACGAGGAAATAGAAAAGTTGAAACTAGTAAAGAACAACTCCCAAATTGCAAAAATTAGATTCCTAAGAAGGAACAAGAAAAGGTTGAAGCATTGTTGGATGAGTGAATTGGTAAGAAAACAAGATGTTAGAGATTATAAAGAATTTTTGGTCCAACAAAAAGGGAAAGACCCTGAAGAAGATTCCTAGATTTTCAGACAAATTGGTTGGCAATGCTTATCTCTTTCCCAACTTAAATTGTGAGCATCTTACAATCAAAATGGCTGTAGGAGCATCCCTAGAAGACAAGCAACCCTATGTTTTAGTTGCCACAACTCTATGACTTGGTCATGCCTCGTCTTTGTTTTTTAAAGTTTTTCAACCTTTCTATAATTCTTATGCAAAAAGCAAATTTAATAGGTTGAAGGGAAATTCACATATTTTTGTAGTTGAAACAACATATACACAACTCTATTCACATTTATGCAATCTTTATTTTGCACCCTGTGAATTATATAAATAAAGCCTTGTCAGTGAACTTACTACGAACTTGGTAAATAAAACTAGGATTTGTTCACACCTTTTCACAACTCAACCCATGTTTATGCAATCAAGTTTGCACCCTACAAATTTCAAGGGATAATGCTTTTAAAACCCACATGTTGCAAATGTGGAAATCCAAGCCCAAGATCCTTGAAGTAAGTTCATGCCTTTTTGGTACAAGGGACATGATTTGCAACATCTACCTTTAGATTCATAGTTTGCTTCAACATCCAATAGCCTACAAATTCTTCATCATAATCGTGGACTATTGATTGTGATCAATCGGCGATCCTGATCAACAAGTTTTACAAACTTGTAATGATGCTTGGATCCAGAGCTTCAATTATTGAAGTTGTTCTTAAATCATTGGATGGCTTAGATCGCAGACTTTGCAAAGTCAATTTATAATGTAACCACTTAGGATGGCGTGAAGTGTAGAAGGATGACGTGCCACTGCAGGTTCACACCTACTTTCACTTGTTTTTGGAATAATCTTGTAATGTGTGCCTCAGACATGCTCAATTGGTGATTCAAACCCCATCACACCATCATGAAGGGGTTCTTGGTAACAAATTATTGTGAATAAAGAGAGGAACATAGGAAGAGAGAACAGGGGAATCCCCAAAGAGTCCAGAGGGAAAGTAGAAGTGTGGAGTGTGTCCTCTCCTAAAGCTGTATTGTAGATGTGTTTACAAATTCAATGAATGAAAGCTTGTTTGTAGTGTGGGGTGTGTCCTCTTCTAAAGCTGTATTCTAGATGTGTTTACAAATTCAATAAATGAAAGCTTGTTGGTGTGTGTAAATTACATTTCCTATCATTAGTTTGTCATGAGGTTGCCTCTACCAAGCTCATCACCACACAACCCTAGTCCAAAGCTATGAAATGCATAGAACTTATATTGGATTTACCTAAATAATAAATTCATCAGCAATTACACAATAATAAAAAGAAGAGGTTTTCTTTGCTGGTACATAGATCCAATTGCTATACCATGACTGTTTTAGAAAAATATTTGACATTTGGCCCTAAGCACTACACAATGAAAATCATCCTTTATCCACAATCACAAAGATCAATGCTTAATCCTTTCCTCTGTTGTATACAATTGTAGATAAAGATAATAAACCACATTTATTGTATGCATTGGGCATTAGCGCAATGGTTACTGTTGTCCATTATTTTCAAGTTTCCAATGTTGCAAGGTTATCAAGACCTCTGAATGGTGTCTTTCTTAGATGATCAATTGAAATTGGTAAAATATAATCCCTTAATAGCTATAGCGTGGAAAGTTAATCCAAAATATATAAGGCAACATGACAGAAAATATGAATAAAATTCAATTTCTATTTGTATCTGCTCCTTTCAATACAACCATAGTGCAGACAGACAGTTGAGAGGCAGCCAATTCCAAAGTACTAGATCTCAATACTCACAGAAGTTCAATTCAATGGTGACTCAACTGAAGTCACATCTCCACATGGAATCATCACACAGCCTCCTCAATCATGAGACTCTACCTGCACATAATCTGACCTTAAACTCTACCAGGCTACCACATGGAAGCCCCACCTAATTTTCCTAAAGGCTAGTTTGTTAGAGGTGCCTTAACTCTAGTTTGGGTAACTAATCAGAAAAATCACAAATCTATATTTTCAAAGACACCAAAAGATGCATGCACCATTTTTTAAAATCTACACAGAGAAAGGTATTAAACCTTTTCTGACATGTGATCAAAAAAAATTGTTAGGATGCCCTCTTAAAAGATAAACTAGTCCTTTTTCAGAACAATACTTGGCAGTCCAAAAAGTTATGTCATTGTAAGACAACAGGATGAAACAAGGTACTCCAGCTCCTAGACCTTAACAGTTTTAGAGTCATGAATTCTTCAACCATATTTTGAAATTGAATAGATCACCTTGCCCAGCTAGCTTTCTTCTGAAGCATTATTATCTGCTTTGAAATCAGGTTCTGATGTTGAATTGCCATTCAAGTGAGTAAGCTTATCACCTGTAGCCCAGTAATCAGCAGTCTTTATATCGTCTTGCCGCATAAGCTTTGAGAACTCGATATGATCATATTGAGAGTTGTTCTTTCCCCCAAATTCTGCTTGAAGCTTCTCCAAATCAAAAAGTTGCTCCATAAGGCTGGAACTTTCTTCGCTCTTTGGGTAAATAAATTTCACTTTCTGGAATGTCTTTGGATCAAGGAAGTACTTGACTATCTGCATATATAGAGATAAAAATATTAGCTTCTACGTGAAACATGAGAGACAATGAACCACACCAAAAGCAATAAAATCAACATAGTGCACATTTTGTAGAGCATTGACCTTCCAAAAGGCTTCAAAAATCCTAGGAGGGTTGTATAGTAAAGCAACTGCCAGCCTCTCGGGATAGTGATTTTGTAAGATATTTGCAGTTTCACGAGCTGTCTTAATAGGCACCGAATTCGACAATGACCACCCGCTGAAATCAATCAACCATACCATCTGTTCCTGGCCTGATGGCAAATTAATAATGGCATTCTCAAGTAGATAAACCAGGTGACGTAGTTGATCATCTTGTGATGTAGTATTCTGTAAAAACAAAAACAGCATACACATGGTTGAATTACTTCATTACTATCCCCAAAGCAAAAGTATCATTGAATTACTTCATTACTACAAAAGAGACCTGCTTTCCGGGTCTTAGCACAATTACAGTTCTCCCCAACCGATCAAGATAATTAGCCCTGTATATTTTCCCAGTTTCACCTTCTAGAGCAACTTCATCCTGAAAGAAAAATAATATTGAGAATTAGATAAATGAACTCTCAATTATAACTTGAAAAATTTTATTGCACAACTGGAATGACAGAATATTTAGCTCAACTTTGAGAGTTATAAACTGACGGTCTTCAAGAAAACTTTCATCCCATCCTTTCTAGGCCATATATAATTTCACTGTGTAAATCTGAGGAAAATCCATTTAAGGATATTTCTATATCAACTAAGCAAAGTTAACAGAGATTCTACATCAAATAACACTACATGAGGTAATAACCAAAGAGAATATGGCAGAGGATAATTCTTAAGGCAACGAAGCAAGGATTTCAAACAGAAGATAATGAAGATAGCCAAAAATTCTGATAGCAATGCCACTTCTATGGAGCAATCTAAATAGTTCAATGACATTCCATAATAATTTCTTGCAAGAGACCTCCTGTTACTATTTACATCCAGATTAAGATTTGATAATAACCATTAGCCCTTTACTAAGCCAACCAAACAAGAGCAAAAATCTAAGAAGTGCATTGAAGATAACCTAAGGTGATGTGGTCCACATGTCAGCTTCTCCATATCCCAAATGTACATAATGAAAATAGTAATCATTACCAAGGGTTAGGGGCATAACATGCCCTCCCTTGGAAAACATGTTTTTCCTCAACACTTGAGAGGTCCCAGGGCTACATTTCATCTTCCCAAGTAGTATCCTCAGTAACCAGATTGATCTATTTGATATAGGATTTTGTAATCACTTTATCATGCAGCTGCTTGATTCTGCAATCAATCGTGACTTCTAGCTTGAAGATTAGCTTCCCTTCTCCGTCCATCTCCAAATTATCCATCTGTACTAGGATTTGTATGTCAAGGACCTTTCTGAGGATGCATTCAAACTAGGTGAACCTTAGAAGGCAGTAACTCCAAATTGTAGGATAACCTCTCTTCAAATTTGGAGGGGAACTCCCTAAGATCTAAACTAAACCTAAACCAAAGTTAAATTGACCTTGGACACCAAACTATAGACAAGATATACAAGCACCAGATTGATAACAGTTGTGTCTTGTAAGTGAAATTTTTAGATATTACAAATGAAAACAACTAATCTAAACACTCAACTGACAACTTCCTACTAGCTAAAACAGAGACCAACAATTAGATACAAACAAGATTGAAAGGAATAACAACTACTTCAACACAACAAAACATGTGATTTCAAAGACTAAATAGCTAGCTTGCATGCAAAGTTACGATCTAAATCAATAAATGACATCAATACAAAGCTTGAAATTTTTATTCATTTTCAATCCAATCAATGAAATTACAAACACATTTAGATCAACTTGAATAATGATTTCAGCAACATAGGCATAGCATTAACCATTATTATGAGATTATGTGCTCAAAGTGCTTATTTAGAGGTTACAAAGAATATGCAATTTTAGGGATTTAAAATAATAATTATTTATCCCCAAAAATCAATATTTTGAAGTAATTGATTTTTAAAGCATAATTACTTAAAGCTGCAAAAAAGAAAGCAAGAAAGAGAGGAACTTTAAAACAAAACTATTCTAAAAAACTAATAAAATAAAGCAACCTAAAAATAGGCCCTTAACTCTTTGCCTGGAAATAGAACATGACCTGAATAACAATCCCTGGAAATAGCTATTGCTAAAATTAGCAATTTGATGCAGAAACAACCTCTATGATTCTGAAACCACTCTTTGCTCTGAAACTAGTGAATCTTCTAAAGAAGTCTAAAAACTCAACCATCCCTCTGCTAACAACAATATCAACCCGCTTTGGTAACTCAAATCTGTTGTCCTCTATGAAAACAAAGAAAATTTAGGATTCAAAACCCTAGGTACCATCAATTATCAAGAACCTTCATGAGATAGTTCGCCCCCTTGATCAACTAGAAACCTTAGGTAGCTGGGAACCATGATATGAAATGTATAGGGCATTGGCACACATTCATCTTCCTGCCACGTAATAGATGCCATCACCACTTAGAATTTGCTTAGTCGTGTTTTTCATGGTTCGTTTCCGTCAACTCTTACTCAAGCACACAATTAAGAGCTTCATGCCACATAAAACTTGCTTGGTCATCTCTTTCGTTCACTCTACCAACCTACTAATTGCATTTTTTACTAATTTGTGGCTAGGAATCCTCCATATATACTTATGATTTGATGTGTGCCTCTAGAGCTGAATCAACATCAAGTGCAAAATCTTGTTCCACATCCAACTATGTTCTTTCCTCGGTCTTGTCCAATGTCAGTTCTTCAAACATAACTTCAAAAGTAGAGAAAAATTCATTAGATGATTCTTCATACATGGTGGAATTGATGCCTTCATGCTCACTTGAAAAATTTGGAATGCCACTTTGCTCTACAGACGCCTACAAAATGTTGTCTCCCTTAGAGAACATGTGATATACTTGTGGAATTCCTTCTATTTCAAACACAGAATGTTGTTCCTCTTTGATCAACAATCCTTCTTCCTCATAGAATTTGAGTAACGTTTGGGAGAGAAGAAGGAAATTCTAACTCATCTCCATGATTTGTCAATGAAGAAGGCAAGATGGGCTTTCGAGGACAAAACACCATTGGCAGATCCTTCTATGGATGCTCTTCATATACTTTCTTCTTGACATTCGAGCTCCACAAACACATGTAGTCATTGAACATTTGGTTGTGTAAATTATTCACTTCTTTAGCATGAACAGGTCCATATTAAAAATATCTCCTCACAAAGTTGCCATCGGCTCATCTCGAAGACATCCAAGGTTACCCGAAACTTTTAATGATTTGATTGAGAAAAAGGCATGAGGTGCAATGTCATAGATCAATAAGTTTCCAATTAAAGATTGGAAACCGTTCATATAAAGATAAAGATTAAATCAAGACTAAAAGACAAATCAGCTCAAGATTCCGATTGTGAAGTAATAGTGAACATGGACGATGAAGTCATAAGCAATAAGAATCATCAAACTTTATATTATAAAAGGAACGGTGATCATGATATGGCTGCATCAATGGTTAAGAGGAATTGTTATCTCCTTAATATTTGCATTACTACCAAGACATTGACGTAAACAAGAGGATCGTGATTCATAAAGAGTTAACGATCATTCTATTAAAAGGAATAAAAGATCATGTGGCGGCGTCTATGAGAGGATTGACTAATATTAATAATAAACAAAGATTAAATGAAGAGACGGGCTCTTAACCAACGCACCTTCTCACATTCATGTCCCTCTAAGACTTTATAGGGGACCCTTGAGGCAGCGTCAAAGGCATAAATCAAGTCATTCTTCTCATCATCCAAACAAGAATATTTCAGTCTGCAATTATCCAAATATAATAATACATACACAGCAGGTATCATCTTTTGAAGATATTACATTTGATCAAGGACTTGCAGAAATCACAGTCCAAGGAATTGCAACAGCAAGTAAGCATCTCAACTTTAATACTCTTTCAATAGTTCTGATCGAATTATCATAATCAGGTATGAAGACTTATTTATAATTCCTTGTCATTCATTCAAGAATATATCATCATGACAGTCTTATGCATTTATTCATAAATATATTGATTATGATAGCTTTGGTTTATGGACAATCATCCTTAACAATATAATGTGTACATTCGATTATTCATGACGATAGGATTTATATGTAATCATCACTAATAATGAATATGTAGACAGTCATATATATAATGATCCATAATAATGTATCTAGTATGCAATGATTCATAATGATATATCTTGTAAGCAATTATTTATAATGTTATGTGATTTACTAACCTCATATGAGAGATTGAAGGAAAAGTACCAAGAGGCCACTCATGGGTATTATAGAGGCCTTTGTCACATGAGGTATAAGGTACCCATAGTGCAAAAGATGTGTATCACATAGAGGCCTTGTCACATGAGGTATGAGGTACCCATAGTGCAAGGATAGTGATGTAATGGCCTTGGTTACTTTGATGTAAGGCATCATAAGAATACCAAGGAGTCTCATAGAGGCCTTGACTCTAAAGGTATTAAGGATACCACTTGAGTCTAAGGATAAGAGACATTAGAGCCCCATGGTGGATAACGTCAACTCTCCTCTCATCTCCCATAGGCTGTTAATAAATGACATATGAAGAGATAGCAAGTTGCAATATATATTGATAGAAATCATAGATCATGTGAAATGTCATGATAGAGAATATGCAAGGCATATTGATAATGATCATGAGAGTAACATGTGAAATGTTAATGATATGCAAGGCATATGAATAGTGATCATAAGATCAACTTCTGAAATAAGAATGAAAGATAATGTGCATTGAAGCAATCATAAGATTAGCAATAGTGATATGCATCGAAAGTAATTATAGATTCATAATAATGATATGCATTGAAAGTAATCATAGATTGATGATAGTAATGTATGATGAAAGTAATCAATGATGAACTAAAGTTATGAATAGGCATTTGATCATAGAAGTTATAAAAGCAATGTTCTTATGTGAACTATATATATTACTATAAATAAGGTTTAGTGTACTAATGTTCTCTTTTTGTGAGTTGAAATTGTGTGCAAGGTAAGGAGAATTTTGACTTGCAAAAAGGGGACATTACATGCAACATGCAATGCATCTCTAGACAATATCCATCATTGTGGTCTCTTGTTGATGGAAAGGGCAAAAATTATTCAAGTGGCTATCAAGAAGTATCTCCAAAGAAAGTCTTACAAGTGGAGGAGGTAGACTAAGTCTATAATTCATGTTGGAAGGACCAAAAATTTTGTACAAATGTCCTTCATACTACTAAATTGGTACACTCTATTCAAGTTGTATCTTCATTTTTGTGACATCAGTCACCACCCTTTTCAAGAAAGGATCAGTTGAACTTTGAATCATGACCTAATTGAGTTTCTTTTATCTTCCCATTAGTAACATGTCATCTTGTAACTTAACCACTTGCTCGTAAGTTTCTTCTGGTTGACCAATCTCATTGGATTGATCATGAATGCAGTATTTGAAAGGAGCGCATTTAGAAAACAACTCAAGAAGATCTCTGAAGATGGCTTCAAAGTAGCTCTTACAAGGTAGTTGAATTGTGCAACAAATTCTCTTGCTGGCATGTTGATATCCTTTGTATTCAAGAGTTGTGCAAACAAGATGTGGTCGTCTTCAGCGAACTTGAAATGTGACAAAAAAAATTCATGTGTGATGTCCCAACTTGTGATCAAACCTGCGGCAAGATGGTGGAACAATTCTGCCACACCTCCAACCAATGTCAACAAAAAGTCAAGTAACATCTTCATGTGCCACTCCCAAGATATTGCATGTTGTGGTGAAGGCTACACAATGTGTTCATCAAGATGTTGTGTGTCATCACCATTGTGCTTTAAAAAATCAATGCATTTAGCAAGAGCCAAAGGACCAATACCGGCTCCCTATGATAGAGGAAACGGAGGTGGACCATTATTGTTGTGAGTAGTGTTATTTCTATCAGCCATCATTTGCAAAAGATGTTTACCTACACGATTTAGTGAAAATCTTATTTTCTAGAATGATAGGTTCAATGGAGACAATAGGACTAACCTTCAGATGCAAAATAGACTTGTTTATATTTCATCCCTAGTAGAGTCACCAAAAACATTTTAATTTTTCTTTTACAAGACAACACAAAATGAAACAATGTGTGAGGATAAACATCTCTTCAAATTCTGAGGAGTTCCTTGAGATTTCAACTAAACCTAAACCTAAGGTAAATTGACCCTAGACACCAAACTATAGACAAAAATATACATATATCAACAGCATACAATATCTTCTTGGGAGGAAGGCATGGAATGGGGGTGGAGGGTTTCATTAATTAAATGACTACTTGCTTGCAAGTGAGATTTTTAAATATTACAAATGAAAGCAACGAATCTAAACACACAACCAACAACTTTCTACCAACTAAAACAAAGACCTGCAATCTATAATGTCCCACCAAAATTAAAAACATTATATGCTGGCGGACTCTTGAAATAAAACATACAATTAAAGACTTGTGTAATGTGCTGTACATGTTGGTATATTTTTAAAATCTTTTTATATGTCATTTTATTAGATTTTTTGTGTGATCTTTCAGATAGACAGAAGATGCAGAAGGGGTTTTATATTTTCCTACAGATGTGGTGTCAGAGCACACAATATATTGCATACAATAGAAACCCAGAAAATATACAATGAATCTGAAGAAACTAATGACAACCCAGATAGTAGAATAGCCAAGAAACAATTACTATCACATACCCATATGAAAATATGCAACTTGGTACAGCTGCCGGAAATGGACCAGCAAGTGGGTATGGCTGGAAATGCATCAAAACTCCATAGAATATCAAGAATGGCTTGTACAAAGTGTAACAGCAACAACTAAAGCACTAAACGCCTCCCAAAGACCATAAATGAGTTGTAGAAGCAAAGAAGGGAGTTCCCTACAATACCCACGTCCCTCCTTGACATGGTACGGCCATGGCTGTTGTGTGTGCTTGCAAACAGCACTGAAACTACTCCAAAACTCCACTTCCAACAGTACGGCCAAGCTTGGATAGTACGGCCAGCAAAGGAAAGCACACGGCAGCAATAAACTCTCTTTCTATCCACTGAAATATGCCTCAAAACTCACAATACCGGCATACAACATTGATTGCGAAAGGTCTATCAAATCAGCTCAAGAACAACTTCGAATATCTCCATTGCAAGTACATTTGTGAATGCTGAATACATCCACTGTCAATGGCACCGTTGGGTGATCTTTCACACCTGTGGGATACCGTTACTCAAGGAGGTTTCCGTCTCCAAGAGCCTCTAGTTCGAATCCTCAAACCCCAAACAATATGAAACCCTAACAGAGCTCAAAATTAGAAATATCATAAACATAGCATCCCTGAAATGAGCTCACAAAACTCCTTATATTCTCCCTCCAAGATGGGTGTTGGATTTCAAGAGGGAACTTTGTCATTTAAAAAAACACTTTTACTTGCCTAGGGATGGGTGCCCAAGGTCACAACTTGCATTAAGTCTTTATTTTCCATAAAGTCACTTTTTCCGCAAAATATAATAAGCCCATATTAATATAACATTAATAAATCTTTGGACTTTAAAATAATTATGAAGACGGTGTCAGAATTCAATGATTTTTAACTTGCCGGAAAGGTCTCGACGAAACGCATCTGATCCAACTCTGAAAATCCTGAACCGACAGAACCCGGACTTACTAAAAATAGTAACGGCCAAGAGCCCACTGAGCCCACCACGAGGGTGCCAACTGGATCCACTGAAAACGAACCACAACTCCAACACTGGCAAAGACCTCCAGAGCCAAACTAACCACAGTTCCCTAACCAAACTGCTAGGCCACGGGAACTCCATGATGGACTAACCATGTGACTAAAAGGGGACATTACAGTCTGCCCTCCCTAAGATTGCTTGCCTCAAGCAATCTCAAATCAAGATGCTCCAATATCCGCTCGTTCTCCCATGTAGAATCCTCAACCGGCAGGTTCTTCCATTTGACCAGGTACTCTCTGATAATCCTCCTCAAATTACGATCCCTGGTGTCGATAATTGCTTCGGGTACTAATATCAACTTCCCCTCTTCATCAAGAGGAGGCAACTCAACTGATGGTGTAACAATGTGCCCCAGTGCCTTTTTGAGGCAAGAAACATGGAACACATTATGTACCCTGTTCCCTGCTGGTAACTCCAACTCATAAGCCACCTCTCCAATCTTCTTGAAAATCCTGAAAGGTCCATAATACCGTGGCTTCAACTTCTCTGTTCCACTCTTCTTGAGAGTAGACTGCCTATATAGCTGCAGCATGAGGTAAACCATGTCACCGACCTCAAACAATCACTCAGTTCTCTGCTGATCTGCATACTGCTTTTGTTGATTCTGAGCCTTCTATATGTTCTCCTTCAATGCTCTCATGATATCCTTACTCTCCTGAAGGAAGTCTTTGGCCTTTGGTACTCTGCTATCACCAAACAGTAAATCAACAAAGCTTGGTGCCTCATAACCATACAATGCCATGAAGGGTGACATTTGAATGGACATGTGGTAAGTGGAATTGTAGCAGTACTCTCCCATGTGAAGCCACTTAACCCATGCCTTCTACTGCCCTGAAACATAGTTTCAGAGGTATCCTTCCACCTGTTGTGACCAAATCACACATCGCCCCATTGCAAATGGGGACCCCCTTTTTTTTGAGCTCCGATGCTTTGCATGTAGTCTTGATGATGTCTTAGGTCCATTTCCTCTGCCAATCCAACAATAAGTCTCTCCTAGAAGATTTTGCTTTATAACTGGAGGTCTTATCTGGAGGATGAACTTGCAGTGATGAAGACTCTTGATTGAATTCTATCCAAATAATGAATATTGAGACCCTTCTTGATGTATGTTTGAGATCCTGAAAGACTGAGTCTGGAGCCTGAAAGCCTGAAAATCCTGAAAAAATGGCTAAGTCTGAAATCTGGTGAATCCTCCAAATTCTATATTTTGCATGTTAAATCCGGTGGATTCGAGACCTATCTCAAACATCCTGAAAGGTATATTGAAAAATATTTAAAGTATACTTAAATATATTTTTCAATATACCTTTACCCTCACGACCCTGAAAAACGCCTGACTCTTCTAGAGGATTCAAAAAGCTCATCTAGTGCGACGGGGCATCTAAGTGGCGCAAAATCGCGATGAAAAGGGCGCTTTCAATTACAAAATAAGATGAGGATTTCCAATTGATGAACCAATGCGCCCATCTAAAGCGCTAGTTTGGAAACGAAAATGTTAAAGCGATGCGATTTTGGAAGATTTCACGCCTTTTGATGCGAATTCTAGAGGAATTTGTATATGTTATCTAATGCGCTAAAGTATGAGGATCTCAATGCCTTGAACTAAAGCATGAGGATTTCAATCAATTAAGTAATGCGCCTAAACTAAAACATCGTGGTGAAGGAAAAGAAAAAGACTTCAAAACACTTAAAACAATGCGAAACTCAGAGGAGTTGGAAACCCTCATCCAAAGCGACCTAAGGAGGAAGGATTTAGTTGAGATTTATTACACATTAAGGGTAGATTTTAGAGGATCTCCAATCCCTCATCTAATGCGACTTCATGGAGGAAGATTCCAAGCGCTTGGAAGGAGGTACATCACAAGGTTTAAATCGATTTTCAAAAGATTCTAATGTGATGGACTAGTGCGCCAAAATTTAGCAAGGAAGATCCTTTGCGTTTGTAGACAAGGGAAAGAGGTTTCAATGTAAAATCCAGAGGATTCTTAAATCCTTATCCAAGGCGAAATTTTAGAGGATTCCCTATTCCTCAACTAATGCGCCATACAAGGAAGAAAGCGAAGGTGTCAACCAATAGGGAAATCCTAGACATCCAACCACGGCGAGCACTTCAAAATCCAAGGTCAAGTCTTAGAGGCAAGTTTAGAAGATTTCAAAGTTCTTATCCCAAGCGCCAACATCAAGGATAATTTGGAAGCTCTCATCCAAAGCGCTAAAGATGGAAGAAAGTAGGGGGATTCAAAAAACAAATCAAGTACACCAAATGCTATGAGGATTCAAAAGGTATGAACTAGTGCGCCAATCTAGAAGATTCAAAGACCCTCATCTAATCCACAAATAGCAAGAGGATCTCTAACCCTTCGACCGATGCGCCATTATGGAGATAAAATCTAGAGGATTCAAGTTGTTGATCTAAGCCAATTTCCAGAGGATTTCAAATCCTTAACCAATGCACAAATCTTAGAAAATCCTAACATCTCAAACCAATGCGACCTCTTCAAGAGGAATACAAAGTCAAGTCTCAGAGCAAATTTCTAGAGGAAATCAAAACATTGATCCATTGCGCCACCTTGTAGGTGAGAGTAAAGTTGAGTTTTGAAAGCAAGTTAGAAGAGGATTTTGAATACTCCATCCAATGCGCCTAGAAGGAGGAGAAGAATTCAGGTTTGTATGAAAAGATCAAGAAGAAATCAAACCTCTCATCCACTGCGCCACATGTGGGAAGGCTTTGATACACTTTGAAGGAGATTTCAAAAAATCTTATCTAATGCGCTTCAGGAAGGAAAGGGTTCAATACAAAATTTCAAAGACTTTTTCAAGGAGGATCCAAAATCTTAAACCAATGCGCCTAGATAGGGAGGTCTTTATTGATCGTTTGAGATGAAATTCTAACCGAAAGATGAAATTGCTAACTAATGTGCTCTCCTTAAGGATTAAAAATAGTGGTTTAGAATGCAAATTTTAAGAGTTTCAATGAAGATCAAGAACTTGTCATCTAGTGCGCTTGGCTTGGAAATGCATCAAATATTATCATGTTTATCGAGAAGGTTGATATTATTTCTTTCTTTGTGTTGCAGAAGCTAAAGGCTGGAAACACTTTCATGTAGGAAGGAAAGTCAGGAAGCAGTCTTCAAGAGGAAGGCATCATAAGCTGCATAAGCTGCTCAAAGTGATCACTTTAGGCATCATGTAGCTGTTTCAAAGAGGCTTAAGATGGAAGTAATCACTCCCGAGGAAACATCACTTCGAGAGATAGCTGCTCCAAGACATCACAGCAAGATATACCTCGAGTCTCTACATCAATGATATCATGTTAGATCACATCAAGTTCAAGTATACTTCATCAATGGCATCATCAAGCAATGCACTTCATCCATCTAAACTTCAAGACTTTACAATTTCAAGTCCAAGAGAGATCTCTACATCATACATGAAGGTAGCATCATCATCATCTCCTACTACGCTACTTCACTCTCCAAAAAAGAGCATCATCAAAGAAGATTCACATCAACCTGCTTACAAGAAGAAGGAACATCACAGTGTTAGTCAAATGAGTAACAAGTAACATACATCCAGTTGCAAGGAAATGTACAAGATCAACAAGTTGTTCAAGAAATTACATTGAATACATCATTACAAGTTGATACAATTTTCAAAGTATGCTAAGTTGGCATCTATGTGGCAAGTACACATCATTCAATTTTGATTAGCCGCATTATTTAATGCATTAAGTGTATCATTTAATGAAAGAAGCCAAAGGGATTCCTATGTGGAAGAATATTTTAAATGCTTTCGCCTTACCTTATCACATTGGAAAACGTGCCTTCATTGCCTCTCTCTTTTTTGCTAAAAATAGCAAGTTGTTGTAACTACCTCTAAGGTGGCACGATCTAGACCCTTGGCTATTGAATTAATCTAAGCCATTCATTGTAATACTGGAGCACTATATAAAGGCCTTGTTGCCTCATTTGTAATATATAGACTAGAGATTAGATTGTAGGAGTAGAATAGGAGAGACTCTCGAAATTTCATGAGAGGACTTGAAGTTGTTGTAAATATTTCCCAAGAGTAATACAAAAACATTGGAAATCATTTGGTGTTAAGTGTTGTCTTGTGAAGTGACATGGTTTCTTGTACTTAATGAAATGGAGAGATGTTTCAATTAGATTAGAATCTCATTGATGTAATGTATGTCTGTACTGAATATTGATCAACTCCTAGCTCATGCTTTTAACATTCATCGCTGATGAAGTGTTGTGTAAAGCTAGTCTGAGCTATAATTTGTATAAGTTCGATTATGGATGCTTGTTTGAGCTGCGTCATTTAATGGGTGCTCATATGAACCTCCATGATTTGAAAACCTTTCGCGTACCCTTAGGAGATTGCACCAACTTCATGTAGTTGTAGGCACCCTTGGCGAAGTGAAGTTAGGTTTGATTCAGGAGTTTGTTTGTTCAATACATCATCATTGCCTCATTGACCTTAGATAGTTTCTTAAACCCTTGCCCTTTTTACTTTTCTTCATTATTGAAACCTTGTACATACATCATCCACCCTGAAAGGAAGAACAAGCTGAATGAAAGGAGAAGAGTCTGCGTAAGTCCCTTTGTGTTTAACAGCAAAATCATACTTAGTCACTGAGCTGTCTCTAACCAAAATCTTCAGAAGGAACCTTGGAGTCATCTTGTTTGATCACCTAGTTCAGCATTCAAGAGGCTTTGCTCAAGAGGGAGTCAGATACTCTGTATTTCACTCTAATTGTTGACTTGTCGAAAAACAATCATCAACATTTTTGGCGCTAGAAGGAGGGCATGAGCCTGGATATTCTTCATTTCAAGTAAAGCAACTAGATACTCCGAAGTTGTGGATTGATATTCCAGAAAATACAAAAAAAAGTAGAAAATTTTAGAAACAATACAAAAAAAGTAAAAAGTCAAAAAAAAAAAAAAAAAAAGCAAAAAGATCAAAAAATACAAAAAAATCAGAAGATGGAGTTCTCAACCATGGATTCAGGTTTGGATATGCGACAAGTTGTTGGGTATGATCCTGCAAGTTCAACTCCAATTGTTCTCCAACTATGGTGGTCATTGAGTAAGCGTCTTGGTGGCAAGAGTTTGAAAGATTTCGAGTGCAAGTATGGATGTCGTATTCACAATACAAATGATCATAGAGAAACAGATTGTATAACATTCTTATCGAGGATGGATCTAGCAGTCCAGAAGAAAATTTCATTCTTACAAGTACATGAGCCAGTAGTGTTTTCAAGGATATATCCTAAAGCTCCTGTTGATGGTGAAGCATTCAAGAAGTTGAAAGACAAAATTAAGAAGGAATTAAAGAATGCTAAGGATTTAAGTGTAGACGACATATTGCTTTCTAGAAATTGGTGTAGGGTACATGATACAGATCATTTGGAATACACTTGTGAGAAATGCTAGGAAGCAATTCATCAAGCCATGCAGGAAGTAGAAGTTGGTGTACCTGTTGAAGAAGTCTTTACTACAGAGAACCTTGATAAGCAATGTACCAGTGAGAAGGAATATGAATATGAGTGTATCAATCCAGAAGAAGTAGAAGCATTTGAACAAAGGTTATCAAAAGCATTAGAGGATTGTACGCAGGGTTTGAAAGATGTTAGAGCACTCGAAGCGGTAGTTGAGAAAGAAAGAAGCTCGAGCTTGTGGCAGGAACCTGAATTTGATGAAGATAAATTTCTTGAAGAGTATACATCTACTTTGCATCAAGAGATCCTTGAGAATGAACTACAAGAAGTACAGAAAAAGTTGTTAGAAGATCATGAATTAGAAGCTTTGCAAAAGAATTTAGAAGATATCATTCAAGAGTATGTCGATAAAGAGCTTGTGAGTAGACAAGAGCAATTCGGGTTGACGCTCGATGCTGCCATCATTATACAAGAAGATATCAAGCCAAAGAAGAGACAGACAATTGAAGAACATGCTGCTGAGATCAAGAAGCTGTTGACACCTTTGCTGGAGATCACAAAGGAGCTGGATAGTGAAATCATGCAATACGAAGAAGATGAGAAGTTCATCTACCATCAATGGCGACCTCCTGATGGATGTGTGAAGTATGATCGAACGATTGGTAGGCCATGTCTCATTGAAAACGACGAACATCAGGTTGTATCTTTCCCTTCTATTGATTGGAAAACTTTTGAATTTGAACATCATGAACTTTTAATTGATAGCACTGATAGCATCGATAGTAAACATCTTGAACACATTGCATATTATCATTTGCCCATTTCATCCATATATATATATCCATCCGTCCGCCGTTCATGAAAAAAAAAAGGAAAAAAAAAAAAGAAAGAAAAAAAAAAATGAAAAATAGTAAAGAGAAAAATTTCGTTCACTGGTGAAAACCTGGCAAACGGGCGCCATGGATAAGTATCATGGCGAAAACCTGGCAAACAGGCGTCATGGTAGAGACACACTGTCTCATTGCATTTCCACTTTCATTCCATCATCACTCCATTTGACATCATTTACATGTCATTGCGTTCATTCATCTGTATATATATCCGTCCATCCGATTTCATGAATTCACCTAGCTTGAGATAGGTTGACTTAGATGATCCTAGCTTCTAAAGGATGGGAATGAACACAAGTGCTTGCACTTCAAACTTCAAATACGGATAGTCGCGCTGGCAATTGGTTTTGATTCTTTGATCGAGTAGTCGTGTTTGTTTGATCTAGTGTGTGGGTGTACATGGAGATGTTGAAACTTGACACTTGTTTATCTTTGGAACATTTAAGAAACTGTTTTAATTAAAATCTATCTTTAATCACACATCAGAAGAGATGTAGTGTCTTGATCCAATCTATGATTCTTTTCCTTTTTTGAATTCGTTGTCTAGCTGGCTGATAGGCAGAAGAGATTGTCTGAAGTTTTTTGAGTCTGCATTGAGTTTGTCTTTGAAATGTTCAGGAACATTTATTCGGGTTGACGCTAGATGTTGTGACCAAATCACACATCGCCCCATTGCAAATGGGGACCCCCTTTTTTTTGAGCTCCGATGCTTTGCATGTAGTCTTGATGATGTCTTAGGTCCATTTCCTCTGCCAATCCAACAATAAGTCTCTCCTAGAAGATTTTGCTTTATAACTGGAGGTCTTATCTGGAGGATGAACTTGCAGTGATGAAGACTCTTGATTGAATTCTATCCAAATAATGAATATTGAGACCCTTCTTGATGTATGTTTGAGATCCTGAAAGACTGAGTCTGGAGCCTGAAAGCCTGAAAATCCTGAAAAAATGGCTAAGTCTGAAATCTGGTGAATCCTCCAAATTCTATATTTTGCATGTTAAATCCGGTGGATTCGAGACCTATCTCAAACATCCTGAAAGGTATATTAAAAAATATTTAAAGTATACTTAAATATATTTTTCAATATACCTTTACCCTCACGACCCTGAAAAATGCCTGACTCTTCCAGAGGATTCAAAAAGCTCATCTAGTGCGACGGGGCATCTAAGTGGCGCAAAATCGCGATGAAAAGGGCGCTTTCAATTACAAAATAAGATGAGGATTTCCAATTGATGAACCAATGCGCCCATCTAAAGCGCTAGTTTGGAAACGAAAATGTTAAAGTGATGCGATTTTGGAAGATTTCACGCCTTTTGATGCGAATTCTAGAGGAATTTGTATATGTTATCTAATGCGCTAAAGTATGAGGATCTCAATGCCTTGAACTAAAGCATGAGGATTTCAATCAATTAAGTAATGCGCCTAAACTAAAACATCGTGGTGAAGGAAAAGAAAAAGACTTCAAAACACTTAAAACAATGCGAAACTCAGAAGAGTTGGAAACCCTCATCCAAAGCGACCTAAGGAGGAAGGATTTAGTTGAGATTTATTACACATTAAGGGTGGATTTTAGAGGATCTCCAATCCCTCATCTAATGCGACTTCATGGAGGAAGATTCCAAGCGCTTGGAAGGAGGTACATCACAAGGTTTAAATCGATTTTCAAAAGATTCTAATGTGATGGACTAGTGCGCCAAAATTTAGCAAGGAAGATCCTTTGCGTTTGTAGACAAGGGAAAGAGGTTTCAATGTAAAATCCAGAGGATTCTTAAATCCTTATCCAAGGCGAAATTTTAGAGGATTCCCTATTCCTCAACTAATGCGCCATACAAGGAAGAAAGCGAAGGTGTCAACCAATAGGGAAATCCTAGACATCCAACCACGGCGAGCACTTCAAAATCCAAGGTCAAGTCTTAGAGGCAAGTTTAGAAGATTTCAAAGTTCTTATCCCAAGCGCCAACATCAAGGATAATTTGGAAGCTCTCATCCAAAGCGCTAAAGATGGAAGAAAGTAGGGGGATTCAAAAAACAAATCAAGTACACCAAATGCTATGAGGATTCAAAAGGTATGAACTAGTGCGCCAATCTAGAAGATTCAAAGACCCTCATCTAATCCACAAATAGCAAGAGGATCTCTAACCCTTCGACCGATGCGCCATTATGGAGATAAAATCTAGAGGATTCAAGTTGTTGATCTAAGCCAATTTCCAGAGGATTTCAAATCCTTAACCAATGCACAAATCTTAGAAAATCCTAACATCTCAAACCAATGCGACCTCTTCAAGAGGAATACAAAGTCAAGTCTCAGAGCAAATTTCTAGAGGAAATCAAAACATTGATCCATTGCGCCACCTTGTAGGTGAGAGTAAAGTTGAGTTTTGAAAGCAAGTTAGAAGAGGATTTTGAATACTCCATCCAATGCGCCTAGAAGGAGGAGAAGAATTCAGGTTTGTATGAAAAGATCAAGAAGAAATCAAACCTCTCATCCACTGCGCCACATGTGGGAAGGCTTTGATACACTTTGAAGGAGATTTCAAAAAATCTTATCTAATGCGCTTGAGGAAGGAAAGGGTTCAATACAAAATTTCAAAGACTTTTTCAAGGAGGATCCAAAATCTTAAACCAATGCACCTAGATAGGGAGGTCTTTATTGATCGTTTGAGATGAAATTCTAACCGGAAGATGAAATTGCTAACTAATGTGCTCTCCTTAAGGATTAAAAATAGTGGTTTAGAATGCAAATTTTAAGAGTTTCAATGAAGATCAAGAACTTGTCATCTAGTGCGCTTGGCTTGGAAATGCATCAAATATTATCATGTTTATCGAGAAGGTTGATATTATTTCTTTCTTTGTGTTGCAGGAGCTAAAGGCTGGAAACACTTTCATGTAGGAAGGAAAGTCAGGAAGCAGTCTTCAAGAGGAAGGCATCATAAGCTGCATAAGCTGCTCAAAGTGATCACTTCAGGCATCATGTAGCTGTTTCAAAGAGGCTTAAGATGGAAGTAATCACTCCCGAGGAAACATCACTTCGAGAGGTAGCTGCTCCAAGACATCACAGCAAGATATACCTCAAGTCTCTACATCAATGATATCATGTTAGATCACATCAAGTTCAAGTATACTTCATCAATGGCATCATCAAGCAATGCACTTCATCCATCTAAACTTCAAGACTTTACAATTTCAAGTCCAAGAGAGATCTCTACATCATACATGAAGGTAGCATTGTCATCATCTCCTACTACGCTACTTCACTCTCCAAAAAAGAGCATCATCAAAGAAGATTCACATCAACCTGCTTACAAGAAGAAGGAACATCACAGTGTTAGTCAAATGAGTAACAAGTAACATACATCCAGTTGCAAGGAAATGTACAAGATCAACAAGTTGTTCAAGCAATTACATTGAATACATCATTACAAGTTGATACAATTTTCTAAGTATGCTAAGTTGGCATCTATGTGGCAAGTACACATCATTCAATTTTGATTAGCCGCATTATTTAATGCATTAAGTGTATCATTTAATGAAAGAAGCCAAAGGGATTCCTATGTGGAGGAATATTTTAAATGCTTTCGCCTTACCTTATCACATTGGAAAACGTGCCTTCATTGCCTCTCTCTTTTTTGCTAAAAATAGCAAGTTGTTGTAACTACCTCTAAGGTGGCACGATCTAGACCCTTGGCTATTGAATTAATCTAAGCCATTCATTGTAATACTGGAGCACTATATAAAGGCCTTGTTGCCTCATTTGTAATATATAGACTAGAGATTAGATTGTAGGAGTAGAATAGGAGAGACTCTCGAAATTTCATGAGAGGACTTGAAGTTGTTGTAAATATTTCCCAAGAGTAATGCAAAAACATTGGAAATCATTTGGTGTTAAGTGTTGTCTTGTGAAGTGACATGGTTTCTTGTACTTAATGAAATGGAGAGATGTTTCAATTAGATTAGAATCTCATTGATGTAATGTATGTCTGTACTGAATATTGATCAACTCCTAGCTCATGCTTTTAACATTCATCGCTGATAAAGTGTTGTGTAAAGCTAGTCTGAGCTGTAATTTGTATAAGTTCGATTATGGATGCTTGTTTGAGCTGCGTCGTTTAATGGGTGCTCATATGAACCTCCATGATTTGAAAACCTTTCGCGTACCCTTAGGAGATTGCACCAACTTCATGTAGTTGTAGGCACCCTTGGCGAAGTGAAGTTAGGTTTGATTCAGGAGTTTGTCTGTTCAATACATCATCATTGCCTCATTGACCTTAGATAGTTTCTTAAACCCTTGCCCTTTTTACTTTTCTTCATTATTGAAACCTTGTACATACATCATCCACCCTGAAAGGAAGAACAAGCTGAATGAAAGGAGAAGAGTCTGCGTAAGTCCCTTTGTGTTTAACAGCGAAATCATACTTAGTCACTGAGCTGTCTCTAACCAAAATCTTCAGAAGGAACCTTGGAGTCATCTTGTTTGATCACCTAGTTCAGCATTCGAGAGGCTTTGCTCAAGAGGGAGTCAAATACTATGTATTTCACTCTAATTGTTGACTTGTCGAAAAACAATCATCAACACCACCCACTTATTAACTATCTTCGTTTGACCATCAGTCTGAGGGTGGTAACTCGTACTGGGTGTGAACTCTGTCCCTGACAACCTGAAGAGCTTCTGCCAAAAATTACTGAGGAACCTGCTATCCCTATCACTGACAATATTCCGAGGCAACCCAAGGAGTCGAAATACCTCATGAAAGAACAACTCTGCAACCTGAGTTGCAGTGTAGGTGGTAGGAATAGCAAAGAAGTGTGCATACTTCGTCAATCTGTCCACCACCACATACATACAATCCCTGCCTTGGACTCTAGGTAGACCTATGATAAAGTCCATCGAAATGCTATCCCACTTCCTCTCAAGAATGGGCAGGGGCTGCAATAAACCTCTTGGAAGTGAGTGCTGCTGCTTGTTCTGTTGACATATTGGGCACTCTCTCACATACTGCATCACCTCGGTCTTGAGGCCCTTCCAGGTGAACCTTTCTCTGATCTGCCTGTAAGTTTTGAAGTATCTTGGATGCCCTATCATAGGTAAATCGTGGAATGCCCTCAAAACTTTTTGCTTCATCTGTGAACCTGACACCAAAAAGATCCTGTCCTTGTAAATGATTAAATCATTTACCACTGTGTACCTGTCATCTTTTATGGTGCCATCAATCACTCCGGCGGCCCACTTATCTTTGGCATACTCTGCTGAAATCAATTCCCTCTAGTCATCTGCAATAGCACCAAGTGCACACAAATGGGGCCTCCTAGATAGCACATCGGCAACTACGTTCTTCTTCCCCTTGACATAAACAATGTCAAAATCGTAGAACTGTAGCTTGCTGACCCACTTCTATTGCCTCTCATTCAAATCCTCATGTCCAAGGAAATGCTTCAGACTGTTGTGATCTGTCTTAACCACAAATTTGCTGCCCACAAGGTATTGTCTGAACTTAGCCAATGCATGCATGATGGCTAACATCTCCTTGTCATATATGCTATAACTTCTCTCCACACCCCTCAACTTCCTACTCTCAAATGCTATGGGGTGCTTATCCTGCATAATCACCGCACCAATGCCTTCACCTGAGGCATCACACTGTAGCTCGAAAGGTTTGCTGAAATCAGGTATAGCTAACACAGGGCATGTACTCATGATTTGTTTGAATTGGTCAAAGCACTCCTATGTCATATCCGACCAACTGAAAGCATCCTTACGAGTCAAATCTGTAAGGGGAGCAGCCGACTGAGAGAACCCCTTCACAAACCTGCGGTAATACCCACAAAGGCCAAGAAATCCCTTAAGATATGAGAGATTCTTTGGCAGTGGCCAGTCCACAATTGCCCGAATCTTTTCTGGGTCTACCTTCACTCTACTAGCACTGATGATATGACCCAAGTACAACAACTCGATCATCCCAAACTCACACTTTGACATTTTGGCATACAACGACTCCCTCTCCAAGATGCTCAGAACAATGTCAATGTGTTTTAGATGCTCTTCCCATGTCTTGCTATAAATCAAAATATCCTCAAAGAAAATCAGCACAAATCTCCTCAACTGCTCTAAACACCTTGTTCATGCAAGACTAGAAGGTAGCTGGTGCATTGATCAAACCAAATGGCATGACCAGGAACTCAAAGTGCCCATAGTGACACCTAAATGCTGTCTTCTCCACATCCTCGTCTCTGACCCGAATCTGATGGTAACCGGATCTCAAATCAATCTCGGAGAAGTAGTAGGCCCTGTGCAGCTCATCAATCAGCTCATCTATTCTAGGAATTGGGTACCTATTCTTGATTGTTTTCTTATTGAGTTCCCTGTAGTCAATACACATTCTGAGAGTCCCATCCTTCTTCACCAATACCACGGATGATGCAAACGGACTCTTACTAGGTCTGATGTGACCCATCTCGAGAAGCTCTTTGATAGCCTTCTCGATCTCATCCTTATACCTCTTTGGGTGCCTGTAAGGTGTAGTTATTACTGGCTTAGCACCCTCCAACTCGATCACATGCTCAAAACCTCTATCAGGAGGTTTACCTGGTGGACTATCACTAAACACTTTGGTGTGTTGAGTAAGTATAGACTATATGTCAGGGGGATATGTATGCTTCTGCTGATTTGTTGCAAGCATCACCATAATCTTTGCGGCCCACACCACCTGATCATGACGAATCAATCGCTCCATCCGCTTGAGAGAAACTACTCTCAACCCACTATCTGAAATGCCTCTGAGCACATGTCTAACTCCGTCCACCTCAAACTTCATTTCCATCGTCCGCAAGTTGAGTGTGAACTCCTCAATATCATTCAACCACTTTATTCCCAACACAACATCTATCTCACCCATGCTGACAACATAAAATTCTGATTGGCAAGTGTATTTGTTCAACTAGATTGATAGATTGGGTATCCTCCTAGTGCATGTGAGTACGAAACCATCCACAACTTTCACCTTAAAACCCTCAAATTCCTCGATTTTCAGCCCTCTCTTGGTGACCAAGCCCTCGTCTATGAAATTATGAGTGGCCCCCGTGTCAAGTAATGCAATACATCGCTGCCCACTCAATACTCCTCTTATCCTGAATGATCCCTCCCTCTGGATACTCGAGATACATGTTGTAGGTAGGGTTGTATCATCCTCTCTATCTAATGCTTCCTCAGGGCCTTTCGATTCTACATCCTTGGCCTCTGAATGGTAGTCTGAATGGGGCTCTGAATCAACAGACTCATCGGCTAAAAAATACTCTAATTATTTTACCTTCCCTTGGGCAGCACACTTGTGCTTAGGATCCCAAGGCTCCCGACAATGGAAGCAGAGCTTCTTCCGTCTTAAGTCATTCAGCTAATCACTGTCCAACCTGGAAGAACTCTTATGTGGCTGTCCCGCATCTTTTTGGAATGGTCTCCTTTCTCTCTCCTTATCCCTCCTTTGCTTTAACCCTTTGGAATGAAACTTGTTCCTCCATGTTGATGACTCCATGTCTCGGGCCTTCTTCATGGCCTCCTGAAGTGTAGTAGGGTCAAAACCCTTAACCCAACCACGAAGTTGATCTGACAATCCATCAATGAAGAGAACTAATCTGCGCTCGGTAATATCCGAAACCATAACGGATATGTCCTGGAAATCAGCAATGTAGGAGTCTACTGATCCGCTCTGTCTCAACTGTGTCAACTCCTTAAACTGTAATTCTGGGTCCTTTTTATCGAACCTGTCGATCAGTCTAGCTGTAAACTCCACATATGAAGTGCCCTGATTGTGACCCAGTGTGACCTTCTCGTTGCTCCACCATTTGTGAGCAGTCCCCTCCAAGTGTAAAGCTGCATATGTAATGGTGTCCTCTGGCATGGGACTAATTTGCAAGTAGCTGTCCAATTTCTGTACCCAAGCTCTCACAGTGGTCTTACCCGATCCGTCGAAGTAGGGAAGTGTCATCTTACTTACTTTCCTTTGCAACTCCTGGTTCTAAGGTCTACCTCCCCTACGAGGTTTACACCTAAGCCTCATTTCAGAATATTTAGCAAATGTCATCTCGTTTCTGAAATCATCACTGGATGCTCTCCAGTCCCTCAGAATCTCCTCCTGAAACTCCGCCTGTGTGGGGTCCTATTCAGGAACTTGGTTCCTAGGAGCAAATATAGGGATGCTAGGTCTATCTCCTGCAGTGAACTACGAAGCCCTCCGGTGCGTAACCGAAGCCTCATCCTCATCATCTCTGTCCCTGTATCTATCATTCTGGTTCCTGTCCCCATTATTCCTTTCTCCCCAATTCCTGTCACCGTTGTGTCTATCTCCCCCACCTAGTCTGTTTCTATCACCGTCCTGGTACCTGTTCCTGTCACCTCCGTTGTCCCTGTTCCTGTCTCGCTGATTGTCCATGTCAGTACCCAACCGTTCAATGGCATGTGTCATCTCAGCCTATGCCTCGACCATTGCTCGTCGAGTATCCCTCATCTCTTGGGTGAGCGCGTTCAGAATTTCACGTGCACTGGGTTCTGGTTCTTCCCTGTCACCCATCTCTCCTATAGGTCCTGTAACTGGGGGAAACTCACCGGAAAAGGGGTATGTTCGTGAGACCTACCAATCATCCTCAGTAGCAGCAACTTCTACCTCTGTATCTGTCTCAAATGGGTATACTAGTGGTGCTGGATTTACTGGTTCAACCTGCTGCGAAACCTATGTTGCCTGCTGTAACCTATTCCTCCTGGTATTATAAGGATGTGACGAAGATGCTGAAGGATTCATATCTCAAACATAAAGCGTACATGCTTCATTTTTATTTGCATGTTCATTCTTTCAACTGCATGTCTGTTCAACCTCACAAGATGGCAAGATCATAGCTCTGATACCATTGTAATGTGCCGTACTTGTTGGTATATTTTTAAAATCTTTTTATATGTGATTTTATTAGATTTTTTGTGTGATCTTTCAGATAGACAGAAGATGCAGAAGGGGTTTTATGTTTTCCTGCAGATGTGATGCCAGAGCACACAATATATTGCATACAATAAAAACCCAGAAAATATACAATGAATCTGAAGAAACTAATGACAACCCAGATAGTAGAATAGCTAAGAAACAATTACTATCACATACCCATATGAAAATATGTAACTTGGTACAGCCGCCGGAAATGGACCAGCAAGTGGGTATGGCTGGAAATGCATCAAAACTCCATAGAATGTCAAGAATGGCTCATACAAAGTGTAACAACAACAACTGAGGCACTAAACGCCTCCCAAACACCATAAATGAGTTGTAGAAGCAAAGAAGGGAGTTCCCTACAATACCCACGTCCCTCCTTGACATGGTACGGCCATGGCTATTGTGTGCTTGCAAACAGCACTTAAACTACTCCAAAACCTCTGCAAATCTGATAGGAAATACTTGCTACAGCTAGGCGACCAGATATCCTATGGTTTCAGCCCCAAATCACACTCCAAAACTCCACTTCCAGTAGTACGGCCAAGCTTGGATAGTACGGCCAGCAAAGGAAAGCACACAGCAGCAATAAACTCTCTTTCTATCCACTGAAATCTGCCGCAAAACTCACAATACCAGCATACAACATTGATTGCGAAAGGTCTATCAAATCAGCTCAAGAACAACTTCGAATATCTCCATTGCAAGTACATTTGTGGATGCTGAATACATCCATCGTCAATGGCAACTTGTTTATGCTGGCACCAAAGTATAGAGGAATAACACATACCAAAGGCTGAAGTAATTATTAGAATATAAATGATGAGTTATGGAATCTAATAAGGCAGTGAATGATTTAAGGAAGTGAGGTGAATCTTATAAAGCAGTGATCACATATTAAAAGCAGCGATCAGTTTATAAAGAATAAGCATTATAAGGCAGCGAATATGGTTTAGAAGTAGCCAACCTTTGAGAAGTATCGCTCCCTATAATAAGACAAAATTGTGTTATTCATAATAAATATGATGTGGTACGATTAAGGTTAAATGGAGAGGAGCGATTTGGAAGATTAAATGAAGTGTTGCATTTGTAACAAAGACATGAATCCTTTCGAGCAGTTCGCCTCTCTTTGAAGGGGACTTCGAGTGGTATAAATGGAGTTTGTCGAGAGTGAAGAAAATATATATAACTGGGCAGAGATAAATCTGCAAAGGGAAAGAAATAACTATATACTATACAACAGTTCTCATATAAAGGCATTTGATTCATCATAACAGCAAGCATACTCAGAAATAAATAATAAAGGAATCCAAGCAGCAAATAAGAAATATAAAACAGTTACAGCAGAGATATATATGTTCGGTCATATAAACCATTGTGAACAGCAAAAAGGATATATGGCAATCCTTGGACTGAACTAGATAATTTTGCCTATGCACAATAGAATCAATATAATGACTTCCTTAAGGTTCTCATCCAAGTGGTCAGTCCATTTTGGAGCGGAGATAGTACATATAAGGAATGCAAGTAGCTAGGGAATCCATTCCAGTAAGGACACCCCGAGTGGGGTTGGGAGGCCGAATGGTGGGTGTCATTCCGTGCTCCTGGGCTGGATGGAACGGCTCAAAGCACCTTGTATGATCTCCCAAGTGGTGCTCTACAATGACAATGGGCTGTTTGGATAGAACCTTAAAGGGAATCCCATATGATTAAGATAATGTTCCTAACCCTGGTATGAAAGATCTTCATCTATTTTATGGATTATGCTTTCAATGATTATCTAACATGATTGCAAGTTCTCAACCAAGATCTATCTTGTTCAACAATTTAAATTGGTAAATGATATTGCTAACTCTATTTCATTTCTTGCTTTGCTTGGAATTGTGATTTTAGGGCAAAAACTAGGGCATATACCAAAAAGGGGACATTACACAATCAAATGCAAATAGGATTGTAAGGAATAACTACTTCAACACAACACAACACATGATTTCAAAGACTAAATAGCTAGCTTGCACACAAAGTTACAACTTAAATGAATAAATGACATCAATAAAAAGCTGTACATTTTTATTTGTCAATTCAATGAATGAAATTACAAATACGAGTAAATTAGCTTGAATAACAATTCCAATAGCATAAATGTTGTGTTAACCATTATTAAGAGAGTTTGTGCTCAAAACACTTAATGTATAGGTTACATGGAGTATACAATTTTAAAGATTTAAAAATAATAATTATTTATCCCCAAAAATCAATGGTTTAAATCATAAACTCTTAAAGCTACAAAAATAAGAAAAGAAACCAATTTTAAAACAAAACTATCCTAAACAACTAATAAAATAAAGCAACCTAAAAATAGGGCCTCAACACTTTGCTCAGAATAGCTATTACTACAATTAGGAAGGGGTCCTATGGAGCTGCTAGAGGATCTATTTTTGTGGGGCAAGGGGTCTTATGAAACAAAAAAAATGCTATGACATAATTTAGAACCTTTTCCTTCAAAATAAGAACCCCTACTTTTTAGCTTGTTGATTTTGAGCGGGCGCATTTGGGGTGGGGCTGAAACTTTCCCCCATTGGCTTAGGGATTTTTCTCTCAATTTTTAGATTCCTGCCATTTAATTTAAGAATAAATTTGTAGGTAAATTTTTTTAATTTAATAATTTTTAATCTTTTTATTTGTAGGTCCTAAAAAATGTCTCCTAAATCATTTAGCATTAAACTATTGAAAAAAAAAATCCTCACGAGACCACTAGCTTCCATAAATTTCAGAGCTTAAAGTTTTAAGCCTACCTACAACTACAAAATTCATGGGACCGCTTGTTTTAAAATGCTCCTAAAAATTTTCAGCAACACCGCTAAGATAATTTAGGAACCCCCCCTCCATGGGACCACAACCTTAACACTTTTCAATGCAAAATCAACCTTTATGATTTTGAAGCCACTCCTCACTCGTGAAACTGCTGAATCTTCTGAGGAACTCTGAAACCTCAACCATCCATTTGCTAACAACTTTATCAAGTAGACTTGACAACTCAAATCTGATGTTCTCTATGAAAACAAAGAAAATTTAGAGTTCAAAACCTTAGGCACTGTCAACGATCGGGAACCTTCATGAGATAGATCGCCCGCTTGATCGACTGGAAACCATGAAATATATCCTCTAAATAAACAATTCCACATCACCAAAAAGCCCTTCAAAGTTCTGAGACTTGTGAAACTTTTGAAATGAATGTTGAAAACTGATATGGCATGATTCAGTTGTTCTAGGCCGACATACATGATGCTAGGCGTGATTTCTAAATGGAGGCCGACTAAACCTTGCTTTAGCCTTTAGAATACATCTTCAACGCCTGGTGAAACCTTGATTAAGAGTTGCCTTGCGTAATAGATGCCTTCACTACTTAGAATTTTCTTAGTTGGGTTATTCATGGTTCATTGCCGGCATCTCTTACTCAGGAGCATGATTAAGAGCTTCATGCCACTTAAAACTTGCTTGGTCATCTCTTTCGCTCACTCTGCCAACCGGCTGATTGCATTTTTACCAGTTCATTGTCGACAACCATGCCTTAGTCACCCGATTTGGAGTGTGTTGCCACTTATTCCAGCTCATGACCATGCAATCACCTCCCTCGTGCCACTTAAAACTTCATCCAATTGCTCCTTTTCATTCATTCTACAAACAATACACTTCCGATCGCATGAAAAAGGAGTCATGAGATGGTTGATCCAGATTAGTATGTTATTGTGATTGTCGTCATCTTGAAAATAATTGGAACATCCATAGCTTCTGCAAATGTCATCACTAACGAACAAAGATCATGACATGAAACCACCTTGTATGCCAACAGGGAAGACAACATAGTGAACTTGGATTTAACAAAAAATGGAGAGAGCAAGATGCAAATGGTGAGTTTCACAGGGGAGTAACATTTTTTTCCAAAATCTGACTTGAAGTTGTCACCTACAATAATTTCAATTTTAGTATGACAAGACAAGGTTTTGCCAAAGTGACTTTTCCCAAGTTCAATTCAAGAACAGCAGGAATAGCACTTCTCTGACCTTGTGGAAGAATCTACAGCAATGGCAAAGCTTTTACAGATGTGGCAACATCTCTACCCTCATTGATCAATATCAAGGTTTGTGGGAAACATATAATAAAGATTTTCATAAAGTCCCTAACATTTCTGAATATTTCAATTTTTCTAAAGATGATCAAAGAAGTGGGTGTTGTAGTTTGAAGAAATTGTTGAGAATACCATGAGTAAGGACAAAAATCAATCAATACACATGATCCTATTAGCAAAGGTCCAAACCTTGGTGATGTTTCTTATGAGCACGAGGTTGGATATGAAGATGTTGCTGAAAGCTTACTCTATCCTTGTGGTCCGCATCTTCTTATAAAAGCTTTTGTTGGAGAAGTTCTTTGTAAAGAGGTTCCAATTAAGAAATATGCTTTCAGCAAATTACGATATGAAATGTATGTCATTGTTCAAGTACCATATTTGATTGTGAAGGAACAAATGCAGCTATTGTCTTTGGATCTACAAGAGCGCTTGCATCTACAACATCTCACAAAAATCCACTTTTGATTATGCTTTTATAGATATCCATACCCTATTGTAAAGCTCCCATTTTGGCACAAGTTGGGAGGATGCTCACCTCATTTCCAAGGTTGGTCACCAAACCAATTTTTGGATGTGTATCTACTCATGGTAGTTCTAGGGCATCAAACAAAGCCAGTTTGGTCTACATGGGAACGTAATTTGTTCTGCAACTCATAGGAAAGATCTTCAACGCATATTTCATGTAATGGTATGTCTCCATGCCAGTCTGTAGTGATTCAGGAGAATATGTAATCACAGTTGTATCTTTTCCTTTGCCACATTTGATGGCACGATTGTAACTGAGGTCAGATATATGTGTGACAACATCTAATGCAATGCAAAACCTTTGTATTGATTTTTTCTTTGTTGCAAATGGATTATTGCAGTTGTGTTATGGATTATTAAGTATGTCCATTGTACGAAATGTATTTCAAACAAAGTTGGAAAACTCGGACTCGGCGCGGACTCGGCAGCCCAAAATAGGACTCGGACTCGGGACTCGACATGGACTCAGGAAAAAACTCGGCTAGGACTCGGCAAAAAAAACTGTAGTTTAAAAAAAAAAATTAATGCATTTAGAGAATATAAGAGCCTAATTTGATTATCAATTTGTCATATTTCAAAGATTACACGTCATATGATCATCAAACACTCAATAATTGAAATTTCATCATTCATACTCATAGTTTCAAACTTTCAAAATGTATAACAGCATCATAAGTTTATAAATGTTTACATATAATCATATGTCAAAATGAGGAAAACATTAACAACCAAATATAATCTATATCTTCCTCTTTCCCCTCCTAATGAAAGTCAATTTTGAAGGCCTAGAACTAGTAGGTGCTACCGTGCTGGAGTATCCAAATGAGGAGATTGAGGAGTGGTTTCTTGATCTTCAAAAGTGTCTTCGTCCTCCGCCATTGCTTCCAATCTTTCTGCTTCTTCTTCTTCTGTTGTTGCTCTCTCCAATTCAGCAAGATCCTCATCAGTAAGGAAGACATCAACATCATCATTTTGTTCATCAATAGTCCATTCACCATATGGATCAATATCATCCAAGTCGATGGACTCATGTGAAACACCCTCCACCTTTCTAGTTTGAAGGCGAAGGTTGTACCGAACAAAAACTAAATCATTTAGGCGCTGCTGGGTCAACCTGTTTCTCTTCTTTGTGTGAATGTTCTCAAATAAACTCCAATTACGTTCACACCTAGAAGCACTACATGGCTGTGACAAGACACGGATGGCTAGCTTTTGAAGATTTGGCGTGCTAGCACCATAGTTCTCCCACCATAAATCTACAAAAACACATTTAAAAAATATAAGTATTAAGAATAAAGTAAAAAATGTAAGAATCAAGTTTCTAATTTCATCTTGTAGTATACTATTGAACAATTTTTTTACCTGGTTGTTGTTTTCCTCTCCTTTCAATTGCTTGTTGTGAGGAAAAGAGTCTCCCCTCTGCACCCTTGTAGACCTTGAATAGATAAAATTTAAAAATAAAATTAAATCAAATATAGAAAATTCATAGATAGTCAACAATGAACATTGCAAATTCATAAATAAGATGTAACAAATCTCACCTCCAACTCATCAAGCACCTTGTCTCTCATCTCATGATCAGGCACCATCCTATCAATGCATCCGACAACACCTGCCATGACCTCCTCATCACCCTTAAATGTGTCAGAGAAGTAAAACTTCGGGTTCAAGAAGTAGGCAAAGGCATGTATCGGCTGGTGGAGTTGGTTTGTCCATCTCCGATCAATCATGCGCCAAATGATTTCATATTTTCTTTTGTTGCCGCCATAGTAATGTGAAATGGCCTCTTTGGCCCTATCCATGGCCTCATAGATGAAACCCATTCGCATGCCCTCTCCATCCACCATACGAAGAACCCTCACCAAAGGTTGTCGCCTAAAAAAATCAAAACAAATGTTAAATTATTACAAAATTAACCCCTCAAAAAAATAACAGCAAATAGATTATCATGTATAAAGTTTATTTTTGTGTTTGTTACTTACCCCGATCAACTCCTCTGCATTTTTTATGAATGTCTGATCAAAAACTATGCTTACAATACCTCTTCCCTTCAGGTTTAGTGGCAAATGGGGACTGCTTCCAATCATCGGACACAAACATTTGCATGAGATGAGCATTGGCACCAAGAATGCTTTGCAATGTGAGGAAGTGGCTAGCAAATCGTGTCACTCCTGGTCGCACAAGGTCCTTGTCATTTGTGAATTTCCTCATCAAGGCAAGCACCCAAGTATGGTAGTAGATAAATTTTGTAACATTTTTGGCATCTTCAACCACACTTTTGACCCATCCAATCTTCCCAATGTCCTCTAGCAACAAGTCCAAGCAATGTGCAGCACAAAGAGACCATGCAATTGCGGGATGCCTCTCCATAAGTAGTCTACCTGCAGCTACATATGCAGCTACGTTGTCCGTGATAATTTGGACAACATTATCAACACCAACCTCCTCGATCACCCCATCTAATAAATTGCATAGTCTCAGCATTTTTGACTTCATTGGAGGCATCTATTGACTTTAGGAACACCAATCCACCATTAGAGGCCACTAAAAAGTTTAGGAGAGTCCTATTCCATCCATCTGTCCACCCATTAGATAAAATGTTGCAGCCTTTTCTTCGCCAAAATTTCTTTTGCTCATCAACCACAAGCTATGTATTCTTTATGGCTTCCTCTAGCAATGGCCCACTCAAATCTTTAGCTGTGGGGTCTTAAACCCCTTACCTGCAACTGTAAGAGCATTCACCAAACATTCCCAATATGGGTTGCTCGGCACATTGAAAGATAAATTATTGTAGTACCAAAAGTTTGTTGTTGCCATCCTAGCTTCATGATGCTTTTCCTTATTCCAACCGGTACCTTCAAGTGAAGGTTGTGCTACTGGAACATTGCGTGGAATAAAGAAATTCGGTCCTGATGAAGGACCTTGGCTAGCACTAGCAGTAGGAGTAGAGAAAGAACCCTCAGGACTCTCACCAAAAGATGAATGTGGCTGACGGATGCTTGGACTTGGGGTAGAAGTGGATCCACTCATCGTTGCTGCTAGTCCATCCTTTGTTTTTAGTCTTTCATCTTTTTTCATCTCATACTTAGCAAGAAGGGCCTTCATCTCTCTAACAATCTCAGGAGTCGATTTAGGGCATACATCCACATTTTGCCCAGGTATTCTTGCAAGGTGGTATTTTAATCTATTTATTCCTCCTGTCATCCATTTCTTGCATTCGGTACATGTCACCTCACCCTTTTTATTTCCTGGTATTGCATACTTCCATGCAGGGTCTTTTCTCGTTCCCCTTGGGTTTGAAGATGACATTGTTGTTTCAAGTTCAACATGAAAAAAAAAATCAGCAAATAAATGAGATTCAAACATTTGCAAAAAAATAGAATACAAAACCAAGCTAGAAATAGTAGGAATTAGGTTATTAAGGGAAATAGAAAAAAAATTGGCAACATTTCCCCTTATTTTTCTTTATTTTTCTGATTTTTAATTGAAAAAAACAAAAAAAAAGAGAAGTTAAATCACTCACCTGGCTCTATGATGATCTCCTTAGCTTGTCTCCTCGGGTTCTTCCAAGCTCACTTCAAGTGCAAACTTGTTTTTTGCAAACCACAGTAGTGAAATTAGCCAAAAAACAAAAAAAAGAGGGTTTTATCTTTCTTTTTGATGTCCCAGTCGCAGGCGCGAGTCCCGTCCAGGGACTCGCCTGGACTCGGCTCGCGAGTCCGTGCTGAGTCGACTCGGCAAGCCCAAGGACTCCCGAGTCGTGGCGAGTCCAAAGAGTCTTTGAACAATGATTTCGGATTTGTATGTGAATGCATTTCCTGTTCTATTGATGGTTGTTTGATGTATCTCTCTCGTACTTGCATTCTATGACCCTGTTGCGCAATGGAGTAGGCACCGGTCCATATTGGTGAAGGACCAAACACTTTTCATATATCAAATCCTCCATCTTGTTAGTTGTAAGAGTAGATTAGGTTTCACATGCTATTCGTGATTCATTATTATAACCAGGGAGTAATCATAAGTGACCTTTAAATGTTTGAATCATTTGTGAATCATGTCATGCATGTCTGCATCTTGCCATTATGTATGAAATGTAAATTGAATTCATCTTATGGAGATATTATAAGTGTTGTCATCTATGGGTGCATGTGGAAGATGTATGATCAGCTTAATCAGAGGTCTCATGCAGCCAGTTTGTCTTGGCCTAGTGACAAATATAGGGGTCAAGTGTACATTGGGTATGGCTATGATTGTTTATTTGTGTTTCATTTGATACCTCTAAGAATACCCTTCTGAGTCTAGCTGAGCCCAAAGTGCAGGAGAGCATACCCACTCTTGTCAGTTAGCCTTAACCATCCTCAATCTGTGGATGAGCCTCTTTCTCACCTTCTTGATGACACCCCTAGCCTAGAAGGTGGAGATATACTCTAGGATTATGGACCTATGGTTTTGGGAACCAACACATTCCACTATTGATCAATACTAATCCATAAACACCCCAAAGATACTCTCCTAGAGATCACCAACAATAGATATCACTCCTTCAAAACCACATGTTAACACCTCCAAAAGATTTAAAACATTAACAAATGTTCTTCATGATTAAACATACAAGAAACATGAAAAACAAAGCATAAACTAGCAAGGAAAGACAAGAAACCCTGAAAGAGTGAAAACTCCAGCAAGAGTGAGCTTTATACGCATATCATTACCTCAATCCAAATACAATTGTTACATTATCAAATAGGTTAATTGGAGACAACATTACCAAAAAAGTTAATTCAATCCATACAACACATACAAATCTCCTTCACAACTGCTATGCAACCCCTACAACTCAAAAAACTAGTCTCCTACACTTGCAATCTTACAAAGAAGAAAATATATGAAGGTTCCAACCTAAGTCAACCCTTCCAACTTTGTGTTTGCACAAGATATACTATTCCTCTATCCTTCCATGGCGCCAAAATGGAACAACAAATGTGAAATGAATCAATTCAAGTGCCAAAAATCTCCAAATTCCACTCTCTATCCTAACAATCATGCATTCATCCCTTCCACCAGACCAGAAAACATGCATTCGTAATGGAATCTATGAGTTCGTCATAGTACCATGTGGGTTCCCTATGGCATTGTGTGTGTTTGCTGCAGTAGATGGTGTTTTTTCTGCCTTTACAAAGCAATTAATTCACCATTCTTGCCTTTCTACTTAGTTTCACAATTTGCAACTTTGTCAAAAACTTTACATGATGCTTCAGCTATTCTCCAAACATCACCACAGTCTGTCATGCATCAAAACACACCACATTTGCAACATTTCCATGTTTCCAATTCCTGGTGAACTTCTTGACTAAGTAGTTCTCCATGACCCCATCGATCCAACTTCATTCCACTCAATTTTTGAATCATACCTCCCCCATTAGGAGGCTTGTGGTCTCCAAAAGCTCAAGGACTAATCAAATGTGGGAATCTCTTCCCAACATCATCCTTCAAAATCCATTTGACCTTGCTTGGAAGTTTTCCTCTTAGCCCAATCAACCATGTTTCGTTCTTGCCACACCTTGTCTTCCTTCTTGTCCAGAACAATGTCTTTCTCCAACTCTTCTTGTTCCTCAAGAGCTAAATAATCCACTAAAAGTAGATCACCGTCTTCTTCATCCAACATCAAAGATTCAAGCAAGTGCAACCTCTTCACATTATGACTGAGTAGATCTTCATGTAGGTAGGCATGTCCAGCCTAAATGCATTCTCTCCTACCTGCTCTATGATCTGAAATGGTCCATGTCTGATGGATTTCAACTTTCTTCAAGGTCCTTGAAGCCTCTCTTTACCTAGATACACCCACACCTTATCTCCAACAGGAACTTATGCTCCACTCTATGCTGATAATGTCAGCATTTGTACCTAGCTTGAGACTCCCTAAGTTTCTCTTATACACAGATGGATTTGCCGCACCTTATCAACGAACTTGCAGCATTTTGCACCTCCAAATCATTATTTTCTAGCCCATCCTTTCACTGTCCCAAGAAAACATCAAATGGACTAGGTGGCAAGTAGCCAAAACATGCTTCAAAATGAGATAAATTAGTTGAAGAGTGGACTGCTTTGTTGTAGGAGTGCTGAATGTAAGTCAAATGTTCATCCCAAGCTTCCAAGAACCTCTCATTTTTTCGACGAAGCAGCTGCACCAACATCCTATTCACTACCTCTATTTGACCATCTGTTTGGGGATGTGGAAGGCCGTAGACCTTTTCAAATTCATATCCATCCTTTCCCAAAGAGTACACCCAAACTCACTCAAGAACTGAGCACCCCTATCTAAGATGATGCTCTCCGGAAGCCCAAAATGAATCCACACATTTTTGAAAAAATGTAGAGTTGCATCACTTTTGACTAGTGCTTTCTTACATGCAATCAAGATGCACATCTTGTTAAAACAGTCTGCAACAACAAAGATGTAACCATGCCCCTGTTTTGCCCTTGCATGACCACCTATAAAGTCCATGGAGATGCTCTCCCACGACCTCATAGACATGGGCAATGGTTGTACAGCCCAAGCTTCCTATTGCTTGGCTTACTCACACTACATAGCTTGCAACTCCTAACAAACTTAGATACATCCACTTGAATATGAGGCCAATAAACATACTGCTGAAGATTGGCAAACATTATAGTCACTCCAAAATGTCCTGCAGTGATGTATGGGCCTCTTTCATGAGCAAAACTCTTCTCTCTTTTGGCACACAAAGCTTACCTACTTTATACAAAAGCCCATCCTTGAGGTGGTAATCTAATTTAGGTTCAAACCCAGTTGTCATACCTCTTTTTGTTGACTGATATGCCTTGCTGAAATCAGAATCTTGATCATAATCCTGAATGTATACTTCATTTACGAAGTGCTCCAACATAGAAAGTATGCTTACTGCTGAAAGAAGATGCAGTCTAAAGAGCATATCAGCAACCTTATTGGTTACACTACGCTTGTACTTGATCACAAGATGGAATTGTTGCAAGAACCCCATCCATTTATAGTGACAGAACTGTTGTGACTTCATTTGTGTTTGTAAGTATTGCAAAGGTTGGTGATCCATGTATACCACTATTTCCTTACCCACGAGATAGTGTTTCCACTTCTTCACTGCTAGAACTAGTGCATGGAGCTCCTCATCATATGTGCTATAATTTATGACAGCCCCTTTAAACAACTCAGAATGATAGCAAACAGCCTTACCTCCTTGCAACAATACCACTCCCATAGCATAGTCATTTGCATCGGTCTCAACCTCAAATGGTTGTTGTAGATTAGGAAGTACTAGAACCGGCACATTGCTGATTTTATTGCTTGAGCTCATCAAAAGCACTCTGTTGCTTGGTACCCCAATGAAAGCCCTTCTTACTCCCATAATGGCATGCAATGGAAGAGCAACATATGAAAAAGATTTCATAAATTTTCAGAGGTATTGGACTGCCCCAACAAAGCCCATAGTTTCAGATCTGCATGTGGGCTTTGACCAATTCATGGTTGCCTCTATTTTGGGTGGATCAATCCTATCTTTCCGTTTCCCACAACATGACCAAGGTACACAAAAGAAGTCTTTACAAACTAATACTTTTTTGTATTCAACAACTTGTTTTCCCTTAAAAATTCGTACACCTTCATTAGATGAACAACATGCTATTCATAGGTTTTACTAAACACCAAGATATCATCTAAATAAACAATCATGCATGAATCAATAAGATACCTCAACACCTCATTCATTAGATGCATGAAAGTGGCTGGAGCATTGCACAAACCAAATGGCAAAACAAGCCACTCAAAGAGCCCTTGCTTGGTCTTGAACACAGTCTTCCAAACATCTTTTATGTGAACTTGATGATATCCTAACTTCAAATCCAACTTAGTGAAATACCTTGCATGCTGAAGTTGATCAAGTAAATCATATTATCATCTATCCAGGGCAGTGGGCACCTATTCTTGATAGTTATCTTGTTTAGTGCCCGAAAATCAACACACGTTCACCATGTTTCATTCTTATTTGATATAACTATGGGAGAACTACAAGAGGATGTGCTTGGCCTAATGACCTCTTGTTCCAACATCTACAGAAGCTCTTTAACCTTGTGTGCTTCCACCAAACTCTGATGGCACAGCCCTATATTGGGCAAAGGACAATTCAGTGACATTTGGATTTCATGCTCAATGGAATGTTTAGGAAGCTTTAGGCTCTAGAAACAACTCAGAAAATTGCTTCACCAACTCACTATTTCACGTTGTTCATGATGAGTATGCAGCCCATGTAACCTCTTTACCTCTGCCCCACCTTGCTCTTCTTTCCCTCAAAGCAATAAAAGAGCAAACTTTCCACTTGCATTGATGGGTCTCTTTGCTTCCCTAGCACTAACCATGGCAATTTTTTATTACTTCATAGATGAGTTCAAAGTGTATAATTCACCATTCTTCACAAGTATGGACTTCCAAATATCTCTCAACAAACATCAAGAGGAATGACATCAATAAGAATTTCATCCTTAAAATTGACAACTATACAAAATTTTAACTTCATTGTTTGTTCGCCAAAATATCCAGTCCTTGTTTCAACCAATCAAGTGAATAAGGCTGAGGGTGCTCCATGATTTGCAAGCCCAACTCCCCTACTAATTTCTGAGAAATTAAATTAGCTTGTAAGCATGTATCAAAAAGTGAGTAACTTTGTTTGATGTGGAATAGCTTGGTGAGTTCATCTTCCTCCTTGGAAATCTCTCCCACCACACAAATTTCCTTCTGCACCACACATAATGGCTTCTCATCAAGATCAAAATCACCATTTATCTCCTTGCCTTTGCTCATAAAGGTAGTATCCTTATCATTATTGTTTTTCCTCCACAAGGGTGCCAAATCAAGGTGTAGTTTCCAACACCCTTCATCAAAATGTTCATCTTTGTCACAATGTGAACAATGAAATTTGCCTTCCCTTCACACTTATCCTTATTTTGGACTAAAGTATCGGCATTCTTCTTGTGTTTACCCTTGTCTTTGTCCTTGTTTTTATCCTTTTGCTTTTGTTTGAAAGAGGAGGTTTTCTTCTTGTCCCATTCAAGATAGTGTGCTTGAGAATATGCTCCATCTATATCTTGTGGTTTTGCTATTAGGATAGGTCCCTTTAGGTGTCAACACAGCCCACCTACGTATTTCATCAAAACCTCCTTGTTCATGACATCTTTTCCCAATTGTACAGCCCTCTTCCTAAACGCACTAGTGTTGTAATACTACTTTTTTCCCATAGTTATTTAACTACTTGCAGCGGATTTATTATAGTTAATATTTAGAGTTAAGATAATTTAAATTATGCAAAGATATTAAAATAGATATAAATAACAAATGTAAATTACAAAATGTGATAATTTAATAAGAACTCTAAAGAAAATAATTAACAAATCAAATTGGATAACATGATCCCATAATCAGGTTAACACAAAAACCCATATATATAATAATTCCAATATCTTTTATTAACATTAAGTTCAATACTTATCTGAATCGGGGTACTTGGATCGGTCACTCTCACCCTAGGAAGATTTTAGTGGTCTTGGCCCTAATAACCATGGAACACTCCAAGAGGAACAGTTCTTATTCAGAACATAGCGTATCATGCTCAACACAAGTGCTCCAGAGCCATGCTCAACACAAGTGCTTAACAGAGCAAACACTCAACACAAGTGTTCCAGAGCCATGTTCAACAGAACAAATTCTCAACACAAGTGCACACAAGCCCTAGCCAGGACAATCCCGAGTGTACATTGTACCCCGAGTTGGACACACACTGTGTGCCCCTTCTCCATTGCCCATAGCCCACCAAAAACAACTTTCTTCTTCCTTGAGTGATCTCCATGCCCTTTCCAAGTCTCACACAAATGCCTTATATAACCTTTTAAGGGGTGGTTTCTAAACCATCACACCCTTTCACAAAGGTTATCATTAATAACTATTTAATAAACATAATGATTTCTCCCTTTTAAAAGGGTTTTTTATAAATACTCTTTATTTATCCCCTTTTTAACCAAAGAATCATAATATCCTTTATTTTTTTATCTCCCTTTTAGATATAAAGGGTTAAATAAACTTTATCCTATTATAATTTTAAAGGGTTATTCATAAAATAGATTTTTTCCATTTTTGGGAAAAAGTCCCATAAGAAGTGTACTCCTAAACGCTTTGCCCTTCAATTTGATAGAAGTAGTGCCATTGCATAACCCTCTCTTCTTCATGGTAAATTGAAACTTTCATACCAAGTCAATGCATAGCCAACTAGTTTCAGTCTTTGCTGATAAGGAGAAAGCTTGTGAAGGCTAAAGTAGACCTCCATCTAAGAAATCCACTGATCAAGCTTCTTAGCGCTGATTTCCCCATCATATTGTTGTAGGTCTATCTTAGCTTCAGCTTAAAAAAGCCTCCATGTGAAGTTTCACCTTGCTTTGACTCAGCCTTCTCCAGTTCCTTCTCTTCTTCATGAAACCATGCCATCCCAAGCTTCTCAGTCAAAGCCAACATGATGCTCTCAAGTTTGTCAATTTTCCCCCCTAAGCTTGATATCCTTGGAGCATCATCTTCAAGTATCTTAAAACACATTTCCCCATCTTCTTCCTCTCTTGCCAATGGCCTACCTGCTCTTCTCCACTCTCTTGAGCCAATCTTGGATTCGTATGGGAGAAAATTTCCACTTCCACTTGACCTAGTGGATAGCATAACCTATTCACAACTTCTGTTTTTTTATCTTAATGAAACCCTAATACCAATTGATCTGTAAACACCTAGGAGATACTCTCCTAGAGCTCATCACCAATGGATATCACTACTCAATGAAGCCCTAATACCAATTGACTTGTAAACACCTAGGAGATACTCTAGCAAGAGTGAGCTTTTTCTTCCTCATATCACTATCTCAGTCCAAATTCGGTTGCTACATCACCAAATAGGTTAATTGGAACCATCCAACATGTACAAATCTCCTTCACAACTGCTATGCAACGCTTGCAACTTAGAAACCCTGTCTCTTAAATTTGCAATCTTACAAAGAACAAGAAATATGAAGGTTACAACCTAATTCAACCCTCCTAACTTCATGTTTACACAAGATATAATATTCCTCTATCCTTCCATGGTGCCAAAATGGAAGAACAAAGGTGAAATGAATCGATTCAAGTGCCAAAACCATTCAAATTCCACTCTGTGTGCTAATAGTCATGCATTTACCGCTTCCACTAGTTGCCAAACCAATGATCACACATTCACTACGGTATATGCGAGTTTGTTGTGGTATCCTATGAGGTTGTCATAGTAGATGGTGTTTCACTACCTATACAAAGTCACAAATTTACCATTCTTGCCTTTCTACTTAGTTTCACAATCTGCAACTTTGTTGAAGACTTTCTGAGATGTTCCTATAAGGTCGAAATTGCATACCCTACAATTTTGACACTACAAATTGTCCTTGCTTTAGTGTCCACTCTCGTAGCATGTTCTAGGATCATTTTAGCCCAGCCTCGGCCTTTTACCCACTCCTAGTGCTAGTGTTGTGTTTTTGTGTTTTCAACCCTAATTTGTGTGTTGTCATGTGTCCCCCTATGTTTGTGTTATGTTTTGTTCTCACCTTGTGAGGTCTCCGAGCGCATTGTACTTCGACATTAGTGTAATGCACTACTATCCTCCGACTGTACAATCATACATCTATTTTCTAACCTATCATTGACCTTTTAGCTTCCCAAAATTCCTTTGTAATGGTCGTACACCTAGTTTTTGAAATTCGAACAGTCATCTTTGCATATTGAATGACTATTGGGCTTCCCTCTCATTGTTCCAAAATCGATTCTCATTCTCTCATGCATGCTTGATCTCTCCAAGACAAGTTACAACACTCTCCTTGGCTCATGACAACATTTTGTAGCACCTTGCAGCATTCCAAGATTTTATTGCACTTCCTTGGCCTTGTGAGCATCCTCCCTTGTCGTTGTGAAGATCGATATTGTTGTATTTTATCTTCCTCTCTTCTTTATCATTTGGCATTTCATTGTTTCCTTTGGCACTATTGGAGCTATCACCTCCTATGTCCATCCATACACACTAGGGTGTTGTTCTCTGTAGACCAGAGATTAACACTTATAGATTTTAGTATCTTGTTGTTCTAAAATTCTAGATGCACATAGGGTTTAAGAACACATACAACTTTCCATTTCACTCATTCCATTGACTACCCGTGGAAGCTGAAAGCTAAAATAGGGGCTTGACCTAAAGGAAAGCTCCCAAGTAGTCCCCAACATTTTTCTTGTCCTAGCTACAGGTTTTTTCGAAGGCTATCTCACATGGAGGTTTCATATTTCTAACCCTCATTTGTCTTTTGGTGATTTTAATTAGTTAAATTTGTTTTCAGTATTTATGTAATTTGCTTTTAGTTTCTAGAATATTCTATTGTGTTCCTTTGCCTCCTAGTGCACAAGCAAAGTAGATTCTGGAAACAAACTCTATTTTTTTGTCATCTCTAGACAATAGAACATGGATTGGACAACAGCATGGAAACATAATGATAGCATGGCACACTAGCATCTAGGCCAATGAACTCCATGAATCCTTTTCCAAGCTCTCTATCATTTGAGTTTTTTTGTTCTGTAACTCATTTCTGCAATTTATTTCTCTATTTACAGCATTTCAAGTTTTCTATTTCTGGAAACAAACTCTATTTTTTTGTCATCTCTAGACAATAGAACATGGATTGGACAACAGCATGGAAACATAATGATAGCATGGCACACTAGCATCTAGGCCAATGAACTCCATGAATCCTTTTCCAAGTTCTCTATCATTTGAGTTTTTTTGTTGTGTAACTCATTTTTGCAATTTATTTCTCTATTTACAGCATTTCAAGTTTTCTATTTCCCAGCTCAATTAATGTAATGTAAAGTTTAACCATAGATTAAATTTTATTTTACATTTTGGTGAGCCCACCTCTTTAACACAAGAAACTTTTTCTTTACTTTCCATTTTCTTCCAAAAACGAAATCATTAAAAAAATCTTTCCTCAAAAAAAAAATTGGGGCATTGTCTAAACCCCATTCCATAGTCCTAAATGAGAAAAATGGTGGCCTTCGGCCAGATATGTCTACACCTTTCTTAATCATCTTCTTCTATCTTTCACCATGGACATGTTTTCCTCTTTTCTTACATCACTTTCTAGCTTTGCTCAAAAGGTCCATGACAATGATACTTCATTCCATGCATGCTATAGTGATGTAGCTCTTCCTGTGTCACTCTATTCTCTTGAACTCTCTACGGAAACCCCTAATACTCCTCATCCTTCTTCTCCTCGGACCTCTCCTGTTCACATTAATAACTCTTCTTTTGATTATGCTTCTACTAATGATGAGCTTCATCTCTCTTGTTTCTCATCTCATGAGGTGTCCTCTTCGTTGTCCACTCATTCTCTTTCTTTAGAGGATTTGTTCCTTTCTAACGATATTTCAGAGCAAGAAGCCATCATCGATCAATTTCTTAACATCACCTTGCCTACTCTTCATGCCAATGCCCTCCCCCTCTTTGATGAGGCATTGTCAAATGTCGACTCTAGTCCCACATCAGATGATATGCTAGAAAACCTACAACATACTCTTCTAGCTCCTTCTTCTACACTTTATGTTCCTAATGCAGTAACTCTCTCGGTTAAGACATGTTTCATGAATAGACTTATTGCACCCGATTTGGTGACACTTAATAAATCCATCAACATTAAAGGTGCAGCTTCTATGGTCATTCCTAAAATTATTGTAGATGGGGTGCCTAATCCACTCCCACCTTTCATTCGGTTCTCACCATCCAGGGTTTTTCTAACGAGTCTAGTAACTCTTACATGCTAAATCCTCTGGCTTTGTCCTTCTCTTCTCCAGGGGTTACAACTATGGCTTCTTCTCTTATTGACTTTCATGCAATGAGCCATACTTATAATACTTGGAAGGAATAAACAAACTACTCCTATTCATGTTTCCCTCTGCCTTTTGCTCCTATTCTTCTACTAGCTCCTCATTTTCCCTCTAAAAATACGAAGGAGTGTGATCTTATTGAACTTTAAGCTACTCAAGCTAAGATCTCTCTTTGGGAGCTGATTCAAGCTTCACCTTCTTATTGCAACATGCTTCAAAAGGCCTTACAAAAGATTCTTGTTTCCTCTTCTGCTGAGCCACCTAAAGTAGCTTCTCTAATCGACTGCATTTATTCTAATACAATGGGCATCACATTTCTTCCATCTGAGCTTCCTTCTTATGAGATTCAACAACAGAATATCCCTCTCTTTATCGTGGTCGGTATTAACTCTATGGGCATTAAGAGGACATTGATTGACAATGGTTCTGTCCTTAATGTTTGTAGTCTTGACTTCCTAAAACGAATCCATATTGATACCTCTAATCTTGCTCCTTCCGACAATTTCATTAAGGGTTTCAATAACATTGGCCGAAATCCTTTAAGCACCATCACTTTACCTATATCATTGGGACCTATCACCCCCTACATTAGTTCATGTCATGCTAGGGAATCTTTCTTACAATCTTCTTCTTGGCAGACCATGGATTCACACAATGGGGGTAGTTCCCTCTACTCTTCACCAATCCATAAAGTTCATCTATGGAGGCGAGAGTTTTATGATCAAAGTCGATACTGACCCATTTCAATATTGTTAGATTGTTGACACCACTCTTTCTATTCCATCTGCTACAGTCGTACCATCTGCTTCACTCACAGAAGATACACCACCAATATCCTTTGCCACTGCCTCTACACCACTCACAGATCATTCTTCTTCTAATGCATATCTTGGTGATGACTAGGGCTACCTAGATTTCACGCCTTCTTACATTGGTGAATTTGCAATCCCTCTATGGACATGGATCCACATTCTTATGGTGGAATCACTTTACTGTCTACTATCAATTTTGCTACTACTTCTCCATTATTTTGACAAGGCCAATGATGTGGATTCTCCTCTTTTTGAATTGGAAAAGCGTTCACCTAGATTCAAAATTCTTTCTAAACATGGATACAATGGAAATGGTCTTGGGCACATGGGGCAAGGAATTAAGGTCCTTGTGGAACCTACACTGCACCTTTCTACTACAATTTAGGTTACCGACCTTCTCCTCTGCCTAAATCTTCTCTTTCTCCATCGATTGATATCCCCATGACTTATTTTCATGAATTACACCTTTCTCCCTAGTAGCAAGGGTTAATTCCTAATCCTTCTACTTCTAAACCCATTCAAAATATTCGACCTTCTTCTAATCCATCCAAACAAGAAGATAGCTCCTATACACAACGTGCTCATTCTCCTCAACGTATTCTACCTATGCTCCTAAAATCCCACTTGATCACTCTCCCTCCTCCCACACGCAAGAAATTTCCTAAACACAATCAATCAACACTTCCCTCTCATGCATATCATCGAATGCCAGGCCTTTCCACCAACCAATGTCAAGCGTTGCAAGATAAAATCCAAAACCTTATTGATACACATGCCATCACTCTTTCTTCTAATGATGCACCCTTCTCTTCTTCACATGATACAGGACATTGAAGTTTACCTTTGTCTAGTTCATTCTACATTATAAGTATTCTTCTTCCTCCTTTATATACCACCTCTATCATAATATTAAGAACCTCTCTATTATGACATTGAGATTACCTCTATCGTCACATTGAGATTACCTCCATCACTTCCGTCATCAAACACATGATATTGAGATTACCTCTATCTTTCTATCCTTCTACTTCATCATGCTTTCTCATCTGCCTTTGGGCCTGTTTTCATCTATGGTGTTGTTACCCACTATGTGGCACTCATTACATTTTCTCTTAGCATGTTGCCATGTGGTGGGGGCACAATTTTAGGAGCAACCACAGTCCATCCTCTTTGGTAACAACACGACCATCTTTGTTGTCCTCACCTACATTTTGGGGACATGGACAACTTATTCTAGGGACACACATCCTTCGTAAGGATCTCTTTCTTCCTCCTACACACTACCTTAAAATGTTTGCATATCATACTCAATTATTTTAAGGGGGGCCATATATTCTAATCACATGTGTAAATGCACATATCTACATTCACACGTGCAAATTCATGCTATCAACATGCTTTCCAAATTATAGCATTGGCATGATGACAAATCAACAAGGAGTGTTTGACCTACCACTATATATCTTGGATCACCTAGCAACAGAACATGCTAGTACAAGTGATTCATTGATTCTCATGATTCTTAGCGATAGAGTAAGCTAGACCTTGAATCATGCATATTCCTTCGTATCAACCACTTTCTTTCTCTTTGTGTTCATTATATTATTCTTTCTGAGTCAAACGTTCCACTCGTTACATTCTTCTCACCCTATAAGATTTCCTCTAATTGTTCCATTATGTATGTTGTTTATTTGTTCCATATATATTTGTAATGTTCTAACTCAATCTGTTTTGCAGGGGGTATGTTTTTCTAACATCTTTGTTCTGCAGGTTATGTTTTTCTAACGTATTTGTGTTGTAGGTTTTGTTTGTTTAACATGTGTTTCTTGCATATCTTAGCTTGGGGACATGAATTCTCCATTTGTATCCTTTTATGATGTTATTTTCAGTATTCTTCAATTTTGTTCTTTAGCATAGCTATATCACTTAGTGGCATTAGCCCGCTAAAGTGGGGGGCAAAATGTAAGGTCAAAAATTGCATACCCTATAATTTTGACACTACAAATTGTCTTTGCTTTAGTGTCCACTCCCTAGCATGTTCTAGGGTCATTTTAGTCCAGCCTTGGCCTTTTACCCACTCCTAGTGCCAACATTGTGTTGTGTTTGTGTGTTTAGCCCTGTTTTTGTGTTGCCATGTGTTCTCTATGTTTGTGTTATGTTTTGTTCCCATCCTATGAAGTCTCTGAGCACCTGGTACTTGGATGTTAGCATGGAGGGTAGACTTCTACATGGCATGCTGCCACCCTTTGACTATATAGTTGTACAACATCCGTTTTCTAACCTGTCAGTAACCTTTCAACTTCCAAAAATTCCTTTGTAATGGTCATACACCCAGTTTTTGGAAGTCGAACAGTCAGCTTTGCATTTTGAAAGACTATTGGGCTTCCTTCTCATTCTTCCAAGATTGATTCTCATTATCTCATGCATGCTTGAGCTCTCCAAGACAAGTTACTGTAATAACCACCCTAGTTTTTTTTTCCCAATAATCATTAACTAAAATCAAAGCACAAGCAATCACCGATACAATTTTTGATCACCAAAATCTCGGGAAGGGCAAGGTGAGAGCATAGGATCACACTTCGCTAATCAAACTGCTACTGAATGAGGATGCAATGCTAAATGTTCACAAACACATCAAGCATCCATGACGACCACATGCCACGCTTATTCAGCGGAGTGCGTTATATGCAATGTCACAGATATGCATGCACTAGGCGACTAAGCCGACCACATCTACGCTTATCCAGCAGAGTGCATGATGCATTACAGAATGAAATCACACGAGGCGGCAAGCCATCCTATCAACGCTTATTCAGCAGATGTGTGATTGATGCAAAGCCACTGGCAGAGTGTGCATGCCAAACAGGCTATCATGTATGCTATAGAGTATTGGCGGTAAACCGACCAATATTACAATATGAATGCACAAACATGAATCCACCGAGGTTACAAACATAAAGATATTGCAACTAGGAATGAGATTACAATTGATAATCAAAAGCTGCAAATAACTTTATTTCTGAACTGAAATCTGAAAACACTGTTGTAGCACACCAAACTCAATGGAAATACATAGAAAGCATATAACAACTAATTGTAATCAACCCAAACTGAAAGAGCATGAAGTATACCCATCAAAGAAGCCACAAACTACACTCTGGAAGGTTGAACCAAACTGAAACAAGCTGGCGCAGGTCTGTAACACTCTGAAAAGCACTGAAAATCATTGTCAAAACCTAGGCGCAGGGGCTCCAAACACCCTCATCACAATCCCAAACATCTCCAATTGAAGCAGCCAAGGAAACAAGGTCTAGGCGACCTCAAGCTGTTCAAAACCCATCTAAACTCTCCACCAAAAAAGGGCGAATCATCAACATCAAAACTCACACCTCATACCCATAGTACGGCGCTCCTTTGGAAGGGTATGACCCTTAAGAAAGTCTCTAAACTCCATCACAAACATAGGCGATTGGACCACAATGATGAGGCGACTCCATGGAGGAATGAATGAAGTTTCAAGATGAGGACCAAAATTCATGCCCTCCTAGCATAGGTGCAACTCCCAGAAATGTACGGCCTCCATAAGCTTAGCACAATCTGCAATAAATCTCTGCAAAATCCTTCATTCAAGGCGTCAATCCACAAAATGGAAGTAATAACTTCAAAACACATCAAAATTGACCATTTTCAATTCACAGCAACTAACTCCACAGTACAGCACAAGTGTGGTTTCTGTATGAAACCACTCCAACCAGCTAGGGTAGATATTTCACCACCGAAACCAGTATTTCCAAGAGGGTTTTCGTCCTCAGGGATTTGAGAAGAACACATGTTCTCTCCAAACTGCAGAAGCAAAAACAAATTCATCAACAAACATTTCAATGAGCCCTCAACCTCCTTTTATAACTTTTCTGGAGCAATAAAATATTACTTTTCCCCTTTTTTGCTCCAAAAAAACCTTTTTGAAAATAAATAAATAACTTTATGGAGCACATTCACCTTTTTGAAGAATAATAATAATTTTCCATATGTAAAGGCCCCTTTCCTAGGTGTCCACTTGAAATAACCTTTAAAATGAGCTATTACACTAAGTTGTCTTTTTAATATTCTCAACATTAGACAACTTAAGTGTAATTAAATTAATAACTCAATAATATACCCAAGTTGCGGAAAGCACCAAAATGATACAATTTTGTAATTGTGATCATACCAACAGGGTACTGAAGACTTGGGACGATGATCGGAGGCAACCGGGTGACTTTCTAAAAATAGCATGATCCTCCAAGAAGTTTGGATAGCTCCCAAAAGGTTGGAAATCGATTTTGAAAGCATCAAAAGGCTCCATCTAACCAACTGAACTCAAAACCATGAACAATCACTCTACAAGGCTGATCCAGTGCTCTCCAAGAACTTTCAAGTTCTCCTTTGCACACCAATTAGCCTACGGGAAAACTCAGAAATAGGCTAATTGTTCACAACTTGGCTAAGTGCCCATTGGGGACATTACAGTTACAACACTCTACTTGGCTCATGACAACATTTTGCAACACTCTACACTTACAACACCTTGCAGCATTCTAGGATTTTATTGCACCTCCTTGGCCTTGTGAGCATCCTCCATGGTCATTGTGAAGATCGGTATTGTTCCATTTTATCTTCCTCTCTTCTTTATCATTTGGCATTTCATTGTTTCCTTTGGCATTATTGGAGCTATCACATCCTATGTCCATCCAAACACACTAGGATGTTGTTCTCTGTAGGCCAGAGATTAACACATAGATTTATTACCTTTTTGTTCTTAAATTTTAGATGCGTGTAGGGTTTAAGATCACACACAACTTCCCATTTCCCTCGTTCCATTGACTGCCCGTGGAAGCCAAAAGGCTAAAATAATGGCATGACTTGAAGGCAAGCTCCTAAGCAATCCCCAATTTTTTTCTTATCCTAGCTATAGGTTTTCTCAAAGGCTATCTCCCACGAAGGTTTCATATGTCCTTTTCTTTTCAGTGATTTTAATTAGTTAGATTCGTTTTTAGTATTTCTGTACTTCTCTTTTAGTTTCTAGAATATTATGTGATGTTCCTTTGCTTCATGGTGTGCAGGCAAAGTAGATTCTGGAAACAAACTCTATTTTCCTATCATCTTTGGACAACAGCGCACAGGTTGGACAACAATGCAGAAACAGGATGACATCGCAATGCACTAGTGTCCAGGCCAGTGAGCTCCCTAAATCCTTTTCCAGGTTCTCTATCATTTTTTTTTTTTTTTCTATAACTCATTTCTGTAACTTATTTCTCTATTTCTAGCATTTCAAGTTTCCCATTTCCCAGCTCAATTAATGTAATGTAAAGTTTAACCGTAGCTTAAATTTTATTTTACAGTTCCAAACCATCTTTGCTACTGTCCAAACAACACCATAGACTGTCATGCATTAAAATACACCACTTTTGCAACATTTCCATGTTTCCAAGTCCTAGTCAACTTCTTGATTGAGTAGACCTCCATGAGCCACTGATCCAACTTCATTTGACTGAAATTTCATATCAAATACAATTGTGACATCTACAATAAAGTTTCAAGATAGAGCATTAGTCCATGCCTTAAAAGTGAATGGCATGTGTCATGGGTAACATTTTGGGTGGTGTATCTACTGCAGCACACAAACATGAAGAAAGGATTCAAAGTTGCAATAATGATGAATTGCTGATATAATTTGTCTCTAACCATTTGACCTAGAAGGCAATGTGTCACCAAAAGTCAAAAAAAATCTCAAGTACTTTTTTGAAAAGACTCAAAAGATTTTCAGTATCTAGCTCCACAATTGCTCTGAGGCAAAGCAAATTCAGAGGGGCGGGCTTGTAATGAACCAACAGACTTAGGAACAGAACATAAAAAAATTGTATGTTGAAAATGTAAGGCAGCACAAATTGGATCAAAAAATAGGATAAGAGTTGTCGACTAGTTAAAACTGGCAATTCGCTGCAGCCAAGGGAGAATAGGTGCATGCATGTCAAAGTCAAGTCTAATTCAATTTGCATTTAGTCAACATTAATATGCTAAAATCAAGGTCAATTAGCATTAATACTGGAGTTAAATTAGGATTCAATGCATTGTTTTAGGTTAACAGATTGAGGGTGGTTAAGAAGTAAAGGAAGATAGCTGCTAGCAAACTTCCTCTTCACTCTCCTATTCTCCTGCACTATAAGAAAACTAATTGTAATCATTTCTCATGATGCACTTTTGGATGAATTAAAATTCCCTTGATTCACTTTGGAGAAATCAGTGGTTTCTCTATATGAGAGTGGCTCACTAAAGAGGTTGGGCTGGTCTCTGGAATCCATTATACCTTAAACTGGATTTATAGATTTGAGGATCTGGATTTGCAGATCTGTCCCAATGAGTATTGCAACCTGACTGCTGGATTTTTTTCCATAATTTATAATTTGACCTGCAATAATTTCTAATTTAGTTTGCTAGAACAAGGTTATCCTGAAGTGAATTTTGGCAAGCTTAATTCTAGAACAGCGTGATCATTTCATTTCTTTAGCTCAGAACACTGCTTCAAAAGTGGTGCCCACAAGAAGCATGGTCTTCTTCTCCAAATGGTTGACAGTTTCCATGTTATTTGTTTCCAGCAGTTCTCCTTAACCTAGAGCACTTTCAACATTCCCAGGGATAACTGCTCCCGCAATTAGCTTCTTTTGCCTTCTAATATGATATTAGCTAACTAAGCTATGGGAAAAGGGTTGGGCCATGGTTTTGACTTGAGAAGCAAAGTTAGGGTCAACACAAAGATTACATATTGTAGGCATAGTTGCGAACAACTTTTTGAGACGGATTTAACTCAAGGTCTTGAATATGGATGCAATCAAGACCCAAAATATTGGTGGTTGTCCTATGGCTTACCCAAGAAATATTCAAATGTGATAGTCATATCAAGATAATTCTAGTGGCAACTATCTTTAACAACCCTAAATGACAAGTTTTGTCCTCCTTTTAACCAGCTTTCCAAAAACCAACCTATTGCAGAGATATTTGACCTAGAAAGCTTTCAACAACAAATTGACAACCAGAAAAAGTTTCGAAGAAAGTTAGGACTAGGAAAGAAAGTCTACCTGTCAATAGTACATCATCAAAATCTATCCTCAAAAGTCAAAACCTAATGTCCACACCAAATTACACTCTTGCACTGCATAATAGCCTGCCTAGATTGTTGCTCTGATACCACTTGAAGGGAATTTCTATATAAACTATGCATTACTAACAAATCTTTCAAATTGAACAAAATCACAAGGTAATTACGCCGAGAGGCATTCTACACTCATAGCAAGGGCTGAAAGATTCAGATTCCCATAAACAATTAAGATTCAGATTCCCATGTAAGCAAAATTCATAAAATGTGTAAATAAATAATTCCGTGGAAGCCAAATGGATAGAAAAATAGAAAAACTTCGGCAGTTATCGAGTGAAATCTTTATTACGTTTGAAGAATATGAAAAGTCTTGCAGCATAGTAACTTATGTGAGCATATCAAATATTCTAATTGCAAGTAATTTATAAATGCCAACAAATTGGAAGATATCTCTCGGCGTACTGTAGATATTTTTTTTAAAATATAAATATACTAGTACTAATAACATAGAACATCACAAAAGATAATTGTGAAGGTAACGAAGTAAGGAATTTGAACTAAATATAATCAAGATACATGAAGATTCAAGTAGCAATGACATTTCAAGGCAAAAACCTTCAATGCAAATACTTGAATTCCATAATGATCTCTTTTAGAGACTTCCTATCCTGTTTTATAGCTCCTTATTATGTTGATCTAATAGGAGAGAAAAAACCAAGGAAAAATCTAAAATACTAACCAAAGTTTATGCACACCATATGTCAGATTCTCCATAAATCAAATATAGATTGTGAAAGTAGTAATCGTGTTCCTATCCCGTTTTATAGCTCCTTATTATGTTGATCTAATTGGAGAGAAAAAACCTAGGAAAAATCTAAAATACTAACCAAAGTTTATGCACACCATATGTCAGATTCTCCATAACTCAAATATAGATTGTGAAAGTAGTAATCGTGTCTAAGGGCTATGGCCATAACAATTCATCATGAATACAACCACTACACAATGTCATATTTCAAATGAAGCCTACATAAACTAATCGCAGCACAATCAAGCTTGTTGATCACAATATAATTACAAATATATACAAAGAAATATGAACTGTCATAATAATAATAAAGGCAAAACCATTTCACCTCAGCATGCAATCATCCATGAAAAACAAGCTCACACATACGTGGTGCAAACCCATCTAGCAAAGTTCCTAAAGCAGAGAACCATCCCATCAAGCCATACACAATGAAAAGAAAGGTGTAACATAAAGCTTAAAGTCCATTAGGAAAGAAAGACAAGCAATAACCAAAGTCATAAAAACAGCACAATGAATGGAGGAACCACATGTGAAATCAGCAATTTTTCAATTTTTACTTAATCAGCACCCAGAGTTGAGAAAACCTTTAGTAAACAATTACCCAGAGAATTTCTTCTGGTTTATATGCTGCCCTCCATTTTAATGTCTCCTCCAGCATCTTCTTGGCTTTGTGGATGTTCCAATTTCGGGCTTCCAGGTATCGTCTCAAGCATGCATCTGAACAAAACAGAAGACTATGGCCAGATTGGGGCCCAATGGCAGCCCTGAGCTCATTTATCTACATGCACAGCAGGAAGATGTAGATTAATTGTCATAATAATTACCATCCAGAAAAAATACAGTCCACTTTTATCCTAGCTCTTACATCTAAAACTTGTAGACTGCTTCTTTAAAACAGAAGAAAAACTTAACATTTACCTTAGCCTGTCTTTCAGCAGAATCTTGTTCATTCTGGTTCTTGCCACCCTGCCGTCTTCGCCACATGGTGATAACCAAATATAATAAAATCAAGAGAACCTACAGGAACACAAACTTAATTCCCTGCTCACCAGTATATGCATCCACAGCAGCTCCATATCAGAAATTTTTAGAGCTAAATTCTAATGCCTTAAGGGAGATTAAAAACACATTGCTCTCAAACATCACCAACCTTACAATAGATATTGCTAAAAAAGTATATTGTTTCACCAGTCCTCATAAAATAGACATGTTTGAAAAAGATAAACAGAAGCCCCAAAAGCATATACAAAACATGAAGAATTTATTAAAATTATTCATGAGTAAATCCAATTTGAACAAAGTTATCTGAGCTCTGTACACAACCTTAAGAGCATTTCCTAAAGAGAAGGCGAGGAAGTAGTCTCTTCCAAACTGTTTTGATATATTAATCTCTAACCTGGTGCAGATATAAAATATATTCTGATAAATAGAGGCACCAAAAGAATAGATGAATCATAAAGGGTTAATTTATCTCATTCACAAGTAAATCCACATTGAACAAAGATACCATAGCTCTAACTACATCCTTAAGAGAATTTTCTGAGTAGGGAGTAGCCTCTCATAAATATTTTGAAATGAGAAGCTCTATCCTGGTCCAGTTATTAAATATAATAACACAATTCCAGTTTAAACAGAAATAATTGTTTGAGAGCCTGATATGAGAAGAATATGCACAGAGCTTTGCTACAAAGCTGGAGGGCTCATCAAGAACCCTGGAACAAATAGAGATTGCAGGCTACTTTCTTGGCATATTGATCCAGGACTCAATTGGAGGCATCAATTGAATTGGATCAGATTACATATCAGCAGGGATATGTAGTTACAGCCAATTAAATCGCCTTTGAAAACTTGAAATGAAAGCCAACAAACTATATCCAGATGACAAGAATCCAAAGCAATGGTGATTTATGCTAAAACAGCTAAGTGCTCACAGAAAGTATCCAATGGGAAATGAAGTATACCCCCATGGTTTCCCCCATTACTGTAGTGAGATGCTGAAAGGAACCAAACTGTTACTTCCACACCAATGATGGAAAAACAACCCACAAATGGCAAAAACAAAAAATCTCTGACAGTGAAACGAATTTCTCAGGAGCTATGGATCTAGGATCATAAAGAAAGGTTCCAAAACTCAAAACTGAGAACACTGTCCTATCCATATTTGGACCACTTCAAGCAGAATGTTATATCGAGACAATTTCTGAGAAAATGAAACCAATGCATGGATTTATTTCCAGTATTCATGAACTATACATCTTAATATACTTTGTTTTTCCTTTGCAAATACTTTAACCTCATCACGGTTAACCCAACTAATCTTAACATATACTAAGCTGACAAAAAATCCAAACTGATCATTCAATATGTAATTCACAATAGACTAAATGACTAATCTACATGAGAATGAGTCACATAGATGACAAGTGCTCACTTCAAGCCCAAACGTGTTACATAGTTAACCATATAAATATATTTTAGAAATCCCGGCCAACCTGAGAAAACTGAATTGTCGGGTGGACTGAATATGCAAAAATATTTTGCGCGTGTTAAAAAGGAAATTGTCTTAAGGATACCATAGTTTCCTGCTATTCCCAACAGATATTAGAACAGACTGAACAGGTTGCTTGGAAGCAGTTTCAAGTCCCAAACATAGCATACAGTCATGAAAATATTTACAACTCCTCCCATTGTGATGAAAAGACAATTTGGAGTTTATGTTGCAAGTCCAAAGCTAAACAGGAAGCTAAAACTAGCAAATATGGCAAGAAAACTTTTCAAATTTGTAGATGACAACTCCCAACTAATTATTCTTCATAGAAAAGCAGTTAGAAATCCAAATCATAAGACTGGCAAGAAACAAGCAAAATAGTCTGGCAGGCCGTAGTCTAAGGGTAAGAATGTGTGATTGCAATGATGATGACCGTATGCAAACTCTGCTGAGACTGCTTCAGGTGTTTTAATACAGCCTAGCCTGTGTTTGCAAGGGATCAACACATAGGCCGTCATATATGGAGGGTAGTGCTTGTCAACTCCTAACTAAAAAACACAACTACACATATCACAAATTCAAATGGGCGCACAAATATGTCATGGCGGTTACAAAAGTTAAAAACACAGGTGTGCATTGCTCTCTGTGTTAAAGCGGTGGCATTAATGAAGTACACATTTAGAGGAGACTGGGTGCAAGCCCCCGGTGAATTTGATTGAATAGAAAACCTTCAGACATGGTTTCTAAATCTGTGCATTGACTGTTACAACATACAGAGTACAACCAAAAAAATGGGCATACAAATTCACGAATCTCTGAGAAAAATAAGTACATTTATACGCAAAATCAGAAAGATGCTCAAATGACCCTTAAAAATGCTTCCGGGAGTTTGACCAGTCTACTACCAATGGTTTTTTAAATGTGCATGTGGTGCCAAAGTCCATAGCAAATGAAAAATCCTGACCCCAAAAAACAGAGATCTGTGATCCAAGAAATGCAGGATCTCAAAAATTTGTAAAGAAAGCAACAAAATCAAGTTTGCATAAAATCAAAATCAGTAGATGCTGAACAAAATTGAAGTGTCATAGACCCAAATTGTGTCTGAGCGCCACCAGATTCAGAACAATGCAGATTAAGCAAAAGAAACATGTGCAACATACCTTTCTGGATTTGTAGAGAAGTTGACAATTCAATGCCGAAGAATGCAGCTTGTTGTAACTTGAGATTCGTCAAACCAGCCTATTTAATGTTCAAAATGAATCCCATCAGGTAAAAGGGAGAATTGTGTACACATTGTTTTTGCTCAATATAAAATTGAAAAGATACAAAATTGGAACTCTTTCTTTTATGTGCGCTCTGCTTGTCTGCAAAATTGCAAAAGAATTTTCTTTGCTTTACTTTGTTGGTGTTGATTAATCCCGAATAAGCGGACGCATGAATCAAGAGATGAAACAAAACTCTGAACACATTCACTCGACTCCCTTGTTTTAGAAATATGTGAAAAATCGTTTCAGAATTGTATGGAATTAGTGTATATCTTTGCCATTTTTTATGCCATCAGGTAAAAGCAACAAGCAGGGCTTCTGGTGAGTTATAGAAAGCCATCTGGTAGCAGCAAAGTCGGCTTTCTTATAGACGGAGTATCTTCCTTTCGGCAAAAACAAAAACAAAATCATATAATAAATTATGGTTATGTTGAGAAAGACAATTTATTAATACTGCCAAATCCCCCATAAAGTGCAACGGGCTTTAGTTTTAATTAGTTTATGAAAGAAATAATCAATCACTTTAAAAACTTATTTTTTAATCACCAAAAAGGTATAAAAAGTTATGAAAAGATTTAAAAGAAACAAGATCTTCCTAAATTTAAAGGTCAGGACTCAAGGCATATGATTGAGGCTTGAATGATTAATTTAAAGAAATGTTTTGGGTTTTAAGAGTTGGTCATTAATAGAAAAAATCATATTAGGATGTTTTGGCTTGATAAGGAAGTTTCTTTGTAGTGAAAGTATTTGAGTGCTTTCAAAAGATATGTATTAGAAGAATTAGCACTAAATTTAAAGGTTAGGGCTCAAAGGGTTAATGGTTGAGGCTTGAATGATTATTTTAAAGAAATGTTTTGGGCTTTAAGAGTTGGTCATTAATAGAAAAACTCATATTAGGATGGTTTGGCTTGATAAGGAAGTTTCTTTGTAGTGAAAGTATTTGAGTGCTTTCAAAAGATATGTACTAGAAGAATTAGCATTAAATTTAAAGGTTAGGACTCAAAGGGTTAATGGTTGAGGCTTGAATGATTATTTTAAAGAAATGTTTTGGGCTTTAAGAGTTGGTCATTAATAGAAAAACTCATATTAGGATGTTTTGGCTTGATAATGAAGTTTCTTTGTAGTGAAAGTATTTGAGTGCTTTCAAAAGATATGTACTAGAAGAATTAGCATTAAATTTAAAGGTCGGGACTCAAAGGGTTATGGTTGAGGCTTGAATGATTATTTTAAAGAAATGTTTTGGGCTTTAAGAGTTGGTCATTAATAGAAAAACTCATATTATGATGTTTTGGCTTGATAAGGAAGTTTCTTTGTAGTGAAATTATTTGAGTGCTTTCAAAAGATATGTACTAGAAGAATTAACATGGGAACTATTTGAAGAATAGTTTCATGAAAGGTACTTATTAGTTACTTATAGGGAAAAGAAGAAAGTTGAATTCTAACTACTGCAGTAGAGGAATAGCTTAGTGGCTGAGTCTGAAAGTAAGTTCTTAAGTCTTCTCTGCTATGTTGACTACATGGGAGATGAGAAGACTAAAGTAATCAAGTTTAAGTTGGGTTTAAAAAATTTGTTGCATGGTTTGAACATGATCAATCCCATAACTTTGATTGTTGCCATTAAATCTATTTATAGAGTAGAGAAAAGGAAAGCTTCAAGGCAAAGGCCCAACAAAATTTCCAAAACATAATGAATCAAAAAAAGAATGAGGCAAAATCTAGAGGCAAGGCACACTTTAAGAAAAAAAATTCCAAATCAACTCAGAATGAGCAGAATAATTAGAATAATAAGGGTGGATCCAACAAAAAACAACCCTATCAGAAAGCTAATTCTATAGAAAAAAGACCTACAACAAGGGCTAATAACTTTCTACTTTATATTAAGGGTCCTATTGGTGCATACTAGAATTGTGGTAAAAAACACTTCGCTATAGATTGCTTCAAACCAAGGAAAGCATAACATACCAACTCATACAACTTGGAATTACTCACAAAATTTACTAAGTAAATGAACACGTCTAAACATGAGTAAATTTTTTTTTAAACATTTGCATAATCACATAGAATTAAATGTATATCTTTTCTGAATATTTTTCAACCTTGAATTTACAATATATTCAAAGATTAAAATCATAGTGAAGTCATTTCACTTTACATTTACAAATAATTTGCACTTGGCAATATGAATAATTTTACATAAGTTTGAAAATCATAAGTCATAACATGAAGTATACTCCATCTAGAATATGGTATCTGTCTCACAAGTCTCGGCGAGTCTTCTACTATAGAGGGAGAGCATCATCCGAGTGCTTTTCCTCCAACCACAGACCAGCGGTCCCTTCTCATCTTCCATCTGGAAGTGGCCCTACCCTTCACGAAGAGTATAGACATAAGGAACCAACTGGTTGACATCTGATTGTGTCCTACGTAACTCGATCGATCATACAACTATAGACAATCTTCTAGCTAAGTATGATCATTCTGATAGGTTACGCAATCTAGACACGGTGAACCGACTAATGCATGCAGAGACAAATGCATCACTTTGGCCAAGTTTCTCTATAAATAGACATTTGCAATAAACGTAGTCCTATGTTCACACACCTCTAACTCGACTTGGAAACTACCACACCCTATAGTTTGACTTCTTTGACTTGTTTGACTAGTAACTCTAGACATAAATTGTCTTGATTAAACTCAAATCTTAGTCAATCTGACTTAGAATTAATCCTTAATCTAGGATAAATGTAATATAAGGGTTTAGGTGACTTTAACCTTTTCAGAGAGTCCCTCTTTGCATACTTGCAAATACTAGGGTCTATGACTTCCTGTCATTCTACTCAATGACCCAAAGATTAAGCACTCTTGTGTAATATATCAAGTTTCTGACTTTATCATGAATCATTTAATTTATCATAAGAGCTTCATAGACTCTTCCTAAACTATACTGTCTTGATCTATGGTTTCTCGACCATTCATTGTCGACCATAATAAACAATAGACTAAATCAATGTTATAACCAATTTAAGAGTTTTTAAGTTTCTTAACCGTTCTGGGTTGAATCTAGGGATTTAACTTCTCTATCCCAACACTTGAAATATCAAATACTCTTGTTTTCCAAAAATAAGAATTTATAATAACATAACATGAAATGATAACCTCTAGTCTTCTTTGACCACTTGGGCATCAAAATTCTCATAACATGAAAAACAATAGGACACAAGGTATATCCTCATTCATATAAAATCTTAATGAATACTATCATTATTATAACTAATCTTTTGACTAAGTTCAATTTTTCAACCTAAATAGGTTTGAGCCTATAATAATAATATGATATTTTTGACCTCTTGGTCTTCTTAAGTCTGCCAATTTTTGATATAGGATATGTTATGAAATCATATTTAACATCCTTTGAATATCATGATAATGCTTATCATTGTTGTAGAATGCATATGTGATATTATATCAGTATACTTAGGTGTTTTTAATGATATCAATATCATTTGTATATATTCTAAAGTAAGTGATTATCTATCACAAAATATTTTCATTGTAAACAATAACACATAAATCATTGTGAAATGTAAATTATCTCTGTCTAAACTTTCTACAATCTTACTCCTCACAACTCCTAGGTTTATATCAGAGTTCTCATGAAGTTCGGTCCCAACAAGTTCATATATATAATATATATATATATATATATATATATATATATATATATATATATATATATATAACTTAAACTAGTTATAACACTGTGACTTTAATAGAATATGGCCACTATACCTTGTGTTCAAAAAGTGAAAACAAAAATTAGTTTTTTCTCTACATTTATATGCTAGCGTTCTACTCATATTTGGTGTTTTGATAGCTAATAGAAAACTATGTTTGCTCGAGTAAACAAGGTTGAAAGACAAGTTACTATAGACCGTAAGTCTCTATATAATCAATGTTATTCATAACATTATCCATAATTCCTATGTCTATCAAAGCAACACGGTTTATAACATAAACTCTCTATGGGTTTGATATTTCAAAACGATGGCCAGAGAAAGTTATCTTCTAATAATATCCCAGATGTAAACTAAAACATTCTATTGTTTACCTTATGTGGTTTTAAACTGTTATTTAATGACATTTTTACTATCATAAATTCATTCTCTACTATCACAATGCATATTGTGTGTGGTTTCATCCTATCTCTATATGTTCATACGGAATAGGAATAATGTAGTTTTATATTGAAATGAGTTGCTTATAGAAGATAGTCTTACATGTCAACAGTTGCCAACACATGAGCTTCTCTCTCTCTCTCTCTCTCTCTCTCTCTCTCACTCTCTCTCTCTCTCTCTCTCTCTCTCTCCTCTCTCTCTCTCTCTCTCTCTCTCTCTTCTCTCTCTCTCTCTCTCTCTCTCTCTCTCTCTCTCTCTCTCTCTCTCTCTCTCTCTCTCTCTCTCTCTCTCTCTCTCTCTCTCTCTCTCCTCTCTCTCTCTCTCTCTCTCTCTCTCTCTCTCTCTCTCTCTCTCTCTCTCTCTCCTTTTAATGAAGTCTTTTAGTTAACCAGTAGCCTCCTACGATATCCCCCAACTCGGCTAAGATCTACTCTTAAAGAGTTTGATTCCCACTACGGTCCTCCATGACCGCGGAGATCCTACCCACATCTTCACCTATAAACACTCACAAACAACATGTAGAAAAGATGGAGTAATTGGTCATTAAGACCACTCCCAAACTATTCAATAATCTCCCTCAATTCTCTCCATAATCAATGTGGAGTAAAGGAGTTGAGTGACTATAAGAATATGTAGTGGTTTGCATTAAATTTGCAACTATACCACATTCCCTTAAGAAGCTCATCAACAACAAAATAATAGGTTTAACTTATATAGATCATAGTAAATAAATATTTAACAACAAAATATCGGTGTATACAACGTATACTTACATTGTCTCTAACACACGATAAGCTATGAGAATGGGGTCGAGGTATTCTCCCCCTCTCAAAATTACGTAAATATCAAAATAGGTAAATTATCATAATAGAATTCCAATCGAGAATTACTGATAATAAAGTAGTTTATCTACTAGTATTTATTTTCTCTTGTAATATAATCTATATTACTTTAACACAATTCCTTGTTGATGGTCATATACTATCTTGACTCAGTTTTCAACAAAACCTCAGCTTAATGGATCTAATTGACAATCGATAATTTATCGAGTCAAAACCAAACTTAGACCAATTGGTCCAACATAACTTACCAATACTCGACGAAGGTTCACTAAATTGTGAAGGCACGAGACTTAGATGCAAAACAATCTATTCTATCCATACATATATTCTCTTCTCTCTAATGATGATCTCCCTCTCTTTCTTGGACGGTGGAAAAAACATGTTTCCTGGTTATAACTTGCAATCACAAACTGTGATTAGTGCATCGTTAGTCAATCATAAACCTTATGAATTAAACAATCATGGCATTTTATAATCACATGTCTAAATTCTAATCATATAAACATAAACTCATGATAGCATTGATTTATCCTGACATTTTCACATAACATCAAATCATTAATTCATGCATAATTAACTACTAATTGTGTGCAAGTAAAAAGTAAATCATAGTCAAAATTTGGGGTGTGATAGAAAGATTAAGGACCAAACCATAAAATATATGTTGCAATAGAAAACTAGTGCATTGTTTTACAATCATCACTAATTAAATTTCAAGGTTAGATTTACGATAAACCAATTTCAATCATGATTGATTATGGTGCCATTGATTGTTTCATTCTCCTAAAATAATAAAACAATGTGAGATCTTAACTTGGAAACTAAGAGAATGGGAAAATGTAAAGCTAGGTATGAGTAGAAAGTATCCCATTTCTAAAAGGGTGGAACAACTAGAGATAGACTTGGGTGCCATCTCTACCAAGGTTAATTTATTGGTTGTGCTCTTGGGATCCTACAATGTTATCATTGAAATGGATTAGTTGCAACAAAAACCAAGCTAAAGTTAACTACATGAATAAGATAGTATTGTATCTTGATAACCAAGGATTTTTTACCACCCCTTAGGTATCCCTAAGTAGGGAAAGTTGAAGGTAATCACTGCTAAGAAAATGAAAAGGGTAGTTAAAAGGGGTTGCCAACTATTTTTGGTGCAAACTGAAGATCCAAGAATTGAAGAGAAAACAACAAACTAGATCACCTTTATTGTAGGAATACAAGGATATATTTCTTAAAGAGTTACTGGGGATGCCTCCTAAAAGAGAATTTGATTTCTCTATTAAAATCCTACCATGAGCTACACCTATTTCCAAAGCTTCTTATTGGATGAATGTAACTAATTTGCAAGAATTAAAGGTGCATTGAATGAACTGCTAGAAAAAAAGTTGAATATGACTAATGTGTCTCCTTGGAGAGCACCAATTCATTTTGTCAAGAAAATGGATAGCACTCTAAAGATGTGCATTGATTATAGAATGCTAAATAAGTCACAATCAAGAATAAATATCCATTACCCCATATTGAAGACCGTTTTCTCAATTAAGAGGGGCAACAGTGTTCTCAAAAATTGACTAAAGGTCAAGATATCACCAACTCTAAATTAAGGATGATGACATCTACAAGATAACCTTCAAAACAAGGTATGGGTGATATAAGTTCATAGTGTTGCCTTTTGAATTAACAAATAGACCTGCAACTTTTACAAACTTAATGAATAGTGTGTTTTAGAACTTTTTAGATCAATTTATGATAATCTTTATTGATGACATTTTGGTGTACTCAAAGAGCATTAAGAAAATGAGAAACATCTCATATTAGTGCTACACTATTTAAGATAGCAAAAGATTTATGGAAAATTGTCTAAATGCTCTTTCTTTCACAAAGAAATCCACTATTTGGGTCATGTGATATCCAAATATGGTGTGACTATTGATCCTAAAAAGATCAATACTATTTTGGAATTACCAAACCCCAAGAATGTAACTAAAGTGTGAAGCTTCATGGGACTTGTTGGATATTACTAGAGGTCTGTAAAATTTAAATATTCAAGGATTATAAATCCTATAACCTCTTTTTGGAGGAAAGGAAAAAGGTTTGAATAGACTCCCACATGTGACTCTATTTTGCCCAATTAAAATGTTTGCTTACCTCAACCCTTATCTTGATTATTCCTAATCCAAATGGACCATTTGTGGTATGGTTAGAGGCCTCTTTAGATGGATTAGGAGGATTGTTAGCTCAAGAAAGTTTTGTGTGTTGCTCAGGATTAGGTTCCATTCACCTTGCAAATCCCTAGACATGTTTTATTGTATTTAATTATTGTTATCAATAAATAATGTTGTGTCTCTAAGGATAATGAAGAGGGTAGACATGGATGCCCCTCCTAGGTGGTAGGCAAAATTATTTATTAATTATTTTCTCACATGTATTTGTAATGGAGTTTAACTCAAGAAGTTACAATTCAAAGGATCTTGGAAATCGATCAAGATTGGGAGATGTAAGAGGATGTAAGAAGATCTTCTACACTTACATTTTATGATAGATTTGGTTGATCTTCCCATGGAGCACCTAGGAATGGGAAACTGGCCATAACAAAGGAATCTAACCGATATGATGAGATTTATGATGCATAAGTGGTGTAAGAGGAGTTAAATACTATTCAGGGTGGTTGACCATGTGTAGCGAGTTGTGAGATTCCACATGATGGAGGCGGATGCCTAGATTTGGGAGAGTGGCATTTGCCACTTGTTTTGGAATACCATTCATGGTATCTCGTATCCATATCTCCTATATATTGGTACCTTGAGATGGTAGTATTACATTAGATTATTTTATAGATCATTTGAGCACCGTTATGCTACTAGAATTTAGAGGGATAAGTATATTGTATTTATGTAACTATTTTTCAGGATTAATACTTAAGCTTGGATCTCTTTGGGTGTGGAATTTTTTCCTGAAAGGGTTTCTCCATGTAAACATTGTGTTATGGTTTTCATTTGTGTTTCATTGCTAATTTCCTTTCATCTTATTATCTATCATTGTTTATGAATTTGGATGCATTAAAAGAACAACGTATCTTTATTGTATTATTTCACCTTATTTTCAACAATTTGTTGGCCTATGAATCTAGAAAACTCAAAGATCATGAAAGAAATTATGTTACACATGATTTAGAACTAGTTGCAATAGTCCATGCTTTGAAGGTTGGAGGCATTCCTTGATAGGTAAGCCTTTTGAACTTAAAAAAAACCATAAAATCTTAGAGTACATTTTCAAGAAAGAAAATTTGACTATTCATCAAAGAAGATGGATGAAACTACTAAGTGGTTATGACATTAATATCTCCTATGTGAAGGAGAAGGGAAACTAGGTTGTTGATGCACTCAGTAGGTTGGGATATATGATTGTCGTGTCACATTTGCAGTATGAAATTAGGCAACAAATTTTGGATCAACAGGAAATTGATTGATTCTATTAAGAATTTTCTATTAAAAGTGCATACAATAATGTAAATATGGTTTCTCCTTTGACCAAGATAGTCTGTTAAAGCAAAATGAAAGAATTTATGTCCTATTAGCTAAGAATTTGAAAAAAAAAATGTTGGATGAAATGCATACACCACCTTACTATGCACATCTAGAGATAAATAAAATGTTTCAAGAATTGAAACAATACTATTTCTAGTCTAGTATGAAGATAGAAGTACAATACATGGTAAAATGCTTGGAATGCAAAAAGTTAAGGCATAGCATTGTCATCCTAGGAGACTATATTGTACCCTTACAATATACTACAACATAAATAGAAAGTGATTTCCATATTTTTTTTGTAACCGGTTTGCCTAATTCGCAAAATAGGCATGGTTTCATTCTACTTGTGGTAGACAAGCTAACAAAAGATGTCCACTTCATACTTGGAAATGTGAAAGATGATGATATTGTTTTGGCATTAAGATTTGTGAAGGAAATTATATCCCTTCATGGTGTACTTACTGTGATAATCTCTGACAGATTGACAAATTAGTCACCTCAAGGTCTTAGACCACCTTGAAATCTAGATTTGGCACTAAATTAAATTTCAATTCAACATACCATCCTAAAACTGATGGAAAAACTAAAATGGTAATCAAGTCCTAGAGGACTTGTTGTGAATATATATTATAGATCAACCTTCTAAGTGAGAAGATTTCCTACACTCTAGGTGGAATTTCATAAAATAATTTGTATCATTCTTCAATCAAAATGGCCCCATTTAAAGTACTTTATGGAAAAAAATATATAGGACCCCATTGAGAAGGGAAAGTTTAGAAAATTGTGTTATCATTGGTCCTAAAAAAATATTGCAACAATATGATGAACACATTAAAATTATAAGGAAACTTGTAAAAGAATTTTTTGATATGTAGAAAAGTTATGCAGACCTAAAAAGAACACCCCACAAGTACTAGGATGGTGAAATTTTTTTTGTGATGCCCCGTCATGCAACCCTAGAGTGTTAGACTAATCAAGAGACAACATTACAGAAATTTTTTTTTTTGAAGTAAGGATATGCAAGATATATTAAAGATAATAACAATTATTACAACATTAACAATGAAATGAATAGCTAACACTTCTAGGAAACATAACTGCATCAAATACAATTAAAACCATACAAATGATATGCATCACAATACAACATAAGAATAATACATTATACATTTGCAAAGATGAATAATTACAAGTTCCAATACAAGATTACAAGACTGATTACATCGGTTTACAAATAGTACGATTATGAATGAATACAACAACTTGAAGGTGTAGAGCAACTCTGGAATTGGAACACTTCTACATTGATCTTGAAACAAACATCCAAGAAGACCAATGGATAGCTTTGCCTCCCAACCATGTGGAACCCTGAGGTCCACCCCTCTGAGCTAGGAGATAACAATGAGGTTCCACTAGGACAAGGTTACAACCATAACAAGATACATACTCCATGCAGATAAGACAAATCAATCATCAAGATAAGATCCATCATCAAGACAAATATGCACTCCAGATGTAACAACAAAAGAAAAAGAGGAAGTAACTGGACTGCAGTGGAGAGTGTCATCGCATGGTCCTAGCATGGGTTACCCAAGCTATCTCTCACTAGAAGTTGGCCCCCATCTATGGTTACCCTGGCAGCCTCTCTCTAGGCACCGGCCCCATAGGGTGACACATGCGGAACTGACATGTCCTCTCATGGAAACAAGGAGGTCAGCCTTGCCAACCAGGTCTTCTCATCCCATCCTTAGCCTGCGAGAGCACTCAAGGCATGGGTGAGGTATCTTACTTATCTTGTTATGTGATTTACTACCCCAACCCTCCTAAATAAGTTATTAAGTTTTCACTTTCTTACAACTTCCATGGGGTTACCCAAGTGGCCTCTCTGGGCATCGGCCCCACCATGAAAGCCACTCTCCTAGCAATCTCTGACCAATCATCCAAAACCAAAACATGCAAGGACAAGGGTTACAATAGATTCTAATCCATTACATAGGCCATTCACTTGACCACAACAATATAAGTCCCTTTATTTCCTTCAAAAATTGAAACCATACATCATGAAACAAAATGACACAAGTATCAAGTTGAATACCAAACGGTTAAGCCTCTAGAGTCGGTGATTGAATTCTTTACTAAGTTACCACAGTACCTTTCCTGATATGGAAACTAGGTTTCAACGACCATGACAATAATATAAGGTCAACAAGGGATAAAGAGAAAGAAGATAATTCAATACCAATATTATGACAAGTAAAGCTCCCTCATTTTCTTAGATTATAAACATTAAATGCGGACATACCACACCTTGAACGTCACTACAACAATTAAAACAAGCCATGCCTACCTAACTATTTTATATCACAAGGTAAACAACAATGAAGGAAAGAAATTCACATCGTGTCCTAACTTTGTAATACCATTAACCTACAAGCTACTAATCTTCCATGACATAATTACAAAGAAAATGGCTATAAAGGATCTGACTAATAAACAAATAAGATGATAGTATTACTATTCCAAACCATATTTATTCTATTCCTAATCGCAATCATCAATATTAAGTGACTCTGTCTTAACAACTTGCACGAAAATACTAGTTATTAACTATACAATTATTAACAATACACTAGTATTCTCAAAGAACAACACTTACTACACAGGGTTTAAACATTAAGTATTTATGGACTCCAATTATCGAAATACAATTACATAGAAGCATTCAAAACATATTTAAATACCTATTGCTTAAAATCAAAAGATCATTCTAAAAGAAAATACAAAGTCTCAAATAGGCATTATTCCATGCATAGGTAAAGTTAACAATTTGTGTTCGAAGTATGAGCGGAAACATGACTTTTAAGTTTTACTATCTCATACATTTACCTAGAGTCCTAAGATCCCATGAAGTCAACAAGCATTAATGAAAGGGGACTTACGTTACTAACTCTATACTAGGCTTGACCTAAGTTGGATACGCATTTAAGACTTCTTCCAATATAACACTACACATTCACCGAAGGATGAGTTTTAACTCTAAGTATTATTACTACCTTATTTTACAAAGGTAAATAGAAGACTGAGCATCCGTTAATGATTTGAATTACTAGAATCTAACCTATCCCATAACATAGAAAAAGAAGATCGAGTTAGAATAAACCTTATGCAACGCTAAACTACTAAGTTCATTTTCTAATAAATTTGGCTAAAGATCAACATAAGGAAAAATACTATTTTAAGAAAGAAAGAGTAACGCATTTTCCTACTAAACGACGAGTTCATGGCTATGGGCTACATCATAGATTCTATAAAATTCTACCACTAAAATAGGAGAACAAGATTCTAATAACAGCTTAACTTCTTCCTAATCCTGACTCAATTCAAAACAGTAGGAAATCATTATTAAACTAATATATACATTCCTATCCATAAGCCGACCCTATCAAAATCACGTGAAACTTAATGATTTTCCAAGTTTGAGAATAGATACATAGTGGATTCGCAGGGAGAAAACATAACAAGGTCTCAGGCACAACGTGGTCTCCATGGACATCCGTTGACTCAGAAAAACAAAGCAGAGAAGTTTGGGCTGGCGGAGAAGTTGCAACGGCCTGCAAGCTGTGAAGGTGAAATGTGGTGCACAAACAATGGGATGTAAGTAGTGGGGTCGAATGCCTCAAAAGACACAGTCAAGAAAGCAGTGATCAAAGGGCAAGCACAAACGAATTGCTGAGGGACTTTTTTAGAACCTACAAGTGAGTGCATAAGCAGGTCGCAAGAATGGCATCGCTCCTCAGTGCATTTGCTAATGATGCGATGGCAAAACAAGGATGAAATCCCACTAGCCTGCATGGGTGTGGAAAGAACACATGTGTAGACCAAAACATATGCAAGCAACCAAGAATGATTATTAGGAAAGATCAAGTCGCTCCTTGGTGAACTGATCGACTGCAAATACAAAACAGAAATAAGTTTTAGATTTGAATTGCTAAGGTTGCATAAGGGATACCACCAAGCCGCTCAAAAAGGTCAAGGGTTTGGGACCGAAATAAAGCTTGCCTCAAAAGAAAAGTCAACTATGGGCCAAGACAGTTGATCCTCATGTGGAAAAAGAAGAAGTTATAGACAGTTAACAAGAAAATCGACCAAAATGACATTGAGTTTTAGAAGGATGAGCCAACCAAATTGCCATGCGGCTGAACTTAAATTTCTTATGGTGCTCTTCAAAGCAAAAGCAAAAAAAATAGCTTCGAGAGGACATTTACACAAGATTGAGGTGCTTGCAAAATGTGAATATAATGGATTCAATTAAAGCATGCAGCATGAAACCATCAAAGAGGAAGACACAGAATGGGTTCTTGGCAACCAGAGGAAGGATGGTTACAACTCAGTTAAACCTTCCATCGGTAATAGATTGTTTTTGCAGAGAGGTTCAGAGCAATATCCATAGGAAAGAAAAGAACAACATCAGATATGAGGGTACAATTAATTGCAAAAGTAGCAGTATTAAAGGTTTTAACAACATTTGGAGAAAACAAAAATTCACTGAGGAACAAGACTTCTATCTAGCCGATTTAACAAATCAATAAAATGCATAGATCAATTTACATAGAGAGATTTCATTTCACCTAGATCTTAACTACAAGCAAAACAACTTGTTTGAAAATATACCTAGTCTGAAATTTCCAACTCCTGAATCCTCCTTCTGAACTTCTCTCTTCCTTACTCCCAATCAATCTTTTGAATCCCCCTTCTCAAAATTTTCCTCCCAGAATAAAATAATCTTTAGACATAAATGCCCACTCACACCAAATCTATTCCCGTGAATCCTCTTCACCAAAAATTTTAAATTTTTACTAATCACAAATATTCCCCACTCAGGAATCATAATTGACAACTAACCACATTTAATTATTCCCCCAGAATGATTCTATCCATAACTATAGACATTAATGAGTTCAAATAAAACTTTGACCCACAAATAAATTTTACCACATAAGAATAGTTAACTTAATTCTGCATTACAATTTACTTAATTAGCTTCCTCCAAGAATATTCCAATTTTACGACACATCAAAATACTATAATGTTTGACAATAAAACGTTATAATATCATAGATCAAATTATGCATACAAGAATACACATAGGCTGACCTAATAAGGACCTAACAATAAACATACGAACCACATGACGACCGTCAAACAGAAGGTTGAACTGACCTAGGGGATAAACCTCATGTTATCTCCATCAACATTATTCATTGGTGTGGGGCCCGCTCAGACCTGCTAAGTCAGGTGGAGTCGAGGCCCAGTACCTACAACCTGCATAAGAACAATGGGTTGTATATGATCAACTGCATATACATCAAACACACACTGAGTCAGCGAATCACGGCGTAGTAGGGTGCTCGAACCGAGTAGTACTACACCGTCCCTACTCTGAAACAAGACTATAACCATTGCTATTTAAAATCAGATGCATAAAACATGATAATATTAAACCATCACTAAACATGTCCATCTCATCATAATTGGGATAACAACAATGTCATCATAAACTCATACCACATGTCAGAACTATATCAGTCGAACATAGTCTATATCAAAATAAGCATAAACCATAGGCCTAATAACTCAAATGTCTTAGAACTGTCTGAATGCAATGGAAGAACTAACAACTGTCTCAGATCAGACAAAGAGTAATGTAAAGCTAACAACTATCACAAGCCAAAAATGAGGGGGCATTACATTTTTGTTGCAAGTAAGACCCTAAAAAATATAAAATTTGGTTAGGCATCCAAGTTGGTTCTTAAGAATGTGGGACCCTTTGAGATTTTGGAAGTAATAATCCCTATGGATTACTAGCTATCCCTTCCACCCTCTCTCTCTAGGATCCATAATGTGTTCCACATTATACCAATGAGGAAATATATGCCTAATGTAACTCATATTCTAAATTACAGAACTTGCATTGGAAGACGAAGGGATTTGTCATCCTCAAACCAATCACAATTCTAAATCAGCAAAATCTTAATCTATAAAATAAACAAACTTCCCAAGTTTTAGTGCAATGGGATCAAATGAAGTAGTGTAGCGCCATCTGAGAAGAGGAATCTTTTCTATAAGAACATTTTTCATATTTGTTTAAATGAACATGTTTAATGTGAACGAAACTTTGGCTTGTGAAATGTTGGGTCGATATTTTTGTTGTGGGAAAGAATGTCATTACCCTTTTTCATAACATTTATACTTGTAATGGAATTAGAATTTAGTTTCATATTTTACATGTGTTTATCGGACTAACTTGACAAGTTGCTTTGAGTTAATTGATCACATTTAATGTATTTTATTTTAGTACTTTAAATTTCATGGCAAAATTGTAGTAAAGTATTTTATTATATTGATTTTCATTTTTAGTGATTAGTGCAAGTACTATTAATTTTTGCATTACATTTTATAGGATTCTTTCTTTCAAACACTTGTTGCAAGTGTAGTGGTGCAAATTAATGGGTTATGCAAGCACATTCTCACTAAGTTTTGAACAATATTTAGTTTCCATGATTAGTAATGTGTTCTTTCTCCTTGTGCCAATTGTTGATTTATGGCCCAGTTGGATGAATATTGTTGAAATGTGCTTTTCTGTTTGCTTTTTTTGTCAAGGCATCTTTTATGGGGTGCTTCATCATGAGGACTAAGACATAGTTCTAACTGAAGTCCTTGGACCCCAACTCAAGACTATTGACTTTGTTTTTTAAACTTTAATCAATCTAATTTAATTTTTAATTAAAAAAAGCCCATGGTTGTTGGGTGGGAGGCTTGTTTGTAGTTTAGGCAATACTCCATTAAAGGCATTGTTTATGGGGGCAATTTTGTATTCATTGAACCTCAAATCTCTCAAATATTGTAGTGGACAATCGAAGTTTAGCTTTGGTCACTTTTGGTTTTTGGTGGTGTTGGTGTTGAAGGATGTCTAGTTTTGAGGTTGAAAGCATGTCATGATTTTTAGCCTATTTTTCAAGTGAAGCTTATGCCTTATCATGCTATCAAGAAGGCTTGTTATGTGAAAGAGTGTTATGGGGAAGGATGAGAGAGGTTTCTTACAGTTTTATGGTGGGATGAATAAAAGGGAGAAAGAAGGAAAATTAAAGGAGGTTGTTTTTCTTTTCAATTGGACTATGATATTGCTTGCCTTGGTGTGTTTTTGAAGGGGGTGTAACAAGCCCTATGTTGTGAACCAAAGAAGTGGGCGTTTTGGAAAGATCTTTATTATTTTTCTCATGCTTATCTTGCAACAAAGAGGAAAGTCTTAAGGAGGAAGTTGAGCTTCTTCAAGATCTATTAAAAAGTCTTACAATAGTAGCAATCTCTAGTAAGATGTAAAATAACACACCTTTTTAGTGATTTTCTATTCCTCGTGTTATTAGGAAAAAGGAAACTCGTGAAGAGTTTTTGACTATGTTAAATCAAATATTGCCTTGATGTTTTATAGGTTTTCCCTAAAGGGTTTTTGTTCAAGCTTGTAGAGATTTGTTTATTGTGATGGTTGTTAAGCTAGATCTTTTGGGTTTTTAAGAACCATGGTTGAGTCACTGGTTTATGTACAAGTGTGAAGGTCTTGGTTGAGGTCTTTTGATTACCATAAGTTCTTTTTGATGTTTTTGGGTCAATGTAAACCTTGGAGATAGTCTTAGGATGAGGCTATTCTCTCATAACCCATTTTACTTACATGGCTAATTTGGAGGTTTATCCTCTCAAATTTTGGACATGGGTAAAGAGAAGATGTTGAGGTATTTCTCTCTCTTCCTATGATTATGAAATCTTGATTTTATGGTTTTTGTTATTTGTGCTTTACCCACATAGGGTTTACAATTCAATAGGAGCAGAATCCTTGGTGCTTGTCCATGGTGCTTGAACACCAAATATGCAAGGATTACTTGCCTAGATGAGTTATATGTTCTATGGAGACAATGTTCTTGTAATTTAATTTTTAGTTATGAACCCCATAATTGAACTTTTTTCAAGTCCTTGATGTGAACATTCTTTCCTTACCTAGGCAAGGGGCTTTGGTGGTGGTCCATGGTTGTGATTTATTTACATTTCTAACACTTAATCTATAACATTGTGGAGATTATCCAAGGTGGATATTTTCCATGAGATGACTCTTTAGTCTTCGTATGGAGAATTTATGTTTCCTTGTGTATTTGGTCTAATGAAAGTTTAGAGTTTATTAAATTAGTGGTTAAGGGTTGTGTAATGTTGCTACGGATTTAGGATTTTCACCCTTGGAGCTTATATGAGTTATGGATTTTGTAATTGTGAACTAAGGTTATTTTTGGGAATGTAATGTATGAATTTACTTCAAAGGCTTATACGAGTTTCAATGGCTTAAAGGAACTTTAGTTTGTGATAGTAAAATGTTATTGTGATTAAGATAAAAGTCTTGTAAAGATGTATTTTTATGCATTATGGCCTATGGTTGATAGAGACTTGGTTTTCTTTTATTGAGTAAAGTCTAAACTGTAACTAAGAATAGTAAATGGTGCTCACTTTGTAGTTGATAGTTAACAAGTATGACTAGTAAAAAATGCTCTCTTTATAAAGTTCTATAAATAAGATAGCAATATGAAAATTGTATAAGTATTGTCAAAGGAAATGAAAGATTATCCCAAGCATAAATTATTTTATTGTAGAAGTTGCCCAATGCCAAAAGTATTGATTTTACCATGAGTATATAAACCTTATTGGCAATGAATAGTGGTATGAGAAGGGTCTTGATAATAAATGGTGACATGATAAAAATGTTGAAAAGGGAGTTATATGCACATAATATGGATAGTGTGGTTGATTGCTTAGCCTATATGTATGCTAAAAACCAGGATGTGTTTATAAGCTACTTGTAGCAAAACATGTATACCTAAACATGAAAGTACATGTAAAGACAAATATTAATAACTCTTGTTTGAAGGCATTAAAAACCTAAGTGTTTATTTATGTGCTTAAACTAACATGAAACTATAGTCTTGAATAAATATCATGGCATTATAAAAAAATCATAAAAGTGGAAACTAGTAAAGGTTGCTTCATTGTAAAACATAGTAATGTAAGAGAAGATACTTAGATATTCTCTAATTTGAACTCTCATAGTGAGGTCTGAGGGAAAGTAACAAAATGTTACCTTTGTCTAAAATATGGATGAGTTAATCCCTAAACTATTTACAAATGCATATTTGTTTATCTCATGAAGTGATAGCTTGTGAAAGGGGTTTGATATATGATAAGATCATTTTAAGGTTTTCATTTAAGTGCTTAAAAAGAGTATGAATGCTCATTGTTATAAAATCCTAGTTGTGATCTTTTTTATGAACTTATAAAACTAATGTAGCAAGGTTTTTCAAGTTAAGTCCTAAATTTTGAGTTTCTTGTATTCTTCCCTAGACATGGTAAAAAGGGAAATTAGAATCTACAGAATCGATATCGAGGAGATCTAGAATCCAAAACTTAATAATAGGAAATTGATTGGGTAATGTGTACATATATGTTTTATTAAAATAATGATAATTTTTAAAATAGAAAAATGGAATTGGAAATAATGCCATAAAATGATTCGATTTCTTTAATAGAATTGACTGGCCAAAGAGGTAGGTTTCTAATGTATAATTGATTTGGATCTTGATATGAGAAGACACATGATATGCATAATGAGTTGAATTTATGTAACTCAAAGTGATTAAATCAATAGGCCTAAGAGATTGAATTGCTCTCTTGGAATATGAGAACCTAGTGGCTCAATGATTGAATAGCTTTGAGTTTCAAAGTCAAACCTAAGAAAGCCCTTAGTAACCAATGTAGATCCAAAGTTTTAGGTGGTTGTATATCATCTTGTGGATGTGTGTGCAGTTCATTTGGACTCTTTTAGGGTGAAGTTGAATTTGGAAAGTAATGTATGTGCCTTGTTTTGCATATTAAAATTAGCCAAAAAAAATTGAGGCTCTAATTGTGTCGGGGTCTAATGAGCTTCGAAAAGTTAAAATCAATGAATATGACCCTTAATTTTCTACCTTGTAATAAGGCATCTTGATATTGTAGGAGTGGGTAATATCCTCTTCACTCTTGGCTCAACTAAACCATGGAGGGTATTTTGAGAAGTATCCCTAAGAAGGGTTTAACTATCATGCAAAAGATATAATGGAGAACAACAAAGGCAGGGATACCTGAAATGCTATTCAAGACCTTCTGACTGTCACTAGTCTAGACAAAGCTCACCACCTCAAATAAACTCTCCTTTAAGTTTAAAACACCATCATTTGCAGTAGTGCAAGATGGGGGTATACATGCATGTTCTTAAAATATGAAACACAACCATTGTCTAAATGATATACCCTAACTTCAATGCAAAACATATATGCATACAAAAATATAACTACACTACACTTGACATATTTGTTTTGATTTTATAAGTTTGGGTGATCACATGCTTCTCAAATTGGTGCCTATCCATTAGGTTATAGAGTCTCACGTTTATCAATGGAACACAATTACAAGGAAATGTATGACTACCTATTTGAAGATTCAAATGCATAAAAACCAATATCAAACCATGAGAATACTTAGTAATCCACCACCATACAACATTCTTCCATATGTAATACTGAAATGACCATTTATAAAACCTAAAAATGGATTAAGAACTGTCACATTCATTCAAATCAGATTTTACAATCATACCACAAAATTTTGCAAGATAAAACCCTAACTGTGTTAGAGGTTTCCTGAAAGAACACTTACAACAGTGGAGAAAAATAATGATTGATGTTAAGAGTATGATATATTTCACATACACTTCTGATAAATGCTTCCTTTAGAATAGAAACTAATAACTGGTATTTTCCCTAACTGCCTTTAGATCTTTGCACCTGTAGAGAAAAACTACCCAAAATGACCAACCCATAGAATGCCTCTGAAACATGCATATATAGGGGAGAAAATCAATGCAGTAGATGGGTGCCAATTATCTACCCACCTACACCAGCATTAAATCTCACCCACTCCCATAAATTCCTACAACTAATTTCATCTACTCGCCACCAACCTGTACACCCTCTTCAATTTTGCATTCATGGTGGCCGGGAGTAGATGGGCATTTAAAAATAAAAAGCTTGCCAAAAGTGTCTGTAAATCTGTTATAACACTTTAAAATATTTTAAACTATAACATTTATATTTCATGCTTTACACTTTTACATATCAGTTTGCCTTATTGGTAAAATTATTCCATCGCAAACCTTTGGACTATCTTTCTTTTCCTTTCTTGGTGCTTTAGCTTTGTTGTCGGCCTTTTTGCCTTATCAGCAAACTATGAAGTTAGTGAACCTGAAGGTTCGCAAATTCATTGTCATCTTCTTTTTCCACCTTCTCTTCTTCTATCTTTCCCTTTGTCAGCAAATCTTCCTCGTGACAAACCTCATCCTTATCTCTTTTTTCTTTTGTCTCTTCGTTCCTTTCTCTCCCTTTTTCGTCAACTTACCTTGTTGGTGAACCTTGCGGTTTGCGAACCATCCCCTTTTGCGACAAAGGTGCTTTGTTCCTTTTTATCCTCACTTCTCTTCATTGGTGCTTTGCCCCATCAGTGAACCTTTCAATTCACGAACTTACACTTTTGCCGATGAAGCCACTCCTTCTTTCATTCTCTGCGGCAAATACTTTAGTTAGTGAACTTTCAAGTTCATGAACCAAAATTTTTTCCAACAAAAGACTTCATAATCTTTAATTTTTTGCCTTGTCGGCAATCTCCAAAATGGCGAACCAAGGAACCTTAGTCAGAGAAATTGGTAGTTCGTGAACTGACCTATTCGCCAAAAAAACTTTACTTAACAAAATTAGAAGACAAAGAATTGACAAAACACTTAAGGAAATCAGGAAATCGACAAGTTCGCAAGCTGCCGAACTTGCTGATAAAACTAAACTTAGGCACTTTTTGAGAATTTTCAAAAGTAAAACACTTGGTCAAAGACTTATACAAACACTTAGACATTTTTTTGGAAAAATAGGGCAAACACAAGGATCTTATAGATTTTACAATTTTGAAACATGGAAAATGAGAGTCCCAACAGTGGCTCTTGTTGGGGACGTGTGTCAAGCAGTGGCACAACAAGAATCCAAAGCATCTTCGGGTAGACCAAAGCACCAAAATAACATAGGACAAAACAAACACCATCAAGACCCACAATGGCCAAGATTACATGAGGTAAAAAATGGAAGATATGACTTGATTGCATCATTCAAAATTCAAAGGAAGCATTACTTATGAAAACTAATGCTTTAGATGTTGACCATGAATGCACAGCTCCATGAATTCTCCTTCTAGAGTCATCAAATGGTAGATGTTGAGCTCCCACTTCTTAGCCACTTTATATGGCCCAAGCCACAATGGATCAAACTTGCCATGTTTCCCTTTATCTTCAAAATTTGCATCCCAGAGAAGAACTAAGTCACCAATCTGAAAATCTCTTAACATAGTGTTCTTATCAAATAAACACTTCATTTTCTGCTTATGACTCAATTTTTTGTCATGTATAACTCTTTTATGCTCCTTCAAATCAGTTAGTTGCATGATCCTCTAGGACATTGCATTACATTGATCTTCTTCTATATTGTGCAACAACTGATAGACTAGCAATTCCATGTTGATGGGCATCCTTACCTTTGCTCCATACACCAGCTCGAATGGGCTTCTACCAATAGATCATTTGAAAGTTATTATGTCATCCCATAAAGCATACTTCAAACTGTCATCCCACCTATTCTTTTTCTGATCCAATGTTCTTTTTTATGATCTTCATCATGCTTCTATTACTTGATTCAGACTGTCCATTACTTTGAGGGTGATAAGGGGATGAATGCACAAGGTTTATGCCAAACCTAGAACACATGTTCAACATTTCTTGAGACCTAAAACACATTGCATTATCAACCAAAATCCTAGTTGGCACTCCAACCTTGGTTATTATATTGTTAATCACGAAATCAACAACCACCTTGGAAGCTGCATTATGAGTGGGGACTGCCTCTACCCACTTGGTGAAGTATTCAGTGGCCACAAGTATCCATTTAAATACATTGCTAAATTTTTCCTATATCTCTCCAACGAAGTCAATTCCCCACTATTGGAAAGGTGCATCAACTGTGAGGGGCAAAAGGGGTAGTGCTCCATCAAACTTCATCTTACCAGAAAACCATTGTCAAGAATCACATTTTCTTATCTTCTATGCTACATCCTTGAACAAAGTAGGCCACCAAGACCCAACTCTAAGGATCTTATGAACAATAGTCTTAGATTTGAAGTGTCCCCCACAAATACCATGGTGGCATTCATTCATCATTCTCTCAACTTGCTCTTGATATAAAAACTTGAGCAATACACCTTTGTGATTTCTCCACATTAGCTTATTTTGAAATAGGACATACCTCTGAGATTTTAGCTTGAGGGTCCTCTTCTGATTCTCATCCATACATGGTGGACAATTCATATTTGCAAGGTAAAATATCACATCTTTGTACGATGCATTGTCAATCAATCTGCAATGAGGAGTATCTTCTACATCCATTTCATTTACCTCTACTACCTCAAGATTTGAATTAGCCATCAACTTAGCTAAATCTTGGCCTCTAACCAACTTTGTTACCTATATATCCATGTCATATTCTTGGATCATGTTGATCCATCTACATCTTTTACCTGAAGCCTCATGCTACATAAATATGTCCTTTACTGTTGTGTGTGACACATATGTTATGGTCTTTGCACCTGTGAGGTATGATCTAAAATTTTTCACAGCCTTTACCAATGCATAAGCATGCTTCTCCATATTCAAATAATTCAATTCAGTGGCTTGTAGGGATTTACTAAAGAATCCTATGGGCTACTCAAATCCATCACCATTCCTTTGCAACAGTACAATATCAATAGTATAGTATGGAGCAAAAGAGAAGAGATGAAAAGGCTTGGAGTAATCTGAACTTACCAGCACTGGTGCATCCTTGAGAGCCTCATTTATATCATTGAAAGATTCAACTGGCTCCTTGCTCCATGTAATAGACTACCCCTTCTTGAGCATTTTGGAGATTGCCTTGGTCTTCTCAGCAAAGTTAGGGACAAATTGCCTCACAAAATTTATCTACCTGAAAAAAGATTGTATTCCTTTGACTGATTTTGGCTGAGGAATGAGGTCAATGGCTTTAACTCTCTCTAGGTCTATTCTTACCCCATTCTTTGACAAATATGCCCCAGCAACTTGTGTTCTTCTACTCCAAATTGACATTTCTTGGGATTCAAAGAAATCTCATACTCCAAACATCTTTCAAAGATCAATTCCAAATGCTTGTAATGATCTTTCCTATCTTTGGAGAATGCAGTAAGATCATCTTGATATACAACCATGATTTCATCAATGAGGCCTGCACAAAAGCAACATCCATTTCTCTTTGAAACATTGATCCTGCATTCTTCAACCCAAATGGCATACTAAAGTAAAGATAGGTCCCCCAAGGAGTAGTAAATGTTGTCTTATAATGTCCTGACTCCTTGACCAGCACCTAATTGTAGCCTAAGAATCCATCCATCATAGACATCAGTTTTGAACCAACAACCCTTTGCAAAAGATGATCCATACTTGGAAGAGGATAGTTGTCCTTAAGGGATTTGACGTTCAAATTTATGAAATCTACACATAATAAGTCAACATTATCAAACATTCTTTCAAGTGCAACCAAACCCTTGGGAATAATATTTATCTTCAGTTATATCACTTCATTCCCAAACAGTGTTTCCTTGCCATATTCTACTTCTATCATAGGTTGCCAATTGATTAACTAATTGTCAAATTCATCCAGACAATTGAGGAAACTAAAAATATGATTGTTGTCAACTTGCCAACTATATATGTTATTAGGGATTTTTGGCCTTGTAAGCACCTCAACAACATAATGATTATAAGAAAAATTTGCCCAAGGATCAAATTTTGTAGAAGCTACAGCCAGGGAATTTGCCTCCTCATTTTCAATTCTTTCAATCCATTCAATGCCAATAGCATCAAACAGTTTCATAGTGTCCCATATTGCATTCCTGTATGCTCTCAACCTGTTGTCCTTGGTAGCAAAGACATTTATAATCTGCTACACAATTAGCTCTGAATCACCATAATTTTTCTAGCACTTGACTCCATGCTTATGAGCAACATTCAAACCCAACAACACTGCCTCATACTCAGCTATGTTGTTAGTGCACTAAAAATCAAGTCTAAAAGACATGCCAAATTGTTCTCCATTTGATGTTATCAGAACAATACCAGCACCTGAGACTTCTCTGGAATAGGCACCATCAAAATATAATGTCCATAACATACTTTCATTATTCACAGGAGCAACAATCTGTGGCATATTAACACATAAATTATGTTCATTTTCATCACAAAACCCGATAAAAAAATCAATATCAGTATCAAAGAACTTGACTTCTTATTGGGTTTTGTAACGGTCCTCTATGTTTTGGTCTTCTACCTTCTTTTCCCTATAAAGCTTCACCTCAACACCATGAACTGGAATGGTGGTATATGACAGATCCATCTATATACTTCCACCCATGGAAGCCACCCACTTTCTAGATAATAACATACCCTATTTAACAGGGCAATCCACAATAATTATATCCATTAAAAGTATTTGTCTAGATATGCAGCTAGTTGAACATCAACATCTTTAACCAAACCAATCATGTTAACCTCCCTCGAATCCATGGTAAAGCACTTTCCAAAAGACCTGGACACTTTCAACCCTAAATCATTCATGATTTCAAGTGGCATGACATTGCTAGATGCCCCAGAATCAACCATACAATTATGTAGTAGCCATCTATTTATGATCAATGTGGTGTAAAAATGATCTACACACATTTGACTATTCACCATAGATGACCCTAAATAAACGTCAATTGTTTCACCATCTTTAGAAGGAGTAAGAATGGGCTGCATAGGTGTACTAGAAGCTGTGATAAATGAGACAACCCTATCCCTATGCTCAGGAATCCTAAGAGCTTCCCCTAATGGCAAAGAAATTCTGATTTGACTTAACATCTGGGCCATGTCAAATGGATGATATGGAGGTAAAGGGGTGTCACATGAAATTGTAACATCATTCACATCAAGAATATAGGGTATCAGTTGACTGGAAGAGATATTCATGCCTTTTGCCTCCTTCTTCTTATCTTTGCTCTTATGTGGTTCACTTGATACTTGAGGTTGATTCTCTTTGTCATCACCTTTTAGCTTATGAGTATCAACAATAGGTACAATAGTTGGTTTGACTACATGTGTCGAAACCTTCTGTACATATCTCTTTCTTGTGGTTGTTGGTTGTTGGGCTACAACCTTCTTCTTTTCAAATGTTTTCTTTTGAAGATCTCCACCTTTTGCCTCAATATTCACCTTTTTCCTCTCTTTTGTTTTCACCTTTGCTCCCAACTTTATTTCTAACTGAGTTTGGAACAACAGTACCTTGCACGGGTACATGCCTATTCCTTAGTTGGTACTCACTCTAAACTTGCATAACAACTGCATTGTCTCTGTTTGGAAACTCATCCTCCCTGCTCATTGAATGAACTACTGCACAATTTCTTGGATCATGAGGAAGGAAACATGCTTGACACCATGAAGATGTCTCTTGAAAATTGACTTGATCCTTTCTTAATGGATCAGGTGTGTCTCTTTCAGTTTGTTTGAAACTAACCTACCTGGGGGCTAATTGTCTATCATTTTGTTGTGGCCTCTTAGACCAACCATTATTGAATGGCCTATTATGTAGTCGTTGACCTTCATTGAAATGTGTTGCAGCACCCTGAGGTGACAACCGTTTCTAATTCCTTGTAACCTTGTAGGATAGATCTTTCATGACCCCCATAAGTTTATCCAATTTATCTTCAGTTGTGAGGGGCTTGTTGAAAGTTACCCTATCTGGTTGGGATAGTTTGACATTAGACCTTTTAATGTGTTTCACTGAAACTCTCATGTTGCTTTCAATGTTGATAGTTGTAGCATATGCCTCCCTTAATGTTTGTGAACTTTTATCCCTCAAGAAATAACCTATCTTTGAATGAAATGCACCACAATACAATACCAAACACATCTAGACTCATTAGGTCTCATACGAGGAGGTACCTTTCTCATTGTCATGATGAAGTAGCTGTTAAAATCATCTACTGTCTCATTTATTGCCTTTTTTATAGCTGTGAGTTCATGGATGGCAAACTTGGGGTCAATCCTATCCCCATATTGTAATCTAAATACCCTCATGAACTCCTCCCAAGAGTCAATAATACTATTCGAGAAAGCCTTATACCATTCTTTGGCATTTTCTTCTAATGAATGTACAAATAATTTCATCATGACATCTTCATCCTCAATTTCATACTCATCTGTGGCATTAATAAAATGTCTAAGATGCTCTTCACTTGTGACATCATTATTGCTCTGGAATCTAGGAATCTTTCCCCTAATCCCATTTGGAATTAGATTGGGAAAGTCAGGTATGCCAAAGAAACCAAGTTGTTTATACCTCTCAGCTTCTAGTGGCTACCTCAGTGGAGGAAATCTTTGTTCTTGTCTTTGTTGTGTAGGCCTAGGGTTTTGAATATTGCCATACTGTTGATTCGCTTGACTTTGTGGTAGCTGATTGTGAACATGGGCATGATTTATACCCTGTTGTCCCATTTGTTGATGTTGTTGTCTCTGATTGTTTTGCTAGTTATACTACTGATTATAGCCGTGCTGCTGTGTATTTTGATTTCCCTGGGCCTGTTGGGCAAGTTGAGCTTGTTGTTGGTCAAGTAGGGCTTGTACCTCTCTTTGTCTACTCCTGATATGATCAAGTAGGTCAAGATCATCTTAGAGGGTCCTTTCTCTTTCCTCAACATCAGGTTGTTCCTGTTGATGTTCTTCATTGGGATTGTTATCATGCCGACCTCCAAGTGATCTTGTGGGAGAAGTAAGATATCTAGTATTCTGATATGTATCTTCATTCTCATTGGGCAATCCAAATGCTCTCAAATGTGCACCACCAGACCTATCTCTACTTCCTCTTTCAACAACTTTCTCATTTCTTCTAACATCATACTCATTCCCGTTTATCCTTCTATTTGTTCTCAATATGTTATCAGCTAAGTCCTTAAAAGTATACTGATATTGGCCCATGAGGTCATCAAATGTATCATTCCTGCCAGAGGTACCTATTTGGTCTTGGGCATTCAATGGAGGCACCACATTGGGGTTTCTTGCCCTCCTCCTATTTCCTCTATTGCCAGGGGACTTATCACGCCTAGGCTGCTCCTAGTTTCTTCCTCTATTCATTGTAAATCTCTTCTCTTTTCAAACTACAATTGATTTTTGGGTTGTAAAAAAATAGAGTCGCCACTTCCCCTACTAGGAAGAAAAGTTTGAACAAACACTAAACTTCAATACTACAACAACCAGAAGAAAATTGATTCAACGGGTCCCCAACAATGACGCCAAATCTGTTGTGTCCCAAAACAACTAATCCCAATCCCTAGAACACTTACTCCTAGGCCAGGGATGTCATCAAGGAAGTGAAAAGGGGGTTCATCAACAGGATGAAGGTGATTAAGGGTTAACTGGTAGGAGTGGGTAATCTCCTCTTTGCTGTTGGATCAACTAAACCATGGAGGGTATTTTGAGAGGCATCTCTAAGTATGGTTTAACTATCATGAAAAAGATATACTAGACAACAATAAATGCAATGATACCTAAAATGCTATTCAAGACCTTCTGACTGTCACTAGTCTAGACAAAGCTCACTGCCTCAAATAACTTCACCTTTAAGTTGAAAACACCACCATTTGTAGTAGTGAAAGATGGGGGTATACATGCATGTTCTTAAAAGATGAAACACAACTATTGTCTAAAGAAAATACCTTGACTTTAACACAGAACATAGATGCATAAAAAAATATAACTACACTACACTTGGTGTATTTGTTTTGATTTTATATGTTTGGGTGATCATAGGATTCTCAGACCGATGCCTATCCATTGGGTTGCAGAGTCTCACGTTTATCAAAGGAACACAATTACAAGGAAATGTATGACTACCTATTTAAAGATTCAAATGAATAAAAACCAATATCAAACCATGAGAATACTTAGTAGTCCAACACCATACAACATTCTTTCGTATGTAATACTGAAATGCCCATTTACAAAACCTAAAAAATAGATTAAGAACTGTCACATTCATTCAAATCAGATTTTACAATCATACCACTAAATGTGGCAAGAGAAAACCCTAACTATGATAGAGGTTTCCTGAAAGAACACTTACAACAGTGGAGAAAAATAACGATTGATATCAAGAGTGCAATATATTTCACATACACTTCTGATAAATGCTTCCTAAAGAACAAAAACTAATCATTGGTATTTGCCCTAATTGTCTCTGGATCTCTGCAGCTATAGAGAAAAACTGCCCAAAAATGACCAACTCGGAGAATGCCTCTGAAACATGCATATATAGGGGAGAAAACCAATGCAACAGATGGGTGCCAATTACCTACCCACAGGTGCACTAGCATCAAATCTCATCCACTCCCATAAATTCCTGCAACTAATTTCATCTACTCAACACCAACATATACATCGTCTTCAATTTTGCATTCATGGCGATCGAGAGTAGATGGGCATTAAAAAATAAAAAGCCCACCAAAAGTGTCTGTAAAGCTTTTACAACACTTTAAAATATTTAAAAAAATTTAAAAAATTTTAAACTATCACATTTATATTTCATGCTTTATAATTTTACATTTAAATTTGCTTTATCGGTAAAATTATTCCATCGCGAACCTTTGGACTATCTTTCTTTTCCTTTCTTGGCGCTTTAGCTTTGTTGTCAACATTTTTGCCTTATCAAAAACTATGAAGTCAACAAACCTGAAGGTTTGCGAACTTCATTGTCATATTCTTTTCCACCTTTTCTTCTTCTGTCTTTCCCTTTGTTGACAAATCTTCCTCGCAGCAAACCTCATCCTTATCTCTTTTTTCTTTTGTCTCTTCATTCCTTTCTCTCCCTTTGTCAAAAACTTACCTTGTCAGTGAACCTTGCGGTTTGCGAACCATCCCCTTTTGTGACAAAGGCACTTTGTTCCTTTTTCTCCTCACTTCTCTTCATCGGTGCTTCGCCCCATCGGTGAACGTTATCATTGATGAACCTTTCGGTTCACAAACTTACACTTTTTCTAATGAATCCACTCCTTATCCTTCCTTCATTCTTTCTATTTCATCCTTCATCTTCTACAGAAAATACTTTAGTCAGTGAACTTTCAAGTTTGCAAACCAAAAGATTTGCCAACAAAAGACTTCATACTCTTTCATTTTCTGCCTTGTCAGAAAATCACCAAAATGGTGAACCAAGGAACCTTAGTCAATGAAATCAACAGTTTGCGAACCAACCGATTCGTCAACAAAACTTTACTTAACAAAATTAGAAGACAAAGACTTGGCAAAAAACTTAAGGAAATCAGGAAATTAGCAAGTTCGCAAACCATCAAACTTGCCAATGAAACTAACTTAGGCACTTTTTGAGGATTTTCAAAAGTAAAACAGTTGGCCAAAGACTTATACAAACACTTAGACATTTTTTTGGAAAAAACAAGGCAAACACAATGATCTTATAGATTTTACAATTTTGAAACATGGAAAACAGGAGTCCCAACACGACCCACTCAAATATCTTCTCTCCAAAGCTTCCTTAATAAGATGCATGGCTAAGTGGGTCATGATGCTTAATGAATTTAGCATTGAGTATGTGGATCGCAAAGCAATTAAAGGATAGGTCATAGCTAATCAACTAGCCAATGCACCATTGATCAACACTCACCCGTCAATCATGGAATTTCTTGATGAGTCTATCTTAGCTCTTGAAGATTCTCCCACTTGGAAGCTCTACTTTGATGGTTCATTCACCAGTCACAACTTAGGGACATGTATCTTATTTATCACATTGCAAGGGGATCTTATCTCTAAAGCTTTTAGACTCAGCTTTCCTTGTGCCAATAATATTGTAGAATACGAGGCATTGCTCACAAGTCTCAAAATAATAGTATAGTGGAATATCTAGTAGCTCTCCATGTATGGTGATTCTTAGCTCGTCATTAGATAGGTCAATGATGAATACCAAACCAAGGATGATAAACTCATCCCCTATAAACTAATGGTTGATAGTTTTAAACAATACTTCACCCACATATAATTTGAACAGGTCCCTCACCTCAAAAATAGAGTAATAGATGCCATGGCCACTATTGGTTCTCTCCTAGAGATGCCACTAGATAGCTTGTAGTGTGAGTTATTGGTTGAACAACTCCTGCTACCGGCTTACGATGTCCCCGAAATAGAATTGATATGTGAAATTATTGGTCCCAACTCCCCTTGTTATCATGACATATATACCTATCTTCATTACCAAACCTTCCACCTAATATTTTGCATGATCAACACTCATCCCATTTCACTCTCTTAGGCGACACCCTAAATTATTGAAGGGGTTTTTATAGTATTTTACTATGATGTATAAATTCAAAAGAGGCCAACCTCGTGATCATGGAAGTCCATGAAGGTATCTATGAAGCCCACACCAATATTATGGGACCCTCACTAAGAAGTTACTCAAAATGGGGTACTATTGGCCTACCATAGAAAAGGATGCATGCCAATACATCAAGAAATGTCTAGACTGTTAGTAGCATGGGGATCTCATTCATGCACCGTTCCTGAGTGTTTCAGTCGATCACAACTCATTAGCCTTTTTCTACATGGGGTCTTAATATCATTGGCAAGATTAACCCATCCTCCTCTAGTGGTCACAATTTCATCATTACCACCACTAAGTAGTTCACTAAGTGGTCGAAGCAATTCTTCTCACTTACACAATTGGACAACAAATTTCCAAATTCATACTCCATCATATCATCTGTTGCTATAGTATCCCATCCATGATTATCACTGATAATGGTAAATTCTTCAAAAATCATGAGGTCCATGCCTTATGTGACCAATTCCATATCAAACATTGCCGGTCCACTTTGCATTACCCACAAGGTAGCGATCAAGTAGAGGCATTTATTAAGACCTTAATTAAAATCCTCAAAAAGATTGTCAGTGATGCTAATCATGATTGGCATCTCTAGCTCAACTCTTCCCTTTGGGCCTACCGTACTAGCATTTGTACACCCACAGGAGCTACCCCATACTCCCTAGAGTCTTTGGAACAAAAGTCATCTTTCTAATAAAGATCAAACTTCCATCGCTGCACATCTATTTGCATGACCTCATTGATGATGAAGAATATAGAGTTGCACATCTGCATGAGCTTGAACTACTTGATGAAAGGTGCCTCAACACCTTGAACCATTTGAAGGCCTATCAAAACCAACTCCACCGCAACTATAACAAGAAGATCAAAGCTTGAGATTTTGAAGTCAATGACTTGGTCCTCAAGGAAAATCAATGAAACACTAATTAGGACTGTAAAAAGAAATGTAAGTTTGAGCCTAATTGGTTGGGCCCTTATATCATCATCACCAAGTATAGATCAGGAGCATATCGGTTAGCCACCCCGAATGGTTAGGAGCTCAAAGAACCCATGAATATAATGCACCTCAAGTGCTTGAATGCCTAACTTGCAACATTTAGAGTATCATTAACCCAAAAAAATTATAAAAAATACAAAAAAAATGTTTAAAAAAATCATCCTATGGTGAAAACCACCCGGTGGCACCTTGGACAAGTTCCATGGTGAAAAATTGCTTGCAAGTGCCATGCATAGATCCAAATTCCATTATCTTCTAGGTCCTCTTCACAGAATCTCATTCTATTTTACTTTGCCTTATCATCCCATCCCCATCATTCATTCCTTGTTTTTGACTTTGTCACATGCTGGGGGCAATGCCTTGCATCATGCTTTGGAAAACATTTTTCACCATCTTCTCATTTATTATTGAACATGCATTCCGATGCATTACCTTCTAAGACATATCCCTAAAACACTTTTCACATGCAAACATCACACTTCAAAAGAACAACTTAGCAAAATTCCTACACTAAATGCATCAACAAAGAACCCCATCTAGTATCATTGATGCATACCAGTTGATTCCCTATCCATTATGAGATTCCTACTCCATCATTTTCATTTGTAGGATATATCATTCCCCACATCAGGCATCATCATCATCTTGACCATTTCAACACTTTGGCAAGAGGTAAAACCCCCTATGCATCATTTGTATGTTGAATTCATTTCTTTGCTTATCTATTGATCCGCAACATACCTCCTCAATGTCACCACGATCTTTATATCATGTTGTGTCTTGACAATATATAGAGGCATTCTTTTGTTTGCTTCAGTGCTTTATTTTTTGGTTGTCCCATCGCATATCACACCAAGGTTGATACACACCTTGATGATATGTTGGGGCATTGTCTTGTTTGCAACATGTTTGTGAGTCAGTTGTTCATGCATATGACACATTGTCACCATGGTCTTTATTACCTAGTGCTATAGCAAATCTATGTTGCTCACCACATTGCAACATGTACCTACATTCAATTTCAAACACACTCATCATAAAATCTATCATTATTTCCATCATCCTCTCTAACACTGTCATATCATTATTCTATCAATTCATCATTTACTAACATCATTTTCTAACATTTATATATTCTATCACTCATTTTCTTCCACATGTGCCATAAGTAGAATCATATAATCAACAACATACATTCGTAACCATCTATCTATGATTCCATCAACCATAAAGCATCCACACATAAGGCATATAATCCATCACTAACACAAATCCACAAGTCACTCAAAATCATTATCTATCATAAATCAAATATATGTACATATCAAAAATACAAAATGACACATGGCCTCATCAAAATTTGTCATAAGTCATGCTCAATCACATGTGATTGTCATTGTCTCCCTCCCCCTCTTGCGGTCCCTTATGGATGGTCTTAGAAATGGTGATGGTCCTTCCAATGTTCTTGGTCATGGTGGCTTTCTCGCTGACTGTGATCTCCCTAAAGCCTCTGACAAAGCGCTAGAGTACACTACAAATGAGGGCTTCCTCTACTCTTCCAACATAGTATGCTCATATAATGACCTATAGTATTGTGCCTCCTGCATCATCTATTGTACATATAGATTGCGGTCCTCATCACATATTCTAATGCCTAGGATATGCCCTATGTACGTAGCAATCCTCTAGCTTGGTCCCTCTCCTACCTCAGTTGATAGCTCTCTATCTATGTATCATCCAATTGGGCACGTAACCCATCTCTCCACCTTAAGTCCATCCATCCCATGAACCCTCTCCCTACTAGCTATTGTAGTGATCCCTAGATGTCTATTGCCCACCAATATACTTGCTCCCCATGGATTAAGATCCATACATCCTCCACTATCACCATCATCTCCCCTTTTGGGAGATAGAAGGTTGATGTCTCTAAGTGCCATCACTCAACTAGCGCAGTCAATAGATCCCTATCCACTCAAATCCTTGACATTTATGCCAGGTACCTCAAACTCATTGCCTCCATCAAACCCTAGTCATCCTTGTTGAAGTGATGCATCAACCCTAGTATCGTGAATCACCTCTCCCATGCAACCACCACATGTAATCTCTACACATGCACACACATTTGTCATCCTACCTCTCATACCCTAACCCATCAAAATCACACCAAAAACCCCTTTTTTCTACTAAACCCTATTTTTTTCCTACTCTTCCTCTATACCTACATCTCCCCTGGTTGTGCTTATGCCACACCCTCCAACACTTGTGCCACTTATGTGTCGGTGTCACTTGAGCTTGCACTTATGCCACCCATTAGTGTGCTTGTGCTATTCGACCATCTACCTACACCAGTCTATACATTTGTGCCACACATTAGTGTGCTTGCACAACGTTCTATTACACTTGCAACATGTAGTGCACTTATGCCACTCTACTACATGCCTCTACCATTAATGCACCTGCACCATAACTAGCAATGCTTGTGCCATGACTTCTTTTACTTGCGCCATGTAGTACGCTTGCATCACATGTGTGTGAGCCTATGCCATTTGCGTGTGTGCTTGCACCACTTCATGCTTAGCACATTCATAATTCACCCCCTTTCCCCTCATTTATTAACCCTAAACCCTAGCAAAAATTCACAAAAACTTAAACTCGTCGATGGTTGACTTGCTAACTGTCGCCGTTACTCTCGAACCAACTCATTATGATGATGATCAACCAACATGCACTCCATTTTTCTTCGCTTCCTCTCCAAAATCCAGGTCTCCTTTTTCTTCTCAAGTAAGGTTAAAATGAACTTTTTACCACCCCCCAATCTCCTATTTATAAGATTCCCCTCCAAAAAAAAATTCACTTTTTGAACCTAATATTTTTCTCCCAACCTTAATTTTCACCTTCCAGGCCCCCGTAAACATTCCTGCCCTTTCGAGGGGGCATCTCTAGGACTCATTCCGCTTCGTCACTCCTCCAAGCAGCTAGGGCATCCTTTTCAAAAAATTGCTATATTTTATTTTTCTTTGAAACGACATTACATAACACCATCTCAAATAGGGGAAAAATGTAGACACCTACAATGCATTCCTACATTTCTGCCATCATCACACTAGGCCTATCCCACATTTCTTCTTCTAACATTAATATTTATTAGATTCATAAAGATAGAGATTTGTATTGATTAGGAGCAGAAAATTACAAGCAGGTGTCTATAAGTTGTTTCCCTGCAAACCCTCCAAAAATTGACTTTCATAACTTATGCCAAAAAAGGCCTCATAGAGCCACATTTTACCAAAATTGCCATTATGGCTTACTAGACCATCAAGGATTTAACCACAAACAGATAACCTACTGAGACTTATATCACCTAGGCTAATTAGATAGACTATCAAGGGATTCATAGTGAACTGTGGTTACAAGAAACTAAGCTCCCTTGCCATGGTTTGGAGCTCACCGACCCACTCCACATCCCCAATGACCTCGTCCACGCTCAGCAGTTTCTGAAGAAAGCCAAAAGCCTGAACCACTCGCTCCTGGTGCTCAATCAATGCCAGACCCTTCAGATCTAGAATGAGGGGAAAGACTTTCACAACCTCCAGAGGATCCTTCGGGGCAGAGATGTCTTTTGGACGAGGGATTCCTACCCCTGGGATGACCGCTCCCAATATGAGATTGAGGCCGCCAAGTATTTCTAATTTGAACAACTTTATCATCAACCCCTTCACCACTCCTATTGCCACCCCTGCATCCAAGATGGAGGCAAGAAACTGAGAGGAGACATGAGTGTCTACCCTATAGAATTCATCTGCGAGCAAGAAATCTTTCCCCAAAATGAGCTTCACAGATGGAAGTAGAAGACCTTCATGCCTCCGCAGGACCCGTTTAAGCCTTTGGTTCGTGATGGCTCCCTTGAAATCCATCTGACAGACGAAGCTCTCCAATTGAATAGGAGTTGCCATTCCCAAGTTTATCAAACTAGCTACAGAAATCCTAGCAATGAAGCCAGAACCCTCTGCCATTATAACCACAACTGCCTTCGGCACAGATTACTTAATCCGGTCGAATAGACTGTCTGAAGTTGATAAAGGCGATGAAGAACGTCTAGAGGCTTCTCTGTTAGGAACCCTACGCTGCCATCATTTATTTGACAGCTGAAAAGGGGCGGAAGGGGGATCATTGACCAGATTTGGAGCATGCGAATGCTCATCAAAGACGGGTTCGGTGAGGCCGCATAACAAAAAATGATTAGCTGTGACCAATGGAGAAGAATGTATTTGCCATAATGCTATCTTATGGCTACGACCCATCCAAGATCTCGTGGATTGGTTCTTCTAACATTAATTAAATAAATTATATTTATTTAATTAATCTATCTAATTAGTCTTCTAATGTTAATTAAATAAGTTACATTATTTAATTAATAAATATAACCATTCTTCTAACATTAATTAAATAAATTATGTTTATTTGTTTAATTAATTAACTAATTCAACCCTTCTTCTAAAGTTCCAACTTTAATTGAATAAATTCACATTTATTTGATTAAATCAATCATCCCCTCAACATTCCCCAAAAATTAAATAATACAAAATATGTATAAATAATTTATCCAAAAACCCTCCTCATCATTAGTTGATTAAATAAACTAGGTTTAATCAACTAACTAATCATTTGCACATTCCTAGACACCAAATCAACAAAGTCAACCTTGCATGAGGCTCGAAATGCACAAGGCTCCAAAAATGGCCTTTTCAATCTTCACCCACCATAAAAAATAAGAAAATCTCCACCCTCCATCTCTTTTCAATCTTTGCCCTAATCATGTACACCAATCACAAGATGCCACTTGTAGGATTCTCATTCTTCCTTGAGAATGGATCAACCCCCTCCCTCCATTGCACAAGATCAAATCCTATCCATCCATCATCCTCCAAATTTATAAATTCAACATTCCTCAAGTCATTTTCAAGAGTTGGAATTGGATGCAAGGCAAGGTCATGTTGTTGGAATGAGCAACCACATCAATCCTCAACAACGTCAACTATCTTGAGCATATCCAATAGGCATCAAGGTTTGTGTTGGTGATATTCTTGTTTCCCTTTCACCATTCTATATGCAAATCTTAGCTTAATCAAAGGTGTAGATTAGTGTAAAATGGGATAGTTGTTTGTATGCATTTATCCATTGCTTTATTCCACATTTTTTTATACATAGTTACCACTTGAATCATTGATGCACATTTAATATACACAATTATTAGTGCAATGGAGGGATGGGGTTGAGCCATTTGTTGGGAATTAAGGTGTCTCAACCTTGGTAATTCTTTGCATTTGTAATGTTTGTATTTATTATTCAATTGCCTATGTTGTAAATAATTGGAAATTCCACTTTGTCATATTGTGGGATGTGGCACGGTGATGTGTCAATCCTACATGGATTATGACAACTTGTTATTTTGTCCTCACATGAGGACATAGGCGTCCCACTTAGTGGTAGGAATATTCTACCATGTGTTGGCATCTTCTATGTTGTGTAAGGAATGTTTGACTGAAACGGTTATGACGGATTCCTATGACGAATCTATGACATGTAAGAGTCGATAATAGAAGGTTGTAAGACAGGTAATGACATGTGTCATGAAGCATCTTTGAATGAGGCATATTTGGGAGCCCCAAGGTGGAATATGATGTGTTGTAAGAGAATATGTTATTTTTAGCATGTGTATTACAGATTCTCTTACAGTTGTAAGTTGTAACTGCTATAACAGATTCTATGATGGTCGTAAGTGTCGTAAGAGCATCTGTCATAGCCCATTTTGGAAATAGGTGACCTCTTTGGGATGGGAGCTATGGACAAGTGTTAGACACATTCTACAATGTTGACCAAGTGTCCCTAGGCGTGGGTTTTGGTCCAAGATGCCATATTAGACGCCCATTCCAAGAAAGGTCCAAAATTGCCTTGTATGTTCTATTTAAACAGGTGACTTGGAGATGGAATTTGTATCATAGGTTTATAGGTACTGTTATGCTTCCGGATTGACTCTAGACATGAGTGTCGAAGACCATTGAAGCTTGCATTGCAAGTGTGTTGTAAACATTCTTTCAGATTTCTTAATACATTGTGCAGGTTTCTGAGTGTGGGGTTTTTCACCCGATAAGGGTTTTCCCCACCGTAAATCTCTATCTCTCTTCTTCTGTCTACATTCTGGTTCTTGTGTTTTGCTGCAATATCTCATGTTAATGGTTTAACATTGCTGTAATAGTTAGGATAAATTTGAATTTGCATAGCCCTCTCCTCAATAGATTAGTGTAGGAAGTGTTTTCCTCACACCTAGCTTCCTTTCACCATTCTCAAGGGAGAATCATTGATGCCATTATTATTTTTTTGTTTAGAAATTAACAATGACTTGCTATAGATTGTCGTTGATGGCATAGTGCATCAGTTAAATCATGGCATTGTGGTTGTTGCCACCAAGGTTCAAACCCCCGCTGGCTACTGAGATCACAGGATTTGGACCCCCACTTGACCCTTGTTGGGTTGTCGATCTTGTGGGTTTGAATCCTCAAAGTAGTTGTTGCGCTTGGGGCCTAGAGTAGTTGTTGCAACTATAGTGGTCTTGTGTGCCCTCACTAGGCCATTGAGCTCACAGATTTGAACCACCAACGTTAATGCAACACGATCATGCCAGGGATGAGGTCCCCAATGTTGTGGCCTCACTAGTTCATAGCTCCTATCAAAAGCATTTACCTATAAAAAACAATGACTTGTTGCATTGAAGTTACACACTTACTTTAAGGTATATGTGATAGATTCTATTTAAACTAGATTCTAGGAAAACTTTATAAGCCTACTATACTTTTTGAATAATATATTTCTTGTTTGTGAAAGGCTTGAATTTTAAGCTTTAGTGATTATGCAACTAAACTAAAATCATTCATATTTATGTAATGTTACTGCTTTGAGCACTTCGATAAGTTCATTGGTATGATAAGTCTATTTTTCTTCTAAATGGGTTGAGTTTTGTAAGGAACTAGTAGGATGTAGGCAATATATTTCTGAAGGTTCTTTTTAAAGTTCTAATCTTGGATTAAAGAGTGGTATGTGTTATTTGTCCTTAATGCTCTTGATATTAATGGTTTCATAAACCTAGAGGGTTAAGAAGTAATGTTTGAATAAGTATTACTAAGTCATAGCCATTAAATTTAGTTGAGAATTATACTCTACTTCAAGTGGTAGATCATCAGATTGTGGAGCTCATTAAGGTAGCTAGTGAAAATGGTTAGTCAAAGAAATTGTGTAATTAATAATATTAAGAGATGGGATAGTACCATTCTACTTATCGTATATAGTTTATGACAAGTTATTGAAAGCTAATTGAATAAAAATGGAAATGCTTAAGTTTTAATAAGACTAAAAGGGCAAATTGACTTGTTGACCATAAACGCCATAATAAATTATTGTAAAGTTGTCAAGAATTGGGGAATTATGGATAAACATAAACATTTGAGGTAGATTATTATATTAAAGTAATTGGATAAATAACTCTCACAAAAGATAAAACAAAAGAACTTAAAGGATCTATATTTGAACTACTTATGTTGGGTTTACCTTTTGGGATATAAAAAAGAGTTATGATTCCTTAATGATAACTAAATACAAGCTAGATTCAAACCAAAGTGACTAAGGTAAGGAAATACCGTACATTATAGAATTCAATGCATGTTAATTCCTCTTTATGTTAGTAGCATGTTATGTAATATGTTTCATACCATTCCAACTATGGCATAAGGGTGGCATGAAGTCTTAATCTCTACTTAAGATGATTGCTAACCTTATATGGTGGAGGAGATGTATAAGACAGAGGACATGGACTAAAAAATGTTTAGATGGATGATCCTACAAGGAGTGCAATCATCATCATATATATTTCCTACCTTAGTGCATGCATACTAACTTAGTAAGCATTAGATTGACTTGTATTTTTTTTAAAAAAATCTAATCTAATTTTCAAGGGTCATCACAATTGGTATCAAAGCTAGGTTGGAAAGAGTTGGCTATCTATGCACTAGTGCCTTTAGGAGCTTAGTGAATATAGCCTTTAACAATAAAGTTCAATGAAAACATAGAGATATTTTACTTCTAAAAATGATGTGAAGCAAATTATCAATGTGATTAGTCTTGGTAGGTTATTAAAAAGTTGTACAAAAGAATGCATCTCCTCTTGGGAGAAATGTGTTACATGAGGACTGTTATGTCCTTTATTTCCCTATGACATATGATAGTGATGATAGGTGGGCAAATATTTAGCCTTAATGATGCTTGTTGGGTGAATATTTTGTCGTCAATTCACTGACAACAAAATGGTTATAACAACCACAGTGTGATGAGATAAATCTCTCCTCTCAGCAAGGGGAGGTTCCCTTCTTACTGTTTATTGAAACAAAACTAAACTACTTAAAAAGTATTTACACTAGCTCTAACCACGTAGGAGGTGTGTTACATTCATCCTTTTCTCTTCTTTCAGAAAAGATGTTTACAATGTTTCACGGTAATATTCAATAATGATTCTACACTTTTAATATTAACCTAAACAGTAATCACCAATATTCTTGACTAAACATGTGAATAATCAAAGAGTACCAGCATACATATGTGATAAGAAACCAGAAGACACGCAAGAGCACAAAGTCTTTTCGTTGCCTTCAATTAGAGTTTTATAGTAACCAATGACGTAAGTTGAAGCACAAAGTCTTTCAACTCACTTCACAAAAAGATTCACGAACCAAGTGAATAATCTCAAGCACAAAGTCTTCAAATTATCCCCAGAAAGATTTCAAAAGTAACCATATCACCAGTTAGAGCACAAAGTTTGTCAACTAACAATACCACTGATCCACACGAATGTAATTGGAAATTATAGCACAAAGTCTACAAGTTCTCAATACGATTCATATACAAAGTGAACAATTACAAGCTCAAAGTCTTTATAATCCTCCACCAAGAAATGCTTTCAACATACATAGATTCAAGGAAATAATATAACACGAAGTTTATATAACTTATCTTGAATGTCCTCCAATCGTAATAACCAAACACCACTTTGTCCAATCAATCAACAAGACAAATCAGTAAAAATGCCATATGTACATCCTCACTCATACAAATTCAATTCAACACAAAGATTGATATCAAAACTTGCCTTCTTTATTGATTGGAATTGATCATACAATTTGAACTCAAAGTCTCAAAGTTGAGTCACAATTTGGGCAGCACTTTGTTGCATTAGATTAAAGATAAAAATTACAATAGAGGTCCTCTTTATTTATAGTGAGAGGCCTTCAGCTAATATGGGAAAAAGTCTAACTACTTTGACTTATTCAACAAAAGAGTCCTTTTTGACTTAGGACTTCCTTTGTTCCACATTTAATTACATTTTAGAAAAATACATATGGATATGTCCAAAACTGATTATAAATTACATATACAAAATTAGGAAAAATAAACTAAGGCACTGAAGAAAGAATACCAGCTGCCACCATCATTCTTCTTCATGAAATTCTGGTAGATATTCTTTACTGCTTCCATTTCATAAATGTCCCGTCCAACTGTATTGTCTGAAACAGCATGAGCTTTGACGATTGTATCTTTCACCACCTTTATCGCCTTTCCATGCTTCCCAAGATTGTCTTTCAAATTATCAAGGGTTGATTGATAATCTTGGAGTTTATCCATTGAAGTAATTGAAAATTCTTCATCTTCAAAGTTCTTTTGGATCATCTTTTTGAAGGCATCGACCATCTCTTATGTAAGAAGAAACTTGTGATTTTCAGCTGTTGCTTGTAGAAACTACCAAAGAGTCATGATCTCACAGTTACGAGAAAAATTGGCAAATTAGGCACACTGCGAATTGATGATCATGTTCATAGGAGTATGCTTGAAATGGCTTGAGAGCGTGCAAGTTGAGAAACTTGGCGAAAGCAGGTCAAAAGTATTATTTTACAAAAAATTCTAGTGTTAGGAAAATTTGAGAGAGAAGACATGCACGGGCGGTCATTTTGACCACTTCTGCATGTGGGTATATTGCATTTGATGTAAGGGCAGGTAAACTAGCCGCTCCTACAAATGGAAGTCGCAAGGATGCTTGCGAGTGGCAAAAATCACCGCTTTTGCATATGAGAGGAAGTATTACTTTGTGTATGGGCAACGATTTTCACCGCCCTTACACATAAGGTAAGACATAGCAATGACATGGGTGGTGGAAATCACTGCTCATGCATTTATTGATAAGAACATAAGAAGTGCATCAGCGGTGAAATTCACCACCCATGCATTTGGGTAGGAAAATGACAATGTGTATGGGCAGTACAATTTGCCACCCTTACACTTAGAATAAAACACGATGTCTCGGCGGCAAAAAACACCACTCGAGAAAGAGACATGAAAACTTAAACAACTCACATGAAGAAAACATAGGTTTAAACATTAAAAACAAACAAAAGCCTAAACACATTAAGGGGAAAATAACTTAGAAGCTAACCTGAAAATGACGGAAGAAAACCAATTCCAAAACCCTAACTTAAAACATTACTCAGATCCATTTCTATGCTTGAACAAGATCTGTGAAGAAGAGAGTAAAAGCACGGAGTAGACAGATGGCAAGGAGAATACAATAATGAAAAATAAAAATTAACAATGTCACATTTAAATGTTGAAATTAAAAGAACTTAAACTCACATTTATGGCAGTTCGTGTGAACTGGCACATGATCGGGCGGGAAAAATTACCGCCTAGACACAAAGGATACAAAAAACTTGCATAGGTGGTGATTTTCACCACCCTTGCATATGGGGGAAATTTGACTCACATTCACCGGTGGCAAAAATCACCGCCCATGCATGTCAACAAAAAGAAAAATTCTAACTCCTTTAAAAAGTCAAATTTGTCAATTTGACAAGCTTGCAAATTGATCTCCTTTTGCGAACTTTGAGAAACCAAATAGAGGAACAACTCTAAATGATTCTAAGGTGTTGGAGAACTATGCATGAAGCTGAGAAGATTCTCTTCAAAATGCATGCTTAGAGTAGAGTCGCCAAAAACTATTGGGTGAATATTTTGTCGTCAACTCACTGATGACAAAATGGTTATATCAACCACAGTGTGATGAGATAAATCTCTCATCTAAGCAAGGGGAGGTTCCCTTCTTACTATTTATTGAAACAAAACAAAACTACTTAAAAAGTAGTTAAATTAGCTCTAACCATGTAGGGGGTGTGTTACATTCATCCTTTTCTCTTCTTTCAGAAAATATGTTTATAATGTTTCACGGTAATATTCAATAATGCTTCTACACTTTTAATATTAACCTAAATAGTAATCACCAATATTCTTGACTAAACATGTGAATAATCAAAGAGTACCAACATACATATGTGATAAGAAACCAGAAGACACGCAAGAGCACAAAGTCTTTTCGATGCCTTCAATTAGCGTTTTATAGTAACCAATGACGTAAGTTGAAGCACAAAGTCTTTCAACTTACTTCACAAAAATATTCACGAACCAAGTGAATAATCTCAAGCACAAAGTCTTCAAATTATCCCTAGAAAGATTTCAAAAGTAACCATTTCACCAGTTGGAGCACAAAGTTTGTCAACTGACAATACCATTGATCCACGCAAATGTAATTGGAAATTATAGCACAAAGTCTACAAGTTCTCAATATGATTCATATACAAAGTGAACAACTACAAGCTCAAAGTCTTTATAATCCTCCACCAAGAAACACTTTCAACATACATAGATTCAAGGAAATAATATAACACAAAGTTTATATAACTTATCTTGAATGTCCTCCAATCGTAATAACCAAACACCACTTTGTCCAATCAATCAACAAGACAAATCAGTCAAAATTCCATATGTACATCCTCACTCATACAAATTTGATTCAACACAAAGTTTGATATCAAAACCCACCTTCTTTATTGATTGGAATTGATCATACAATTTGAACTTAAAGTCTCAAAGTTGAGTCACAATTTGGGCAGCACTTTGTTGCATAAGATTCAAGATAACAATTACAATAGAGATCCTCTTTATTTATAGTGAGAGGCCTTGAGCTAATCTAGGAAAAAGCCTAACTACTTTGACTTATTCAACAAAAGAGTCCTTTTTGACTTAGGACTTCCTTTGTTCCACATGTAATTACATGTTAGAAAAATACATATGGATATGTCTAAAACTGATTACAAATTACATATACAAAATTAGGAAAAATAAACTAAGGCACTAAAGAAAGAATACCAACTGCCACCATCATTATTCTTCATGAAATTTTGTAGATATTCTTTACTGCTTCCATTTCATAAATGTTCAGTCCAACTGTATTGTCTGAAACAGCATGAGCTTTGACGATTGTATCTTTAACCATCTGTATCGCTTTTTCATGCTTCCCAAGATTGTCTTTCAAATTATCAAGGATTGATTGATAATTATGGAGTTTATCCATTGAAGCAATTGAAAATACTTCATATTCAAAGTTCTTTTGGACTATCTTTTTGAAGGCATCGACCATCTCTTATGTAGGAAGAAACTTGTGATTTTCAGCTGTTGCTTGCAGAAACTGCAAAAAAGCCATGATCTCGCAGTTAGGGGAAAAATTGGCAAATTAGGGACACTACAAATTGATGATCATGTTCGTAGGATTATGCTTGAAATGGCTCACTACAACAAATCCCTATGATTATCTCCCTTTTCTGCTTCCACCCACTGTTTTAATGTATTTTTCTCCATTTTTTTGAAAAAGTCGGCGCTATTTATCGGGATGGTGTTGTTTTTGGCATTTTTTGCGCCAAGTAGAACAAGTCAATGCTAAATTAGGCACAAATTAGCGCCTAACTAAGCACTTACTTTAGCTCCTACTGTAGCGCCTAGTTTAGCGCCACATTTAATGCTTGTTTTAGCACCTATTGTAGCGCCCGCGTTAACGCCTTATTTAGTGCCTTATGTAGCGCCTAAATTTAACGCCTGATGTAGTGCCTAATTTATGGTTATTTGGGTTTAGGATTATTATTTAGGGTTTAGGGTTTATGGTTTTGGGATTAGGGGTTAAGGTTTAGGGTTTATGGTTTAGAGAGAGATAGAGGACCAATAGGAAGATATAGAGGAGACCAAGGGGAGAGATAGGGAGATAGAGAGTGAGGGACATGGCTAAAGACATAGGGAGAGAGATTAAGAGGTGGAGGGACAAAGGCGATAGGGAGAGAGGGGAGAGATAGGGAGATATAGGTTTAGGGTTTAGGGGCATTATTTAGGGTTTAGGCCAGTTTATTGTTTAGGGGTTAGTGGTTCAGGTTTAGAGGTTTAGGGTTTATAGAGAGAGAGGAATGATAGGGAGATATAGAGGAGATTGTGGAGAGAGATAGGGAGATAGAGAGTGAGGCACATGCACATGGCCAGGGACATAAGAGATTGAGAGCTGGTAGAGGGATGATAGAGATAGGGAGATAGGGGATAGATCATAGAGATAGAGGTTTAGAGTTGCTTGGATTTAGGGTTCAGGGATGTTGCTTGGGTTTAGAGAGAGAGAGAGAGAGAGAGAGAGAGAGAGAGAGAGAGAGAGAGAGAGAGAGAGAGGTACATGGCCAGAGACATAGCCAGAAGAGATTATAGGGATATATATGGAGAGTGAGAGAGAGAGAGGTACATGGCCAGAGACATAGCTAGAAGAGATTATAGGGATATATATGGAGAGTGATGGACATGGCCAAAGACACAGGGAGAGAGATTGAGAGGTAGAGGAACGATACAAATAGAGAGATAGATAGGGAGATAGAGGTTTAGGGTTGCTTGGGTTTAGTGTTTAGGGTTTAGGGGTTTGGGGTTTACGATTAATTAGGGGTTTAGGGTTTCTCAGGTTTAGGGTTTATGGGTTAGGGGCATTATTTAGGGTTTATATATGTTTTAGGGGTTAGGTGTTAGAGTTTAGGGTTTAGGGGCATTATTTAAGGTTTAGAGGTTTAGGGTTTCTCGGGTTTAGAGGCATTATTCAGGGTTTATGGTTGCATGTCAAAAGAAGTCTCTCTCTCTCTCTCTAAATCCCTCAACCCTAAATAATGCCCCTAACCCCTAACCCCTAAACCCTAAACCTGAGCAACCATAAACCTCTATCTCCCTTATCTCCCTCTCTCTAGCTATCATCCCTCTACCTCTCAATCTCTCTCCCTATCTCTAGTATAGACACCTCACTCACTCTCTATTTCCCTATCTCTTGCTTGACTGTGATCTACTCTATCTCTCCCAATCTATCTCCTCTCTCTCGACTCTATGTACCTATCTATCTCTCCCAGCTATCTCTTTCCTTTCTCTCTATCTCCCTATCTCTCTAGACATCTCTCTAGTGATCACTCTTTATCTCCCTATCTTTCCCCTCTGTCTCCTCTATCTCTCCCTATGATCTGTTTGATCCTCTCTATCTTTCTCTGCCTATCTATCTCTCCCTATCTCTCTATCTCTTGCCTCTCTCGCCCCCTATCATTCCTATATATATCATTAATGAATAAGCATGGAAAACTTATAGTCTCCGTCTCCCTTATCAACAAAGCAAATGGAAACAAGAAAACTAGGACATGATCAAAAGAGGGACAAGGATATAAATTGGCAGCCAGATGAAATGGAAACAAGCTAATAAAACTAAAGTTCATTGGATGGGAAGATCGAATGATGAGAGGAGAGGTGGAAAATAGTAAAACAGGGAAAAATTGGTGTAGGGATCTAAAGGGAAATTAGAAAGGAAAAGGAAAACTAGAAAAGCTAGGAAAAGGATTTAACTAGCTAGGAGCTAGTAGATAATATATAGGTCAGAGAGAGAAGGACAGAGATAGATCAGATTTGCTTGGGGTTAGCGGTCAGGGTTTAGGGGCATTATTTAGCATTTATGAGTTTAGCATTACTCAAGTTTAGGGTTTAGAGTTTACTAGGGTTTAGGGTTTATGGTTACTTAGGGGCATTATTTAGGGTACTTTAGGGTTTATGGTTCAGGGGTTAAGGTTTAGAGGTTTAGGGTTTAGTGTTTAGAGAGAGAGGACCAATAGGGAGATATAGAGATTGAGGGACATGGCCAGAGACATAGGGTCGGGAGAGATATTGAGAGGTAGAGGAATGATAGAGATAGGGCTAGATAGGGAGATAGGGAGATAGAGGTTTAGGGTTGCTTGGGTTTAATACTGTTTAGGGTTTAGAGGTTTGCAGTTTAGGATTTAGGGGTTTAGGGTTTATGGCGGGTCAGGGTCGGGTTAGGGTTTATAAGCAGCATTATTTAGGGTTTATGGTTTAGGGGTTAGGGTTATTAGGGGCATTATTTGGGGTTTACAGATCTTCAAGGATCTAGGTAGTGTGTCTATACACATTGCTACACATGTTGTGGCTAGTTAGACACATGGAACATCAGCAACCACATGTTATGCTTCCATACACGTGTGCCACCTAATGACATTTGTACTGCAAAACATGATCATATAATTGGCATTGTATGCATGTGACATATGGTCATGATGTCCATGTGTTGGAACCAGAATTTTCATAAAAGTTATGAGTGTTTTATTTGTGTATCCATGACTCCCACTCTTATTTTTCCATAATAAATAATGTTATTACCATTCATAAAGTCATCTTTACGTTTTACTGTGATACTGCTATCATAGTAGCTAGCCTTCATAATACCCATATCATACCTCCTTACCACAAAACATTCTCAAACAACCCGCGATATGACAGTAGAAGAGTTAATACTATACACTACGTACTATACCGCTATACCTCGAGGGGCCAAAACCTAACCTACGGTAGTGTGGTAATCAAGATGTTGGGTTATTTAAAGCATACCAATCACATCAACATCAAAATATGAAGATTTAAACTCAACATGAAGATTTGAATCATGCGAATTTATGAGCCAAAAGTAAATGCATCTTGGTATTGAAAATACAAGAAACAAATTAAGATTTCTCACTCATAGTAGTGAAAGACAAATTACACAGGAGCTCAAACCGCAGGAGTAAAGAGAATTCTTCAAGGCAATTTTTTTGGGTAAGATCATCATTTCTTGTGAATTTCATAAAATGGCACCTAAAAAGACTGAGAACTAAGAAGGATGAAGGCAAAACTAGAAAGTCTTCATTGCAATCCCCTCTACTTTCATTGTTGCCTAGCTCAATTGACAAAGGTTCTAAAAAGGTTTTTAGAGACTTAGCTTAAGGCTGTAGGGACCCCTATATACCTCTGTTGGGATGGAGTCTCTACTGGTACTTTTATATAAAAATGAATGACTAGGAACCAACATCAAACCCATGGGCCCTAGATTTGGCTAAATTAATTATTTCCCACATTTTCATTGATGTTAATCTGATTAAAGCCCTTGCCCATAGTTACCATGCCCCAACCAAAACTGTGAGGCTTCCAAATGGTGAGTGCTTAGTGGATATTAGTAGAGATGCCATTATCAAATGTTTCAACCTCAATAAACAAGTTGTAACAGAGGTGAACTTAGTGAAACTTGAGAAAGAATATAAGAGGTTGAGGAGAACATATCGAAGTGATGGGATCCCTTTACACATGAAGAGGGGTGATGATAATAGAAGGCTCTCTATTCCTTCTTCCAAAATGGAACCTTTCCAATTTTCTAAATTCCAAGTTTATTTCAAGAATACCTATTATGCGTTGTGTCAAGTTTTGGGGATAGATGCAGAGGAGCAAATACAAATAGGGTTGATGAGAATGGCTATGATAATTCAACATTTTGAGGCAAATGTAGAATTTGATTTTGCATCTGTGATTGAAGAACAAATACATGAAGGTTTGCTACAAGTTAGGGAAGCCAAGGCTTCTATTACTTTCAAAAGATATTCTTTATTGTGTCACTTAATTATGTATCAGAATGAAATGAAGTGGACTACAAGGATGCAATTGTGTACACAAGAAAGAGGAGTTAGAATGGTGCTACATTTGGGACAACAGGTGTAAAAAAAGTGATTTTGTAGTGTTTTGAGATGATTTTGCTGTCAAATTGATTGCTGCTCTTGGTTACCCAACACCAAGAATGCCTGAGTCATTGATGAAGGTAATGAGGCCTGTGCAGTATGGGCCAGACCAAGCCTATACTCATAATTATGCTGATTGGTTTCTTATGCCACAACACACTATTATCAAAGTATATGGGTGCAACCAAGCACCACATGTTTTACCTAAGTTTGTACCCGCAAGAGTGTGTTTCCTGGAGTTTATGTGGCAGATGCTCTGGATGGAACATGACTTGATGAGAAATCAGAGGAAAGGCACATTTTTGCCTGACTTGACTATGTTTAAAGAGCTGGCCATTGGGTCAGATATGCTCAAAGAAGTGCAGAGGTTTATAAGGGTCAATTACTCCCTCAAACCTGGGATGGAAAGAGTATGTGACCTAGAGGGTCACATCAATATGATCAGAAGAACCCTATTGACGAAGAAGGCTATTTCACATGAATTTCATTCTAGAGAGGATGTTATAAGGAATTTGGTGTATTTTTCTAATGTAATGCAGGCTAAAAAAAGGTGGAATGCAATGATGAGGTGGGAAAATTAGAAGAAGGAAAAAAATAGAAGCTTCAAAGGCTTTTTTGCAGATGAACCCAACCTTCTAAAAATAATGCAAATGATTTTGACTAAATTTGATGAATTATACAAAATGGCCCAAGATGAGGGACTCATTCCATTGTCCACACCGCACCAACCACCACATGAAACATCCACATCTTAGATATCACCCCCATCACCTACACGTCCATCCCCTCCATCTCCCACTCATGAGCCACAAGCCAAAAAATAGAAGATGGACCCATTAGTGGAATATGATTCAAGTGATGATGAAGAACAAGAAATAGTCTTGGCCTTGACTGAACTGAAAGAGGTAGCAGAACAACAAAAAAGTCAAAAGCCTCATGATCCAAAGGTCAGGTTGTCAGAGGAGGGAACTGATGAGATTCAAGAGGATGAGAGGGTAGTGGCCTCTTTGAGATTCATAAAGGATGATAATTTTATACACAGCAATGAGTTCAAAGATTTCTGGATCAAGATGAAAATAAAACAATTTGATGAAAAGTTGAAGATTAATCTTATAGGAGTTGAGTCAAACCAGGCTGAGATCCAGGCTCAGACATTTGTAGAATTGAATATTGATAATATTAATGTCACTCCCAGGAGGCAAGAGAAATGGTGTTGAAAAGTGATATGTTGATTATACCAGGGATGGAGTTGTCCAAAATGTTTCTTTTAGATCAAATTAGAGCACAATATGATCCCATGTTAGTTGCAAAATTTGATTCAGAGGAAGGTGTCTCAGGAGTAGGGTATAACCCTACTACCCAAACACTTGCCCTATGGACAAAGCAGAAGAACACAAGGAAGCCTCGACTCCTTGATGTAGTACAATAAATGAGGGGGTGAACCATGATTAGAACTATGAGAGACATAACTCCTACTGAAGCTGCCACCATAACCATGCACTCTACAATGTTCACCAGAGATGTGGTAGAAAACATGGAAAATAAAATTAATGAATATGAGAAAAGGTTAAAGCTATCTAATGATGAGGTGACCAAATTGTTCATTGAGAATAGAAAGCTGAAACAACAGTTGCAACAAGCCACCACAGTAAGGGGAGATGAATTAATTATCTATCACCGACCAGTCCATACAGAGGATCCCCAGATCCAACAAATGAAAGAGGAAATTGATAAGCTGAAAAAGCATAATGAGGAAGATGTCAAAAATTGCATCATAGAGATCTTGAGCATGATATTAAAGAATAGAGTTGATATATTGAAAGACAAAATAAATGGGGTACATGAACAATTCAGCAATCTGATCAAACCTCTGGAACAGACAAACACTAATTCTTCCATTCTTGAAAAGCTTCAAAAGAGATGGAAACCTAGCTTCCACATACTGACTCCTTTATGCAAAGCCACACACAGAGATCTGGATGCCCCATCAAGGATCAAGGCTACACGAGAAATGGTGAAAAACATAATTGAGGAGTATCAATAAAAGAAAGTGGAAGGTAAGAGGAGTACATTTGACTCCATCAAATGTCATTTCAGCCCATCAATCCTCAAAGATGATAACCAAATGAAGCGTGTAGATGAATAGAGAGAAGAGTTTGATCTGATGATTCCTAAATGTTTGGCACATGTACAGAATGATGGGGAAATTAACTCACTGAGTTCCATACTCTGCTCGATGGAATTATCATGTTGGACAATGGATACACAAAGTTTGTGGTGGACATCAAGAACCTCTTGGACAACAGATGGAAAAGCCATCTTGTAAGCTTTGCAGCCGCGTAGGAATTTAAGTGGCCTAGTGATTTGAAAATAAGTGAATGGCAAGAAACATATTTGGGTCTTGAAGAGGATTGAATGTGAAGAGGAGATACCACATCAGAAAATAGAATGCCTTGCTCATGCCTTGAATGGTCACGGGTTTCTATTCGATGAATAACAGATTGGTCTTTCTAATTAAAAATATTTTCTTAAAACTTGTTAGTTTAAAAGTGTTTTCTTAATAGTTATGAATAGTTATGTCTTTTCTATTGGAATGGGTCTAAAGCTTGTTTGCCTCTCGTATAAAAAGAGAGACCAAGACCCGATAAAAAGAGGGAGAGAAGGGAGTAGTGGGAGATAGTAGAAGAGTTCCATAATATTTACAAACTCAAAGACCATATTGCAAGCATAATTTTGAAGAATTTAATGGAAAATCTCTAATTCTGTGGCGCCATATTGGTATCAATTATTTGTTGAAGTTATTCAATTATTTGGTTGTCTCCATTTTAGTGTTTCCTTATTATTAAAATTGATATATCAAGTATATACTCAGTTTATCAATGCACATTTGCTCTATTTGTGTGATATGATTAATTGGTATCCTCAAAGGAATTAAATCCTTCTAGTCAATCACGGTAATCTAGGAGTATTAATTGGATCAGTAAGAAGAACCACTTAATTAGGGTTGGCATTCTGTCTCTAAGTTGATATCATCTACTATTCTTGTTTGATTTATTCAATTGCTTCCTTCAAGTAGGGATTAAAAATCCTTTTGATAAATTACAAATGACTTGGTTGTGTTAGTTGGATTATTAAGAAGAGTCTATCAATTATTTCCTTGCATGTTTATACAAGCTATTAACCAATATTAGTGTGCCAAACAGTTAGAATTACTACCAAGTATAAGCCAATCATCTCAGATTTTCATTTGACTCCATTTACCCAACAAGGCATTAGCCTCACCCATTTCATTTTACTTAAAACTTTCTATCAATTAAACATAGGATTTACCTTGATATTTCTTATACAATTTATACCAAATTAGAACTATATCTTTCCATTTCCAATTGCCATTGTGGATAGATTGCTAGATTAGGAACAACACCGTTTAAGTCTACCTCATTTACATAGGTATACCCACCTAGGTCTGGTAGAGCCAAAAGAGAAGGGGGTCCTATCACACAAACCCTGTCTTGTTGACCAAAAATGTATCAAGAGATTGGCAACCTCTTGTGGCCTGAAGCCCGCATTTTTGAGAACCAACACCACGTACACCACAATATGCCACAATGATCTACTAGTTGGCATGACTATACAAGTTTGAGTACATTTGTTCTCATCCCATCCATATAAGAAATGCACCATACAATATGCTGGATATTTGTCAACATCTACATGTAGAATAACTGATGGTATTCTTGAACAAATACTTACTTTGTACATTTTGTAGAGTAAAAGCGAGGTATATATAACAAATTTTCATCTTACCTCTGTGTATATTTCCTTTGTTCATTTTGAATAGAAGTGACATATATGTTAGAACCCTTCTATATTTGAATGTGTTTAGGTTTACATATCTATTTTCCTTTATGTATTCTATGATCTTATTAATTACATTAATAGATAATATAGGATTGTCCCTCACTAGTTCACCTTGGGAATTAGATGAAATAACATCTAAAGTTGACTGTAAATTAACAACATGGTGAGCATTTTGTTGATTTTCTTGCTTATTTTCACCCTTTTGAAAAATGAATTTTCCTATTGAAAATTTGAAGGATGAGATTGATGTTTAAGTGCATTAGACTTAAGAATTTGATAGTGTATCAAAATCATCATTAGGAATTTGATAGTATATCTTTGTTGACAAAGTTTGAAATCTAATAACATAATCATGATTGCACTCATTAATTTGATCCTTGTTTGATGCTTTCCTATTCCTAATTCAATCTATCTTAATAGTGAAGGAAAATAAATACATGGGCAACCCATAGAGAAATTTGTCATCAATTTTGTTCCTCAAAATTGTCTCATGATATGGTGAAGGAAAAAATTACCACAGATAAATTTTGATCATTATTCATCGACCCAAAAACTAATGCACTGTTAGAAATGTAGACACCTAAATCTTACCATGGCCTAACATCACACGAGATCTATCCCACATCTCCTCTTACAATGTTAATAAAATAAATCGTATTTATTTAATTAAATTAATCACCCCCAACATTCCCCCACAACTAAATAAATACATATATATCATGGCCATTGTGAAACAATCTTGACTATTTTTTACTATATGAGTGTTTTTGTTTATTACCGCTGTCTCGTAGGTTAATTGATTATCTTTTGTGGTTATGCAAGAACAAGAGGAATGAAATATGGCACATATCACATTCCCGCAGAGAATAAAAGAATAGTTTGCGGCTTGGCGGTAGGAAGCGGTTGATATGAAGAAGCTATTGCTACCCCGTGGATGGTTCATCTGATGCTTGCGGCTTGGCGGTGTTAGTCTCTTCCCGCGGTCCCGCAGAGGTTTGAAAAGTAACCCGTGGCATTGTAGTAATAACACTTACCGTGTCCTCACAAGGGTTTCAACCGAGGCTCGGGGTAGAGCAGCAAGAGGAGAATGTAATTGGTTTTCGGCCCCGATATCCTGTGACGGTCATTCATAACATTTGCAGTTGGGTGGTGTTAGTGTCCGAATCGATAGAGGGTTTGTTAGCTCCAATGCATAGGCAGATTCGGCCAACAGATACGGGAGGTTGTGTGAGCTACCTCCCCTTCACTTCTGGTTCTGCCACACTAAGGGGGGTATCCCTACAGCTAAATATTTTACTTTTTTGACTCACCCAATGATAGAATGATTTAGCTTTTCAGAACAGGCAGAATACTCTCATGTATGGACCAAGATTTATGTGACAAATCACAAGGTTGGCAACATTCTTGGACATATTTGTTTGGTTGTGGATGAGAGTATGCAGGGGTCGTAATCCTACTCCTACAACTAATAGGTTGGAAACTTTGAATGGATTGGTATTGATGTTTTGGATGCAAGATAGGGGGTTCTGGATCATAACTACTAATCCAGAAGTAGACCGGTGCCTATCTCAGGGCAAGGAGTCAACTAGACATATACAAGAGAGTGGCTTGCAACTGGCATTCAAGTTTCAAGGGGTTAGGACTGGTATTTGCCTTACAAACACCACCCAAGGATAAGTATTTAACTGCCTCTACTTACATACATCCTAACTGACATACAATCTTCTCCATACTCAACCTAAAACAATTTAATCCACTCCTTGAATGGAAGTTAAAGATTAAGCATGTGATACAGAAATCCATACCCTAGAATCTAAGAAACCCTTAGCAACCAGATTCAAAAGAAGAGAATGCATACAACACATGGAGACAAATAGATAAGCACATGCAATAATGCATTTTTCATATAGAATGACAAGAAACTGAACATATGTACAAGTTGCACTTAGATGCAACTCATAAACTCCAACAAAGATAAAACAACCAGGAAAACGTTCTGTCTTTTGTTATTTTCCCCCCAAAAATGCCCAAGTCTTCAACAACAACCATGCGTAACACAGTTTGCACTTTTATAGCAAGACTATGTACTCAGCAATAATTACATGGCACTTCAAAATTTGCCAGAAATAGCGCACCACAGAATGGCGCTCAAAATCATTCAATGTACCAAAGAGGAGGAAGAAAAGCAGGTGAGATCGGGATCTGCACCGTCACCTGAAGATTTTCTTCATCAAATTTGGTGGTTGGTCAATCAATCATACCCATACCTCTCTGCAAATCACCATTAATGGCATACCAACCCGCGGCCTCTGGAAACGTAGCTAACTGCGTACTTCTAAACTTTTCCCGCCTGAAAATAGCTACAGATACAAAGCAAATCCATCGCTGAAACTTTGAAATTGAGCCATCGATCTCCCTTCCTGCTACCAGAATCGACGACCTCAAAACACGCTAAAAAGTCATCCACCAGTTAGAACGTGCCTTGTAGGCACCCCGTGTTTCTATCGCTGACTTTTCTGCCATCGCAAACATGCATTTTGCCCTTTCCACCTTTTTTGCCTTTTTTCGCCCTGTATATGCAAACGCATATACAATCACCTTACATATAAGGTGGACCCCAAACCTTTATGAAACAGATTGAAAACTTATTCGAGTCCGGCTTGTATCTCCCTCCTTTGTATATGACCAATGTATGTCGCATATAAAATGCGAACATACAAGCAGATTAGACATACAAACAACAGACTTCAACCTTATCAACCGGGATGCACACTCATTTCAGATCCCGCTTGTATATTTGCGAATGCATATTTGATTGTGTGTGCGAACATACAATCGCTAAAATATGCAATCGGTGGGCCCCACCTTTTGTATATCGGCCCCTTGCACTTTTCACTTTGCATATAGCGAATGTATATTGCATATACATTCTGCCTTGTATGTGAGGTAGACCCCACCAAATGTATCTCCTGCTATGTATGTTGCCGAATATACAAGACCCCTTGCATCTTTGCACTGTAGCGAACGTATATGCGCCCCCTTTGTATATCTGCAATGTACATTCCCAATGTATGTCGAACATACATTCACCATTGCATCTGTCTCGATGTACATTGACCCCTGTATGTTTCGCTTATATGCCACCAATGTATATTTTCTTTGCATGTATTCCTTTGCATCTACCCGTTGCATGTCTAAACATACAACACAAATATACATGCAAACCCTCATATACAAGTAGGGAATATTCCCAGAATCTGCGATAGATTCCTCAATGTACATGCACCTTTTTAAAGCCCGATATGCATACAAGAATGCATATAACTGATTTTTCATCATTTTTGAAGGCCGATTGAACATACAAACCACCCTGTATGCCCGAATGTACATTTGAACCCGCATGTATATACAAAGATGCATGCATACAACTATTTTTTGCACTTTTCAAAGCCCGATATGCATAAAATGAGGCCAAGGGACTTAGAATTTTTGGATTTTTATGAAAGGTGCCTGCAGATGAAAGTCTGAAACCTGAATGTTTATGCAGGCACCAACACTGGCACTGTCTGGGGATGCATGCCTCTTGCAGGCATGGCGAGAACCATAAATCTTTGGGATGCAGACCAGTCCCTTATCCATTGGGCTACAGAGTCAAACACTTCACCAACCTACATCACAAAATACATTATTAAAATTTTACTTGGTGGCCCAGGGCCACCAAAAAGGAAAAACTAGAATTTCCCTTTGTCAAATATCTGATTTTCTTTTGATTTCTTCAAATGAAGCCTAAAAGCATTTAACTGCCTGGAACAACCCTCTTTGCAATTATTTATGTTGCTGCCCATTTCTTTTTATTTAACAAATCTACAACTAGCTTCATCAGCATATATTATCATCAGTTATAGAATGTCATCATCATATGAATCACTGATGTTACTTGGAAAAATAATAGACTCATATGAAACGAATGAATCCACATCAGAATTTTACCCTTCATAGAATAAGAGCTCCTCTGTATCAAATAAACAATATTCAGGCACAAGCAACATCTCATAATCAGATTCATCTTTATAAACAATCAGGTATTCATCATCATTGCTCTCAACAATCTTATCATTAATGTCCACCTAGAATGTCTCAAAAGAAGGCAAAAATAGCTCAGAATGCAGCCCTTCGCTGAAAACTTCATAGTCACCCCTGCAACAAACACTACTCCCAACTGTATGAGCACACACATCTGCAACTTGTCCATTCACATCTGAATATTGACCCTATCTTTCCTCTTCACCAATGCACTGATAATCAAAAGCAAATTTTTCAACTTCTGCATTGTAGAGATGGTCATAATCTTCAAGGAAGCATTCATATTCAACATCCATATATATTTCATCATCTGAAAGGCTCACATATGCATCTGAATGCTGACAATCACTAACACAGTCACTACCATTCCTTGAACCTACATTTTCTATATTCAGAGTGAAACTCTACATATCCACCTTGTACAAATAATCATGAATAACTGGGATATGCCTATTGCTGCAAGACACAACCTCATGTATATCTTTCATTTCATCATTTGAAGGGCATTTTGCATCTGTAGGCTTCTCTTCTAGAGGTTGATAATAATCTTTGTCTTCATCATTATAGGATGTGCCCACATTTTCTACAACATTTTCTTCATGTTTATGCATCACATCATGACTACACATACTATTCTGATATATATTTCCCTCTACAAAATCATCTTTCAATGAACACACTGGGAGAGCTGAAATATATTCACTTTGAAAACTGTTTTGGAAACTTGTAGCCATGAAACCTACTGGCATTCCATATTTCTGATTATTTTCAATATCCATAGCAAATCTGAAATCCTGGTGAAGTGTAGCTGGTTCTTTATCTCTCAATCTATAACTCATTTTCTTATCAAATGCAGCCAAATAAATTATCAAACACAATGCATTATTGGGTCTCATATATTCAGGAATCTACTTGAGCAACTTAATCCTCATCTTCCTTTTGAATATTCATGAAGTGTATGATCAATGAGGCCAAATCAAATCTTTCACCAAACTGCTCTAGGAATGCAACTTCTAAATCTACCCATGAAGAAACTGAACACACAGGTAGGTCTGAAAACCAAGCCCTAGCATCATCCTCTAATGACTGAACAAAAAGTCTCATTACTACATCTTCAGCCTCTACCTCATAATCTTCTATCAAATTACAAAAAATTTGCAGATGTTTGTTTGCAGACTCAGAATTTGATCCACTATATTTTGGCAAACATCTTCTAATCTTATTGGGAATAACATTTGGGTAACCATTTATTCCTTTAAAATTCAAAGCTTTATACCTTTCAATAAAAATGGTCTTCTTTGAGAGCACAATTAGGTTTACTGCTCTAAACTCATCATTTTGAATGAAAAGATGGAATACCTGGAAATATGTTGCAACTTTGGATAGGTTCAATCAATAGAGTCCCCACCTCTCATAGAGAGGACAGAATATCAACAAGGCACTTTTGTTTTATGGATTCATCACCCCAGCAGAGCACCACATGGTTCTTTGGTATTGTTGCAACAACTTTTCTGGAAACTAGATTTTCTAGCCTTGACTTACTTGACTTTTTCACTGCAACTTCCCCAGCAGAGTCATCATTTCTGTTGGTGACTCGGATGGGAAAGACTTCACTAGAGATTGCAAGATAACACTTTCATATTATCCCCAGCAGAGTCGCCATTTCTGTTAGTGTCTGAATCGGCAGAGGGTTTGCCAGCTCCAATGCACAGGCAGATTCGACCAACAGACACGGGAGGTTGCGTGAGCTGCCTCCCCTTCACTTCTGGTTCTACCGCACCAAGGGGGGTATCCCTACAGCTAAAGATTTTACTTTTTTGACTCGCCCAATGACATAATGATTTTGCTTTTCAGAACAGGTAGAATACTCTCATGTATGGACCAAGATTTATGTAACAAATCACAAGGTTGGCAACATTCTTGGACATATTTGTCTCATTGTGGATGAGAGTATACAGGGGTCCTAATCCTACTCCTACAACTAATAGGTTGGAAACTTTGAATGGATTGGTATTGATGTTTTGAATGCAAGACATGGGGTTTTGGATCATAACTACTAATCCAGAAGCAGACCGGTGCCTATCTCAGGGCAAGGAGTCAACTAGACATATACAAGAGAGTGGCTTGCAACTGGCATTCAAGTTTCAAGGGGTTAGGACTAGTATTTGCCTTACAAACACCACCCAAGGATAAGTATTTAACTGCCTCTACTTACATACATCCCAGCTGACATACAATCTTCTCCATACTCAACCTAAAACAATTTAATCCACTCCTTGAATGGAAGTTAAAGATTAAGCATGTGATACAGAAATCCATACCCTAGAATCTGAGAAACCCTTAGCAACCAGATTCAAAAGAAGAGAATGCATACAACACATGGAGATAGATAGATAAACACATGCAATAATGCATTTTTCATATAGAATGATAAGAAACTGAACATATGTACAAGGTGCACTCAGATGCAACTCATAAACTCCAACAAAGATAAAACAACTAGGAAAACGCTCTGTCTTTCATTATTTTTCCCCCAAAAATGCCCAAGTCTTCAACAACAACCATGTGTAACACAGTTTGCACTTTTATAGCAAGACTATGTACTCAGCAATAATTACATGGCACTTTAAAATTTGCCAGAAACAGTGCACCACAGAATGGCGCTCAAAATCATTCAATGTACCAAAGTGAAGGAGGAAGAAAAGCAGGCGAGATCGAGATCTGCACCGTCGCCTGAAGATTTTCTTCATCAAATTTGGTGGTTGGTCAATCAATCATACCCATACCTCTCTGCAAATCACCATTAATGGCATACCAACCCGCGGCCTTTGGAAACACAGCTAACTGCGTACTTCTAAAATTTTCCCGCCTAAAAATAGCTACAGATACAAAACAAATCCATCGCTGAAACTTTGAAATTGAGCCGTCGATCTCCCTTCCTGCTGCTAGAATCCACGGCATCAAAACACACTGAAAAGTCATCCACCAGTTAGAACATGCCACATAGGCACCCCGTGCTTCTATCGTTGACTTTTCTTCCATCCCAAACATGCATTTTGCCCTTTTGACCTTTTTTGCCTTTTTTCGCCCTGTATATGCAAACGCATATACAATCACCTTACATACAAGGTGGACCCCAAACCTTTATGAAATAGATTGAAAACTTATTCGGGTCCAGCTTGTATCTCCCTCCTTTGTATATGACCAATGTATGTCACATATAAAATACGAACATACAAGCAGATTATACATACAAACAACGGACTTCAACCTTATCAACCGAAATGCACACTCGTTTCAGATCCGGCTTGTATATTTGTGAATGCATATTTGATTGTATGTGCAAACATATAATCGCTAAAATATGCAATCGGTGGGCCCCACCTTTTGTATATCGGCCCCTTGCACTTTTCACTTTGCATATAGCAAATGTATATTGCATATACATTTCGCCTTGTATGTGAGGTAGACCCCACCAAATGTATCTCCTGCTATGTATGTTGCCGAATATACAAGACCCCTTGCATCTTTGCACTGTAGCGAACATATATGCGCCCCCTTTGTATATCTGCAATGTACATTCTCAATGTATGTCGGACATACATTCACCATTGCATCTGTCTCGATGTACATTGACCCTTGTATGTTTCGCTTGTATGCCACCAATGTATATTTTCTTTGCATGTTTTCCTTTGCATCTACCCGTTGCATGTCTAAACATACAACACAAATATACATGCAAACCCTCATATACAAGCAGGGAATATTCTTAGAATCTACGATAGATTCCTCAATGTAAATGCACCTTTTTAAAGCCCGATATGCATACAAGAATGCATATAACTAATTTTTCATCATTTTTGAAGGCCGATTGAACATACAAACCACCCTATATGCCTGAATGTACATTTGAACCCGCATGTATATACAAATGGCCTTGTATATACAAAGATGCATGCATACAACTATTTTTTGCACTTTTCAAAGCCTGATATGCATAAAATGAGGCCAAGGGACTTAGAATTTTTAGATTTTTATGAAAGGTGCTTGCAGATGAAAGTCTGAAACCTGAATGTTTATGCAGGCACCAACAGGTGGTAAACAGAAGGACGGTCATTCATAACATTTGATCATGATGTCTTTATTAAAAGTGTTGAAAATGAATAGAAAAATGAGATCATTGATAAATTGAAATATTTGTGCAATCAATTAGCTAATATAGATGATAATATGTCCACATCATATTTCATTGATGGTCTTACTCAAGTACTTATCACAAGATAACATGGCATAGATACAATTAAGGATATATATGAAAAATAATTAAAGATAAACAAATTCCTCATGTGGCAGGCACCAGTCTTTCTCTTTTGAAAATCATTCCCTTGTGTATATTTTCAAAATGCAAATTTGTTTTTCTATTTTAGGAGCACGGTTTAAATATTTATAGAAAACATTAATCCAAATCATATGCCAGATTGGGTTAAGTGAAGTGGATAATTTAATTGACAAAATTACATAAGCTCCTTAATCTGTTCTGAAGTCGCTAGCAAACTTGAAAGTAAATCGTCATTGGTGAAACAAGGTAACGCCCACTATTTAAGGAACTTGACGAGCTTATCCTTTGACCTATATCACTTAATACTTCCATCACATAAGGATTATCCATTAACAAGTTATGAAGAACATCAATCAATCCATTTAATTAACATTATTGCCAACAATTTAATCATCCTTTTTTAAACATGGATTGTAAATAATTCTGAAAATTTAGAAGTCTTGGTCATTAACTTTATTGTCTGATACAATGTCATCTAGTGTATCATTGTCAATGTTCATATGTTCTTTCAAGTATTTAATATTATCATCATCTTCATCATCATTGAAATCTGACTGTAGACCATCTATATTGTTACCAGATGTATTTGGATCATCATTTTGTATAGCATCCATATTGTTGTCTTCCATAACATCATCCAACTCTGAATTGTTGTCTTCTTGTTCTTGAACATAACCATCTTCAACATCACCATGGATGCCAATTTCTTCGATGTTCTCTAATCCCTCTCTCTCATTTTGTTGGCCATCATTGTTTTGCTCAGTATCCACTAATGCATCGTCAAATACATGCCTTAATCTTGGATCATAATGTATGACAAATATCCATTTCAGGTCCAAAATATCTTCATAGAAAAATACCTGCACATGAACGACATACATATATTAGACGTATGGTATAACAATTTTATTGATTAATAAACACATGTATATATTCACTATAAACTATGAATTAATGATCACTACCATTACTTGTTTGAGTTAAAGAAATACCTACTCACAATGAATTGGTAGAACATAAGGCTCCTTATCCTTCGGTAGGAAACATGAGGAAATTGGATTTGAGTACCTGATTTCTCGCTTCATCGATTGTGTCCTCATTTGATATGACACGATCTGTTGCTATGGCCTCGTCTGGCCCCTATAATACACAACATAGTAAATAATGTTTAGTACACCAATTATATCATTTCAATGAATATGCTATCCAACACAAAATCTCACTTTAGTCATATATTTGACATATTGATATCATGTTTTGGCCATCCTAATTTTCAAACTTTTCTCTCGATCATAGAATCACATTTAATCACCATTCATGTGTATTTTCAACTAATAAGTTTGACCTCAAAGGCCTTGTGGACAAAAAAATGACTTTATCTCCTCTATGTTGTAGCATTTGTGAATTCATAAACACCTTCCTCCTTTGGTTCAGGTTGATTTATCTTCTTACCTCTATTGTATCTGCAGATTCCATTGTCATATCTATTTCCACCCACTTTCCTCTCTGGGATTTAGTAGTTTTACACCGTCCACATCCTCTCTCCATGGCCTCCTCTAGATCTTGCAATATCATGTCATCATGATAGTAAGAGAAGAGTTGTTTGGTTTTTCCAAAGCCATATCACTTGCATAAGGATTGTCATCAACCATCTGTGTAAGTTCATGAAAGAGTGAGTGATTATTGAGTTAATCATAAGAGAAGCATGAAGTCAAAATGCTATCATGGAAACAAGATATAGTTACTTATTATAAGGACAATCCAAATTTGGTGAGGTTATGTTTTTATCAACTTCCAAGCAAAATACATCATTTTGCACTGATTGGCACTAAATTAGGCACACTTTGCACCGCCTTTGGTGCCCTAAACAGATTACATTTTTGGCCTAAAAGTCAGCGCTAAAGTTGATGTTAACTTCTCCGACTATAGCACCGACTACTGGATCAAAAAAAAATAAAAAATTCCCGCCTGCACATACCCCCCCCCCCAAAAAAAAAAAACTTTATTGATTTTTGGTGTTCATTTTTTGTTTAGAGATTGAGCGTTTGGGTTGGAGTCCCGCCTGAATTAATAAATGAGAAATTTGATAATTACAGGAGAAAAACACCGCGCGAAGAGAGGAGAAAAATGCCGCATGAAGAGATGAGAAATTTGATTTAGTTTTTGACACCATAGGTAAGGTAACAATTACAATAAAAAAATTTCATTCCCAAATATATTTTTGTTTCGATTAAATGGAGAGGATTGTGAAGAAAGGGTTGTAAATATTGTTTTGTTTACAGGAGAATCATTCAAGTCTCATGTGGTTGCAAAGGAGGAGGGTAAAACTGTAGACATTGAATTATTTCCTTTGCATTCGAGAGCAGTGAACGCATTTTTCAAACCCCAATGCCCAGGTTTGCTTATCATTACCATCAATACCTTTCTCTAAACACAACTTTCTTGCTTCCATCCTAAAAAAGTAGTCGAGTGCTTTAAGACAAGTCGATTGTGAGCAAACTAAAATTAGGGCTTTTGAGATGAGGGTGAGCAAACTAAAACAGAGGTTGGTCGAGACAATACGAGGAGCTAGGGCTTTTGAGACGAGGGTGAGAAAACTAAAATTAGGCTGGGAACTATAGATTCCCTCCCAAGGCACCAATTGATTCATAGGAAAACAACTTCATGATTTGCTCTACAAAGTAAAGGTCAAAAAACATGAGGAATATAGAAAAACTGGACAAAAACTTTCATACCTGGCAGTGTGTACTTTGTTTGCCTCCACAGACTGAACGAAAATAATTTTCCCTAGGTCACCTCAAAATGTCAAGCAATAGAGGGAAGAGAGCAAAGGGAGCAGACTTTGGCCACAATGAGGTAATTCATTGTCAATTTATAGATTTGTAAATGTTTCCATTGTTTCTTTGATTTTTAGTTTTTAGTTTTTTATTTGTAAATTTAAAAGAAGAAATTTATTTTATAGGAACATGGTACTGACAAAGATAAAGATGCATTGGCTTCCATATTGGGGTAGAGGCAGTGAACAAATTAGATGGTGTGGACTTGACAATGCTTGCTAGATACATAGAAAAATGATCTGGTAAAGCCCCTGAAACATTACAACCAAATCAACAGTGTCAAAGGGAATCAATTGATTCCCCAACCAGTCATGGATTGAGCAAGAGATCCAGGAGGAAATTAATAACAATAACCTCTAAGAATGTGGAACATGGAACAGAGGCTTCCAATGTCCCACCCACTCTTGGGACACATACTTCTTCGACCACCACGCCATGTTTTGCATCTTGCATTGGTACCTACGATACTAAGATAGAATACTCGATGTGGTTTCAGGGGATGTCTGAATGACAGATGTTGGAAAAAAATTTGTGAATAGGTTGAAGGAATCATGCCTTCAACGGTTCAAAGACCATCTACATTTGCCATTCTCAAAGATACCCATGCACCTGTAAAAATAGTTATCCAAGATATGGAGACTAAATTTGGCACAGGTTGGTCTGTAAAGAAGATAAAGCTACGAATGTCTCAAAACTGCAAGAGATTTCGGTGCAACCAAATAAAGAAGATAAAAAAACTCCCTCCCGACCAAAGGCTCCAAAAAAGGCCAATTGATGTAAGTTTGAAAGTATGGAAAGAGCTTGTAAAAGCATATGAGAAGTCTGATGCATAGAGGAAGTCTGGTAAGGAGAGTACACATGTATTTGAATTTGCTCATAAGATTATATCAAATTTATTAAATGATTTTTAAATTTTATTTGTGCATAGTTAAATTGAATTAGTATATGTTTCAGGACAAGGCCTCCAAGGCTAGGCTTGACAAATTTCGTGCCACGCATCACAGTGGCCAGAAAGGTTTACAGGCCTTGATCTATACATTTGTAAGTATATTTAATAAGTTAAGTGATTTTTTTTAATTTCCTAGGAAAAAGTAAATGATTGCATATTAATTAGTTTAACTAGTTCATGTGCCATGTTTTGACAGGAGGAGAAATATGGCCGGCATCCAAGCCAATTTGAAAAGGAAATGTTACAAAGCAAAAAGTGGATCGATTTTGTAATCTGGATGGAGAATGAAGTATTAATAGTTGACTTTCTGCTAATATGTCAATTTGAATTTCTTGTGTTGAGTTGTTTATTGATGCGTATGATGAGTTCTAAAGTGCTTCTCCGTTGGCCCTAGCGCCCTTAAATGTAAGATTTCTCTTAGATGACAAATGATTACTCTTATATCTTTGGGGACCCTTCTTAATTCCATTAGGATCATAGTGAGTATACTAGTCTTGTGCTTGTTTACAAAAAGTGGTCGCAATTAACCTAATCTTGTGGTCATTATCCACAACATTTTGTGGGTGCCATGCTATCTCATATGCTTAAGTTTAACAGGCTAATAATGAACATAAAACCCTTGTTTACCTGCCTCCAACTAATGGACTTGTTGGAACCTAAAATTTCCTACCATTTTTTGCAAAAAAATTAGGTTCCCATGATGAAAAATCTGACTGCAACACTTAGAAATGCACCTGTACAATATACTTCAGTGGCCTACTTTGAAGGGTTATAATTTGAATTCTATTCATTTTTATGTCAAACTACTTGGTAGGCATACTTATCTATCATATGTGAGTTACATGCTTGATTTCGGCTTCCCACGATCAGATTGGACAAGGTTTTGCAGTGCCAAGTTAAAGGGTTCTGGTGGTACCCACCTAGGGTTAGGGTTTTAAGTCGAGTCTGCAAGCCTATATTTTTATTCCTTTAAACCCCTTAAGGCCTTAAGTTTTCTTATCCTTTGGCCTCTTGTACTTTATCTTTTAAAACTGCATTGACTTCCTGTATTAAAGGACAATTGTCTTGAGGTCTTCTTAGAGGGGTGATATGTGACTAGGGTATGAAGACTAGGACTTTGTATGTAATCTTAAACCCTCCTTTATGATTTGTTGGAAGCCTTTTTCACTAATTCATAAGGACTGTCAAGACTCCTATGATAGTGCATTAGAGAGGCAATGAAATCACAAAGGAGATAAATGTTATTAGGCCATCACCCAATGGAGAAGGGATTGTCATAAAGAGCATGACAGTGTTACCTTGTCATAGTCACAAAGGGGATAGTCTTTGTGGTGGTAATTAAAGTCACTAAGTTTACATCCACCTTCCTAGGGTCTGCAGAAATGCCTGAAGTTGAACATGCATGTTTTAAAGATCTTGCCATGAGTATTTTCCATGTTTTTACAAATGGAGACCTCCCCAATCCTCATCTCAAGTTTCAAATGCACAATGAAACGATGGAGGACAATCATAACTGTCATAATAGTACATTAGCATTTTTTGTCTCAAAGTGGCCCTTGAGACTACTAAGGGGATGGATATAGATTTGGGATTATGGTTTTTGTTTAAAAGCCTTGTGTCATTGACCTAATATTTATTTGTGGCAAGTATCCCAATAGTCTAAACATTACAAATTGTTGTTAAGAAAGGACTGTCATAGTTAAGTGTGGTATAGTGATACAATTTCATCTTGGTTGAGTATTGTATAAATCTCAAGCTATTTAGAATGCATCCATGGTATCACTATATAGGTAACCATCAAGTGATTTCTTCAACCCAATCTTGGCCTATGTAGTACCCAGTGTGAAGAGAAATATAGTGTTGTCCAAGAACCTTGTTACGGTCATAGATGAGGGCAGTCTTAGCTATTGTAACCATAGTTGGAATCCCTTATTGTTACCATAACATACATGACCTAAAACCATGACTCTACGAGTATGAGTTGTTTGAAAGCCAAATTCCACAACCTTTGCCACCATTCTCCCTACTTGTGTCAAAATGAGAGTTTTGGATTAGGGTATGGACATCTATCAATAAATAAAGTATAGAGGAATTTTGTCAGATGTTGTAGTTGCAACTGTCCTGTTAGACATGTATGCAAAATGTGGAAGCATTGACAAGGCATGCGAACTGTTTGACAGAATGCCTCAAAGAAATGTGGTCTCATGGACTGCAATGACTGCAGGATATGCACAAAATGGATTTGTTGAAAAGGCTTCAGAAATTTTAAAGCAAATGCAATTAGCTGGTGTAAATCCAAATTCCACAACCTTTTCCAACATCCTCCCTGCCTATGTCAAAATGGGAGCTTTGGAATAAGGTATGGACATCCATCAATACATAAAGGATAGAGGAATTTTGTTAGATGTTGTAGTTGCAATTGCCTTGCTAGACATGTATGCAAAATGTGGAAGCATAGACTTGCACGTGAATTGTTTGACAGAATGCCTCAAAGAAATGTGGTCTCATGGACTGCAATGAATGCAGGATATGCACAAAATGGATTTGTTGAAAAGGCTTTAGAAATTTTAAAGCAAATACAATTGGCTAGTGTAAAGCCAAATTCCAGAACCTTTGCCACCATCCTCCCTGCCTGTGTTAAAATGGGAGCTTTGGAATAGGGTATGTACATCCATCAATACATAAAGGATAGAGGAATTTTGTTAGATGTAGTTGCAACTGCCTTGTTAGACATGTATGCAAAATGTGGAAGCATAGACAAGGCATGTGAATTGTTTGATAGAATGCCTCAAAGAAATGTGGTCTCATGGACTGCAATGACTGTAGGATATGCACAAAATGGATTTGTTGAAAAGGCTTCAGAAATTTTAAAGCAAATGCAATTGGTTGGTGTAAAGCCAAATTCCACAACCTTTGCCAACATCCTCCCTGCCTGTGTCAAAATGGGAGCTTTGGAATAGGGTATGGACATCCATCAATACATAAAGGATAGAGGAATTTGTCAGATGTTGTAGTTGCAAATGCCCTGTTAGACATGTATGCAAAATGTGGAAGCATAGACAAGGCACATGAACTGTTTGATAGAATGCCTCAAAGAAATGTGGTCTCATGGACTGCAATGACTGCAGGATATGCACAAAATGGATTTGTTGAAAAGGCTTTAGAAATTTTAAAGCAAATGCAATTGGCTGGTGTAAAGCCAAATTCCACAACCTTTGCCACCATCCTCCCTGCCTGTGTCAAAATGGGAGCTTTGGAATAGGGTATGGACATCCATCAATACATAAAGAATAGAGGAATTTTATCAGATGTTGTAGTTGCAATTGCCCTATTAGACATGTATGCAAAATGTGGAAGCATAGACAAGGCACGAGAACTATTTGACATAATGCCTCAAAGAAATGTAGTCTCATGGATTGCAATGACTACAGGATATGCACAAAATGGATTTGTTGAAAAGGCTTCAGAAATTTTAAAGCAAATGCAATTAGCTAGTGTAAAGCCAAATTCTACAACCTTTGCCACCATCCTCCCTACATGTGTCAAAATGGGAGCTTTCAACCAAGCAATTTGTAGCACTTAAGGTTATGTAATAGAATTTACAGTTGATAGTTAAATTTATAACAATTTTTTTTATGATCTTTACTAACATTTATTAGAATTGTTGCATGCTTTACATCATTGGAATGACATATTAGCTGTAACTTTTTTGAAATTTTATTATGGTATGTGCACTTTGATATGATGTAATATGATTATGGTTTCATTTCATATGTTGTAATATTAGATATATAATAGAAAAATAAATTATTGCATGAAACAAATAATAACTTTTCATTTTAAATGTTTTTTTTGTAGAACACCGGGTCTTCTAGGAGATCAAGATGATCCTCATGATAGAGATCCATATTATGTTGGTTCTGGTATAGATCACATGGTAGAGGATGATGATGACGCAGATACAGAAGATACTGAGGCCAATGACGATGATGGTGATGATGATGATGATGATGATTACAATGGTGATCATGATGATGATGAGGCAGTTACTTGTAGTAGCCAGTAACATTCATGATCATATAGACTACATCATGGATCATTGTTGATATATTGTTATGATGCCTCTTTTCATAGTCGCCAGCTATCATATGTATCATTTTCATGGCCTGCAGTGCCATATTAATGAGTTGTATCATAAATTTATGTATCATTTTGACTTATATCATTTGGAGATGTATCATCTTGACTTGTATCATTTTGAGTTACATAATTTATCATTTTTACTTATATCATTTGTACGTGTATCATTTAGACATGTTATTGATCTACTGGCATATTTGACTTTCACTTGTTTTAGTTATATGTGATGATGATCTTATTCGTATTGACTTGTCAATTTATATATATTGAAAGTGGTCGATGATTTTTGGATGGATATTTATTACATATGATGATTTTAATTTACTGCTCAGGATGGATGTTGTCAAATTCAATTCAATTATAGATATTTGACTCACTTGTTTTAATTATAGATGATGATCATGTTATAATAATTATCTTGTTATTTAATCATATGAGTTAAATAATTAAATTACTTACTTTCTAATCATATGAGTTATTTAAGAGGCATGATATATTTAACTAATTAAATTGAAATAAAACATATTAAATTAATAATTTAAGAAAAATAATAAGCATTTTTAGAAGCAACAAAAGATGTTATATTAAAAGCAAAATTGGAAGCAAAATTAGAAGCAACAGTGGAAGCAAAACCGGACGCAAAATTGGAAGCCAAACCGGAAGCCAAACCAGAAGCAAAATTGGAAGCGAAACTGGAAGCAAAATTTGAAGCAAAACTGGAAGCAAAAGTGGAAGCAAAACTAGAAACAAAACTGAAAGCAAAACTAGAAGCAAACTTGGAAACAAAATTGGAAGCAAGAAGCAAAATTGGAAGCAAACCTGGAAGCAAAATTGGAAGCAAAACTGGAAGCAAAACCAGAAGCAAAATTGGAAACAAAATTGGAAGCAAAATTGGAAGCAAACCTGGAAGCAAAACTGGAAGCAAAACCTAAAGCAAAACCAGAAGCAAAATTGGAAGCAAAAGCGAAAGCCAACTTGGAAGCAAAATCGGAAGCAACAGTGGAAGCAAAATTGGAAGCAAAATTGGAAGCAAAAATGGAAGTAAAACCGGAAGCAACACAAGAAGCAAAACCAGAAGCAAAATTAGAAGCCAAACTAGAAGCAACAAAATTTGGTGCTAAATCTGGCGTTAATCCTAGCACTAAAACTCGGCACTAAACCTGGCGCAAAACTAGGCGTTATAATCGGCACTAAACCCGGCGCAATAGTGAGATGCTATTGGGCGCCGAGTTTTGTGCCGGCAAAAGTGTCCAATTCATGGACTCAAATGCACTAAATTCTGGCGCTATTTTAGGTGCTAATTGCCTATTTTTTTATAGTGGCTTAAGAGCGTGCAAGTCGAGAAATTTGGTGAAAGCATGTCAAAAGTATTATTTTACAAAAATTTCTAGAGTTAGGAAAATTTGAGAGAGAAGACATGCACGGGTGGTCATTTTGACCGCTCCTGTATGTGGGTATATTGCATTTGATGTAAGGACGGCCAAAATAGCCACTCCTATATATGGAAGTCGCAAGGATGTGTGTGAGCCGCAAAAATTGCCACCTGCGCATGTAAGAGGAAGTATTGCTTTGTATATGGGCGGCAATTTTTACCACCCTTACACATAAGGTAAGACATAGCAATGACATGGGCGGTGGAAATCGCCACTCATGCATTTCTTGATAAAAACATAAGAAGTGCATTGGTGGTGAAATTCACTGCCCATGCATTTGGGTAGGAAAATGACAATGTGTATGGGCAGTACAATTTGTCGCCCTTACACTTAGAATAAAACATGATGTCTTGGCGGCAAAAATGCTGCTCGAACAAGGGACATGAAAACTAAAACAACTCACACGAAGAAAACACAGGTTTAAACATTAAAAACAAAACAAAAACCTAAATGAATTAAGGGGAAAACAACTTAGAAGCTAGCCTAAAAATGACAGAATAAAAACCAATTCCAAAACCCTAACTTAAAACATTGATCAGATCTGTTTCTATGCTTGAACAAGATTTGCGGGGAAGTGAGTAAAAGCACGGAGTAGACAGATGGCAAGGAGAATACAATAATGAAAAATAAAACTTAACAATGACACATTTAAACGTTGAAATTAAAAGAACTTAAACTTGCATTTATGGTAGTTCGTGTGAACTAGCACATGCTTAGGCAGGAAAAATTACCACCCAGTCACGAAGGATACAAAACACTTGCAAGGGCGGTGATTTTCACTGCCCTTGCATATGGAGGAAATTTGACTCACATGCATCGGCGGTGAAAATCACCGCTTGTGCATGTCAACAAAAAGAAAAATTCTAACTCCTTTAAAAAGTCAAATTTGTCAATTTGACAAGCTTGCAAATTGATCTCCTTTTGCAAACTTTGAGAAACCAAATAGAGGAACAACTCTAAATGATTCTAAGGTGTTGGAGAACTACGCATGAAGCTGAGAAGATTCTCCTCAAAATGTGTGCTTAGAGTAGAGTCGCCAAAAACTATTGGGTGAATATTTTGTCGTCAACTCATTGACGACAAAATGGTTATATCAACCACAATGTGTTGAGATAAATCTCTCCTCTCAGCAAGGGGAGGTTCCCTTCTTACTGTTTATTGAAACAAAACTAAACTACTAAAAAAGTATTTACAATAGCTCTAACCATGTAGGGGGTGTGTTACATTCATCCTTTTCTCTTCTTTCAGAAAAGATGTTTACAATGTTTCATGATAATATTCAATAATGATTCTACACCTTTAATATTAACCTAAACAATAATCACCAATATTCTTGACTAAACATGTGAATAATCAAAGGGTACCAGCATACATATGTGATAAGAAACCAGAAGACACGCAAGAGCACAAAGTCTTTTCGCTGCCTTCAATTAGCGTTTTATAGTAACCAATGACGTAAGTTGAAGCACAAAGTCTTTCAACTCACTTCACAAAAAGATTCATGAACCAAGTGAATAATCTCAAGCACAAAGTCTTCAAATTATCCCTAGAAAGATTTCAAAAGTAACCATATCACCAGTTGGAGCACAAAGTCTACAATTCTCAATACGATTCATACACAAAGTGAACAACTGCAAGCTCAAAGTCTTTATAATCCTCCACCAAGAAACGCTTTCAACATAGGTAGATTCAAAGAAATAATATAACACAGTTTATATAACTTATCTTGAATGTCCTCCAATCGTAATAACCAAACACCACTTTGTCTAATCAATCAACAAGAGAAATCAGTAAAAATGCCATATGTACATCCTCACTCATACAAATTTGATTCAACACAAAGTTTGATATAAAAACTCACCTTCTTTATTGATTGGAATTGATCATACAATTTGAACTCAAAGTCTCAAAGTTGAGTCACAATTTGGGCAGCACTTTGTTGCATAAGATTAAAGATAAAAATTACAATAGAGGTCCTCTTTATTTATAGTGAGAGGCCTTGAGCTAATCTAGAAAAATGACTAACTACTTTGACTTATTCAACAAAAGAGTCCTTTTTGACTTAGGACTTCCTTTGTTCCACATGTAATTATATTTTAGAAAAATACATATGGATATGTCCAAAACTGATTACAAATTACATATACAAAATTAGGAAAAATAAACTAAGGCATTGAAGAAAGAATACCAGCTTCCACCATCATTCTTCTTCATGAAATTCTGGTAGATATTCTTTACTACTTCCATTTCATAAATGTCCCATCCAACTATATTATCTGAAACAACATGAGCTTTGACGATTGTATCTTTCACCACCTTTATCACCTTTTCATGCTTCCCAAGATTGTCTTTCAAATTATCAAGGGTTGATTGATAATCTTGGAGTTTATCCACTGAAGCAATTGAAAATTCTTCATCTTCAAAGTTCTTTTGGATCATCTTTTCGAAGGCATCGACCATCTCTTCTGCAAGAAGAAACTTGTGATTTTCAGCTGTTGCTTGCAGAAATTGCAAAAAAGTCACGATCTCACAGTTAGGGGAAAAATTGGCAAATTAGGGACACTGCGAATTGATGATCATGTTCATAGGAGTATGCTTGAAATGGCTTGAGAGCGTGCAAGTCAAGAAATTTGGCGAAAGCGGGTCAAAAGTATTATTTTACAAAAAAATCTAGTGTTAGGAAAATTTGAGAGAGAAGACATGCACAGGTGGTCATTTTGATTGCTCTTGCATGTGGGTATATTGCATTTGATGTAAGGGTGGCCAAAATAGCCACTCCTACAAATGGAAGTCGTAAGAATGTGTGCGAGCGGCAAAAATTGCTGCTTGCGCATATGAGAGGAAGTATTGCTTTGTGTATGGGCAGCGATTTTCACCGCCCTTACACATAAGGTAAGACATAGCAATGGCATGGGCAGTGGAAATCACCGCTCATGCATTTCTTGATAAAAACATAAGAAGTGCATCGGTTGTGAAATTCATCGCCCATGCATTTGGGTAGGAAAATGCCAATGTGTATGGGCGGTACAATTTTCTGCCCTTACACTTAGAATAAAACATGATGTCTCGGCAGCAAAAAATGTCATACGAGCAAGAGACATTAAAACTAAAACAACTCACATGAAGAAAACATAGGTTTAAACATTAAAAGCTAAACAAAAACCTAAACAAATTAAGGGGAAAACAACTTAGAAGCTAACCTGAAAATAACGGAAGAAAAACCAATTTTAAAACCGTAACTTAAAACATTGATAAGATCCGTTTCTATGCTTGAACAAGATCTGCAAGGAAGTGAGCAAAAGCACAGAGTAGACAAATGGCAAGGAGAATACAATAATGAAAAATAAAACTTAACAATGACACATTTAAATGTTGAAATTAAAAGAAATTAAACTTGCATTTATGGCAGTTCGTGTGAACTGGCACATGCTCGGCGGGAAAAATTACCACCCAGACATGAAGGATACAAAACACTTGCACAGGTGGTGATTTTCACTATCCTTGCATATGGGGGAAATTTGACTCACATGCACCAGCGGCAAAAATCACCGCCCGTGCATGTCAGCAAAATGAAAAATTCTAACTCCTTTAAAAAGTCAAATTTGTCAGTTTGACAAGCTTGCAAATTGATCTCCTTTTGCGAACTTCGAGAAACCAAATAGAGGAACAACTCTAAATGATTCTAAGGTGTTGGATAACTACGCATGAAGCTGAGAAGATTCTCCTCGAAATGCCTGCTTAGAGTGTAGGTTACGAAACATACAAGTTTCGTAGGGGTCGTCCTACAAAATGAGCACAACTAATTTTGAGGACAACAATGGTCACATTGATCAATGGGATAAATTATTGTTGTAGATGTTCCTAAGGTGATAGTTTTACCTATAGTAGTGCTACAAGTGTTTTGAAATATCTACAACTAAATTAGACTAGTGACTTAATGATAAAAGGTATGTTGATCTCCAATGGAGATATATTACATACAATCTTTCATGGATCATGTAAGAAATTAACATGATATCTATTTGTATAAAGTCTCTAGCCAGAGTAATGATTAGATCTAGATGATCTTAAGATCATATAGAGATATGTTTGGGGTGAATTAGCCTCAAGGAACTAATTATAGGAGGGATTGAAGAAAATCATGATGTACTTTGAAAATTAATTATAAAGGAAGTAGAAGATTAAGAAAATTTGTTTTGATCCTGGTTAGAAAATTTGTGTTGATCCTGTTTGGAAAATGGACTATAAATGTCAAAATTATGTTTTTTCTTTTTAAAAAAGTGGATGTTTTTAACAAATATAAATGAAATTCTTGAGTAATGTTGACTTAGATATATTCTATGTCAAGGAAAAAGGAAATAACTTAGTTGATGCAATTAATAGATGTAGACATAATGCATCTGTGTTTGGTCTGCAGTCTAGAAACAAACAAAAAACCCTTGGATAATAAGTGAAAGACTCCTTTTTCTTAGAGAATCCTACAAGAAATAGTAGTAAATTTACAAAATGTAGTTGAGTATAGTTGAAAAAGATGGATAATTGAAGCACATGTATGGTTTATAAGCTAAAACTAAAACATCATTTTGGCCATTTGGTAACCTTTTATCAAGGTGCTATATCTAAAATGTTCAAGGACATGTCAAAAATTTATGAGCTACATGTAGTGAAGTGTTGGGAAATGAGAAATTAAGACCAAGAACTACTATCTCAAATAAGTAAAGAAATCCTACTAACTATAGTTCTAAAAACTAACTAGAGATTTTCTAAGGCCCAAAACTATCTATGTTAAAACCACTATTATACTTGGTTTCAATTATACTAGGATGTTGTTCCATTAAGGGAGAGAGGATGTCATTAACCCTCCCCATAATATTGGTTTCTTAGTATTAAAATAGAAACATTGATGATTTAGCAGTTAATTATTCATAATGTTGAATTGAGTTGACTCGAAACTTTGACATTAATGACTTTCTATGTGATTGATTCTTGACTATTAATAATTTGAGACTCAATTGGTTATGACTAACAATGTGGGATTTTTTAGTGTTGATAACATGATTAGTTTGATCAATGCTTATTGTTGTCTATTGGATTTGTTGAGAAAGAATGAATACTACTAATAAGCAATTTGTTATTGCTTGCAAGTGCAGATCTTGGAAAATAATCCCAAAAGTGTGATGGGCCAAGGTTATAACTTCATGTTGATGGGTTAAGTCCCCAATAAGGTTTGGTGTTGAAGTCATTCACCCTCCTTTCTGTAGAGGTCATTGCTAGGTCAAAAATTTAAAGATTATATATATTAATATTTAAATTATAGTTTACATCATAGTTGCATACTTAAGTGAATTATATAAATAAAAATTTAATAATAATAAATTATCTATAAGAACCTAAGATATCCTAACCTTGTGAATGGAAAGAAAGGTTGTAAGTGGGATTTTAAATGTAAAGACTCATAGTATGAGAAAGAATACTCATCATTTATTGTAAATTCCAGGATTAGTCACGGTCATAAATGATAGTTATGGAGTTTGGAGGTAGTGGAATGAGTAGTGGTTCTAAGGTTTTATCACCTTTGGAGGACTCCATAAGGTGGGGGGTTGAAGAAATGTATCTAACAAGCCTAAACCCATTCTTAGTCTTTTTTAATAATTTTTTTTATGATTTTTAGGGAGCTCTCCCTTGGTAAGAGACTAGTTGCAGACCCATGGGGGAATGCATGTGAATCTTCATATCCTACAATTATAAAATGTTGAAGGGGAAATTTGAAGAAAAACTAGAAATTAAATTATATTTGAGGGCTCAGGGTATCTTGGAGAGGACATTTTGTTGATTATATCTATTAAAATCTTTGTTTCATAAAGAGAAGATTTCTAAGTACATAAGGATGACTCATCAATTAGATTAGAAGGGAAGGTTCATCTATAACATGAAAGAGGAATTTGGACATCATTTTCTCTAGACCCTAAAATGGATAAGCTAGGATTTTAAGTTGATAAACTCGACCAATTACTATGATCAAGGTTTAAGTAGTGAGAATGAGAAAAATTAGGGGGTGAAAGTACTTTAGTTGATTCTTTTAAATATCTTTAATTACCAACTGTGTTAGAGGAAATTATGAATAACAATATTAAACAACTAAATATCCAATAACTCAATGAAATTAATGCGAATACAATAAACAAAGATATTACCTTCATAGACTGATTCACCTCGTAGCTTCCATTGTTGCCTATCTCGTATTGATCTTATGACTGAGTTGAGCTCTCAGAAGTGTGTACTTCCTTACTGTTGAAGATGACAATAGGAGAATGGTTGTAGATGGATAATGCAATGGAGATTAAACTAACAATGCAACTCCATGATGATAGATAATGGAGATATGGAGACATGGTTGGATGATTGTGATGATAATGGGATTATGCAAGTACAATGAGGATACTTTGCCAAATGCACGCTAGTAGGATTTCTATAGAGTAAGATTACTAAAGCTTGAGATGGATGCAAAATGGGTGTGAGGACCTTGCTTTTATAGGCTTAAGAGAGGCCAAGTCCAAGTGTCATAAGATCCATGACTGGAGGAATTATCTGTGATGTGTACAGTTGAGATGGAGTTGGGGGAGATAATCATGGGAAATGTTCCTACTACGTTTACAAGGTAGAGGAATAAGTGGATCCATGAACCACATGTCATTGTGCTCACAAATGACCTGTGAGTTAAAAGTGGAAGATTTTGAGGAGATTGTGGAAGGACTCTTGATCTGTTGGAATGTGAGAGATGAACTAGAATTAGAAAGACAAGTGTCTTTGAGCATAAAGGTGATTGAGAAATAATAGGACACATGTGGGTGAGGATAATTAGCTAATTAAATATTAAAATATTTAATTATGTGTGCCACATGGTGAGGTGGAAGTGACATGGATGAGATGATGTGGATTTATGAATTTAAGACTTTGGAATAGAGGAATTTAGGATTAATTAAATTTAATTAGATGAGACATTAGAGGAATTAGGGAATATTAATTAAATAAATTAATTTTGGGATAATGAACCAATCAAATAAATTAGAATATTTATTTAATTGATAGAAGAATAAGAATTAAAATAAATATTTAAAATATTTATTTAGTTCGACACGAGCCAATTTTAGGTGCATACATTTTGCCCCTCTTTGAGACAATGTGTTTTATCACGTTGTTTCAAAGAATAAAATTTTTCTAGTTATGATACATGCCCCATTTTCCCCTGGTATAGGTTAAATGATGATAGGATGCTCCCTCAGGAGATTGGTCAGGATTAACTTTTGCAAAAGGATGACGAACAATCTCACGATGAACAAGAATGATAAAGGATGGCTAAAAAAATAGAGGATGCAAGATAAGAGATGGATGAAAGAGTTGAATGACATGCTACGTAAGGTAAAATGATAACATACACAAGCAAGCAAGCAAGTATGCACAAATGACACAAGAACAAACAAGGTACTGCCCCTGTCAAGTTGTAAACCAATGATTAATTGATAATGATTGATGACAGTGTTTTTCATTGCGGGGAACGATATATCCCTAGATCAACACAAAGACGTGTGAAAGACATATCCCACTGATGATGATGATTGATTGATTAATTGAGTTGGTTTATGACAAGATTATGATCAAGATCATTGATTGCGATTGGATAATTTGACAAGATTAATTTACTCGATTGGTATGGATTAAGGATGGACTTGCATTTGGATCATTGCTTGGATTGATTGGATTGATGATTGGTGAGGCCCTTGGTGAGGCCCCAGTCACTCAAGAGTGAGGGTGACAAGGAAAGATAATGGTAAGTTAGCAAATAAGATGAATGATGATGATGACACCCCCTTGGGAGGACAATTGGTGTGCTCTCAAAACGAAAAGAGAGAAAAGGGTGAGTAGATAAAGAGATGTAGATAAAGAAAGGGCCTGGATCTTAAGCCACTTAGAAAATGATACATATGAAATGCTTATAAATGAAATGAAATGCAAACCTAACATGCACAAATGAGGCTTTGTCATCTTGTATTGCAAGTATTTGAAGTACTTTTTTCATCATTGAGGTTTTCAAATGTTGTAATAAAATATAAGCATCTAGGTATAATTAAACCATGATGACCCAAGTATTACTTACATGGATTTTTATTTAGCAAGTTAATACAAGCATCTAACTATAATTGAACCAAGATGACCTGAGTATTACTTGCATATCAACAGACAAGGATTACACCTATTTCATGTTTAGACCTCTGATGTCCTCAATGGTCATTATGTTGATCATGTCTTTAGACAAGGCTTCACATTACTAAAGATAAACCTGCAAACAACAAACAGATAAAGTAATTATGCCCCCATCATAGCTCCTCTAGTTTTTGACATCCTTGAGTAGCATAAAAAGACATAATAACAAAAATCATGATATAAGACTTAAAACAACCATTAAACCTTCTTGCCATAGATATATTTTTCATGCAATAACTAATAGAGTCATGTTTGATAGTTTTAGGTAGGTTGGTGTTGTCAGGTTTACTTTAATGTCTCTTTGTCAAGATGATGCTTAAAGATTTCTTGTTGTGCTACTTGCCCTCTAGTGATAAAACCATGATCCTAATTGTTATCCTATGAGATTGTGACATTCAAGAATCCAATTCTCCAACTAGGTCAAGGAGTATGCCCCCAGTCAAGTAAAGGTTCTAGTTATTATGGATAAAACACAGGGATAAACTGATGGTAGACTCGATGTGACAGGTCCTAAGGGACTGACTAGTGCCTCAAGGGATCATTGATGATGGCCTTGCCTACGTGATGACGCAGAGGCAACGCAGTTCAGGGTGTGGACTATGTGAACCTAAGACCTAGATTGTGGGAATTAGGTGGAATTGGATGGATAAAAGGATGGGTGATAAGGGATGGAATGGACAGGAAGCCTTGGGGGCTCATCAATGATGGCCTTGCCTACGTGATAGCTCAGAGGTGATGTAGTTCGACAATGATACTAATGATAGGGTCACAACAGATGACAATATGGATGAAGGACGAGATTGACAATCTGATGGGATAAGGCGATAAGGGTGAGCAAACAACAAGACATGATAGGTATCCTAATGTGATTTAACGGATGCGGAAGAAAAGATGGATGAAAGGACTGAAATCCTAGAAGATGGAGGAAGTGGTTTATCACAAATAGCGCCTGTTTCCAGGTTTTCACCACTTGCTTTTATTCGCACAATAGTTAAAATACACATGATGCATGTTTGCCAGGTTTTCAACATGGTACCTATCCAAGTTGCCTATTTACTAGGTTTTCACCAGAGGATGAATTTTTTTGTTATTTTTCTATTTTTTGATTTTTTGTTATTTTTCCATTTTTTTGATTTTTTTTGTTGTTTTTCTATTTTTATTTTGATTTTTTTTGTTATTTTTCCATTTTTTCTATTTTTTGTTGTTTTTCTATTTTTTGTTTTGTTTTTGATATATGATCCCTTGCATTGGGGTTTAGGTGTAGAACTTGCGAAGATGCATACTATTGATGGGATCATCCAATAGTTCACCTTCTGATGTTGCTAGTTGATAAGCTCCTGATCCATAGGCAGCGATGATGACATAGGGACCAAGCCAATTGGGTTCAAACTTGCCTTTCTTCTCCCTGTCCTGCTGATTTCAGGGATTCTCTTTAAGAACTAGGTCACCAACTTGAAAGACCCAAGATTTGACTCTGTGGTTGTAGCTTCATGACATCCTTTGTTGATAGGCTTTTAGATGGTTAAAGACGTGTTGTCTTCTTTCCTCTAGAAATTCTAACTCTTGTAGTCTGGAAACCCTATATTCTTCATTAGATACGAGGCCTTTTAATGATACTCTCAAGGATGGTAACTCGACTTTAATGGGCAAGATGGCTTCAGAGCCATAGACTAGTGAATATGGTATGGCACCTGTGGGAGTGTGGATGCTTGTACGATAGGCCCACAGAGTGGGATTTACTTACATGTGCCAATCACAGCTGGCATCATTAATAGTCTTCTTTAGGATTTTCAGGATGGTTTTATTGGATGCCTCCGCCTGGACGTTGCCTTGGGGGTAATATGGGGTGGAAAAATGGTGTTGGATGTGGAATTTGTCACATAGTTCTTTGACATCTTGGTTTTTAAATGGTCTTCCATTGTCAGTGATAATGGATACAGGGATGCCATAGTGGCAAATGATGTAATTCAGGATGAATGAGGCGATTTGTTTTCTTGTGACATTGGCGAGGGGTACGACTTCAATCCACTTCGTAAAGTACTCAGTGGTGATGATTATGAATTTATGGCCGTTGGATGATGGAGGGTGTATCTTGCCCACTAAGTTGAGTCCCCTTTGACAAAAAGGCCAAGGAGTCATTAATAGCTGCATCTCTTGTGCCAGTACATGTAGCAAGTTCCCATGGATTTGACATTTCTTGCACCTTTTCTCAAAATGATAGGAGTCCTTTTCCATAGTTAGCCAATAGTATCCCATATGTATGAGTTTCTTAGCCAATAGGACCACTGGAGTGGGTTCCACATATACCTTCGTGAACTTTGCTTAGGACGGTTTGATATTCCTCACTGTCGAGAGACGTAAGGAGAGTACCATCTAGTCCTTGTCGATATAGGGTGTTAGCGATTATGGTATAACGGGAAGCTTGGCAGACGAAGGTTCTCTTTTGGTTATTGGATAAATCAGATGGTTGGGTGTTCTTTTTTAGATAAGTATATATTTTTCCATATAAGGGAGAATCTGATCCTATGATATGGCATATGATGTTGGATTCGAGGGTGTCGTAGGCAGGATGGGATACTAGCTCTACCAAGAAATCATAGCATGACTAGTTTTCAGGTATATCAAGGAGAGATGCAATGGTTTCCATGGCATCTACTGCTTTCTTCTCTAGCCTAGGTATCTGCTCAAAAGAGATCACAACAAAGTATTCTTTAAAGTCATATACCATATGCTTGTACGGTATTAACTTGTGGTCTTTTGTTTGATAGTCGTCATTCACCTGGTTGATGACAACTTGTGAATCACCATACACATGAAGTTCTATGACTTTCCATTCTACTGTCAGCTTGATGCCAATGACCAGTGCTTCATATTCAGCCACATTATTAGTGCATGGAAAGAGTAGTCTGTATGACTTTGGAATTATGTCTCCATTAGGTGTGGACAAAAAGATACCTGCTCTGGACCCATGTTGAGTATATGATCCATCAAAGTAGAGTTTCTAGGCTATTGTTGTGATGTTAAAGATAGACTCATCTAGAAATTCAAAGCTTAATGGGTTGTCATCTATCAAAGGTGCTCGTCTATCCACATACTTGATGTCAAATTCACTGAGTATCATGACCCATTTTGATATTCTACCTATTAGGGTAGGTTTGTTGAGCAAGTATTTCAATGGATCGATCTTTGTTACTAGTCTGATGGAGTGTGAGAGCCTGTAATGTCTCCATTTTTGTGAAGCAAAGACAACAACAAGACATGCTCTTTCAATTGGTGTATATTGCAGCTCGTAACCTACTAGTGTCCTGCTGATGTAGTAGATTGCTTGCTCCTTTCCTTCATGGTTCTGTTGTGCTAGCAGAGCTCCAAGAACTGTTGGTGTAGTTGAGATGTAGAGTAGAAATGGTTTGCCCTAGATTGGCGGCATTAAGATAGGTGGGTTCATTAGATACTCCTTTAGATGTTGAAAAGATTGCTCACACATGTCATCCAATTTGAAAGGAATGTTTTTGTGTAGGAGATGTGTGAATGGATGACACTTATCTGCCAACTGAGAGATAAACCTTCTCATGGACTGTAGCTTTCCTTGTAGAGACTGTAACTGACTGAGATTCTTGAGTGGCGACATTTCCATGATTTCTTTTACCTTAGTCAGGTCCATCTCCATCCCATTAGCTGATACAATATATCCAAGGAGTTTACTCGACGTTACTCTGAAAACACACTTTTTTGGATTTAACTATACATTAAATTGCTCGTCTTGTAAAGATCTTGTCCAAGACTTGTAGATGTCCTTCTCTGGTAATTAACTTGGCTAGAATATCATCTACATAATCTTCCATGATGGTGTGCATCATGTCATGAAAGATTGTAGTCATGGATCTTTGATAGGTTGCCCCCACATTTTTTAGTCCAAATGGCATGATGCACCAACAAAAGGTACCCCATGGGCATGTGAATGCGGTCTTGTGTTGATCTTTCGGTGTTATTTTGATTTGATTATAGCTAGAAAATTCATCCATTAGTGACAACATAGTGTGCCTTGTTGTGAGATCTACAATGATGTCGATGTTGGACAGAGGGAAGTCATCTTTGGGACAATCCTTGTTCAGATCTCTGAAGTCATTACACAGTCTAACCCTTCCATCTAGTTTGGAGACAGGGACTATATTTGAATCCACTCCAGATAATCAATTGGTCTGATGAAACCAACATCTAGCAGCTTCTTCAATTCTTCCTTCACTAAGAGTGTGATATGCGAATGCATCTTCCATAGTTTTTGTTTGATTGGCTTAGCTCTTGAAGCTAGTGACAAATGATGCATTATAATTTTGGATCCAGTCCTGGCATATCCGCTTTTGACCAAGCAAAGTTAATCTATTTTTGCTTGAAGAATTTGGTGAATACTGGCTTTTCTTGTGCAGATAAAGATTGTGCTATATGGATTATCTTGTGGTTGTCTTCTGTGCCAATGTTGACAGCTTCTGCTAGTTTAATCAAAATTGAGGATCTCTCCTAATGTGTCAGATTGGGAAGAGTGTCAAGCCTTTCATCCTTCAGCGCCTTAGAGAGGTTTTCACCATCAGATACGTCTTTTATTTTTTTACTATTTTCACGATCTAACACTACCACAGAGCGATTTTCACCATTAGATCTATCTTTTATTTTCACATTTTTATGGCTGAAAGGCTTGACAATCTCTCCAAGATAAGCCTTGTCATTGAGTTCTATAGCATAGCTAGTTTTGTGATCCCCTGTGGGTAGATGGTCTCTAAGTTCCAGATAATCTATGATGGCATCGTCATTTTGGAAAGTATCGAGCTCAGGGGGTTCATCTTGTAAATCCCAGTCTATGAGTTCAGGATGCACTAAGGGTAATGGGTCATCAGGTTGATCAGGTTCGAGGCTAGTGATGGTTAAGATGGAGGAGTTTTTTAGGCTAGTGTAAGTATTTACAAAGTCTATGATGGTAATCTCCTCAAGTTGATCTGTCAAGTGTGACATCATTCTTTCTTCAGGAAACTCATTTTTTGATATTTTGCGGTACGAACTCTAGAGGTCTAGACCTTGAACCTTGTCCCTCATGAGGTGTATGGGTAGAACTATATTGTTAAACCACATCAACATCTTTCGCATCACAAGATAGTTTAGAAAGACTATCCCATTCATATTAATTTGAGTCTATCTCACTCCATTCTTGCAGTCGGTGAATCTATTCTACTAATTTAGTAGTATCTGTTTCTTTTTCTTTTCCTTTATGCTTGTCTTTTACCTTGATCTTTTCTTTGCCTTTGTAACCTAGCCCTATAGTGTCTCGAGATGTTAATGAAGGAAATTATGAATAACAGTATTAAACAACTAAATATCTAATAACTCAATGAAATTGATGCGAATACAATAAACAAAGATATTACCTTCGTAGACTGATTCACCTCATAGCTTCCATTGTTGCCTATCTCGTATTATTCTTATGACTGAGTTGAGCTCTCAGAAGTGTGTGCTTCCTTGCTGTTGAAGATGACAATAGGAGAATGGTTGTAGATGGATAATGCAATGGAGATTAAACTAACAATGCAACCTATGATGATGGATAATGGAGATATGGAGACATGGTTGGATGATTGTGATGATACTGGGATTATGCAAGTACAATGAGGATACTTTGCCAAAGGCACACTGGTAGGATTTATACATAGTAAGATTACTAAAGCTTGAGATGGATGCAAAATTGGTGTGAGGACCTTGCTTTTATAGGCTTAAGAGAGGCCAAGTCCAAGTGTCATAAGATCCATGACTGGAGGAATTATCTGTGATGTGTACGGTTGAGATGGAGTTGAGGGAGATAATCATGGGGAATGTTCCTACTACATTTACAATGTAGAGGAATAAGTGGATCCATGAGCCACATGTCATTGTACTCACAAATGACCTGTGAGTTAAAAGTGGAAGACTTTGAGGAGATTGTGGAAGAAGGACTCTTGATCCGTTGGAATGTGAGAGATGAACTAGAATTAGAAAGACAAGTGTCTTTGAGCATAAAAGTGATTGAGAAATAATAGGACACATGTGGGTGAGGATAATTAACTAATTAAATATTAAAATATTTAATTATGTGTGCAACATGGTGAGGTGGAAGTGACATGGATGAGATGATGTGGATTTATAAATTTAAGACTTTGGAATAGAGGAATTTAGGATTAATTAAATAATTTGGGATTATTTAATTAGATGAGACATTAGAGGAATTAGGGAATATTAATTAAATAAATTGATTTTTATTTAATTTTGGGATAATAAACCAATCAAATAAATTAGAATATTTATTTAATTGATAGAAGAATAAGAATTAAAATAAATATTTAAAATATTTATTTAGTTCAACACGAGCCAATTTTAGGTGTATACACCAACTAACTAAATTTCTAGATAAGATCAATATATATAATCACGTAATATGAACTAGATATATCAATAATATGCTTGGTCCTATCAAAGTGTATTTCACCTATATAAATTATGTTTTTTCTTCGCTAGATGAAAATAGAGTGCTTTTTCTTTTGAAACAAGAAAAATTAAGAAAATAAAGAATACACAAAGAGAATTTGATAAATAACCTAAGATATGAGAACCTAAACAAAATTAGAATTGAGAGTAGTGATCTAGCAAAGACTATAATATGGACAACAACATGCTTTCCAAATTACAATGCAACTATGATAGTATCTAACTGCATTATGGTCCTTAATACACAAAATGTATAGTCTCTCTAGAGAATGAGCTATCTATAAATAGAAATAACGTCCACATAACCAAAAATAGGAAATAATATTAGCAATACAAAAATCTACCAAAAATAATCTAGATTCTACAAAATAAAGGAAATGATACTCAAATTAACTAGTTTGAATGATTGGAATGTAACAAGAGAGAAAATATGAAACCTTTGTGTGAGAAAATCACCAAAATGCCTGTAGCTAAAACAAAGAGAATGTAGGTGACTACTAGGGAGCTTGCCAAAATGATCCAACCCCTAGTTTGGTCTTTTGACCTCCACAGGTAGTCAAATAGATAATAGATTCGAGATAAGTATGTTCTCCTATCTTACATGTATCTAGAACTAAGAGAAATGCTTGGGAAAATAAAATATGAAATATTAGAATAGCAATGACTATACTTGTCACCATCCTAGAATGTGTATAGAAATGGGAATGGGAGATGTAATGTGATATCTAGATATGCTAATAAAGAAATAAGAGATGTGAGAGTAAATATGGACAAGGGGTTTTGATATTGGTTGTCCAAGAAAGTGAAAAACTCGTATAAAACCTCACAAAAATCCAAATATTCACAACACAACAAAAGAAAATAGACTTTGACAACATAAAGAGAATATGCCACAATCACTAATATTAAATGGAATTTGGAAGAACTACAAATAAAGAGAGGACTAAAAATGAATAAAAGAAATGTCACCTTGTTATGAAACTTGTGAAGAGAATATTTTAGAACAAGTGAAAAGAAATTACCATTGCTCGAGAAGACATCTCTCTCAAAACTCTAGCAAATGTTGATATAGAAAACACCCAAGAAGAATCCTACAAGATTCAAAACCCTTTGCAATAAATGTAGCCAAGTGCAATGGAGACTCAAAGCTCACAGTAGTGTTGATATATCCAAAGTCCTAAAGAAAACCAAGATTTCATAAGAAAAATTCTATAAATTGTGTGTGAAGAAAAAGCATAACCAATCTATTGCATGAGAGATTGTCAAAGAGAGAGAATCCAACTTTTTCAAAAATCCTTTATCATCCAATTTGCTATTCTTAGTAAGAGAGTTAGGGAATATTATTGCAAATCCAACAAAATACGGGGAATGGTGATTACAAAAACAAAAAGGAAGTTAAAGAGACACTATCCTAGCCATTAAACAAAATTTTTAGTCATATTGTTGTAGGATGGAATTACAATTGTGCAAATGTTCACACAACTACAATTTTATTTTAGAGAAATCAAATTAAAAACACTACAAAATTATTACAAAAAACAAAATAAACATTAAAATATTAAAAACCTACAACAAGAGAGCACTAACACCCAGATACACAACACACTTTGTATCCAAACTAGTAAAAAGGCTAAGGATAGGCTGAAATGAATCCTAAAAAATGCTATGGGAATGAGCACTAAAATAAGTATAATTTGTAGTGTCAATGCAATTTTTAACACTACAGGGAGAGACTAAACTTTTACAAGGTTGGAATTTTAGCTATAATCCATAAAGATAACTTGATCTCTTTTTCTCATTCTAGTATGATTCATGGCTCGATCGTTGATGAATTAAATTGAAATGAACATGCAATGCTTGCTTTTTAGTCAAGAATTAGATGTTATTCTCAGAAGTTTGAGTTACATTGCATGACCTCATTATTCCTAAAAGATTATTTGATCACGAATTATCTTAGCTAATGACCTCGCTAATGGTTTGGAGTTTAGCGTATGCTTAAATGTTAAGATGGGGTTTAGGCATTAGCCCTCCTTGTGACATAAATCCTTTACTTCATGTCAAGTGTTAAGAGAAATTTAGGTTTAGGTTCCAAATAGATGATAATTGAATTATGTTCTCACTTTTAATTAAGGGGTATTCATTGTCCTTTGCACAATTATAGATATGATGCTATTATACACTAGGAATTACATACCTGGTTCAAGGACTATGCTCATGAAGATAAGTTTTTGAATAGTATCATCGTCTAAAAATAGTATTCTAAGATATATTTAAATAGAGGATTAACCTTATGGTGTAGGGAGCATGGGTAATCTTTATTCCATGAATGTGGTTTCAGGTTACTGTTATGTTAAAAATTACCCTAATTTCATGTATATTAACTATATTTATTTGAAGAGGGGAACAAATTGAAACTAGATAACTGATTTGAGTTCTAGTTTAAATGGGTTTGCAATGTGATCTTCTTACACTCAATTGTTTCAAATCTAAAATTTGATGGTAGGGTTCATCATGGCTGGGAATATATAAGAAACAAGTAGGTATCTAACAAGGACAAATAGGCACTTGGTAAATGGAATCTCTTTAATGCATGAAAGATCTAAACTTATGATTTCAATATACATTTTTGTAATACCAATAGAATTTTACATACAATAGGTATTTTGGATTTTGACAGTCCTCAATGAGGTTGATTCTAGATAAGTACAAGGAGGCTATTAAATTAACATGGGATGAAAACAAACGGGTGATTGAGAATGTGTCTTACCTGATTATATAAGCCACACGAATACACAGTTGGGAGAAATCTAATTATAGACTTGTAATAGAAATAAAACCTCTACTACAAAATGGCTCATAGTTGTCTGTTGAATTAGTAGTTACTATTAAGGTTCTTTACCTAGTATGTTGACAAGCATATAACTATACACCTAATTTCTTATATAAATGGGAATGATATCACTATGTTCTAGATTGGCAGGCGCAAGTAATCACTAGGTACTTACTTATGATCAATGCTAGCCATTATGAGTTATTGGTGTAATGGTGTGATATCATATGAGTATACCTTGAGAGTTAGAGGATGTCCTATTTGTCCTTTTCAGGGGAATAAAGCATATAGAAATGGTGACCCATAAGGATCACTATGTATTGGGCATTGAATCTTATGACACTTATTACTGTGGTAACAATAGTTTCATATATGTGCAAAATATTTTGTTGTTTGTATATGTACATGACTATGAAGCTAAGACTGATCAAAATTGAAAATACTCATGAGGTTTATGTTCTTAGTCAAGATTGGTGGCTAAGTTAAGGGTATGCCTTTTAATATTTTTTTAGAATGAAATCCTTTTACAATATAATTTGAGCATGGCTTGAACATTTGAATGTCACCACCATGTATAAGGTTATCAATTGAATACTTACATTGGGCTATGCCGTAGAAGTGAATTAATGAAGGAATTCACCTTAGATCTATAATAATTATCATGTTATCCAACATATGTGTGAAGTGAATATTCCTAATAACATTGTAATATGGACTTAGTAGGTAATGAAATACCTACTTGGGTTTTGCCTAAAAATGGCCTAGAATAATTTGTACCTTGACCCAATCGTGTGGTTAGGAATCCCATTATGTGCCAGTTAAGATGGAGGTAAAGTTTATGTTCTCCCTTGAGGGATTTAGCCAACTTAAAATGACGTTATTAACCTAAAGTCTCTAGTCTAAACTATGACAAATACTCTAATTCCCCAAAAATGAGATATGTAATGATAGGATTGGGTTTTGGAAATAGGTCTAGTCTAGATGGTTGCTTAATTATTTACAATTATTTGTTGCATAAGTTAACATGGTATTAAATTGTTCTCTCAGATTTTGGTCAAACTAAAGGAGATTATCCATCCTTGCCTTGTTCCATTGTATCTCAAGGCAAGTTGATGCTTTGTTGAAGGTAGTAGTGTTGTTTTGAAATCATCTATGTTGGCCATATGTGTTGTCATTGATGTCAACATAAAAGATGGAAATGTATAGACAGACTTGTACAAAGGAAGAGTCAATATGGACAGGGAAAATCAGTCCGGGAGAAGAGAAATGGTCTAAGTATGGATCATCTTTGGGCTTGAAAATGATGCGGAGGTAAATACTCCTATCCTTGTATGATTCCTACATACACACATACATATCTCATCAGTTAGGTGTACCACACTCAAGGGTAAGAAGTAGAAGATTGATTAAGGCATTCACAACACAAATTCTAAGGCAAAGTCAACTTGAATTGGTCAAGATTTATCCACAAAGAAAGATTTGGCCATGTGGTTCTAATGATAGTTTCTAACATGTATTGACATGATATATTCAAGGTTTTAGTCTCTCACTTATTTAGCATGAAAAGTTACAAGGGATAGTACATCTGCCATCACCCAAATAGAGCAGAGAAGTAATGGGGAGACAATGGAATGCTCTGCATTCCTCTAGAAGAGATCTGTTTTGAGGAATGACTAAGATTGGTATGTTATATGCTATGATGAAGTTTCAAGTGCTCTAGTGGTCCACAAAGACAATGCTCAAGTGATAGAGGCATCACAATGTATTCTGGAGCTTGAATGCACAAGTTAAGCTCTAAAGAAGTTGAAACACATATAGTTCTATCATTAGAGCTTATGCGGAGCTACTACATGGTTCATGATACATCAGGTATGATTCGGATGCTGATACTCTTCATTCTCTGATATCGCATCAAGCTTTCATATCTGTAAATAAAGTTCAAATATAACTATCCTCCGGAACTGTGAGTACTTAAGCCATTTTTGAATTCCTCTGGAAACTCTAGAAAAAGATGTGTGGATCTGGTAAGCAGCATACATTGATGTCTTTGGCCATTCCCAAAATGTTTCAGGCCCTGCACTTCACCGCAACATCATATCTTAGGTTGTGAAGCATTACATAAGGTTCAGAAGACTCTGTTCTCTACATATTGATATATTTCTTATCTTGCGGATGCATGGTTTGGTATGATACTTCTTCAGTGATATGTATGGATGTTATTGAGCTACTATATGATCGAATCCTTGGTCTGCATTGAGCTTTTGGCTTCTCCCCAACTGGTGAAAGATGAACAGATAACAGTGCTATGTAGTATGAGTCGACTGGTTAAGTACCTGATGTATGCGGAGGCTCTTGACTAGTTTCTCCAAGTTTGAAAGGTATGGAAAGGTGTGCCCTGATGTTTTTCATAATGCCCTAAGGTCTGCAACAAGTTTGTTATCACTTTGTATGTATTGAGGCCGACCAATGACTAGCTACACGTTACATTCAATATTGATCTGGATTCAACATCGACCTAATCAATGTTTCAAGATCTTGTGGAGGATATATATAGAAGACATAATTCATTTGAAATGTAATTAAAGTGAATGTGAATACAACAGACCAGAAGTAAATATATGAAATGCACAAAATCAGTTTGAAGAAAAGTATTGAGCAAGAGTAGCAGACTGCACCATCAACATACAACAAATGTGTTCTTCATAGCAGTCCTTATATCTGTATCATCATCATTATAAATTCAATAAGAAATGAGATGAGCTTTCAAGGAGTGGTAACTACCTTGGGTAGTAGCCCTAAATCAAATTTGTAATCAGGGAGTAGTTGTTTCCTTGTGCAATGAGCATAATATATTGTAAGCTGATCCTCACCGTGGTTTTTCCCTGTTTTAGGGTTTTTCACGTAAAAATACTGGTGTTATGTGTTGAGTCTTGAATTGCATGTTTTATTTTATGTTCTCAAAGTTATTTAGTTTTATTAGGAAGTGTTTGCTTAAAGTTTTTATGTATGCTGATTCACCCCCCCTCTTAGCATCCTATCATGTTCAACAATCTCATTCCATAATGAATACTTAATAATCTATTCATAAAATTTTATTTATGATTCCTATATAACATTTGAAGCCTAAATGTGTAATATTTGGGAATAGTAATAAGTTGTTGAATAATATTGGATATATTGATATATTACATTTTAGTTGTACCATCCTTGTGACAAAAGGAGACATAATCGTTCCTGATAGAAGAATGTGATTAAAAATGTAATAACATGCATTTTTTCATGCATGCTTTTATGATCTCAAGGCTAGAAACTAATATATAATCGTTAGGACCAAGTTAGGAAGTGAGCAAGAGATAATAAAATAATTTATCTATAAGAAGTTCTAATTAGTCAAGTCTACACACTCTTGATTATTCTTCTTATGTACCCATTAACCAATAATGATGGACCTTACTTAGAGAGATTGGAAGTTTTTAATGGCATCATCTATTAAGTGTTTAACTAGTTTATATTCCAATATATTTCAATATGTGATTTACTTTTCTTTAGGGGTAAGATAATTGAACCATCATTGTGATAATAAGTAGTATGGGTTGGGTTGATTATTTCCAAATCAATAAACACCTAAGTTTTTCATTAATCAGAGGTGATTATTACAGGTCACATAATTCACTTGGAATGGATGCTAACTATTGTATTGTACTTGCTATGGTTATGAACACCTTCTAAGCATTGATTTTGGTAAGGCTAAATTTATGGTTTTGGATTAGAGTCTTCTTGTTGAAAATATTTTAGTCATTAGAAAAATATTGACAACTCATAGATGTGTTGAGTTTAAGTTAGAACTACTAATTTTGTTTCTTGTGTAGCAATGAATAGTAGCTTATGCATCGAAGTTATACACTTACTTTTAAAGGTATATATGTGACATATTGGAATGATTGTGCAGATTATAGTGTTTTATGAGTATGTTTTTCTTGCAACCCCCTTATAGGGATTAGACAAGGGTTATGTTTAAACCCAATTCCAAGAAAACTCTACAGGTCTGCTATACCTTTTGAATTATATACTTGTAAGGAAAGTAGAGGTGTGGAATACAGCTTCCCTAATGTTAATTTTAAGGGGATAATCCAACCAGGTAACTTTCAAAACAAACGCAATAGATGAATACACCAGAAAAATAGAATAGACAAAATAAGACAACACAAACTCCAGTATTACGTGGGAAAACCCTTTTGGGTAAAAAACCCACCACCACAATAGAACAATCTTTATTACAGTAAACTGAATATACAATAAAGATCCCCAGCTCTAATCTTTAGGTATCGGTACTATAACAATCATACAAAGCCGTTTATTACATCTGCACATCTACAGAATAAATTGTATAATTCGAATAGTTTCATTGAATCATGACGAGCTCACCAAATCTGTATATAAACCACAGTCTTCAAGAGCAAGAAACTATTTTTACTTCTGCCCTAACTGCTCGTTTCAACTGACTCAACAGCGCTGTCATAACCATCACGTAACTGCCTTCTGACAGTTCACATTCCAGTGAGATGATTAGTCCCACATGCACCAGGTCGCAGACTTCTCCGTAGTTTATATGGCTAATGACTTGATTATACTATCGTCGATAATTTTATTGCTGATGATACCAAACCAAAGACCCATCAGCCTAAGCCGCTCCATCGGTGATCGGATTGCTTCCTTCACCGATAACACATAGTCTCCGCCATCCCCAAGTTTACCACCCTTCATCGGAGTGACCTCTGCCATCAGCCCAAACACTTTAGATTGTGCCGATGAAGGTTCTCACGCCGATGCCCAATGCTTTGCCAACATCCATCGAGGTGACCATTCACATCGGAGTGACTACCAAGATCTCGATCGATGGCCAACCTTATGCCAATAGACATAAGTCATCAGTGAAACCATGCATATCGGCCACAGGCTTCTCACTCTCGCCAATAGTGAAAGTCTAGCTGATAGCTTACTACTCTCGATGAGACCTTGCATATCGGTGTAAGACTTCGAACGCCTGCTGATAGTGAACATCATCTTGATGGTCACTATCATCGATGAAACACATACATGGATATGTCGATAGTGTCCAGTCAACCCGATGAGAATGAAGAATGTGATATGAGCAAAACCAATGATTAAATTAATGAGGTCCAAGCAGTAAATTGAGACATTAGGTCTCGTCAATCTCCCACTTGTCGAAGAGATTACTACTACCTCTTAATCCTCGCTCAGTTACAGAGAATTATGGGCCCGAAGACCCATTCCATCTGAACACCATTTGAACTTGGCCGTACTCACAGGTTTAGTTAAGGCATCAGCGACATTTTCCAAAGTGTCAACCTTTTCCAGCTTCACCTTCCTGTCTTCCACCATATCACAAACAAAGTGATATTAGACATCAATATGTTTTGTCCTAGCATGAAATGTAGGATTCTTCACCAAACATATAGCACTTTGACTGTCACAGTGAATTTGTATCTGCCCTGCATTAAAACCAACATTAGAACACAACCTCTTCAACCAAATAGATTCTTGGCATGCACGAGTAGCTGCCATGTACACTGCCTCTGTTGTGGACAAAGTGACTACAGCCTACCACTTGCTCATCCAACTGATAGCACCACCATTTAACGTGAATACATATCCACTGGTGGATCTTCTACTATCAATATCCCCTGCCCAATTAGAATCAACATATCCCTGAATGCTAATAGATCTCTGAGATCTAAATGAGTTTCCATGATAGCAAATAGCATAATCAGAAGTTCCCTTCAAATACCTCATAACTCTTTTCACAGCATCCCAATGTGATCTGCCTGGATTCGCCATAAAACGACTCAAAACTCCCACTGCTTGCGCAATGTCTGGTCTGGTATAGACCATTGCATACATTAAACTGCCAACAACACTTGCATAAGGCACTCTCTGCATGTCGTCAATTTCATTTGAAGATTCTGGACAATCTTCAACAGATAATTTCGTTCCCTGCAAAACTGGAACAACTAATTGTTTAGAATCAGACATATTGAACTTATCAAGAACATTGGTAATATACTTGCTCTGGCTGAGCCAAATCTTTCTCTTAGATCTATCCCTTTTGCTTTCCATTCCCAGAATGTACTTTGCTGCCCCCAGATTCTTCATTTCAAATTTCAAGGACAATTGAGCTTTTAAATCTGAGATCATCCCCTTACCATTGCCAATGAATAACATGTCATCCGCATACAGTGCAATTATAAGAATTCGATCACCATCAGTTTTATAATAAACACAGTGATCAGATTTAGATCTCACATATCCTAAAGATAGAACATACGTATCAAATTTTTGATACCACATTCTGGGAGATTTCTTCAAACCATAAAGAGACTTTTTAAGTTTACATACCAGATGTTCTTTACCTTTTTCCACAAAATGCTCTGGCTGGGACATATAAATTTCTTCTTCAAGATCCCCATGAAGAAATGCTGTTGTCACATCCATCTGCTCAATTTCAAAATCATATGCTGCTGCAAGTGACAACATAAATCTAATGGACGTCAGCTTAGCTATAGGAGAAAAGATTTCTCCATAATCAACACCTTCCTTTTGGGAATACCCCTTAGCAACCAGTCTTGCCTTGTACTTATCAATACTACCATCTGGACCATATTTCTTTTTAAATACCCACTTACAGCCCACAGGTTTTCTACCTTCAGGCAAGGGCACCAGATCCCAGGTTCCATTTTTTTCAATGATGACATTTCATTATCCATGGTTTCCAACCAAGAATCTGAATCAGATAAACTAATAGCTTCTTTCACAGTCCTAGGTTCATCAGTATCAGTAAGTAAAGCATAGGCACAACTTGAATCGAGTACTAAAAATCCATACCTATCTGGTTGTCTCCTTTCATGTGTAGACCTCCTCAATGGCTGAGGTGTAGGTTTAGGTTCTTGCTCTGGATCAAAATCTTCGGAGCTACTAGAACTCTCATTTGAATCATCTACACTTGGTGCTTGTTGTTCTTCTTTTACAGGGGTCAGGGGAATAGTAACAACACTCTTTTCTTTTTTTTCTTCTGTCTTCTCTGGCTGAGGAACAATAACCAAAGGTTTCAGCTCTCTGAAAATTACATTCCTGCTGTAAATTACTTTTTCAGTTTCAGGATTCCAAAGCTTGTACCCTTTAACACCGACTCCATAGCCAATAAAGATACATTTGACTGCTTTGTAATCCAACTTAGACCTTTTAACCTTAGGAATATGAGCATATGCCTCACAGCCAAAGACACGAAGATGTCTTAAAGAAGGTTTCTTTCTAGACCACGCTTCCATAGGCATCTTATCAACCAATGCCGAAGTAGGAGAACGATTCAGCAAGTAACAAGCTGTAGCAACTGCCTCAGCCTAGAACCTTTGTTCAAGACCAACATAACTCAACATACTTCTTGCTTTCTCCATCAGTGACCGATTCAACCTTTCAGCAACTCCATTTTGTTGTGGAGTATAAGGTGTAGTCTTATGCCTTTTTATACCATGATCTACACAATACTTATCAAAATTTGCATTGCAATATTCACCACTGTTATTTGTTCTCAAGCATTTTATTTTTCTACCAGTCTGGTTTTCCACAAGAGTTTTAAATTCTTTAAACCGACTGAACACTTCTGATTTATTTTTTTAAAAATATACAAATGCCCTCCTTGAATAATCATCAATAAACGATACGTAGTATCTTGATTTAGATAGAGAAGGAACATCAACTGGACCAAAAACATCAGAATGTACATAGTCCAGAACACCAGAAGATTTATGAGAACTAGAGTAAAAAGAAACATGGTTATGTTTTCCATATATACAATGTTCATAGAAATCAAACTCCAGATTACAATCAATCAGCCCATCTACCAGGGTTTTGTTCTTCAAGATTTTTAAACCTTTTTCACCTATGTGACCAAGTCTATGATGCCAGAGCATTGTTTTCTCTACAGGAAGTTTAACTTCCATAGAGTTTGCATCATGTGTTACAATAGTAGCTTTTTCAGATTTTACAGAGACACTATTACAGCACACTGGTTTAGCATCTAACCTATACAGAGTTCCAATGTGTTCACCCTTTGCCAGTACAATAGACCCTCTTGTCATTTTACAACCACCATTCACAAAATTAACTTGCACACCAACATCATTAAGCTTACTAACAGAAAGTAAATTTCGAGCCAGACCTGGTATGTGTAAAACTCCATTCATTCCCTTTATTCTACCATCCAGGAACTGGATTCTGACTCTTCCTCGGCCAACAATTTCTAGTGTCGAATCACTTGCCAGGAACACCTTCCCACCAGCATACGGTTCATACTTAGTGAACCATTCTCTTTGAGATGTCATATGAAAAGACGCTCCTGAATCCACCAACCATACATCTTCAGATGCAGGTGTTGCCAAGGCAGCAATGAAAGCATCAGCATCACTTTGAGAAGAATCGTTGTCAGAAGAGTTCTTCTTCTTCTTTTTCTCCTCTTTGCAGTCTCTTCTGATGTGTCCTTTTTGCCCACAATTCCAGCACTTCACCTTGGACTTAGTGCCAGGAGATTTTGATCTACCCTCTGACTTGGACTTTGACTTCTTGTCCTTCTTATTACCTTTTTCCTTTGATCTACCTCGAACAGATAGGGCCTCTTTGGCTGTCTCAGAAGATTTCCTCCGCATCTCTTCAGATAACAAAGAGGTAACAACTGCTTCAGTTGTAAACGTGGTTGTTGTACTTCCAATAGCCATCACAAGATGATCCCATTAGTCAAGTAAGGAACACAAAAGAAGCATACAGCGGTCTTCCTCTTCTATTTTTACACCTACAGACGTCAACTGTGCAACAATCAGATTAAATGTGTTCAGATGGTCTGCTACAGATGCACCTTCATCCATCTTCAGAGAATACAACTTCTTTCTGAGGAACAGTTTATTCACCAAGGACTTGCCCTGGTAAATATCTCCCAACTTCTTCCACAAATCTTTGGCTGACTTCTCTTCATGGACGTTCAATAGAACATAATCTGAAAGACTTAATCTTATCAGTCCTCTACCTTTTCTGTCAGCTAGGTCCCAATCTTCTTGTTTCATGCTTGTAGGTTTAACCCCAGACACAGCAATCCAAAGATCTCTGTCGACCAACAAATCTTCAGCCTTAATCTTCCACAACTCAAAGTTTGTGCCATTGAACTTTTCAATGTCTATTTTTCCTGATGTACTTGCCATCTTATTTAACAGAATAGACCTCTACAAAACTCCCACTTTCTGAACTAACACAAAAAACCCAACTTATCTCTGATACCACTTGTAAGGAAAGTAGAGGTGTGGAATACAACTTCCCTAATGTTAATTTTAAGGGGATAATCCAACTAGGTAACTTTCAAAACAAACGCAACATATGAATACACCAGAAAAATAGAATAGACAAAATAAGACAACACAAACTCCAGTATTACGTGGGAAAACCCTTTCGGGTAAAAAACCCACCACCATAATAGAACAATCTTTATTACAGTAAACTGAACATACAATAAAGATCCCCAGCTCTAATCTTCAGGTATTAGTACTATAACAATTATACAAAGCTGTTTATTACATCTGCACATCTACAGAATAAACTGTATAATTCGAATGGTTTCATTGAATCATGACAAGCTCACCAAATCTATATATAAACCATAGTCTTCAAGAGAAAGAAACTATTTTTACTTCTGCCCTAACTGCTCATTTCAACTGACTAAGCAGCGCTGTCACAACCGTCGCGTAACTGGCTTCTGATAGTTCACATTCCAGTGAGATGATTAGTCCTACATGCACCAGGTCACAGACTTCTCTGCAGTTTATATGGCCAATGACTCGATTATACTATCGTCGACAATTTTGTTGCCGACGATACCAAACCAAAGACCCATCGGCCTAAGCCGCTCCATTGGTGATCGGATTGCTTCCTTCACCAATAACACATAGTCTCCGCGATCCCCAAGTTCACTGCCCTTCATCAGAGCGACCTCTGCCATCGGCCCAAACACTTTAGACTGCGTCGATGAAGGTTCTCATGCCGATGGGGTGACCATTCACATCGAAGCGACTACCAAGATCTCGGTCGATGGCCAACCTTATGCTGATAGACATAAGTCATCAATGAAACCATGCATATTGGCACAGGCTTCTCACTCTCGCCGATAGCTTACTACTCTCGATGAGACCTTGTAGATCGGTGTAAGACTTTGAACGCCCGCCGATAGTGAACGTCATCCCGATGGTCACTATGATTGGTGAAACACATACATGGATATGCCGATAGTGTCCAGTCAACCCGATGAGAACGAAGAATGTGATATGAGCAAAACCAATGATTAAATTAATGAGGTCCAAGCAGTAAATTGAGACATTAGGTCTCTTCAATACTTCTTGTATATGAAAGTCTTGAATTGTAAACTTTTAGTGACTATGCAACTAAACTAAATTCATTCTTATTTTGTAATTTTATTTCTTTGAGCACTTGGGTAAGGTCACTAGCATGACAAGTCTATTTTCCTTAGAAATGGATTGACTTTTGCAAGGAACTAGTGGGATGTGGGCAATATATTTATAAAGATTATTTTCAAAGGTCTAATCTTGGATCAAAGAGTGGTATGTGTTACTCATCCTTGGTCCTCTTGAGAATAATGGTTTCATAAACCTAAAGGGTTAAGAAGTAATGTTTGAATAAGTATTACTAAGTAATAGCCATCAAACTTTATTGAGAATTATACTCTACTTCGAGTGTGGAGAAAATTAGATTGTGGAGCTCATTTAAGGGAATTAGTGAAAAGGGACAATTGAAGCAATTATGTAACTAATAATATTAAGAGATAGGATAGTACGATTATACTTATCTTATAGTCTAAGATAGATTATTGAAATCTAATTGAATAAAAAGGAAATGTTTAATTTTTAACAAGACTAAAAAGGCAAATTGACTTGTTGCGCATAAAGGCCATAATAAATTGTAAATTTGCTAATAACTGAGAAATTAAGGATAAACATGAAAATTGGGGTAGATTATTATATATTAAAGTAATAGGATAAAGAACTCTCAAAATTAGATAAAATAAAACAACTTAAAGGACTTATGTTTTAACTACTTAGGTGAATTTACCTTGTGGGATATAAAAGGAGTTATGATTCCTTAATGATAGCTAAATACAAGCTAGATTCCAACCAAACTGACTAAGGTAAGGTAATACCATATATAGGATACCATTTAATTTGGTTCCATTCCTCTTTACATTAGTGTAGTGCTAAGAAATATGTTTTATACCTTTCCACTTAGGGCATAAGGGTGGCTCAAAGTCTTAATCTCAACTTAAGATGATTGTCAAACTTATATGATAGAGCAAATGTATGAGTCAAAGGACATGGACTAAAGAATGTTTAATTACTGATCCTATGAGGAATGCAATTATAATCATGCATTTTATTACCTTAGTGCATGCATGCTAACTTATTAAGAATTATATTAGAAGTCATGCAAAATAAAATTTCAATCTAATTTTTATGGGCCATTACAAAAATTCTTTGCATTGGAGAAAAGGTTGGGATTTTAAACAAATTCATCCAGTTTTATTATTCAAACAATATTAAAAAATTTACATAATTTAAATATTTTCATTTCTATCATGTTAAAAAATATATTATATAGAATATTTAATCTCATTTATATTTTATCCATATAGAAATGAATGACTAATATTATAGGGTAAAAGCACAAAGTAGTGTCACACTTTGAGCTAATAGAATAATTTCGATCGAGTGGGTTTAGGTCGAGTAGTATTCAGTTGAGTAGGATTCGATCGAATCAACTCGGCACCAATGTGGCGTGTATTTGGCGCCAATGTGGTTGCATTTATTCAGTCAAGTGGTTATGGGCCGAGTACCTTTCGATCGAATCCATCAACCATAAAAAAGTAAAAAAACAAAGCTGTGTCAGTCATTTGTTGCATTTTCAGTCGAGTGGGTCGCGAGTGGATGTGACTCTACCAAATACCTGGAACCTACAAAGCCTGCGTAAGACTCTTTTTGTTCTCATAACTGTACATGTTGCGTTCTTAGTTTACGACTTTTTTTGCTTTGTTTTGCACTACGTTTATTTCAGTTATTATCATGGTTGCATTTGTTTATTTTGTAAATTTGAATGATATTTACATGTTAGGGTTTTTATTGTTTTTGTGAAGCACCACTGTCTATGTGCTTGTGAACAGATTTTTCTGTTTTAATTAAATTTATTTAAAACCCTAGTCGGGCCATGATGATGGCACATTTTTTCACAGTAAAACAGTAAACACTGATAGACATCTGATTTCCACAGTCCATAATTAGGGCAAAGTAAAACACAATTTATATTGGAATGGAAATTGTTTTTGAAACCCTAGCCGGGCCATGATTAGGGAAGAGTTTTCTTCACGTTAGAACCTTGTTTTTCCTTTCAACATTTTAATGTGCTCTGCATTCAAGTTGAGTTTTAGAATATAGAACTCCATTCTTATATTTCTTAGGATCCACAATAATGTGTAGCATTTCCTTCTCTCTACATATGTTGACATTCTCACCATGCAATGAGATGGTGGCAAATGATATATCCATCTATATTTTGCTTGAAATAGATGCAACCCAATTTTGTGACAAAAACATTACCCATAGAGAAATGAACTATAATGGTTCCCATTAGAATGGATTTGCATGGATATGTAGCCAATTGATTGAAGCTCAACACTATTGATAATGCCAATAACATGTACATCTCTTGAAACCATTGCAAACAATTTCCCATAAGACTTAGAGATCTTGAGGCATAGTTCATTTACAATTTCAAGACACATTTAACATTACTAGAAGCACCATAGTGAAACATGCAATAGTGTACTAGTCATCCACTAGTTAGAAAAGAAGTAAAGAAAGGGTCTATGTTTATTTGAACCTCCACAAATGATGTGCTTAGGTAATCTCAATGTTTTCTTGTGCATTTACATTAACTAGGGGTCACTAGAATAGCTATTCGATTTAGGAATCCTAGGCAATGTAACTTCAACATGAATGTTAAAAGAAACTTACAGCATTTATTTGCAACGTGTCATGGACATTGTCAAAATTTCTTGTCTGATTAGAAAGAAATTGCAATACAGATGTTAGAATGGACCCAATGGAACCTCAGCCATTGAAAATGCAATCCTGCGTGTTTTGTAAGTTTGTGTAGATTTCTAAACTTCCATGACCTGTGATTCAACGATCTCTTACTGAACATCCTTTGACTTTGAGAAAACTATTAATGATTAAATTTTTGTTTTGATCTCAAATAATTTACTTAGACGCCAGTCTATCTATCCATTCATTTCACATAAAAATGATAAATAATAACTTTATTTTAAATTAATTTGTTCTTGACTTCAACCTTTATTAAATATTTTTATAGTATTTTTGAACTACATAAACAAATTTTAGTATTTAACTTGCTAATAATAATAGGACTAATGATTTTAAAGAGTTGACCTTTCAATTGCTTAAATGTAAGATGAGTCATTTGAGTCACTTTAGCTTAGTCTTTTTATAGTTTTTCCTACACGGAATTGGAAGAATCTAGCATTGATTGATTGCAATTCCTAACCAACTGGGGATAAATTTTCTTGCAGTGAGGGAATGGTCAAGTACACTAATGCTCTAATTTTATGTTTAGGAATCCTAAACAACTCAATTAGTGGAAATTCTATCATTATTTGATCTAGAGGATACATTATATCAATCAGGACATGTAAGTAGGAAATAGACTTGATTTAGATATTATGATAGAGTGTGCATCTAGTACATATTGCAACACTTGATTTTTTTCCCTAATTTCCTTTTGTTTGCATAAGGAGTTCATATTTACTCATACCCATTTTCTCTTGTTGAACTTGTTTCTTCACTCATAGACATTTGCATTTGCACTATTATGTTTTGAAGGATCAACATTAGTTGAAGGGACTTGTTCTTTCTTAGTATTTCCACATGTATCTTTTGCATTAAATGATTTTTTGATTTAGGGTTCTTTTATTTTCTTGAGTCTTTATTTGTGCAATATTTATTTCAACCTCTACATTAGCTTTATTTTTTCCTTTATCATCATTAGGATTACAAGTATATGATTTAACAACAACCTTTGAGTTGGGAGAAATGCCTATTTGCCTATTTCTAAAATAATAGTCACTTCAAACTTGTACAACCATGACTTGTGCTAAAGCCTACATAATATCTTTAGATAAAGGTCATGCCCTTTTGCATCTCTATTTCATGAGATCCTTGAGATGGAGATTGTCATGTCTAGGTATTTTATATTGGTTGTAATAACTGATATGATCATACTCATTGATTTTTTCATTAGCAAAACAAGCATCATATTCACTTTGGTCAAACTTTTCAACATAATCACATGTATATGCCTCCTCATAATTTTTAGGTTCATACTCTTATTCATAAAGTTCTTAATCCCTTGCTTCTTCCTTCTCTAAAATTATTGTGGCTATTGCACATTTAGTGGAGTCATGTAGCATATGAAAAAGTTCACACTAATTCACCTCTTTTTACATATTGATATCATCCTTTCTCAATGTGTTAGGAGTATCTCTTTCATGTACTCAACGATTTCATTTTCTTTGTGCTAATTATTTTCCATGTGGAATAGGTTTCTTAGACCAATCATGTGGTGCATATTCTTACCCAACTTGGATATTAGAGATCTAGGTGTAGTGTATCTTCTTACTCACCTTGGATATGAAAGATCTAGTTGTAGTATGTCTCCAAGATTCACCTTTAGATATTGGAGATATAAGGTGGATAACCACGCCATGCAAGCCTTAGACTACCATTGTAATCCTTCCTTTTGGAATCATATATGATTCATCATGTGTTAATAAAACCATGACCAAGTGTGTTTCTTCATTTCCACTTGAGTGATTGTATTTTGTGTATGCTATTCATAGCTCATTCCCATAGTCAAGAGGGGTGGGCCTTTGGGTTCAACATGTTGAGTGACAGACTCACCATTGTTGGTTTATAGAATGGAGTCATGATGATTAATTGTGGAGCTTGAAGATCTCATTAGAGCTACGGAGGTCTCACTTACAACTTGGAAGAATTTTGCAGCTTTCATTTATTAATTTTTGAATTTTTTATTGAGAAAAGTTGTAAAATGGTAATTATTGTTCTTACGGAATTGGGGGTCTATATGTACTACATGAATTATTTGGTTGTGCACATGAATGAAAGGCATCAATCAGTAAAATCTATGAAGACTAGGGTATATATCTGCAGTCCTGCAACAATGGCATATTTGAGTCAATTCTTGTAGGGATTTATCAGAATGCATTCCAATATGTGCTTTTTGATGTATTGAATATCATGGTGAGTCTTCGAGCAATAATGTTATATTGGACAAGTTGCTCAATGCTCAAATTAATGATGAATTCTACAACAATTTTCCATGTAAACAACCTTGTTTAAAGAATGTAAATAGTTAGCCAAGATGGGAAACCATATGTAACAACTAGATCTCTCTATATATAGGCCTTGTTTAATTTTTTTTGCCTTGCTTTGCTATTGTTGAATCTTATCTATGCATGAAGAATATTGAAGTCTTCTGCCTTGATTGAAAGTACCGTTATTTTTTACATCCAGATGTGAACTTTTGTAGATCTGTGATGGGCAGTAATTTCCTAGAGCTCTTCATGTTGGCTGTAATAGTTAGTGTTTTCATGGATGATACTAATAGCCCTATTCAATACATGCTAATAGCTGTATATATTCCTATTTGAAAATGCCTCGAAATGTCCATAAACAAAAGAACCAAGTTAAATAACTGTCAGGGATGCTGACGAATGACTGTATAAGAAATTCTTTATTTAAATGAATGAGATGCCTAGTTTGGTATTTAGTTTCTATTTGTATCAACAACTCTTATACTTTGCTTAATATTCCTTTGAGAGCTTCTATGTTTGTCCTTTCTGCTTTCCAGGTCTTGCGAGACATTTTCAATTTTATCAAATTTGCCACATATTTATGTTTTGTGCTTCATATCTGAACTTTCACCTTGGGTTGCCATAAGCTACCGCTTTCATGAAGCAATATTATCTTGCACGCTTCCAGTATTTATCAACCATTATATACTTATGAAAAGTTGAATCTTGTAAATTGTCCAAGATTATCTTTGAATCCTTTTCCTTTGCATGCAAATCTAAACTTTGTGTTTATTTAGATGATCTACATGTTGCATTTTTATATTTTTGTATGCTTAAAAGAAAAATGCTTGTACACATTTAATTTTTTTGTTTTAATTAAATGCAAATCTCTTTACATAGTTTTATCTAGAGATATGGCTGATGATTAGGGATCTCATCATTCCACGCAGTCTCAGCGCGAAGCTGAGGCTAGGAATAATTTTTACAATGATAGCATTTCTAGATTAGATAATGCTTTGAAATGTTTGGATCAAACTATACAGAACCCCCAAAATTTGGCTAATAGAGATAGATTAGTTAATATTCGGTGCGAGATTAGACATATGATTGAGACAATAAAATCATACAATCCATATGATGATATTAGTAGTGAGGAGTTTTATGGGTCCCTTGCTAGGACTATTACTAGCACTGAGAATATCAAAACTATTTCTGATAGAGTTTCATTACATAATGTGCATAATATGTTCCCTTTTTATACTGGGAAAGACAAAGTTAGAGGTTATGCTGTTACCAGGTGTACAGATCCACTAGTTGGTCCATTTATATATCCTAGATTTTTGGTAGCTAATCATAGATGGCCTCATAATGACGAGTTGCCACTATATTTTTGCAAACAATTATATGCTGAGTTTCATTTAGGATTATCTTTGGATTACACATCTATGCCTGCACAGGATGGATAGGGCAAGGGGAGGTTTGCTGATAAACCTCAATTTAGACGTCCAGATTTGTCACCGCCTGAAAATAAGAGGGCATTAGTTGGTCCAAACCTTTTGGTTCTTCAAAAACATTTGGAATTAGTAGCAGCAGGAGATGCAGTAATCGCACCAACTAGATCCAGGCTTTTTGACAAGATGACCACCATTGCTACTCAAGTTGATCAGATGTCATCTGATCGTGTAGGGAGATACTTACTACGTCCACGGATTGGCCTTCCTCCCACTGAGGCTACATCTGTGAATTATGACCCCTACATTCGTGCAGATCTGCCATCCCCATCAGACGTGACCCATATGAGTGGCACCATTGTACGTAATGTTGATTCAGCTTCCATTCTTGATTTACTATCAGCATACCAGTTTATCAGTGATGAGTATGGTATTCCTTTGGATACTGTATTGACTCATATTAGACAACATACTAGTAGACAGTTAGGTCAGGGTGAGGCAGCTTCAGAGGACCAGAATATTCCAGATCAGCCTACAACCCCCACACAGCATCAGGGTGCACCTAATGTACATGGCACATATAGCACACTTCTTTTTGGAACTGGTCCTTTACCTTCAGATGTAGGTGTTCCTAATTTTACCATTCATTCATCTAAGATTAGTGGGATTGGTAGAGTGCTCCAGGATGTGTAGGTACTTGAATAATTTCCATATTTTGCGTTCTACAAATTCACATATGTATATATTAAATAAACTTGACTTAAAAGTAGCTCTCACTATTCATTGAAATCTTGTATTTGAAAATTTATAGCAACAAGGGGATAATTTGTCGCGCTTCAGAGATCTAGAGCATGCATAGGATCCCATGCATGATACATTTGAGGTACATTTATAATATATATATAAATTACATGATAAATTCACACATGTTGAAAGTACAAAACTTTAAGATGATTTTACATATATATACACATGTACATTAAATTAAATTATGTACTTCCTTGTGCAGGGAGGTGCATCAGGTCATGGATCAGCTTTCGGAGAGAGATCGAGGCATGGATTCACACATGGATCAGGATCCAGAGAGAGATCGAGATGTAGATCCACACATGGATCGGCAGATTGATCTAGATCTTATTATGTTTGACATTATCCAGTTTGACATTTGACATTATGGTTTGACATTTTATATTATGGTTTGACATTGGACATTATGGTTTGACATTTTATATTATGGTTTGAACATTATATACTCTAATTAGACATCACTACACTAGGATTTGAATAAATAATAAATTTGATTCATGAGCAAATCATAAATGATTCTTGTTTAATCCTTGCATGCCAAGAAATACATTAGATTTAAATAAATAATTGGAAAAGATAAAATTATTGTTCTAAAAGTAGTTAACAAATCTCTTTCTCAATAATTGTTATGTGCTTTGTGATTCCAATTCATGTCTTTTGCAAATTTGGTTCATGTTTGTGGCTCATAGCTAGCCTTGTAAGACATTCATTGTATTTTGATCATAGGGATTAAATATCACTAGAAATAGGAATTTGTAATATCTAAAATGCTAAAAAATGTAAAATGGATGATATATGCTTCCAAATTAGAGCAGACATTCATTTACTTATTTGTAATTAATAGAGGCCAATGTTTTATAATAGATATTACAAATAGGAATTTTTTTAATATGGTAAATGCACTATATTTTAATGTTTTATTAACAAATTTTGGATGTAGATTAAACCCTAAAATGTTAATATGAAACCATAAAAAGTCAAATTGAAAGGTCCTAATATATAAATTTGAAACTCTAATACATGAATTTTAAAACCCTAAAAAATCTATTTGAAACACTATTTACATCTATTTTGAAACCCTAAAATGTGGATGTCAAACCACGATAACATTTTAATTGTGTATTCTTAAGTATGAGAATAGATTTATGATTATCTTTAAGTAGGGCTTGAAATTATGGTTTTGGGAGCTTTCTAGAAAGAGATTTTATAAAAGATAAGAAATTAATAGAACACATAGTGATATACATAGTTTTGGTATACATAGTGATATACCTCTTTATCCCTTCACCCCATTAATATAGATCTATTCTCAATATACTTGTGACCTTCTATGTTAGGCATATGCATGTGTTTTCTATGGATTTTTTGTTTCATTGTGTCTTATCTTTTATATCCTTCATTAAGTTGGTTAGTGCCTACGCTCCTATGTTATAGATACAAGTGATAGTTACGCATACTTTCCATAAGGATTTTGTTGATGAGTCAAGTCCCTTAATATTGTTCCCATTATCTTGGTGTTGAGTGCCAACTCTAGAAGAATGGAGTAGTAGCTCTAAGAGCCAACATACTTGTTTTTCACCATTTTAAAAACTCATATTTCTATTCTTGAACTGCACATTATCAAATTTATAGAAAAATAAAATGATCAACAAGAAGTGCTAGGTAGTGATTAGCCATTGTCATTTCTAATAGTTTCAAAGTCAATACAAAAGGTAGATCCCTTAATACTCATCTCAACTTTTTATAGGATGCCAAGGGATTGCTCTTGTGTCTTATTGGGGCCATGAATAATAATACATGGGGGGAAGGTTGTAAGGTAGGACAAGCCACGGGGATTGAAGAATCCTTTGGTACCACATTTAGCTTTGAACTAGTGTAATGACCACATTACACAATTGATATCTATTCATTATCATAGTTATCAATAATTTTGTTTCATAAAATGGGTGTATGTGTCAAACATCACACTATAGAGTGATATATAATTTTGTATCATAGTCGTCTTATTTGCATTGTTGTCTATATAAAAGTACCAATCTTTCTAGTAGTGTGAAGTTTTGAGGAAGTCATTCCTAATTTTTAGTAATAATAAAATGGCATATGCAACCTTAGGCTCCTCCTCCTCCATGGATCATGATGTATCTAACTCCTATTTGGTTCCATGGAACACTGTTATATCTTCCTAATAGAGTTATCACCTTTGTGTAAGATCTATCCATGTGACCTTTTCTTAAATAGACTTGGTCTTCTCATAGTTCCCTAATAGAGTCATCATCTTTGTGCAAGATCTATCCATGGGACCTTCTTTTCAGTAAGATTGATCTTCTCTTGTGGTGAGAAATTTTTCACTTGTTCTTACTCTGCATAATAGGACAATTAGTAGCAATGTGGCTCTTACTCTGCCAATCCATACGTTACAACTCCTTTTTTGTTTGATGCACTAGGAAGTTACTCCATTTGTGCAACTATTACTCCCATCTTTAGATCTTCAAAGTGATCAACTAATGAACAATTGATATGGGTTAGGCTCACTGATAAGTTCTAAGAATAAGCTTGTCTCAAGGGAATCCTTCTAATTGGGGATTGGTCATTGCACTAGTTTACACCTAATATGGAGAATAAGGACCCCAATAATCCATTCCCTCTATAGTGACACATCAATTGGGTGTGGTATTTTGGCAATCAAATTATTGAAACATTGATAATAGTTTTAGACATTCCATAGGAATTTCTTAGATAGTCTTTAGTGTAGCCATATTTTGATGTGCAAATTCAAGATAATTGAATTCTTGAAGGAACAAATTTCTAACTTCTACTACATCCTTCATACCTATAGGATCAAATTTTAGGTACCACTCTTTCACATATCCTCCAAATATTATTACAAACAATCAAATCTAGTGCATTGGGTAAGTAACATTGTGGCTCTCCATATGATTTCACATGCTTGCCAAAGGTGCATTACATTCTCATATCCATTAAAAGTGTGCACATTGAGCTATGTGGGATCACAAATAATAATAAGTGGTGGGTTATTTATGTTCACTTGCTTCCAAGTTATCCTCTAGTGGATTTTCCCTTACAATATTTGTTCCCTTCTAGCTATGTCTAGTATTCTTGTTTTCTTGGATTTTTTATTGTACATATATTTTCATAGTTGGGTTGGGAATGGAAATTTTAGGGTCTATTTTTACTTTTTAACTTTCTAGAAAATGAGTTATTTTTGTATTCAATGAGTTTATCTCTTGTTTGAAAGTTACATGACTAGTTTGGTATACTGGTTTTCTAGTGAGATATAAATTGGAACTTAATCCCATGCTACTAATTAGAGTAGATGTATGCATTTACTTAGCCTTGTAATGTACTTATTTGTAATATCTATTATAGTGCATTTACCATATTACAAATTCCTATTTTTCATTTTTTACATGTCTAAATTATATCTAAAATGATAATAAATACATGATAACAATTGAATCATGTGCAATGTACTACTCCAAAAGAAAGAAAATGTGAAGCAAAGGCCATCCATTACAAACTCAATAAAATTCCATTCACTTGTATAGACACAATTACATTGAATTTGGATACTTAGATAAAAGAAATATCTAAGTATAACAATATATATATCACTAACATTAATTTATTAAAGACTAAAATTAAAGGTAAGATGATTTCCTTGCTTGAGTTATGTATGAATTAAATAATAAGTTAGAAAAGCTAATATTTCATTAATAGATATTTTCTAAGTAAAATGTATGAATAAAAAAAGAGTAAATTTAATTTATTATCACTAAAAAATTATTACTTCTAAAATATTATTAACTAAGATTTATTTCTATTTGATTAAATTTATGAAGTAAAAGTGAAATTATACTTGGATTAAAACGAAAGAGAATTTTAGTAAGATGCTAAATTACACAAGTTTGAAGATTGAACTATCCTTTGGCTAATTGTACAAGCTATTTAACTAAATTAGTCTTGAGATTGAATGAAATTATTTGAATTCAACATAAAATAAATTGTCATAGAAAATATAGACATGTACAAAAATAGCTTAAAGTTCTTGGTACATATAATCTGGATCCTCTCTATCTTTTATTATCTCTAAAATCCTTTCATGATCTTCAATAGGCAACCTCCACTTTTGTTTGGCACGTCCTCTTTTTGGTAAAGTTTCAAGATTTATTCGTCTTACTATAACTAAGTGACTATAATGCAAAACCTTTTGACTTGGCATATAATCAATAAATATAATACCATTTGTATCTATCTTTCTTTGTTGATAGTATGTGCCTTTAACAACCACTGATCCGGTTGGATACTCTTGTCCATCACCATCTGTCATTGATTCTGACAATTTACATTTTGGTTGCGTACATCTTAGTAGATAGTAATCTACACCTTCTATATTGTCAGGATCTGCAAGAACAACAAAAATATCTCCTGTACACACCATGTAGTACAAGTTAAAATTCAATTTAAAAATTTAAAAAAAGATAAATCAAATGTACAAGTTAAAATTCAATGTAAAAATTTAAAAAATTTACCTGTAACAACTAAATCTGATACACGTCATAATCAGTTGAATACAAAGGATTATAGACATCTACAATGTCATTATTTTCAAAAGGGTCCGACATGGCCACTAATTGTTTTATTTCCCATTCTGAAACATACCCATCTCTAATATTCTCACATTGTAGAGTATTTGCATTGTTCTTAATGCAATCAGCACAAAAACATGATTTTTCTCACACTTGAATTACAGGAGGCCTGCTATGTCCTATTGTCATGATTTGATGCAAACTTCTAATACCACTAATTGTTTGACAATTAGTAAGAGTTGATCGATCAATATCTGTTTAAATTTCAATCATCCAATTAAAAAGTGTATAAAATTAAAAATTCAATTCATGTACACACATTGAAATTCAAAACAAAATATTTATGTACCTTTAATTTCCCAAAAATAGTGTGTGTTGTATATTGAGTCACAGATGACAAAATGACTTTTGCACCATTCAACAATTTCATTTGCATTCCTTATGGCATTACCTGCAAGTTCATGTTGGTGAAATGTCAGTTTAAGCTTGGTTTTCTAGTTGAAAGGAAAAGACAATCTCAAAAAATATAATTAGATTTTTTAAAAAATCCAACAAGAGAAATATTGAAAATCTGCAACATTGGATATATATCAAAACCATTAAATTGCATAATGGCTTAAGCTTCCACTTCTCAACACATGCAATATATTGAGATCTACACTTTTTTCTTAACAGGTTTAAATTTATTTAAAATATATTTAAGAATTTAAATTTGTATTCCATATTGTATTACCTACAAGTTCATGTTATCGAAGTGCACGCTTCACACATGCTCCAGCTCCATCATGCTCTCCTTTTCCATGTCCACTCTCATAGAAATTTCACAAAAATTGAATGTTCCATTTAATATGTTGTTGGCTTAACCAATTAAAAGCTTTTGCAGACTTAAATTGTCCTGTGAAGTTACTTCAAATTTAAAACTAAAATAAAATTAAAAAAAAAACTATATACATCAAGGTACAACATATTTAAGTAACTGAATAATTCAAGTCTACAAGTTAATTACACAAATAAATATAATATTATTTTAAAAAATAATTAAATCAACACTTACCAGCACATCCATCAGACCATATCCAATGTTGTGAAGCATCTATTTGACGTCGTCTTAGATCTTCAAAAAACATTGCAAAACATTGGGCTACATAGCTTCTATCATGACCTGTATCATCACTGATATAAAAGTGCACCTCTTTGATGATAATTCGTTCATCTTTGCTACTTTGTACACCATCCACATGTTCTTCAGCGTGCCTATAACAAACTTGTACAAATATTACAACTTGCTCTGAATGATAATATTGACTTTGAATCTCACTTTGAGGACTAAATGTATAGTTCTCAGAGAAATCAACAATAAACAGAATACAACCTGGTGGAAAGTAATTCTTTGAGTCACGAAATTGCTTAGCTTGCCATCTAGCATCATGACAATGTTCAATATGTGGATATATGATATTGCAAATTTTTTTCATAAACTCATTGCTTGACAATTCACTCTCTTTGAGAATAATTTTTCTGCTCTCAACTCTTGACTTTGTTGAGTACTTCTCATATTCAAATCTCTTCCACATAACTTGCATCGAATGATCAATATTGTCAACCTGTACAAGATTCTTCAAATTTCCACAATCATTACATATATTTTTTATACACTGCACTTTGAATTCATCTGAATCTTCTGATTTTTCGCATAGAAGAGTTTTCACAAATTGTGTTGTACTTCCAGGGATGACTATATTTGGATTAATTACTGCCATAGCTTTTTTATATGACTATAGGTGTAGATGAAATTCAACATGATTTTGACAACAACAAGTCTCATGTACCTTATTTATACGTACAAAACTTGGTCTAGACTCTCAAACATCCTTTGACAAATCTTCACATCTGAAAATTCTTGCTTGAATGCTTCAAAAAGTTCACTTTGTGTTGTATCTATAAAATGTTTGGGATGTGAAATTTTTGTACCATCTTCACCTTTTATCTGTATAGTGTCCCTTCTATTGGAAGAAACACGAGAGTGGCTGGTCCAATATTCAATCACCTGTTCCTTTACATCTTCTGAGATTCTATCGGGGAACCCTGCAAATATTTACCCAATTTTTCTCAACATTTCCATCCAATCTATTTCTCCTTGCAATATATCTTTGAACAGTTCTCCTAGAAACATTGAGTAATTGGGAAATTGCTTTAACTTGTCTTCTATGTGATAATTTCTTCCTAGAAATTACAGTCATTAATGCTCTACGTGCAGCACTTAAATCAATAGCTCGACTCTTGCTTTCAATGGAATTCAATGCTTCTTGTAGGTTTTCAACTATTGTTTGATTTAATGAACCTGATGACTTTTTCTTATTATCAACCCCTAACAACTCCAAAACAGGGGTCATCTCTTTCTTCCTAAATAACTTTGCGAATAATTGCGCTCTTCCAATTATAGACTTATTTTCAAAAAAATTGTCCCATATTTTTTTAGAGTGTAATTTTACTGTGCTTTCAGGTACCATATCTTCAGATAAAATATTTTTGAAAAGAGAATCCTTATCCATCTCCATTAGATTTTCCATACCAAGGAAAAAATTTCTATCACCACCTTCAATTTGTTCTCATACATGTACTCCTTGGTCATCAACAATTTCCATGGGTTGTTCTTGAGTAGATGTTCCTTCATCGACATTTGTAGTATCTCTTCTTCGATCATACAACCTTTTTCTTGTCTTTTTATTGCCCATCACAAATTGATCAAATTTGAATTCACCTGCATGCAAAAATAACACATGTACAAACACTTTAACCTCTATTTTTTGAAGATCTAGGTCTACATTCAATAAATCAATGGTTTTAATCAATTACACATTTTAGAGCATGATACCTGAGAATACAACTCTGCCTCTGTTGAAATCAGTGGTTCTTTTTTCTCCAAATTTCTATAATTTAATAATTTAAAAAAACCCCCAAAGAGTTAAAAAAGCCAAAAAAGGCATTAAAAAAACACTTTCAGATCATTGTGTTTTTGAATATGAATTTGCCCTTGTTCAAATTAGTGGTTCTTTTTTTCCAAATTTTTATAATTTATTCATTTAAAAAAGCTAAAAAAAAAATTGAAAAAACTAAAAAAAGGCATTAAACAAATGCTTTCACATCATTGTATTTTTCAAGATGACTCTTTTCTTCGAAATCCTTTTTTTTTTAAATTTTATTGTAATTCATTAATTAAAAAACAATAAAAAAGCCACAAATTTTTTCACAAAAAAAAGGAGTAGGTTCGACCAAATGGGATTAGGCCTAATACCATTAGAACGAATCCCATTCGATCGAATATGTCTATGTGGCATCCTACTAGATAGCAAAGTTACCATTTTCTTATACTTTCTAAAACTTCCAACTTCTGCTCAATATTTTTACAATCAAAATTAATTTAAAAAAAAAAAAATACCCTTTTGTAGAGCTCAAAGTGCTGAATGTGGATATGTATATTTTTATATTTTAAGTAATTTTACGATATAAATATTTGAAAATAATGCAAGCAGGTTGTTCAAGTTCAAAAAGAGGCTAATTTGAAACTAACAAAAAAATAGTAAAACAACATTTTAAAATTTGACAAATATATCATGCCCTAGAGGAGACAATCCTCTTCAAAAGGGTATAATTTGTTTTTTGGAAATAAAAAAAAAATTAAACAATAGTTAACGTTAACTGAAAACTATTAAAATCGGGTAAGTTTGACTTTAAAACGTTATTACGAGAAAAATATAGATCAAAATTTTTTTTTCCCCATGCCCTAGATAATGAAGTCATCTATTTGGGGGAAAAAAAATTAGGGGAAAATTCATTTTTTTTCTATTTGTTTATCGATGAACTAACTGAACGTCAGTTTTTCTTCAAATTTTTAGCATTTCAAAATCTGCTCTTAAATTGATAAAAAAAATCAAAACAATTTTTAAAAAAATCTAAAAAAATTAGACTAATAAACTTCAACAAGAGATCTACATTTTCTTAGTTTACATCATTTTGAAATTCAAAACATAAAGACCACTCTTATGTCGTCGAAGTTGAGATTTTTTTTGATGTTGGCCGATTCCTTTATAAAGTGTGACACAAGTTTGTGCTTTTACCCTATATATCTTTTTCTTTAGGACATTTTATGGTATGTGATAGTGAATTAGAATAAAGAGAAATATAAATATTATAATATGCATATCAGTTATTATGAAGACTTTTCTAATTAAAAAGAATTTTTGGAGATTCACAGTTAAAGAAATGGAAATGACAAGAGTAATTGTGGCCATTAAGTTTAGATCTATATGCTTAGTACTTTTGTTAATTTTTAAATTATAACTTTAGGAGGAATGAATGATTAAAGATATGATATTTCCACAGTCCATCTAAATGAATCTAATTGTTTCTAGAATAAAACAAAAAAAAGCTTTACATAGTTTTTTCCAGAAACAATTAGATTTATGAATGAATGAACCAAAAATTTTCATAACATTTACAAGACCAAGCAATTAACAAGACCAAGAGCTACAGTAAAAGTGTATCACACTAATGCATCCACTAGACATAGGAGTTGCCTAATTAATCTTATGAAATTTCCAAACCTTTTATATATGAGATTTTCTATTGTAGATCTTAATCCAAAAACTTATCAAATAAACCAAAAATTATCCACCCTTAAATTATATTCATACTTAATACATATAGATATGAGGTTATCCCCTCACAAATAAAAATAAGGTCATTCAAATGCCACTCTATAAGGTACTCACTATTTTCACTCCACCATTGTTCAGAGTTTGTCTCTATTTGAATGTGAAGCTCTAAATAAAATTGAGACAAACAAACTAGGGGAGAGAGGCCAGTAGCCGCCCATCCTAACTTTGTGCACCTTAAGCTCCTAGCTAGGTACATCAGATTTTGACAATTTTTTTGGGTATCCTCGTATGCGACTTAAGAGCTTAAAGTTATTCTTTCATCTCGTGGGTAGTTATGACGATCATTAGAGGGTGTGTTACGTGCACAGAGGTCCAAAAATGGTCATTTCAAGGTGTCGCCCTATACACGCACAAGGACGCCCCAATACCTACGCACTATGACCACCAAAAAAATAGTAACTCCTCTAATTAAATTTTATAATTGGTCATATATATACTTAGGGACCCTAAAAAATAAATCATTTATATGTCTTCTTAAATCATCACCACACGGCCTTAAATCAGATTGACGCATTTATATTTCATATTCACACTAAGTGGTAAATGCGCTGGCATGGACCACAAACCAAACATGTTTCAATTTATAATATTTTGGGTCCGACTACATATCACCGACTCTCCAAAACCTAATCATTATTCATCCATTTTCGACGGTGCATTCTCAATGTTTGAGGGGGTTTCATCATTTTGTGGTTTGGTTCATCATGGTGGCTGCCCTCCTCCATGTTACGTTCACACTCGCTCTCCACAAATCATGTAGGTAACGTAAACATCATTTCTCCCTTGATTTGAGTACTAGTTTCATTTGAATCTTTTCATTCCTACGACATTGTCTCTGTAATCATTTTACAGTCGGACTCTTGCATGTTTTGTCTAAAACAACCCATGAATTAGGCTTATTTCGTTGTACACATGAATATACTATTTTATAATGAGGGTCTCATTTTCTACATATAAATGGGTTTGTATATTTTTATGCATATATTGAGGGTTTAATTTTCTATATATAAATGGGTTCTTTTTTTTAATGCATATATTGAGGGTTTCGAGTTCGACTACATATCACCAACTCTCCAAAACCTAATCATTATTCATCCATTTTCGACGGTGCATTCTCAACATTTGAGGGTTTCATCATTTTATGGTCTGGTTCATCATGGCAGCCACCCTCCTACGTTCACACTCATGCTCTCCATGAATCATGTAGGTAATACAAACATCATTTCTCCTTTGATTTGAGTACTTGTTTCATTCCTACAACATCAAGTCTCCACAATCATATTACAATCGAATTCTTGCTTGTTTGTCTGAGACAACTCGTGAATTGGAATTATTTCGTTGTACACATGAATATATTGTTTTATAATGAGGTTTCATTTTCTATATATAAATGGGTTCGTATTTTTGTTGCAACCCCCACTAGTAGCATCTTACCCACACACACACACACACACACACACACACACACACACACACACACACACACACACACACACATATATATATATAGGGCTTAATTTTATGCATATATCAGTATCTAAAGGTATGCTTAAAAGAACAATGTTTTATATTTAAAAACTATAAATATATTTTGCATGTGTCAATTTTCAACATACCTGTATCATACGGTTTCATTGATTATTTTCAGGGTTTCAATGTTCATATATATATATAGTGAAACTCAAATATACATATTGCCTTCTATATAGTGGTAACATCAATATTGCCTTCTATGCCCATTGATACAACATTGTCTATGCTATCAATTTGTAATGTGAGTAACATCAATTCATGCTAACTAAATTTATAGTTGCATGCTTCAATTTAAACACAGTTATGGTGCCACTTGCCATACATATATATCTAAATATATTGTGTTATATAGTGGGTGTTCACAACATTTTAAATTTCTAAACATATCTTTCTACAACTCCAATGAATGTTAAACTCAACAACCAAATCCAATGCATTCCTATCTGAGTTGTAGGCAAAAATTTTCATAAGTATATCATCAACCAAATTGAATGCATTCCTTTTTCAATTTTGAATCAATTATAAGAAGGAGATTATGCAGCGTAGACAATGTTGTACCAATTTCCTCCAAGAGCGTTGCAAATTCCTTATTTCACGTAATTTATGCAATAAGTTCTAGACTTTTGTATAAACCTTCAGGTTGGTAGTTAACATTGCAACATTTAACAATTGCATATATATGACCTTTAAGTGTGAATATAAAATATAAATGCCTCAACCTGATTTAAGTGGGCGTGGTAATGATTTTTTTGGGTCCCTATATATGTTACATACAATGTCATACATCTATCTTCCACTTTTTAAGGAATTTGAGTCCACCAATTTGTCAACACCATGTCATTGCACTTTGGATGTCATCGCACTTTGGATGTCATCATCTCTATAATCAACTTCTGTCACTGATTATTCTTGCATTTCAATTTAACAATAATACATCATATCTTAACTTTGCTACAACTATTCGTATTTGTTTGCTTAATGAGCAGGTTCATTCAATTGATTTAAGCATGTGTGTTAATGTATTGTATATATATATAAATGTATATCTATATACATATATAAGTATATAATATATACATGCACATATTATATATGTTTATGTATATATATGTGTGTGTATTATACATATACATACACACACATACATACATACATATATATATATATGTATATATATATATATATATGGATGTATATATATATATATATATACACACATGTATATATATATACATGTATATATTACATCCATATATATATATATACCTTAATTTGATTTAAGGCAGGCATATAAATAATTTATTTTTTAGGGTCTATGATAAACCAAACCACAAAATGATGAAACCCTCAAATGTTGAAAATGCACCGTAATAAATGTGTATCTATATATGTGTGCAATAATGGATAAATAATAATTAGGTTTTGGAGAGTCAGCGATATGTAGTTGTACCCAAAACATTATAAATTGAAACATGTTTGGTTTGCAGTCTGTGCTAGAGCATTTACCTTTTGGTGCCAATATGAAATATAAATGCCTCAATCTGATTTAAGGCCGCATGGTGATGATTTAATCAGGCGTATAAATGATTTGTATAATATAGATTATATATATACATATATATGTATATGTATATCTATATATACGTGCAATATATAGTTGTATACACACCTATTTAGGTCCACCTATTTCTCACCACCATGTCATTGCACATTAGATTATATTACATTTGAGTTCATATTTTGTATTATATCTTAACTTTGTTGAATCTATTGGTATCTTTTGCTTAAGGTGTAGGTTCATTCACCTGCTTAAATCGCAAATTATGTTTACAATAATGATGACAGTTTACATATTTATATTTTTAGCATATTGTTATATAGTTTTACAGTTATGAAGACAAATGTTTGGTTTGAAATTTGTCTCCTTTGTTGTGTTTATTAACACAAGTGCATAATACTTACACCACTCATTGTGGAATTTGTGTTACTATGCAATTCTATTTTTTTTTTTTTCTGTTATGTAAATGTCTTTAGATAGATGTACATGCAATACTTAAATTTAATGGGATAAATTGATGTCTATTCATTACTACCCAGATTACTACCCAAATTATGATTTCTATGTTTGCAGACATGTGAGCATTGAGTGGTTTCTTGAGCACCTTGCATTGTGAGCACTCAATGTAGGTAAAGTCTTATAAGACTTTACATACACTACTGATTGTGAAATTTTGTACTATGAATTTGTGTTTGTTAACACACTACCACTATTGGAATATTTTGCTCTAATGGCCAATACTTGGATTATTTACAATGTTACTTTGTAATTGCATATGTGACTATATTTGATTATGTAAATGTCTTTTGATATATAATAAATAGGTAATGGAACAACACATTTATCTTTTGGTGTGAATATAAAATATGAATGCCTCAATTTGATTTAAGTGGACATGGTAATGATTTAAGAAAGTGTGTTATATATATATCTATATCTGTGTGTGTGTATAATATATATATATATATATGTACATATTATACATGTATATATAATATATATGTATGTAGTATATGTATATTATATATGTACGTAGGCATTTATTATATGTAGGCAATAATCTAAGTTCTCTTCTCAAATTCAAAACTGTATATTTGTGTGCAATATATAGTTGTATGGACACACCTATTTAGATCCACCTATTTCTCACCACCATGTCATTGCACATTAGATTATATTACATTTGAGTTCATATTTTACATTATATCTTAACTTTGCAACAACTATTGGTATCTTTTGCTTAAGGTGTAGATTCAGTCCCTTACTTATGTCACATATTATGTTTAGAATAATGATGAAAATTTACATATTTATATTTTTTAAGATATTGTTATATAGTCTTACAGTTATGAAGACATATGTTTGGTTTGAAATTTGTCTCCTTTGTTGTGTTTCTTAACACAAGTGCATAATACTTACACTACTGATTGTGGAATTGTATTATGAAATTATGTTTGTTAACACACTATCACTATTGGGATATTTTGTTCTAATAGCCACACTACTTGAGTTCTTTACAGTGTTACTATGCAGTTCTATATATATTTTTTCTGTTATGTAAATGTCTTTAGATAGATGTACATGCAGTGCTTAAATTTATTGGGATAAATTGATGTCTATTCGTTACTACCCAGATTACTACCAGGATTATGATTTTTATGTTTGCAAGCATATGAGCATGGTGGGTGGTTTCTAGAGCACCTTGCATTGCGAGAACTCAATGTAGGTAGAGTCTTATAAGACTTTACTTTGGCAATGATCCACTAGGCTTTAGCTTGCATTTTTCCACTTTGCACAACATTTGTTTGGGCACAATCTGGATTTGTTTCCATTTCTTCTGTATGTATAGAAGGAATACACATTCGACAACAACCTCTTCTGGTTCGGTGGTATGTATATCTTCCTCTCTAGATTGCACAGTGTGGAACTTGAACCCTCGTGGTACTCTAAATGTCCTCCTTCCACATGTTCTCTTCCCCTTCTTACCTCCAACCATAGTTTTGTATAAACCTTCTCATTAAGCAAAAAATATGAATAGTTGTAGCAAAGTTAAGATATGATGTATTGTTCTTAAATAGAAATGCAAGAATAATAAGTGACAGAAGTAATTTGTAGAGATGATGACATCCAATGTGCAATGACATGGTGCTGACAAATAGGTGGACTAAAATTCCCTAAAAACTTTAAAGATAGATGTATGACATTGTATGTAACACACACACACATATAGATTTGTTTCATTCCACTATTTATGTAGAATAATATTAAATTTTTGAAATTTTTATATTTATTTTGAGGGAAGTATTTTGTTAACTTGTGAACATGGTATATCATATAATTGGTTTCACATTAGGTCTTATTCACACTTGTATAGTTAAGTTTACTTAGGGGTTTTCTTATATATATATATATATATATTAACACATGTGCTTAAATCATTACCACATCCACTTAAATCAAAATGAGGCATCTACATTTCATATTGGCACCAAAAGGTAAATGCTCTAGCACGGACCACAAACCAAACATGTTTCAATTTCTAATGTTTTGGGTCCAACTACATATTGCCGACTCTCCAAACCCTAATCATTATTCATCCATTATTGCACGCGCACACACACATGTAATTCCACTTATATATACTTAGGGACCCTAAAAAATAAATCAATATTGTTCCATTTTCGACGGTGCATTTTCAACGTTTGAGGGTTTCATCATTTTGTGGTCTATTTTTGTTGTGGGACTTTTTCCTCATGAAAAAAAAAGAAAAGAAAAAAAAGAATGTAAAATTTAATTAAAAATTATTATTATTGTTGTTGTGAATGGGTGTTACTGTTGTAACCACCCTTGGAATATTATATAAATGGACTTTTTCCCCGTGAAAAAAAAAAAGAAAAGAAAAAAAAAGAATGTAAAATTTAATTAAAAATTATTATTATTGTTGTTGTGAATGGGTGTTACTGTTGTAACCACCCTTGGAATATTATATAAACTTGTAACTTAATTGCAACGAGAATATAGAAGAAGGAAAAAGTAAAAAGGAAAGAGCAATACAAAAATTAGAAGACACACCAGAGTGAAGGTTTAGTTCCTGGTTGGCATTTAAACATTGGGAGAAGGGGCACACAACGTGTGTCCAACTGGGGGTACATCGTACACCTGGAAGTGTCCTGACTAGGGTTGAGTTTATGCTATGAAGGCAAGTTTGGTTCTGCGCAAGAACTTGTTCCTTCGGGAGTGTTTGTGAGTGGAAAAGTTGGGACCTGTAACCCTACCTCTGTGTGCGGGATAGCAACTCTCCAGAAACTATTAAGATATGTATTATTCCAAGGCAATATAATTTAATATTTCCCCGTGTTAATTTGTGGCTTCTCTGCTTTATTAATGTTCCAAATATTTACATGTTTTTTATTCTTTAAATAAATTGCAACATACTTTTATTTCTATTGTTGGAAATAATTAGGTTACATTTATTTCATTTTTATTGTTGGGAAAAAGTAAGATTACATTTGGTATCAAAGCCTTGCTGATCCCTTTAATTGGGTTGCGTTTATTCATACAAAATAGATATATTAATTTTTTAGAATAGTTTAAATTTAATTGCATTTATTTTTACATTTTTTTTTGAGAAAGGGAAATTATATGTGAGTAATTCATTTGGCTAAACCAAAGTTTAACCAAATTAGGGTTCCATATAATATTTATCTTTTACTTAGCACTTAAACTTTTCTTACCTCTCGATTACCCCACTCATAAATTAATTTCACAAGGAAATATATTAAATTCACATAATAGTTGCTCAATCTTTTTACTTTTTGAATTCCCTCCTAAATAAAACTGGCGAAATTGTTGTAAATGTAACCTTCAAATCCAAAAACACCTAAATTAAATTAGGTAAAACAACAACAAAAGAATATATATATCATTTGAGTTAAACAGATAAACCACTATCGCTTTGATTACCTACAAAAACATAAAGAGTGAAATATGATCGAACACATTAGAGACCGTGTTTCAAGATTTTGAGGTTTTTTTAATTATATGGCAACTCCCTAAACCCTACACATTATCAAATCTCCAGAGAAGCATTCAAATGGAGTTAGCATAATCTCGTTCCCAGCATTGTGTGGTTCCACATGCATAGGCATTGCAATTAGTGTTAGGATATTCATAGATCAATCATATCTTTTCTGTTCAAAGTGTAGTATCACGCCTTACAATATTTCACTTCCTCGAATGATTCTCAAATTATCAAAGCTCATCTAAACTTCATTGACAATTGAGGAATATCACCGTTTACATTTGTAACTCTTAATAACTAGAAACACTAGTTTATCCTTCAATAACGTGTCTATACTCAACAAGTCAGTTGCGTCGATTTGACGGAGGACTATAAAGTCAAATTATAATAGCATCCTCATGGATCACAATCCATAGTAAGTTCTAGTTTATAATGTTTTGCACCCATCGAAACCTTTGAGCATGAGTATTCATGTGTAGGCATGCGAACTTGTTGCATAGTTGCATCAGAGTTTTTAGTATTATGATGTTATTGATATTGTTTCCTCACATAGATTTGGACAAAGAATCTATTCCAATATTTGATCTTATAACCAAGGGAAATATGTAATAGAGTAGTTGTTTCAGTCCTGAGCATTTCTAGAACATCAACTGTAGTCTTTTCAAAAACAAACCTTCAAACAAACCTGAGAAGTCTATAAATGATGCCATTATTCTTTCATGAGTGGCGGCAGAAGTAGTGTTGGTAATGCAGAATGATCATTTTCAAAGTGGAGGTGTTGGCTTCGTCAGCGAAATCTCTAATTTCTTGTGATGAAATTGAAGATCACCGTCTTCTCTTTGCCAACAATTACCTTGAATAGCTTGCTACCTAGTTTCAATGTATGTGTCCTTCCATGTGATAAGGTTCATTTGCATTCCCATTGTGTTCACTTGATCAATGATATATGATAGTATTAATGTGGCACTGACATTTGTTTTGGAAATTCAAAGACACTATCATGTTTCATGGCGTTAGGAATTATGTTAATGATCAACAATCTTGCCTCAATTTTCCTCAAAGGTACACAATGAAGTTGGGTGGTGTGGGTCAGTAGAAGCACCAACACAAGAGGTTCACACAAGTATAGGGTTATTTCCAACTCAATGTACTCAAGGAAACATGAAATACAATGTAGTTGTAGGATGTACAATAGAAGAAGTTTAAAACAAGAAAAGAGAACCACATAATTCATTCTTTAAATTCATTAATAATCAAAACCAAGTGATGTTATGGATACATTAAGAAGGAAGACACAACTCATTTACATCTAAGAACTTTTAGAAAAATCTTACAACATTCACAAAGGTTCATCACAAGAAACCATGGAATTAATCACAAATCTAAGGTTAAAATAAGTATTTCAACACAACTTAAATATATACATGCCCTAGCCTTGAGATGAGATGCTTTTAGTTATCAATGAGAGTAGTTGATGCATGAGAAACTTTATGGTCAATGTTTTGGTGACTATACCTAAATAATGTTGTTGCTTTACTCCTACTATAACATAGACATAAGCATAGGTGATTTCACTTATGTAAGAATAGTTATATCCTTACTCAAATTACCTAGCACTTAAATAAATTTGCATCACACTTTGTGATATTTTTTCTAAGGATTTCCTTAAAGGAAGTTTGAATCTTTTATTTTATGAGAGCATGTTAGAGGTTATGATATTGTCTTAGGAGGAAATTTATATCATTTAAGAAAAAATGAGTAGGTTGATACTTTGTGACGTATTATCATAGAGGCTATGTTGTGATGTTGGCTTTCTCATAAGTCACTCTTTGGTTAACATATGGAGTCATTGAAAAGAGTCCTTGGTGTGAGGTAATATCTTCTTAGATTGAAGAAATTACATCTTATATTAAAAAAAATGTTATGGTAAAATACATTTTTATAACTATATCATTGTTTGTAGAACAATCCACTTATGACTTTGAAGAACACCCTCTCAACATGGAAAACTATAAGATTTTTTTTACAAATACATTCTTAAGATATAAATTGCAATAGTAGATGTCATTTTGGTTAGTTAAAGGACCAAACCAAACTCACTTTTTTTTTATATCAAACTATTATGACTAATCATAATATGAAAGTACAAATGTAGAAATACACTATCATTCTATTTCACAAAACTAACATTAGTATTGATATTATGATGATATGATGTTTTTCCTGTTGTTGGGTTCTTAATAAAACTTTGAAACATAAATTAGAGAGAATAACTTTGATAACGATTAATTAATGTGTCCATTTTATACTTGATGTAATTCCCTTATAGACCCTTTGTATATTTAGATTATTAGTCTACATCAATCATGAATTCTAACCTAGAAGGTGTCCTTAAATTATTTTACGAATTCATAATTAGATGGTTGAGAGATCAATTGTGATGGAAAAGATGAATTTGATAAGAGGATAATGTGGATCATCCTTTCTTTACTAGTCTTTTTAACATATTGGTCAAACCAAGTTAGTGTTGACCTACTCATTGTAAAATTAGGTACACACATGTTGGATTCAAGTATTGACATTACATGTGGTTTATGGAGGGGGGCTATCTAATCCCAATTGTTCCTAAATACCTATATGTAGCTCAATAAGTAATCATGTTGATTCATTTATGAGGAAATTTAGTGGTTAAGGTTAAAGAGCTCATGATGTTAGGTGTGTCGTTCCTTTGCCCATGATTTAGTTGTAATATATTTAATTATGCAAATTTGAGTTAGGACCACACAAGGTTCAAAAACACACCACAATATTGTCTTATTATAACTATTGTTTCTCTATTAAGATTGTATCACGACAACTAACCCAAGGTAAAATTTTATAAGTTCATTAGGTTGGTACTTCTTTAGGTGAGAGAATTATCCTATGTCAACTATTTTCATCCACTTGTATACCAATATATAGTGGAATTGTTGAATACATGTTTAATAATCATGTAGGTGTATAGTTTCATTCATTTATAGTAGCTATTAATGATAGTGTATTAATGGCATAGTCAAAAGGAAATAATGACTTTAGTTATAGTCAAGTATACTTCTAAGGTGCAAAAGTATTTTAGAAGAGATATTTTTTGGAGCATTATATAATATTTACTATATGGTAAAGGAGTACATTCAAAAATGTATTGGGGTGAACCATAATAAAAGGTTGGAAAAAATATTTCTTTCTGATTTTATTTCTTGACCACTTGTGAAGGGTGTTTAGAATCATAACTTTGATAATCCACTCATGTAGATATAGTATTGGATTAATCATGAAGTTTTGGAAAGATTTATTATAAATTAGTAGACCTCAATTAAGAGATGCAACTTTAGTTGTATTAAGTTTAAGTTTTGTTAAAACTATTTTAGTTTGGCTCGTACTCTCTTGTACACGAAAGTTCTCTTGGAAACATAAAGTTAATAAGTTAGTCTTTCTAATAGACAAAATTGTAAATCCCTTCCAAATTTCATTTAGTTTTTTTGTCTATTTCTTAGGAAGTGGTGTTTCTATACTTGTTGATAGAGAAAGACAAAAACTTGATAACTAGATTGATTTAATATAAGTTACATTGTGGGCCCGTAACCCACAGGTCCCAGGATCATTTTCACATCTTAAACTTTGGGAGATATGATGTTAAGTGGAATGAAATAAATTTTTTTATAGAATATGAAACCAAAAGTATTATATTAGCATTTGCCATGGGGACATGCCAATTTTTACAAGGGGAGCTCGACAACATCTCATTTTTCTTTTGGATATGAAAGTTCAACGAGAGTTATATAAACCTATTATATACAAGTTAAGGAGTTTTTTTTATTTAGGAATAATTTGTTTGTATTAGTAACTAGTAATAGATTGTCATTCTATTTTTTTTTCTTAAGAAGCTTTAATTGAATTCCGTGTACCATATTTTTTTGTACTTTGTTATTGGACTTGATCAACCCAATAACCTTGTACATGTAGGATTGAGATTTAAGTTAGGTATTATAAACACCTTGTTGATAGTAATAAAACAAATTACATTTGAGTAACTAAACTTGTCCCAAAACTTAGACTTGCTCGAAAAATTTATTGGAGTGACTACCTGAAATTATATAAACATTGATGTAATTGTTGTTATTTAATCGTATTTGATATATGAAAAGAGGATATTCATGTAGTCTGGAATGCATGAATATCATCTTTGAATGTATTTTGAGTATATGGGACTTAGTGATGAGTAACTACATAGTATAGGATATGCATGCCATTCACTAGGTAAGTCCTATGTGACTACATGATAATACTTTTGTGTATTAAAGTGACACCTAAAAGATCAAAATATTTGCATTAAAGATAAGGTTACACATGAATGAAAAATTTAAATATTATTTGATAAAAGATTTAGTGTACTCTCTTGTATCAGCTTCTCAAGTATAAATTCATGATCTATTTCATGTGAAAATTTACTTATGGTTGCAATCATGTTATTGATTAACACAGTATTTTTATGGGATCTAATTTTGGTTTTAGTTAAAATAAAAGAGTTATTGAAAAGATCTAAATTTTGAAATATAATTATAGATGAAGTTAAAATATTTATTGTGATATTGATAGTGTTATATCCACACTTACTTAACAAATTGTTTGTGCTGAAATATGTTGTAGATTCAACTTAAGCTACTTAGGACAACAATTGATTTACAGGGGGAGAATTGTTATGGGACTTTTTTCTCCATGAAAAAAAAGAAAAGAAAAAAAATGTAAAATTTAATTAAACATTATTATTATTGTTGTTGTGAATGGGTGTTACTATTGTAACCACCCTTGGAATATTATATAAACCCGTAAGTTAATTGAAACATAAATATAGAAGGAAAAAGCAAAAATGAAAGAGCAATACAAAAATTAGAAGACACACAAGAGTGAAGGTTTGGTTCCTGGTTGGCATTTAAACATTGGGAGAAGGGGCACACAGCGTGTGTCCAACTCGGGGTACAACGTACATTCAGGAGTGTCCTAGCCAGGGTTGAGTTTATGCCGTGAAGGCAAGTTTGGTTCTATGCAAGAACCTGTTCCTCTGGGGGTGTTTGTGCTGGGAAAAGTCAGGACCTGTAACCCTACCTCTGTGTGCAGGATATCAGCTCTCCAGAAACTATTAAGATATGTATTATTCCAAGGCAATATAATTTAATATTTCCCTATGTTAATTTGTGGCTTCTCTACTTTATTAATGTTCCAAATATTTACATGTTTTTTAATTCCTTAAATAAATTGCAACATACTTTTATTTCTATTACTAGAAATAATCAGGTTACATTTATTTCATTTTTATTGTTGGGAAAAAGTAAGATTACTTTTGGTATCAAAGCCTTGCCGATCCCTTTAATTGGGTTGTGTTTATTCGTACAAAATAGATATATTAATTTTTTAGAATAGTTTAAATTTAGTTGCATTTATTGTTACATTTTTTTTGACAAAGGTAAATTATATGTGAGTAATTCGTTTGGGTAAAACAAAGTTTAACCAAATTAGGGTTCCATAGAATATTTATCTTTTACTTAGCAGCTAAACTTTTCTTACCTCTCGATTACATCATATAGGATTTGGAATCACATTTGGAATTACACAAAGTATTAAAAAATTCTATTTAATCAAAAGATTCAGTCGTAATTTAAAAGTTCCAATTGGAACAAACTGGATAAAATTGAATAATGTATGATATTAATTCTCATTTATTTGTTATTTATGTTACATTGAATGTTCTATGGATATAAGGTTTTGAATGCCCTGAATCCTTATTTTTCACGTGAAATTTTTATTTTGATCTATCTTTTTCTACCAATCATAGGTATTGGTCTTTACCCCGATCTAGTTCTATTTTTATATAATGCTAAGGTGGAAGCTATTTTATCATCTTTTTATTAATCATTTTGAATTAAATAGAGAAAATCGCTCCTAGTTTGAGTTATTTCAAGTAGTTATTTTCTACGACACCCTTTGAAATAACTTGGATGAACTCCCTATTGATACAATCACATAGAATCATTGTATTGAAAGCTTATAAAAAAATGAATAAAAATAAAACAAAATTTGTATTTTATCTGTTAAAAGTTGTACATTAACAATATCTAGAAAATAGAGGAAAATGTTTGAGGAAAACAAGGATTTTGAAAATATTGAAACAAAAACCGTAGAAGACAGATTTCAAAACATTTTAAGCATTTGTGGCTTTTGTGTGAAAAAAAAAATGTATACATATATGTATATCTATATCTATATATGTGTGTAATATATAGTTGTATACACACCTATTTAGGTCCACTTATTTCTCACCACCATGTCATTGCATACTAGATTATATTACATTTGAGTTCATATTTTACATTATATCTTAACTTTGTTGCATCTATTGGTATCTTTTGCTTAAGGTGTAGGTTCAGTCACCTGCTTATGTCGTAGATTACGTTTACACTAATGATGGTTGTTTACATATTTATATTTTTAGCATATTGTTATATAGTTTTACAATTATGAAGATAAATGTTTGGTTTGAAATTTGTCTTCTTTGTTGTATTTCTTAACACGAGTGCATAATACTTCACCACTGTGTGGAATTGTACAATGAATTTGTGTTACTATGCAATTCTATTTTTTTCTATTATGTAAATGTCTTTAGGGGCAGGTGCAAAAAGTTGGGGGGCCAAAAAGTGGCCAAACATTTTAAAAAAAATTCTAGGCCATAATGCGAGCATGTTATAACGCGCTCGCGTTATGGTTTGGTGATGTCAAGCCTAAGGCTCTGGAAGACCAAGCCATAACGTGCTCGCATTATAACACAAGCGCGTTTTGGATTTCCATACAAACATTACTATAACGGGGGTCCAGGCCTTTGTACTATTTGTATAGCAATAAAAAATGTGCTCGCGTTATAACATGAGCACGTTTTGTCCTGCTATAGAAAAATCTATATTATTCATTTCTCCATGTATTTCTTCTATCTCTCACCCATCTCTCCCCCTCACCTCTCTACCTCTCCCCTCTCTACGTCTCTCAGTCACTCCTTGTCTACCTATCCATCCATCCTTAGCCATCTAGGTCTCTCACTTAACCCTAAACCCTAAAGCCTCAACCCTCAACCCTTAAACCTTAAATCCTAAACCCTATCCCTAAACCCTCAACACTTTACCTTAAACCCTATTCCCTCAACCCTAAACCCTACACCCTATCACTAAACCCTCTACCCTTGACATTCTACCTTAACCCTTATCCCTAAACCCTAATCCCTCAACGCTAAACACTAAATGCTATCCCTATTCCTAAACCCTCGACCCTCGACACTATACCTTAAACCCTAATCCCTTATCCCTAAACCCTCAAGCCTAAACCCTAATCCCTCAACCCTAAACCTTCAACCCTAAACCCTTTACCCTCAACACTCTACCTTAACCCTAATCCCTTGACTCTCAACCCTAATCTCTCAACCTTAAATGCTATCCCTAAAGACTCAACCCTAAACCCTAATCTCTCAAGGTCCTAATCCCTAATCCCTTATCCGTAAACTCTAAACCCTATCCCTAAACCATCAACCCTCAACCTTAAACCTTAATCCCTCAACCCTAAACCTTAATCCCTCAACCCTCAACCCTAATTCCTTATCCCTAAACCCTAAACCCTCAACCCTAAATGCTATCCCTATTCCTAAACCCTCAACCCTTGACACTATACCTTAAACCCTAATCCCTTATCCCTAAGCCCTCAACCCTAAATCCTAAACCTTCAACCCTAAACCCTATCCCTAATCCCTCTACCCTCAACACTCAACCCTAATCCATCGACCATCAACCCTAATCCATCAACCCTAAACGCTATCCCTAAACCCTTGACCCTCAACCCTCAACCTTAAACCTTAATTCCTCAACCCTAAACCTTAATCCCTTAACTCTCAACCCTAATTCCTTATCCCTAAACCCTAATCCCTCAACCCTAAACCCTAAACTCTGTCCCTATTCCTAAACCCTCAACCCTTAACACTATACCTTAAACCCTAATCCCTTATCCCTAAACCCTCAACCCTAAACCCTATCCCTAATCCCTCTACCCTCAACACTCTACCTTAAACCTAATCCATTGACCATCAACCCTAAACGCTATCCCTAAACCCTAAACCCTGAACCCCAAACCTTAAACCTTAATCCCTCAACTCTCAACCCTAATTCCTTATCCCTAAACCCTAAACCCTAATCCCTCAACCATAAACCCTAAATGCTATCCCTATTCCTAAACCCTCAACCCTCGACACTATACCTTAAACCCTAATCCCTTATCCCTAAACCCTAATCCCTCAACCCTAAACCTTCAACCCTAAACCCTATCCCTAGTCCTTCTACCCTCTACCCTCAACACTCTACCTTAACCCTAATCCATCGACCATCAACCCTAATCCCTCAACCCTAAACGCTATCCCTAAACCCTCAACCCTCAACCTTAAACCTTAATCCCTTAACCCTAAACCTTAATCCCTCAACTCTCAACCCTAATTCCTTATCCCTAAACCCTAAATCCTAATCCCTCAACCCTAAACCCTAAACACTATCCCTATTCCTAAACCCTCAACCCTCGACACTATACCTTAAACCCTAATCCCTTATCCCTAAATCCTCAACCCTAAACCCTAATCCCTCAACCCTAAACCTTCAACCCTAAACTCTATCCCTAATCCCTCTACCCTCAACACTCTACCGTAATCCTAATCCATCGATTGTGTCAACCGTAACCCCTCAACCATAAATTTGCTATCCCTAAACCCTCAACCCTCAACCTTAAACCTTAATCCCTCAACCCTAAACCTTAATCCCTAAATTCTCAACCCTAATTCCTTATCCCTAAACCCTAAACCCTAATCCCTCAACCCTAAACCCTAAACGCTATCCCTATTCCTAAATCCTCAGCCCTCAACACTATACCTTAAACCCTAATCCCTTATCCCTAAACCCTCAACCCTAAACTCTAATCCCTCAACCCTAAACCTTCAACCCTAAACCCTATCCCTAATCCCTCTACCCTCAACACTCTACCTTAACCCTAATCCATCGACCATCAACCCTAATCCCTCAACCCTAAACACTATCCCTAAACCCTCAACCCTCAACCCTCAACACTCTACCTTAAAACTTAATCCCTCAACCTTAAACCTTAATACCTCAACCCTAAACCTCCATCAACTCTCAACCCTAATTCCTTATCCCTAAACCCTAATCTCTCAACCCTAAACCCTAAATGCTATCCCTATTCCTAAACCCTCAACCCTCGACACTATACCTTAAACCCTAATCCCTTATCCCTAATCCCTCAACCCTAAACCCTAATCCCTCAACCCTAAACCAGCAACCCTAAACCCTATCCCTAATCCCTCTACCCTTAACATTCTACCTTAACCCTAATACATCAACCCTAAATGCTATCTCTAAAGCCTCAACCCTAAACCCTAATCCCTCAAGGTCCTAAACCCTAATCCCTTATCCCTAAACTCTAAACCCTATCCCTAAACCCTCAACCCTCAACCTTAAACCTTAATCTCTCAACCCTAAACCTTAATCACTCAACCCTCAACCCTAATTCCTTATCCCTAAACCTTAAACCCTTACATCCCTCAACCCTAAAACCTAAACGCTATCCCTTATTCCTAAATACTCAACCCTCGACACTATACCTTAAACCCTAATCCCTTAACCCTAAGCCCTTAACCCTAAACCCTAATCCCTCAACCCTAAACCTTCAACCCTAAACCCTATCCCTAATCCCTCTACCCTCAACACTCTACCTTAACCCTAATCCCTCGACCCTTAACCCTAATCCCTCAACCCTTAACACTATCCCTAAACCCTCAACCCTAAACCCTAATCCCTCAAGGTCCTAAACCCTAATCCCTTATCCCTAAACTCTAAACCCTATCCCTAAACCCTCAACCCTCAACCCTCAACCTTAAACCTTATTCCCTCAACCCTAAACCTTAATCCCTCAACCCTCAACCCTAATTCCTTATCCCTAAACCCTAAACCCTTACATCCCTCAACCCTAAACCCTAAATTCTATCTCTATTCCTAAACCCTCAATCCTCAACACTATACCTTAAACCCTAATCCCTTATCCCTAAGCCCTTAACCCTAAACCTTCAACCCTAAACCCTATCCCTAATCCCTCTACCCTCAACACTCTACCTTAACCCTAATCCCTCGACCCTCAACCCTAAATGCTATCCCTAAAGCCTCAACCCTAAACCCTAATCCATCAAGGTCCTAAACCCTAATCCCTTATCCCTAAACTCTAAACCCTATCCCTAAACCCTAAACCCTCAACCCTCAACCTTAAACCTTAATCCCTCAACCCTAAACCTTAATCCCTCAACCATCAACCCTAATTCCTTATCCCTAAACCCTAAACCCTAATCCCTCAACCCTAAACCCTAAACGATATCCCCATTCCTAAACCCTCAACCCTCGACACTATACCTTAAACCCTAATCCCTTATCCCTAAACCCTAAACCCTAATCCATCAACCCTAAACCCTATCCCTAATCCCTCAACCCTAAATGCTATGGACCTAAAGCCTCAACCCTAAACCCTAATCCCTCAGGGTCCTAAACCCTAAACCTTTATCCCTAAACTCTAAACCCTATCCCTAAACCCTCAACCCTCAACCTTAAACCTTAATCCCTCAACCCTAAACCCTAATCCCTCTTGACCTTAAACCCTAAACCCTTGACCCTTAAACCCTAAGCCCTTAAACCCTCAACCCTTATCCACCCATATCCACCTCACCCCCATCTCTACCCTCCTCTACCCTTGACACTATACCTTAAATCATAATCTCTTAACCCTCATCCCTAAAGCCTCAACCCTCAACCCTTAAACCTCAACCCTCAACCCTCAACCCTCAACCTTCAATCTATTACTTAATCCCTAATCCCTCAACCCTCAACCCTATACCTTAAACCCTAAACCCAAAAACCTCAACCCTCAACCCTAAAAACTCTACGGGCTCATGTCCTTATATACCCTAAACCCAAAACCCTTACATACATACATACATAAATGCATACATATATACATACATACAAGCATGCATACATGTATACATACATACAAGCATGTATACATACATACAACCATACATACATACAAGCATACATATATAAATACAAGCATACATACATACATACATACATACATATAAGTATACATACATACATATAGGCATACATACATACATCAATACATACATACATACATACATCAATACATACATACATACATACATACATACATGCTTAATAACCTTGAACATAAAACATTCCAAGGGAGACATAACGCACTTGTGTTATGTCAAGTTCATGACAAACATCGGGCAAACTTTTGCGAAAAGGGAAAAATGCAAAACAAAACATAACGCGCTTGCGTTATATTTTGCTTTGGGAATCACAAATCTAAGGCTTGGGATTTGCTTTGGATTTCCAACCCAAAGGCTTGGAGTGCCTTCCCAACATCCAAAGACATGTTTTTGCATATTCTACAAGATTTCACATAATTTTGTTCGTGCTAACCCTCAAATTTGCACATGTTTCAAGGTTGAACAAATCGAACACCTGGGTAATGTTAGGATTTCTCTTAGCTATTTAACGATGTAATTTTTTTCACTTTTTGACAATGTTAATCCTTTCATCTTTAATTTCTTTTGTTTGTGTGTCCATTTTTGGGCAAAAACTAGTGTTTGGTCATTTTTTCATTGTAAATTAACCGTTCATTGAAATTTCAAAAAAATTACATTTTTAGAAACTAGACTCCATTCTACACATATTTAAAAAATGATTTTCAATTAGTTTTCAAAATTTATAAGGGTAGCACAGCCAAAATTCTATTTTTTAAGATGTGTCCATTTTGAAAATTAGTAAAAAATCAAATATTCATTAAAAAATTATCAAAAAAATGGGGCATAAACTACATGCTGTTAGCTAATTTCTCACTGAAGCAATTTTAAAATACCAAAAAAAGTTAACCTTTTGAGGGAGCCACAAAACATGCTATGTTATGTTTTTTTTATAGAAACAACACCAATTTCTGTGGCTCCCTCTTTTGAACCCCTTAATCTATACCATTTCAAAAAAAACAGTAGTTTAGAAAGTAGATTCGGAGCACTACAAACATTGGTTTTGTCGCATCTTAAAATTTTGAGTGTAACTATGCTCAATTTCTCATCCAAGGCCAACATTTCTTGATTTCAGAAAAAAAAAAGTGGCCACTTAAGACCCCTTTTTGGCCCCCCATCTTCTTGCACTTACCCTTAGATAGATGTACATGCAGTGCTTAAATTTATTGGGATAAATCGATGTCTGTTCGTTACTACTCGGATTATGATTTCTATGTTTGCAGGCATGTGAGCATTGTGAGTGGTTTCTAGAGCACCTTGCATTGCGAGCACTCAATGTAGGTAAAGTCTTATAAGACTTTACTTACACTACTAATTGTGGAATTATACTATGAATTTGTGTTTGTTAACACACTACCACGTACTGGGATATTTTGTTCTAATGACTAGTACTTGGATTATTTACAGTGTTACTTTGTAATTGCATATGTGACTATATTTGATTATATGTAAATGTCTTTTGATATATAATAAATAGGTAATGGAACAACACATTTATCTTTTGGTGTGAATATAAAATATAAATGCCTCAATCTGATTTAAGCAGACATGGTAATGATTTAAGCAGACGTGGTAATGATTTAAACAGATGTGTTAATGTATTGTACATATATACATATATATGTATACATGTATATATTATGTGTGTGTGTGTGTGTGTGTGTGTGTGTGTGTGTGTGTGTGTATATACATATATGTATAAAATATATACATGTACATATTATACATGTATATATAATATATTTATATATGAATGTATTATATGTATATATGTATGTAGTATATGTATATTATATATGTAAGTAGGCATTTATTGTATGTAGGCAATAATCTAAGTTCTCTCCTTAAATTCAGAACTGTATATTTGTGTGCAATATATAGTTGTATGGCCACACCTATTTAGGTCCACCTATTTCTCACCACCATGTCATTGCACATCAGATTATATTATATTTGAGTTCATATTTTACATTATATCTTAACTTTGCGGCAACTATTGGTATGTATATTCAGTTCCCTGCTTATGTCGCAGATTATGTTTACAATAATGACATGGTAGTTTACATATTTATATTTTTCAACATATTGTTATATAGTCTTACAGTTATGAAGACAAATGTTTGGTTTGAAATTTGTCTCCTTTGTTGTGTTTCTTAACACAAGTGCATAATACTTACACTATTGATTGTGGAATTGTACCATGAAATTGTGTTTGTTAACACACTACCACTATTGGGATATTTTGTTCTAAATGCCACTACTTGAGTTCTTTACAGTGTTACTATGCAATTCTATATATTTTTTTGTTATGTAAATGTCTTTAGATAGATGTACATGCAATACTTAAATTTATTGGGATAAATTGATACATGTTTGTTACTACCTAGATTACTAGTTGGATTATGATTTTTATGTTTGCAGGCATATGAGCATGGTGGGTGGTTTCTAGAGCACCTTGCATTGCGAGCACTCAATGCAAGTAAATTCTTATAAGACTTTACTTTGGAAATGATCCACTAGGCTTTAGCTTGGATTTTTCTACTTTGCACAACATTTGTTTGGGCACAATCTCCATTTGTTTCCATATCTTCTGTATGTATAGAAGGAATACACATTCAACAACAACCTCTTTTGGTTCGGTGGTATGTGTATCTTCCTCTCCAAATTGCATAGTGGGGAACTTGAACCCTCGTGGTACTCTAATTGTCCTCCTTCCACATGTTCTCTTCTCCTTACCTCCAGCCATAGCTTTGTATAAACCTGCTCATTAAGGAAAAAATACGAATAGTTGTAGCAAAGTTAAGATATCATGTATTATTCTTAAACAGGAATGCAAGAATAATCAGTGACAAGTAATTTATAGAGATGATGACATCCAATGTGTAATGGCACGGTGCTGACAAATAGGTGGACTGAAATTCCCTAAAAAAATTGAAGATAGATGTATGACATTGTATGTAACATACACATATATACATATATCACACACACACACACACATACTTCCACTTATATATACTTGGGGACCTAAAAAATAAATCATTTATATGCTTGCTTAAATTAGAATGAAGCATATATATATATATATATATATATATATATATATATATATATATATATATATATATATATATATATATATATATATATATATATATATATATATAGAATGGAAAAAAGTGTTTAAAAGATTTTGTATTAAATTCACACAAACATTGAATAGATATTCTTTTCAATTGACAAAAGCATTCCATAAATACTATTTGGAATTCTTGGTATTAGATGTTGAATTATGAAAAATATTGGATTTGGAATCATATTTGGAATTACAAAAAGTATTAAAAAATTCTATTTAATCAAAAGATTCGGTCGTAATTTAAAGATCCAATTGGAGCAAATTGGATAAAATTGAATAATGTATGATATTAACTCCCATTTACTTGTTGTCTATGTTACATCGAATGTTCTATGGATATAAGGTTTTGAATCCCTCGAATCCTTATTTTCCATGCGAAAATTTTATTTTGATGTGTCTTTTTCTACCAATCATAGATATTGGTCTTTACCCCGATCTAGTTCTATTTTTACATAAGGCTAAGGTAGAAGCTATTTAATCGCAATCTTTCTATTAATCATTTCAAATTAAATAGAGAAAATTGCTTTCTAGTTCAAGTTATTTCAAGTAGTTATTTTCTACGACACCCTTTGAAATAACTTGGATGAACTCCCTATTGATTCAATCACATAGAATCACTGTATTGAAAGCTTGCAAAAAACAATGAATAAAAATAAAACAAAATTTGTATTTTATCTGTTAAAATTTGTACATTAACAATATCTAGAAAATAGAGGAAAATGTTTGAAGAAAACAAAGATTTTGAAAATATTGAAACAAATGAAAACAAAGATTTTGAAAATATTAAAACAAAGGAAAACAAAGATTCTAAAAATATTGAAACAAAAACCGTAGAAGACAAATTCAATCTGGAACATTTTAAGCATTTGTGACTTTTGTGTGAATATATATATATATATATATATATATATATATATATATATATATATATATATATATATATATAGTAAGCTACTACTAGTGGAGGTTACAACAAAAATACGAACCCATTTATTTATAGAAAATGAAACCCTCAATATATGCATAAAAAAATACGAACCCATTTATATATAGAAAATAAAACCTTCATTATAAAACAATATATTCATGTGTACAATGAAATAATCCTAATTCACGAGTTGTCTCAAATAAAACAGACAAGAATCTGACTGTAAAATTATTGTGGAGACAATGCCGTAGGACTAAAAAGATTTGAATGAAACTAGTAATCAAATCAAGGGAGAAGTGATTTCTGCAACCCAATACAAAATTTAAAAATCAAAGATTTAATTTTGATTTTTATTTAATTTTATGTTTGGTTGAGGAGGCTTACACTATTTATTGTTTGTGTAGGTACTTATTGTAGATTGAGTTCATGCAAGTATGGAAGAATGTGATAGCAAGTATGGGAGAAGTGTGATTGATAGCCCATGTAGTTGGGGAGTGTTTTGTATTTATGGTATCTTTACGCCGAGAGGTGTTCTACACTCACAGCAAGGACTGAAAGATTCAGATTCCCGTAAACATTTAGATTTTGTAAACAAAAATCATAAAATATTTAAATAAATAAATTCATGTAAATAAGATTCATTGGAAAAAAATTCGTGTCGAATGTTTTTTTGATTCCATACTTTTTGTGATTTTCTTATTTTCAATTTCTTTTTTGATTTTGATTTTTTTATTTTTTCCAATTTCTTTTTTGGTTTTTATTTTTTATAGTTTTTATGATTTACTTATTTTCAATTTCTTTTTTGGTTTTTATTTTTTATTTTTTCCAATTTCTTTTTTAGTTTTTATTTTTTATTTTTTATTTTTTCCAATTTCTTTTTCAAATAAACTATGGAAAAGAGATATCCCTCGACATATTTTAGATATATTTTTTAAAATATAAATATACTAGTAGGGACCAATAAATGTGCCAAGTTATGTAAATGTGAACAATTTGACTTTTGAAACTTGTCTAAATGGGTGGTTATTGTAAACATTAATATTTTAATGAAATCCAAAAAGTGTATATTTTATTTGGAACCACCCCCATTTGAATCAATTTATCTTATAAACGCAAGTGCAAGTACATGTGTTTTGTCTATCTTTTATGTTAAACTACACATGCACTTGTGAACATCTATTGGTGCATTCGCAATTATTTATTAGGTTAGTTAGTACCATGTATTGGTTATTTTTAAAGTTTTAATTGGAGAGTTAGGTGCGCCACAACATAGCAGTTATTAGAACGTGGGAGGCAACTGGCTCCTTACACCTGATATAACCACATTTACATAAAAAGCGTACATGAATATTTGATGAAAACACAATTTGACATCCAAACAAAAATTCCAATCCATGTGCATTCATGAAAACACAATTTGACATCCAAACAAAAATTCCAATCCATGTGCAGCACGAGCCCGTCTCTGCGGCACTGATTTGATGCTTCCAAAAACATAGTTGTACAACCCCGATCAGCTAGTTGCAGAAATGAATTGAATCGTTGAAAAATCTTGAGCAAGTGTAAAAGTGATAGACATAAGTACTGATGGCCGATAATAGGTATAAATAAGTCCAAGCAAAAGCTACAGCCGCATTGATCGTGGAAAACGTTGTGGGAAAAAAAAATCTGTCGAGAAAAGTAATGCCACGTAGCTTGTGTATTCAACAACTGTCACGTCACCTGTTTTTGGTTTCGTAAAATAGCCCAAGGAATTTTGAATTGATTGTTGTACAATCTGTCAAATATCAAAAAGAAAATTATACCAATTCACTGGCAGAATTGACGGCTTTAATTATGTCAAAGTTGAACTTGAGGATTTTGTCTGGAGTGGAGATGAAACCCGAAGGGCAGGAAAACGGGATTCTGCAGTTTCATGACTGCAAATTCTGAGCCACACAGGTGGCAAACATTTGTACATACAACTTTGCACCGTTTGGACGAATAGTGTTTCCATTAACAATTGTGTATCTATGTAGTGTTATCTCACTCTACTTAAATATCATCCATTTCAATGGTCAAACAATCAATTTTTACACCTTTTAACAACAAAAAGTGGCAAATATATGTCCTATTTTTATTGGTTAAAATTGACCTTTGATTGTGGAAGTGGATGATATTTAAGAATAGCCCTATCGGACTTATTTACACTTGCTCAAAGATTTTTCAACGATTCAATTCATTTCTACAACTATGTTTGCAAAAGCATCAAATGAGTGGACCCATCACGTGGCTCACAGGTTCCACGAATTGCTGCGCGTGGATTGGAATTTTTGTTTTCTGGATGTCAAATTGTGTTTTTCTCGAATATTCATGTATGCTGTTTATATGTAAATGTTGAAATGAAATGAAAGATTTTAATAACGTTTATTAGGCCACATTAGTTTATGGGACCCAGAACTGCACACGGTTCGAATAGAAAATAGGGCAGCAAACACATTAAACATTTTGTAATCTCTTCTCGCATCTTCCGCAGTGAATTTTGATCAATAAATTTGTAGTTTTGCCCAATCTTACCTCTTCAAACAAGATGCTTAAATTGTTGGTTTTCAAAATGTCTTCATAGTTTGTCTCAATTTTATTTAGAGCTTCACATTTAAACAGAGACAAAATTTGAACAATGGATTGGAAATAGTGAAGAGTGACATTTGAATGACCTTGTTTTTATTTGTGATTGGATAACCTCATATCTTTATGTATTAAGTATGAAGATAATTTAAGGGTGGATAATTTTTGGTTTATTTGATAAGTTTTTGGATTAAGATCTACAATAGAAAATCTCATATAAAAAGGTTTAGAAATTTCATAAGATTAATTAGGCAGTTCCTATGTCTAGTGGATGGGTTAGGTTTTTAGTACTGTAGCTCTTGGTTTTGTTAATTACTTGGTCTTGTAAAAAGATTTGGTTCATTCATTAGTGAATCTAATTGTTTCTAGAAAAAAAACGTGTAAAGCTTTTTTTTTTTGCTATGGACTGTGGAAATATCATGTCTTTAATCATTCATTCCTCCTAAAGTTATAATTTAAAAATTAACAAAAGTACTAAATATATAGATCTAAACTTAATGGCCAAAATTACTCCTAATTTTCATTTCTTTAATCGTGAATCTCCAAAGACTCTTTTTAATTAGAAAAGTCTCCATAATAATTAATATTCATATTATAATATTTATATTTCTCTTTATTCTAATTCACTGTCACATATCAAAAAATGTCCTAAAGAAAAAAAAAATATTAGACATTCATTTCTATATGGATAGAATATAAATGAGATTAAATATTCTATATAATATATTTTTTAACATGATAGAAATGAAAATATTTAAATTATGTAAATTTTTTAATATTGTTTGAATAATAAAATTGGGTGAATTTGAACTAAAACTCACAACATAAATGAGGAGAAAAAAATACAAAAAATGATTATCATGGATTGAGATAATAAAATTGTAATAATGTCTAACTATACTATTTTTTATTTTTAATATATCTAAATATACTAATATCACATATAAACACATACAAACCAATATAAAATAATATGAAATATTATTATTACTAAATTTAAACATATAAAATAATAAATACATCCATAAAGGAACACATGATATTACTAATTATATAGTCAATCATGTTTAAAGTTTACAAGTTAAATGACAAGTGGCTAATATCTATTGACTACTTAATAGCTATATCTACAAACCTTCAATATAGATCTAACTACAAATTAACATATAAATGTAAAGTATATTAGAATTATATGAAAAAATGTAACTATATATAAACTAGCACACTAATAATACAAAATAAAAACAGCTTGCACAGGTAGCGGAGTTGGCTTGAGTCTTGGGTTTGCTCCCCAAAGTCTTGAGTTCGACTCTGAGGCCCGAATTAACCCGATACACGTGGCTTGCGGGGATACCCCTGTTGTTACAAAAAAAAATACAAATAAAAACTCAATAATATAATATTAAACAACAATTGATTTAGGCATAACAAGCTACATATTATTAAGCTAACCTAAACAACAAATAGTTATATAGCTAACAACTACATCTCAATTATCTAATACCTTCCTTAATAATTGAATTAGATACAAGTCCAAACTCATGGATGTAATGTTGACGAACTTCAAGATGATATATTTGGTTCTTTGTCTTGAGAACACTCTAGTTATCACAGAAAAGTCATTTTTGGCTAAGCTAGATTTTGTATGAAGGGTCTAGTGAAGTGAGGGGTGCTTAGACTTTAATACCCAAGCCTTAGACATCATTTGAAGATGGTATTAAACTTCCACCTACCTTTTTGTAGGGTTAGGAAAAGCTTTGCCATTAGAAGTGATCATTCATTTGTAATCTATAGTGTGTTGGTTAGTGGTTAGCATCAAGAAGTTACTCTCTTCCTACCTTGGAGACTAGATAGTGTGACTATGAGACAATGGAATCCTTCATAGTTAGAGCTTTCAGATATTGTGTCAGTTCACTATTTACGAACAAGATAAGTATATTAGAGAGACTACAAAACATACACACTCGACCTAGCAGGTTCCCTTTTAAATCCTAGCTATGAATAGTTTCCGGCATGTTAGACCTAGATATTGATTGATTCAAGTAGTACTACATTGATCCACATCAATCTAGTTTGATTCACCCAAGTTGAGTTGATTTGTCTAAGATTATAGTGAATTTGTCAGTTATTGCCTTTAGAAGTAGGATTTGATTCCATTGTGTGTCAAGATTTGACCCCTATACGGTTCACAAATTTGAAACTTATGGGGCCAATTTCTCTAAAACTTGGAAGACTTTGATGTTTAATTATGTATGGAGAATCTACGGGCATATGGTATTATTTCTAAAAAATTCTAGCTAGTTTTTCACTCATCTGGGCAATTGTCTCATTGCAATTGTCTTGTCAAGTTGATTATTTTGACATATAACTTTGATACACCTTTTGGTAACCCTAGGAAGTTGTTTTCCCATCTAGGCAATTGCCCTATTGTGACCATGTTGATATATAACTCTATTCCACCTTACAATAACCCTAGGTGTCCACTATGGTTGGTGGTCGTAGATCCAGGGACCAACCAAAGTTTTCTTTGGAATAATTGGTAGATAGAATTCACCAATTGAAAATTACTATGGATGAACATTTATCCAAGTTAAAAATGATAGATGAACTTGAATCTAAGATGGATTCCCTTAATGTTAAATATGACACCATCAACACGTATATCCAAAACAATATACATTTAGATATGAGACAAAACTCTCACACTTCAACAACAATGGTTTTTTTAATCAACATAATCTTGGTAGGTCACAATGCACACCTAAACTAAACTTTCTAAATTTTGATGATGTCAACCCTACTAGTTGGTTATATACAAAGCAAAGTAATATTTTACAATCCCTCAAATTTCCACAACTCAAAAAATCACTACCATATCCTTCCACTTAGAGCATGAAGCTATTCGATGGTGTGAAAAATCCCAACCTTTTCTTGTATGCAAAGAATTTTTGTAATGACCCCTAAAAATTAGATTGAAATTTTATTTTACAATCTAATCTAATGCTTAATAAGTTAGCATGCATGCACTAAGGTAAGAAAATGCATGATGATGATTGCATTCCTCGTATGATCAGTCATTTAAACATTCTTTAGTCCATGTCCTTTGACTCATACATCTCCTCTATCATATAAGTTTGACAATCATCTTAAGTTGAGATTAAGACTTTGAGCCACCCTTATGCCCTAGTTGGAAAGCTATGAAACATATTTCTTAGCACTACACTAATGTAAAGAGGAATGGAACCAAATTAAATGGTATCATATATATGGTATTACCTTACCTTAGTCAATTTGGTTGGAATCTAGCTTGTATTTAGTTATCTTTAAGGAGTCATAACTCCTTTTATATCCCACAAGGTAAATTCAATCTAAGTAGTTAAAACATAAACCCCCAGAGTAGAGAGAATCAAGACTTCGAGTGAGAGGATGAAGCCCCTAGAAGATGGAGCCTCCCACACCCCCAACAAAGCTCACAAATGAAGGAACTTGGTCTCAGTGAAGGGTTTGGTGAAGATATCAACAACCTGCTCGGAAGTCAGACAATAGCGAAGGTCGATGACATGACCATGGATGTGCTCCTAGATGTAGTGCATGTGGACCTCAATGTGTTTGGTCTGCTAATAATGGACCGGATTCTATGAGATCTGAATGACACTCTGGTTGTCACAAAATATGACTGATGGCCGTCTGATGTGGATATCAAACTTAGTGAGAAGATTCTAAAGCTAGATGGCCTAAGTGGCAGAATTCATAGCCCCCTGATACTCGACCTCAGTAGAAGATAGAGCAATAGCAAACTGCTTCTTGCTCGACCAACAAACAAGACCTGAACCAAGTGAGAAGCTGTAACCTGAAGTAGACTTACGATCCTGAGAATCACCTACCCAATTTGAATCTGTGTAGCCCACCAAGTCAAGATCAATGCCAATTGCATAGTGAATCCCAAAACTATGAATACCCTAAATATAGTGAAGGATCTGCTTGGCTGCTCTCCAGTGCAGCTCATGGGGCTCTTGCATGAATCGAGAGACCATGCCTACGGGTAAATGCAAGAAGTTGTGTCCACTTAAGGTGGAAGTTTCGAATTTAGAAAAAAATCCGAAATCGGGGAACCAAAAACGGGATCCCGTTTATAGAAAACGCGATCCCGTTTTGCCTCGGGATCCCGAGCCTAGAACCAAAAACGCGATCCCGTTTTTTCCCGGGATCCCGAACCTAGAAGCCAGAAACAGGATCCCGTTTTATATAACGGGATCGCGTTATATATAACGCGATCCCGTTATATAAAACAGGATCCCGTTTTTAGAAAGTATTAAATTTTTTAAAAAATGGCAGAGACCCCATTTTCAATAGCGACAGGCGACAGGCGAAAACAGGATCCCGAGTTCAGAGACCATCCAGCCACCAAGTAAGTGGATTTTTCCACTTCTACAAATTACCCATGAATTGTTTTAAGTTTCCTTTGTTTGTTTTGATGTAAAATACAATCAAAATTTAAATTTTGAATTGTTATTTAGGGTTTAGGGTTTATGAAATCAGTAGTCAATTTTTGATAGTTTAGATGTAAAATACAATTGAAATTTTGAAACACTGTATCAAATAAAAGGTTAGAATTTGAACAAACTGTCAAAATTATGTTTAAAATTGAGAATTGAATAGATATATTTAGACATTTTAGCTGTAAAATACAATTGAAATTTTGAAAATACTGTATCATATGAAATGAGAGATTTTGAACAAACTGTCAAAATTTGAGTTCATTTTGAGTGTTGAATAGCTATATTTAAACATTTTAGCTGTAAAATACAATTGAAAATTTGAAAATACTGTATCATATGAAAGGAGAGATTTTGAACAAATTGTCAAAATTTGAGTTCAATTTAAGTGTTGAATAGCTATATTTAAACATTTTAGCTGGAAAATGCAATTGAAATTTTGAAACGATTGTATCATATGAAAGGAGAGATTTTGAACAAACTATCAAAAATTATATAGCATTGGGATGATATATAGATTTGGTTTTTATAAAATTTACTTATAACAATGTATGTCATTATATTTTAAAGGCATTATTGAATAGCTAACTATCATGTAAAAAAATTACAACAAACCATAATAAAACCAATTTACCACATCCAAAATGATGAAGCCATCATGAAACTTATGAAGTGTCAAGACCACATCCCCATTGTAATCATAAGAAAGACTTTTCCACCATACTTAACACCTACATATATACTTATTTTGGAGAGAAATAGGCAGAATAGCAACAATCTATATAAGAAGAAACTTGTGATCGATTAAAATGATACAATAAAAATGGACACTTCCCAAGAGCTCCTCAATTTGACAAACTTCACCTTTCATTATATACCACTTAGATACAAGACACGACTCCCCTCTCCTTGTTGAGGACATGCTATAAACATCAACCTGTGAATAGAAGCTTGGACCCTAAACTCTCTAAGATAGTAGCTCCACTGGACCTTGACATCAAAGAAGGCATATATAACCATGTCACCATGTTAAATATTACATTGATTTCTTCATGTGGTCTTATGGTGATCTATGCCTTGAGACTCCATCTTTAAAGTCATGCATCATCTTGTGGTTCACCTCAATGCCAAACCTATTCAATAAAAGCTACACAAAATGCACCCCCAAGTATCCCTCGTGGTCATAGAAGAATTGTATAAACTCTTGGATGTCCAGGGTTCATTCAGACTATTACTTATCCTAAATGGATAGATCTAATGTGGTCTTAGTTAAAAAGAAAACTAAGGGAATTCATGTTTGCACTAACTTTTGAGACATCAAAAAAGGATCTACCCCAACTTAGATAACTTTTCTCTACCAAACATTGATATGGTCATGGATCTTGTGCATAGCCATATATATAATTTTATCATTAATCTGGATATAATATGGACCAAGTTGAAACATTTGAGTTAGACATGGAGACACCTAGATTATGGAGCTCGGTCTATGTAAGAAAACACGTCCTATAGACTCAACACAAACTTATCCCTCAACCCTCTAAATTGTGACTTACATCATTTGATTACCCTGGAACACACTATAGACAACTCTAAATATATTTGGCAAAATATATTTTCTCCTAACAGAAACTTGTATATGTAGAAGTATCTACTACTACATTAGATTTGATATACTTCTTAAAAGGAAAGAGTTGGGACATAGAACAACTAAATAGAAAACAATAACTAGTTTTGCATTTTCTAGGAAATAGGAAACAAAATTGAGCTAGAACCATCTTGACTAATTTATCTATTTCTAGCTAGATTGAACCCTAATTCTATATGCAATTCCAACTCTAACCCTAACACTAATTCTAACCCTAATCCTAACCCTAATTCTATATGCAATTCAAACCCTAACCCTTATTATAACCCTAATCATAACCCTAACCCTAACTCTACTTGTAATTGTAATTGTAATTGTAACTCTAACTCTAGCCCTAACCCCAACCCTAACGAGCTACTTGTAATTGTAATTGTAACCCTAACTCTAGCCGTAACCCAAACCATAATTGTAGCTCTAATACTTACCCTAATTTAGCAACCCTTGAATTCTAATTCTAACCCTAACCTCAATTCTAACCCTAAGCTTGATCCTAATTGAAACCCTAACCCTAGCTTTAATTAATCACGAGTCATGCTACAGGGATTTCTTCTACATATTTTGTATGCATGTGTTATTCCCTCATTGCATGTGAGTTCACCAATTATTTGGAAGTCTCCTAACTAGGAGGCGGGCTTGTATTCAAGCCCTATAAATTTTGTGTTTATAGGTGTTATGTTTAAAGCTATATATGGAGACTTGTAATAGGAGGTCTTGAATTTGGTACCAATGATTGTGAGTTCCTTGTCTAGAATATGATGAACCTTTTGAACAAGAGAACCTTGTAGGTCTCCATGATGCATATGTTGAAATTTAAACTTGAACATTATCGTCATGTGAATGCTTTTAGCCATCCTACAACCTCCTATCACCCTTCATCCTCTTATAGGGATATGCCACACAACCTCTCCAAGTTGACCATGCCAAACCCAAAGTCACAATCGTAAGAGGTAAAGAATCTTTTGGCCCCATTCAAGTCCACTCCCTAATAGGAGTGATACAATGCTAATAGGGTTGTGAAGGTAATTAAGTTCTTGATTAGCATGTTGGGTGTATCTAAGCATAATGATGATATAGTTAGTCCTGATTTCATTAATCTTAAGATCATTGAGCTAGAGTACTTAATATATATGGTATAGTTTTGTTCAATCAATAGTGGTAGGGAAAATTAATATACTACAATGACATCAAACATAAACCAATAGGTGTCTTAAGATATATTAGTGGTAGGGAAAATTATAGTGGCCCTAACCCTAGAGTAATAAGTTGAAGTAGTGTTAGAATTACTAATAAACTAAAAAACTTTATCCTAGGTTGGTGGGACAAATTACACAAGCCTTACAAAGCCTCTACCACTTCCTTGACATTTTTAACATTGTTTGAATTTGATAGGAGGGATTTATGTCACCTCCTCCTCATCTTAATTCTCATAGTGGATAGAATCATCCAATTTAGCATCAAGACATGAAGGTTTATCTTCATTAAATCTTAGAAATATCCTCTAATACTTACCCTAATTTAGCAACCCTTGAATTCTAATTCTAACCCTAACCTCAATTCTAACCCTAAGCCTGGTCCTAATTGAAACCCTAACCGTAACTTTAATTAATCACGAGTCATGCTACAGGGATTTCTTCTACATATTTTGTATGCATGTGTTATTCCCTTATTGCATGTGAGTTCACCAATTATTTGGAAGTCTCCTAATTGGGAGGCGGGCTTGTATTCAAGCCCTATAAATTTTGTGTTTATAGGTGTTATGTTTAAAGCTATATATGGAGACTTGTAATAGGAGGTCTTGAATTTGGTACCAATGATTGTGAGTTCCTTGTCTAGAATATGATGAACCTTTTGAACAAGAGAACCTTGTAGGTCTCCATGATGCATATGTTGAAATTTAAACTTGAACATTATCGTCATGTGAATGCTTTTAGCCATCCTACAACCTCCTATCACCCTTCATCCTCTTATAGGGATATGCCGTGACACAACCTCTCCAAGTTGACCATGCCAAACCCAAAGTCACAATCGTAAGGGGTAAAGAATCTTTTGGCCCCATTCAAGTCCACTCCCTAATAGGAGTGATACAATGCTAATAGGGTTGTGAAGGTAATTAAGTTCTTGATTAGCATGTTGGGTGTATCTAAGCATAATGATGATATAGTTAGTCCTGATTTCATTAATCTTAAGATCATTGAGCTAGAGTACTTAATATATATGGTATAGTTTTGTTCAATCAATAGTGGTAGGGGAAATTAATATACTACAATGACATCAAACATATAAACCAATAGGTGTCTTAAGATATATTAGTGGTAGGGAAAATTATAGTGGCCCTAACCCTAGAGTAATAAGTTTCAAAGTAGTGTTAGAATTACTAATAAACTAAAAAACTTTATCCTAGGGTGGTGGGACAAATTACACAAGCCTTATCCTAGGGTGGCCCCATTGATATGTTTGAAGGAGATAGATTTAAACAAGTACTCACCAAGTTTCTAGCTTCCAATATATAATAGTTTCCAATAACCACAAGCTTCATCTATGCTTTTTCATATGATCAATGTTGATCTTGGAATCTCCTTCCACACTAAGGGATATCTTGTTTAGTTTCCAAGTCATCTTGAGGCCCTGGATATCATGGCCCTAGAATCTACCATATTATTGTTCTTGACACCAAAATCATAAGCTTTAAGATAGGTAGAGGTTTTCCCTTATCATCTCTTAATAAACATACTCCTCCTACTAGGATTACCCTTGGCTACCCATCAAAATTTCAAGCTTAATCCATCCCAATGTAGGTGTGGACCAAAGGGTGTGAATATCAACATGGGTATCTCCTTGTTTTAACCTTATTCAAAGCAACCTTGGCCAATTATGAGCCTAATCAGTGCCTCTTCTAGCATGATCATATATTCCTCTTTACCCCAACAATCACCAAGTTCCTAAATGCACCATATTTCTTTAAAATAACTTCCAAAATTTGGGATGCATATTCACATTTAAGAAATTTGTTTAAATATATGTTTATTTTATATATAAAATCTAATATTATAGTTATTTTTTATTATATATTATATTTAATATAATATAACTTATTAAATATAAATAAAATATAATATATAATGAATATATAGTATATTTTTTAATATAAAACTATTTAAATAAACCAATAAGAAATCTAACTGTGTAATTGACCAGAGAGAGAGCTCGAGAGATGTGTTTTATAAACATTTAGTGTCCATGGGGAGCTATGCTTATCCTCAAAAGTTATAAAAAAATAAGCTTATCCTCAAAATTGAGTTGGTGAAATGATTAATTCAATTGGAGGTTTTGATCTGATAATAGGTGGAAGCCCCTTAATATTCTGACAGACAACAATAGGAACACAAGGGATGGGCTAGAGGGGAAACATTCTTCTATTTTCTATGAATTTCTGTGGATTATGAATTATTTAAGGCATGCAATGCATTCAACTGTAACTTGAAAAAATAATGAAAGCTTCGTTTTGTATAAATTTCTTATTTTTCATAGCCAAGTTCCCACCCAAATTGAAGAGGCTACCAAAAACAAGTATTAAATTGTTTACACAATCAACATGGGAAGTATTGCAGGTATGGACGTTGCCAATTGTAGACCCATACATGGTATTCTAGTAACAAATTCTTTATTTTGTACTTGTCTACACTTAAATAGATTAATAATTTCTTGTTTATTCAGTCATGCTCCGGGCCCAAATTGAAGAGATTAGAAAAAACAAGTATTGAAAATTATGGACATTTTTTTGATTATGTGGAGCAATTTGTCTACACAATCAACATGGGACTAATTATAGGCTTCGATGTTGCCAATTACAATCCAAGAGTTATTAGTTTGATTAGTCATGCTAACCATGGTTTCCTTTTGCGAGGATTGAATGAAAGCCTAGAGGATGTGCAAAAAATCAAATTTCATAAAGAAAGCACCTAGATTTAGAAAAGGATTATTATGAAACCCATCACAAGAAACCATTTCAAAAGATATAAATCTCAAAGAAAGTATGCCTTACAAAGGTTTGGCTATAGAAAATAAAGATATAAATTTTTATTTACCATGCCATGTTAAAGGATTGGTAGGATTTGGAGTTCTAGATCACCTTGTGGGTTGATAGTAGAAGCTTAAAGCGTTTGAGCAAGGTTGTGAGTATAATTATTTGGAGGGCTTCAAAATATCTTGTATAGTTTCTGCTGGCCCACGATTACCATTAAACCAAAAGATCGACCTGTCAATTTCTGATACAAGCGCTAGAGTTAATGAATCCATGGGAGGCAGTTAGTCCATGTCATGAATCCCATGAGGAGCGCTGACCATCTACCAACAAACTCCCCCCAGCGTTACTCGGGGGGATTCGAACCTGTGACCTTTCACTCTGATACCAATTATTGGCCCACGATTGTTGTTAAACCAAAAGGTTGACTTGTCAATTTCCAATACAAGCACCAGAGTTAATGAATCCACAAGAGGCGGTTAATCCATGTCACGAATTCCACAGGGAGTGCTACCCATCTGCCAACAGTTTCAATCATGGAGGCAATTTTAGTGGGTTGTACAAATGGTTGAATGCAAATATTCTACAAGTCTTGCTAAAGGATGTCCTTGTGAGAAAGATATAGTTGGTGTTTCAAAATATCTTGTATAGTTTCAATCATGTGGAGGCAAGCTTAGTGGGTTGTATAAATGGCTGAATGTAAGTATTCTACAAGTCTTGCTAAAGGATGTCCTTGTAAGAAGGGTATGTTTTAACAAGATCCCAATAAGTGTATCACCCAAGTTGGTGGATGCAAAGGTGGAATCTTACACATTGAGAGTTATATTATATTTTAGGATTGTTGATTTCTCGTGAGGGGTATCAAAATCAGCCCATGGTTTTGTTGAAATGACAAGCGGTTTATAGGATGGCAAAATTTTATAAATATAACCCTTGGCATAGGGTTTTGATATCATTTGGATTATATTGTAGGGATTTGTAGGCTTTTAGTTTAGGTCTAAGTATCAACATTCTATTAAAGTGTTAACACACATGGACTACAACATTAGTGGAGTTTCTCAATCTATTGTAAACTTATTTTGAAGGAATATATTTCAATTTACTTTTGGTGGTGGGTTTCTTACTCAAAAGGGTTTTCCCAATTATAAATGTCATCTTATCTTCTCTATCTCCTTCACTTATTCTTCTATGTTTAATTAAGGTTACATGTGTTTTAGATCAACAAATTTTATTACTTTCCATTGCTTCTAATTTAGGAATAAGCATTGTAAAACCAACATAAATGGTATCAAAGGTTTGGTTGGATTGATCCCATGAAGGAAGGGATACATTTCTTATTTTTTTTCTATTTTGTTGTGGAATAATTCATGTGGATTTGAAATAATATTTGAAAATCAAAAGTCATAGCCAACACCTTGATAATTGAGATTGAGAAGTCAAGGCAATAAATACTTTTCATGTAGTAGCACAAGTCAACTCGCTTCCATAGATGTAAAAATGGAAGAAGAGGAAAAATGTATCACTTCGATTTGTTCATTATAGGATACCATCTTTTTGTTTTAAAGCCTATTTGTAGTGCCCCTCCATTTTCACTTTGGATGTGTCAGGTATGTTTGGCATTTGGTTATTTGGTTTGGATTGTTTATTTGATGCTTTGGTTAATCATGGCGTTAAATAATATTATTAGTCATAAAGACATTTTTTATAATTAAATAAATATAAATGCCTTTATGTAAATTTAATTTATTGAATATGTATATATATTATATTAGTAGTTAAGTTAAGTTAATAAATATATTATTATTATTATTAAATGTTGTGTTGAGTGGCAAATAAAATAGGTAGCATTTATGTGTTATCATAAAATCTATTTTTTAGCAAATACTAAAATAAATTAAGTTAGTGGGAGTTATTGGAGGAGTGGTAGATTTTATTTATTATTCTTCCATCTTGGAAGAGAGTGAGGGAAGAGTTAAGGCAATTTATTATTTTAGAGATTTGAAATAGGAGAAGATTCTCTTTTGGCTATTATGGGTATGTGATATTTTATTTATAGGGGGTCATTTATGTGAGTGGAATACTTTGGGGTTTACTTGTTTAGTTTTATATATTGAAGATGAATTTTAAAAATGGGAGAAGAGATGCATGGAAAGAGGAAAGAGGAGAAGGAAGAAAATGGTAGAATTTTTTGTGATTGAAAGGAATGCATGATTTGGGGCTCTTCCTAACTTGGTGAGAGCTGAGAAGGATCGTTTCGAAAAAGGGAGAGACCTGGAAGTTCTGGAATTATATTTTTGAAAACATTTTATGTGGATGCATGTCTACGGAGCCATTAAAGGATTCTTTTCTAAAAATAATGTTCAGGTAAGTTTCTTATGTTTTAAACTTTTAATGTAAAGGTATCATCTTTCATTATGTTTGTTTTAGATCCTTTAGATCATCCGGATAAGATACTGCATTTTGTAAGCTTATGTTAAACATTTAAGTGTATCATTTTGATTTATCTATAGCATTAAGTAAATGTCTTATATTTGTAAATTACCCTGTTGTCTTTATCTTCCAAGCCTACTTGCATAGATCTTCAACATCTGCATGTGTTTGAAAATCCTCTAGTTCCCTCTTGAATTTGATGTCTTTTTCTCAACTTTTACACCATCGAAACCGTAGGCTTGTGGCATTTTAAGATTCCAAATCAAATCTACATTGTTGTAAATAATTTTAAGTCTATAATTATGTGCAATTCCCAAGATCCAAGAAAAACTTATCCACACAAGTTTACATGGTTTCTTAATACAGATTTAGGGGATCTTCAAGAAAACCTGTGTGGGCAAGAAGGTTAACCATGCACACATAATGATCAACTGTAGGTCTAATGTAATAAAACTTACAAGTGTGATCGAGAGCATTCTTAAAAAAATAAAATTATATTGTTCGTATTCTGCAATCACTGCATTTCATAAAACACATTTCTTTGAGGCATTATGTCAAACAATTTGTGTGCCTTGTTTATGCTGTCACTTTTTGCATGCATGTCCACTAGAGCAATCTGCATTCAACTATGCTTTGATCCCTTCTTGATGCTTGCAAAGGGGACACTGGCAAAGGTTGTGGAATTTGACTTTGATTGCGTTTGTTTGAAATTTTCTAAAGCATGCTCACTAAATATATTTTGTACAATCCTGCAATCATTGCATTCCATGTATAACATCACTCTAGAATATTATAGCCTTTTCAACAAATCTATTTTATACTTTACCTACCATTATTGCATTCCATGAAATGACATCTCTTTGAGGCTTCCTGTGACACAATCCTCATGCCTTCTCTGTGTTTCCAAATTTTGCATATAAGTCTACCAAGGCAAATGCAACTACAACATTTGATATTTAGTTTCACACATTAGAATTTGGCTCTCCATTTGCCATTTGTAGTTTGCTGGAAAATTCCTTCTCACTTGCATATCTTGCAATCATTGTATTTTGGGAAGATGATTTTTTTATTATGATATCTTGATTGCATGTCAATAATCCTTAATGATTTTTTAAACTTTTTATTTACTAATACTTTCTACTTGTATCATGGTAACTCTTACTCTTTATTATCTCTTTAAAACTTATTTTCTTTAGATTAAAATAGAATCTTTCTTACCTTAAAAGAATTTCAAATGGATCCCTTTATTCCTTATTCTCTTTGATGAAAATGGAATTATTTTAATATATATATGTTATTCCTTTAAAACATTTAAATTATAAATTAAATCTTAGAGACTTGTTTAGAATATTTTTAGAAACTAAATCTCTTAGAATTGTATTACTTTCTAATATTGCATTTAATAAGAGTTTATATTGTATTTATATTTTAAAAAAATAAAATAAAATAAATTCTTTAATTATAAATGAATATAAGTTTATCCTCATTATTGAATATGAATTTATGTGAGTTATCTTGTGAATATCAATAAGAATGTATCTCATAATTAATTTTCTTATACCAATAGAAACAATATGATTTTTATAGTATTATCCTCTAGATATAATATAAGAATTTATTTCTCTTTTAATAGAAAGAATATAAATTTATTTCTAGGAATATGATTTCATCCGGTGCATATTTAAATGCATTAGTATTAGTTTTATATTTTTCATTATTATTATTTTATATAGATAAGTGTTAGTGTTATGCAAGATCCACTTTGTTTCTAGTCTTTGTTGAAAAATAGAATTTTATATTAGAGGCTAAATTAATCTTCTTTATATAGAAACTTTAAGTTTCAATGTAAGTTTTACTTTTAGTACTCCTTGTTAACTATGAAATTAAATTAATGATCCAATCATCATATCTTTTAGTAGATAACTAAATATTGAAAGTAAAAATATGTTAATAAGTGTAAATCATAATGTCTTATAATATTCTATTTAAGAATAGAAAGAAACATATAGCTTTTTGGTATGATTGGTTAGAGAATAGAAAGTATTATTTCATGATCATAGATTTAGTTTTGGATTAATAGTTCATATTAAAGATATTAATGACTTACTTGCTTTTTATTGTATTTGTTTTTTTTTTTGCTAAGGATTTATATGTGTCTAGGAAACCTCTTAGTATATAAAACTATAGAATGCAATTATGGTAAGGTTATATTGAATTATTAGTAGAAGTTCATGGTAGGAAGATACATACTTGATAATACTCCCTTAGTGTAGATGATGACATTTGAGAAAACTTTATCTTGTAGATTTTGAAGGATGTGTTACTTATCTGTTAAACATTAGATTTCATGAATATTTCTTAAGTAATCTCTCTCAAAATCTCTTAAATAAGAATATTTTCCCTTAGTAAATCCTTATATGCATTATTAAAAGTAGAAATATTCGTTAAAATGGAATTTAGTTATATTTAGTTAATTTATCATTATTTTCAACAGAGAAGAAAATTAAAGTAATATCAATTGTGTAATATTTCTTTTAAGTAAACATTTATAGTGCTTTCTTGATATACTATTAAGGTGTTCATAAGATGTAAATGAATTACTCTATATGTTTGATATCATGATATTTAGCATGTTCAAGATGAAAGAAGGTGTTAGGAAGAGAATAGAACGGTGAGTACTTATAATATCTTAATCATTGGATCTATGAAGGAATACATTGGAAAGACTATTTTGTCTGATTAATATATTAGGAGATTATGTTTAGACCATATTAGTCAACTATGTAAAAATTATGAGGAAAAATAATGATGTATTTATTGTAATGGCTGCATTGATCTCCTCGTACCAGTATGTACAGGCTGTGAATACACATTATTTGATGTTGTATAGGTTGTGTATATTGTCCCCCTTATGAGCATTTGAGATTTTAAAGCTTTAATGTGAGTGTTAACCCAAGTTATAAATTGTATGGTACCATCTTGTGGTTGGATGTTCAAGTCCCCAAACTACGAAGTCTCTGTGCTACGTGTACATAGGCAAGACTATCATGAGCCCCCGAGACATTAGGTCGGCCCCTTAGGGCCTTAGGATTGCCATTTTATGCAATTGATATTGTGTAATTAATAATCATGTGGAACTAATGTTTCTTTAGATGTGCAGTTGAGATCTATATGATGTGTAGGACTTTGAAGTTAAAGATGTACCTTTCCACTTGGTGAATCGATGACTATCTGGCAGTATTGGTAAATGTGTATCAATGTTTATAAATTTATTGAAATGTTGTATCTTACATGTCATTTTTGATGAATGTCAATATACTCTAATTTTTGACTTGAGGTTTACTAAGATAAATTTTGTAAATTGTTATTCTATCATCATGTTAAGATCATTATTGTTATGTACTAAGATTTAATGGGTAGCCAATACAAATTGTGTGTGTGTGTATTCATTAGTGCATTTAGATTTAGAAAAGATCCTGGTGGTTAGTTAGATCATGTTAGTAATTAGTCATGTAGTCATGTAATTAAACATAATTTGAATGAGTTATGTATGTTGTTGAATATTGCTTAATTTCTATAATGCAGTCATGATATCCCTAGAGATGTTAGTTAACTTGTTGTATCAGACTATGTTATATTTTGTTATCATTACTTCTATTTAAAAAAAAAAGAAAAAAAAATCTCTGCTTTTATTGCTAGTTGACTTATCTCTAGGGTTGCATGACGGGGCATTACACTATTTATCTAAAGAGGATCAATATCCTTTCTTTGTTCTCTAGAACTAGGGGTGTAGAAGTTGCTTTGCATCGTTTGGGTATACCACTCAATTATGTTGTATATGTAAAAAAATGTAAATAAAACAAGCTTATCCTCAAAAGTTGGGTGGAAAAAACACATCAAAAGGGTAAATTGACTAAGGTGGAAGATGTGCATAATTTGGCAAAAGAAAGGCTTGATGAAATGATTAATTCAATTGGAGGTTTTGATTTGATAATAGGTGGAAGTCCCTATATTAATCTAACATGAAATAATAGGAACACATATGAATTTCCACAAATTGTGAATTGTGTAAGGCATGCAATGCATTCAAGTGTAACTTGAAAGAATAATGAAACCTTAATTTTGTACTACTATGGACTTCAGTAAATTATAAATTCCTTATTTTTCATAGCCAAGTTCCTGCCCAAATTGAAGAGGCTACCAAAAGCCAGTATTGCAAATTATGGACATTATTATTATTATGATTCTATGAAAGAGAGATAGAGAGGGAGAGATTGATATAGATATAGATAGAGAGGTTTAGAAAAAGAGAGATAGAGAGGGAGAGAAAGAGAGACAATGTGAGAGAGAGAGACATATAAAGATAGAAAGAAAGACTCTAGAGGTTGCATAAAAGGACACAAAGAGAGGTAGAGAGAGAGAGTTGTGTTTTATAAACTTTTAGTGTCCATGGGGAGCTATACTTATCCTCAAAAGTTATAAAAAATAAGCTTATCCTCAAAATTGGGTGGATAAAACACATCAAAAGGGTAAATTAATTGAGGTGGAAGATGTGCAGAATTTGACAAAAGAAGACTTGGTGAAATGGTTAATTCAATTGGAGGTTTTGATATGAAAATAGGTGGAAGCCCCTTAATAATCTGACAAGCAACAATAGGAACACAAGGATGGGCTAGAGGGGAAGCATTCCTCTATTTTCTATGAATTTCCATGGATTATGAATTATTTAAAGCATGCAATGCATTCAACTGTAACTTGACAGAATAATGAAACCTTTGTTTTGTATAAATTTCTTATTTTTCATAGCCAAGTTCCCACCCAAATTGAAGAGGCTACCAAAAACAAGTATTAAATTGTTTACATAATCAACATGGGACTAATTGTAGGTATGGACGTTGCTAGTTGTAGACCCGTATGGTATTCTAGTAACAAATTCTTTATTTTGTACTTGTCTACAGTTAAATAGATTAAAATAATTTCTTGTTTATTCATAGTCATGTTCCCCCAAATTGAAGAGGTTAGCAAAAACAAGTATTGAAAATTATGGACATTGTTTTGATTATGTGGAGCAATTTGTCTACACAATCAACATGGGACTAATTATAGGCTTCAATGTTGCCAATTACAATCCTAGGGTTATTAGTTTGATTAGTCATGCTAACCATGGTTTCCTTTTGCGAGTATTGAATGAAAGTAGAGAGAGAGAGATACAAACAAGGAGAGATGGTAAGGGAGAAGAAAGAAGAGAGGTCAAGAGAGAGTGTGAGGGTGTGTGTGTGTGGGTGTGGGTGAGAGAGAGAGAGAGAGAGAGAGAGAGAGAGAGAGAGAGAGAGAGAGAGATGGGAAGAGATGAGTGATAAACAACAAAGAGAGCTAGGGAAAATAGAGAATGAGAGAAAGAGACAGGGAGACATAGAGAGAGAGAGAGAGAGGGAAATTAGCTCTCCATGCTTATTGTCCAAGTGATAACTTGTAACATGATTTAATTATCTATTCATTTTTAATATAAAATCTATAATATATTATATTCAATGTAATATACATTATTAAATATAATATATATAGCGTGGGTTGAGAGGAAGGTAGAGGAGGTGGAGAGAGAGAGGGGGAGATTGATAGAGAAACAAAGAGTGGGAGAGGGAGATAGAGATAAGAGAGATGGAGAGAGAGATCTAGATAATTAACAAATGATTGTGAGTTGCAAACAATGGAGGAAACACAAAGGGAAATAAATTTATTTATCATGATGTTCATTACACTAAAAAAGTGGAGTCAATGGCGTTGTGACAACTATTTTATTCAAGGGATGAGATTATGGAGAGTAATTGCCTTTTCATAAAGCAATTACCATTATAGATCTCGTGTGTTTTCTAAACATTTAGTGTCCATGGGGACCTATGATTATCCTCAAAACTTGGGTGGAAAAACACATCAAAAGGGTAAATTAATTGAGGTGGAAGATGTGCAAAATTTGAGAAAAGGAAGACTTGATGAAATGATTAATTCAATTAGAGGTTTTGATTTGATAATAGGTGGAAGCCCCTATAAGAATTTGATAGGAAACAATAGGAACACGAGGAATGGGCTAGAGGGGAAGCATTCCTCTATTTTCTATAAATTTGTATGGATTGTTAATTATGTAAGGCATGCAATGCATTCAAGTGTAACTTGTCAAAATAATGAAACATATATAATATTGAGTAATAAATATTAAATATAGAAATATTATATTAAATGGAACACACACACATATTAAATTATATTAAATATAGAGGGAGTATATACGGTGGGCAGTGATGGGTCTCATATTTGTCTCCTATGATCTATATGTTTCTTGTTTAAGGGTAGATTTCCATAGACATTCCTACCTTTAAAACTAAGACTTTTAATTAATATTCGGATATAAGCACTATGTTAGTTGTAAGATGTTTTAATGGATGTTTGTGTGTTAAAATAGTTATTTTCAATATAATGTGGCATGCTATTTTGTTTATGATGATCTTAGAGTAGGGATTTTCTATGGAACTAACTTATGCCTACAATAACTAAGAGTGATAACCTGTAGCCAAGTCTATAACATGCCTATAGCCAAAGGCCTAGTTACCTGTAACTAAAGCATGTGGTTACCTACAGTTGTCCATTAGCAATAATCTATTTTCTGCAGACAAGGACGGATTCCATTAACAACAAGTAATGATGCTCAACATATGGTATAATGCCTATTCTTCAGCAAAGATTTTGGAAGAATTAAATGGATCCAATTATTCATCTTCATGTTCCTTGAACACCTAGCTTTTTCTATGCATAGATTGGAAAGTCCTAGTAGAAGCATTCTTCTTTAATTGCTTTGAACTTAGTTTCTTAGTTTCATTTCTCTTTCTAAAAATAAGAGTCCTTCCCGCATATGATGGGAAGTGATTGACTAGTCTTAGGAATCAATAAGTGTATGAAGTAGTGCTAGATGCATATATATGGTGTAATCCAGCATATCTAGGGACATAGAAGATATTCTCAATACATGTACTAGATTTGAGTAGATAATTTGAAGACAAAGTTTTCTATCATACCAGTTTACTTCATCCTTTCACTATCATGAATTAACTGATATGCTAATTTGACTAATAGTCAATAGAGGAGAAGAGAAGACACGGTTAATCCAAGCAAGGGCCCACTTAAGGTGGACTACAATTGAACCTTTATCCTATTAGTTTACATTCTTGAAATCATAGTTAGACTTGTTCATTATTAATTGGTTATGTAATTTAATGAGTCAATTTAGTTAATTTACAACATTCACTATACACCTGTAGCAACTACTATATAGCTTCTGATTAGTCAAAGAGTTTATAAGATAGATTTCGTGTTTCAGCATTGCATTACTTTTCTTATTCTACAAATAGTAAATTTTCCTTGCTATACACAACTCCAACATTCTAATTCCCATAAATCTACTATTGTACATATGTAGTAAAGTCACCATACCAAGAAGATACGTGCCTAGGTTGATAAGATAAATGTAGTGTATCATAACTCAATAGTCTACTTGATATGGGATAAATATATCCATTGAGTTGCATGCAAGCCTTGTCTACATCAAGTTTATTGAGAGTTGATAGCACTCAACATTTTTGGCACCATTGTCAAAGATGGTTTCAAGATTTAGAAGATTTTGGGTTTTGAAATAGTTTGTTTTGTTTTTCTTAGATTTGAGTTTATTCCTTGCATCTTACGACTAATAATCAAATAAAATTTTCAAAATTATATTCACTGACGTTGTGTGTCATGCCCACCCTTATAGAACACTATTAGAATGGACATGAACACAAAAACACTACAATTTTTGTTTTTTCTAAAATAACTTTTGCAGAAAAACTCTTGTTGAACAAACTTAGAAAGAGTAGTTTACCTAATTGCTCAAGTCTCCTAACTAATTTTCGAAGTGTCTCAGGGTGTGTATTACTTGTTTGAAACTAAAGGACAACAAAGTAGACTAATTAGATAGACAAATCTACTCAGGTGATAAACCAAAATCAAGTAAACTAAAGAACAAAATTGAATAACAATATAATCATTCTCATAAGTAAATATTAAAACAACAAATTACATCTGTCTAAATTGTATTTCAGAAATACCGAATTTACTACATTCATGAATTTGAAAATACAAGAATATATCTAGAGGAGTGACTGATTTTAATCTTTCTCAAGATATGAAATCATATAGATTTAAATGCATTCAAATAGCCATGAACATATATAATTAAATATTTACCTACATATATATATTTATATACACATTTGTTCAAACTATATATATATATATATAATATGCATGTAATTGAATATATATACATAGAGCAACATTTAAATGATTATCAACATATCTTTATTGATCAACAAAGTTATATGTATATGAGAGAGAGAATATATATATATATATATATATATATATATATATATATATATATATATATATATATATATATATATATATATCATTTTGTTAGGCAAGTGTCATCTTGGGGATGGCTCCCTTTCTGTATAACATAAAGCAAAAATTTATTTAATGGCTATTGCCTAAACGGGTTTGCCATGATTACATATCTATATTATGGCTATATATGGCTCTGCTTCTATATTCTATGGCTGTGATCAGCCCCTATTTACATCAGTTCATGCATAATCAACATTATGCCTTCCGCGGTCTCTAGCAGCCTTCCCGCTTGCCCCTTCATGAATTCCCCTTTGTTCTCCTATAATAGCTTGTGGAAATTTTCCAGATTCCTGTTCTCTATCCCCTCTTTGAAGGCTACCAATATGTTGCCAGCCTTCCTCGAGCCTATCTTCCTTGCATAAGCTACCTTCAAAGTCTCCTTTGCTAGATTTGGACCTGCAATTGGGATTTCTCTCATAACCACTGAATTATTTGCCTGCAAAACAATCTGTGCTCCCCACGCGAATCCATAGTGTGAACCTCCCATGACCAAAGCTATATTAGAGAAGAAGAGTTGGTATACTTGGCCGTCTTGCACATGGCCTTCACTCCAAGAGCCTCCACTGATCACTTACAGGACAGCTTCTCATACAACTTCCTCCCTCAGCCAGAATAAGCACCCCACCTGTTGTTCCTTCCCTTCCTCCAGCCACCCGCACTCTATTCCCAGGATCTTCATCATTTCTCAAAGTTGGTGAATCTTCCAATTCTTCTTCTTTAAATAGACTTATTTCTGCATACCCCTATTGCAGCTAAGCATCCGCTCTTGAATCCATTCTACTTGACAGATCTTAGTTAAATCTTGCCATATCTTGTGTATCTCTCTCTGTGGAATGCTTTCTTGAGCAATCAGTACTCCATTCGCCCTTGACTGTTGTCAGATGCTACTTTCTATTAATCTCCTTTCGGTTATATTCCTTCTTGGTTTGCATGGAGTACTACCTCCATCCCATCCCAGTTTGCAGCGTCTGAACTACTTTTGTCCCTCTCATCGCTTGTGACTCCTTGAATCGCCAGACATTCAATTGCCGTATTTGCCTCCCTGTAAATGTGGCCAATGGAGAAATCTAAATCCTGTAGCATTTCCCAAACTCTCCTTACTCCCTTGTCCAATAGCTAGTTCTCCATTCCTTTCCTTTTAATAGCATTTATTATAATTTGTGAGTCCCATTCTATGTTTATTTTGTTCCATCCTTTGACCTTGCACTCTGTTACTCCTCAGACAAGCGCTTCTAATTCGGCATAGTTGTTAGTTGCTATGCCCAAAGGGCCCGAGACCGCCCCAAGGAGTTTACCTTCCTCATCTCTGATTAGGTAACTGTATCCTGCCTGCCCTGAATTTCCTTTGGATGCCCCATCGAAGTTGAGTTTGAGTCCTCCACTTGGAGGTGCCATCCATTTGGTTTGTTCCCTTTACTTCTTCCCTTTGCCCATCCCGCATGGAATCTTCAAACCCAGCCATATCTTCATGATGTAATCATCCCATGAAGTGAATTTGCTTCCTCCTCTATTAATAGCTTTAAAATTAAGTATCTCTATTAGTCCATTCTCTATCTTCCTTATCACCCTCTCGACATTGTTCTCTTTCTCCTCAAAGATTCTCTGGTTCCTCTCCCTCTAGATATGCCATATGATCATAGATGGAAGTGTTATCCATATTCCTCCCCAGAAGCCCTTCTATGTAGCATCAGCCAACTTCTCAAAAATTCTACTATGGAACCGTTCTTCGCTCCTTTCCACCCTAAGTGGTTCAAAAAACTAATTCCAACAATCCTCCGCCACTTGATAGTTTAGCAACAAATAATCTAAGTTCTCCTCATTCTGTTTGCATAATATACATCTGCTTGGACCATTTATGCCTAATTGCTGCAACTTCTTGCCTATCAGTATACTCTCATGAAGAACCATCCACATGAAGGCACCAGCTTTGGGTAAAACTTGTTTATCCCAGCACAATCTTTTTGGCCAGCATTCAATTGAAATCCCACTTCTTTCCAGTTTCATAATGTGGTATCCTATCTTTTCTGAATATTGGCAAGACTTGGCCCCACACCACTGTATTTCATCTCGCTCATTATTAATGTAGACTTTTCTCTCTTAGAACTTCTTTGAATTTCTTTTTGACTTCTTCCCCTATATTGAACTCCTCCACATCTACCCATTTCACTTTCCCTTGTGCATTACATTCTACGATGTAGTCCGCCACCTTTCCCCCTTGAATTGGATCATTTGTACTTTCAGTTCCTATAGCTATTGTATGTTCTCTAACAGTTCCAACCCTTCCCAAGAATCGGTCCAAAAGTTTGTTTTTTTTCCCATCATTTATACTGCACGTCAAGTGATCCAAGATCAGTGCTCTGCATTGTTTCATGAACTTCCAAACTGCCGATCTGCCTCCAGGATTGGCTATAGTTAAGATTCTATTCAGGTCCAAGTCATCCAAATACTTGTTCTGCATTATTCTACACCACAACTTTTGGGGCTACTTGACCATTTTCCATACCAGCTTTTCCCCTAATGCTTCATTTTGGAGCTTCAGATCCCTCATTCCCATGCCACCTCTTTCCTACAGACAAGTGGCTTTGTTCCAGCTAATTAAAGGTATCCTCCTGACTTCCTTAGCCCCCTCCCACATAAAATTTTTCCAATCCCCTTCCAGTTGTGCCTTGGCTTTGTTTGGTATTGGTAAACATGACATCAAATGTATAGGGACTGCTCCCAACACCGCTTTCAGCATGGTGATCCTCAGCTAGGGTTAGCAACCTCCCCTTCCAGGCTTCCACTTTTCTTTTAGAATGAGATATCACTTCTTCCCATAAATTTGATTTAACTGCCCCGTTGAACAAGGGAGCTCCTAGATACTTGGTTGGTAGTGTGTCCACCTGACATCCCAAAATAGCCGCAATCTAATCTATAGTTGCCATCTTTTTGAGATGTTGAAGAAATACATTCTTGATTTCTCCTTATTTATTATCTGTCTTGATAGCGTGCTATAGCACTCCAACACTCCTTTGATTACCTTTGCTTCCAAGACACTAGCTTCCCTGAATAACATGGTATCATTTGCAAATTGTGCGTGAGTGACTGGCTCAATATTTATGGCTACCCATACCCCTTTCCATCCTCCAGATCCCTGACAGTTTCTGATCATTCATCCTAGGGCCTCCGCCATTAGAATGAAGAGACAAGGGAATAAGGGATCTCCTTGTCTCAGACCTTGCATCATTTCAAAAAAACCACATAATGAACCATTTACTGCTACTAAGACTCTTGCCGTAGATATGCACTAGAATGTACCTTATAGCCATTTCTGTCTGAATCCCATTTTCTCAAGTATTCTTAGCAAGAAGTTCCATCTGAATCTGTCATATGCCTTACTCATGTCTAGTTTGATCAACATACTTCTTTGTTTCGACTGATTGATAGAGGGAATTACTTCATTGACCAATATAATGCTATCCGCTATTTCCCTACCTGGTGTAAAGCCATTTTGATTTTCTGATATGACCCTTCCCAGTATTAGCTCAAGTCTGTTTGCTAATATCTTCGCAATGATTTTGTAGACCGTGTTACATAGTGATATAGGCCTGAAGTCACTTACCATTTTGCTCTCTGCTTTTTTGGGGATCAAAGTGATTACTATGTTGTTTACTTCTCTCACGAATTTATTCTTCTTTCAAAAGTCTTCCATTATCCTCCAAACTTCTTTGCCCACGATTGACCAACACTTCTGATAGAACAAAGCTAGGAAGCCATCCGGACCTGGTACCTTGTCTGGATGGAGCTAGAAGGTGGCCGTTCTTACTTCCTCCTCCGTGAATGGTTTGTCTAACTTATCATTTTCTTCTTCCTTGATTAGTGGTTCTATGCATCTTGTGGCTGGGTTAATACTCCTCCAGTCGAATCCTTCTTCTGGGGCCATGAAATTCTAAAAGTAATCCAAAATCTCTTTCTCTATTTCCTTTGGTTCCTTTAGAATTTCCCCATCTTTGTTGGTGAGATCTGAAATTTTATTTGCCATTCTCCTTGCTTTGACTGAGTTGTGAAAAAAAATGTATTTATATCTCCTGCTTCCAACCATACCTCTCTTGCTTTATTCCTCTAATACTCTTCTTCCCTTGCTAGGAGTTCTTCCCATTCTACCAATAATTCTTTCTCTTTTATGTAATCTACTTGATACATCCCTTCCTTGATAGCTTTTTCATTTAGGGCTTCTAATTCTCCTTCCACTCTTTTCTTTTCTTGGAAAATGTCCTTGAATATCTCTTTATTCCATTCCTTCAATCTTCTCTTCACATGTGCCAATCTTTTACAGAATATATAGCTCACAGAACCTCCACTTCCTGGAATCTCTGTCCACCATTGCCCTATGAGGTCTACCAATTCTTCTCTCCTCCACCACATTCTTTCAAACTTGAAATAGGAGTTCCTAGGTCTGATCAAGACGCAAATCTCCAATTTGATAGGGTAGTGATCAGACAAAGAGCAAGGTAAAATACTCAATTCCATCCCCATATCCATCTCTAACCACTTCATGCTATAGAGGAACATGTCCAACCATTCTGCGATGTTGGTAAAACCTTATCTTCTATTTGTCCATGTGAATCTTCCTTCCTTGGGTGGTAAATCTATTAGTCTTCCCTCCTCTACAAAATTCTTGAAATCTTTTGCAGAACTATTCTCTACTCTCATGCCTCCTCTTTTCTCTTTTAGCCCCATAACCGCATTAAAATCTCCTCCTAATATCAATTTTTCCTCTCATATCATTTGGAATTTATCTAATATGCTTCTCCATACTTCCCTCTTATCTTCTGATTTAATTGGTCCATAAACACTAAAGATCCAAAAAGAAAAATTCATGTATAGCAAGTTAACTTTACTTGATATCCAATTTTGACAGATCTCGATGTCTCTGATATCTACTTTGGTTGGGTTCCACATGAGTCCTACTCCTCCTGTCATCCCTCTTGGTTCGCTAAAAACTCCTATTAATGGTTTGCAATGCATCAGGAATTTCTTCGCCTCTTCCTGAACCAACCTGATCTCCTGTAGTAGTATGATATCCATCATTTGTTTTGCTAATTGGCACTTGATTGAGTGTCATTTGTTAGGGGCGTTTAAGCCCCTAACATTCCATGATATGATTTTCATGGCTTCTCAAGGGAGGCACTTCCTCCCTTGGATCTCAACATGTACTTCCTAATGCTTGTTAGTCCTTTCTTTGCCGCATATTCCTCTCTCTTTTCTTTATCTGACTTCCTTCCCAACTTCTTGCCAGTTCCAGTTGTACCACAAGATCCTCTAGCCATGGTCTGGCTTATATGTTTGTGATCAATTATTCCAATCTCCTCTCTTTCTTCGCCAACCTCCTCTTCCTCCAACCATGCTTTGCTTAAATCATCTCCTCCTTCAATGGATTCCATCACTACCTCCGGTGAGGAGTCCTCCCTTGGCTCTTAATTTCCTTTTCTTATCGAAGCCTTCGATCCCTCTGGATGGTTGTTTTGTTCATTTGCCTCCAATCTTCCTTCCATCAACTTGTTAATTTTTTTGGGGTATCCTTCTGCATTCACCTCTATTTCGTTTCTTGGCACTAGCTTGTCCTCCATGCAGTTCTTTTTCTATTCCCTAATTGTCGATTCAACTGAGGCTTCCATCCTCTTTTTCGTCAGGGGGAGCCTTTTGTTACCTTCCAATGTCTCTTGTTGTTCCAAGTCCTTCTTTTCTTCACATGCTTTTCCCTTGCTCCCAGACTATTTATTCTCCATCTCCTCTTTTGGTTTCCTAGGGCACTCTATTTCCATATGCCTTCTACTCTTGCATTGGAGACAAAAGAACTTTCTTTCTTCTAGCTCAATTTCTTGCTCCCATTCACCTGCCGATGTGATCAGCTTAATTTTTTTCAATATCTTCTTGATTGCTATCATTTTAATCCTTGCAAAATAAATCGAATCATTGTTTCCCATGTCTAAGCCCATTACATTTCCCATATTATCACCTATTTGGTATAGGCATCTTCCCGACCAATATTCGAACAGAAGGTTATACAATCTTATCCATATTGTCTCTTTATATGGGTCGAAACTTTTTGGATTAAAATTTGGTCTCAACTTTTGAACATAAACAAAATTTGGGCCAAACTTCCATGGAATTTTTTCCAGGATCTCATCCCTCTGGGCCTCACCTTGAAAATCTACCACAAAGAACTGCTTTGGTAAGAAGTGCACCACTTCTGCTGTATCCCAATTTTCCCAAATCCATTTCTTAATTTGCTCCTTCGACCTGTTTCTTCCTATCGCTCTACCTATTAATGTCGATTGACCTAGGGCTTCTATATCTCTGTCAACTTCCTTTGCCACATTTATTTCCACCACTTCTTCCTGAACTTGCTCTTTCTTCCCTCTTAATATGTTCACAAATGTTCTCCTTATGCTTTTAACCGGGATTGTATTTACTCCTGTCACTGCATATGGCACTTCACTCTCGGCTATCCAATTTCCTTTACTGCCTTCGCCACCTTTTTGTTTATCTTCTATGTCTCTCTATTTTTTTTTCTACTTTCACCTACTCCATCCTCACTCATATATATATTTATATATATATATATATATATATATATATATATATATAGTTATAAAAAAGAACAAAGTATTTATACCAAACAACATTCCATTAAACACAATAAATACCATAATATGTTGTGGCCAAGCTTGTTGCTAGCTTGACTAAGTCAAGGCCATGCCACGGTCGGTCGGGCTATGGTGCCCATGGGGGTTGTGACCCCCACGACACCACAACTATTTTGGGGTTGTGGTTGCCGTGGTGGCCATGGCTCCCAGGTCCAAGGCCTACACAAAAATAATCTCTAATATATATATATATATATTATAAATATTGCATATTCTCATTTATCTAGAGTAAACATATGTATACAATTTTTCTAATAGCTACAATACTGCCATTTAATTCACAGATTCAAGTAATGCACATTAACATTAAATAATACCCATATAATAAACTAGATGAAAACCACAGTGATGTGTTTCATATAATTACTTTTGTATAATGAAATCCATAGATTTTTCTAGCCAAATTAGGGCATTTTGACAGAGATAATTATATATAACTTTTTGAACATGTATTACAGTTGAAAAGCCAAAATCAAGAAGATTCAATTGCATAGTATAACTTCCATCCAAAGGTAATATTACACAAAAATCTTATATCAATAGGATTCCTTGATACAACATGATTATTTGAAAACCCTAACAATAAGATTTGAAGACAAAATGGAATTCAATTTTCCATCAACATAATACATGCAAACTTAACCAGATTCTCCTCTTGGCTGAAATCAACACCTGCAAACAAAATGAATAGCCTAGTCCCGCTCTCCTCCCAACTGTAGGGCTTGGCTTACAAGCCCACCCCAAGTAGGAGATAATCTCAAGTGCCCAAATAAAATTCAACAATAATAATACAAATAAAAACTAGATTTAAAAACTAGGTTACATATGGCTGACTCACACACAAAGAATCCTTTCTAGATTCTTGCAAAGGGGGAGAGAGGGGATTCCCTTCCCTCTTGGGGAATTAATCACAACAACAATATTACTTCCTTCCACATATAATACCATCACAAAAATCATCTGCAGAACCCTTCAAAAGCTCACTCCACAACAAACCCACACCACAACTCCTCCATTCAAACCACAATAATCCCCACAATACCACAACCCTTCCAACCACCAATCCCCCACATCCTCCATAATACAATACACCATAAAATTTCCCCAAGAGAGGCTCCATGCCTCTCTCAACCCCACACGAGAGAGGCTCTTACCCCTCAGGGGAGATCCACTCCCTAAACTCCCAAACCCCCAAACACATGCAACCAACAAATTGCCAATAATTGCAACAAAATCAATTATTTTAGACACACACAAAATACAAATGATAAACAACAACCACATCATAAATTCCACAAATTTCATCCATAAATCTAAATACCAAATTAATCTTCCAAACCCTACCTTGGTTATCTAAGTAAGGAGCAACCCAAGAAATTGGGTTCCAAACCAGCAAATTCCTTGCAACCAAAAAATTCCAACCACCATCAAACCCTTTCTTCCATCACCATCATTTTTCAGCCAATGCAAGAATTCCAATCTTCTCCTAGCACAAGAATAAATCAAAGAGGAGAAAAACCAAAACCAAGCACACACACACAACATGCTGAAAGAATAAAACTCTCCTGATAAAATAAATTGCACGAGTTCATTTCAACTTCCAAATGTAAGTTTAAAAGACCAAATAAATAATTCCACAACTTTTAAATAACAATTCTCAATAAAATGAAATAAAATAAAATTAAATAACAACTAATAAATTAAATACCTTCACACCACTAAAATAATCCACATAAATAATTAAAATAAGATAACCAAGATAATTAACCCAAATGATCCCCGACACACATCAACTAGGTTAACTACAACAAAATTAGGAAAATCAAATAAAATTGGGCATCTTAAGAATATCTCCGAACTAAAAGGATCTGGGCTACCCACCTGCAAAATTCAATCTTGAACATCAGTATATCATTTAAAAGATAGTTGAAGCAACATATAAATATTAAATATCTAAAATGTCTAAAATAAAATAATTTATTAATTTTCAAAATTAAACTACAATATTTATTTTTATGAAAATAAAATACATAATCATAAAAATTACATAATTAAAAGCATTCAATTAAATTAAACATAAAAAACTAGTTGTGATCGAAAATAATGTCCACACACACATATATGTATAAAATATGCATATCAAAACATAAAGGTCCATATCCACACATAATGATCAATAAAATCAACTATAAACAAGTATCCACATCATAGTCTTAGTGGCAGTGCTAGCTAGGCCTCACATTGTGTAGTAGAAGGCATTTAAGAGCTCTAAACATTGCATGTGGTAGAGAAGAGACCGCTTTGGAAGATTCATTTCGAACGACAAAGATAATCAAGCAATAGTTGCCCAAGGAAAGATAAATATAGCAATAGAAGACCAAGAAGACACACTCAAAGTATTAGGACAAACAAGTGACCCCATTGTATAAGAACAATTTTGCTCAAACTCTCAACGAACACACTTAAGAGTTGTTTTAGGTCAAGTCACAATGGCTGAAGAAGAAGTAGAAAATCTTGTTGAACCTATTGCCTTTCAATTCCCTATCTTGACTAGGCATGAGAAGCAGCCATGAAGAACATTCCCCCCTCTATAGTGATAACTTTAAAGAAACCCCCCTAAAAAAACTATAAAATCCTAGTGAATCCTAGCTAAGTGCTATAATTTTCCTAGCGAATCTATCGACATTATTAAAAAATTTAAAAATTTGTGGCGAATCCTAGTGAAAACTCACTAAAAAAATAATCCAATGGCGAATATTAGAAAATGATTACTAAGGAAATTAATTATAATGGCGAATCCTTCCTTCAAAAAAATGCATATTTGGTCGATGCAGTCCCCCATATATTCTTTTGTTTTTTGTTTAATTTTAAAGCAGGGGCCCGGGGGCTGCAGCCACCGGAGGGGTCAAGCCACAGTGTCCCTTGTGGGGGTCAAGGGGGCAACGCCCCCTTGCAGCGGTTGAGGGGGCAGTGCCCCCTCGCGGGGTCCAGGGATAGCGGCCTCAGCGCACTCCTGTTGCGATACAGGCGGGGTCGAGGGGCAGAGCCCCTCGCCACCAAGCACAAATTCACTATCCAAAATGCATTGGATTAAGTATTTTTTAAATATTTTGCTTTAAAACAAGACTGAAATTAAACTAAATTCTTGCCATTGATTATCATTTTGATTAGATGGATGTGGTTGAATTATGTGACCCCTTTAACATGTGTCTTTTAAAAAGCTTACTGGGTTCTAAAATTTGTTTTGGGCCACAAGATCATAATCTAATCGTGTGGCCCAAAACAAATTTCGGGCCCCAACAAGCCTTTTAAAAGACACATGTTAAAAGGTCACAAAATTTAACCATAGTCATTTGATTAAAGTGATAATCAATGGTAATGAATGAAAGGCATATTCAGAGCGAAATTATCCCTAAAGTATAGGATAATGTATTATTATAATGGCGATATTACCTTGAAAGTAATGAAAAGAATATAATAGTAATGGCGAATCCAATTAAGATTTATAAATTTATTATAAATTATTGGTGAATCATCTCTAATGACACATAATTTAATGGTGAAACAATTTAATTTATTGGTTTACAAAAATAATTCTCTAGCGATTTAACCAAGAAAAATTAAATTTTCGTAAAAATCAGGCGATTTAGGCCCCGCTGGTTGCAATATATTCGCCAAATTTGCATTTCCAGATTTGAACTATTCGCCACTAAAAAAATCCCTACCCCTCTACTTTACCAAATTTTCATGGCCTAGTCACAAAGGACCCAAACACATTCCTATTCTAATTTTATGTCCTCTGTTGAAGCTATGACTATACCACAAATTCACATAGATTGAATTTTTTCTAGCTACCCTCAAAGGTGTTTCTTTGAGATGGTTTATGGGATTAGGTAGAGATGTAGTGGAAAATTGGCGGACCATGAAGGAAAAGTTCCTGCAAAAATAACAATACTACTATAGAGGTAGAGACATGAGAAGAGACAATATATTCAGAATGACTTAGAAAGAAGATGAACCCCTTGAGGACTATGTAGAAAGGTTTATGCTCTGCCTACAAAAGTCACATCAGAACAGGCTATCCCCAAAATCAATTAAACTTGTGTTCCTAAGGGGAGTTAATGAAGAGTGTATGGATGCTTTGGACCTGATTGTGGTGGCGATGTTTCCCAAGTACCATTTGATGATGTTTGTAAGATCTACAGAAACTATTCAAGGTCCATAATGAAAAAGACCTGCAACCTCAAAGCTTTGTCTTCTACAAAGATTGTTGCAAGAATTTCTAGAGTAGAACTCAATAATCTTCTTAAGGACATCAAACAAGATATTATAAGTCGTGTTTAAACTCAATTAGACACACTAAATTTAAAGAATAAGTAGGAGGAAGCATAAACATCTTTTGATGAGTACTGCCCCCATTGTTCATGAAAGAACGCTGATTGTAAATGCAAGTGCTCATAGTTGAAGATAGGCATGAGAGACCAAAATTCAGGTCATTGGAAGGTGAAGATGGATAAGTTTTTTACATAGAACAACATAAATCATAGCCACCATGACAAGGTATGTTCTAGGATCCTTTGTCATATAGTACTCCATTTCCTAGTTCATTTTTGAATGCTTCCAACTGGTATAATACTCCATGGAACAACACATGCCTCCTCCAGCTTGGAAAAACTCAATACACCTAATTAGACACCTCAACAAGATGGAAGGAAACAATAGCCATACTAGTCACAAGTCTAAAATCAACAGTGGCAACCACCACCCAATACATGGCAACAATAATGGTGGGGAAACCATAATTAGTCTAGCTTGAATGCTGGCTTCCAAAAACAACCACAACCTTTGCCTCAACAACCAACAATCATGCCAAGAAATGCTACTCGTACACCACCAAGAGCCACTTAGTTACCTGTCTAACTGTAACATCAGAAAATGTCCCCTTGGGGGCTTTTCCCTCATAAGGTTTAGCTCCTAGGTCTTTAGAGTGCATTTAGGACATTTTAGATCATATTTTAGCACCCCGATGGAATGAGACCTAAGTCCCATGACAAATAGGACCTAGGAGGATCCCTTGAGCTGTACCCTACCTAAAATAGGGGGGAGGACTTGGGCACTCGCGCCCTAGTCCTGCCCTATTTTAGGGCAGCCTCAATTTCTGGGTGTCAGTTAGTGACTGTTATTGGGCCCCTTTGCCGACACGGTAAGTTTGAATTTCAAATATCTTGGTGGGAGTGCTTGTAGATGCATATATAAACATATGTAGGCATTCATTTGTAAACTAGATTTTATTTTAGATGATCATTGTGAACTCTAGGCATTCTCAAGGTGATTCAAGGCTTTCTATTGTGTTGCAAGAGCAGACTTATGTGTTTTGTGCATTGATATTTGCATATTTGAGCATCAATTCTTTCATGGCATGAAGAGCATCTTCCTCCATGAAAGCTTCACTACAAGGTGACATCAATGTGTTTTTATCATTGATTCCTTTAGTTTTTGGCCTCTGCCTCAAAAGGGCACGCCCTCTTTATCTAACAATGGTTTTTGGAGACTTAAGTGTCCTCCGAGGTTTAACTGAGGCAAACCTATAAACACCACAAGCCCCAAACCAAGTCTTGTGATTGTAGGTTACAGGTGTCGCATCCGAAAAAAGTGGAGTTGCAAGAAGGCTGGAAAGACATCAGGGATTCAGGATCTGAAGAAAAGACGGACAAAGGAGCACTTCCGAGACTAGGGTGCTCACTCCAGTGTCCTTCGCAGATAGATTCTCGAAAATAGAAGTTACAGGGATGATCAGTGTCCGAAGGAGGTCTAGATTCCCTAAAAAAGTAGGTACCTTGGACTTGGCCGCCTATTCCAATGTCCTTGACTATTCCACTTTGGAACCCTGAAAACAGGTATTCTGTAATTTGGCATTTTACTCCCGTCTGCAAGGGCTTTTTCCATAATTCATTAATTTGTTGTCGTATTTGCATAATTAGGGCTTTAATGGTCAATTGAGCATAGGAGGAGCAAAAATTGATAATTAATTCCCTAATCCAAGTTTCCCTACATTTGAAAGTGACTCTAGGGTATGATATTGCTTGCCATTCGACCCTAGATCCTTCAATGTTAGGATGAAAGGAGGATTCAAACATCTAAACAACAAAAGATTAACAAATCCATTTTTACCCTAAACATTTTAGTGAACCCGTGTCTTTGAACTTAAATTGCAATGTGTTGAGTGTTTGTCTATAGATTTGGTGTGATTTCATTCATTCATTTGGTCAATATTATTTATTACATTGAGAATATTTCAAAAAAATTAAAAAAATTGGAAAAATACAAAAAAATTGCATTGTTGGGGTTACTAAATTATGTCAGTTCTTTCTAATTTTTCCTAGTTCATGATTTTTACATCAGATCTGATATAAACTATAGAAAAATACAAAAAATCAAAATCTTGCTTTGCATTTTCATCATTTAATTGCTAAGGTTTTGTGGAAATTTTGACAATTTTTAGATAGCCAAGTAATTCCAAAATCTAGGGTTTGTAGGCAAAATCTTTTATCAGATTTTTTGACTAATTTTAGAGCTCATTCAAATGTGCATTTGTCTGTAGTCTTTCATTTTAGTGTGTATTTGCATTTAAATTTAAATTTTTTCCATTGAGAATTTCAACAAAAACTAGCAATTTTGATGCATTTTCATTAAATTTGCATGGGAATTTTGCATGATTAAGCTTGAAAATCATTTTCAGATCTGAGAGTATGTAATTTCTATCATAAATCAGACTTCAAACCATTCACATAGCATTTTGTTCCAAAATTTCAAACCTAGGGCTTTAAAAACAATAATTTTCACTAAAATCGACCTTATCGACTCTCTAAATTTACATCATAGTTGTGTTGTGAAAGATATTTTTGCATTAATTTTCTATTATCAGTGTAATAGTTTTCTGCCCCTAATAAAAAGCTTCACGACACCCTTTTATCGAGCTCTTGTAGTGAATTTTTTGCAAAAAAACACACATTTTGGCTATTTTGGCCCTAGGGTTTGACTTAGTTTACACTCCAAGCATGTTGTGATCAATTTTATGGATTGAGGTGACTGATATTATTGATATTATTTTTTGTACCTCCTAAAATTCTTTACAACACCTCCTTTGCTAGGTCTTGGAGTTAAAAAACCGCATATTTTGCTATATTTTCACTAGGGTTTTGCCTTAAGTGGTGTTAAAATCGTGTTGTGTTGGGTATTTTTGGCACCAAGTGGTTGTTTTCTGATATTATTTTCTGTCCATCATCATTTTCCTCAGAACACCCTTTGTTATGCTCTCTTGCATTGAATTTTGGTGAAAAAAGTGCCTATTTTGACATATTTTCACTATATTTTGACTTGGCATTATCTTGGATTTGCATAAAGAGTGTGTTGAGAGTGATTATATTTCTGTTTTGGACTGATATCAGACATATAAATTTCTTCCCTTGACTGAAATCCTCATAGCATTCTTCGTTTCATTCATTTACATTGAAAAGTATCGAAAAAACAAGCATTTTGGGTTGTTTTGCTGTTATCGTTTGCACCAATTTTGAAAAGATTTCAAAATCTGATTTGACATTAGTTTAAGAATAAAATAATGGCCTCTAATCATAACAGAAACAATAGGTTCCCTCCTAGATCTTACATGAAAAGAAAGGCTTCTGAACCTGAAATTGTCTTCACTCCTCATGATAGAACAATCGGTGATTCCAAAGGACCTCTTTACATCACCATGCAGATAATGGGAAATAATGTGGAGGGAATTCTGATTGAGTCTAATTGCATGACTAATGTTGCCACTGAAAAATTTCTCTTTTCAAATCAATTAATACAAGGTCCTTATGGCCCTTCGAGCTTGATGATTAAGACACATACGAGAGCTTTAAAGAAACCACTGGGTAAGATATCATTGATAGTAACTGTATTTGAGAAGCATGTCAAGCAATGGTTTGATATTACTTCTGATTTTGATATCTTTGACATAAAACTTGGGATCCCTTGGTTAAAAGTTATGAAAGTGGTCCCTTCAACTATCTATAAATGTGTTAAATTTCCTTTGAATGGACAAGTGCATGCCATCCAACAAAATACATACAAACCTTTGATTACACAACACTTCACATTGGATTACTTTTGTAACAAACATACTAGCGATGAATTAGAGCTTCAAACGGACTTTACATTCTTGAGCTATAGAAATTACAAGGCAAAACTATTACATCTGATACCTAGTCCTCCTACACAAGAAATGACAAAAGAGAAACAACCCGCATGTGTAGAGAACTTTAGACCAAAAGGACAAGGTCCCTATGCTAAGGTTCCTCCCTCAAAATCCTCACAAAGATCGGGAGGTCATTGTCAACAACAACAAGGTGTTCCACCGCGACAAATGAGGTTTGATCCCGGTGCTTCATCTTCTAATTTGCATAAGCCTATGGAAGAGGATAGCCCTATCTTACAAAAGATAAGTGATAAAACAAAACAAAGTAGAAAAGCAAGAGAAAGAAGGAGAAGAAGACAAGAATGTGCTATAAACCTTGCCTCTCAACAAGAAAATATTAATCCTAACATTCAACCAAGCAAAGACGATCGTAACGATGAACAACATGATGAACAAGATATGAACTTGGCTATGGTACCTTATGTCCTGCTATCCTCCATCATTAGGGAATGGGACGATGACGATGACAATTTACTTATAGACAATTTCTAGCCCGACAGGGGCCCTACAGGTAAGTATCTATATATTTTTTATTTCTATCATAATGTGCTTCCCCCATAATGTGTTATATGTTGTTTAGGCCTCCTAGGATGACCTCAGATTCTCCTGTAAGGTTCGGGATACCAGGAGACCGCCTCTATTGTGACCTTCTTCTATTTGTATTATCATTGTTCTATATTGCCTCTCTCTGATTTCATTATTGTGTGTTGTGTCGGATAGACATAGTGTCGTGGTTGGTGACTTGGGGGCACCCTCCTACGTGACTATCCCTAAGACACTTGTTTCTCCTCTCTTATTTATTGTTTCCCTTCCTCTAGTATTTCCACCTAGTGGGCGGATGACAACAAACATTTATACTGATGCAGACCTAGTGTCCCTTTCGAGAGCAATAAAAAATTGGACTTAGTTCCTAATATGATGATGGGGTTGTATCTTTTATCTAATGCTTGGCTAGTGGAAGCACTCATTCTTTCCGCGTAGTGAATTCTATGATGTTTCTATCGCATTTACAAACCTTAACAATACTGCTACTCCGTGCACCTTTGTTTGCCTTTGAATCTAGCATTGGCGGTACTCGATTCAGAGAGCTTCATGATATATCCCCTGGTTATCCTCGAACTCCATATTCATTGTATAACCTTGGCTCTTTGTGTGATTAATCATATGCATTGATGTTGTTGTTTATCATGATGTTGTAGACACTAACATGTTTCTTGCAGGGATGTGTTTGTGGGAACATTTGGTGATCGTAAAGTACATGTCACCGCCGGGGGGCATGGGCTTTGCGAAAGTCGGTGTTCCCTTGTGTGTTTTCTTCCTACCTGAACGTGCTTGATATCAATAACTGATATCAACCACCTTAAGGTGGGGGCATATAAGGTAAGTTGTTTGTTACAGATGTTAGCAATGTGTTTGAGCTCAGATGCAAAGACCTGCGCCAGAGTAGTGCATTGTGCATCCTGAGATTGTTTGCAATCAATCATATAAGCCCTCTGTGGAGGCGGGATATCGAGCATAACCTTTTTCTTAAGCCCTCTGCGGAGGCAGGGAGTGGTTTTGTGACTAACTCAACCCTTAAGCATGTCTTCGATGATTGTTGTGGCGAAGCCCAATCATCAGTGTGTGCCTGTAATGTGCCTGAGATGGTAATGAGCCTAGAAATAGGGAACACAACATCGCTTGTCTACCGTGTTTTCTCTATGTCTTCAAGTGTGTGTGTTTTGATGTGCTTGTTTTGTATGGCATGTTTGTTGCCCCATATGCATAGACTAGCACCTTGTGTAGTGCTTCGTGCATTTTGGGAGGTTTTGTGTGTATTGCATGTGTGTTGCCCCATATGTAGAGACCAGCGCCATCGAGTAGTGCTTCCTGCATTCTGGGAGGTTTGTTTACTTTCCAATACTTACATTTGCATTTCATATATATGAGAAAAAGAAAAGAAAAGATATCATTTTTGTCTTCCATGCATTAATATGTCTTCTATGCATTAACTGTCTGCTCTGTGTTTTGTGTGACTGTAACAGTCTTCTCTGTGTTTTGCATGCCTATTACTGTCTTCTACGTGCTTGGTGTGTTTGTTGTGTTTGTGACCTTATTTTAATGCATGTATGGACCTCGTGTTCATACATACATTAAAGTGGGGGCTAAATTTAACGTCAGAAAATGTCCCATTGGGAGCTTTTCCCTCATAAGGTTTAGCTCCTGAGTCTTTAGAGTGCATTTAGGACATTTTAGATTATATTTTAGCACCCCGATGGAATGAGACCTAAGTCCCATGACAAATAGGACCTAGGAGGACCCCTTGAGCTATACCCTACCTAAAATAGGGGGAGGACTGGGGCGCTCGTGCCCTAGTCCTGCCCTATTTTAGGGCAGCCTCAATTTCTGAGTGTCGGTTAGTGACCATTATTGGGCCCCTTTGCCGACACGGTAAGTTTGAATTTCAAATATCCTGGCGGGAGTGCTTGTAGATGCATATATAAACATATGTAGGCATTCATTCGTAAACTAGATTTCAATTTAGATGATCATTGTGAACTCTAGGCATTCTCAAGGTGATTCAAGGCTTTCTATTGTGTTGCAAGAGCAGACTTGTGTGTTTTATGCATTGATATTTGCAGATTTGAGCATCAATTCCTTCATGGCATGAAGAGCATCTTCCTCCATGAAAACTTCACTACAAGGTAACATATCATTGTGTTTTTATCATTGATTCCTTTGGTTTTTGGCCTCTGCCTCACAAGGGCACGCCCCCTTTATCTGACAACGGTGTTTGGAGACTTAAGTGTCCTCTGGGGTTTGACTGAGGCAAACCTATAAACACCACAACCCCCAAACCAAGTCTTGTGATTGCAGGTTACAGGTGTCACATCCGGGAAAAGTGGAGTTGCAGGAAGGCTAGAAAGACATCAAGGCTTCAGGATCTGAAGAAAAGACAAACAAAGGAGCACTTCCAGGACTAGGGCACTCATTCCAGTGTCCTTCGCAGACAGATTCTGGAAAACAGAAGTTATAGGGTCGATCAGTGTTCGAAGGAGGTCCAGATTCCCTGAAAAAGTAGGTACCTTGGACTTAGGCACTCGCTTCAGTGTCCCCGACTGTTTCGCTTTAGAACCCTAAAAACAGGTATTCTATAATTTGGCATTTTACTCCTGTCAAATAGGGCTTTTTCCGTAATTCATTAATTTGTTGTTGTATTTGCATAAATAGGGTTTTAATGGTCAATTGAGCATAGGAGGAAGAAAAATTGATAATTAATTCCCTAATCCAAGTTTCCCTACATCTGAAAGTGACTCTAGGGTATGATAGTGCTTGCCATTTGACCTTAGATCCTTCAATGTTAGGGTGAAAGGAGGATTCAAAAATCTAAACAATAAAAGATTAACAAATCCATTTTTACCCTAAACACTAACCTAAACCTAACCCCAACAATAAGTTGGCTCAGCTGGCATACACTAACAAAGTGCTTCAATACCCAACCTATACGGTTGAAGTAAGCAATGTACAACTTCACTCAAGGAAGTTGCTTCCTGGACCAACTACACCAATCATCATGCAACTCCCCATGGAGGATCCAACCATATACACTAACCCCCCAAGAGAATAATAAAACACCAAATCCTAAGCCAAATCCATCAAAGGTAGAAATCATTAACCACAATCCCCCATTTCTAGACAGGTTGACAACAACAAAACAAGAACTTTAACTAGAATTTGACTTTTTGGGACAACTAAAAAACATGTGTTAAAATTCCTCTATTTCAAGCAATTAAAGATGTGCAATTACACCAAGACTGTTAGAAAATTGTATCTAAATAAACCAACGCGAAAGTGTAAAGGCCTGGAAACTATCCAAGTAATTGGGCAGCTTGCAAATATTATGCTTGGAAATATAGTCATTCCAAAATACGTAGACCCTGGTAGCTCAGTTGTGAATGTTCACATTAATGACATTCTTATACAAAATACTTTGCTTGATTTAGGTGCCGCCATTAATGTAATGACCAAAGAGATAATGCAAAAATTACAACTTGTTGATCTTCGTCCTACCCCACAATACTACAATTAGCAGATCATTCAATTATTAAACCAGAAGGAGTTATTAAGGATTTTGTTATTACACTAGATTCCTAGGAATATCTAGCTGGCTTCATGGATCTACAACCAAAGGCCAACCTAGGAGGATACCCACTGATACTAGGAAGACCATGGTTGGAAACAACTGATGCATTTCTTGGTTGTAGATTAGGAAACATGATAACTTCCAATGGGAATGTAACTAAGAAGTTGGTTCTATATCCCCTACCACAACCTTTTACTGACCTAGAATAGTCGGTATGGCCGAATCCTAAATATAATGACCAATACTTTGTTCAAACATTGATGACCATAGGAAGAAGCCCTATGATAAAACCCATGATGAGGATATTGTACTCTCAAACATGGTACTTGAAACAAGTATGGAATGAACCTGTAACTAAATAATTATTTGACATGTGTGTCGTGCAGACTACACAATATCTTTCCTACAACACACTCACCAAACTATGCATCCAATATCCACATATTTCATCACCTATTGCCTCATAGATGTTGTCTTAATACATCATGTCTAAACCTCGCTTCAATGACATCCTTGATAAAGCAAGTGAAAATGTCTCCTAGCAAGTCACTAAACATCAGTAATCGGTTGACCATGCAACAACAGAATGAATTGATTACCATCCTATAGGCCCATAAAACAACCTTTGCATGGACATGACATGAAAGGCCTCGACCCAAACCTCTGCACACATCACATATACATTAGGGATGATTATAAACCCATCAGATAACCCCAAAGGAGAATGAATCCTATAGTCCAAGATATTGTCAAGAATGAAGTAAAGAAACTCCTAGATGTTGGGTTCGTTTATCCCATATGAGATAGTCAATGGGTTTCCTCTTTGGTAATAGTGCCAAAAAAAGGTGGTAAATGACATGTTTGTATTGATTATAGAGAACTTAATGATGCAACATGAAAAGATCACTTTCCTATTCCATTTATTGACCAAGTTTTGGATTCTTTAGCAAGCAAAAATATTTTTCCTTTCTAGACGGATTTAGTGGCTATAACCAAGTCAGGTTTACACCTGAATACCAAGATAAAACAACCTTCACCTATCCCTAGGGCACATATTATTACACAATCCTTCCATTTGGTCTATGTAATGCCCTTGCCACTTTCCAAAGGGATATGCTAAGTATTTTTTCTAATCTTACTCATGATAGTTTAGAAGTTTACATGGATGACTTCACAACTTATGGAAACACTTATGAGGAAGCCTTAACTAATATGGAAAAAGTAGTACAAAGGTGCCAAAACCATAACCTATCCCTCAGTAATGAAAAGAGATACGTGATTATAGAGGAAGGTATGTTTTAGGAACTTTGTTTCACAAGGTATTCAAGTAGATCTTGCTAAGATTGAAGTTATAACAAATCTACTAATACCCCAAAAATAAAAGGATGTCAGGAGTTTTCTTGGCCATGCAGATTATTACCACAGATTCATTAAAGATTTTAGTAAGGCAACTACACCTCTATTTACATTCTACTTACCAAAGATGTTGATTTCACCTAAACAACTGCATGTTAAGAAGCCTTTCAATCCCTAAAAGATTCCTTAACTACAACACCTATGTTGTGAGGACCAAATTGGCTAATACCCTTTCATATCCATATAGATGCATCTGACTTTGCTGTAAGGGTTGTCCTCGGCCAAAAATATGGTTCAATAGAATATGCTATATACTTCATCAATAAGAATCTCCAACTAACAGAACTAAACTACACTATTAATGTAAAGGAACTCCTTGTTGTGGTTTATGTCATCAATAAGTTTTACCATTACATAACTGGCTACACTGTCTTTGTTCATATTGACCATGCAGCCATAAGGTACTTAATGAACAAACCTGTAGTTAGTGGCCAGTTAGTAAGATTGTTGCTAATGCTACAAGAATTTGATATCACTATTATGGATAAACATATTCAAGCCAATGTGGTAGCATGATTTGTTTCTAGACTAACCCTTGTTGCAGATGATCCCATTGTTGATAACCCATTTCCAAATAAACATTTATTTTCCCTAACAATGCATACTCCATGGTATGCAAACATTACTATTAATTACTTGGTTGCAAGAAGAACCCCTCCACATTTTTCACCAAGGGAAAAACACAATCTAGTGGAAAAGAGCCTTCCATATTCCTAGATCTTTGGCTATCTCCTCTACACTATCCCTAACAATATTATGCGTTGGTGTATTCAAGAAGATGGGGTTTTTGATATTTTGTAGGCCTACCATGACAAACCCTTTGGTGGACATTTTATAGCCAAACGAACATCATTCAAGATACAAACAACCGGATATTACTAGCCAAAATTGCATAAAGATGCAGTTTTGTATATGTGTAGGTGTGACTACTATCAACGGATGGGTTTCCCAACCAAAACTGATGAAATGCTCCTATAGCCATAGCTGGTCTAGGAACCCTTTGATAAATGGGGTATAACTTCATTGGCCCAACTGATCCTCCATCAAATAGGAAGGAGTATATACTCGTATGCACAGACTACCTCACAAAATGGGTAGAAGTCAAGGCCCTACAATATGCATGTGATGAAAAGTGGTAGAATTCTTGTATGAGGAGATCTTCACCCGTTATGGAGTGCCTAGGGAAATTGTTACTAACTATGGACCACAATTTACATTAGAGTTGATTGTAACCCTTGTAAAAGAATATAAACTCAAACACAAAATGTCTACTCCCTATCGTGCCCTCAGTCAAATGGTCAAGTAGAAGTCACCAATAGAGAGATAGAAGGCATTCTTACCAAAAATGTAGCTCTTCACCACTCAGATTCGGTAGCACACCTTAATGAAGCAATATGGGCCTATAGAACTACATGGAAGATAACCACAAGGTTCACATCCTATGAGTTGGTATACGGTACGAAGGTTGTGCTCCCTATTGAATTTGAGCATAAGACCTTAATGACAACACTTCAACTAGGAAAAGACCTATTTGATGCACAAAAAGAATGAATAACTCAACTTAATGCACTAGATGAATTGAGAAAGAAATTTGTCCATCACACAGAAATTGTACAAAAATAGAGAACAAAATGACATAACCAGTCTATCAAAACAAAGGAATTCCAAAAGGGTGAATGGGCATTGATGTATGACTTGAGATACAAAGATCACAAGGGTAAATTACAAACCATATGGCTACACCCCTATGAAATAGAAGAAGTATTTCCCAATGGTGTATTTAAGTTAACAACCATCGAACCTGTCAGATTTTCCCTAATGGTCAATGGTCACTACCTCAAGCTTTATAAGAGACCCCTAAACAAGACAACACTTCTCCAACATTTGGCACAATCCAAGGGACCTAGCATAGCTACAAAATTTTATTGGTCACCAACAACAGATTGCAGTGCACATATGGCAATGGAAGAGCCTAATAGCTCAGACACTAGCCTACATCATGTATGATTCCTATCTCTATAAAAAAGTAATAAAAATCACCAATAATGAAAATATTTCCAGATTTTGTTGGTCGTTCCCTCTTCACTACATTTGGATACCGTCCTCTATCACCTCACAAGTTACTTCAACACCACACTAATGCTGTAGGCCAACCCGTAACATTTCACCGATTTTAGTTTTACCGATTGTAGGGCTTCCTACAACTTCTCCATATGAGATTCCTGCAACTTCTCCATCAAGGCTTCCTGTAGCCTCTACAATGGAGCTACCTTAAACCTCAACATTACGGCTTCCTACAGCCTCTACAATGGAGTTGCTTATAGCCTCAACATTAGAGATTCATGCAGCCTCTACAAAGGAGTTGCCTACAACCACTATCAGTTATCATTCTTGCAGCAACCATCAATAAAAATCCTACCACATCTATTGGCGATCCTACAACAACCATCAATAAAAGATCCTATCGCATCTGACAGTGATCCTCTAGCCTCTAACTCATGAATACACCATCTCACCTTGTTCATGCCTCGAGTAACATTATTTCACCTCTCACTATCAACATCATTCAGTACCAATCACTTGCCTCTCACACTAACTTATAAAGTTTCATACACAAATTACCTGCTCTTTATTTTGATTAATAATTATTGAACATGCAATCTTTTTTATCATTTACATTAAACTAGTGCTTATTCCATATATTTTTAGTTAGTACTTATAATCACCCCATATACATTCATCTATACTTTGTCCCACGAGGACACGTGACATGCATAGCTAGGGGAAACAGAACGATAATTAGAACCTTTGAGTTATCTCACCAACACGAGATACCATCCTTACCTCACTTTTGTCATCCTTACACATCCAGCACATTTGAACTTAAGAGCATCCAAATTTCTTGGAAATTGAATCTATCAGCATTTTTTCAAACACAGAACCCCAACCTAGCAAAGGTGAGTGATTTGAAGTAGCGTAAGTGATAAATATTGTCTACAAAGAGCCAATAGACCACACAATATTTATAAAGAGCCAATAGACCACACAAAACTCCTAAATGATTAGGAATGGCTCTCCATTTTTCTCTAGGTAGGATGGGTAGACTACTTTCAGAGGTTGGATGACTATGATGATGAAATTGCTCATCGATGTGCACATACACTAGCTAATAATGAGGTAGTTGTAAAAGGGTTGAGGGTAAACTCTTCAGAGGCATCCATAATGGAAGTTTTAGGGCTTCCTGTAGATGGAAATAAATTTCCAAAAAGGGGCAATGCAACTGCAACCAAGACGGGTTTGCTTAGGTAGGGGAGCAATTTGACCATTCTTCACAAGGAATCAAATGCCTTTCATTGCCACCCTTGTGGGCTCAAGTAGTTGTCTACATTATCAAATACCTCACATGCAAAGGTGGGCAATCTTTTCTATACACTGCACATTTTCAATTGTTGAGCTACCTTCGTCATCATAGGTAGGTCAATGTTCTAAATTTCTTGTTTAATTTGTTAAATAGGATGTCCAAGGAATATCAAAAGGGTAATTTATTGCCTCATTATCCCATCATTATCTAATTCAATTGCTTGTTAAAAAGAGTTTAAATGATCAGTTTCCAAACGCATTCTTTGCAAGAATTTTTGGATCTTAATAACATTAAAAACAAGCTGAATATTGGGCCACATGGTAGAAATATAAGATTTAGACAATCCCATACCCTTCAAATAGAGGATGCTGAGATAAAAAAGGAAATTTCCAATACAAGCATAAAAGTGTAAAATTGAGGAAGAAGAGCATGTGGCTTCATCTCATGAGACTATAGTAGCTTCCCATGAGCCTGTAACAACATCTCATGAGTTTGCAATAACTCCTCATGAGCCTATAAGATCTCTTTATGAGCATGTAACATCTTCCCATAAGCCTATAGCATCTTTTTAGGAGGGCCTACAACATATTCACATGGGTATGCATCATCTCTTGGCCATGTAATGTATTTACTTGTACATGAAACACTCTCCCCTGAATATGGCACTCTTCCAAAAAACCTATAATTGTCATTGTCCCTTCCTCATCTCAACCCAAAAGGTAACAAAAGATAATTCCTCCCTCTAAGCCAGCTAAAAGAGTAGAAAGCTGCCCCAATTCCAACTTAGGCTTTCCCAAGGCATTCACAACACCTCAAAAATAAAGGGGTAAAAACATACATCGCTACATCAGGTTCCCATGTAGTCTTCCTTTAAACAGATATTGATTATGAGAGGGAGGAATTGTTTGTTAACATGTAGCATTCAAAGTTGTTTTCTTAGAAGTAAGGCGAGAATTTTGATACTACCAGAAGCCTTGGCTTTGACTTAGAAAAATAATCTACACCCTCCTCTGATTCTACTAATTTGAGTCTTGAAGAAGAATCAATTCCTGTAGAGACAAAGACAAGTGATGAGTTACAAATTTCTCTACAAGGAATTGAAAAATTAGAAATGCAGCTCAGGGCACATGAGCAGTGAAAAGGAAGTTGGATAAATTAGCTCAATTGGCTATAGAGGAGATTGACAAGACATAGGGAAGGTCTGAACAACAAGCATGTACAAGCACCCATCCCATAGAACATAATCTCCCTTCTGCTTTAGGTATTTCTAAAGAATTTCAATCAATGTCTATGCAAATAAATGGACCGTCACTTGAATTTTTGCTATGGAATAGAGATGAATAAATTCAATTTATGAAGAAAACATGGGCAAAGGAGAAGAAAGAAATGGGACAAAAATTTGCTAAAGAAATGGAAGAAAAGAATGTTGAAACTGATATGTTGAAAAAAATTGAACAAATGACATAATTGACAACACAAATTATACAATGTTGTCCCCCTGCAAGGGTTTATGCCTTGTTCCTCAAAGAACAACTTCTTAGCTTCCACTTTATGCAGGTTTATTATGATCTCCCATGTAAGATAGACACAGCTAGATCCTTCTTTAGGATAAACCAAGCATCCACTACTAAACTTCAATGTCAGTTATGTGAATTTTATCTTCATGATTTGGTTGTTCCATGGAACTTAGATACATAGGTGATGTTCAACTTAAAGCATTAGCCCCCTTCATAAGAAATGAGAAAAATAGGGGAATTCAAATATAGAGGTACAAGGAGACAAAAAAATGTATTTCTTTGTAGATTAGAGGAGAAGCCAAGGACCCTAATGAAGTAATAGAAAACTAGATATTCTTGACAAAAATCTCCTCATTGGCTAGGAAATTCCAACAAGACCAATAGGATAATCATTCTATGTTTAGAGGAGTAATCACAGAAATTGGGAAGAAATCCTTTGAATTTAGTAAGGCTAGATTGCAAGAGCTAACAATATATTTGCACAAGAAAGAGCCACATTTAGTACTCAACTACCATGCAATAGTCAGTAGAGCACTCAAATACATCAACCTAGCTCGAGCAAATGTGCTTGTGTGGCTTCCACTCACATACTTGCCACCACTCCTATGGTTTCCTATTCTACATTGGTGTAGAAACATGATTTTCATTTCATAGGAAGAAGATGCTAGATGGGGGTGGATAAAGGGTCAAAGAGGATTTTGTCTAAAGTAGTGTAAGGGACAAATTGAACCATATGATTTCAAGAGTATAGCTCTCATGTATAATGAGAGACCTTAGTTGCTTGAGGACAAGCAACCTGCTAAGCTGGGGGCTGTGATGGGTCTCGTATTTGTCTCCTATGATCTTTATGTTTCTTTTTTAAGAGTACATTTCCACAAACATTTCTACCTTTAAAACTAAGACTTTTAGTTAATATTTGGATGTAAGCACTATGTTAAGATGTTTTAATGAATGGTTGTGTTAAAATGGTTATTTTCAATATAATATGGCACGTTATTATATTTATGATGATATTAGAGTAAGGATTTTTTTTGGAACTAACTTCTGCCTGTAGCAACTAAGAGTGACAACCTGCAACCAAGGATGTAGCATGCCTGCAACCAAAGGTCCAATTACTTGCAGCCAAAACTTGTGGTTACCTATAACTATCCAGTAGCAATAATCTATTTTCTACAGAGAAGACTAGATTCCATTGATAGAAAGAAAGCGTATTCAATAGATGGCATAATCCCTATTATTCAGCAAGGATTGTGGAAGAATTAAATGGATCCAGTTATTCATCTTCATGTTCCTCGAACGACTTTCTTTTTCTATGCATAGATTGGAAAGGCCTAGAAAAAGTGTTCTTATTTAATTTCTTTGAACTTAGTTTCCTAGTTTCATTTCAAGATCTAAAAATAGAAGTCCTTCCCTCATATGATGGGAAGTGATTGACTAGCTGTAGGAATCAATAAATGTATGAAGTAGTGCTAGATGCATATATATGGTGTAATCCAACATATCTAGGGACACATAAGGTATTCTCAATACATGTACTAGATTTGAGTAGATAATTTGAAGGCAGAGTTTTCTATCATACCAATTTTAGATTCTGATTAGTCAAAAAGTTTATAAGATATATTTCATGTTTCAGCATTGCATTCCTTTTCTTATTTTACAAAGTAGAATTTCCTTGTTATACGCAACTCCAGTATTCCAATTCCCAGAAATCTATTGTTGTACATACAATATTGTCACCATACCAATAAGATACATCTCTAGGTTGATAAGATAAATGTAGCATGTACATCATAACTCAATAGGCTACTTGATATGGGATAAGGATATCCATTGAATTGCATGCAAGCCTTAGCTGCACATCAAGTTTATTGGCAGTTGATGGCACTCGATAGACGACATGGAGGAGCTAAAGGAGTGTAAGGGGAGGTGATGAGTAATAGTGTGTCTTGTATTGTGGGTTGTTTATGCCAGTTGGGAATGAGCAGGAGCGCATGGAATTGGTGTTCTTTGAGCCGCTAGATGAGGGTTTGGGACATTCTTTTTGCTACATGAGGCCCCTGATCAAATCTACCCTCTACTCACATTTGCAATCTGAGCGGTTTGGAATTGTCCAAGGCCTTTAATCACAATAGATCATTCAACTTATTGCAAGAAGAAAACAACACCGCTAATGTGATATAAGTTTGTGACAATTGCAAACTCTGTAAGGTTTGGTGAAAAAAATGGCAAGGAAGACAGACAGACGGACTATTGGAAATTGCTTTCCCAACAGTGGAAAAAAGGATGGACAGATCCAGTTGGATCATCTTGCATGCCTCTTAGGAAATGGAGACCATTGATCCTCCATGCCAGCCCATCCAATTCGTTTCACATAGGGTGCTGCCACAATAATGGGTTACACTTTCTAGGACATCCTATTTTTTGCTGAAATCACACATTTTTAGAAAATATAATGATTTAAGCCTTAAAAGGTTTGATTTAAAGGATTTTAATTGAAGAGGGTTTGATCAAACCCCCTTAGATTCAAACCCCCTTGGATAGAACCCCACTATTTTTAAACCATACCTATTATGGAGTCTCCTCTACACCTATCAAAATGCTGATAAAAAACCACTTTTGATTTACCTTTTGAGGGATCAAACGAATTAATTTAAAATTTATGTTTTGTAAGTATGTAGTCCTTATTATAAGCTTCCCAAAAAGTATAATTTTAAATATATTTAATTTGATTATTATATTTATTTTTTATTTCTTATGAATGTAGGTTTTTCACCGAACATCAAGTTCTTTGTTCTACACACATGGAAAATTAGTAAATTAGTGAAAAAAAATTCTAAAAAATATCTATGCCCTAGGTATTGATGTCCTTGTTTTAACAACAAAAAAAATTTGAATTTCGATACATACATAAAAAGTTATGTTTTATGGAATATGCCTATGTCTAAATTATAATTGGTTTGACTTCAAAACTTAATTAAAAAAAAATCAACAAAACATTATGAAACCAAATGCATGCCCTATATATCGGTGTTACCAATCTAAATTCAAAAGAATTAGAATTTTATCGTTTGTAGAAAAAAAGTTATGTGCTACAGAATACACATCACTTTAAAAAAATGTTGTTTACTATTAAAAACCAGTTATCAAAGGAGACAAAAAAATTTACAATTTAACTCCAAATTTTTAAAAAAAATATATTTAGAATCTACAAACAAAATCTCACAAATCACTAGTTTACATCATCTTCAAATTCCTAACGGTTTAGCAGTTATAGGTGTCAGAAAGTGAAGATTTAGTTCAAAATGTTGATTTCAATGTCAAGTTTGGCCAAAAAGTGTAACCCATTATTGTGGGATGACCCCATAAGTAGTGAATGCTTTCAAACCTACAGGTGTTATTCATCTGTAGGTGTTGATAGTTGGAAAATGTCAATCCAAAAGTCCTCCTTGCTTTCAATGTGTATCGAATGAAATGCTAGGATTGAGTAGCAGGAGCCCACAATTTTTGTTAGATGGGGGAGATTGCTCACTTTTGTTGTATGCAGGTTGTGATACCTATAGAGAAGATGAAGGTTGTGGATCCATCAGCCAACAGAGATGGTCTCGTAAAAATGTATATTCAAGTGTTGACTGTGGATGACCATGAGTTTTGGCTCATGAGATTTATTAAATACAACAAAGCTCTTCCAATGCTAGATAATGACATGGGCCCTAGGGATACAAGACAATCATCATTCACTTAAAGACATGGCAATTGAACTTCCACAAATCTTCAACATACCTATTGCACACCAACGTGCAATTGCCAGTAGAATAGAATATTTGAATAGCAACTTCTAAGTATAAATTAGACTGAAAAATATAGCCGAACATAATTCAAAAACATATCAGTGCAAGACACTTTATTTTTTCAAGTGTGCTTCAACAAGGGATGACCATAAATTAAACTTAATTGAAGATTAGTTTTATCAGATTTTTCATGCAACATTAATGTGTGTCGATTTACGCACTTGACCAAGATTTTTGCATTTCTTAAATCACCAAAAAATCAATGTTTATAGATTCAAGTAGTTGATAGTAGATCCAATAGCTTAGAGTAAAAAGACATAATAATTATTGTAATTTTGGCATGTGGATGATTCAATTTTCCAAGTGTTGTATATCTATTTAAATTTGTAAAGGAAAATACTTTTGCTTAATTAAATAAATGTATACAAATGAATTATAAATCAATCTAGACTAATTAATATAGGAATGATAAAATATGTAATAAATGTTTAAAAATTAAATGAAAGGATTAGGCACTCACATTTTAGAGTAATGATGAAGAATAATCTAACGTCATGTAGAATCTGGCCATCTTAGTGAAGAAAATAGGTGGTGTGAGTTTGCTTTTTGTCTTGGGATTGTAAAAGTCACAATATTTCATGCATATCAAATTCATGTAATGTGTGATTGGTCCTACATTCTACAACAACACCCTAATGTACATAGCTATTTTGTAACACATAGGATTGATCTAGCTGGCTATGGACTGCTAGAAATTGCATTGCCTAAACTCTAATGTTTGCTAATGTGTAGGGATTGGCAATATCAAAAAATACCCTAGGGAGATCATTGGATCATAAGTGTGATTTCCTTCTCAGTTGACCCCTTGATTAGACTAGCATCATAATTGTGGAAGAATATCAAAGACAACAGCTGTACACATGCAAATGTCCTAGATGATTTTGATGAAGATTTTGGTTCCTTTTAGTGTGATTTTTCCTTTTAATGCTTAGGATTTTTAGATGTTCCTCACATGTGCTTAAATGCATAAATGAATGTCTTCAAATACTAAGACATTATGAATTGTCACACAAACATGTACCAAGTTAGCTTCCAAGGGCTAGTGGAAAAGGTGGGAGTTGATAAATTTTTTTTTTTTTTAAAATTTTAGGGGTCAATTTTACACCATACAAGACTGAACCTTCACATTGTGAGATTGATCCAAGACAAGCCATGCCAGACCTTGGGATCATGAAAGTGTATATGGATATATGGGATGAGGTAATTTTATGGGAATATGTGTAGATAGGGCTAGGATAAGGGAAAATAGATGGAAGTGCATGTGTGGATTGAGATTGATGAAAGATCCAAACTTATCACAAAAGTGTGCCACTTGTCACTATGTAATTGTATTAAGACATTCCATCAAAATGGGCCCAAAAATAAATGGGAATTGACATGGGTATGCAAATTCCACCATTACATTTCACCCACACTTTGTTTGATAGATGTGAATCCTAAATGAGTATTTATTACAAAGTATATGAGCACTCACAACGATGCATAAAAAGTAACTTTTCAAACATAAAACGATATGGAGTCCATGTAAAGTAATGGACCCAAGTTGATCTTTTTGTATCTTCTTCCTCCTTGGCATGCATGCTCCATAGGAACCTACAAAACTAAGAAAAGATGTGCAATGAGTAGCTTTTTTCATGCAAGTAAAAATATGAAAATGTGTGTGTGTGTGAGAGAGAGAGAGAGACTAGGATATGAAAAATTTGCATGTAGGGAAAGTGGTATGGTAATACTCCACCAAGTGCAACAATTATAAAGTGGCATGGCACTTCAAGCATGGATATGTCATGTGATCATCCATCTAGGCATGGTGATAAGTCTTTATATAGGCACCTAAAATTATTTGCAATCTCAACATAAGAGTGTTAGTGACATAATATGTCCCCATTCAACTATTTTCATCCATAATATTTAAGAACTTGGAGGGGAGAGAAAACAATACATGAAAAGTAAATGTGAACAAAAAAACCACATAAAGTAATAAGTGTCATAAATGCATCATGTGACAAGTAAGTAAAACATCTCAAATTATAAGTGTGAAAAGTGTATGGACCAAAGCTAATCATGAAGATACACAAATTTGCCCCTAGTAAAGGCAAATAAGCAAGGTGAGGTAGCCCTAAAAGGTGAGATGAGATCATGTAAGCACATATAGCACTAAGAAGGCATATGGGCCCAATGTCACTCTAGGAACATGACAAGACATGTGAGCACACAATGGTATAGTTAAGGCATGATATCCCTAATGATAAGATAGCTCCATGATCATGAAAAAGCATGTAAGCAATCAATAGTGTGGGGAAGGCATGGTGTCCCTAATGTACTTCTTAGAATATGATAAGTCATGCAAGCAAACAACAGGATAGGGAAGGTATGATGCCCACCAATGTGAAAAATAGTTATAAAGCATGCAAGGTCAATTCTATGTAAGATATGGTTGTGAGACCACATGTAAAAATGGTTACCCCACATGGAAAAGATAGTGAAAGGAGGCTAAAGAATAATATTTGAATTTAGACAAGATCATAAATTATGTATAGCCACTCTTAGTATAATGTAAAGATGGGTCCACTAAAGGCCAAATAAATATCATGTGAACAAATTATAAGAGCACACCAGACACTATGTTGTATTTTTCTAATAAAAATAGGAACAAATTGTTTTCTCCTCCTATTTCAACCTATTAATCTCCACCTTTTAAAAAAAATTAATAGTTTAGTGACTAGATTTTGCGCACTATGAATCTTGTTGTTGTCACATCTTCAAATTTTGAGCATGGTTATCTTTAATTACTCATCCAAGATTATTTTTTATTGATTGCAAACAAAGTGGTCAATTTTGAACCCTTTTCGTCCCCCATTTACATGCACATACCCATATGCTAATCTGTATTCCTCAGTTTAAGTTGTTAGCTAATGTAATTCTTTGGCTTTTGTTTTTAATATAATTAAAATGCTACAAAAATTATTGCTAAAAATTGTTTTGATTTTATGACCAAATAAGTAATCTTAATAAGATGTTTGTGAAAAGTCATTGATGTTTATTTTTAAGAACTTAATAGATTTTTTGTAATTGTTTGATGTTCATGGAAATTAAAGCAGCTTCAAAATATTAAGTTGATCCTTGGGTCTACAATAATTGGTAATCAATATCTTCATGATGCATTATTTGTAAGTCCTAACTAGATTGGGTTTGAATGGAAAGGTTAAGTATTGCATACCATAACCTAGGAATGAGAAGCCTAGACTTGTGATATATATATATATATATATATATATATATATATATATATATATATTGATACTTTTGTGAACCATCTACTTAATCAACAATGTCTTAGGAACTTTTGGATAGAAGGTGAGAATTTTGTAGTTTTTTTTACACATATGGTTCCTAGGGTTGTCACTGATGTTAGCATTGTTTCTAGGTTGTCATTGATGTCAACACTATCTAGGAGGTGTGATGGTGTTCATGGTTGGATGTCATGTCCCATACAACAAGAGAAGAGAAAAGATACAGTTCATGATTGGATCTCATGTCCCATCCAACAAGAGAAGAGAAGAGATATAGTTCATGGTTGGATGTCATGCCTTGATCAGTGCAGAGTTAAGTATGAAGACATATTAATATGGTAATTAAAAGCACTAAGATGATCAGATGTGTTGTTGATGTTAATAATGGCCTGAAGCATGTATGTTCCAAGTTTCATGATGATTGGATTACCGAAAGAGTGTTTTGTTGTTGACAGTTTGAAGACAGTGTTGTTTTTGTGAAGGTGTTCTGTGTAGGACAATGGAATGCTCTGCATTCCTCTGCATTTGCATATATGGCCATGTGGTTCTGAAAAAATATTCAAGGTTAAGTGAAGGTGATAATTCTAAGTTTTCAAATCATTTTTCCTTTCGTTGTGAAAGTTATGCATGATAGAATACCGGTATGTGTTATGGCAGAGTAAGCTAATGTTGAAGGCCTATTGGAATGCTCCACATTCCTTTGGAAATGAATGATTGCCCTTGAGGTTTTGAGGACAAGCTTATGGATGTGCATTACATGCCTCCTTGCAGTTTCAAGGTTCTTGGCGGTCCTCAACTCAGTTTTTCAAATGACAACATGTTGCAGTGTGTTCTGGATGACTTATTGCTCCTAGAGTTCATGATTGAAGTTGTGCGGCACAAATCTTTGATGTGTAGAGGTAAAGGAGTGTTTGGAGATTTATGAATCATGTGGACTCATCTAGAAGAGTTTCATGGAGATCTTTCTTGTTTCCAGTACCGCACAAGGTTTTCAAGTTACTGTGGTCGTTTTGCTTCAAGTCTTCATATGTTTTGCTAAAATTTGTCCTATTTTCAAATGAGCGGAGTGTGCAGATGTAATTCCTTGGTGTTTAGAAATCTGTCAAGATTTGTTACAAAGTTCCTACTACTATTCCTACAAAAGTAGATGAAGTTAAGAAGTATGATAACAATCCCAAGGCAAAGTTTGCTGCCATGAGTGGGTTAGCTGATTCAGAACTTTCAAAGGTAATGAGTTGCAGTTTTGCTCAAGAAGTTTGGGTTAAACTTGAAACCATCTATGAAGGAGATAAGAAAGTAAAGCAAGCCAAGATGCAGATCTTCAAGATAAAATTTGAGAACCTAAAAATGTTAGAGGATGAAGACATTGTTGGATATATGCTCTGGGTGAATGGAGTGGTCAATGGCATCACAGGTCTTGGTGGAGAAGTGAAAGAAGATGAGATTGTGAAAAAAGTTCTGAGATCTCTTCCCAAATCTTATAGTCATAAGGTATCTACCATTGAGGAGACTGCTAACTTGGATACTTACATTGTAGACAAACTGTTTAGTTCCCTTACTAGCTTTGAAATGAGAGAGTTTGGCAGTGATGCTCCAAAGAAAGAAGCTACTTTCAAAGCCAATGTAAAGACATAGGAAGAAGTTGTTGATGAAGATGAAATCTCTGATGAAGTTGAAGCAAATTTTGTGAGAAGACTGAATAAAGGCACTGGGAAATACAAAGGTAAGTTACCCTTTAAGTGCTTCAATTGTGGAAAGGTTGGTCACTTTGCTTCTAAATGTCCTTTTAAAGAATCAAGAGGTAGTTACAAGAGAGATAAGTTCAAAAGAAGTCTGTATTCCATAGAGATAAATTAATCTTCAGAGGATGAGGATCATGATGATTCAAATGATAAAATACTTTTCATGGCCTTAAGTGTTAGTGACAAAAAGCATGATGTTGGAAAATGTGATTTTATTGATGCCTTGCAAATAGACCAAAACAATGAAAGATCAATGGTTGTATGGACTGCTTTTCATGAAAGAGAAGAAGCCAAAGCTTGGGTAATTGACAATGGATGCTCAAATCATGACTGGTGACAAGGGGAAGTTTATCAACCTTGAAAAGTGGGATGGCGATGCTGTCAAGTTTGGTGGTGATGAGTTAGCACAAATCTGTGGAAAAGGCGCTATAACTATTGATGGGAAGAACAGGACTGAGGATGTCCTCTATGTCAAAGGGCTAAAACACAATCTTCTCAGTGTTAATCAGATGTACAGCAAGGGGTATAATCTCACCTTTCATGCCAAGGATTGTGAAATTAGGAAGGCAGGGTCCGAAAAACTAGTTGCAGAAGGTATCAAGACATATGGTGACATCTATCATTTGAAGGAGGTAAATGGAAGAACATGTTTGTTGGCTCAATCTAGTGAATGTTGGTTGTGACGCAAGAGAATGGGACACAACAATTTTGATAATATGGTAAAGATCAATTCTACTCATACAGTATGAGATATGCCTAAGATAATCAAGCCTGCAAATACAATATGCAGGGAATGTCAAATGGGAAAATAGACAAAGACAAATTTTAAAAGCAAGGAGTATTCTTCTTCAAAGCCATTGGAGCTGATTCACATTGATCTATGTGGCCCTACAAGAGTAAAGAGTCAACAAGGTGAGAGTTATTTCATGTTACTTATTGATGATTACTCTAGAATGACTTGGATTACTTTCTTAAGAGAAAAATCAGGTGCCCTTGATAAATTTAAAGTGTTCAAAGCTATGGTTGAGAATGAGGTAGATGCCAAGATCAAATGTTTGAGGTTTGATAGAGGAGGTGAGTTTACTTCAAATGAATTTGAAAAGTTTTGTGAAGATAATGGTATTAGGAGACATCCATTAGCTCCTAGGATCCCTCAGCAAAATGGGGTAGTGGAAAGAAAGAATAGAACTGTGCAAGAGATATTTAGGGAAATGTTGAAAGATGCAGATCTAACTGATATGTACTGGAAGGATACAGTTCACATTGTTGTCTATCTAATTAATAGAGTGCAACTGAGGGTCAACAACAGTAAGACCTCTTATGAGCTATGGTATGGAAGACCTCCCATAGTCAAATACTTCAGGATCTTTGTCAACAAATGCTATATTAGAAGAGATGAAGACTTTGGTTACTCAACCAGAAGCAAGGCTTATAGATGCTACAACAAGAGGGTGGGAAAGATAATTTAAAGCACAAATGTCAAGGTAGATGAAGACCTGTATCAGATCTCACATGAATCAAAGGACTCTGAATTTGATATCTTTCCATGCATTGAAGATGAAGAAGAAGAAGTGAAGAAGAAAAGGAACAAGAACTAGAGCAGATGCCTAAGACTCCAACAAAGTATGTTCAAAAGAATCACTCGGCAGATCAGATCATTGAAAATAAGGATGAAGGTGTGCAGACAAGGAGTAGGCTTGCTAAGACACATGAGAAAGAAAATTTTTGCTTGTTATCAAAGGTAGAATCCAAAAACTTTATTGATGCTAGCAAAGATGATGGATGGATAAAGGCCATGGAAGAAGAATTGGATCAGATTGAGAAGAATCAGACATGGTAATTGGTTCCCAGACTAGCAAATAAGAAAGTTATAGGAACAAAATGGGTGTTTCAGAACAAACTAAATGAAGAAGGTGAAGTTGTAAGAAACAAAGCAAGATTGGTATGCAAAGGATACACACAAGTTGAAGGTATTGATTTTGAGGAGACTTTTGCTCCGATAGAAAGGATGGAGGCAATCAGAATGTTCCTTGTTCTTGTTGCTCATAAGAACTTCAAGGTATATCAGATGGATGTTAAGTCATTATTTCTGAATGGTGATCTAGAGGAAGAGGTTTATATTGAATAACCAGATGGTTTCCAGATGTCAGAAGATCTGGACATGGTGTGCAGACTCAAGAAGGATCTGTATGGTCTCAAGAAAGCACCTAGAGCTTGGACAAGTACTTACTATAGTAGGGCTTCAAGAAAGGTACTACAGATAGCAATCTCTACATCAAGGAAGAAGGAGACATGATATTGATAGGTGCAGTATATGTTGATGACATCATCTTTGCTGGAGATGATGATATGTGTAAGGTTTACAGAGGAGATACAAAAATAATTTGAGATGTCTATGATTGGTGAGATGTCTTTCTTCCTTGGACTTCAAATTACTCAGCTAGATGGTGGTATCTTTATTTTTCAAGCTAAGTATGTCAAAGAGTTATTGAAGAAGTTTGGTATGGAGGATTCAAATCTGGTGAGTACTCCCATGGTCACTGGATGTCACTTGAGCAAAGATGATTAGTCTCCGAAGGTGGATCAGACTGTTTATAGATCTATGATTGGAGGATTGTTGTACCTGACTGCTTCTAGACCTGATATTATGCACATAGTATGTGTGGTTGCCAGATATCAAGCCAATCCCAAGCAAACACATGAGAAGGTAGTGAAAAGGATATTTAGATATTTGAAAGGAATTCCAGACTATGGCCTATGGTATCCAAGAGGTAATGAATTTGACTTGAGTGCTTACACTGATGTTGATTGGGTTGGTTGTGTTGATTATAGAAGAAGTACAAGTGGTGGTGCTTTCTTTTTAGGAAGTAGATTGGTTTCATGGCAGAGCAAAAAGCAAGATTCAGTGTCCTTATCTATTGAAGAGGTAGAGTACATTGCAGCAGCATCCTATTGTACACAAGTGTTGTGGATGAAGCAAACCCTGAAGGATATCAAGGTATTGTATGATGAACCTATTCCTATCCTATGTGACATTACAAGTGTTATCAATATTTCCAAGAATCTAGTGATGCATTCTAGAACCAAGCACATAGCAATCAGGTATCACTTTTTGAGAGAGAAGGTTGCAGATAAGGAAGTGAAGTTGGAATATGTTCTAACAAAGGATACTTTTGAGGATCTCTGAGAGAGGTTAGGGGTAATTGCCCCTCCTTGTTAGATGCATAGTGGTGCATCTGTCTAAGGGGAGTTCATGTTATATCTTGTTCCTAGACTGATGGTGGCTACCTCTAAGGGGGGAGTAGGTAGTGGTTGCTGATGATAGGGGGAGTCTGTTTGCTATAAGAAGTTATGCCCTAAGAAAGAATGTGCAAGGATGTGGTCACTGATGAGTAGGTAGTAGATGCCCTTTGTTCTTGATGTCAAAGGGGGAGAAATGTGCAAGTATGTGTTGCCATCAATGCCAAAGGGGGAGATTGTTACACATATGGTTCCTAGGGTTGTCATTGATGTCAACATTGCTTCTAGGTTGTCATTGATGTCAACACTATCATAGAGGTGTGATGGTGTTCATGGTTGGATGTCATGTCCCATCCAACAAGAGAAGAGAAAAGATACAGTTCATGGTTGGATGTCATGTCCCATCCAACAAGAGGAGAGAAGAGATATAGTTCATGGTTGGATGTCATGCCTTAATCAGTGCATAGTTAAGTATGAAGACATATTAATATGGGAATTAGAAGCACTAAGATGATCAGATGTGTTGTTGATATTACTAATTGCCTAAAGCATGTATGCTCCAAATTTCATGATGATTGGATTACCGAAAGAGTGTTTTGTTGTTGACAATTTGAAGACGGTGTTGTTTCTGTGAAGGTGTTCTATGTAGGACAATGGAATGCTCTGCATTCTACTGCATTTGCATATATGGCCATGCAGTTCTGGAAATATATTTAGGGTGAAGTGAAGGTGATAATTCCAAGTTTTTAGATCATTTTCCTTCTACTGTGAAAGTTATGCATGATAGAGTATTGGTATGTATTTTGGCAGAGCAAGCTAATGTTGAAGGCTTGTTGGAATGCTTTGCATTCCTCCAGAAATGAATGATTGCCCTTGCAGTTTTGAGGATAGGTTTATGGATGTGCATTACATGCTTCCTTGTAGTTTCAAGGTTTTTGGTGGTCTGCAGCTTAGTTTTTCAAATGACAGCATGTTGCAGTGTGTTCCAGATGACTTACTGCTCCCAGAGTTCATGATTGAAGTTGTGCGGCACAAATCTTTGATGTGCAGAGGTAAAGGTGTTGGTGTAATTAAATATTTAATTACACTTATTAAGTTGACTTAGGGATAATTTTAGTCTTAGGTTATTCTTAAGTCATATTAGGGTTTTCTCTAACTTGTAAATATAAAAGCAAGTTCTCACATGTAATTCATTAATCCATTTCATTAATTGCATCCTTATTGTGCAAATTATTCCTCTTTGCTTTTTTCTCTTGTGGAAGGTAAATCTTAGGTTTTGCAGGTGATCATAGTGTTTTGAGTTAATCATAAACTCTCACATGGTATCAGAGCGTCAAATCTGCAAGCCCCTTCTCAGATCTGGAGAAAAATTCAAGCAAGAGTTGTTTGTTGGGAGTGTTTCTGTGTAAAATGAAGTATTCCATTTGATCCAGAGCAGCTGCAAAAGGCAGATTTATCTTTTGTTTGGCTAAATTTTTTCTTGGGAGGCCAGATCTGTGAAGGTTTCAAGAGTGCCTTTTTTTAAGATCTAGAGGGCAACAACAGTTTCAGAGTGTTTTTGACCAAAATCGTCACCACCAACGTGCTTAGAAGGGCCAAAAATCCTAAGAATGCCCTTCATTTCATTGAAATCCATGCAAGTGTCTCCAGGGCAAAACTTGTTTATCTGGCAGGGGTTGTATGACCTCCCTGCACAAGTCCATACATTTTTTTTCAAAAAATAATTTAAAAATATATATTGTTGGGTTGAGGCCCGCTTTGGGACGTGCAGGCCCAAAGGGGCCGAGCTGGCGAGGCATCCGGCCCCCTGGGCCCTGAAACAGTGTGCCCACAACCCTTTTCAGGGCTCTATGGACTACTAGCGCACCCTGAGCATCCGCCTCCAGTCTGGGCGATGCCGCCAGTGATCCACACCCATCAAAGAGTCATGCCACCTGCCAGCAACTATCGCGCTGCTTCCACTCCAAGCTCCTCCCTGCTCAGTGATCGGTCACCTTAGCATCTAGGCACCTCAATTAAGCCCCCAACACCAACAAGTCAACCATGTGACCAGGCCCTTCACCAAAGTGGCCCTTTTTTTTGCCCTCCAAATCATTTTGGAGCAGTTTCGTGAAAATGGATATAACTCAAGCAAATAGAGTCTATTTTTCGCAAACAAAATATTACCAAAAGGCTGGTTCCGCATGCTTTCTAATGGTATGATCAGTTTTCCCTGATCTTTTTGTTTCACATTTGTTATTTTTTTGAAGTCTAGATACCATTTTTGGCCTCTGAGCTCGTATCTTTTTGCCACGATCTCTGATTTTCGCAATTCTTGCAGTGTTGGAAAGGTATTGAGGAGCTCTACACAGCCATCTATGCAATTTTTCTAGATTCAGCCCGAGGTATTATTTATTCAGTTTGTCAATTTTATGGCTTCTATTTGATATTCTGGACATTTTAGCACTTGGAGAAGTTTGGCTTGTTTTGTTGGGCTTCATTTATCAGCATTAATACATATTCAAATTGTTAATCTCTTATCTGATTTATTTGAGGAGATATCATGGGTTTTTCTATTCACCCTTCTGTGGTAGCATTAGGTAAGGATAATTATGAGTCTTGGCAAAAAGGCATCTTGACACATCTTAGGTGGCTTAATCTTTTGCCTTATCTTTATGGACTCATACCTGAACCAGATACACCTGAGAGGAAATCTGCATGGGGAAATTATATTGATCATATTGTAGGATTGATTGGTTCTAGTGTTTATTTTGACACTATGTGTTCTATCTCACATATTGAGTGCCCACGCGCTCTTTGGACTAGCATTTGGGAGATCTATGGAGACCCACATATCTCTCCATTCCTAGATGATCTTTCTATGGATTGCCATATATCCCTTGATGATGCAGATTGCGTACCTTTTGATGATTATACAATTGAGGAGCTTGCATATTTGATAGGTCTTGCTAGTCTAGATGATACAGAGACTTCACTTGTTTCTCCTTCTCTTCTTATCCAGATCACATCTTTATTACCTGTTGCTACATCAAATTCTTTGCAGCAGGACATTATCAGTCTTCTAGAGATAGCTCATTGGGACACATATCTACCAGATATATCATTGTTGTTTGTAGAATCCCATCTTGCATATTTGGAGGACCACATTGAGGACATTTGTCTTCTATTTGATGACAGCTTTGATGGAGTTGCATCACCATCATCTTCTTCAGAGATTGTTCTTCATCCTCCTATTTAGTCATAGTTTTGCAGTGGATTGGAGACATTTGAGCAGTTTTCAGGAGCATCATTATTGTCTTTGGATCATGTGCAGAGTTCAAAGACATTTATACTTCTTCCTGTATATTCCTATCCGGCATGGGAAGACATTATGCACACATCTACAGTTCTATTTCTTCCCAAGGGGAGGAATGTTGTTCGATGTTCATGGATCTTCATCTTTATTATGTGTCGAGCATCTTCCAACACTATAGAAGTCATCTTGAGGAGTGGCTGCATGGTCTCTCTTCTCATCTCTATTTTGAGAGGGAGCATTTACTCGCATGGGGCTTCTTCCTTCTCACTTCTGGGGGGTCACCATACCTCTCTACTTCCTCTCTTATGGGGGGCATTCATGATTGTACTTTTGTGATGGATTCACTTCTTGGGGGGTCTTAGTGTTAGTCCTTTTTCCATCACATGTTCATGTACTTGTTGTATTTTCTCTCTTTTGGAGATGAGTTTTCTCCCACTGGGTTTTTCTTCTTGTCTCCACTTTATGAGAGATTCTTGTTGTACATGGGTACCTAACATGGCCTTATAAATGGGACCCATTCTTGCATTAGTTGCATGCTTTTTATTTCTCCCTAAGTTGCACTTAAGGGGGGTGTTGGTGTAATTAAATATTTAATTACACTTTATTAAGTTGACTTAGGGCTAATTTTAGTCTTAAGTTATTCTTAAGTCATATTAGGGTTTTCTCTAACTTGTAAATATAAAAGCAAGTTCTCAAATGTAATTCATTAATCCATTTCATTAATTGCATCCTTATTGTGCAAATTATTCCTCTTAGCTTTTTTCTCTTATGGAAGGTAAATCTTAGATTTTGCAGGTGATCTTGGTGTTTCGAGTTAATCATAAACTCTCACAAAAGGAGTGTTTGGAAATGTTGTATGAGTCATGTAGACTCATCTAGAAGGGTTTCATGAAGACCTTTCTTGTTTCCAGTACCGCACAAGGTTTTCAAGTTACTGTGGCTGTTTTGCTTAAAGTTGTCCTATTTTCAAATGAGCAAAGTGTGCGGATGTAATTCCTTGGTTTTTGAAGCTATGAAGGATGTTTTGGACTAGCTTAAGCAAGTGTTGGTGTTTGCAAGGCATGGTCTTCTGCTGGTGTAACATGTGGTTTTGTTTAGGACCCATCTTCTACATGTTTCATGTTGTGTGTTGTCTGGCTGACTTGTAAATGTATTTTTCATGTTGTATCTAGCCGACAAGCAACGTAATCAATGTAATAACTTGTATAAATTGTAAATCAAATTGAGTGAGGCAAGGTGTGATTGCAAAGTGATTGATAAGGCTCACATACAAGATAAGAAGCAGAATGAATGCTTTTTGTTGTGCGACTGAAGGAGAAAGAGAAGAAGTTGTAGATGTTGTCCTGATTCATTTTGAAGACATATTTGTGACAGTGATCAAGTGTAGAATGTGCCTAACTAATATGATCATCAGAAGAAAGTGTGAAGAGGCAGAATTTCAATCATCAAAGGTGTGAATTTCAATGTCAATTTTCAGACAGTAGAAGGAAGTTGTCATACTGTAATCTTTTGTAAGTGTGTTCTCAATTCAGAGAGTATTAGCTTCCTTGAGAGTGGCCCTAAAACAAAGTCTTCAGGGAGTAGTCACTTCCTTGGGAGTGACCCTAAATCAAAGTTTTTAGGGAGTAGCAACTTCCTTGAGTTGTAGCCCTAAAACAAAGTTGTTATTTGAGCTTCACATATTGTGAGTTAATCCTCACTATGGTTTTTCCCTTCTAGGGTTTTCCAAGTATATCTAGTGTTATGTGTTGATGTGCATTGTGTTAATATTTCATGTTCATGTTAATACTGTGATGCTCAAGTTTTAATATGCTCCAGATAAGTTAAAGTTGTTAAAATTGAAGATTGTTTTGATACTGATTCACCCCCCCCCCCTCTCAGTATCTTGGTGTGTTCACTAGTTTTCTCAATGAATTGTGAAGGAACACTATGTAACCAACAATAACAAATGATCTCATATATACATCCTTAGATAGTCTTTATATAATTATTTGTTGTATTCTTCAGACAATTATCAATGTAAGTAACTTCTGAGATGTCATGGATGTGGACTTCCAATTTATTATGCATATAAAATTTACATTAATAGTGAGACAAGAAATACAATGAGAATTGTTACTATCATCCTATTGTCTCATCGCATTTCTTGTCTCATCTCATGGTAGGATGTTGTGAATAGTTCTCATTGTTAGAATATTAGTAACGAGTTATTCTAGTTTAATCATAACAATAATAGTAACAATTGAAAATTTTATTCTAATTTGACATTAATAGTAATTGAAATCTGTAAGACATTGTTACTAGACACTTGTTACTCAATCATGGTAGGATGTCACTTACAATCCTCATTGTTAAAATGATAGTAACAATTTATTCTAGTTTAACAACAACAATAATAGTAACAATTTAACATTTTATTCTGGTTTGAAAGTAATAGGAATTGAAATCTATAAGACATTTTCATTGTAACAATATCTTATAGATTTCAATTATTCTAGTTTAACAATAAGAGTTTTGTCTAGTTTAACATAAACAAATTCATCCACAACCTATATAATTCACCACACAAGACATTTGAAACCAAAAATGGGTGAAAGCCCTAATAAGGTCATAAATGACCTTACCTTAACACATAATAAGGTCGCATCCTTGGAAACCAAAAAATCTTGGAAAATCTATAATTAGGGATTGTGTCCAAAGAAACATTTTTCATTTTTTAAACCCAAAACTATATCAAAAGACTTTCATTTTATTCAACTATAAAGTGTAACAAAATCCTTACATATTAATAGTGTTGAAAATAGTTTATAGAGAAGACCTTATAGTTAAAATTATTGATACTTTTAGTAGGTTGTAAAAATATCAATCATACTTTCATTGGACATGCATAGTTTATAAAGAAGCTTGTTCTCAGTCTGATTTTCCTTGTAACAATGTGTGATAGATTTCAATTATTCTAGTTTAACACTAATAGTTTTTTCTAGTTTAACAATCACAAATTCATCTACAACCTATGGAAATCAATATATGAAAAAAATTGTTCACAAAATGGGTCATAGCCCTAGTAAGGTTGTAAATGACCTTACATTAACACACAATAATGTTGCATCCATAGAAACCTAAAGAAAATGAAAATTTTGAACTTAGGAGTTGTGTTGAAAGACATTTTCCTATTTGTTAAACCCTAAACCATAACTAAAATATGTTTTATTTCAACTATAAACTATAAAAAAAAAATCCTTGTAAATTTATAGTGTTGAAAAACACATTTTACAATTTAAAAATGAAATTGTAGCTTACCAAATTCTATCACTGGTAGTGGCCTTGATCAAGCTTCGAGGGTTCTATTCATAGTAGAAATGTGGGATATATGTGTTTTGTGCAAGGTATGAAATGTTATGAGAGACTGGTGACTACAATTGTGGATTTCCACTTGTACTCTAAGGATTTTGTTAAGAGAATTGCACTCCGAGGGTTATGAAAGATTGGCAACTAAAATATGAAGAATTTTGTGGCAACTGAAATGTTACGAGAGAATGGCAACTGTAACTGAAATATGAAGAATCTTGTGGTGATAGAGAGCTTGGACAAAATTAGAACCCTACTCTAAGGACAGGTCCCCATGAGGCTGCTTAGCTTATTTTGGCTAGCAACCACTACTCATTTTTTTAGGAGATAGTTGTGGAGCTAATGACCCCATGAATATTTTATTTCTCTGCTTATTTTAAGCAATTATCTTAATTTGTAGTTTTTTATTATATAAAAAAACAAAAACAAATTATCAATAAGAATTATTTATTTATATAGAAAATTTAGGGGATAAGATTTAGAAGAAAATTTTAAAAAAGAGGGAAGGAAATATATGCAGCCACATGACATATTTTTCATTATGCAATTGCTGCATAACTTCAGCTCCATTTTCACAGCTTATTTTCAATCCCTAAAATGTAGCTGCTTCACTGTAATAGAAAAAGATTCCAAATTATCCTTTATGCATAATTTAAAATTTGCATGGGGCTACTTTTGCTGCTCAAATTTAAGCAAAAAATCCATTTTTGCAACCGCATGGGGTGAGGGGTAAGAAACCCACGAAAATGGTATTTGGCTCTGTGCTTAGGAATGAGGAATGACATGCCACTGCAAAAGACTCCCATGGTAGTGTTGCATTTCTCACAAGAAAAAACAAGTTGAGATTTAGGTTGCGGTCCCATGGAGGGGGCTTCCTAAATTATCTAGTAGTGTTGCTGGAATTTTTTAGGAACATTTTAAACTAACGGGGTCCCATGAATTTTGTAGTTGTAGGTAGGCTTAAAACTTTAAGCTATGAAATTTATGGAAGCTGGTGATCTCATGAGTTTTTTTTTTTAACAATAGTTTAATGCTAAAAGATTTAGTAGAGATTTTTTTAGGACCTGCAAATAAAAAGATTAAAAATGATTAAATAAAAAAATTCCCTCCAATTTTTTCCCTAAACTAAATGGTAGGAATCTAAAGCAGAGGCTCAAAATTATAAAATAAAAAAAAAAAAACTAAAAAGTAAGGGCTTCTATGTTGTAGAAAAAGATTCTAATTTATGTGGTAACATTTTTTTTGGGTTTCATGGGACCCCTTGCTACACAAAAATAGATCCTCTAGCAGCTCCATAGACCACTTAGGATAGGTCCCCATGCAACTCCTTAGCTTATTTTGGCTAGTTGCCACTGCTCAATTTTTTTAGGAGATATTTGTGGAGTAGTGACCCCATAAATATTTTATTTTTCTACTTAATTATTTTAAGTAGTTATCTTAATTTGTATTTTTTACTATATAAAATAAAAAAACAAATTATCAAAAAATTATTTGTTTATATAAAAAATTTAGGGGATAAGATTTAGAAGAAAAAAAAGAGGGAAGGAAATATATGCAGCCACATGGCATATTTTTCAAATTTAAGCAAAAAATCTATTTATGCAACCACATGAGGACATGAGGTTAGAGTGTTTAAGAGAGAGAGGCATTGATATTACGTTTAATATATTTAGTTTATAGTGGTAAATTGTTTAATTTAATAGATGTGTATTTAGATGAAAGGAAGGATGTCAATTTTTTGCTCTACATGTTGAGCTAGGGCGTTCGTGCCCTAGCTCGATCCTCTGGTTTTTTCTTGGCCGTGCGAAGTGTGGGGAGTGCATGCATTTTGGGGAGGTCTAGGGTTATGATTTTTATTAGTGCAAATTTTATTTTCATTTGCATCGGTGTCTCTTTCTCCATGAGCGTGCGGGGGTTTTGTGCCTGGTTGGAGGCCACGGGTGGAGTTTTTGTGCCTGGTTGGAGGCCGTGGGTGGGGTTTTTGTGCCTGGTTGGTTTGGGTCTGCAGTTCAAAGGTAGTGTTGGGTGGTGGGTCGGTTAAACCCTAGTGGTGGTTCTTTTTTCTTGGGGGCCTGCATGCCCGCCTTGGGTCTTGTTTAGTTTCAATGTCGATCGGGGAGTCTTCAGGGGCTAGTCCCAAGATGGATTTTCACTCAGTAGTGGTTGGTGCGAATTCTCCTTTGCATGCTTCGAAGGTTTTTAATAATAACTTGTTCTCACCAGATCCGGGGTTGGTTGGTTCGGGTTTGTCTGGTGGTACACGGATTACGAAGATCAATGGATGTCTTGAACGTTGTGAGGAGAGGCCAAAATTGGTTATCCCGCTAGAGATGATTGTGGAAGATATTGACTATTATTCAAAGCATGCATTGCTGTGCAAGTTTATGGGGATGCGTGTTTCATTACAATTTCTTGAATCGTGGGCCCAATGGACTTGGATGCCAGAGGGAGAAATGGAGGTTATGCTTTTAGCAAATAACTATTTCATGGTTTCATTCAATTGCTTGGCAGATCGCAACAAGGCCTTTGAAGGAGGCCCCTATTTTCATAATCAGATTGGGTTATTTATTAAACCTTGGCATGCGAGCTTCAATCTTATTGAAGAGCTTCCGAACCGGGTTCCGATGTGGGTCTGACTTCTAAGGTTTCCTGTGGAATGTCGGCGGGATGATGCTTTGCTCTTGCTGGCTTAGATGCTAGGAAAACCAGTTGGTGCTTCACAGCAGACTCAAGTTAAAAAGGTGATGACTTTTGCTCATATCTGTGTTGAGATTGATTTAAGTAAACATTTCCCAGATTCGGTGGATGTGTGCGGGTCCTTACTCTTGGGTGCAACAGTTGGACTATGAGACTCTTCCTTTTCAGTGTCGTCTCTGTCATGAATATGGACATTTGTAGAGGAGATGCCCAAAGGTTAGGCCTGTGGATTCCCAGCCTTCTTAGCCTCCCCGCAATCCCCCTAGGGTTGATAAGGGGAAGAAACCCATTCCTGGTGATGTGGAGGGGGCTGATGGTTTCGTTCATGTCAAGGCTCGAAACAGGAATCGGGGTCAAAAGAGGACTTTGAAGGAAAGGCAAGATGAAGATTCTTTCAACAGATTTAAAGTTTTAGATGATCTTAGCTAGCAGGAAGTGAATTTGGGCTTAGTGAAGTTGGATCAAGGTGCTTTGGGTATGGGACAGGAGGGCCTTCTTTCTGAAGCTATGTTGGTAAGCAGATTTGTCACCGCAAAATAACCTTTGAAAATGACTCGTTGCCCTTAGAGCGGTGACTAAATAGTCCCAACAGTTGGAGAAGTTGTTACTGGACTAACAACTTTCCTTTGCGTTTGAGAGGGGCAGCTCCCTTGTATGATAGGGGTATTTGTGGTTTTTGTGTATTTTTATCCTAAAAGTACAAAAAGGAAGAAAAAGAAAATAACAGGAGAAATGGGGTAGAAACCCTCGTGGTAGACGTATGAAAACCAACAGGAGTTTCACAATCTTATAGAAAAGTATGAGGGGGTTTCACCACAAAGCTAGAAACCACTTTCCTAAACTCCATGATGAATTTCATGACATATGTGCAACAACGATGAAGAAAGATGGCAAATCTCAACATACGAAGAGATAATTTATCTTAACACTTTCAAATCAAGATACCGAGACATGATTGTGTTTCATCACCCCAATTGCATGCTTCAATGGATAACTTTGATTTACACAAATACATAGAAAGATTACCAATTTGACATATGGGAAACTAGTAATCATAACACAGAAATACACCAAGAACATACGAACTGAAATGCATTCTTCATTATCTTTTTGCCAAAGTAAACTATACAAAGTGTAAGCCAAAAATATTCCAAAAAGTGTAAGAAGACTATCTCCTTCCCAATCATGAATCACCCTCTCACTAATAAATTAGCCTCTATCTCATTGACATTCTCATCATATTCTAGTAGGCTTCCAACTACCTCTATAAATTCCTGACCATCAGCTACATCTTCCATTTCTTTAAGGCTACCTCAACATATCCATTTGACGATTGATGCTCATTTTCATGGTTTAAAATATTAAGACTAGATATGGTTCCATTATCTCATCTTACTCCCATGCAAGAAAATAACTCCATAGGATTAAGTTTTTGAAGATTTTGGCATTATAGCCACCACATTGTATCACCAAATCACCAAGCACACATTTTTCGTTCACTTCACTAAGCATCATCAACAATCTCCATAAGAACAATGCATTTGATTGAAATGATGAAACTAGTTTACCTCTCTCAGAACAATTACTCTTGCAACAATCTAAGATGTTCCAAACCAAATGTAATTTCTAACTTTTCATAATGGCCTTGTATCAAGTTTCAATCGCCTTCTTACTTTTCCTTGATTCTTTCAGTTAATGGAAGATAGAATACAACATTAGTATGCAACAAACTTTAAAGAGTTTCTCAAAATCTTCAAGAATGCTGCCTATGTCTCCAACTATTAACTTGGATCTGTCGTATATACTTTATCTATGTTTTTCATGATTTGCAAGTATGTCTACTAGAGTATTCATAACTATTTAACATCAGACAAAAATCCTCCTTCCGTTGTGCTTTCCGAAACTGACAAGAAATCGTTGTGATCCGTAGCTATTCCAACATAAAGGATTCTTCTCATCTGTATCAGCAGGCTGAAGTTGAATATTTGAAAACTTTAAATCAGTACAAGGCACATCGTCACTGCAAGTCAAATAAACTATAGTTTCCATGTAAGTGCCAGTGATTTCTTAGTAAGTGACATCTGATATAAATACCCCGAGGTTTGATTGTTGCAGGCCTCCTTGTCACAGTAAAATTGATCTATTTTAATGGGCACTCGCACATTGGAAACCTGTATGTTGGAGAAGGATACGCTTTTCACCTGTCCAGCCCCTCCCTGCCATGTTTTGATCCGAACTCCATTGGAAGCATCTTGGATGTTGCTATCATAGATGCTCACATTGGAAACACAGGCCTTCGTTCCATCTTTTCCAAGTCCTCCAATACTGATACCATGACCAAGGCCGCAGTTGATGTTGTGAATGTGAATGCCTGAGTAGCCTATTTGAATGGACACACAGTCGTCTCCGCATGCCATAGAGGAATTGTGTATTTTAACTTTGTTAGAATTCTGGAGATGAATTCCGTCTGTGTTTGGGTTGTTTGTAGGAGAGGAGATTGTAATGCCAGCCACTTTGACGAAGGTGCAAGAGTCAAACTTAAGATGAAATTGGGGACTCTTTTGTATGGTTATGTCTTGCACGCTCACGTCATAACTTGCGTAGAATCTCAATGCCGTTGGCCTCACACTTGGTAAACTGCTACCCCCATTGCTGCTATTCTCATCTTCTAGTTGGGAAAGCTTCTACCAAGCCGTCCCTTCACTCATTGAATTCCATGATACAACATTTCTTTGAGGCATTATATCAAATAGTTCATAGACTTCGGCTATGCTTCCACATTATGCTATAATGGATGTCCAAACCCACAGTTTGAGAGAATTCAGCTTGCACTAGCTGCTTGCATTTTCTTCTTGAAAGTTTAAAGGAAACTTTGTTTAACAAATCTGCTTTGTGCAGGGCCTGCAATCATCACGTCCAGTGCCTTAGCGACGATTCTGCATTTTTCATTCATGTCTATCATAGTATATCAAATTTTATAATATCTAACAAGAATCCTCTATCCTTTCATGCTTTGACGGATCTCCATAGGCCGCGAGGACGCTGGCAAAGATTGTGGAATTAGCTTTACATCTGCGAATTGCATCTGCATTAAAGTATTATGTCAAACAGTTTGTGTGCCTTTCTTGTGAAGACTGTGGGGTTTGGATTTGCACCTGCCAGTTGCATTTGCTAGAAACTTTCGGTGGCCCTTTTCAACAGATCCATATTGTTTGTATGCTGCAATCTTTGCATGGCGTGACATTTCCTTTCTTGATGGCACTGTATCGAATTATTGCCAAGGTGACTGCATCTATCACAACTGATCTAGAAATTTGTTTTCAATCAAGCTTTAAGGAACGTCCACATCTGCTCTAAAGTTCCAATTTCTGCAAATGTCGAGAGAATGTTGGAGAAAGTTCGTGGAGTCTGGCATTACATCAAAACTTTGAAGTTCGTTGCAATAAGACCCATGATGTAGGTAGTTACAATAACTACCTTATTAACCTTTAATCTTTCACCTAACTTGTTTTAAAAAGATGCAACTTTCATAAATCTTATTGGTAGTTGTAAATACTTAGCGAACTGATTCAATCATCTAAGGCTAAGAGTTGGTTAGAGAAGTTCGGAAACTTTTAAGTCTAACTAACCACCTTCGAAAAGCACTTGAAAAATAAACTTCTTTTATTAGCATTGGTAGAAGCATTGGTAACTTCATTGGGAAAGTTGGTAACTTTCAAAACTTAAAACTTTTACCGATGGCAAATTTGTCCCATATCGGCACTTTAGATGATTTTCAAAACCTTGGAGGAGCTAAACAATGCTTTTGAAACTAAACGCAACCTCTAATAATGCATTTGAAGTGATGTTCTTAAATCTCGTCGATGCCTTCGTTTTACTTCGCCGAAAATGCAAGTGGAGTTTCTCTTTGCAAAAATTGAAAATCATGCCCTTTCTTTCAGTTAGCCAGAAGTGAAAGTTGACCTCTACTTTGCCAACTTAGCCAAAACTGAAAGTTGGCGCGAACTTTGCCCAAAGTGCAAGTTGACGTGAATTTTCACTTTTTCCTAAGTAGGCCAAAAATAACTTCTTTTTGAAAGTAAACTCTCCACTTAGGCAAATTCACAGGTGATACCATTTTGACTTAGGCAAATTTGCAACTTGTGAACTATGTAGGTGCGAAAAAATGGCGAAAAGTGCATAACTTTTAACTGGAATGTCATATTGTCATGAAATCTTGCCACATTACCCATAATAACATGATGAGATCTCCAACCAGATGATTCTGCTCTAGCTCTTACACAAACCATGATTTAATTGTTTCTGCCAACAGCCTGCCGAAAAATTGAAAGTTTAAAATCTTCCAAACCGTAAGACTTCTTGACCCAAAAAGTTGCCAAATTAGGTGAAATGGAGTCATGAACACTGCCATAAACATTTTTTGTACCATCTGTCATAGATTTTCAATATTTAATTGTTTTCATAAAATGCTGCAAACTGGATAAGTGTGCTCGAGAAACTCAGTGAAATGATGAGCATCTCTGCTCCAAAATGATGTTGTTATGCAAAGTTCAATGTAGGGAAACAGATTGTGATATCTCATAAATGAGTTATCTTAATGACTCACACAGGAAAAAAATGTGACACTGGAGAAAGGGTTCAAAGCATGGTTGGATTTGTCATTTTGACACAAAAAGTTTAAATTTGGAAGTGTTGAAAACGAGGCCAACAAGCTACTCAGGTTTTGCAGGATAATAGGGCTTTGCAAATGGACACAGATGTTCAAATGGAAGTCTAGGTGGAATCAGTTCCTATTATTGTAGGGAAGAAGGGTGGTGAGGATGGATCTCCTCTTGTTTCAAATGCAGGTACTGAGGGGGTGAAGAATAATAAGTCTTCTTCTTGTCATTTGGGTCTTCATCAAAAGGATCCAAAAAAAGGGGCTGGGGAGAAGTCTTCCAAGCTTGGTAGAAAAAAGGATTTGGAAAAGATTAAATTAATAGGGGCAAATTTGGTAGAGTCAGGGTCTGTTAAGACTCTAGATTCTCTTTTTTCGAGCCCCTTGAAATGATTGTTCTATCCTGGAATGTAAGGGGCTTGAACAGTGGCCCTCGACAAAAAGTTGTTCGTGATTTGGTTAGAAGTCAATCTCCTGATGTTCTTTTCCTGCAGGAGACTAAGTTATTAGTGGAGTGTATGTTTGGTTTAGTGCCTAAGTTGTGGGGGAGTGGAGAGTACCAGTGTATTGGTGCTCAAGGGTTTGTTGGGGGAGTGGCTTGTTTATGGAATCCTCAGAAGATTCACCCTCTTTGGTGGTTGTCCTTTCAGTCTTCCATCTCTATGATTGTATCCTGTTTTGAGACGGGGGAGTTTGTTCTCTTCTCCAATATCTATGCGCCTACTAAACTCCAGGGTAAGCAACTTTTGTGGTCCCATATCTGGTTTGTCCGAAGCATGGTTCCTTTCCATCCGTGGATTATGGCTGGAGACTTCAATGCTATTTCTGAGTTGGCTAAGAAGCGGGGTGGTATTGCGAGGCTTGAGCCCTTTGCGTTGCTCCTTCAGGATAACATCTCAGCTTTAAATCTTGTTGATATCAAGCCCATTAATGGCTAGTTTACTTGGAACAATCAGAGGATCGGGAATAATTGCATTGCAGAACGACTTGACCGCTTTTTGGTTTCTTGCTACTGGGTTGGTGGGTTGTGGTCTTCTAGCTCAAAAATTTTGGATTGGATGGGCTCAGATCATTGGCCTATCAAGCTGGCTATTTCTTCAGCTCATGTGCCTCGGTCTCCTTCTTTCGAGTTCCAGCTTATGTGGTTGCGTGACTCCTCTCTCCATGACTATGTTGCTGAGTGGTGGAGGTATGGTAGACCTGGAAGTATGGTAGACCTGCTTATGGTACAATAATGTATACTTTTGCTAAGTTACTTCAATTTGTCAAGTATCAGCTTAAACGTTGGAATCGACAATGCTTTGGAAACATTTTCCATGCTAAGACTATTGCCCAGGCTAAGTTGGATGGTATTACAAGGTTGATCAGGGAGGATGGAGTGACTGAGGCCCTGCTACGGGAAGAGACTAGGGCTTTGAAAGCACTGGAAGAGTGTGAGCTACGAGAGGAAGTTTTTTGGAAACAAAAGGCTCGGATTGAGTGGCTTCAGGAAGGAGATAAAAATACTGCTTTTTTCTTCAACTCGGTGAAAGCTAGGAGACATGGCAATTCTATTTCTGCTCTGGTGAATGACAGGGGTGAAACTCTTTCTTCTTTTCATGAAATCACGCGTGAAGCTATGCAATATTTTGCTTCATTATTCAGGGAGGACTCGCAAGGGGGTTCTGATGAGGAAGCTCAGGTCCTTTCTTGTATCCCTTCTTTGGTATCTAGGGAGATGAATGAGCATCTTATGAGTGATATTTCGATTGAGGAACTAGAAGGGATTGTGTTTCAAATGAAGAGGGGGAAAGCTCCTGGCCCTGATGGTTTCCCGATTGAGTTCTTTCAAGAATTCTAGGAGATCATCAAGCTGGACTTATTGGCAGTTGTTCAGGAGTCTTGTAAGAATAAACAGATGTTATGGGCTTTGAATTCTACCTTCCTTGCTCTCATCCCAAAGTGTGATGGGGCGGATAGGTTAAGTTAATTTTGTCCTATCTCTCTTTGCAACGTGATTTATAAAATGATCTCTAAATTGATTGTTGATAGGTTGAAAAAGTGGCTTAAAGTATTGATCTCTGAGGAACAGAGTGGTTTTGTGGCGAGACGGCAGATTCTGGATGGGGTTGTTATCGCAACTGAAACCATTCACTCTATGGCCAGTTCCAAAGATAAGGCGATGTTCATCAAGCTTGATATGGCTAAGGCTTATGACAGAGTTCGATGGTCCTTCCTTCGGAAGGTTCTTGGTGCTTTTGGTTTTGGGGATGAGTGGATTTATTGGGTTATGAGTTGTGTTACTTCGGTCTCCTTCTTTGTGTTAATAAATGGTGAACACTCTGAGCTTTTTGGTGCCTCTCAGGGTTTGTGGTAGGGTGACCCCCTCTCTCCTTACTTGTTTCTTCTTCTTGTTGAAGGTCTGGGACGTTTGATAAGAAGGAATGTGGAGTTAGGTTTCATTCAAGGGTGGGGGTGGGGAGGTGGTTTACCTCCTCAGTCTCACTTGCAGTTTGTAGATGACACTGCTTTGATGGGTATGGCTACAATTAGGGAAGCTTCAAATTTGCACAAGGTGTTGGATGTTTATCTTGTAGCTTTGGGCCAATTGATTAATGAAGATAAGTCTTCCATCTTTTTCTTCAATACTACGGGTTCCATTCAAAGGCGAATTGCTCATATCTTGAGATTTCAAACTGGGGTTCTCCCTTTGACCTATCTTGGTATTCCCATCTCGGTTGGAAGACTACCCAGGGATTCTTGGCAGAATATTCTGGATAAATTTCGTGTGAAAGTTAATCATTGGACCCATCGTTGGTTGTCCTTTATGGGTAGTGTTCAGTTGCTCAAGTTTGTGGTGCAGGCCCTCCCCATTTATAGATGTATGATTCAGGTGGCCCCTTTGGGTTTTGTTAGGGAATTGGATTCCTTAGCAAGATAGTTTTTATGGGCTGGTAGCTTATTGTCCTCTATATGGAACCTTGTCAGATGGGACATTGTTTGTAGCCCGAAGCAGTTTAGCGGCCTTGGCTTAAGGCAGTCATCGTTGTCAGGGATGGCATTGGCTGCTAAATTGTATTGGCGGTGGTGTGTGGAGCAGGATGGGATCTGGGCCAGGATATTAACACAGAAATACTTCCTGAGGATCCCTCAGATTGATATTCCTTGTTATCCCCTGGTGGGGAAAGGCTCGGTGATTTGGAGTATGCTAAAGAAAGGGGTTGCTCTGGTCAAGGATGGCTTATTTTGGATTTGTAAAAGAGGGACGAAAGCTCATTTTTGGTCTGATTCTTGGGATGGTTTTCCTCCCATTGTTTCTCAGTTTCCTAATTTGGTAACTCTGTGCCAGAGGTTCTGTGAGGCAGGATGGTCAAGGGCGAGTGACTTCAAGTCCTTATCTTCTCATGGGCAGTTGGTGGTGGCGAGATGGAAGAATCCTAATGAGTGGCTTGTTGTTGGTATGGAGGAGGAGTGTGTTGAGCTTCATAGTATCCTTTCTCGTAGACGTTGTAGCTCCCTCCAAGAAGGGGATGTTCTTTCTTGGTCTCCTAATCCTAAGGGTGTCTATATTGTTATTTTTGGATATCAAGTGTTGTTATCTCACCAGCTGGAGGGAATGGAGGTTCACTGGTGGAAGAAAGTGTGGAATAAGCTTTCTTGGCTGAAGTACAACTGCTTTATTTGGACTTTGGCTAAGAATAGGTGCTTGACATGGGATAATATTCAGAAGCGGGGTTTTCAGGGTCCTTCTATGTGTGTTTTGTGTGGATGTGGAGAGGAGGACTCCTCTCACTTGTTTTTCCATTGTCCCTTGACTTTGCAGCTTTGGCATTTTTGGTGGGAAGTTTGGAAAAGCCCCTGTGTTCATGCTTCCTCCCTGGTGGATTTTTGGAGTAGTTTGGGTAGACCTCCTTCTATGGCCTCTTTCTTACAAGATGTGTGGTATGTTGGGCCTTCCTTCATACTATGGAAGATTTGGTTGGAACGGAATCGAAGAATATTTTGAGGTGAGAAGCTGTTGATTCAACAAGTTTGGCACAAAATTATGGGTATGATTCAGGAGACGGTGGAAGCTAAGTGTGATGTGGTGTTCCCTTTGGAGAAAGGGGATGCTGAGCTGGTGGATAGATTGGGTATTCAGGGGTTGTCTCTAGCTTCTGCTTCTATCAAGAGAGGAAGGCGGGTGAAAAAGAAAGTTCAAAGGGTGGGGAGTTGGCTACCTCCTCCGGCTGGCATTCTGAAGCTCAATACTGATGGTTCTTCAAGGGGCAATCCTGGGCCTACTGGGATTGGTGGGGCTGGTAGAGATTTTTCGGGATTGGTGGTTTTTGTCTTTTCGGTTCATGAAGGCTTGCAGACTATCAACCTTTTGGAAGGTTTGGCGATCCTCTACGCTTTGGAGAGGGCTTTTGCTTTGGGATGGCGCAAGGTTATCTGTGAGTCTAATTCACAGGTTTTGATTAATTTGTTGAATAAACAGAAGGTATCTGATGTTAGTTGGCAGTTGGCTATGCTGGTGCGGTAGATTCTACAGATAAGTTCTTTGATGGAGATGGTGTCTTTTGTCCATATTCCAAGGGAGTGGAATAGGGTAGCAGATTATTTGGCTAAGTGGGCTTCTGAGCATTTAGATGGGTGGAAGATTGATGAGTGGGAGTAGGTTCCTCATGAGCTCTGACATGACTTGGAGATGATTCTTGCCGAGGATGGGAATAGTATTGGTGAAGGATGATGTTGTTTCATGCTTTGTATGGCTGTTTCTTCTAGATTCCCGAGGCCTTAGCCCTTTGATGTTTTGTAATGCTCTTTTCTGAATTTCAATAAAGTTTTTACCCTTTTTATTAAAAAAAATTAAAAAAATTAAAAAAAGATGTGTATTTATATAGTTAGGTGAATTTGATGTTTTAAAATGTGATAAAATAAATAATATGAGTGAGTGTCTACATTATATTTGGGAACAAAATGTTTAATTATTGGTACAAAAAAAATCAAATATTAGGTGTCCGAATTATCTATCATGGATCATGGGTGTAAGAAAAAACCCTGTTTTGAACACCTTTTATGACAAGATATATTGATAGCATCAAATTTGATGATGTGACCCTGAAACCTTAGATTTCAACAGTAAACTTACCAAGTAAACTTTATAAAAAATTGAAACTCATTCAACATCACCACATATAATTTTGAAAAAGACAATTAAATTACACAAATTCCTGATCTTCTCCCATAGATTGTTTGATCCCATAGATTGTTTGATCTCTTTGAGACTCAGACAAATTCAAAATTCTATCCGGCCACAAATACCCACACCTTTTGGACTGTGTTTATTTGTTTGGCCTTGATTGCTGCCTCAACTTGTGACTTCACCTGATGTTTCCCACACCCAAACTCTGCTTTGACTAGATAAGATTCACCATTACAGATCATATTTGCCTTCACTTCCATTATTTTCATCAACAATAATGTTTAGGCGGTGGCTGGCGTGATGAGGAAAGGATTCCTGTCTTCCCTGAAGCGCTGCGTAATGATGTCATTGCTGAGCTCATTGGATATGCTTTCCTCGACCGCATGCGTTTGCTTTTGTCTTGTTGTGAGCATACAACATCATACCAAACTACTCGTTCCCTGGGTGTGACCACATTGTCTCCATCAACACTGATGCCTATGCGGTGTCTTCACTGAAGTCTCTCTGGGCTTGTCTTTTTTTCATTTCAACATTATTGGGGGAGAGGGTCCAATAGTAGGGCAACTTAAGTGCAATATTGACACAAAAATTATATTGTTGAGTCGTCAAGGATGTGGACAATTTAAATGTTTCATTTCATCATAATGTTTTTTGTTGAGGTGTCATAATAGACCCAAAAAGAAGGTGTCCTAAGAATGTTTTTTGTTGAGGTGTCATAATAGACTTATTAAAAAAGCCATAGATCAATAGCTGTGCATTAATTCATATTTTTTACTATGTCAATGTCGCATCATATGATTTGTTGCTTTTTGAATCTCACGGGCACATTTTGTTCAACTATTGGGTCATTTCTTGCAACTGCCAATACCATACTATTTAAAATATTGGGCTTTCAATGTACCAATCCTACCATAATTATTGTTACTTGCACCACTATTGGACTCTCTCCTCTATTGTTAAGGTGTGATCAAGCTCTTTTTATCTTAAACTAACAATCATATCGTAATGGATACTTTAAAATTAGCCACATATATATCTATTTGTTAGTGGTTATCATGACAGGTGTGATTATTTTTGTTCGTAATTTAATTTTATTATGTAACAATCTATGAACAAATTTATAAAAAATATTTTTAAAAAACTTTAAGTAGGAAACTATTTAAAAATGTGTTAAATATAACTTGAATGTTTATACTACTTACTTTGCAAGTGTTGAGTGACTACAAAAACATCCACCCTGGCACATTGTTTGTATCTGGGACATCGATAAAGGATATAAGTCAAGGAAGGACAAAACTTGAGTAAAGGTAGTGTTCTAATCCTCTATATAATATCTAACCCTATTCCGATTCTTAAACTTAATAGACTGTGTGATGTTGATTACATCTCTAGAATTGATAAACTATTATCTCCATTGTTCAAAACAACAAACGAAAACATTCCATCTAACTACTAGACCAAATTTCCCAAATTTGCCTCATAAAGATATGTAATGACTTCACAACCACTCCCGCTTCAAAAAGCATGTGATGTAAGTCTCTCAATTCCTCATGGTTGTATATCTCCCCATTCACAACAATAGCAATGGTTCTTCCCTTACCATACAACGGTTGTTCCCCCGAGGAAGGGTCTATAATAACTAACCTTTGATGTGTAATGAATCAGTTGCCATGATGATATATTCCACTCTAACCAAGACCTCTATGCTTTAATTGTTTAGAAAGCTCAAGTAAACAATATAAACTTCATAATCTTACTTTTGCTAAAACTAAACAAAGCTTCATTATATCACTAAAATCTTACTATAGTTTGATATGTAAGACAAGAGTTTAACCATGTCTACAAATCTGAAATATTAACCCTTATCTAATGGTTAAAGGTGTTAGTGTAGGTTTTTATTTTCCTTAGGGATATTTCTTTTTCCTACACATTATTAAGCTTGCTTAGGTTTATTATAAGTAAGTGGTTAATATGAGGACACGTGGTGAAATACATCAACTACATGTGTAACTCTCTCCCACACATGGGTAGTTGAGTTACACATCCTTTTTTGGCTTTTTGTGCCACCTCTCATAACCACTATTTTGTCCTTACCTAAGTAGGTTATGGGGTATTGTGCCACCTCTCATAACCACTATTTTGTCCTTACCTAAGTGGGTTATGGGGTAGTTAGAGTTCTCACACTCTTTTGTCTTTATGTGCCACCCCTTATAACTCCTTTTTTGTTTTCATGTAAGGAGGTTATGCCACATGTTTTGGCATTTACCAAGTAGGTAAGATCTCCCACCTTTTATGGGATATGGGAGTTATTACACCTCTTGGATGTATATGCCCTATGTTTGCTATATATACAATACTCTCCTCTCACTGAACATGAAGAATGAGCAAGTTCACAAGCTTGAATATCAAGTTCACAAGCTTGTATATCAATTCAGTGATAGCTTGGTGAGAGTATTGAGAGTCTTCTCAAAATTCTCTTTCTTTGTCTCTATTTTTCTCTCATTTTCAGATATCTTTTCATTCTACTATTTTGATCTTCAATCATCTGTTGAGTGGAGGCGCATATGATCTACGACCGACAACGGATCTTGGCTCGGTTCTCACTTCTCATAGAATCTAACATGGTATCAGAGCGCAGGTCATCGGTTCGAGTCCCTCGAGCCCTCGACCCTTCGTCCACGTAAGCTCGGCTTATCGACGTGGTACGTAGTGGGTACGAATCCCACATGGTACGTGGTTGTATCCGGCTCTAACCTGGTATCAGAGCTCTTCTCATGATTTATTTGAGAATCTAACATGGTATCAAAGCCGTGTTGTCTGGTATAGCTCATTATTTTTCTAATTTATTTGAGGGATTTGAGATTATTAGATCACTAATATTTTTCTTAAAAACCAAGTATGCTCTTCTCCTGCATCCTTGAATGAACTGGAGAATCAGAACAGTTTAAAGGAAAATAGGCATCTGGGTAATCTGGTTTGCATATATGTGTTCTTGTGAGATCTGGGTGATTGCAGCTTTGTGGTTATACTGGCAGCATTTCTGGCTGTTCCAACGCGTCCAAGAGGCTTGAGAAAGTCAGATTTGGCTTTTATTTCACTGAAATCGGAGATCGTCATACACAGTTGCGAAACTGGGGTTTTGGGCTAAAATCTAACAATCGGCTTGCATTTTATTTATTCTGATCAATCTTGTAGGTTGTAGCATGCCTTTGTTTGTCTTAGGTAGCTGATTCAGTCTTTGCATGCCATTTTTTTGGTGCAAAACATGTTTTTCTTCAATTAGAGTCACATTTTCTGTAGATTAAAGAGAAAAACACCTTCTGGGTTTTGTTCGCAGCATTGAAAAATTTCTAGGTATCTGTTAGTTTTTGCATAAAGCTAATATATTTTGCAGAAATGGCGTCAGAAAGCTACAGCAAAACCCCTCTCCATTGGCGTTTTGGAAATTGCAGTTCAACTTCCAAAGGCCGTAACTTGGGCTCTCGACCTCGGATTTGCGAGCTTCTTTTTTTGATTTTGGCTAATTTTTTGTGCTCTACATGCTGGTACAACCATTTTTTGATTCCAGTGTACAAATTTTTTAGAAATTGTAGATTCTCAGTCGTTACATTGCACAGTTCTCGTTTTTGGGAACTTCGGAGGATCATAACTTTCACATACGACCTCGTATCGAGGTGATTCTTTTTTTGAAAGTGCATGATTTTTTGAGTAGATCGCAGTGGTACTGTTTATTTATCTGAGTATTGTGCCAAAGTTGTATTTTTAGCATATGCTCTTTGTGAGGGTTTTGCAATGCACTGAAATCAAGACCACTTAGTATTTCTTGCTAGTGGCAACTGTAAATGCACTAAATATAAAGTGCCAAATCATATTTTCTTAGGGGGGTTCTTTGATTGAGTGGAAAAGGGGGTGTCTTATGTGCTCTCTTTGAGTCACATCTTTTATGGGGTTATTGTAATCATTTTGGGGGTTCATCATGGATATCGGTTATTTCCATCCTTCTGTTGTTAAGTTAACCTCAGAGAACTATTTGTCTTGGAAACAAGGGATAAAGAATCATTGCCTTGAGCAAGATCTATTGCCCCATCTCCTTGGACTCGTTCCTGAGCCAAGTGACTATGAACAGAAGAATGCATGGTTAAACAATTATGACATGGTCTATGGACTAATATGTCTTACTGTTTCTGAGGATACTCTACATTACATAGAGCACACTGAGTGCCCTTTCACTGCTTGGACCATCATCCAGCAATTGTATGGAGACTTTGGATCTTCATTTGAGAGTGATGTTTCCTTGGATGACCAGGCTCTGGTGGATGATACGAAGTCTTCTTTTACCCCATCTTGTGTGACATGCATTGATACCCCATCTTTAGATACATCACCTGTTGCTTCATCAGATTCTAGAGATGCTTCTTTGAGAGCTTCTAATGATTCTTTGCAACAGGATCATTACAATCTTCCTGATTGGGATTCCTATTTATCAAACATTGCATCTTTGTTTGTGGAGTCTCACATTTCAGATTTGGAGGACACATTTGAGGGGCTATCTCTCCTCTTTCATGACAATTATTTTATCCTTGCACCTATTGTTACTACAGAGTTCAGAGAGGCTTCTTCGAGGGCTTCCAGTGATTCTTTGCAGCAAGATCATATTTGTCTTCCAGAAACAGTTTCTTGGGACATATTCCTACCAAACATCTTATCCTTGTTTGTGGAGTCTCATATTATAGATTTGGGAGACACTATTGATTTCATTCATCTTCTCTTTGATGGAGTTGATTCTTCTTCAGATGTTTCGAGGGCACATTCAGACCCTCTTGTTCCTTCTTTGCCTACATTTGCTTCTACAGTGACAATATCTACAGATATTCATGAGTCCACATATTTGACTCAGTCATCATTCATGTTGACTTCCTCTACAAAAGTATCAGATTCTCATTGGTCCAGTTGTCTTACCGATGGTGAGCACCATACATCCATGGTTACTATACCTGAATCTTCTATGGTACCTGATCCATATCAGTATTTGTCACAGTTTGGCATTGGCTTAGAGATCATTGGGCAACATTTGGAGAAGGGTTCATTGTCTTCAGAGAAGATATCATCTTCTGAGATTGTTCTTCATCCTCCTATTCAGTCACAGTTTGGTAGTGGATTGGAGATATTTGAGCAGTTTTTAGGAGCATCATTGTTGTCTTTGGATAATGTGCAAAGTTCAGAGACATTTATCCTTCTTCCTTCATAATGGGAAGAAATCTTGCATACATTTTTGGTCTTGTTTCTTCCTAAGGGGAGGAACGTTGTTCGACGATCGTGGATCATCTTCAGTATTCATTGTCGGGCATCTACCATTAGTGCAGGAGACTCTACATTGAGTGGGGGCTATTTGGGCTCTCTTCTTTTCCTCTCATGGGGGAGTTTTTTCCCACTGGGTTTTCTCCTTCCTTTTCTATTTGAGGGGATTCTTTGTACATGGGTACCTAACATGGCCTAGTAGCCGGGACCCATCTTTTCACCCACCTAAGCTACGCTTAAGGGGGGGTGTTAGTGTAGGTTTTTATTTTCCTTAGGGATATTTCTTTTTCCTACACATTATTAAGCTTGCTTAGGTTTATTATAAGTGGTTAATATGAGGACACGTGGTGAAATACATCAACTACATGTGTAACTCTCTCCCACACATGGGTAGTTGAGTTACACATCCTTTTTTGGCTTTTTGTGCCACCTCTCATAACCACTATTTTGTCCTTACCTAAGTAGGTTATGGGGTATTGTGCCACCTCTCATAACCACTATTTTGTCTTTACCTAAGTGGGTTATGGGGTAGTTAGAGTTCTCACACTCTTTTGTCTTTATGTGCCACCCCTTATAACTCCTTTTTTGTTTTTATGTAAGGAGGTTATGCCACATGTTTTGGCATTTACCAAGTAGGTAAGATCTCCCACCTTTTATGGGATATGGGAGTTATTACACTTCTTGGATGTATATGCCACATGTTTTGGCATTTACCAAGTAGGTAAGATCTCCCACCTTTTATGGGATATGGGATTTATTACACCTCTTGGATGTATATGCCCTATGTTTGCTATATATACAATACTCTCCTCTCACTAAACATGAAGAATGAGCAAGTTCACAAGCTTGAATATCAAGTTCACAAGCTTGTATATCAGTTCAGTGATAGCTTGGTGAGAGTATTGAGAGTCTTCTCAAAATTATCTTTCTTTGTCTCTATTTTTCTCTCATTTTCAGATATCTCTTCATTCTACTATTTTGATCTTCGATCATCTATTGAGTGGAGGCACATATGATCTACGACCGACAACGGGTCCTGGCTCGGTTCTCACTTCTCATAGAATCTAACATGGTATCAGAGCATAGGTCATTGGTTCGAGTCCCTCGAGCCCTCGACCCTTCATCCGCGTAAGCTCGGCTTATCGACGTGGTACGTAGTGGGTATGAATCCCACATGGTACATGGTTGTATCCGGCTCTAACCTGGTATCAGAGCTCTTCTCTTGATTTATTTGAGAATCTAATAAAAGGTCCTCTCATATATGCAATACAATGGGTAATCTGGATACCAAATACAATAGAATTATGTTTATAAAGACCTATGTAGGAATCTTGTTCAACTAGGCTTGTACCTTATTATTATTGGGTTTATTAGAGGTGGCAATTAGGGAAATTTGTGCATGTTCTAATCATAAATTCATTCTCAAATCTTTGAGTAAGGATATAAATGGTGTCTCCCTCTAACTTGAATGCATGAAAGTTGTTTCTTAATACATAATACCACTGATACTTTATAATAGACTAGAATTATATATTTCATTACATAGTTAAGTGCTCCTATTCTAATTATTAAATTTTAGTTTTAGCTTATGAATGCTTAAAAGTGTAAAAATAAATTTCTAGCTTCTAGTTAGCCTTTAGGTGTGATGTGTTTCATCAGCCTACTCTAGCCTCTTACTCTTCTTTTTGTAGATGATAGTGGCATAGATGTGCATATCCTTATATAGGTTATATCTATTATAGCCAGCCTTATGATATGCATTGTTGGGGGCATTTATCAAATCTAATCTATTGGGAAGATGAGATAGATAGTAACTAATATAACAATTTTCAAAATATTCATTGTTGAATTGATAACAATTGCTCAAAATGTGAACCCGGATTTATACAAAATCTATATAAATATAATTAAAAACTTTTATGTTAATAATTAGATCAACCCCTAACACTTTATAAGGATGATAACTACAAGTATAACAAGGAGATGTTCGAAGTAGAAAGGCCATTGGTAAATGTAGAGTTGTACTCAGTAGATGTGATATATATGCATAAACATAAATCTAATTCTATAAGAAATATGTATGAGTTTGAAGGTAGGTTAACTTGTATAGTCATGTTATTGTTAGTTAATGATAATAAAACAAATATTGTGAATATATCACAATTTTAACTGGTTACTAAAACTATAATCAAGTTGTTTTAAGTGATTTTCTATTAGTTATTGATAGTGGAAAAGTATCATAATAGTCATATCAAGTATGGACATTTATAATCAAAATGCTAACAATATAAATTATCATAACAACCCATAGCAACATAACAATCATGTTCTATAACAAATCTTTCCATTCTAAATGTTATATCATTCATTTCAAAGCATGACAATCCAAGCATCATATATTTGTCAATGGTTAACTACAAACTATAAATTAATCATCCCTTACAAGTTTGACCTAAACTCTAAACTATCTCTACATTTTGGTATTGAATGTTTAGTTGTTTGTAGACGGTCAACTTGAAACAATCAAATTGAAGCTTTTTTAACTAAAAATTTGTTTATTTGGTCAAATTAAAAATACATTTTTATATTTATGTTTGTCTACTAGATGGATGTTAATTGGTCTAGTATCATGGATAAAGTCCATCAATAACCCCAAGTGAAAAGTTTTCTTATAAAGACCTTTCATGGGACATATATGTATGCTAAGGCTTACATTTATTTTTTGGTGTAGATTGAAATGTTGCATAGAGGGTCTAGGAGGGATTCCTACCTAATCAACTTTTGCAAGAGTCATAACAATAAGAAACCCCCTCCTAATGCTAGTACAAAAATTAGAATTAATAGATGCTCATAATACAACATGTGAGAATCATTGTTTAAGTATAACTATTCATAGTTATAATTATGAATTCTAGTAGTGATAGTTTGAAGATTTTTAATATTTTTTATAGGTATTGGTGCACATGTAGATTAGATGACTGACAAGAAAAGATATTTCACCCTATGATTCTTTGTTAGTGCCCAAACCTAGACCTGGCCGCAAACATTTAACATGTGATTGCATGTGTCACTTCAACACATGAGTCATGGTTTGTACGACAAACGATGTATTGCTATGGCTCCACTAGGTTCAACATGTGGACAAGGTGAGATTTAAGAACTTTTATGGGAGATGTATGTCCATTAAGGCTTTTATTGGCTTGGATTGAAGTTGATAGACTGAAAGATTTCATAGAGGGTGAAAGTGGGATGGAGTCCTACCCAACCAACTTTAGCAAGAGTCATAGCAATAAGAAACCCCCTCCTAATGTTAGCACAAAAGCATGATTAATAGCTACTCTAAATAAAAAATGTAAGAATCATCATTTAAGTACAAATATTCATAGTTACAATTATGAATTCCATTAATAATAGTTTAAAGATTTTTTTTTATATAGGTATTGGTGCACGTATAGCTTAGATGATTGACAAGAAAAAGATTTTGCACCTTACGATCCTTTGATAGTGCCCAAATTAGGGAAGGGTAGTAGACTTGGCCATTATAAGATGTGGTTGCACATGTCCCTTTAGCATGAGTCATGGTTTGTAGGCCAGACCATGTATTGCTATGGTACCAGGGTGATCCCACAATAATGTGTCCCACTTTTTGGCCAAAGTAGGACATTGAAATCAACAATTTTAACTAAAATTTCACTTTCTAACACCTATAGCAGCTAAACCATTAATAATTTTAAGATGATGTGAACTAGTGATTTTTGTGATTTTGTGTGTAGATTCTATATTTTTTTTTTCAAAATTAAAAAAAATTGTGAATTTTTTTACGTAACTTTTAATAAGTTGTTTTTTATAGTTAACAGTGTTTATAAAAAGTGTCGTTCAAACCATATAGTATAACTTTTTTTATAGAAAAGATAAAATTCTAAATCTTTAAATATAGATTCATAACACCAATATCTAGTGCACAAATATTTTTTTATAATTTTTCGAAGCATATTTTTTTATTAATTTTTGAAGTGATCTTATTAGTTCCTGCCGTAGGCAGGAATACTAATGCATTCATGTAATTTTATTAGTTTGTATTCAATTGTCCAATGGGACTGCAGAATTAAATTTGTTTGACTAACTTTTCTAAAGTTTTTTTGTTTTCAATTTTGATTTTAATATAATAAAATGATTTTGTTGATATTCTATTGGCTAATAGTTTCTATAGTATTATTGTGATGACATATGCAATTGCACTCACAAAAATTCATATAGATATTGTGTGATTTTTTTTCCTATGCATATATTTAATGCAACTATGTGGCTACAGAAGACTTGTTTGTCTATAAGTAATTATTTATTTTATGAATTGTTTAAAAGTAAATTCATGTTGCCTACAAGACATTTCCAATACCAACATCATGCACATTGATGGCATAGTCAAAGGATAAGGCAACTAGATTTTGCCTAACCCACGATCTATCTCTTCTATTCCCACCCAACATTCCATTCTACCCATTCTATCCGCATGGGGTTGTGGGGCCCTCTTTTTAGCTGCTTTTCCACTACAATTTTCATTTTGAACTATTCTAGATTCTCCTGCCATAATATTCAACTATTGTTAAGTCTCCTGCCATAGTATTGTATGTGATGCATTTGGTTTCAATGGATTGTGTTATTAATATGGGGTTGGCTAACATCTTGTTAAGGATAAGGGTAATTTCTGTAGGAGCACAAGTATTGGATGACAGCGAATCTTTTGACATTTGACAACACCAAAAACTTAACTTTTTAAAAGTAAATCTCTGCCATGTGGGCAAATCAATGTTCAAAGAAAGGGATGTTGGATTCACGTGGTATTGGTGATGGACATGGAGCACCTAAATTGGAAAATTACCATGTCTTGAAGGAAAATAAAGATATACTTAGAGGTAAAGCTACGATTTCAACAAATCTCCATTATTATTATTAAATGCTTGATCGAACCTTTGGCACCCCTATCATCTACTCTATCTATTTCTGCACCAACTCAAACACTAAATTCCTTCTCTTGCTTCTCATAATATTCATGTAGAATGGCCCACCTTAAACAACATTCATTTGTTTTTCCATCCCAATTCCCATGCTCAACATCTGACTTCTTGTAACATGCTCCACTTTTAAGTGTATCTACGCAACGGCTATAACATCTGATGTTTTAGCTGAGCATGTAATGCTGAAATTTTAATGCCTTCACACTTCTCCCCTGCGTTTGGAATTTATTTTTGGGAATTTTTTTTATTGGTTCCTGCTGGGAGGAGATATGTTAATGCATTCATTAACTTTATTAGTTTTTCATAAATGAACCAATGGTCAGTATGAGCTAGAACTATACATAGTTTTGAAATAATGCTTGGGTTAGTGCAAGGTCATTTCTTGATCAGACCAGCGAGTCACTGTCACTGAGACACCGTCCCTTCATAGTCTCCCATTCATTGCTGAGATATCTCTAATATCCTTCAAGATCTGGTCTCCCACAACTTTCTTTTCACTAGGCCATCATTTTAAGGTTTTGATTTGGCCATCATCATCATCAACAGTTGAAGCACGTACCTACTCTACTTTCTCTTGAGCACTTTTATTTTCAACTGTTCTAGAGTCTTCTGCCATAATATGTCACTATTGTTAAGTGCGTTGCCATAATATTGTACCGTAAAGGAATATTTTTGTTGAAAGCATATCTCCATTATTAAATGTTGGATTGAACATTCTGCAATCACACAAATATCCATTATTATTAAATGTTTGATTGCATGTTCAATACCCCTATCATCTACTGTATCTATATCTGCACAAACTGAAACACTGAAATCCATCATCATCAACACTTGAAGTAGGTACCTTCTCTACTTTCTGTTGCTTTGTATTACATCTTCTGTGTAATTTGTGATGGTTAGTTCGAGCTGAAACTAAATTATTTTAGAGCTTTTTCATCATTGTGTTATGCAACGCTGCTCTCAGTTTTCTCTACCGTCTTTCAATTTTAAAAATTATATCATTAGTTTTGATTGCAAGCAGAAGTGATTCGTTTGCAGAGGTGTTGTATAGTTTCAGTATTTCATCCACTTTTGTCTTTATTCATCTATAATGATGATTATTGCAAGATTTGGAAGCCATGTTTCAGTAGTTTTTTGTTTTTCCTTATGATGAATATGGGTAGATCTTGAGACCAAATGATGGGTCTTAATGGCCAACCATGATGCGGACTTAAATGTCTTCAACTTTGCAGAGAAAATGGTGTCTGATGGTCTCCAAGTGCTTAAAAGATTTTGTTTTGTTTTTTTGAAATGACTTTTAAGACAGGGAGGGCATCTCTGTGTTGATTTTTTGTAGCTTGGAAGGTGGGCCCGTGTGGAGGGTGGAAGTTGCTTAAGAGCAACTCGAGTTGGATATTTAGCAACGGCATGATTTCTTTTTTTATTAATAGAATGTTTCTTTAGTTGTGAGGTGGAGATAACACCAAGAGTGATTTTATGTGCCAAGTTATGTAAGGAAAGTTTCTTTTGTCTTGCAAGGCAAGTTTCTTTTCTCTTGCAAGGAAAGTTTCTTTTGTCTTGCCAGGCAAGTTTCTTTTCTCTTGCAAGGAAAGTTTCTTTCGTCTTGCCAGGCAAGTTTCTTTTCTCTTGCAAGGAAATTTTCTTTCGTCTTGCCAGGCAAGTTTCTTTTCTCTTGCAAAGAAAGTTTCTTTTCTCTTGCATCAGCAGGGCTATATATGTAAGATTGCTATAGCAACATTGTATTGTATTATGTGTGGAAAGGTTGCTGTTGAGGCTGAATAGAAGATCCAACATTTGCAGGTTTTTCCCCATATCGGGGTTTCCTGGTTATATCTGTGTTATTGTCTCTTTGTGTATGGCTTCTTGTTATTTTTGCTTCCGCTGTTATTTGTTGTTATTTAACCCAGAGTATTAATTGTTATAAATCAGATAGAGGTTCTATTCTGTGAATTTATTGTGCAATTAATCTGTAGCTGGGTTATATAAAATTAACATGGTATCAGAGCACTAAACTCTGAATACGAAGCCAAGATTTGTGACGCAGATTTTAAAGGAAAAAAATTTAGATTTTCCTCTCCAGTTTCTTCTGTGGCTATGGCAACCAGTGTTCGATATGAGGACAAGCTTGAGGGTACGTCTAACTTTTTATAGTGGAAGGTTTGGATTACTTCTGTTCTCAAGGAGAACAGGCTGTGGATCTATGCTAGTACAAAGGTGACACCACCAACAAATGATCTTGTTGCCCTAGATTCGCATGAAGTCAAGGAGGCCAAGGCTCAGAGGATTATCCTGGATGGGGTAAGAGATCATCTAATTCCTCATCTATCGGGGAAAGACACCGCCAAGGAGATGTGGGATTCGCTCACAAAACTTTATCAGAGCGACTATCAGAGTCATAAGATGATGCTGAAGGACAAATTGCATAACACCAAGATGTCTAAAGGTGAGAGCGTGACCTCTTACTTGTCCAAGCTGACACAGGTCAGGGATGAGCTAGCTGCTGTTGGAGAGACGATTGCTGAAGATGAGTTGGTGCGTATAGCCTTGAACGGTTTTTCGAAGCACTGGGAAGTGTTTGTCAAGTGTATTGTTGGCAGAGATCAGCTACCTAATTGGGTGAGGCTTTGGGATGATTTTGTTCAGGAAGAGATCTGTGAAGGTGCTCATCGAGGAGATCAGACAAAGAAGGGTCAAGACGAAGAAAATCTTGCTCTTGCAAGCAAGGGAAAGCAAAAGTCCAATAAATGGCAAACGAAAGGTTCTTCCAAGAATGGGAAGAAGAAAGATCTGAGCAAGATAAAATGTTTTTGCTGCCATCAAATGGGTCACTATGCCAGTCAATGTCTGAATAAGAAAAATAAGGACAAGCAGAAGAAGCAAGTTGCTGCCACAACAGAGGTGGACGAGTTTGCATCACGATTTGAGAATGAGTTTTCACTCATTGCCTGTCTCTCAAGTTTAATTGCCAACAGGGTGTGGTATATTGACAGTGGGGCTTCTTGCCACATGATGGGAGTCAGAGAATGCTTCACCAAGTTGGAGGAGAAGAAGCTGGATTTCTATATTGAGCTTGGAGACAATGCCAAGTACCATGTAACTGGTATTGGCACCGTCAAGTTTCAGAGGGAGTCTGGCAAACCCTTGTTGGTGGAGGATGTGTTGTATGTCCCTGGCATGACAAAGAATTTAATCTCGGTTTCTACCTTGGAGGACAAGGGTTACATCATAACCTTTGAAAGGGGCAAAGTCTATATTCGTCCCAAGGATTCCAAGGTTGCAAAAGTGATTGGAGTTAGGCATGGAAGCTTGTTTCAGTTACAGTTTGAGCCAGCACATGCGTTGGTAAGCAACTGTAAAGGGCTAGGAGAATTGTGGCACAAGAGGATGGCTCATCTTCACCATGGAGCACTTAATGTGCTCAAGGAAATGGTGACGGGGCTGCCTGAGATGAAAATAGAAAACCATGAAGTGTGCAAGGGTTGTGCTCTTGGGAAATATGCCAAGACCAATTTCCCAAGCAGTGACACTAGGTCCAAAGGGATTTTGGATCTTGTACACTCAGATGTGTGTGGGCCCATGTCAACAGTATCCTTGAATGGGTATGAGTATTATGTTACTTTCATTGATGACTTCTCCAGGAAGACGTGGATATATTTTTTGAAGAACAAAGATGAGGTCTTCAGTAGGTTCAAAGAGTTTAAGGCTCTTGTGGAGAACCAAACAAGGAGGAAGATCAAGATACTGAGGTCTGATAATGGAGGCGAGTATACCTCGAATGCCTTCAAAGATTTCTGTACTCAAGAAGGTATCAAGAAAGAGTTGACAGTTCCATACAACCCTGAGCAGAATGGGGTTGCTGAACGGAAAAATAGGGCTATAGTTGGAGTAGCCAAGGCCATGCTTCATGATCAGGATCTACCTTGGTTCTTATGGGCGGAAGCTTGCAATACAGCTGTGTATTTGTAGAATAGGAGCCCTCACAAAGTGTTAGGTAAATTGACTCCAGAAGAGGCGTTCACCGATAAGAAACCAGATTTGGGGCACATTCGCATCTTTGGATGCCTTGTGTATTGTCACATTCCTGTGGAGAAGAGAACCAAATTGGAACCAACTGTAGAGAAGGGTATCCTTGTTGGGTACAGTGAAACTTCTAAGGCCTATCGAGTTTACATTCCTGCTCTTAGGAAAATAGTAGTTCGCAGAGATGTGAAGTTTGAGGAAGAGAGGGCTCTTCAAAAGTCTAGCAGTTTGATGAATGAGGAGAAGCAATCACCTACAGTTGAGGTAGAACAAATCCCTCAAACTTCAGTCCCACAAACTAGAGAGCAGAGCCAGCAGGCCGAGCAAGTTGATCAAAAAGAGGAACAAATAATTCCTCAGCCTCAGATTCCTATTACTGAGAAGAAGAGAAACAGAGCGGCTAAGCAGACACTGAGAGAGGCCCAAGAGTATGTTGGTGACCCACAAAATTCAGTCAGACAGAGGAAAGCTCCCAAATGTTATTCTGATTGTGTGGCACTTATGAGTGAATTAATTGAAGAAGAGCCTTCCAGCTTTCAGGAAGCATCCAAGCACCAAGTATGGAGGGATGCCATGGTGGAAGAGTATTCTTCCATCATGAAGAATAGCGTGTGGGAGGTAGTACCTCGGCCAGAAGGTAAGTCTGTGGTGGGCTTGAGATGGCTGTATAAGATTAAGCATGCTGCAGATGGTAGTGTGGAAAAATTCAAAGCCCGGTTTGTGGCTAAGGGATTTTCTCAGAAGGAAGGAGTCAACTACGACGAGACTTTTGCTCCAGTAGCCAGGTACTCATCCATAAGAGCTATCATTTCTATAGCAGCACAAATGGGTTGGAGGATTCACCAGATGGATGTAAAGATGGCCTTCCTTAATGGAGAGATTGAGGAAGAGATTTACATAGAACAACCAGAAGGATTTGAAGCACATGGGAGGGATTCTCATGTATGCAGGTTGAGAAGAGCACTGTATGGGCTCAAGCAGGCTCCTAGGGTGTGGTATTCACGTATTGATAGTTACTTGCAGAGTGTGGGCTTCATCAAGAGTGAGGCAGATCCAAACTTGTACTATGTTTAGGTGAAGGATGAACTTCTCATATTGGTGTTGTATGTTGATGACCTATTTCTCACAGGGTCAGAGGAGCTCATAGCCCACTGCAAGCAGGATCTTGCAGGAGAGTTTGAGATGAAGGACTTGGGGTTGATGCACTACTTCAGGGATAAGTTGGGTGTTGTGCAGAACACCTTCCTCGCTAAGAGGGAGTGTTGATTTTTTGTAGCTTGGAAGGTGGGCCCGTGTGGAGGGTGGAAGTTGCTTAAGGGCAACTCGATTTGGATATTTAGCAACAACATGATTTCTTTTTTTATTAATAGAATGTTTCTTTAGTTGTGAGGTGGAGATAACACCAAGAGTGATTTTATGTGCCAAGTTATGTAAGGAAAGTTTCTTTTGTCTTGCAAGGCAAGTTTCTTTTGTCTTGCAAGGCAAGTTTCTTTTCTCTTGCAAGGAAAGTTTCTTTTGTCTTGCCAGGCAAGTTTCTTTTCTCTTGCAAGGAAAGTTTCTTTCGTCTTGCCAGGCAAGTTTCTTTTCTCTTGCAAGGAAAGTTTCTCTTCTCTTGCATCAGCAGGGCTATATATGTAAGATTGCTGTAGCAACATTGTATTGTATTATGTGTGGAAAGATTGCTGTTGAGGCTGAATAGAAGATCCAACATTTGTAGGTTTTTCCCCATATTGGGGTTTCCTGGTTATATCTGTGTTATTGTCTCTTTGTGTATGGCTTCTTGTTATTTTTGCTTCCGCTATTATTTGCTATTATTTAACCCAGAGTATTAATTGTTATAAATTAGATAGAGGTTCTATTCTGTGAATTTATTGTGCAATTAATCTGTAGCTGGGTTATATAAAATTAACACTATGGTTTACAATTTATTGTGTGAAATTGTGCAAATCCTATACATAGTTTCCATTTGTTTTAAATGAAATGTAACTTTTGGAAGAAATTACGTTTTCTTATATGTTGGATTGGTCTTCAACATACCTATTTCGATTTGATCAAATGGCATCGTTTAGCTTTCCTTCTAAACAACCATTGGTAGTCAAGGGCCATTTTCGCTTTGAAGGCCTTTTTTGAAATTCAAATTTTGAAAACATAGAAAACACAACAAAATTGCTCTTTCATCCAATTGGCAAACACATGGATATCAAGTTTGCCATAGTGTTCTTTCATCCAATTGTCAAACACATGGATGCTCCTCTCATCCTTCACAACCACCTGATGGAACACAACATTCTACGTATCCTTGCCAATGCCCTTGCTGGCCCTTGTTACCATTGCCACTGTGTCACCACTCCCACCGTGTCCTCATTCCACCATCTGAAATTGAAATTATGTGGTATTAAATGGCAAAAACATTACTATGAAAACCCCCAAAAAAAAATAGAGATGGCAAAGTTAATACCTATTGTTCAGCAATCCAGAGCTGTCCATGGCTATCTTGTATCGTATTAGGCAGTGAGTTTGTTTGCAGGTTTTTAATCCAATTGTTAGAAGTCTTAACCTGGGTAGATAAGCCTATTGAGCTTTAAGCAAACGGTGGGTTGAGACTTAAGATGTATGACATCCCAAGGTACCGTATTCAAAATGCTCTGACTAAATAATAGTATGTTCACACTGGTATTCACAAGATGTTCACCATTTCAAGATATTTCTCTTTTCTAAGCAAATCCACTCTTTTGAAATTTTTGAAATACAGAAGATGATGAATGAAATGCTGACGCACTTACCATGTCTGCAACTGAGAAACTCAAATCTTCCTTTAGTAGCTAGGTTGTTCCTTGTGTTTTCCCCTTTCAAATGTATCAGTTGATTCCTCAAAAGTTGTCATTGTTATTTCTATTGTAGCTTTTCACATGTTGAACTTGTCTCTGGAGAAACCTGAATGGAGAGCAGGAGCACCGCTAAGGTTTGTTCCGTTTACAACAAATAGCTGTTGTTTTGCAGATCAAGCAAACTGATGCAACTGCTAGCAGTTCCAAGTTTAGTTTCTTTAACTGGCAGCCTATGCAATGCGGACCATTTCTTTTCAAGAAAGGAGAAATGATCCAAGCAGCATAAACATCACACATGCCATTGGATTGAGCTTCACATTCACTAAAATACAAGCCCCTCACAACACTAGAATCCACTTCTACATGGCCAAATGACACCAACCTTCCAAGTCAAGAGCTAGTCTGAGATGTTGATGGGGTTGGCATACAAACAATTTTTCCTAACTACTCATTTCTTGTACCATATTGAAATATATTTGATCTTCATTCTCAAAAATTCAGCATCAGACAGTTCAACATAACTCACGGGTTAGTTAAATAGATCCATCTCTTAATTACTTTGTGGGTTGTCCTCTAGTTATCCTTCGTGCATTTCATAAGCTTGGCAATATTTGTACAAATGAACATTTAACATGTTTGTAGCGATTTTGAACAGAGGTCTCCACTAGAAAACTTTTGATGATTTAGCACTTTATCATGGCCCATTTGACATATTCAACTCTAGGGTTTTGCTGCAAGTGAAAGACACATTATGAAATCTAAAACAGATAATTTTTGGTGATAATTTACTATTTACTTCTATGCTTTGGGTTCTGGGTTCTGCAAGAAACATGAACGATGCTCAAAAAATAAATTGGGTGGTCTGTAATAGCTTGAATCCATAGTGGCTGCTGAAATCTAAAACAGATAATTTTTGGCGATAATTTACCGTTTACTTCTATTCTTTGGGTTCTGGGTTCTGCAAGAAACATGAACGATGCTCAAAAAATAAATTGCGTGGTCTGTAATAGCTTGAATCCATAGTGGCTATTGCCATAACGATGCATAATGTTTCAGGTCAGCTAGAACTATGTATCCTTACTAAAAGTATGTTGTATATAGCTACAACAATAACAATTAAAATATAGTATACAAGAGATGTCTTATCTACCTTTTTCCATTCTTACAAGAAAATACATGTAAATGTTCAAAGGAAGGCTATAATTACCTTTTAATGTTGTGTTACTATAATTAGTTTTTAATGTTGAGTTAAACCAAACAAGATGAAAAGTTAAGAATATTTTTTATTCATATTTTAGAATCATGTATTTGATAACGGATGTATTTTTAGGTTATGGTTTCCCTACTATTTTTTTAGAAGCTTTAGAAGTGCTAAACAAATATTGTGACCCTATCCTCATTGATTAAGATTGTGAATACTATCTAGAACCCTATTTGATTAGTATATTAAATTATGAAGATATTAAAGCCGCTCTCATATGTTAAGAGGTGCAGGCAGTTTACAATGAGAAAAAATAGTGTATATTTTCTTCTTCAAATAGAGCTGCTCCTTACACACACAAAATCAAAATACACCTTATTTTGGGCTTAAAACAGAGCTAATTAGAGATACAGGCAATTTACAATGAGAAAAAATAGAGTATATTTTCTTCTTAAAATAGAGCTGCTCTTTACACACAGAAAATCAAAATACATATGTTTTTTTGAAAACAGAGTTATATTAGAGCTACAAGCAGTTTACAATGAGAAAAAACAAAGTATATTTTCTTCTTAAAATAGAACTGCTCCTTACACACAAAAAAATCAAAATACACAATGTTTTTTTTCCTTAAAACAGAACTGCTGCTGAGTTGCTCTTAAATAAAAAGAAAAAAAAAGTGCATTCCTCATCTTTTTGCTACACAAAAACACAAAAAAACAACAGCATCAAAACCATTCATCTGTTCAGTAGTAAAAAGCCTTCACTTATGATACTAACTGTAGAGCTCGGGCTGCTAAAAATTCTTAAATAGAATAAGAAACAAAATCTGACAAATAAGACATAGATAAAAGAGGGCAGAGGACTAAAATTTCTAAGATAAGTACTTTTACTTAGTCTCTATGAAAAACAAGAAACATTCTAAATAGAGTCAATCTGGACTCTGAGGTTTAACTTCAGAATTTGTTGTTAGATATACAACAATGAGGCTTTGACAATCTGGGAAATGAATTGTGCTTCATTAGTTGTTGTCTTAAATGTAAAATGTATAATACTAGTTTCCTATATTTATTGATTTCTTTTTCTTTATTGTGATATCAACATGATTTGTGCAGAACTCAATAAAAGGTTTTTTTGAAGCTGAACTGTGGCACATTACACGAGTAGTCTGAAATCTCCTCTTGACAAAGGTGCATTCAACTTTCCTATGTTATTTTGGATTAATTTTATGCTTATTATGAAAAATGAATTTTTTTTACATGTAAATATCTCGTCAAATTTAATGTAAAAGGTAAAAGTTTTGTGTTAGAATGCCTCTCTACATTAAGAATTTATTTTAAATACTTAATAAAGTTATATACTATATTTTAATTGTTATTGTTGTAGCTATATACTACATACTTTTAGTAATGGCTAAATCATCTAATTATGAGATGTCAATTATCTAATTTCTTTATTTCTTTTGTCAAGACATTTGTTATGCAGAATTGAATAAAAGGATTTTTTTAACTTATATTTTAATTGAGATTTATTAAGAATCAAAACTACATAGAATAAACTTATCAATAATTTTTTGTGTTAAATGCAGAATGTATTATACTAGTTTCCTATATTTTCTGATTTCAATTTCTTATTTTGCCATGTTAATATGTTTTTTGCAGAACTCAATAAATTTCAAGCTGAACTATTGTACACTACAGGAGTAGTCAAAAATCTCTTGTTTACCAAGGTGCATTCAACTTTCCCATGTGATTTGTTTAAAGTTGAAACTACTGTTTACTTTTTCATCTACTTTCATCCACAATGTTGCAATAGAATGTTTTAATTAAAATAGATATATAAAGTATGCGATTAGCTTGAATCATGTTAAATTGTATTAAATCTGTAAGAAGTTATAATGTATTGGAGGTTGCAATAAAAATAATAATAATAGCATTCAAAGTCAAACTTAATTTTAACAATACTATTTATACAAAGTTAGTAGTTATTATATAATTCTTATAAAACCAAAACTGTTAATATATTTGAACATATGTGCCTATATCTATACCAATAAGATTATATCTATTAGTTGCATGTTCAAAGAAGAATGTGCTTATTGTAATTATTATAATGTATCCTATATTCTAATATTAGTTAAGAATATATTTCATTTTTAATATCCTTTGATCCTGTAGTAATATAATTGTTATGAATTAAAAAAAGATATAGTTGTTGTAGTCAGTTGCATTTGATAATGTCTAAGAGTCTTTCAAATGTGGATTCCAACTGCAAAGATAGTTCAAAAAATCTTGAATTTAACTAATTTGACAATACAAAAATTTTTAACACAATTGTAATTTTGGTCTAGAAAAGAGATACTAAATGGAGAAATTGCTAAAGCAATCAGATACTGAAGAATCGATACAAAAGAAACAAAGAAGAAGACACTTAAGCCTAAGTGCTATTTATTCAAAACATTCTACAGAAGCAACAAGGTATCGAGGTGTTAGACAGCGCTCATCGGGTCGTTATGGTGCAGAAATCAGGGATCCTAAATTGAAAAAATAGAAGTGGCTTGGAACTTTTGATTCAACAAAAGAAGCTGCATATGCTTATGATAAGGCTGCTATATCAATGAGAGGCTGTACTGCAATTACAAATTTTATCTATTCCAATTCAAAACCATGTAACTTGTTTTCCAAGAAGCCTATTGTTCCATTTTCTAGTTTGCAAGGGACGAAGGAGAAACAAATAATGAAGAGCGTTCACATAGAGTCAAGCCATCAAGACTTCATAGAAATAGGTAAAGGAAACAAAGCTCCATGTTTCAGTCCTAAGGAAATGGACAAATGTACGAAGGATATCTCATATAGAGGTGTTAGGAGACAACCTTGGGGTAGCTATGTTGCAAAAATTTGGAATGGCAGGTCCAAGAAATGTCAATGGTTAGGATCTTTTGATACAATAGAGGAAGCCGCTCTTGCCTATGATAAGGCTACTATATCTATCAATGGCAATAAAGCAAGAACAAATTTGTTGCATGTCAATTCAAAGTCATGCAATTTGTCCACTAATCAACCTATTTTGCCCCTGTCTACTTTGCAGTCTGCTCCTATATTAAATCCACTTTTGAGCCAACAGAAATCAAATGCTACAATTGATGACAACTTTGTTCAATTGGAAGCAGATGATTACATGAAATCCATGTGTCTTCCTGAAATTGATAGCAGTACCAATTTTCTGATCAAGCAACCTGTTGTACCATTCTGTTCTTTAGAGTCTAGTTCAAAAATAGAAGAAGTTTTACCTGAAAACATTGATATAACTTCAACCAATTACATTACCCAATGTACATCTTCATTCGTCCAATCCTGCTTTAGTCCTATTGACAAGTGTTTGTATAGTAGCAACACGATCAACAATACAATACCCCAAAAAAACTTTGACATGGCTATTTTTCCATATGGCATTGGTAACCATTGTCCTAATCAGTTCCTGGAAGACGCTGCTCTTGTTAGTAATCACATTGATACAAGAGAGATATTCAATATCAATGACAATTGTAGCACTTCATCTATAGCTACCACCAGCCATGTGTCTGGTACAAAGTAGCTATGTATCTATTACTAAGATTATTACATTTGATCTTGCTATTGATCATGTGAAACATCTTACTAAGATAAGTTATTAGATTGTGTATACAGTTGGAAAAACATGGAATGCATGAAAAGTTGTTTCTTTAAAAGCTTTTCAAGCAAACAATTAGATTGTGTATATAGTTGGAGAAACATGCAATGCATGAAAAGTTATTTCTTATATGATTTATTCTCAGTTATCTTTTTTTATATACAACAAATATATAAATCTAGCAAAGCTATTGCTCATAATCTAGAAATTTTCTATTACAATACCAATGAAACTCTACCTATGTAAATGATCAAAACTACTTCTTCTCACTTTAAAATGTCTATTCTTATACAGAGTCCTTTTGGTATTGGCCATAAAACACAAATGTTAGGAGAAATAAATGGAATCAATTAGACTTTTTATCTCTTACTGTGTTAGGTTTGCTATGTACTTTATCCTAGATACATCCATAGGAAGAGTACTAGTTCCATAGGTATTGTCTATTTCAAAGATAATGACCATCATTTCTATTTTGATGACCACACCTAGTACTTATATGCTGATAGAAAGCAATAGCTCCAATAAGAGCAATTGATCACAAGGAACATATATTGTTGTCACTAGATAATCTTTTAGAGCTTCGTCTAGATCACTCAAAGTAAAACAATTAATGAATCACCAAGTCTACTTGAATGATATTGTCCTCCAATTTCTACACTATCATGAAAATCAAGCTTGAATTGGAGAAACTCTAGAAAAATAATTAGATATCAATTTCCTATTCACAGTCAAGATCCTAATCAAATCATCATGAATAACATACTGAACTTACATATACCATTCATCATAGTATAATTATTCTTGAAACAAGTATAATAGTTATAGACTTTGATACAACCTACATTCTAAAGGATATTTTATGATTGGTTGACAGAAACAAAAATGTCATCGACGAAATGCTAAGAGCTTGCAAATAGCTGTTCTATGCAATTGTAGTTACAAATTATATAGTTATCCAGTGTGCAAAAGAAATGGCTCACTTTTTTTAGGATGAAATCATGTTACAAGTATACACTATTATGATAGTCGAGATGTTGATATTGGTTCTATTGCTCATTCTAGTAAAAAACACTTTGCATTTTGGCATATTGTTGATATGCTATGTAATAGTGTTCTTATATTTTTTTTGGCGGTTACTGATCATTATGTACTCAAGGCAAATAGGCATGGAAGAATTCATTTAAATATTACAATCTAAAACATGGAAGTAGATGCAATCAACATTTAGTAGAGGACAACAGTGTAGACTTCTTTATATTTTTATGTATTTATAAATATATTTTTATAATAACTCTCATAACTAAACATGATCTGATTTGAACAATGTGTATTGGCTAATTTAAATTTAATAATATTGTCATAGAGCTCTCTCTATATGAGCACAATTTTCTTTATGACAATTGTTATTGGCTTCAATCGTTTAGTTGCAAAATTGACGATTCTATGTGCACTCACCTCGAAGATTTCTATTTATATGGTTATGAACTTGGATGGTGAGGTTTTAAATTGCATTTCAAAATAGATAGCAACTATTGTTTTGACAAAGTTCCATAGGTATTGTATATTTCAAAGATAATGACCATCATTTCTATTTTCATGACGACACCCAGTACTTATATGCTGATAGAAAGCAATAGCTGCAATAAGAGCAATTGATCACAAAGAACATATATTCTTGTCACTAGATAATCTTTTAGAGCTTCGTGTAGATCACTCAAAGTAAAACAATTAATGAATCACCAACTCTACTTGAATGATATTGTCTCCAATTTCTACACTGTCATGAAAATCAAGCTTGATTTGCAGAAAATCCACAAAAATAATTAGATATCAGTTTACTATTCAAAGTCAAGATCCCGATCGAATCATCATGAATAACATACTGAACTTACATATACCATTCATCACAGTATAATTATTCTTCAAACAAGTATAATAGTCATAGACTTTGATACAACCTACATTCTAAAGGATATTTTATTATTGGTTGACAGAAAATGCAAATGTGATCGATGGAATGCTAAGAGCTTGCAAATAGTTGTTCTATGCACCTACAATTACAAATTATATAGTTATCCAGTGTGGAAAAGAAATGGCTCGCTTTTCTGAGGATGAAATCATGTTACAAGTATACATTATTATGATAGTTGATATGTTCATATTGGTTCTACTGCTCATTTTAGTAAAAAACACTTTGCATTTTTGCATATTGCTCATATGCAATGTAATAGTGTTCTTATATTTTTTTGGCGATTACTGATCATTATGAACTCAAGGCAAATAGGCATGGAAGAAGTCGTATAAATATTACAATCTAGAACAAGGAAGTATATGCAAACAACATTCAGTAGAGGGCAACAGTGTAGACTTCTTTGTCTTTGTATTTTTATGTATTTATAAATATATTTATATAATAACTCTCAAAACTGAACATGATCTGATTTGAACAATGTCTATTGCCTAATTTGAATTTGATAATATTGTCATAGATCTCTCTCTATATGTGCACAATTTTCTTTATGACAATTGTTATTGGCTTCAATCGTCTAGTTCCAAAATTGGCCATTCTATGTGCACTCACCTCAAAGATTTCTATTTATATGGTTATGAACTTTGATGGTGACATTTATTGATCAAAGATTTTCTATTACAATTTTTTTTCTTTGCTACACACCATTTTGATAGTTCAAAATGAAGGAGTGGCAAAAGAACAAACACATATTCTTCCCAACTCAAAAATGGGAACCGACAGACATTGGAAGATATGATGCTATGAAGATGGCCCATGTTTTTATGATTGATTGTGTAGCTGTGGAAGAGGCAATTCGAACAGCAGTGGGGATAGAAATGCTTCAAGAATTCCCACAGGCACTAAAGTACTCAGAAGTTGTTTCTATCTTCCTTTCCAATGCAATGGATCTGCTACAGGATTTTGACCTCAAAAAGTTGGCATTTGACTATGTACAAAGTTATCTCATATCGGAGGAAAGTTTTAAGTCAGCAGTTCATAACTATGAACTTTTTTATGGTTCATCTCTCATAGGAGGTCTTTTTACCTTTAATGAGATACACAAGGATCCAACGATGTCATGTGTTTATAATGCTATCAAAATTGGCATACAAAATGATTGTATGCTCACTATACAAAACACTATGGATTCCCATCAATTACAACTTGGTCCACACTTTGCATCACGAGTCAAAAGGACTTTTCTTGCCCTTCATTTTCTCTCGGGCCATGTTCCTCATCCACCTCTGCTTCATCACTCTGCCCCTATCCAAAATGTTCTGCCCACTATCCCAAATGCTACTCAAGTTAGTCCAATTGTTTCAAATACTCTGAGCACATTTCCACTTCCTGATGCTTCCAGTTCTAACAATAATCAATCTAGTTGAACTATCTAATATGTATAAACAATTTCTTTTCTGCTTGGCTTGTGTAAGAGCATGCTAAAACAATTATCATACATAATGTTTTGAGTTTAATGCTTCTTTGAGAATCTCTACTTCTAGTCCATATCATTTTTCATTTCTATATTTAGAATAAGTTTAGGTTAAGTGCATACAAATGCAATACAAAATAAATGTCAAAAATATTGATTTGTTTAAATTAAATCCAAATTGAACCTAGATTAGTTATAATCATTATCAATATGGTATTTTATGCAGCCAAGTAACCAAGCAGAAAAATAAATCTTTAATTACATTTCTCTATTGCATAAAGTAGTAATTGCTCTCTGTAATGATTCTATTGGTCAATATGTCTATTAAAATTGACAAATCGTATAACATTTCTGTTAGCTTTGGCTTCTAATTTTGTACCATTTTTTTGTATTCTGAAACAAATTTTGCAAGACAAATGTCTTTTATTGTTTTAGGTCGTGCAACATAATAGTCTATTAATGAATTGCAAGTTACATTTTCAAAATCATCTGGTTCTTTCTTCAAATGTTTTACTGACTTTAAAATAAATGTTCGCTCATTATCAGGCCTAGTGTCAATGAATACAAAATAAATGTCAAAAGTGTTGATTTGTTTAAATTCAATCAAAACTGAACTTAGATCAATTATAAGCATGATCAATATAGTATTTTATGAGGCAAACTGATGGAGGAGAAAACGAAATCTTTAATTACATTTTCTCTATTATATCTTAATATCTATTTAAATTATTATACATATACAAATAGATAACAAATACATGAAAAAATAGAAAGCTATCTTATTTAAGAATTGTTTTATTATATTTGAGAACTGTTTTATTTATGGCATGTGATTTTTTGTTTTGACTTAAAAATTATTTTATATTAGTTTATAACAAAGTGTATAATTGTAATCATAAATTCTATCAAAACGATAGATTGACAATGTCTCATTGGTTCACAAAAAATTAGCAGACTGCATATGTCCATATAGCAAATAGATAATTGCAAAATTGTTCATTCATTGAATAATTGCAAAATTGTTCATTTATTGAATATGATTAGAACAAAAATAAAACCATGTGAATATAACAATGAGAATTTTATATTGTAGAACCACAAGCAAGAAGACGTATAAGAACAAAAAGTGCTAATCTAAAGATCAAATACAAAGACGAATTTAGTAAACATCCACGTCATCAATATCTAAGGTAAAAGATATCCCTCCTATCTTGCAATAATAAACTTTGTTTCAAGGCATAAAAAAATGAAAAGGAAATTAGATTCTTTGGCAATGCCAAAGAAAGAAATAATAGAAGTAGAAAAATATGAAATTGAAATCAATCTCAATTTTGCAACATTGATAGTGCTTTAAGAATTGAAGGATTTTTTAGGCTTAACAACTTTAAATATAATGTTGGAGATTGTCTCTTTGATACATTTGAGCTTCTACTTGACAATTGCTATACATCAATCCAAATACGCAGTGGAACTATAGATTACTTCTTGCAATGTCTTTCACAAGGCAATGCAGAAGCAATTACTTCATATAACTATGAACTGAATCCTCTTACACTATATGAATTGCATAGAATAAAAGATACCGAAACATATCTCCGTAGAATGCGACTCTCTGCAAAGCCAACAACAAACAATGAAGACATTGGATTATGGGGAGACATATTTTGTATACATTGGCTATCCAAATGGTTAGACATACAAATATGTGTTTGGTCAATGACGAGAGGAAAGAAGTACTTACATTTCAATCAATCATCCCATGGAAAATCATATTCTATCTTATTCCATGATGCAAACCCTCTTCATGGTCATTTTGAGCCACTCCTATGTTATCAAATACAATCAAATTCAAGGCATAAAAAAATGAAAAGGAAGATAGATTATTTGGCAATGCCAAAGAAAGAAATAATAGAAGTAGAAAAATATGAATTTCAAAATCAATCTCAATTTTGCAACATAGATAGTGCTTTAAGAATTGAAGGACTTTTTAGGCTTAACAACTTTAAATATAATGTTGGATTTTTTAGGCTTAACATTTGAGCTTCTACTTGACAATCAGTACACATCAATCCAAATACGCAATGGAACTATTGATGACTTCCTGCAATGTCTTTCAAAAGGCAATGCAGAAGCAATAACTTCATATAACTATGAATTGAATCCTCTTACACTATATGAATTGCATAGAATAAAAGATACTGAAACGTACCTCCATAGAATGCGACTCTCTGCAAAGCCAACAACAAACAATGAAGACATTGGATTATGGGGAGACATATTTTGTATACATTGGCTATCCAAATGGTTAGACATACAAATATGTGTTTGGTCAATGACAAGAGGAAAGAAGTACTTACATTTCAATCAATCATCACATGGACATTCATATTCTATCTTATTTCATGATGCAAACCCTCTTTGTGGTCATTTTGAGCTACTCCTATGTTATCAAATACAATCAAACAATATACAAACACATATAAAAGAAATAATAGAAGTTGACAAATATACATTGAAAAATCAGACTCATATTCAATTAGATTCAACATCACCACATATAAGATTATGTAACATTAAACAAATCATTAGAAATAATAATATACATGACATAAATTTTTTTAACCAAACCAAAAACATTAAAAAAAAAAAAGGCTGGATCACTTCGAGAAATTAAAAGACAAATACGTGCAACAAATATACTAGCACCTACAACCTTGCCAAAAAAAACTCAAATGTCACCATTAGAAATATTCAAAAAAAAAATTCAAGACACGCCAAAATACGCATGTTCAATTTGTCAAATATTGCATTTCAAAAAAGATATATCAATGCTGAAGGACAAACAAAAGCATGCATATTTCAACTTAACAAAAAACACATGTATTCTATCAGAAAACTATATTTGTCACAATTGTAAAGCATCATTGAACCATCTCAAACTACCTAGATATACAACACCAGATTATATCAGAATGAATAAACCATTGCACTATGTAGCAATGCTTTCACAACTAGAAGAATGATTAGTCTCACTTAGAATTGCATTTGCACAAATATGGCAACTAGGATACAAAAATTCCCAAATGGGTCTAACAGGCTCTATTTTCAATGTACCAGTTAACATAGACATTATACAAACAGCATTGCCACGATCTACTAACGAGACATCTATAATTGATGTTGCTCTTAAAAGACGGCTACAATATAGAAATGCATACAAAGCAGGAATGGTACGTGCAACTATCATTATGAAAGCTTTAAAACAATTATGCAAGAGAACATTATATAAAATGGAAAATGTCCAATTAACCAAAGATTGGAAAAAAAACTCTTCAATACAATAACAACAATGATCAAATAAATGAAAATACTACTAGTGAAAGCGATGTCGAAAGCGATGTGGAAAATGATATAGAAAATGAAAATCCTTGTGAGACCTTGATACACGGATTCACTGAATCAAAATCTATACATGAAATGCAAGACAAGATTATAGAACTTGCACCAGCAGAAGGCCATAATCCTATTGGACTCTTTAAAGACAAATATGCAGAAGAAATGAATTTTCCTACACTATTTTTTGGGGAACCACATGACGAAAACATAACCAAAGCCTTTCCATACCAAAAAATTGCACAATGGGAATTACAAAACTCAAATAGAAAGTTTGTTTACCATACAACAAATCTATTTTTCAAGACCATTAAGATACTCATACACCAAGTTCTATCCACAATGTGGATAAGACTACGCAAAGGTCAACTAAAAGGAAGAAAACTAGTAGCAAAAGATGTCAAACATAAACCCAATTTAGAAAAGATTCTTAGATCTGACATTGGTTACATTGATTTCAAAAGGATAAGAATATCTCCAAATTATATGCACCAGTTGAAAAAAAATGTATTTGCAATGATTAGACAACTTGGACCACCTACCTTTTTTATTACATTTACAAGCGCGGAACAATACTGGGAGCCACTATAAAAAATGCTTGAAGAATTACACAATACATATCAAACAAAAACAGATCAGTAACACAACCTGGCAAATGAAACTAACAAATTTCAACTCATAAGAAAAGATCATGTGACATGTGCATGTTATTATAGGCATAGAATCAATGCAATAAAAAAACTAATATTAACTGACAATTCCTTCTTTGGGAAAATCTTGGATTATTTCTCTGTGACTGAATTCCAAAATCATGGAAATGAACATGACCATTTCCTCCTATGGATTAAAGATGCGCCGATTTATGGTAGAGATAGTAATGCAAATATTGAAGAATTTGTAGACAAGTACATAACATGTAATACTGAAGAACTACATCCTGATTTAGCTATAATACATAAACATCACCATACCAAGCAATGCAGAAAATCAAGAAAACAAAATTGTCGATATAATTTTCCACTTCCACCAATGGGGAAAACTTCAATTATTGAAACATCTATAGACAATGATCAAACTACAATTTCAAGAGCAAAAGATATTCTTTCCACTTTACAACAATCAAATTATGACAATTCATTCTCTTTCGAAATGTTTTTACAAGAAATGAATTTAAGTGAGAACGATTACATAATGGCCATCAAATCTACAATCCATAGGCCCACAATTTTTTTGAAAAGGAAACCAGCACACATATGGAACAATAGCTTTGCCAGAAAAGTACCAGAAATATGGAACGCAAATACAGACACACAATTCGTGTTAAATGCATATGCTGCAGCAATGTATTGCAGCTCTTACATGACAAAAATTGACAAGTCAATGACAAATGCATTCAAAAGAATTCGAAAAGAACATGAACAAAATAAAATAGATGCTATAAGAATGATAAGTAAACTTGGAAATACATTGCTGAATTTACAACAAATGTCTTCGCAATAAGTTGTTCACCTTGTACTATCTCTTCCACTAAACTACAGCTCAAGGAAATGTATATTCATTGACACTAGGCCTGATAATGAGTGACCATTTATTTTAAAGTCAGTAAAACATTTGAACAAAGAACCAGATGATTCTGAAAATGTAACTTGCAATTCATTAATAGACTATTATGTTGCACGACCTAAAACAATAACAGACATTTGTCTTGCACAATTTGTTTCAGAATACAAAAAAAATGGTACAAAATTAGAAGCCAAAGCTAACAGAAATGTTATACGGTTTGTCAATTTTAATAGACATATTGACCAAGAGAATCATTACAGAGAGCAATTACTACTTTATGTACCATTTACAATAAATGAAAACACACTAAAAGATGGTTTTGAAACATGGCATAATGCATATTCTTATCATGAGCACACAATTAGAGCTAATTTCATCAAATATAATTACAATGTCAATCACGCATGGGGTGACATTGACGCTGCTATTGCCAACCTAAAAACTATTGATGAACAAATTCAAAACCAGCCCTCACCTGAAAAACATTCATCACAACAAGAACAATACAACATAGAATTAGATATTGATACATTAAAACTGAACAAAATAACCAAAACAAATTATGTTGCATTTGAAATATCAAAACATCGTCAAATGATTGACAATGCTGAATATTACAAAATGAGACAAATGTTAAACAAAGAACAACAAGCAATTGTAAAAGACATTGTATTAAAAAAAATTGGAAAACAACAAAACTCCATTACATTTGTTCCTAACAGGAGGAGCTGGAACTGGAAAAACTTTTACCGCAAAAGCAATATACCAAAGTCTTATTCACATATACAACAATTCTATTGATAATGATCCAGACAAACCAAAAGGCCTTATTCTTGCTTATACAGGAAAAGCAGCATACAACATTGGTGGCATGACAATACACTCAGCATTGCATATGCCTTTCAACAAATTAGAATTCATTCCTTTGAATTCTGAAACATTAGATACAATGTCAAAGCATTATCAATAATTACAAGTCCTTCTAATAGGTGAAATTTCCCTAGTAGGTGCAAGATTTATGCGATCTATTGACAAACGATTACGAGATATAATGCAAATGCCTACTAGCTACTTTGGAAATCTTGATACCATTTTTTGCGGTGATCTTTACCAAGCACAACTCGTACAAGATTCTTTAGTATTCAAAAACTTGCTAACAATAAATGAACTAATGCCGTATAATTTCTGGAAGCAGAAAATAAAGTACTGCTCTTTGCAAACAACAATGCGACAAAGAAATCAACATTTCATCAACATACTGAACAGAATACACATTGGATCACAAACAAATGAAGACTTAGAATATCTCAATAATAACTGCGTCCGCCCACCACCAATGGACCCAATGTTCCCTTTTCTATTTTATAGAAGAAAAGATGTTGATACACACAATAGGAAAATGCTTTCAATTGCACATGGAGATCTGATCATATTGAATTCAATTGATGAATATGAAGACAATTATCATGCAATAAGATCTTATAATCATTCAACCAATCTACCAACTCAAATAGAGTTAAAGCCAAATATGTTAGTTGAAATATACGCTGGTAATTATGACACACAAGACGGTATAGTCAATGGATCCGATGGAACGTATAAAGCATATACCAAATTTGTTGACTTTGACATTGTTTGGATTAAATTCAATGATCCACAAATTGGACATTGACAATCAAAAAGGCTAGCACAATGCTTTACCAATGACATTCATAAAGATTGGACACCCATACTTCAAATTGCCAAACCTATTCACAAGCATTCAAACCATAAGAAGATAACTATTAGAAGACAATTCCCAATCCAATTAGCATGTGCTCGTACTATTCATAGATCCCAAGGACTTACAATAGAAGGTCTTGCATTTGACCCTTTAGGCATAAACAAACATGGATTGGCATATACAGCACTTTCACGCACTAGAACAATTGACAACTTATTTCGGCTAAAACCTATTACACAAAACAATTTCAAAATAAAGAAAAAAGTACTTGTCGAAATGTCACGTCTAGAATCTACAGCAATGTGGAAATTTCAAAATGAACATTTAAAAGAAATTCATACTGGACAAATATTACTGTCCACATTGAATACACGTAACTTGCCTCTTCATATAGAAGACATACTCAATGATCATGATATAATGTCATCTGATATTTTTTGTTTACAAGAAACAGATACTTGATCCTCTAATTTTATTAATCCATTTCAAAACTTTAATTATTTCTCAACATATCATATACATGGTGTTATGACTTTCACCCAAAAAAAATATAAGATATTAAAAACTATGCAACATAAAACAAATAATGCTGAAGCTATAACAATAACAATAACTTTCGACGGTAATGAAATCAACATATCTAATCTATATGTAAGACTTGCTACCCCATTGTTAGAAATCATAGAAATCACCAGCCAAGTTTTTTCTTGCATAGATATTCATGCTACTCTATACATTGTAGGCGATTTCAACATTGACATGTCTATGCATAACAAGAAAACAAATGGATTCTCTAGCTATATGCAAACACACAAAATGAACTTTCTATTAAATAGTATACAATCCCTATCTACACCACTCATTGATCATGTTTGGTGTAATGTACATAGACAAACATATTGTATTTACAAATCAGAAGCATATTGGACTGATCATGATGCAATTTTTACAATGCTTGAAATCAATGATGCAAAATAAATCAAAATCCTCTCAAGCAATTCATGTCAATAAATAAACTTTACCATGTTATTCAACATATCTGGAGGTATGAATTGATCCCTATTTATTACAAAATTCTATTTTTCATTTATCACATAATTATAACTCCTCATTATTAAAAAGCACAATTAATAAATTAACATTCCACAACATGTATATTAACATTTGACAACTTTGTTGCAGCTAAAAAATGGAAAGCAGCAAAAGACAAGAGAAACAATTGCATGTGAAACAACAACAATCAACAAAAAGGTAAATGACACCTTCAATTTGCAAATATATGATACTGATTCAATTTCCTAGTATTAAAATAATTCTCTTTCAATCCCCACAGATCAAAGACAAAAAATCCCAACTCAATGTCTATTGAAGATCTCAATGCCCGGAGAGCTGGACAGACATTTGAAGGAGATATCATTGTTGTCTATAAGACAACATTAGATAAAAACAATAGAACACGTGAAGTGCTTCGGGCTGACCTAACAGATGCCAAAGCTGAGATGACAGTGACTGTAAACATAACTGGTGACCTTGTCAAGCATTTTGAACATAAGATAGTCCCAGGTTCAAGCATCCAGATTTCAGGCTTCGAGATTGCTATAAAGACAAATTATGATCATGGTGACTATGATTGCATCCTGATCTTAAACAGCTCCAGCACTGTGGAAGTCATACCGCAAATCTGTCAACAATACAACTTTATACCAAGCACTACAATCAAACAATTACTAACAAGTACAGATGATTATTCTACAGGAACTATTGGTGCCTTGGTAGTGGCAACAACAAAGAAAGGAAACCAATATTTTGTTGACCTGAAAGATGGAGATACTGAACTTGACAAAGCACAGGTAAATTATTCTCTCGAATCATCAATTCATTGTATTTTTCATTTTTCATTTTCTCTTATATTCCTTAGATACTTGGAAAAAAATGCTAACTCTCTTGATAAAAAATAGCTGATAATGCATTCAAGTTTGGAGCACCACTTCCTAGCAATGCAAGAAAAAGTCCAAAGGAATGAATTCCCACCTATGCTTTTCAAGAATATAGTTAAATGGATAGATTCAAGGGACAACACACTTTATACAGGCCAGTCAATATATATTGGTAAACTAAATAACAAAAGGACCTTGGATAGATTAAACACAGTACTACAATCAACATTTGATGTAAGTAATTTCAAACTCTTGGATTTCTTTACGTACAATTTTCTAAATATAAGCCAAAAGATAATAATACTTGAACATGTCTTGCAGGTCCATGGAATATTAAAAATAGCCAATGCCTTCTCAAGTCCATTCCATGCATTCTATCCAAACTGTAACTACAAATTTGATGCATATGGAACACTAGAAGAGCAAACTGCCCATTGCATTATATGCAAGAAACAAGTTGCATACATACACTCTTTGTATCTGAAAATAATTTTGACTACTGATAATAAAAAACTATTAACTATTCTTGTGACAAGTCCATCATTCAAATACTGCTCCCTGAACTCCACAATGTCACCTATGAACAGTACATTGATGACAAATCAGATATTGTCTTCATGGTAAGAGACTTTTCAACAAAAGGAGACTTTACACTTAATCAGAACAATATTATTATTAATGCCAATTGTAAATAGGACTAATGCATATCAAAAGGTATAATTCTACTTCTCTTGCTAATGTCTTATTTAAAAAACTATTTCAAAAAATTTAGTTTGTTCATCACACTGTTCATTACAATAGCTTATTTACTATAATAATCTACTGACAACCATCTTTATACATATCTTGCAGGTTACAAATGGAGCCAAATATCAGATTACAATGAAGCTTTATATTGTTTAACAAGCTTTTGCATAAAGAAACTTATATATCATTTGTCTAATATGTTTTGAAGGCATTCTATATAACAAACTATTAGCTATTATCAACAAGTTGAAAAAAAAAAATTGTACCCAGTATTTGCTCTTTCATATTTGTCCCTCATTATTTACTTTCAATAGCAGCTAATAATCATTTGAAAATAGTAATGTTAAATGTTTTAATTTCTCAGCCGATTTCCATGTCAAATTCAACTACATTAGTTCAATAAATTCTTATTTTCTTAACAATATAGCAAACCTGGATTGCTACCAATATCAGTTTTAACATCAACTAACGGCAGGAAGCTAACGTACTGCGTCCCTTGTTATAATTTAGACACAGGTTTGAACCATATAGCGTAACTTTTTCTGTATGTATCCAAATTCATTTTTTTGTTGAAACAAGGAGATCAATAGCTAGTGCGCAATTTTTTTCAAGAATTTTACTATTTTTCCATATTTTTAGAACAAAGACCTTGATGTTCTGTGAAAACCCTATGTTCAGTAAAAAGTAGAAAATAAATATAACAATCAAATTAAATATAAGTAAAATTATACTTGTTGGAAATTTCATTTTGAGGACTTCAACCCTGCAAATTATCTTGTCAAGTTCATTTTATTTGGAGGTCCAACCCAAGGTTTGAAACTGAAAATTCTAAGGAAATCTTGAGGCCTAGAGTGGAAGAGGCCATCCAAGGACCTTTGTTTGAAGGTCCTTTGGGCCGCTTAAAAAAATAAAAAAATTCATAACTGTCCACCTTCGAACAAAGGTGGTCGACTAAAAAAATAATTAAAAAATTCATAACAAGAGATCTTTGTTTGAAGGTCTTGAAGCTGACTTTTAAAAAGAAATTAAGTAAAGTTGCATATATATATATAAATAAGTAATTTAATTAAGACTTATTTGTCTTGAATTATATTCGCATTTTTCAATTTTGGAAGGTTTTTAAAGACAATATATAGATAGTGAAGAAGTTTTCAATTCATATTTTTTGAAGGAGGAAATGGACAATAAAAGGACAAGGCAAAATAAAGCTATGCGATCATTTTCCAAAGAAAAGGAAAAGTAATTATCTCAAGTAAGGTCAAAAAGATACTACAAAAAAAACAAGGTATGTACATTTTTTTCTTTTGTATAAAAATGTTTCAAAAATATTAGATTTAGATATATGTATGTTTCAAATAGTTTTCAATAGTCTAGAATTTGTTGTATCTAGGGAAAAGATCACTGGCACCTTATGTATCAACTCCTTCCATGATGGGCTAATCCTTGGGACCATCTAGTGCATGTACAATGATCAAGGCCTCTCCCTACCCAGCCATGTAGGGAAAGTCTAGGAGATACAGTTACATCACCACTCAGAGTTATCAGTTGTAGCAAGATACACCTCATTATCTTTGGTTCCAACCTAATTTGTCAATGTAGGCCAATCCTTCTACCCTCTCAAGTGAAGGGAAACTATTGTTGACGCATATTATAAAAAATATGGTCAAGGGAAACAATCTACCAAATAACAAACATATGCAAAACACAATCAAATTAAAATAAATCCATGTTAATTGTTTGATGACTAAAGAACCTGTTAGAAATGAAAGCAACACTACTTCAATGGAAATCTGATTCGAGATAAATTTCAACAATCTTTAACTGTGTGCTATTAACAATGGAGATTGTAACAAAACATAAACCCACAATACAGAAATATACCCGAAGCGGAATGAAGCACATAACACAAGTATTTAACATGGAGAAAACCCTTTCAAGTAAAAAACTCCACCAAGAAAAGAGGTCAAGTTGTATTATCTTCACAAAAGGAGATTACAAATACATTCACTTCCTCTATCTTCCAACCTTCACTCCGGCAGAACCTGGGTACCTGTAAACTGTTATGCATCTCATCTACTATGCTATGGTTTATATAGAATTTACACAACCTCAAGACATTAAATGACTTCTTACAAGCCCATAACACTTGTCAAGGGTCAACAATACAACCTTGGGCGTCCATGGCCAAGAATAGGCTCTTACGAGGTCATAAATGTTGTCATACATGCATCCTACACTTGGAAAAATGTGCCCATGCAAGCTTGAACACCTTGGGGCCAAAAATAGCTACTTACAGCATCTTATGATGCGTCATATGCTATTATAAGTGTCATAGATTCTTATGACAACTTATAGTTGTCATAGATTCTCTTACACCTTCTTACAACATCTATGACGTGTGTCATAACACTAAAAATAGATTATTCCTCCACATGTGCACCCCACTTTGACCAATTACCATTTACCATAGTAAATGACATCCTGTAACTACCACCGGTAACTCCGGGACTTACCGTGCAGTAACTCCTTAATTACCGTGGATAGTAAATAATTTTTACTTCTGCCAGTGAAACTTGTACATCCCTTATGGGTAATTACAAATAATAAATGGAATAATACAATAATAGGATTTACAAGGTTAATGGCACCTTATCCCAACATTCTCCCACTTGACATTATACATTGTAAATCAACCCATAGGAAATCAAATAAAAAATAATCAAGCACTAGAGACAAGGCCCATGGCCTCTCTACACCACATGAACTTCTATGTGCTCACAGGATTAGTCAATGAATCTGCAACATTCTCCTGAATGTCTATCTTCTTCAACTCAATTTCTCCATTTGCAACCAACTCTTGAACAAAGTGATACTGAACATCAACATGCTTAGTCTGAGCATGATACATGGGATTTTTGGCCAAACAGATAGCACTCTGGCTATCACAACCAATCTGAATGATCCTACAATTAAAACCAATACCTGTACATACTCTCCTCAACCAAACTGCCTCCTTAGATATATGAGTGGCATCCATGTACTCTGCTTCTGTGGTGGACAAAGCAACTGTGGGCTACCTCTTACTCATCCAACTCACTGCACCTCTAAACAAAGTAAACACATAGCCACTAGTGGACCTTCAACTATCCAAGTCACCTACCCAATCTGCATCAACAAAACCCTGTATGTCCAAAGATGTATCAGCACTATCAGTACTAGAATAAACCAAACAATGGTCAGGAGTACCTGCAAGATATTTAAACACCCTCTTCGCATAGTTCCAATGTTGTCTACTAGGGTTAGACATAAATCTGCTCAAAACTCCCACTGCTTGGGCAATATCTGGTCTAGTGCAAACCTTTGCATACATCAAACTCCCTACAGCACTAGCATATGACACATTAGACATATCCTCAAGATCATCCTCAGTCTTTGGACACATATCTAATGAAATCTTAGTACCAATGGGTAAAGGAACTCTGACTAGGTTACAGTCCTGCAAACTAAACCTCTGCAAAATAGTATTCACATACTTACTTTGTGAAAACCAAAGCTTTCTGTTAACTCTATCCTTCTTGATCTCCATTCCCAAAATATACCTTGCAGCACCAAGATCCTTCATCTCAAATGCACCTGAAAGGCTTTAAGCTCACTAACCATACCCTTAGTATTGCTAAAAAATAACATGTCATCAACATACAAAGCAATAACCAGTATAGACTCATCAACACAATGAATGTAAACATAGTGATCCTCCTTGCTTCTAACAAAACCCAATTTCAAAACAAATGAGTCAAACTTTTGATACCACATTCTGGGGGACTGTTTAAGACCATAAAGAGACCTCTTTAACCTGCAAACCCAATGTTCTTTTCCTTTTACCTCAAAACCTGTAGGCTATTGCATATAAATTTCTTCTTCAAGATCTCCATGTAAGAATGCAGTCGTAACATCTATTTTCTCAATCTCCCAATCATAAGCTGCAGCAATGGATAAGAAAAATCTAATAGAAGTCAATTTAGCAACAGGAGAGAATATCTCACCAAAATCAACTCCCTCTCTCTGGGAATAGCCCTTGGCTACTAGTCTAGCCTTGTACTTCTCCAATGAACCGTCTGCTCCAAACTTCTTCTTGACGACCCACTTACAACCTATGGCCTTTCTTCCTTTGGGCAAATGAACAAGATCCTAGGTATTACAAGAGTCTAAAGCCATCATCTCCTCCTGCATGGCTAACTGTCAAGACTCACTATCATCTGTAGAAATAGCTTCCCTATAGGATCTAGGTTCATCGTTAGTACTCAATAAAGCATATACACAATGAAAATCTGGTGGGCTATACCTGTCAATTGGATTCTGTTGTTTTGTGGATCTCCTCAAGGGTGGAGTAAGAAACTCTACTCATTCTTCTGCATGATCATCTGCATCAACTTCCTCTAAAAACAACAGACTCATCTTCATTAGAACTACTTGAATCTTCTTCTTCTTCTTCACCCCCCAATCCACCATTCTATTCTTCCTGAGGTACATCTTGCTACTCTAAATCAAAATGCACCTTCTTTACCTTTTCATCTTTTTCTTTTGGCTGCTCAGGTTCAGAAATAACTCTAAGTTCCCTGAAAATGACATCTCTAGAAAAGATAATCCTACGGCTTAGTGGATTCCAAAGCTTATAACCTTTGACATTATCACCATATCTAATGAATGTACACTTTTCAACTTTTGCATCCAACTTAGATCACTTTTCCTTAGGCACATGAACCAAAGCCTCACAACCAGAAACCCTTAAATGTGAAACAAAAGGTTTCTTACCTGTCCACACTTCATAAGTTGTCGAATCAAGAGCCTTACAAGGAGATCTATTTATCAAGTAGCAAGCAGTACACACAGCCTCTGCCCAAAAGCATTTATCCAACTGTGCATCACTAAGCATACATCTGGTCCTTTCCATAATTGTTCGGTTCATCCTTTCTGCAACACCATTCTACTGTGGTGAATACGGAGTTGTCTTTTGTCTAATTATACCTGCATGCTTGTAAAACTCATCAAATTTCTTAGAGAAATATTCCCCTCCATTGTCAGATCTTAATATTTTTATCTTTAAACCTGATTGGTTCTCTACTAAGACTTTGAATTCCTTAAACTTAGTGAAAACTTTAGATTTATGCTTCATAAAATAAATCCATGTGAATCTGGATACATCATCAATGAAGGTTACAAAATAATGAGATCTTCTGATAGATTCATTATCCACAGGTCCAAACACATCCGTACGAATAATTTCTAACTTCTCTTTTGCTCTATTGCTTCCTGAAGGAAATGATTTTCTGTTTTGTTTACCAAACACACAATGCTCACAGAAATTAAAGTGCTCATCAGAATAGGAGAAACCATCCAACAAATTTTTATTCTTAATAGTTTTTAATACATTATTGCTTGCGTGGCCCAATCTACGGTGCCACAACATACCTGCATTTTTAGTATTAGCCTCAGATACATAGGAGGCATTATAAACTGTAGTGGCTTCAATCTTAAACAAGTTCCTGAATCTCTTCCCTTTGGTTACCACCAGGTTCCCTCTCACCAATCTGCAGCCATGCTTGTCAAATGTCATATGCATTCCCAAATCATTCAATTTTGAAACTGAAATCAGATTTCTAGCTAATCCAAGAACATGCAAAACACAGGGAGGGTTTTAATCCTCCCATCACTGAAACACAACAATACATTTCCTTTCCCAACAATTGGATATGAAGAGTTGTCACCAAGGTAGATATTACCTCCATCATATTCTTCATATGAGGAGAACCATTCCTTATGCGGGGTCATATGAAACAAGCATCCTGAGTCAACCAACCAGTGATCATTAGAAATAAGATTACATGCAGCAAGTAAAACTTCTTCACCTACATTCGAGGACTTATCTGAAGCACTCTCCCACTGTTTCTTGGGGTTTCTGCATTCCTTCACATGTCCCCTTTTATCGCAGCTCCAACACTTAACTCTATTTTTTTTACAAGGAGTCTTAGACCGGCCCTTGGATTTATCCTTAGCCCCTTTATGATCTCCATTAGGTCCTCTTTCCTTAGACCTTCCCCTGACACTGAGAGCATCCCCTGAACTATCTAAACTCTTCTTCCTCAATTCCTGTGATAGTAGCACTAAAACAAGAGCATCCAACTTCATATCCGCAAGGTTAACAATGATAGCAAGGATAACATTCTCCCAAGACTCAGGTAAAGAACAAAGAAGTAAGATACATTTATCTTCCTCACTAACCTCAACATCTACTGAATCAAGCTGACTCACTAACAAATTAAAAGAATTTAAATACTTTGCAACTGATGTGTAAGTGCAAAAAGTTGGGGGGCCAAAAAGTGGCCAAATTTTTTTCAAAAAAAATAATACATAACGCGAGTGCGTTATAACACGCTCGCGTTATGGTTTGGTAATGACGAGCCTAAGGCTCGGCAAAACCAAACCATAACGCGAGCACGTTATGACTTATTATAAATAAATAAAAAGCTTATCATCTCATTTCATTTCTTTATTCTCCTCTACACCTGCAGCCTGCAAACCCTAAGAAGCGCGGTCACGTTTTGGAAGACTTGATTAAACACCAAAATCTTACCGATTCGTCACCAAAATGCCGCCACGACGTCGAGCAGGCCAAAGGAGTGAGTTTTATTTGTTTTTTTGTTTGAATTTGTTTCTAAATAGGTAGGTTTGAGTTGATTTTTGATGTAAATTTCGTTAATTTTTAGGAAATGTTAATGCACCTCCTCCTCCTCCTCCTCAAAATCCACAAAATCCTAAAGAGGAAATACCTGCCGAACAACAAACCCCTCCATCCATTCCTCGACATGCCCCTAGAACAAAAGAAAATCTAATGGGGCAAATTGAAAATAATAAAAAAGAAAATTGAAGACATAATTGCAAGGTTGAAAGATCCTTCAACTTCAACCTTGCATAGGTCCATGCTTGCTTAATCTCTTGAATCTATGTTATCAAATGTAGATTCAATTAGCAAGCAAATATCTAGTTGGTCGGATAAGAGGAGAGAGTTTAGAGACTATTATGCAGACAAGCTATCATATCAAGATGTGAAAAAGTTACAAATTACAAAATTAGACTTGTGTTCCATTTTCACAAACCCACAAACAAATCAACCTCCACCCATTACATGCAAGAGGTTCCCTATCCATTAGTGCAATAACCAAGTGATAAGGGACAATTTTGGGCAGAGGTGGTGGATGGTTTTTGACCATCCTCCATGCAATAATAATGAGGTCCCGTAATACTTTTTGAGGAAACTCTATAGCGAGTTTGTCCTCAATAAATTGCCAAACTATTTTGATATGTGGGACTTCTAGGGTAGAGGTGGGGGGTCAGCACAAGATAGACCAGGGGCATGTGTTGACCCACAGCGGGCAGTGAGACGAGTAATCAGCAGACCAGCCCATGAGCATGTTTCTATCCCTTCCATTGTGAAGGAGAGTGTTGAGGTCGATACACTTCAGTCCATTAGTGCCTTGACCCAGAGCATCATAGAGCATGCCAGTCCTGCAGCACAGCGTGGGTTGGGAGATAGTGCGAGGAGTAGGGTCCCACCCCATGCTTGTTAGACTTGCGGGTCAGCCTGTGGTTATGACCCCATGGATAGTCAGGACGCAGGTGCACAGGCTACATCTGCATCTAAGCATATGGTGATGACAGATACCCTCCTGAGTGAGACTTTCAACCTTGATACTCAGGTAAATATTAACAAGTTTATTGAATTTAATTTATTAAATTTCATTTTTGAAATGCAAGATTAACTAATTTAGTTTGATGATTTTAATGAAATTTCAGGGTCATAGCATTGATGCAGTTTTCAGTGGTTCTCCACCTACATATTACACTACATCATCTACTGTCGGGGTATGTAACTAGTAAACAATTATAAATATTACATGTGAATAGCATCGTTATATGAATGGTATTCTAATATCTGATTTTGTATGTTGAATAGGTTAATATTGGAGATTTCACGGCAACACCTGCCAGCAGTGGTGGACTTCGAAGCTTCACAGAGGTAATAAAATAAATAGTTTAATGAATGAATTGTACTTACTAGATTTTTGTATGTGACATGTGTGCTTTATTGTGTGTACTTCCATGTTTAGATGAACATGTGTGTATGTTAGGAACCATGATTTGCATCACTATTATAGTTTTCGTAATTGGATAATGTTATTTTATTTCCAGATAATGCAGGTTGCGGAGACACCTCCTGATGTTCATAGGGCAATGGAGCATGGTGTGACCTCTGCGATTCATAGTTCCATGGCATTGACAGGGGTATGAGGCAGATTAGTAAATTTCAATTTATATTCATTGTTATAGTTGTTTATTTTTGAAAAATGAAAAGATTATTGATTTGAAGTTTAATTTTTATTTGGATGGTTTCTATAGGACATGACATCACCACCGTCTATTCCTACTACTAAGGCAAGTGAGGAGACAGATTATATGGTAGCGATAAGTGATTATTTTGTTAAATGTTTCTTTTTTATAACATGTAATTTCTATATATTAATGTCTATACTTTTTATTGTAACAGCTAAAGATGCAGGAAGAACTAAATAGGAAGAGAAGCCCTCGGGTTTGTAGTAGACCACCCACATATCCATCTCCATCCCCTATAAGATCAAAGGTTGCCCGTGATTTATTCTCTTCACCAGCCAGAGGGGAATGACTTTTTATTGTGTTCCTTTGTTGTATGCCTATATGGCATTTGTGGACATATATTTTGTATTGCATATAGTTGACATTGTATGCCTATATGATATTCTTGTAAGCCTATACGGCTATTTTGTATATATGTTATACTTATATCGACAGATATTGATGTATGCCTATATGGATATTTGGTTAATACAAATCTTTTTTATTGATGGCGTCCATACTTGCATTATAAATCTGCATTTGAATGGATATTTGTAGATGGCTACTTCAAATATTTAAAGTCCAATTATATGAGTTGGTCAATTGAAAATGTTTCTTAATTTCTTATTATTATACCATATTGGGATGCAAAGAGTATGTTTGTTGTTTTGAATAAGATAGTCAAAATCATATGCTTATGAGCACCTGATGACCATTGTGGTTATTAAATGTAATTCCTCTTGCATATAAGGCGAGGTTATGAGATTACATTGAGTCTTACCTAATTTTAGTATGCAACATAACATTGGGGCTATAGGCTTCCATAAGTCATCAACAATCAAGGTTCAAGGTTGTCGTTGAAGTCAAAGGGTCAAGGTTGTTTGTCATTGATGTTAAGGTTGATGCCATGATGTTGATAAGGTGATGCAGTGATTCAAGGTAGGTGATGGTCATGAGGTGCATGATGTTGTAAATATGGTTTTCATGATAAGGTCTCTCAATTCATGTTGATGCTGCACAAGACAAACAGGGTTCACATGATGCAAGGTTCATGTTCATGGTGGATGTGGTTTTGTTCATGCAAGGTTTTGTTGTGAATATGGTTTTCATGATAAGGTCTATCTTAAAAGGTTGATATGATGCAAGGTTCATATTCATGGTGGATGTGGTTTTGTTCTTGCAATAAGAAGTTAGAGAAGACACAAGCTTTCATAATCATAATCTTATTGATAGTTAGGGTTTACATATTGGGCATTAAACCCTAAAAAGAATCTACTTTTCTTAATACTTTAAAACCCTCAATTGCTTGTCATGTGTAAAGTGCACTTTTGTTTTAATTTAATATTGACTTATAATCAGAAGTTACTATCACTTAAATCAACCTACTAAAGGGTCTTTAAGTCATTAGTTCACCGGCCCTTCAACCTAACTCAACAGGCATCTCTGGTAAACTATCATAAGCTCGAGCGCCATATCATAATCGAAGGTCATATTTAATTGATATGAGGGTGGGAAAAAGGATTGGATCAAACACATCAAACTGAGCATCATACCTCTAGGCACATTTTTGCCTCTCTAAACTATCCATTTTGGCACCTTGATGTAAAGTGAAGTCTAAACTTAGTGAAGATTGCACCTAGAAAGATATCACCTTGGATATGCGCCTAGAGTCATCCTAGATCATCCATTTGCGCCTAAGGGTCAATATAACATAATATAACTTAGGAAGACTTTAAAAATTGTCAAAAGAAGCCTAGGCACCTTTTCTTGTCTCCACCATCCATTTTGGGCGCCTAGAGGAAAATGAACTTCAAATCACTTCCAACTGTAGCGCCTAGTGTTAGAACCTTCAAAATGACTAAATCTTACCAAAGAAGTCTAGGCACCTATTGTCACTTGGATCATCATGAATGAGCACCTAAGTGGAAGGAGAATAAGCATCTTGTATGGAGGTGCACTTTTGTGTCTAAATAACCTCATTTTGGCACCTTAAAGGAAGATGTTCTAAATCTTAAGATGTAGCGCCTAAGTGTAAAATGGTCTCCTATAGGTTTGAACAAGTGATTGAAGCCATCAAATTGCCAAGAAATGAGCTAAGTATACTAAGGCGCCTTTTCTTGTCTAAACTATCAATTTTGGCGCCTAGGAGGAAGGAGATTCAACATCATGAATCAAGGCGCCCTTTGCCATCAAAACAACCTCACATTGGTGCCTTGGAGGAAATCAACTTAAAACTACAAGTCTTGGAGTTTTTTCATGTTTTGATGATGTCTTTTGAGAACAATTATAATGATTGAAGGATGAGGTGGGTAAAAAGTCTTCATCTAGCTTAGGCGCCCATTCAACTCTGAAAAACCTTACATTTGTGCCTAAGATGAAGGGAACTTTTTTAAATATTTAAGCATTGATTAACAAACATGAAAACCTTAAGCACAATTTTCAACTCATTTTACCTTTGATGAGTGCTTAACTTGGAGAGAACACCTATTAGCATCAAGGTACTATTTCATGCTCAGAACATCACATATCAGTACCTAAACATGAGGAAGCTTAAACTATGAAATCTGATGTTACTTTGATTCAAAAATGAAGAAAATAAGCCAAAGAATCTAGGCGCATATTATCACTTGAGCAACCTTCAACTAGCGCCTAGTCTTGTGAAGGAGGCAAGAATCAGGGATAAAAGACCTCACCTTGTTTGAAAGTGTTGAAAGGATAAGTAATGGGCTAAGTTCATCTAGGCGCACTTTGACTCCCTGCACACCTAAATGAGCACCCAAGAAGAAATTAATATGTCGGTACAATGTAGCTCGGACTGTTTTAGCATGTTTGGGTGCAAAATAGGACCATACCTAGCCCAAACGTACCCATCCAGATGCGTTGGAACTATCAATTTGGCCACACGAGGAGAAGAACAAAAGTTACCCCCCTTTGCAACTTTACACTACCTCCTTCTGATAATTTTTGGGGCAGCAGAAAACTTTTCACCACGGGAAAACGCCTCAGAGATATAAAAAACTGAGAGAGGTTATTGTAGAGGCACTCTACGTGATTGTGTTTCCTCAGACAGAATGTTTCTAAGTGACATGGTTTTTGAGTAACATCTCGTCAAAGATTGCTACCTTTTTGCACTTTGGACTCTTCAGGGATATCATCGGTACAATGTAGCTCGGACTATTTCGACATGTTTGGGTGAAAAAGAGGACCATGCCTAGCGTAAATGTACCCATACGGATGCATTGAAATAATCAGTTTGGTCGTATCAGGAGAAGGATGAAAGTTACCCCCCTTTGCAACTTTACACTTCCTTCTTTTGATGATTTTTAGGGTAGCAAAAAACCTTTCACCACAGGCAAATACATCAAAGATATAAAAAATTGAGAGAGGTTATTGTAGAGGCACTCTACATGATCATGTTACCTCAGACATAATGTTTCTAAGTGACAGTTTTTGAGTAACATCTCGTTAAAGATTGCTGTCTTTTTGCGCTTTGGACTCTTCAGGGATATTGTCGGTACAATGTAGCTCGGATTGTTTCAACATGTTTGGGTGAAAAATAGGACCATGCCTAGCATAAATGTACCCATCTGGACACATTGGAATAGTCAGTTTGGTCACATCAGGAGCAGGATGAAAGTTACACCCCTTTGCAATTTACATTGCCTCCTTCTGACGATTTTTGGGGCAACAAAAAACTTTTCACCACGAGCAAATACTTCAGATATAAAAAATTGAGAGAGGTTATTGTAGAGGTACTCTACGTGATCGTGTTTCCTCAGACATAATGTTTCTAAGTGACATGGTTTTCAAGTAACATCTCGTCAAAGATTGCTTCCTTTTTGCACTTTGGACTCTTCAGGGATATCATCAGTACAATGTAGCTCAGACTGTTTCGACATGTTTGGGTGAAAAATAGGACCATACCTAGTGTAAATGTACCCATCCAGATGCGTTGGAACAGTCAGTTTGGTCGCATCAGGAGCAGGACGAAAGTTACACCCTTTTGCATCATTACACTACCTCCTTCTGACGATTTTTGGGGTAGCAGAAAACCTTTCACCACGAGCACATACCTCAGAGATATAAAAAATTGAGAGAGGTTATTGTAGAGGCACTCTATGTGATCATGTTGCCTTAGATAGAATGTTTCTAAGTGACACAGTTTTCAAGTAACATCTCATCAAAGATTGCTACCTTTTTACACTTTGGACTCTTCAGGGATATCGTCAGTACAATGTAACTTGGACTATTTCAACATGTTTGGGTGAAATACAAGACCATGCCTAGCCTAAATGTACCCATTCGAATGCGTTAGAACTGTCAGTTTGGTCGCATCAAGAGCAAGACACCAAAAACATAAAAGTTGCTTTGTGCAACTTGATAACATTGACACTTTTTTGCAATAGGACTCAAAGACTCAAACTGACCCCAAATGACTCAAAGTGACTTAAAAACAAATGAAATGGTCTTAGAAGACCTTATTACATACAATTGACTCAATCAAAAATGAAAATTTCATTTTTTGATCCATCTAGTTAGAAACCATGACACCTAGAGACACCTATATTTTATACATTACCTAGATTTTATACATTATTCTCAGGATCAACTTCATCCGTCACTTAGGTCTAACCCCATGAAGCATAACATGGTGATGTAAAAACGTGTATATGTGTAAAAATGCAGCAGGAAATAAAAAAAGACAAACCTTACAAATTAATGTGCTTACTTACAACTCAATGTAACATGACTTTACAAAATCAATGTGAATACATACAAATTAATCTAATGAACCATCTGGGTCTACTCTACTCTTTATTGTTTCAAGTATTGCTTCATGGTCAGACTCACTCACCTTCCACAAGATTTTGTTCAAAGACCTACCCCGATACTGTATCAAATGAACATTGGATGCCATGACAAGGTTTGAGTAATGAAGAATCTTTCGATGCGTGTCAAAGTCCTGAAACAGTGAAACATTAACACTCTTATGTGGGTACCTTCTAATCCATGTTCTAGTGATAACCACTGAGCCTATAGGGTATTCGATGTTTTCTCCATCTGTAACTGGGGCCTCCAATTTCTTTTTGGCCTCAACACAACGACATAAGTAATAATCTGTTTCCTCTTCATTATCTTCATCTGCAATAGCTGCATATACATGCCCTACATTGATATGTGTAGCAAATTAGATGAAATTAGTCAACATTACAAAAACACTACAAAGTAAGATGACATTAGGAATTTCAAAAACTATGCAAATAGATATATTACCTGGTTGAACTAGATCTAATATGTGGTCAAAGTCAACTGATGATTCCATCTGTGTTAGTTCTAGTGTCGTCAGGGGTCCATACATGTCAAGTGGGCTAAGATAACTTAACTGCCATTTGTCAACCCACTCCTTTGACTCGCACTCATCCTAGGCTTGAATTGTATAGGAAGAACAAAAGCATGACATCTTTCGCGTATGGATACTCCATGAACCTGCAATTGAGCTTCTGAAAGAGTGCATCTCATTTGATCATGTCAGTGTACAACAGTCCTCATATGGTGCAATGTTAGTATCATCTATCAACCAAAAAAATCTATGAACTGAAGACTTACCTTCATTACCTGGACCCATGGAAGCATTACACCACTCGACAATCAATTTTGCATTTGTCAACTTTGCATTGTCTTTATACTTTAACTCTTCTCATGCTATGGTTCTTTTGATACATGCTTCTGCACCATCATGCTCCCTCTTTCCATGCTTGGCCTCACAAAAGTTCCACATATGCTGAATACCTGTAAAATTATACCTCCTACTCAACCAATGGAAATTCTCAAGTTCTTGAATTGTGACGCACAGTTATCCGACCATATGATATGCTGACTAAATGATATGCCCCTTCTAGCCAAATCATTGTAGAACACCTGAAAGCAACCTTGCACGAACTCTGTAGAATGCGTGCAATCATAACTAATGTAGAAATTATACTCCCTTATGATCTTTCTGTCATCCTCTGTACTATCATTTACATGAATGAATGCGATGTGCACAAATATAGAAACATGTGTGGAGTTGTAATATTGTGATTACACCTCACGCTGTGGCTGTAGACTGTAGTTCTCTGCAAAGTTGAGGACTGAAACAATGCTACCAACTAGAAATGTGTCCTTGCATAACTTGAATTGCAAGTCCAACCATCGATCTCTATGGGCATGTCTTGCATACTCATACACTATGCTGTCATGAAATATAGGCATAAACTGATACACTAGAATCTTTTCAATAACCAATTCACACATTTTTGCTTCTTTACCATCTTTTGTATTGTATGCCATTGTTTTATACTTGCCAAACTCTACTAGTTCGTTTCCAACCACATGTGTTCTTTCCATATGTTCACATATTGGCAAATGTTGCAAGCCACCGCAACAATGACATGTGCCATCCAAGCATAATTTCTTGTAGAATATTTGACCTTCCTCTCTTTCACATAAAATTCTTGATATGAAGTCTCTTGAAGATGTTGGTGGGGCACGTATGGCACAACCCTGCAAAACATTGTTAGTATGCATATCTAAACATATAGACCTATAAACATCAAAATGGTTAGAAAATTTAATTGTAATCTACAACAACAAGTAGTGCGTGTGTGATTTATCTTGACATAGAAAGGATTTAGTATTTCAAAATATCTTTGACAAATTTTAATTTGAGGATACTTCTCTAGAAATTTACCATAAAATTGTGTTTGAGTCTCATCCAAAAAATGCTTTGGATGTGGCTCACGGTTCTGACTACTGATTCTCCTTCTTACCACATCCCTTTGATTCAGAGATACCCTTGTGTAATTCTTCCAAAAGTCTTCAATTAGTGATCTCAATGCTTCAACAATTGGTTTATCTTTTCGTGGTAGTCTCCCCAAGAATGCCCATAATTCATTGGCATTAGTCTCCTCATTTCTTTGGCGTCTTCCAACGGCTCTTGATAAAGTTTTCCTATTAATTCTCAATTCTTGACTCATCTTTCTAATGAGACAAGCTTTCCTCATTTGACTACTTACTATAGTCGATGTAATCACATGCCATTTTGCATTCTCATACGCACTCATTAGATTCTTGACAATAGATTTTTCACTTGAAGTATCTAATGTTCTCAACCCAAGAATCTTCATGATGGACCTATACTTTATACTTCGCATCATTTCAACGAATAGTTGACATCTTGCAGTCTCATTTAACTTTTCAAAGAACAATCTCTAAATCTTATGAGCATATCTTCTATAAGTGTGTTTTGGAATCTTACCTTCCATTGGCTACAAAATATTCTCATGAATATCAATCAAATACTTTGGCTTTCTATGCAAAATTCTAGGTGGTGTTAAGTTAGGTAAATTCATCTCAACATTAGGAATTTCATCAATATTTAAATTAGATGGGCTAGATGGCATACCTTCGATCGAAGATGGAATAGATGACATACCCTAAGGTTAAGTTGGGAATGATGGCGTACCTCCTTCATCACATGTGAGTGATGATGTACTATCAACTTGCGATGTGGTAGATGGTGTCCCTACATGTTGACTTGCGATAGAGGACGTGTCTCCAACTATGGTATTCAAATCTCTCGTAGCATGAAATTTTTGCATTCGTTCTCTTTGTGCCGCCAATACCATATCTCTTTGTGATGGTTGTGGTTTCTCTTCAATTGGCATGTCGTGTCCAATTTCCTCTTCTCACGAAGTTCCCTCATAGCCACTACTTGCTTTGCATTCTTAGCTTCTATCTCTTCTTGTGTTGGTTTAATTCTTGATCGTTTCCTCGGCATGATGGAGAATTTGTCTGTAGCATGATAAAGAGACCAATATTAGTTCCTAAGAAATGAATCCATACAAATAACTAAAATATATTTCATTCAACCCTTCACAGTAAATGTACATACAATCATCATGTAAAAGAGTAAATGTCACTCAACCAAAATAGGTACAAAGCATACAAAGCAAATTATTGCAGCCATGAAAAGAGTACATGGGACTTCATGCTTGAAAAGGTTGAGGTAGACCCAATTTGACATGTTTTTTGTTACTAGGGCTACTAGGATTTGGAATTGAGAAGGTGTTTTGTTGGTACTAGGGCTACTAGGATTTGGGTGGCTTGTGAAGGAATAGACAACAATTGTTGTGTCATGTGCATGTACAAATCATCATGAATAGGTGCATAAGGAATGTCCTAGCCCAAGATATGTGCATACAAATCATCATGTCATGTGCATACTTGTATGATCTTGGCACCTATTCATTTGTATTTTAACTTGTTAATATTACAAGATAATAGTGGGATTGTATTTTTTTTATGTTGTAAGGATTTATTCTTGTATAGTTTGACATCATGGTATGTTAAGGTCTATTTATTACACATAATTATTAAAGAGCCCAAGTGTAGAAAATATACATGGCATCATGTGAGATTGTAGGCTGCTTTCTTGATTGGGAATGTGTCTATTTTAAACATGTATGATAAAGCATGATAAAGTAATCCAAATAGAATTAAGGAAAATGTAAAGAACATGCATGTAAAGACTTGACATACCTAAAAAATGAAGATTCGAATGGAGAGAGTACCCAATTATGTAGTGTTTTTTTCTTCTTGCATCAAACTCCTCAACAATTTGAGTTTTTCACCACTTGCTTCATTTTCAATGTTAAATTGAATAACACTCAAATATAATTACTAACAACAATACTATTAACCAATCTATAATGTTAAATTCCTAAAATTGAATCACAATTAACATTGCAACACTACAAAAATTGAAACTTGAATAGATATATATCAAACTTGGTGTGAAAACTATGTTATTTCCTCCTTCTCAACTTGGCAAAGCAGAAAAGGTGGTGGAAAGATCATGCAAAGGTGGTAGAATGTGTAAAATGTGCATGTGAACTTCCCAACAACATGAAAGCACTTCTTTTTTGTTGGAGCACGCGCATAATTAGCATGAAAATAGAGCATGTGGGCCTGGATCACGGGGGTCAACACTTTTTTACCATTTCTATAGTAGGACAAAACGTCAGCACGTTATAACATGCTCGAGTTTTGTCCTGCTATAGATTGATCCATAAATATTTGTGCCTATCTCACCTTCGATAGCACCTTTACAATATCTCAGCTCTAGTTCCATTAGCTCATGTTCTATATCTCACTTATCTCTCCCCTTCACCTCTCTACCTCTCCCCTCTCTATGTCTCTCAGTCACTTCTTGTCTACCTCAACCCTAAACCCTAATCCCTCAACCCTCAACCCTAATCCCTTATCCCTAAACCCTCCAACCCTATCCCTAATCCTTATACCCTTGATACTCTACTTTAACCCTAATCCCTCATCCCTCGAACCTCAACCCTCATCCCTCAACGTCAAACCCTAATCCCTCAACCCTTAACTCTAATCCCTCGACCCTCAACCCTATCCCTAAAGCCTAAAGCCTAAATCCTCAACCCTCAATGTCAAATCCTAATCCCTCAACCCTTAACTCTAAACCCTCAACCCTAAACCCTATCCCTAAACCCTAAACATTATCCCTATTCCTAAACCCTCAACAGGATTGATACTATACCTTAAACCCTAATCCCTTATCCATAAACCCTCCAACCCTATCCCTAATCCTTATACCCTCGACACTCTACTTTAAACCTGATCCCTCGACCCTCAACCCTATCCCTAAACCCTCGACCCTCAAACCTCAACCCTCAACCCTCAACCCTCAACGTCAAACCCTAATCCCTCAACCCTTAACTCTAATCCCTCAACCCTCAACCCTATCCCTAAAGCCTAAAGCCTAAAGCCTCAACCCTCAACCCTCAACGTCAAATCCTAATCCCTCAACCCTTAACTATAATCCCTCAACCCTAAACCCTATCCCTAAACCCTAAACACTATCCCTATTCCTAAACCCTCAACAGGATCAATACTATACCTTAAACCCTAATCCCTTATCCCTAAACCCTCCAACCCTATCCCTAATCCTTATACCCTCGACACTCTACTTTAACCCTAATCCCTCGACCCTCAACCCTTTCCCTAAACCCTAAACCCTAAAGCCTCAACCCTCAACCCTCAATGTCAAATCCTAATCCCTCAACCCTTAACTCTAATCCCTCAACCCTAAACCCTATCCCTAAACCCTAAACACTATCCCTATTCCTAAACCCTCAACAGGCTCGATACTATACCTTAAACCCTAATCCATTATCCCTAAACTCTCCAACCCTAATCCTTATACCCTCAACACTCTACTTTAACCCTAATCCCTCGACCCTCAACCCTATCCCTAAACCCTTGACCCTCGAACCTCAACCCTCAACATCAAACCCTAATCCCTCAACCCTTAACTCTAATCCCTCGACCCTCAACCCTATCCCTAAACCCTAAACCCTAAAGCCTCAACCCTCAACCCTCAACTTCAAATCCTAATCCCTCAACCCTTAACTCTAACTCCTCAACCCTAAACCCTATCCCTAAACCCTAAACACTATCCCTACTCCTAAACCCTCAATAGGATTGATACTATACCTTAAACCCTAATCCCTTATCCCTAAACCCTCCAACCCTATCCCTAATCCTTATACCCTCGACACTCTACTTTAAACCTAATCCCTCGACCCTCAACCCTATCCCTAAACCCTCGACCCTCAAACCTCAACCCTCAACCCTCAACCCTCAACGTCAAACCCTAATCCCTCAACCCTTAACTCTAATCCCTCAACCCTCAACCCTATCCCTAAACCCTAAAGCCTAAAGCCTCAACCCTCAACCCTCAACGTCAAATCCTAATCCCTCAACCCTTAACTATAATCCCTCAACCCTAAACCCTATCCCTAAACCCTAAACACTATCCCTATTCCTAAACCCTCAACAGGATCAATACTATACCTTAAACCCTAATCCCTTATCCCTAAACAATCCAACCCTATCCCTAATCCTTATACCCTTGACACTCTACTTTAACCCTAATCCCTCGACCCTCAACCCTATCCCTAAACCCTAAAGCCTAAAGCCTCAACCCTCAACCCTCAACGTCAAATCCTAATCCCTCAACCCTTAACTCTAATCCCTCAACCCTAAACCCTATCCCTAAACCCTAAACACTATCCCTATTCCTAAACCCTCAATAGGCTCTATACTATACCTTAAACCCTAATCCATTATCCCTAAACTCTCCAACCCTATCCCTAATCCTTATACCCTCGACACTCTACTTTAACCTTAATCCCTCAACCCTCAACCTTATCCCTAAACCCTTGACCCTTGAACCTCAACCCTCAACCCTCAACCCTCAACATCAAACCCTAATCTCTCAACCCTTAACTCTAATCCCTCGACCCTCAACCCTATCCCTAAACCCTAAACCCTAAAGCCTCAACCCTCAACCCTCAACGTCAAATCCTAATCCCTCAACCCTTAACTCTAATCCCTCAACCCTAAACCCTATCCCTAAACCCTAAACACTATCCCTATTCCTAAACCCTCAATGGGCTCGATACTATACCTTAAACCCTAATCCCTTATCCCTAAACCCTCCAACCCTATCCCTAATCCTTATACCCTCGACACTCTACTTTAACCCTAATCCCTCGACCCTCAACCCTATCCCTAAACCCTCAACCCTCGAACCTCAACCCTCAACCCTTAACCCTTAACCCTCAACCCTCAAAATCAAATCCTAATCCCTCAACCCTTAACTCTAATTCCTCAACCCTAAACCCTAAACACTATCCCTATTCCTAAACCCTCAACGGGCTCGATACTATACCTTAAACCCTAATCCCTTATCCCTAAACCCTCCAACCCTATCCCTAATCTTATACCCTTGACACTCTACTTTAACCCTAATCCCTCAACCCTAAACCCTATCCCTAAACCCTCGACCCTCGAACCTCAACCCTCAACCCTCAACGTCAAACCCTAATCCCTCAACCCTTAACTCTAATCCCTCGACCCTCAACCATATCCCTAAATCCTAAACCCTAAAGCCTCAACCCTCAACCCTCAACATCAAATCCTAATCCCTCAACCCTTAACTCTAATCCCTCAAACCTAAACCCTATCCCTAAACCATAAACACTATCCCTATTCCTAAACCCTCAATGGGCTCGCTACTATACCTTAAACCCTAATCCCTTATCCCTAAACCCTCCAACCCTATCCCTAATCCTTATACCCTCAACACTCTACTTTAACCCTAATCCCTCGACCCTCAACCCTATCCCTAAACCCTAAACCCTAAAGCCTCATCCCTCAACCCTCAACGTCAAATCCTAATCCCTCAACCCTTAACTCTAATCCCTCAACCCTAAACCCTATCCCTAAACCCTAAACACTATCCCAATTTCTAAACCCTCAACGGGCTCGATACTATACCTTAAACCCTAATCCCTTATCCCTAAACCCTCCAACCCTATCCCTAATCCTTATACCCTCAACACTCTACTTTAACCCTAATCCCTCGACCCTCAACCCTATCCCTAAACCCTCGACCCTCGAACCTCAACCCTCAACCCTCAATCCTCAACGTCAAACCCTAATCCCTCAACCCTTAACTCTAATCCCTCGAGCCTCAACCCTATCCCTAAACCCTAAAGCCTCAACCCTCAACCCTCAACGTCAAATCCTAATCCCTCAACCCTTCATTCTAATCCCTCAACCCTAAACCCTATGCCTAAACCCTCAACACTATACCTTAAACCCTAATCCCTATCCCTCAATCCTTAACCCTTAAAACTTAAACCCTATCCCTACACCCTCAACACTTGACACTATATCTTAAGCCTTAAACCCTCATCCATAAAGCCTCAACCCTCAATCCTTAAACCTTCAACCCTAAACCCTATCCCTAATCCCTCTACCCTCGATACTCTAACCCTAACCTTGACATTAAATGCTAATCCGTCAACCCTAAACCCTCAACCCTCAACACTATACCTTAAACCCTAATCCATCAACCCTAAAACCTAATCCCTCAACCCTCAACCCTAAACACTATCAATAAACCCTCAACCCTCGACACTATACCTTAAACCCTAATCCCTCAACCCTCAACCCTAATCCCTCATCCCTAAACCCTAAATGCTATCCCTATTCCTAAACCCTCAACCCTCGATGCTATACCTTAAACCCTAATCCCTTATCCCTAAACCCTAAACCCTATCCCTCAACCCTTAACCCTTAAAACTTAAACCCTAAAACCTATCCATAAACCCTCGACGCTCAACACTCTACTTTAACCCTAATCCCTTGACCATCAACCCTATCCCTAAACCCTCAACCCTCAACCCTAAACCCTATCCCTAATCCCTAAACCCTATCCCTAAACCCTCAACCCCCAACACTATACCTTAAACCATAATCCCTCAACCCTAAACCCTAAACCCTATCCCTAAACCCAACAAAACTGCTTTACCTTATGTTAGGTTGTTAAACCCATCATTTTTGACACTCTTCTCTTAAAGATATCTAAGTTGCAAGAATATGTCAGAAAAATGGCTATGAACTTTTTTAATGTTAGTAATGTTATATGGCATGTTTTTCTGGCCCATCTGGGGTTCATTATGCCAATAGGTGTTCACACTATGAGAAAAGCTTTACGTATGGTACATCCACAGTGAGTAATTAACAGTTGAAATCAAAAGGATGATCATTATGAGAAAAGGTTTGCATTGGGGTACATCTATGTTTCTTGTTGTCCTCCCCGCACTTACGGGAGGTATATTGTTATGAAACATGCAAATAATCTCCCATTGTTTATTGGCTCTATCCACAAGAACTACTAAACCTTTTTCTCTTGGTAATTGTAGAAGACATTCACCTATTTTTGGCAACTCTTGCATTCCCAAACCATTACAAAAACTAAGTTATTTTAATCCAATAAATAGTTGATTGCATTGATTTAATACTCTACTATATTAAAGCTTAGCATTCACACAAATGCAGATGTTCATATTATAGAAGACTACATTATATTAGACTATTAGAGATCCCTCAGAAAAATGTAATAACAAAACTGATTTGCCTTATGTTAGCTTACAATTAAACCCATTCTTTTTGACACTCTTCTCTTAATAAAGTAAGATTAATAAGAATAGAAGGCAGAGAATTTGATCTTACTAGTATGCATGGTCGGTTTACATTCCGCGACTTCATTTTCATTGAATAAAAAGGTAAATATCTGATTTGAAAGGTGGGGCAGAGTTCACTGTCATGTGCTTTTCTAGATGATAGGGCCCATAATGTCCAGGGTTCTTCAAAGAAAGGCTTGTAACATAATTAATTTTTTGTTATACCAATCCTCTAGGTAAAGCTACAATTCAAATGCCTACTTTGAAAGTTGAAATAAATTAAATTAGACTTACAATTTTGATTTTCTTCCATTGCTTCAATAACATCATTGTTTTCTTCATCAGAAACCAATTCAAGATCAGCAACTTGTTGCCCATTGGTTGACTTGAATTGCATCCTCTGTTAGAAGAAGGGCATTTTTTATCTGTATCAATGTTGGTATTCATAAGCTGAAGAGCATTGATATTTTTCACACACCCTGTTCTTTGAAATATCTTAACCTTAAAATATGACTTGGATATGTACTTCAACACAACGAAATCTCCAATCTCCAGCCCATGATGATTCACAAAATTTTCCCAACCCTGCCTAAATTCTAGTTTATTTATGGTACCCCTTAATTGTACATCCCACTCCTGCCCACCTGGTCCTTGAAGAAGGAGGCACGCCCATTAAACCAACTCATTTGATAACTTGCTACCCGTTGGTTGACTTGAACTGCATACTATGTTAGATGAAGGGCGTCTTTTATCTGTATCAATGTTGGTATTCATAAGCTGAAGAGCATTGATATTTTTCACACACCCTATTCTTTGAAATATCTTAACCTTAAAATATGACTTGGATATGTACTTGAACACAATGAAATCTCCAATCTCCAGCCCATGATGATTCACAAAATTTTCCCAACCCTGCCTAAATTCTAGTTTATTTATAGTACCCCTTAATTGTACATCCCACTCCTGCCCACCTGGGCCTTGAAGAAGGAGGCATGCCCATTAAACCAACTCATTCGACAACTTGATGCCCATCGATTGACTTGAACTGCATACTCTGTTAGAAGAAGGGCATCTTTATCTGTATCAATGTTGGTATTCATAAGCTGAAGAGCATTGATGTTTTTCACACACCCTGTTCTTTGAAATATCTTAACCTTAAAATATGACTTGGATATGTACTTCAACACAACGAAATCTCCAATCTCCAGCCCATGATGATTCACAAAATTTTTCCAACCCTGCCTAAATTCCAGTTTATTTATATGGTACCCCTTAATTATACATCCCACTCCTACCCACCTGGGCCTTGAAGAAGGAGGCATGCCCATTAAACCAACTCATTCGACAACTTGCTGCCCATTGGTTGACTTGAACTGCATACTCTGTTAGAAGAAGGGCATTTTTTATCTGTATCAATGTTGGTATTCATAAGCTGAAGAGCATTGATATTTTTCACACACCCTGTTCTTTGAAATATTTTAACCTTAAAATATGACTTGGATATGTACTTGAACACAACGAAATCTCCAATCTCCAGCCCACGATGATTCACAAATTTTCCCAACCCTGCCTAAATTCTAGTTTATTTATGGTACCCCTTAACTGTACATCCCACTCCTACCCACCTGGGCCTTGAAGAAGGAGGCACGCCCATTAAACCAACTCATTCGACAACTTGCTGCCCATCGGTTGACTTGAACTGCATACTCTGTTAGAACAAGGGCATCTTTTATTTGTATCAATGTTGGTATTCATAAGCTGAAGAGCATTGATGTTTTTCACACCCTGTTCTTTGAAATATCTTAACCTTAAATTATGACTTGGATATGTACTTGAACACAACAAAATCTCTAATCTCCAGCCCATCATGATTCACAAAATTTTCCCAACCCTTCCTAAATTCTAGTTTATTTATGGTACCCCTTAATTGTACATCCCTAAACCTTAAACCCTAATCCCTTAACCCTAAACCCTAATCCCTAGTCCCTAAACCATAAACCCTAAACCCTAAACCCTAATCCCTTATCCCTAAACCATAAACCCTATCCCTAAATCCTCAACCCTCAACACTTAAACCTTAAATCTTAAACCCTATCCCTAAACCCTCAACCCTCAAAACTATACCTTAAAACCTAAACCCTCAACCATCAACCTTAAACCTTAATCATTCAATCCTTATCCACCCCTCTCCTCCCCTATCTGGCTCACCCCCATCTCTACCCTCCTCTACCCTCGACACTATACGTACATACATATAGGCATACATAGATACATACATACATATAGGCATACATACATACATGATTAATAACCTTGAACATAAAAAAAATTCAAGGGGGACATACCGCGAGCACGTTATAATGCACTCACGTTATTGCAAACATGACAAACAGTCCACAAACTTCTGCGGAAAAGGAAAAATGCAAAGTTGAACATAACGCAAGCACATTATGTTTTTCTTTGGGAATCCCAAGCCTTGGGCTTGGGATTTGCTTTGGATTTCCAACCCAAAGGTTTGGAGTGCCTTCCCAATGTCCAGAGACGTGTTTTTCCATATTCTATAGTGTTTCACATAATTTTGTTCGTGCTAACCCTCAAATTTGCACGTGTTTAAAGGTCGAACAAATTGAACACCTGGGTAATGTTAGGCTTTCTCTTAGCTATTTGACGATGTGATTTTTTTCACATTTTGACAATGTTAAGCCTTTCATCTTTAATTTCTTTTGTTTGTGTGTTCGTTTTTGGGCAAAAACCACTATTTGGTCTTTTTTCATTGTAAATTAACTATTCATTGAAATTTCAAAACAAAAAAACATATTTAGAAACTAGACTCCATTCTACACATATTAAAAAAAGAAAAAAATAATTTTCAATTAGTTTTCAAAATTTATAGGGGTAGCACGGCCAAAATTCTATTTTTTAGGATGTGTCCACTTTGAAAATTAGTAAAAAATCAAATATTCATCAAAAAATTATCAGAAAAATCAGGCATAAACTACATGTTATTAGCTAATTTCTCACTGAAGCGATTTTAAAAATACCAAAAAAAAGATGACCTTTTGAGGGAGCCACAAAATATGCTATGTTATGTTTTTTTGACAGAAACAACACCAATTTCTGTGGCTACCTCTTTTGAACCCCTTAATCTATACCATTTAAAAAAAATAGTAGTTTAGAAAGTAGACTCGGAGTACTACGAACATTGTTTTGGTTCCATCTCCAAATTTTGAGTGTAACTATGCTCAATTTCTCATCCAAGGCTAGCATTTCTTGATTTCAGAAAAAAAGTGGCCACTTAAGACCCCTTTTTGGCCCCCCATCTTCTTGCACTTACCCTGATTCACCTTCTCGCATTTTCATGGAAAACAATTTTCTTTTTAAATAAAGTTTATTTACCATGCTCTTGGCTAGATAGATCTCACCCAACCGTTTCCACAACTTGTATACAGTCTCTTCCTTTGCGACATTCAACAGGACAGAGTCTGAAAGACACAACTGGATGGTTCCCCGTGCCTTCTTATCCAGTCTATCCCACTCATCTTGAGAGACATCATCAGGTTTCTTCTCTTTTTGAATAGCCAACCATTGGTTTCTTTCTTCCAACAAATCTTCCATTTTTAGCTTCCACAACTCATACCCCGTTCCGTTGAACTTCTCAATGTCCAATCTAGAGGTTGATGCAATGGTGGATCCAGCCATAATAACAACACAAGATCTACAAAACAAACACAACCAAATCTCCCATTGCAGCTACAACTTCCACACTACCACCCAAGATTCAAAGCTAGCCAGGCTCTGATACCAAATGTTAGAAATGAAAGCAACACTACTTCAATGGAAATCTGATTTAAGATAAATTTCAGTAATCTTTAACTGTGTGCTATTAACAATGGAGATTGTAACAAAACATAAACCCACAATACATAAATATACCAAAAGTAGAATGAAGCACATAACACAAGTGTTTAATGTGGAGAAAACCCTTTCGGGTAAAAAACTCCACCAAGAAAAGAGGTCAAGATGTATTATCTTCACAAAAGGAGATTATAAATACATTCACTTCCTCTGTCCTCCAACCTGCACTTCGACAAAACCTTGGTACCTATAAACTATGATGCATCCCATCTACTATGCTATGGTTTATATAGAATTTACACAACCTCGGGACATTAAATGACTTCTTACAAGCCCATAACACTTGTGAAGAGTCAACAATACAACCTTGGGCGTCCATGGCCAAGAATAGGCTCTTACGAGGTCATAAATACTGTCATACATGCATCCTACACTTGGAAAAATGTGCCCATGCAAGCTTGAACACCTTGGGGCCAAAAATAGCTACTTACAGCATCTTATGACGCGTCATATGCTATTATAAGTGTCATAGATTCTTAGGACAACTTACAGTTGTCATAGAATCTCTTACACCTTCTTACAACATCTATGACATGCGTCATAACACTAAAAATAGATTATACCTCCACATGTGCACCCCACTTTGACCAATTACCATTTACCATAGTAAATGACATCCTGTAACTACTGCCGGTAACTCCGGGACTTACCGTGCAATAACTCCATAATTACCGTGGATAGTAAATAATTTTTACTTATGCCAGTGAAACTTGTACATCCCTTATGGGGAATTACAAATAATAAATGGAATAATACAATAATGGGATTTACAAGGTTAATGGCACCTTATCCCAACAGAACCAACATGAAGGTGCCTAATATGGCCTAACTAGATTTTGCCATCCTCGTCTATATGGCTAGTTGTTAGTAGGGCATCCACATGATATTGCTTGACACTAATCTATCAAAATTTGTTGTCATGCCCTAAGGGTGCAACCCTTCCTCCATCTACTAATGTTGTTGATATCCCAATGGGATACTAGTATCATATTTATTGTTGTTGTTGTTATAGATCTATATATACAAGTTTATGACTAAGTAGAATTGTTAAAGAAACAATGTCCCCTTGTGTTTTAACACATGCACGTCCAGTGTTCTTTCTCAACCTTATATTGATCTTGTGAGCTCATTGCAATGGTCAATGGTCCATTTAAGCAATGGTCTAGATTTAAGGTCTTGACAAATAGTGCTTCCAAATTTTCCTGGGTCAGTTGCATACTACAAAGCATAAATCTCAAATTTTGTGTAGTCACTATTTGATCTAATATTCATTGTCTAGTATTTGACATAGTTACCATGTACTTGATTGATACATGTCTAACAATTGTGTTACACAAGATGAACCCCTAGTCAACATGATCATAGTGTCTTAATGTAAGAAGATGATTGGGGTCCGTCATCTATTTTATTTATTATAGTTTTGGTGAGTATCATGTGGATCTTAAAAGGCTTATAGTATTCCATTGTTATGTACATATTCAACCAAATAACATGATATTTCAATATGGATCCTTTTAAAACAATGTGTTGTTGCATAGGAATGGAAAGAGTAGGAGTTCAATATCTAGTTTATGCAAGTACAAACCTAAATGTTCTCTATAAATATCAAGCTAGAAAATCTTGTTGTACTTAAATTTTGTGACAAAACTCCTACAAATCTTTTCAAAGTTTTTAATTGTTTAAAAATTGTGTGTACAAGTGATGATTTCTGAAGTTCTCTTAAAGATATTTGTAATGTATAGTTCTATAATTTAATCCTAGAAATCACGAGAATACTAGAAATAAGATTTAATCTTAATTTAGTAGAATTATCTATTGGAATGCATATGTATCCTACATTCATCTTTCATATATGCACATCGACAAGTACAATATTTCATATATTCATGGAGTTTCAAGTAAAATTTCTTTCCCACATCATGGGCACCAATTCAAGTGGATTTGATATCAAATGTACATGTTATAGTAAATAATTTAAAATGATATATGCTTGAGTCACCTCAAACTATCTTTGTCTACATAATTTATGAGCTACCATTATAATGTAGCAAATTTATATATAGATAGAACATGAGGGCAATTATATTAGAATTTTATGTACACATGTGTTCAATTTTATAGTAATTTGAGCTCTAAATGGAAAAACAATTCTATGTACATTTAAGCTTATATTTAATATTATAATTTATATAATACTAAAATTTGTTCTTTTAAAACTTACATGTCTAGTTTATTGAAAATGAGTTTATATATCCATGTCCCTTAAATAAATTCTAAAGTCTTCTTTCTTTTATATGATATGTGTAGGGGCTCAACATGTTGGGATAAGTTGTCATTAACTTGCAATCCTAACTTATTCATGTGTCTCCAAAGTTCTTGGAATTTGTTCCCCAACACAAAGACTTTAAGAGATTAATTATTTATTAATTATATCACTTTGACTTTTGCAATCAATTTCTAATTGATAAGTTCAAACTTGGGCATCCATTTTTAGAGTGGGGGCCATGAAGACTTTGTTGACTTCTCCTAAGTCTATTTTGGGAGTTTGATAACTCCTAGTGAGTGGGAGTTAAACTTGGGTGTCCCCTTTTATGGGGACTTATATTTAGACTTGGAGTTGTGCTTTTTTTATGTACGTGAGTGGATAATGTTGAGACACCTTGCATGGATATAATGTTGGATTTAACTAAAGTGTTAGAGATGCATGAATTAGATATTGCTTGCATGAGTTCATAAAAGCTTGCATGGACTTGCATATTTTTGCATGTCACTTGCATGTTGTTGCATGTTACTTGCATGTTGTTGCATGTTGCTTGCATTTACTTGTGTGTTGTTGCATGTTACTTGCATGTGCTTGCATGTTGCTTCTATGGACTTGCATGTCGCTCCTATGGACTTGCATGTGCTTGCATGTTGTTGCATGTCGGTTTCATGTGCTTGCATGTTGTTGCATGCCACTCCTATGGACTTGTATGACCTTGCATGTTACATGTCAGTTTTGTGAGATTGCTTGTAGAATACTCCAAATCCATAAACTTGCAGGATGGTACATTTCAGTGTTTCAGGTAATGGGTATCAGTTGCATGTTGTTGCAAATGCTTGCATGTCAGTTGCATGTCAGTTTTAATAAATTACTTGCAGAACACTCCAAATCCATAAAGTTGTGGATGGTACATCTCAGTGTTTCAAGTAATGGGTATCAGTTGCATGTTGGATCTCGTGTTTGCATGTCACTTGCATGTATAGAACAAAGTAATTTAGAATAACCTTAGGGACATCAATCTTGCATGTTGTTTGCATGAAATTGATGTGTATTGATCACTTCAGTCAACAGAAAGTAATTGGGCAAATATGGACGCACATTTGGAAGACTTTTTGTTGTTTCTTTTATTTTGAAATATGTTTGATGTTGGCAAAGCTAATTTTAGCATACTTGGGCACCCACATCATGAAGAGGTAGTTAACTGAAAGCTTGAACATTGTTTGAGTTCAGTCTTCTCAATTTAGAGTGCTTGGTTTTTGCATGAGCATTGGAAGCTGTGTTATCAATTACAATTATTGTAATTTGAGTTTCAAGCTTTTGAATTAAGAAGCTCTTGAATTATGAAGCTTCATATTAATTAATTAAGAGACCCGTACATTTTCCAGAGAGTTGAATTGTGAAAAAGACTTCGAAGAAAAAAGCAAGAATTTTTTTGTAAAAGACTTAGAAGAAAAAAGAAAGAAGCTTTTGAAAAAAAACAAAAAGCTTTTGAAGTTTTTTATAGGTTTGAAGATTGAAGAAGCTTTTGAAGTGCATCAAGGAATCAAAGGATTTCAGTATTGAATGTAATCTTTCACAAGAGATTTAATACAAGCATAAACACCTTTGGTGTGGAGTTTTTTCCCTTAGGGGTTTCTCCACGTAAATACTTGTCTTCTTCTTGCAAGTTGTTTTCTTCTACTACATTGATTAAATTAGAGAAATACCGTAACATCTAAATTGAAAGTAATTTTTAGATTTACACATGCTAATAGTTTCAGATTTGAAAACATTTTAAAGCTACATAGCTACAACATTACCTTGTTCTCTCTTCATTTTTCCAACACAACATACACAAACTGGAGTAGAAGTTGAATCCAATTTAGATATTGTAGCAGAGGACGCCCAACCACACATAGTTGATGTTAGGGAGGAGGCCCGACCACCCACCATTGATGTCAGGGAGGAGGCCTAACCATACCCAGTTGACATTATGGAGGAGGCCCAAAAAAATTTTGATGTTGGAGAGGGGTTAGGATCACTTCCTTCTACAAATATGTATATGAATCTAATTAATGAGGTTAAAAGAAAAATTTCTTATATAAATATAGATCATTTACTTGAAATGGATGTAGAGAAATTGAAATTTTATGTTGGACAACCTGCTCATGTTACTAAGAGGTCGTTGAGTAGAACTTCAAAGGAAATACTTGATAAGCATTTCAATCATCGTGACACACTTGGTCAAGCCCAACTATTATCAAGTATGCTTCTTCATGACGAGATAAAAGAGGTGTTAAAATTGTTGGGTGTAGATTTAACAAAAAATAGGAGAGGACACATAGAAAAAGACATTATTCAAAATGTTACGAAAGGTTTGACTTTCATTGGAAAAAAGTCTCAATCAATTAATAAGAGAATTTCAAGAAGAGTGATGTTGACATCTATTATAAGTGCACAAATGCCAAGAAAATGTCAGATCTCTTCACTTTCAAGTGAAATTGGATTAAGTAGAAAGACACTAATAAGATATGTGAAAAGGAGAAAGGTTTTGGATGATAATACTATAGAAGGAAATTGAGCAATTATGTGTAGGGATCCTCGTTCTGACAAGATTGAAGATGGTGTTAGGAAGTTAATCTCAGGTTTTTGGCACGAACATATCCAACCTTCATCAAATAGTAGAGATGTTCTCAAACACAAGATGAAGCCAAATAGTTATTAACTGCATACAAAACATTGGTTAGACATAACACAGCATGAGATGTATGTGATGTTTTGTGATGCAAATCCTCATATAAAGATTGGGAAAACAATGTTTGAAATGTTAAGGCCACATTATGTGAAGGAAAACAAATTTTTTGAAACTTGTTGTCGTTATCATATTGAATTTGATCTTTACTATCAAGAGTTTCGAAAGATCAAAGAAGAAAGTGATGGTGTTCAAAAAGCACCTCCTACACAGGTAAGTGAGTTCATAGCATCCATCTTATGTGATAAATCTGATGACAATGGCGATGGTCCAATGAAATGCATAAAAATACTTTATGAAACATGTGGATATTTAGCTAAAATATCTTTGAGAAATGAAGATATTGACATGACGAAGATGGTAAATTGCAAGAGTTACAAGTACATAAAGGCTAAAACAAAATTTGGGAAAGAATACACAAGGTTAGATTACGTAGAAGAGAAACTACCTATTGGAACATTTATGGAATTTTTTTGTAAATTGATACAATCATACATACTTCATGCATATTTTGCTAAGTGGCAAGCAAAACAATTTTAGTTGTTGAGAGATAGTTTCCCACTTGGAACAGTTTTATCAGTAGTGTTAGGATTAAGGTGACATCAACCTTGTAAATCCTATGTAATTTATGTTGCAAGTATGGGCCTAACCGGTGTTGTCATTGATGTCAACATACTCATGTTGCATTAATGAGAAGGATTAGATGAGCTGTGTGCTGAGGATATTGAGAAAATTAGTCTCAATCAAGAACAGTGAAGAACAGTGATGACAAGAAGGTAAAAGTCCTCAATAGATTAAGGATCAGAGGATGCGGTTTAAAGGGTTTGTAGATATAAGTCTTGAGATGCTCCAGTCAAGTTTTTAGAGGTCCGCATGAAGATCTGAAGAAGTTATGGTCACTCAAGTAGAACCGGTTCCGGCAGGTGTTCAGAGGTGACAGTGTGTCACAGATAGGTCCAGTGAGATCCAGAATTTCATTATCCCGTTCTATGGATTTGAGGGAGTGTTGAGGACGTCCTTGTGAAGTATCAACTAGATTGGTTCATGGTTTGAAGGTCCAGAAGAGCCTATTCATTTGTGACAGTGATGACAGACTATGTTCTTGAAGCTCCGGATGAAGGAGAGAAGAATTCCAATAGGATGATGAAGTGAGGATGTTCTTGGTGATTCAGGGAAGGTTATGATGATCATTGAATCATGTCCAGTTCATGTTGATGGTCCGCATTGAAGTTAGAGTTTGCATTTGAAGAATAATGATCAGATATTGGTGTTCTTCTTAAGACTGGCCGACCGGATGTATTACACGTCTTGCGGATGTTCTTGTAGGTATTTGCCGACTTAGATGATTGTTCCTAAGTTGATGCCTTGTATAAATAAGGGATTTTGAAGTCATTTTGAAGTGTGTCTTGCGGTGATGAGTGTGTGGTAGCAAGGAGAAGTGTGAAAGGTAGAGCAGAAGTATTGGGCTTAAATGGAACTGACTCAAGCATGGTGAAGATGCTATTCTCCAGTTCATGAAGGTGATACTTATTTCTTTGTAGACAGTGTGTCTCCTGTAGGCAGTGAGCCTCTTGTGAGTAGTGTGCTCGGGCAGTGAGCCCTAATTGGCATGTGCCATTTTGTTCTTTCTATTCTTCTAATAGAGAATACATTCTTGGGTTAATCACCCCGTGGTTTTTCCCTTAACCAGGTTTTCCACATCAAAATCTTGGTGTCTTATGTGTTGATATGTTTCTGCTTTTGATTTGAATGCATTATGGTTCATGATTAATATTCTGCTAATCACTAAAGAAGATTTAAGTGTTTAAGAGGAGAAAGTTTGGCACAACTGATTCACCCCCCCTCTCAGTTGTGTGCCCTAAGTCTAACAATTGGTATCAGAGCTAAGTTCCTCTAAAAGGAGCTTAACCGCTTGAGGAGATCTAGGATGTCGTCATACAAGAAGGATAGTCCGAAGTTTGATGGAACCAACTTTGCTCTTTGGAAAGGTCGCATGAAATGTCACTTGCAGTGTATGGGAATGGCATACTAGTCCATGGTCACAAAAGCGTATGTACCTCCACAGGGTGGTCCGACAACCCTAAATGAAATCACAGATGCTGAAAATAATCTGCGGACCCAAGAGGCTCTTCTAAGTGCATTAACTGACTAAGAGCTCTCAAATGTTATTGACCTACCAACTGCCTATGAGATCTAGATTAAACTGGAACTTTTGCATGAAGGAGATGAGTATGTTAAATGTGCAAGGTTACAGAGTCTAAAAGGGAAATTTGAAAAATTGAAGATGAGAGATGATGAAAATATTACCACTTTCATGCCAAGAGTGAATGAGCTGGTTTGTGGAATTAGAAATTCTAGTGGAGTCTTGGATGAAAATGAGATTGTTGGTAAAATTCTCAGATCCCTTCCTGCCTCTTACAAAATCAAGGTTGCTGCCATTGATGAATTCAAAGCCCATAAAACTGTCACAAGAGACCAATTGGCTGGCAAACTGGCTGCTTTTGAAATGACTGAGTTTGGAGATGATCCCTCCAAAACTGAATTTGCATTCAAAGCCAGTGCCTCTGTGAAAGGTAAACAAGGATTTGATCTAGGAGAGAACTCATCAAGGAAACTGTCATGGTATGAAAAAGCAAGAAAAGACTTGGAAGAAGAAGAAGTAGAAACTGCTCAACTTGAAGCCCTCATTGCAAAGAGACTGCCAAGAGGATCTGGTAAGTATGAAGGAAAATTGCCTTTTAAGTGTTTTAACTGCAATAAGATTGGTCATTTTGCCTCAAGATGTCCGGAAAGATTTTCAAAGCCAAATCCTAACAGATCAAGGTTCCAAAAGAATTGTTACTATGTTCATGAAGAAGATGATAATGAAGGAGTAACAGATGATGAATCAGAGACAGGAAACAAATCTAGAAGTGAATGGGTGTTTATTGCCATCAAGGAAGAAGAACCAATATCCTCTGTATCTATCAATCATAAAGTTGTAGAAAGAGCTCTAGCTGCCCAAGTTGAAGAAAAGAATGATTGGGTCATTGACAGTGGTTGCTCTCACCACATGATAAGTGACAAAAATAAGTTCATAGACTTGGAAAGGTATGAAGGAGGAGTGGTGAAATTTGGTGATAATTCTGCTGGTAGAATCAGAGGAAGAGGAAGTATTTCTTTTGATGGAAGAAACAAAACTGGTAATGTACTGTATGTTGAAGGTTTGAAGCACAATCTTCTTAGTGTTGGACAGTTGGTGGACAAAGGCTATGATCTCTGATTCAAGGATGGAAAATGCAAAATCTTTGAAAGATCTGGAATAGAGATTACATCTGGTGCTCAAACTAAAGGTAATATCTTCCACTTGGTTGGTACTGGTAAAAGTTGCTTATTTGTTCAAGTTGCTCAGAGTTGGTTATGGCATAGAAGGATGTGTCATGTGAATTTTGATAATATCATCAAGATAAGCAATACTCAGGCTGTAAGAGATCTTCCAAAATTGGTGAAACCGACTAACAGCTTGTGCAAGGAATGTTAGTTGGGTAAGCTGAGCAAAGTCACATTCAAAAGCAAGGAACTGTCTTCTACTAGATTATTGGACTTAGTTCACACTGATCTTTGTGGTCTGGCAAGAACCAGAAGTATTCAAGGTGATAGATACTTCATGCTGCTAATAGATGACTATTCCCGGATGATGTGGGTAACCTTTCTAAAGGAGAAATCAAAAGCTCTTGAGAAATTCAAAATATTCAAGGCTATGGTAGAGAATGAAACAGGAATAAAGTTGAAATGTCTGAGGTCTGATAGAGGTGGAGAATTCACATCCGGTGAGTTCATATAATTCTGTGAGAAACATGGAATTAAGAGACATTTGTCTACTCTGAGGACTCCACAGCAGAATGGCGTAGTGGAGAGAAAGAACCACACCATCCAGGAAGCATCTAGGACCATGATGATGGAAGCAAATGTTCCTTAGATCTATTAGAGAGAAGCTATCAACACTGCAGTCTATACTCTTAATCAAGTTCAAATCAGAAGCAATACTGGTAAGACCCCTTATGAACTCTGGTTTGGCATTACTCCTACTGTAATATATTTCAGAGTCTTTGGTAGCAAATGTTACATCAAAAGAGATGAAGATTTAGGCAAGTTTGATGTTTAAAGTGATGAAGGAATATTCTTGGGTTACTCTACTCAAAGCAAAGCATACCGGTGTTATAACAAGAGACTAAGAAAGATGATAGAAAGTACAAATGTGAAGGTTGATGAGGGAATAGAGAAACCCTCAAGGTTTTATGAATATGATGAAGATGATCAGAATGGTGTTCTGGTTCAAGGAGCTCAATCCTCTTCTGAAAGTCAGATTTAGACTGACCCAGTAAATCAGGAAGAAGAGATAGGTCTGAATGAGCTTGATCAAGAAGCAGAAGTACAAGAAACTCCCAAAGTTCCAAGGTATGTAAGACTGAACCACTCTGAAGATCAGATCATAGGTGACAAAAGCAAAGGTGTGCAAACTAGAAGGAAAATTGCTCAAAATTCAGATGAATATTGTCTGATTTTAAAGATTGAACCTAAGACAATAAATGAAGCCTGCAATGATGAAAACTGGACCAAAGTAATGGAGGAAGAGTTGATGCAAATTGAGAAAAATCACACTTGGGATCTTGTCCCCAAACCTAGAAACAAGAATGTGATTGGAACCAAATGGGTCTTCCAAAACAAATTAAATGAAGTTGGTGAAGTAATCAGAAATAAAGCCAGATTGGTCTGCAAAGGCTACTCTCAAATAGAAGGGATTGATTTTGAAGAAACCTTTTCTCTGATGGCAAGAATTGAAGCAGTCAAATTATTTCTTACATTCGCTACCTTCAAGGATTTCAAGGTGTATCAGATGGATGTCAAGTCTGCCTTCTTGAATGGTGACTTAGAAGAAGAAGTGTACATTGAACAACCGGATGGTTTTCAATTATCTTAGCATGGTGATATGGTCTGCAAATTGAAGAAGGCACTGTATGGACTAAAGCAAGCCCCAAGAGCCTAGTATGAAAGATTGGACAAACATCTTTTGAAGATTGGTTTCAACAAAGGTACTGTTGACAGTAACCTATATTTCAAAATTGATCATGAAAACATCTTGATTGTTGAAGTATTTGTTGATGATATCATCTTTGGAGGAAGAGACAATATGTGTAAAACCTTTGCAAATCAAATGAAAAGTGAGTTTGAGATGTCAATGCTCGGTGAAATGAATTTCTTCTTGGGTTTGCAAATTACTCAGACAAAGAAAGGAATCTTTATCTCTTAGACCAAATATGTGAAAGAATTGTTGAGGAAATTTGGAATGGAAGATTCAAAGCCAATGAACACTCCCATGGGAACCGGATGTAAGTTGAGCAAAGATGATGACTCCCCTAAGGTAGATCAGAAAAAGTACAGATCAATGATTGGAGGATTATTGTATCTCACTCAAACTAGACCAGATATAATGCAGGTTGTTGGTCTTGTTGCGAGATTCCAGGCTGATCCCAGAGAATCTCATGTCATGGCAATCAAAAGGATTCTTAGGTACCTAAAAGGAACAATTGAGTATGGTCTATAGTATCCTAGAGGTCATAATTTTTCTCTTCATGCATATACAGATGCAGATTGGGCAGGAGATGTGGATGACAGGAAGAGTACCAGTGGTGGAGCATTCTTTTTGGGAAAAAGATTGGTTTCTTGGCTAAGCAAGAAACAAGAGGTAATATCCCTGTCTACAACTGAAGCAGAATACATTGCAGTAGTAGGTAGTTGCACTCAAGTTTTGTGGATGAAGCAGATGCTCAGAGATATTAAAGTAGAATATGAGGAGCCTATCACAATTTTCTGTGATAATTCAAGTGCAATAAATATTTCTAAGAATCTAGTGTTGCATTCTAAGACTAAGCATATATCTATCAAGTTTCACTTTCTGAGAGAGCAAGTGAACAAGGATGAAGTCAGATTGGAGTATGTGCCCTCCAAGGATTAGATTACAAATATCTTTACTAAACCTCTTCTCAAGGACTCTTATGAGTATGTCAGGGAGAAGTTAGGGCTTACTGCCCCTCCAGTGATGAATTAGGATGCACTGATGTGCATCAATCTGGTGGATATCATAGTCATATCTTGTGATCCAGATTAATGATAGGGAGTTGCTACTCAGGGGGAGTAGCTAGTATGTTATGAAGTAATGGAGTTGCAAGTATGAGCCCTTTGCCATTGATGTCAAAGGGGGAGAGAAGACATGTGAAAAACAAGTGGTTGCTGATCAAAGGGGGAGCAATAAAGGAAGAGAAGACATGTGAATAGTTGTTGTTGTTAGGGGGGGTTGTGACAGCAAGGAGAATTTCTTGTCTTGATGGTTTTTCACATCATATGTTGCCATCAATGACAAAGGGGGAGATTGTTGCAAGTATGGGCCTAACTGGTGTTGTCATTGATGTCAACATACTCATGTTACATTAATAAGAAGGATTAGATGAGCTGTGTGCTGAGGATATTGAGAAAATTAATCTCAATCAGGAATAGTGAAGAACAGTGATGACAAGAAGGTAAAAGTCCTCAATAGGTTGAGGATCAGAGGATACAGTTCAAAGGTTTGTAGATATAAGTCTTGAGATGCTCTAGTCAAGTTTTCAGAGGTCTGCATGAAGATCTAAAGAAGTTATGGTCACTCAAGTAGAACCAGTTCCGGTAGGTGTTCAGAGGTGACAAAGTGTCACAGATAGGTCCGGTGAGATCTAGAATTTCATTATCCCATTCTGTGAATTTGAGGGAGTGTTGAGGACATCCCTGTGAAGTATCAACTAGATTGGTTCGTGGTTTGAAGGTCTGGAAGAGCCTATTCATTTGTGACAGTGATGACAGACTGTGTTCTTGAAGCTCCAGGTGAAGGAGAGAAGAATTCCAGTAGGATGATGAAGTGCAGATGTTCTTGGTGATTCAGGGAAGGTTATGATGATCGTTGAATCATGTCCAGTTCATATTGGTGGTCCGCATTGAAGTTAGAGTTTGCATTTGAAGAATAACCACCGGATATTGGTGTTCTTCTTGAGGCTGGCTGACCGGATGTATTACACGTCTTGCGAATGTTCTTGTAGGTGTTTGCTGACTTAGGTGATTGTTCCTAAGTTGATGCCTTGTATAAATAAGGGATTGTGAAGTCATTTTGAAGTGTGTCTTGCGGTGATGAGTGTGTGGTAGCGAGAAGAAGTGCGAAAGGCAGAGCAGAAGTATTCGGCTTAAATGGAACTGACTCAAGCATGGTGAAGATGCTATTCTCTAGTTCATGAAGGTGATACTTATTTCTTTGTAGACAGTGTGTCTCCTATAGGCAGTGAGCCTCTTGTGAGCAGTGTGCTCGGGCAGTGAGACCTAATTGGCATGTGCCATTTTGTTCTTTCTATTCTTCTAACAGAGAATACATTCTTGGGTTAATCATCCCATGGTTTTTCCCTTAACCGGGTTTTCCACGTCAAAATTTTGGTGTCTTATGTGTTGATATGTTTCTACTTTTGATTTGAATGCATTATGGTTCATGATTAATATTTTGCTAATCACTAAAGAAGATTTAAGTGTTTAAGAGGAGAAAGTTTTGCACAACTGATTCACCCCCCCTCTCAGTTGTGTGCCCTAAATCTAACAATTTATTCATATTAATGTTTGTAAATCACCCATAAGGGATGAAAGGTTTCACCAGCAATGATCTTGTTTCAGCCATATGTTTATATCTGGTCCTCGATGCTAATTCGTCTGCGACGGGGGGTTGCAGGGGGATTTCATAGCGCCCCAAAAACCACAATTTATTTATATTTTATCATTGTAAATCTAGACTGTTTGTCATTAGGTCACAGATCTGATGGTTGATATTATGTTAGTTTTCTTTCCCTAGAAGGCAACCCCCTTTTAGAAGGATATTTGTACTACGTTTTTAATCAGAGTTGAGAGTAATAGGCGTCATTGGATTGAAGACTGAAGAAGGAGAGGAAGTGCATGTATTGTAATCTCATATTTGAAGATAATACAACTTGGAGCCTCTTTTCTTGGTGGAGTTTTTTACTCAAAAGGGTTTTCTCCACGTTACATACTATGTTATGTGTTTTGTTCTTAATGTTTGTTATTTCTGTGTAGTAGGTTTTATTTTTATTGAAATCTTCATTGATTCTACATTGTTTAGAGGGCATAAATAAGGTTTGAATTAGATTTTCATTGTGTGGTTTGCACCTTCATTTCTAACAAGTAGTGGACTTTGTAGAAAATTACTCTTTTACCCATCAAAAGGAGATTCAAACACAATATTTTCCTTCAGAGCAGGTCACTATTATGGTGCCTGTGTGTTATCGACATGCACAATTGGATTTGGATGGTGTTGAGAGTACATATCTAGAATGAGTCATTAAAAAAGAATATATTACTTTTATATTAGTGATGATAAAGAGCATGACACACATTTTGTACAACATTGCTTTAAGAAGTTTTTTGAAGATTTCACAAGGGGTGACAAAATTAAAAAAATATTTTGTATGGTTAGATGGGTCTTCGTCATAATTCAAATCATCCAAGCCATTTGATGAACTTTGTAGGTATCATCAACTTGATAATATACCACATGTTTGGAGTTTCTTTGAGAGTGGGCATGGAAAGGGTGAACATGATGGTGCAAGAGCTTGCATCAAATGTTCTCTAAGAAAATATCAAATGAATTATGAGGGAGATCATATAAATGATGCACATGGTGTTGTTGAATGGTGTAAGAAATACTTCACATCTGAGGTCGACACATCTTCAAGGAGGAACCCACTTCCAAATAGAGTGTTCTAGGAGATATCAGGTACATGTATATTGTTTAAAAAAAGTTTTCTCTTGTTTAATATTTAGAACTTAAAATTTTATTTATTTTACTTCATATGTATCATGTTTATAGTTTTATAACTTCAACAAAATTATAATTGTAAATCGTATTTGATGTATATATAAAATTTGTAGGTGTGGATAGAAGAATAATGCATGGATGCAAGAGGGTAGAGAAAACAAGATCTTTACATTGTGTCATGAGTATAGATAGGTGCACATGGAAATTGTGCACTAGGGATTACTCTTTTTTTTTTGTTATGATTGTGTTTTCAGAAATTGTGAGAATTGCAACAACCAACGATGTGGATATGTTAGTGAATGGAATTCTTTGCCACTAGTTGTTACTAACACATATGACAAAGATGAAGATGAGAGCTTTGAAGACATTCCTTTGATTTCAATTGATTATGATCACATTTCAGGATTGATTAAAAAAGGTATTACATATATTTGTGCAACTTGTAGTTGAATTTTTAATTTAAAATATACATATGTATTGATAAAATTTAATTTTAAATTTTTTATTCTTAAATATCACAATTCATGACAGTAAAGATTCTATTTTTTTACAAATTTCATTGTGGTACACGAGATGTTTTTGTAGTCATTGCCGAGGTTGGAAACATAGAGGGTGTTAATTATTATTTTGATAAAAGTGACATAGAGAAGACAACTGCAACATATGACAAGTACAAGACTCTAGAATATGGTGTTGCGTTGGTCGAGGAAGTCACAGGATCTGATACACAGTAGTACAATATCTTGGTGATGATATTTTGTAACAATAGGATATTAGTAGAAAATATATGTATCAAAAGGGTATCTAGATGGTTGACAGTGCAGGCAGCAGAATAAAGCAGCAACACATGGGTAAAGGTATCCAATTGGGATATTTTGATCAAGTGCAAAAAAATAGATATTCCGACAACAGATACATCGGGATATTCTAGAAGATACAATTTTGAAGATATTAGGGAATATACTCGGTACCAGTTGTCATCCACCCTCGATTTCCAACTAGCAATCACATGCTCTATTTTTCTAACCATTGGTATTTGAAATCAGTCAATCTTGATCATTATTTTTGTAACTGATTCTGGAACCTTGTCTTATAAAATTATCCGGATCATTTGTAAATAAGGGGATGGAATTGATGAAATTTGTTAAGCATTAAGTTTGTATTTTTTCAACTTCTTGACTTACCTCATGGTTCTTTCTTACTCAGTGAGGACATTTGTACATTTTGTGCATATAATGAATTTGAAGAAGCGGATTACAGCCTAATCATAAATCTCAAGTAATCTTTTAATCAATTTCTGGTAATGGAATGTCAAATTGTTGTGTCCTTTTGGAGTGCATTTGAATTATTGCTTGTTGTCATCGAACGTCTATTGTTCAAAGATTTGCATCTAGTATACGTAGCTATAGAACACCTGGTGAAGTATAATTAGATTAATTTCAATTCATGAAAGTGTCTAGATGTACGTGTGAAATCAATGAAAACTTAGATTCTTAGAACTTTTCCTTTCTCAACCTTATCTTTTGCCTTTTATTTTACAAAATTGTCATGAATAATTGCAAATAATGATAAATCCAAAGCAAATGACTAGTAATAGCAATGAATTCAACAATTTAAAGAAGATCTTTAAGTGAATTAAGAGGAATTGTACAAAGATTAGTTAATTAGAGATCATTCAAAAGAACTAACCAAAGTTATGTCCAAGTCACAACAATTTTCTCAGAGTTTAGTCCGTCATTGGTAAATTTAACATGAATTGTTAATTATATGTGCAAATTGTACATGATATATAAGATATTTGCAAAAGATTGACTAAACCAAAGAAAACCACCTCTGGTCATGTAAGGCCACAAAGTGAAAACAACAAAACACAGTGAACCTTGGGTGAAGACTAAGCAGTCAAGACCTTACAACCAAAGACTTGAGACTTCAAATCTTTAAGGATCTTAAAGCCTTTCAAGATAGATAGGGGTTTCATTGTGTAAACTTTTATCTGTGTGAATGTGACTTAAAACCGCATCAACAATTTTGGTGCTAGAAGGAGGGCAGATCTTGACCTTGAGTTGGTTGTTCCTTCAAGAGCATGTTAACACTTTACACCTTTAGCAATTTCACATCAAATATCATTTGTATTTTGCTATTTGGGTGTGACTTTGCAAAGATCTTATCCTAAACTTTAAAGTTCATTCTAACCTCCCGAGCTAGCTCATCTACCTATAACAAGGTCTAGATCCAATGGTTCTTTAAGTGAATTGCCTAACTTGAGGCAAAGAACTCACTCCGTTAGTGCACAACCAAGGCATCTGGCTCTTGTTGTCTTGGTAGCTCCAATACAAGTCCTGATGGTGTTCTTTAATGTTGAATCACCTATCAACTTTGCTGCATACAATGACATGCCTAAAAGTCTAGACAAATTGTGTCCTAACTATCATTTTCATTAGGATGTTGAGGATCACCTTAGGACCTTTAAGGAAGCTTTCTTTAGAGCAAGAATTCAACATGAAGATGTCATCTACCGATTATTCCCATATACTCTTAGAGAAGAGGCCTATTGCTGGTATGTCAATTTACCATAGAATTCAATTACATCTTGGCAACTGATGGGACAAGCCTTTAAAGCTAGATTTAGAGTTTCATTCAATGTAGCAACGATGTATCATCGATTTGCTAAGATTAAGAAAGGAGAAGGTGAATTCATAACTACCTTCAATGTTTGGTTCCAAAAGGCCTATTCAAGGTTAACAACTCCTTACAATATCATTGAACCCACAGCTTTACTGGTCTACTATTCTGCACTAGGTCCTTTGATTGCAATGTTTGTGAGAAGGACAAACCCTGCCATAACATCTTTGTCTTGTGCCTATGTCGAGGTAGTAAAGGTGAACACTAAAATGAAATAGGTAGGATATGGTCCATTGCAAAGTGTAGCACATCCTATTGTTCCTAATTAGATGCAACAGATAAATGGAGCTCTAACAAATCATGCTCCTTTGATGAACCCTTTGCCAATTCCCCTGATCAACATTTTTCAACCACAAGGGAATAGTGAAATGGTATTACATCCTAGACTTGCTTTTACCGAGGTTCAACCGAATGGAAATGGTAACTCTTTCTTTCTTCCTACTCAAGATAATGTAGTAGCTAAGGTTCATGAAGATAAGGAAGATATAAGAGAAATCACAGCTCAATTAAAGAGATTGACAACTGAAGTGACATAGTTGAGGAATCAGAACTTTTATTCTCAAAGTAATAATCAGAATAAAAAAACAGAGGTTATAATGCACCTAGACCACCAAGAGTCTGGAACACTAGGTCGAATAATAGAAGTTTGCCTTCACCTCTAGATAATCTGGTTCCTCCAAAACCAAAGCAGACAACAAGAGTTAACTTAGTTGAAGCTGCACTGAATAATTGGTGCATGATACATAACACTAGTCCACATGTTGAACTAGATTGCCCGTAATTTAGGATTGCTACCAGTATCTTCCAAGCAGAAGTGCACAACACTGAAAGAGAATCAAACTTTCTAGAAGGAAATATGATTACTCCTCTTGGGATACAAGTCATCTATGATTCTTGAAAGTTTCATGTTTCTAGAGGAGAAAATGAACATAGTTCATGAAAATTACACTCTCGTATGTGAAGAGTCGGCCCTAGCCCTAGAAGCTTATACTTTCCCTTTCGAAGGTGATAATGAGCTCAAACAAGAAGTGGATGAAATCCATGCTTTTCAACAGTTTCAAAGAGGTCACAAAGACAACCTAAGAAACAACAAAAACTGACTGCCAGGACCTCTAACAAGCTTTGTTCCACCAAATAACTTCAACACACCTCCAGACAGGTCGTCAAGTAATAATCATTCGCTTCCAAAGGTGAGTCAGCAGCATACTGCCTCACTCTCAGCCGTAGCTAGAGGTATGTCTGAACTATCCAAATCAGATAATTTGGTCGATTACTTAGCTGAGGAGATTAAGAAAATGAAAATAAGTTTGTGATTATCTGAATTGCTTAAAACCCCAGTCATTAAAAGAGCTTTCCTCAAGTCAATAGAAGAACCTTCACCAAAGGAAAGCACTCATAGTAATGTCTAGACCAAAGAATCTTAGAACAAAGATGTTCCCCCTAAATCAAGAGACAAAGGTCAAGTGCACGTTGTTGATGCACAATTTGTAGTTTACAAATAGAAGACATAGTCTCCTCCATTTCTCTTGACCTTAAGAATTTTTGGCAAGAATTTACATATTTGTTTGGTAGACTCAGGAGCATCCACCAATGTCATGTCTATATTAGTCTGTCAAGTCTTAGGTCTCCACTAAGTCCTTGAAGAAAGTCACTAAATTGGACAAGTCTGAGGTAAGTGTCATAGGAGAATTAACTCATATCCATATGCAATTAGCCTCCGATCCTAGAGTCCAACACTTCAAGGATATCCAGGCAGTGGAAATATTGGATATATACAATATATTATTAAGCAAGGATTGGTCAAAGACGTCAAATGGATATATGGCAACCAATTTCTGTCATATGTGGTTACCATGGAGGGGAATTCTGAACCAAATTCACATAGAAGTCAAACCTAGAATGAAGCACATGATCACGGAATATCATCAAAATAACGAAGTGTTGTATGGAGAAATAGAGCAGGGAGTGTATTATGTCATGGCTAAGGATGTTCAGGTTGAAGAGGTATTGATGTATAGTCAGACACAAGAAATCAATGAGATAAGCCAAATTACACCAAGAACTGACATCCTAATAGAATCAAATTATGATTACTCAGAAGATGATGAGGATAATTGTTTATATGATTTTGAAATACACTTGTCCAAAGAAATGCAAAAGTGCATACAATAGAAAATGCCCATGAGAGAAGCCTTGTTGGAGGGCTGGTGTAGACTACACCAAAGTCCACATTTTGAAACCACATGTGCATTATTCTTGGACAGTTAACATGGAAGAACATGCATATCCACAAAAGAAGTTGGATTTCCAAATTGGAACCTCAAATAGAACAGGACTAGATGTTCAAAATGAAATTCATGTTGAACCAGACAAGGGTCTGGATGTACCTAGAAATGAAGTGGAAGTATTTGAATCAATACATAATGATATTGTTTGCCTATTAAGAATTAAAAGTCTAGATGAGAAAAAGGATACAAAACAAAATTCATATACCTACACTAAGCCAAATGGCAGGTGTGATAAAGGTCCGGATACATGTATTGTTCTAGAAAGAACAATAGAAGAAGAATCAAAGCCTCATGAATTAAAGGTTATCACAGAAAAGGATTCACGAAAGAATGTTAAAAGAAATAAAGGTCATAAAAAGGACATCAAGAGTGATCATCCATGGACATTGAAATTTGATGGATCAAAATCCAAACAAGGTGTTGGAGTTGGAGTTGACCTGGTAAGTCCGCAAGGTAAGTCTTTCCTAGCGGCATATAGATTATAATTTCACCGCACTAACAACGTCACAGAATATGAAGGTTTGATCCATGGATTTCTCCTAGCACTAAAGAAGAAAGTAAAGATACTTCATGTATTTGGAGATCTCAAATTAGTGGTCAAGCAAGTAAGAAAGCAATACACCTGCAAATACAAGCGATTGTCCAACTACATACATCGAGTATGGGATTTGATCAAGGGCTTTGATGCCTTCAATATCACTCATGTACCACTAAAATTCAATCAATGAGCCAACATGTTAGCTACAACCACTAGTACTTTAGAGTCACTAACATTATAGGGATTGAAAATGTTTTCTGTAGAATAGGTCTCAATTCCTTCTATACTAGACAACATCACTAATTTCCAAGTTTTTGGTGATGATAGACATATCCTGGATTTCATTGCTAATCGGGATATTTGTGAAACACTGTAACTAATTGACGAGCAATATCAGGAAGACCCTGATTGGGATGAAGAATCCATCATTGACTTACAAGATAACAAAATTCCCAAGGGGATGATTGAACTAGAAAGATTGTTTGATCTGGATAAAATAGTTAAACAGAAAGATATTCCTAAAATGTATGGGGTGCTTATGAACATGTGAATTTAAGTGAGGGTCCAGAACCCAGTAAGTCTTGGTAGGAAAGATCTGCACTCAAGCAGAATGAGAGGGGATCACCCAAGCCTTGAAGGATTACATACATGTGATCACTTATTCATATGATGAGCTCAAAACATATGACACTTCAATTATCACACACACTATCCCACTGAAACCAAATGTGAAACCATTTACATAAAAGAAAAGGCTAGTTAATGCCTTGCTAGAACCCTTGATTTTTTATGAAGTGAAGAAATTATTAGCAACATGCATCATTTTTCCTGTCAGGCATTCAACATGGGTCGCAAACCTGGTGCCAGTCAGGAAGAAAAATGGAGACATTCGATTATGCATGGACTTCTAGAATTTGAACAGAGAAACCAAGAAGGACAATTATCCTCTTCCCTCGCTAGATGAGGTACTTCAAATGCTCAATAGAGCCCAGATGATGTCCTTTTTGGATGGATTCTCAAGGTATAACCAGGTCATGTTAGACAAGATAGACAAGTTGAAAATCGCTTTCACCACTAAATGCAGCATTTTTGCCTATAGGAGGATGCCATTTGGTTTGATCAATGTTGGGGCAACATTTTAGTGTGCCATAGACATCACTTTTAGAGGTCTATTTGGCCAATGCATTATCATTTATATGGATGACTTGACCGTGTTTTCTAAAAATTGAGGAGATCACATCGTAGTTTTGAGGAAAGTACTGCAGAGATGTGAACAATATGGCATCTCTCTCAATCCAAAGAAGTGCATTTTTGGAGTCACTACAGGAAAATTGCTAGGACATGTCATATCAGAAAATGGAATATCCATTTATTCTAATCGAGTCAATTCCATTATGAAACTCTAATTGCCTAGGAGTAAAAAAGAATTAAAATCATACTTTGGCAAGATTAAATTCATCAAGAAGTTTATAACTGGTTTTGTTGAGATAGTAAGGCCACTCAACATGATGTTGAAGAAGGATGCAAGAATAGAAAGGACACCTGAAGCTAAGGCTACATTCGAGGACATTAAGAAGGCCATTGTCAATGCCCCTTGTCTTGAACAACCCCAATTGCACTAGATCATTTTACATATACTCATTTACATCTGATCACACTTGTGTTGTGGTGTTGACACACATAAGTGATATAAAAGAAGAGAAACACATCGCATTTATGAGTAGCCCATTCAAGGATGTTGAGTTGAAATATTTAGATGTTAAAATACAAGCTCTAGCCTTGGTTAGAGTAGTCAAGAAGTTCAGGCACTACATCTTGAGAAGTCATGTGATCACAGTAGTACTAGATTCAATAGTTAAGATGCTCTTGATGCAAAATAAACTGGGAGAATGATAAGCTACATGGATCACTATTCTGCAGGAATACGATCTGGATATTACCCTAATGAAGTTAGTCAAAGGAAAATCCCTGATGCAAATGATCGCTAAAATAGATCCTAGCTTGATAAGCCAACATTACGTAGTCAATTCAGGTGAACAAGATGATTGGCACTCAAACATCACCCATTACTTGATCACAAATAGATGTCCATCACACATGAAAGAATGACAAAGAAGAGCCTTGAGGTTCAAAGCTCAAGGATACATTATGAAAGGAGGAATCCTTTTCAAGAAGAACCATGAAGGCATATATCTGAGGTGCCTCAATTGATGAGAAGCGGACAAGGTTTTACATGAACTACATGATAAACTCGGGACGACCTATGAGTCGCATTTAGCCACTACACACCGAATTCTCAGAGTTGGATACTATTGGCCAACCATATTCAAAGACACTGATGAACACATAAAACACTGTCATACATGCCAAGTTATCGTTGTTAGAGGAAATATCAACAACAGCATTAAACTACTTATTATCCAATAAATCAATGAAATTGATGCAAATACAATAAACAAAGACATTACCTTTGTAGACCGATTCACCTCATAACTTCCATTGTTGCCTATCTCATATTGATCTTATGTGTGATTTGAGCTCTTAGAAGTTATACTTCCTTATTGTTGAAGATGACAATAGGAGAATGGCTATGATTGGATTATGCAATGGAGATTAAACTAGAAATGCCACTCTATGATGATGGATAATGGAGATATGGAGATATGGTTGGATGATTGTGATGATAATGAGATTATGCAAGTGCAATGAGCATACTTTGTCAAAGGCACGCTGGTAGGATTTCTACAGAGTAAGATTACTAAACCTTGAGTGGATTCAAAATGGGTGTGAGGACCTTACTTTTATAGGCTTAAGAGAGGTCAAGTCCAAATGTCAATAGATCCATGACTAGAGGAATTATCTGTGATGTGTACGATTGAGATGGAGTTAAGGGAGATAATCATGGGAAATGTTCCTACTATGTTTACAAGGTAGAGACTAAGTAGATCCATGAGCCACATGTCATTGTGCTCACAAATGACCTGTGAGTTAAAGATGGAATTCTTTGAGGAGATTGTGGAAGGACTCTTGATCTATTGGAATGTGAGAGATGAACTAGAATTAGAAAGACAAGTGTCTTTGAGCAGAAAGGTGATTGAGAGATAATAGGACACACGTGGGTGAGGATAATTAGTTAATTAAATATTAAAATATTTAATTATGTGTGCAACATGGTGAGGTGGAAGAATGACATGGATGCGATGATGTGGAATTATAGAATTTAGGACTTTGGAATAGAGGAGTTTGTGATTAATTAAATAATTTAGGATTATTTAATTAGATGAGACATTAGATGAATTAGGGAATATTAATTAAATAAATTGGTTTTTATTTAATTTTGGGATAATGAACCAATCAAATAAATTATAATATTTATTTAATTGATATAAGAATAAGAATTAAAATAAATATTTAAAATATTTATTTAGTTTGACACGAGCCAATTTTAGGTGTATACATTTTGCCCCTCTTTGATGCAATGTGTTTTATCACATTGCTTCAAAGAATAAAAATTTTCTGGTTATGATACGTGCCCCAGTTTGCCCTTGGTACAGGTTTAATGATGATAGGATGCCCCCTCGAGAGATTAGACGGGAAGAATGTGACAACAAGATGACGGACGATCTCACGATGAACAAGAATGATAAAGGATGGCTAAGAAAATGGAGGATGCAAGTTAAGAGATGGATGAAACAGTTGAATGACATGTTATGCAAGATAAATGATAACACACACAAGCAAGTTAGCAAGTACGCACAAATGACACAAGAACAAACAAGGTACTACCCCTGTCAAGCTGTAAACCAATGATTAATTGATAATGATTGATGATAGTGTTTTTCATTGCGGGGAACGATATATCCCTAGATCAACACAAAGATGTGGGAAAGACATATCCCATTGATGATGATGATTGTTGATTAATTGAGTTGGTTTACGACAAGATTAGGATCAAGATCATTGATTGCGATTGGATAATATGATAATATTGATTCACTCGATTGGTATGGATTAAGGATGTACTTGCCTTTGGATCATTGCTTGGATTGATTGGATTGATTTGATAATCAGATTGACACTTGGATTGATGATTGGTGAGGCCCCAGTCACTCAAGAGTGAGGGTGACAAGAAAAGATAATGGTAAGTTAGCAAAAAAGATGAATGATGATGATGACACCCCCTCAAGAGGACAATTGGTGTGCTCTTAAAATGAAAAGAGAGAAAAGGGTGAATAGATAAAGAGATGTAGATAAAGAAAGGACTTGGATATTAAGCCACTTGGAAAATGATATGTATGAAATGCTTATAGATGAAATGAAATGCAATTTGGTATGTATGATAGTGGATTTTGTCATCTTCTTGTACAAGTTTTTGAAGTACTTTGCTTCATCATTGAGCTTTTAAAATGTTGTAAGAAAATACAAGCATCTAGGTATAATTAAACCATGACCTAAGACATGGATTTTGATTTAGCAAGTTAATACAAGCATCTAAGTACAACTAAACCAAGATGACCTAAGTATTGCTTGCATATCAACAGACAAGGATTACACATGTTTCATGTTTAGACCTCTGATGTCCTCGATAATCATTTTGTTGATCATGTCTTTAGACAAGGATTCACATTACTAAAGATGAACCCACAAACAACAAACAAATAAAATAATTATGCCCCCATCATAGCTCCTCTAGTTTTTGACATCCTTGAGTAGTATAAAAAGACATAATAACAAGAATCATGATATAAGACTTAAAACAACCATTAAACCTTCTTGCCATAGATATAATTTTCTTGCAATAACTGATAGATTCATTTTTGATAGTTTTAGGTAGGTTGGTGTTGTCAGGTTTAGTTTAATGTCTCTTTGTCAAGATGATGTTTAAAGCTTGGTTGTTGTGCTACTTGTCGTCTAGTGATAAAACCATGATCCTGATTGTTATCCTCTGAGATTGTGACATTCAAGAATCCAATTCTCCAACTAGGTCAAGGATTGTGCCCCCAGTCAAGTAAAGGATTGATTTATTATGGATGAAATATAGGGATTAACTGACAGTAGACGGGATGTGATGGGTCTTAAGGGACTGACCTAGTGCCTCAGGGGCTCATCGATGATGGCCTTGCCTACGTGACGACGCAAAGGCAACATAGTTCAAGGTGTGGACTATGTGAACCTAAGACCTAGATGGTGGGAATTAGGTGGAACTGAATGGATAAAAGGATGGGTGATAAGGGATGGAATGGCTAGGAAGCCTCGAGGGCTCATCAATGATGGCCTTGCCTATATGATAGCTCAGAGGTGACGTAGTTCGACAATGGTAGCAATGATGGAGTTATAACGGAAGAAAAGATGGACGAAGGTTTGGATTGAAAGTCTAACGGGACAAGGCGATAAGTGCGAGCGAACTCAAGCCATGATAGGTATCCTGATGTGATTTGATGGATGTAGAAGAAAAGATGGATGAAAGGATTGAAATCCTAGAAGATGGAGGAAGTGGTTTATCACAAATAGTGCCTGTTTCCAATTTTCATCACTTGCTTTTATTTGCACGATAGTTAAAATACACATGACACCTGTTTTCCAGGTTTTCATCATGGTACCTATCCAAGGCGCCCGTTTACCAAATTTTCACCAGAGGATGATTTTTTTTGTTATTTTTCTTTTTTTATTATTTTTTTGTTTTTTTTTTAAATTTTGATATATGATCCCTTGAATTGGGGTTTAGGTGTAGAACTTGTGAAGATGCATGTTGTTGATGGGATCATTGAACAATTCACCTTCTGATGTTGCTAGTTGATAAGCTCATGATCCATAGGCAGCAACGATGACAAAGGGGCCAAGCCAGTTGGGTTCAAATTTTCCTTTCTTCTCCCTATTTTGCTGATTTCTGGGATTCTCTTTGAGGACTAGGTCACCAACTTGAAAGACATGGGGTTTGACTCTGTGGTTGTAACTTCGTGACATTCTCTACTGGTAGGCTTTTTGAAGGCATGTTGTCTTCTTTCCTCTAGCAGCTCTAACTCCTGAAGTCTGGAAAACCTGTATTCTTCATCTGATATGAGGCCTTTAACGATACTCTCAAGGATGGTAACTTGACTTCAATGGGCAAGATGGATTTAGAGCCATAGACTAGGGAATATGGTGTTGCACCTATGGGAGTACAAATACTTGTGCGGTAGGCCCATAGAGCGGGATTCAGTTGGATGTGCAAATCTCGGCCGGCATCATTGATAGTCTTCTTTCAGATTTTCAGGATAGTTTTATTATATGCCTCTGCCTGGCCATTTCTTGGGGGTAATATGGGGTGAAATAGTGGTGTTGGATGTGGAATTTGTCACATAGCTCTTTGACATCTTGATTTCTAAATGGTCTTCCATTATCAATGATAATGGATACAGGGATGCCATAGCAACAAATGATGTAGTTTAGGATGAAAGAAGCAATTTTTTTGCCTGTGACATTGGCTAGGGGCACAGTTTCAATCTACTTCGTGAAGTATTTAGTCACGGTGATTATGAATTTATGGCTGTTGGATGATGGAGGGTGTATCTTGCCCACTAAGTCGAGTCCCCATTGACAAAAAGGCCAAGGAGTCGTTAATGGCTACAGCTCTTGTGCCGGTGCATGTATTAAGTTCCCATGGATTTGGCATTTCTTGCACCTTTTTACAAAATGATAGGAGTCCCTTTCCATAGTTGGCTAGTAGTATCCCATACGTATGAGTTTCTTAGCTAGGGTAAGACCACTAGAGTGGGTCCCGCATATACCGTTGTGAACTTTACTTAGGGTAGTTTGATATTCCTCACTATCAAGACACCTAAGGAGAGTACTATCTAGTCCCCGTCGATACAGGGTGTTGACGATTATGGTATAACGGGAGGCTTGGAAGATGAAGGTTTTTTTTGGTTGCTAGATAGATTGGGTGGTAGGGTGTTCTCTTTTAGATAGGTATATACTTTTCTGCATAAGGGAGAATTTGATCCTATGATATGGCATATGATGTTGGATTTAGTGGTGTTGTATGCAGGATGGGATATTGGCTCTACCAAGAAATCATAACATGATTGATTTTCTGGGATATCAAGGATAGATGCCATGGTTGCCATGGTGTCTACTACTTTGTTCTCTAGCCTAGGTATTTGCTCAAAAGAGACAACAAAGTATTCTTTGAAGTCATCTACCATATGCTTGTACAGTATTAACTTCTCATCTTTTGTTTGATAGTCATCATTCACCTGGTTGATGACAAGTTGTGAGTCACCATACACATGAAGTTCTATGACTTTCCATTCTACTGCCTGCTTGATGCCAATGACCAGTGCTTCGCATTCAGCCACATTATAAGTGCATGGAAAGAGCAATTTGTATGACTTTGGAATTGTGTCTCCATTAGGTGTGACCAACAAGATACCTACTCTAGACCCGTGCTGAGTATATGATCCATCAAAGTAGAGTTTCTAGGTTGTTGTTGTGATGTTAAAGATAGACTCATCTAGAAATTCAAAGCTTAATGGGTTGTCATATGTCAAAGGTACATTTGCCAACTGATTTGCAATCACTTGCCCCTTCATTACTCGTCTATCTACACACTTGATGTCAAATTCACTGAATATCATGACCCATTTTGATATTCTACCTATTAGGGTAGCTTTGTTGAGCAAGTATTTCAATGGATCAATCTTCGCTACTAGCTTGATGGAGTGTGAGAGCATGTAATGTCTCCATTTTTGTGAAGCAAAGACAACAACAAGACACACTATTTCAATTGGTGTATATTGCAGCTCATAACCTGCTAGTGTCATGCTGATGTAGTAGATTGCTAATTCCTTTCCTTCGTGGTTCTATTGTGCTAGCAAAGCTCCAAGAGCTGTTGATGTAGATGATATTTAGAGTAGTTATGGCTTGCCCCAGATTGGCAGCATCAAGACAGGTGGGTTCATTAGATACTCCTTTAGATGTTGAAAATCTTGCTCACATGAGTCATCCCATTTGAAAGGAATGTTTTTGTGTAGGAGATGTGTAAATGGATGATACTTATCTACTAGCTAAGAGATAAACCTTCTGATGGACTGTAGCTTTCCTTGTAGAGACCGTAACTGACTAAGATTCTTAGGTGGTGGCATTTCCATGATTGCTTTTACCTTGGCCAGGTCCACCTCTATTCCATTAGCTGATATGATATATCCAAGGAGTTTACCGGATGTTACTCTGAAAACACACTTTTTTAGATTTAATCATACATTAAATTGCTCTAGTCTCGTGAAGATCTTGTACAAGACTTGTAGATGTCCTTCTCTAGTAATTGAATTGGCTAGAATGTCATCTACATAATATTCCATGATGGTGTGCATCATTTCATGAAAGATTGTAGTCATGGCCCTTTGATATGTTGCCCCCGCATTTTTCAGTTTGAATGGCATGACGCACCAACAATAGGTACCCCATGGACATGTGAATGCAATCTTGTGTTGATCTTCTGGTGCTATTTTGATTTGATTATAGTCAGAAAATCCGTCCATTAGTGACAACATAGTGTGCCCTACTATTAGATCTACAATGATGTTGATGTTGGGCAAAGGGAAGTCATCTTTGGGACAAGCCTTGTTTAGATCTCTGAACTCATTACACAGTCTAACCCTTCCATCCAGTTTGGAGATAGGAACTATATTTGAAATCCACTCTGGATAATCAATTGGTCTGATGAAACCAACATCTAGCAGCTTCTTCAATTCTTCCTTCACTAGGAGTGTGATATGTGGATGCATCTTCCTTAGTTTTTGTTTGACTGGCTTAGCTCCTGGAGCTAGTGACAAATGATGCATTATAAGGTTTGGATCTAGTCCTGGCATATCCGCATATGACCAAGCAAAGTTAATCTATTTTCGCTTGAAGAATTCAGTGAATTTAGGCTTTTCTTGTGCAGATAAAGATTGTGTCATATGGATTATCCTGGGGTTATCTTATGTGCCAATGCTGACAACTTCTGCCGATTCAATCAAAATTGAGGATCTCTCTTGATGTATCAGATTGGGAAGAGTGTCAAGCCTTTCATCCTTTAGCACCTTAGAGAGGTTTTCACCATCAGATACATCTTTTGTTTTTTTACTATTTTCACAATCTAACACTACCGCAGAGCAGTTTTCACCATTAGATCTATCTTTTATTTTCACATTTTTATGACTGAAAGGCTTGGCACTCTCTCCAAAAAAAGCCTTGTCGTTGAGTTCTATAGCATAGCTAGTTTTGTGATCCCCTGTGGGTAGATGATCGCTAAGTACCAGATAATCTATGATGACATCGTCATTTTGGAAGGTATCAAGCTCAAGGGGTTCATCTTGCAAATCCTAGTCTATGAGTTTAGGATGCACAAAGGGTAATGGGTCATCTGGTTGATCAGGTTTGAGGGTAGTGATGGTTAAGATGGAGGAGTTGTCTTGATAGGTGTAAGTATGGACAAAGTCTATGATGGTACTCTCCTCAAGTTGATCTGTCAAGTGTGACATCATTCTTTCCTTAGGAAACTCATTTTCGGTACTTTGCAGATCAAACTCTAGAAGTCTAGACCTAGAGCTTCGTCCCTCATGAGGTGTATGGGTAGAGCTATATTGTTGAACCACATCAACATCTTTCTCGTCACAAGATAGCTCAGAAAGGCTATCCCATTCATATTCATTTGAGTCTGTCTCACTCCATTCTTGTAGTCGATGAATCTGTTCTACTAAGTTAGTAGTAGCTGTTTCTTTTTCTTTTCCTTTGTGCTTGTCTTTTCCCTTGATCTTTTCTTTGCCTCTGTAACCTAGCACTGTAGTGTCTCGAGCTATTAAAGGAGGAGGTTGGATAGGTTCGATGATACCTTTTTTTCTTAATCCTATGGGACCATGACCATCATATCCCATCCTTTGTAAGATAGAGAACCCTTGACTATAGTGTTTGGTGTGCAATAGGGATTGAGGGTTTGGTGTTTTGGATTCATTGTCTTCATCTTTGTATAGCCACTATAGAATATCCTTTTCATCACTCTCATTTGATAGGCTTCCCCATTTAACAAAAGGACCTTTTGGAGTTTCCAATGACTTGGGTTTTCTCATGGAGGGTTTTCCATAGGAGTTGGGAGATATAGCTAGTTGTGCTAGGTAGAATGATTGTACGATGGTATACTCTCTGACACCCTTGTACTTTTTATTGAGTTTGAGTTCAGATGTCTTAGATGTAGAAGGTAGTGAGGTTGGGTCAACATGGGATGAAGATGAGACAGATTGACGGTTGGTGGGGATTACAACTTCAGGTTTGGATTGGATGGAATTGCAATACTAGAATGGATTAGGATCACCTTGGATAGTGATTTCTTGGCCGTTATGAGGAAACTTGATACACTGATGGTAGGTGGATGGCACAGCCTTCATCGTGTGTATCCAAGGTCTTCCAAGGAGAATGTTGTATGCTAGTTCCATGTCAAGCACTTGACACACCACATCTTTCACTACCGGTCCCACTCTTATTGGCAAAACAACAATTCCTTTTGATGTCCTTTCTTCTTCATCGTAAGCCTTGATGGTAATTTTCTTTTTGGGATCAATGGCATTCTCTGAAAACCCCAATGCAAGGATTAGTTTTAACGTGTAGATATTTAAACCTGCCCCTCCATCTATTAGGACCCGTTTTATTTTATGCTTATGGATGAAGGTTTCAATATGGAGGAACGCATTGTGTGGTTGGGTGATAGACATATCATATTTTTCTATGAAGGATAAGAAATGGGATGTAGTTAGATGACCTACCATGGCCTAAAATTGCTCTTTAGTTAGATTGGTTGGGATGGTAGTTTCCAAGAGAGCTTTTTCGAGGATGGCTTTGTGAGATGGGGATAGACGCAAAAGCTCCAAAATGGAGATATGTGTAGGCATTTTATGGAGTTGGTCAAGGTTGTTGTATTGGTTAGACGTGGAGGATGGTTTGGATAAAGCCCCTTGAAGAGCAACCTTCCCACGACAAGTGGTTATGTTACAATTGGTCTTTTTATTGATAGTGATCACATTTACATGTGAGGCACTTTTAGAGATGTGGTTAACAACAAAATCATATGACACATTTGTGTAGTTGGCATTGTTACCACTGTTATTGTTTTGATTTGAAGAACTTCCCATCTCATAGTTGGGGAGCAGATTCTTGAATGCCAAATGGTCATCATTGGATGCATGCCCATCAATTTTTATTACCTTTTGATCAATCAAGTCTTGAATGATATTCTTTAGTCTTTGGCAGTCATTGGTTTTGTGACCCTTGCTTCTTGATATTCGTAAAAGTCTGAGTCTTTCCACCAAGAAGGTTTAAATTTTGGTTCATAATCCTGCACCGTTGGAAGCGTTATGAGATTGTTTGATATTAGCTTCTGTAGGGTGCATTCAAGTGATTCCCCTAGAGGTGTGAACTTTCAGCAAGGGGGAAAGTTTGTGGATCGTGGTTCATTGTTTTGAGGCTTGTTTGATGGTGTGTTGTTTTGTGGATTTGATAGACTGAAGATTGGTTATTTTGGTACCACATTTTTAGCATCAACAACACCATCATTTACAATGTTTTTATTTTTGGTCTAGAACCTTGGCTTGTCTGTGTTATTACTAGAACTAGGGGTGTCTTTGTAGAGTTTGATTTGTCCCTTGGCTATCAAGGCTTTCTCAATGAGTAACCCCATTTCAATGACCTTACTAGAAAGGAAGTAGGACATTGTAGTTGTATTTGATAGCTCAAGTTAGTGTTTAGGTTGTGGACAAACATATCAATCATTTGTTTCTCCAGGATATGGTATGGACACTTGCTAGCCAATTGTCTCCACCTTTGTAGAAATGAGGTGAAATATTCTCCACCTTTCTGTTTGTTGTTACAAAGGTCCAACATTGAAATTTCATGTTCAATGTTCTAGGAAAAATGGGTCACAAATTTATCCACTAGTTCATTAAAGGTTCAGATGCTAGGAGGTAATCGGAAGAACCATTCCATTGCTTGTCCTCTTAGACTGCGTGGAAATAATCGCATAAGGTATGTTTCATTGTGAGCGACTTCCAAGCAAGCAACACTAAATTCTCTTATATGGTCACGCGGGTCACCTTTTCGTCGATATTTATCAAATTTTGGAACCTCAAATCTTGAGGGAAAAGGTATCATGACCAAACTTTTATCAAAAGGATATGGTGAGATATCCTCTAGTGAGTAGTGCTTTGTTGAAGTTCCAGTTTGGATGTCCACAAGTTGTTGCAAGACTTGGATTTTTTGCGTTAATGTGTCCAAACAGTTTGATCCATCCTTAGTCTTGTCATTTTTGGGAGCATCGGTGTCGTTAGATGGTGTTGCTTCTCTCAATTTTGAGACATCAAAGTTTGAGGGTAATTTAGTGCCTTGTTGTGCTAGCATGAGGAAGTATTTTTGGGGGTCCATGGTTATGACCTTGTCCATCATTCTGTGGAATTTGGGATCTTGCAAAGCACTAATAATTTCCTCTTGTGGGATTTCTTCCTCATCATCGCTAGATGAAGCGGAGTGAACACTATGGTTTGAGGTATCTATTTCTTTGTTTTTGTTGTTTTGGGATCTAGTTTGAACCATGAGATTTTTGGATATGGGTGAAGTTAGATGAAATTCTTGTGAAAGTAAATGGAATGCTTTTGGGAAGATGCAGTTGAGATATGGTTGATTGGATTTGGAAGTTTTGTGATAAGATTTTCTAAGGTTTTCTTTTGATCTATTTGGTCAAACAAAGTGGTCTTGAGCTAAAATGGTATTAGCTATCAAAGTGTTGACATAAAGGAAGTCAAATAGGGATGTTTGGTAACTGCTATTGATGTACACTAGACCTTTATCAAGATGTTTGTTTGATTTTGAGGATCTCAATGATACCTTAGTGGAAATCTTGGTTTTTGGTTTGAATGTTTTTGGGAAGCAAAATAGTGGTATGCAAAGGTGATGTTCAAAAATGGTATGAAGGTGAATCTGCAAGGTTGAAGTTATTCCCCAAGTGTATACTAGACAAAAAAGGGTACTCAGAAATGGTTTCACTTTTGTCTCAAAATATATGAAATAGCTCTCTGTTGTGAATGCGCAGCGTTAAATACACAGGAAGAAATGGTAAATGTGCAGCTCTGACTAATGGATGTGCAGCTCTGTATGTGTCGGGCTATGTTTTAAATGCACAACACTATTCTTTGTATGCATAGTTTTACGTTTACACAGCAATATAGTGTGAATACGTAGCAGAATTTGGTGTATGCGCAATAAGATTCAGCGTATGCACAGGACTGCAGCAATTTTGCTTTTTATCTCAGTTTGTTAGGCTGGCTTGTTTTGCATGTTTTCCTAAGTTGCTCCAAAGTTTGTGGTATTATTTTTGACTCAAGTTATTGTCAGAAAATACAGTAAACAAGAAGTTGTCATGATTTTTTTGTTTTTTTAATGCAATTTTTGATAAAATATAAAAACAAACAAGTACAATCCTAAGGATGGCAAGGGCAATATTCGTAGAATTCCAACTTCAATTTTACTCCAACCACTTACATAAAGGTGGACAGTTACCAACTTGATAGCACCGGCTCCCCCTTATAGTGCACTCACTTCTCACGCATACCAAGTTACAATCCCTCTGAAGAGTTAGATTTTCTCTCCACACTAAATGAGTGTATGACGTTGGACGGCTTCAGAGGTCTAACCTCCTGCATCAACAAATAGGGTTTTTGGCTTTCTAAAACAATTGGTTTTTAGTTTGGGCATCTGTTTGGGTGGTTATACGTGCGGCAATTCGCTTTGTTATGTAGGCTTCCCAGTTTGGAGAGGTTAAGCTCAACAGAGTTAAACTCACCACAAGGGTACTATGGGAAACATTTGTCAGTATAACATAGCAACACCCGTTGTTTGTGCTTTCGACACAAACACAATTTATTTAAAGTGGCTTAGAAGTGGCTTGGCTTTAGCCCGTTACCACTTGAGGTCGTCCCACTTGGAAGAAACGCAATCCCAAGGGCAGGCCTCTTCTAAAGGTTACACAAATAAAATGATGAGTTTGGCATTTTGATCACCCAAAAAGGGGAGAGAATAGTCCTATCACCATTTTCAAACATAGAATATGCTGGTTCTTTATCCTCCTATAGTTAAAACTAAGCATGTTTTACTCTACCAAGCACAAGAAATTGACAAGATAGCAAAAACTTTGAAAAGATGGTTAATTTTATCCTCCTAAACAAATCTATGTGAAGATTGTTGTTGAAGAATCAAATAATTTACTTTCCCTTATTTAAGTTAAATGAGAGTTTGTAGTGCAAGATAAAAAAATAAAAAATTTGTTCAGTTTTATCCACCTAGGTTGGGAGTATGTGTGAGTTGTAATGCAACAGTACAATTTACTTCCTCCTAATTAGATCTAGGTGAAAATTTGCATGAATATATCAAATTACTTTCCCCTAATTTAAATCTAGATGGATTTTACAATGCAACTAAATGACTAAACCAAGCTCCTACAACTATAAGAAGAATTAGTACAGAAAATCCTTGCAAAAGCAATACAACTTTCTATCAGAATGTGAATGCACAGGAACAGGAAGTAGATGCGTAGCATTGCTCGGTGAATGTGCAGAAAGACAAATACAGAGAAAGAAATGGTGAATGTGTACGACTGTCGAGTGTGTTGGCAAGAGACACTATATGGATTCATGAATGTTGTCATTGATGGCAACAAAGTTCATCCCACACATCCGCAGGACATGGTGTGTCTATACCGGAAGTCAGATTGAAGAATGTTGTGGTCCAGTAAGCAAGAATAGAGTATGTGGAAAGGTTCGACAGTCAGGTCCGAATCTCTCAGAGGAAGTATCTTTGGAAAGTGCGGACTTGGGGAAGTCAAGAGGAGTACCTTGACTGATAGATTCCAGGAATTGAGCCTCCGGTGATGAAAGAGTAAAGAGATGTAAGCATTCAAGTATTAGGGTCCGATTTGATAGAACAGACAGACGAAGAACTGATAGGCAGAGCATCAGAAGTTATTCTGGATGAGATGTTGATGGTGATAAAGATTCCTAAGGTATATTTCATGATTGGCCAACTTATTAGATGACTTCTATAAGTTTCTTTTTTATCCGCTTCACTTGGAAGCAAGGATTCAGCCGACAGACTAAAGTTTGAGATAATATTGACTATTTCGGATGCCGACTAGAAAAGTGTTGAAATCACTTGTGCAAATATATATATAAGATGGATTTAGATGTGAAGGTGTGTGTCGTGTATGAATTGAAGTGTGAATAAAAGCAGAATAGAACAAAAGGCAAAAAAGCAGGTTTGGAATGTAAAAGGACAGCAGCACTTAAGGAGAGTAAGAATGAAGTGCAGCAGATCAGTCTATTGAGCTTAACCAAAACTGAACTTCAGCATGTGTGGATGCTTCTCATCAATTCAAGTTTTCTTCGTGTATACAGTAAGTCTTTTGTAGATAGTGAGCTTCTTATGAGCAGTGTGCTCGGGCAGTGAGCCCTAATTGGCAAGTGCCATTTTGTAACTTCTATTCTTCTAACAGAGAATAATATCTTGGGTTAATCACCCCGTGGTTTTTCCCCTTAACAGGGTTTCCATGTCAAAATCATTGTGTCATGTATATTGGTGTTATTTTCATTTCATGATTATGCTTGCTTATTTGATTTGATGTTACATTAACCGTTAAGAAAGCACAGAAAGTTAAAATTATTAGGATAACTGATTCACCCCCCCTCTCAGTTATCAACAATTGGTATCAGAGCCAAGTTCCTCCTAACAAGAGCCTAACAGCTTGAGGAAGATCTGGGAATTCAAATGGATGTATATGGTATAAGGGAGCAACTCAAGACTGCCCTTGATGATCTTGAGCAGTCAAACTTTGAAGTTAATGAATTTAAGGAAAGACTCAAACGGCTGATGATTTCATAAAAGAACTAAAAGACAAATTGAGTCTCTCTATGAAAAAGAGAAAGGAGCTACTTCAGCAATTGGCAAGTCAAGGTGAAGCCAATGATACAAACGGAGATCTGAAAGAGAAAACCAAGTTATGTGAAAAGTTATCAAAATAAATCATCATGGTAAGACATGAAATGGAATAAGGAGTTATGAAGTTCACCCAAGAAATTGAAGAAAGAAAAAAATCTAAAGATGATCTGAGACAATCTCTCAAGGAAAAATCAAAGGACCGCCACAAGATGGATAGAATAATCAGACATCTTGAATCTGATCTTGAAGATGCTAAAGATAATGAAGAAAAACTTGAGGATCAAATTGTCTCTCTTAAAAGGGATCTTCAAACAGCAAATGAATACAAAGAGAAATTCAAGATAAGCTCTGCTCAACTTGAAGTTCTTCTTGAAAGCCAAAAGAGGGTAGATGACAAGTGTGGCCTGGGGTATGAAAAAGGTGAAAGCTCCAGATCCGGTCAGAAAAATTTTGGATCAGAAAATCCAAGGAACAGGCCTAGAAGACCTCCGGTAAGGCAGCCTAATGCTCAAAGATATCCATCCTTCAATGGATACTGCCACAACTGCAATAACTTTGGTCATAAAGCTAATCAGTGCAGAAAGAGAATGAATCAGACTAATACATCCTTCTCCAGACAGTGTTTCAACTGCAAAAGGTATGGTCACAAATCTAATGAATGCAGAAATATGCAAATGAACAATTCATTCAATGGTAGATGCTTTGCATGCAATAGAATGGGTCATATGACTAATCAATGCAGATCAAGAGGATATCAATCAAATATGCAAAGAAATGTTGTTTGCCAAATTTGCAATAGATCCGGTCATATTGCAAAATTCTGTAGAAGCAAGAATCAAGACAAAAGAGGTCCGGTATATCATAATCAGAATCAAGATAAGGGAAAACAAAAGGTGAATGCGGATGAAGTTCAAAGTGAGATGAACAAGATTTGGGTAAAGAAAAGTACAGAGAATGTAGGGGATGGATCCGCACCAGACTCTGGTGCTAATATTCCTTCCAGAAATTAAAAAGTGAGCTCTGGCTCAGGGGGAGACACAAAGAAAACCTTGTTCCCCCAGTCAGTCAATTAGTGCCGGAACTGGCACAAGGAGAGTTGCAGATTAAAGGGTTCATAAGAGAAACATCTAAGTAAACTATGGTTAAGATTTGGAAGATCTGCAAGATGTTTAAGATCAAGATCGATCCAGTTCTTCAAGTCATCCAAATAAGGCAAACCGGAATGACTTAGGTCGAGCATTTATTGCAACTTGATATTAGGGTTTGCGAAGCAATATAAGGGTTTTCTCATTAAGCATTTGTTCATTCTGCATTCAAGAAGAAATGAAAAGAAGCTCTGCAATAGAAATTCCTCAAGCCCTTCAAAGATCATCTATAGAATCTGATTCATCCAGCAATTGATCCAGCTCACTTCGTGTAACCTAGAAGCGCAAAAGGTATTTTCCATTCTCAATATCTCTCTGCAAATCCTTGAAAAATGACTACTCCAAATATAGTAAAGATTTCTGATAGGCCACGACCTAAATTTAAGAAGCATCCATATAAATCCCTAGAAGTTGATCCCCTCGGCGCTTTTTCAAGCATTCTGCATGGGGTTCTGCATGTAGAAGATGTTAGGGCATACATTCATGCGAATATTGAAGAATTTGGGGAATCTAAGTTGGCTGATATCTATCACAATCAGTTAATAGATGATTCTTTTGAGCTCAAACCTCAGTTCAAGGCCATCCGGGATAAGCATTTTGCACAGTACATTCATTTCCCCTATTTTGAAGAAGACGAATGGGTCCGGTATGTGTTGAGCAGAGTACATGATAACTTCCTATGGTTGAATAGACCATTTAAGATCACCAGAGATGCAATTAGGGCAGTAACCAGTCTGCATTCATCCGGTGGGATACCTGTTCTCAAATCTATCAAAAATCAGACAGTGAGTGATGCAACTGGATCAAAATTTGACAAGAGAGCTATGACAATTGAAGATATCATTGATCCAAATATCAAATTTGCATCCATGATAATTGGTTACAAAATTTATCACTCCAGTAGGGAAAATTCAGTATTGGGAACTGCAGTTTATACAACTTATCAGATGCTAAAAGAAAATACTGACTATGATCTATGTGAACTTCTTCTAAACCAACTATTGGAGAATCTACAGAAGATCAAGAAGGATAAGAAAAATTCCTTCAAGTATGGTGGGCTGATATTGTGTCTATTTTTCTACTTCATGAGTGAGCTGCCCGGATCAAGTGGTTGGGTTTGGCAGAATGACAAACCTGTTGCAATCCAAATCAGAGACTATTTGCATGGGCTTGGAGATGCCAAGACAAGAAATACAGCTCTGTGGGGTTACTTCAAGAACTTCCAAAATTCGATGCAAGCAAGAGAGAGAATTCCTAAATCTCTAGTTGAAAAGTATAAGGATACAGTTTGTTTTATGGTTGAAACTGATCAATGCCAAATGGAAGCTGTGGAACCAAGGACAGTCTGGATCATGCCAATGGGGTATGAGGTGGATGAGAAACTTGTGGAGCTACATGTCCAACACATGCTTAGTCAACCCAAGGATCCCAAAACAGAAAGGTTTGGAACCTTTGAAGAATTGAGTATAAAAATTCATGTGGAACTTAGACAACCAGAGGTAAAGAGAAAAGTGAGAAAAGAAGTAGAGAATATTGCCAAAAGATATGGCATATCAAAAGAAGCTCTTGATGCCAACAGAGAAAAGGTGGAAAGGGTAGAGAAAGAGAAGGAAGAAGCAGAAAAGGAAAGTGATCCGGTGGAAGCCCCCTTCTGGACCAGATCCTCTAAAAGGGCTACACCTATCTCTGATAAAAGCTCAAAGACATCAAAATCGGAAGTCCAGACATCTGGAAAAGGAGAGAAGAGAACAAAGAAAAAGGCAACAAGATCCTATGTTAGCTTGAAGGATGATGAAGAAATCGAATCAGACGAGGAGGTGAAGAAAATGAGGAAAAAGATGAAGATATCCAGTGAAACCAAGGAGGCAGAAGTAGAAGAGTTTGTTGAAAGAGCCACCCTGTCCTTAGATGATATAGTCAAGGCAATCACTGTGGATGGAAATCTAAAGCCATTAACAGAATTTTATGATAAATACAGTGAAGCTGATAAGAAGAGTCTGCAGGATGCCACGGTTAAGTATCTGAACATTTACAACAAGGATTTCATTGAGATTGTATCTTTAATTCCTAAAAGCCTTGAGAAGGAACTTGAATTGAGGAAGAATAATGCCAAAGAGAAGGATATGGAGATCCGAAAACAGATAGCTATTCAGCTTTATCCCTCAATCAATCCTAAGCAGAAGAGTATGATCTTCAAAGATTGTAAGGATGAATTCTGGAGCAAAGCCAGAATGAATCAGCTTATGCTCAGAAAAACTGACGAAGTAGCAAAAGAGACAGAAGAGATCCTCTGGAATGCATACAAAAGATTCAACATTCCTATTATAGAGGACTTAGGTGATGATCCCTCAGCTATAGACATTGAAGAAGAAGCTACTGAGACAGTAGCAGAAGAGTTTAAGGAGACAAGGGAAAATAAAGGTAAGAACTTGGAATCCTCTGCTCTGGAAGAGGTGGCCCATGAGAAAACAAATATCTCTCCTCTGGTTTCCCCTACAGTCTCTGGATCTAAAGGAGAAGAAAGAATAGAGGAGAAAGAAGAAGAAGTGAAAGGAAGAGAAGAAAGTCAAGCTAAAAAGAATATAAGTGACAGTGCAGAAGAGAAGAAATCTCTGTCTCTGGCAAGAGACACTGCAAAAACTGTCAAGGACTTCTTGACAAAAGAAATATTGGAGATTGATGAACCGGAGTTACTTCAAGGTCCATTTAACTTTGACTCTCTCTCCCCAGTTCAAACAATGAAGATAGCTTCATTTGCCAATACAAAGGCAAAAGAAAAACTCCTGAAGTCTCACATGGAAGACTGTGAGCTAATAGAAGTTGCATCCGGCATTTTAGAAAAGATCATGCCATCTTTTCAGAAGGATTCTTTAGCCTCCTCATCTGGTAATCTCAAATCTCTAGTCAATAGTGTTAGCACACATTTTGATTCCCTAGAGAAGTCAGCAGAAGATAAGGTCCGGAAGGAATTCTTGGCAAAAAGATTATCAGAGGTACAAGGGTTAATAGCTAATGATAGGAGAAATATGAATATTGGGATAAAGAGCTTGGAAAATGCTCTTAAGGATGGAGGAGATATATATAAATTATGTATATCCTAGACCACAGTAACAATGGATATTGAGAAGAAAGTAAAAGAACAAGAGGACAAACTGACAAATCTATCAAAGAATTTTGATCCTCTCTCATCCTCCATAATAAATCAAGAATGTCAAACTATTGTAGTCTTGAATGAAATCAAGAAGCTGGAGAAGGAAAAGAAAAATAGAATAAGTAGGTTAGGTGCACTCAGAAGGATAATTATCCCTAATTTAGAAGCCATGCATGAGGCCATAAAAGAAGCCTAGATCACAGCCTGGACCAGTGATCCGACTGATCTAAAAAGGGTAGATGTGTTTGCATTCCTGTTAAGCAGTCATATATCAATTTTGGACAGAATGAAGCAAAGTTGGGCAACATAATTTGTCCAATTGAAGACAACTTTTGTAGACATTCTTCAGTATATGTAAGTATGCCATATGTATATACTTATGTGGCCAAGTATAGTTGAAATTTTGAAAATTTTGGTTTGCGGATCCTACCCTTTGCCATTGATGTCAAGGGGGGAGTGAAGATTAGTGAAAAATGACGAATTCAGCTAAGGGGGAGCTCCAAAAATTGTATATAAAAATAGAGCATTAGCCAAGGGGGAGTATAGTGTGACACTTAGTCATTTTTCACTAAGTGTTGCCATCAATGCCAAAGGCGGAGATTGTTGGCAAGAGACACTATATGGATTCATGAATGTTGTCATTGATGGCAACAAAGTTCATCCCACACATCCGCAGGACATGGTGTGTCTATACCGGAAGTCAGATTGAAGAATGTTGTGGTCCAGTAAGCAAGAACAGAGTATGTGGAAAGGTTCGACAGTCAGGTCCAGATCTCTCAGAGGAAGTATCTTTGGAAAGTATGGACTTGGGGAAGTCAAGAGGAGTACCTTGACTGATAGATTCCATGAATTGAGCCTCCAGTGATGAAAGAGTAAAGAGATGTAAGCATTCAAGTATTAGGGTCCGGTTTGATAGAACAGACAGAGGAAGAACTAATAGGCAGAGCATCAGAAGTTATTCCAGATGAGATGTTGATGGTTATAAAGATTCCTAAGGTATATTTCATGATTGGCTGACTTATTAGATGACTTCTATAAGTTTCTTTTTGATCCGCTTCACTTGGAAGCAAGGATTCAGCCGACAGACTAAAGTTTGAGATAATATTGACTATTCTGGATGCCGACTAGAAAAGTGTTGAAATCACTTGTGCGGATATATATATAAGATGGATTTAGATGTGAAGGTGTGTGTCGTGTATGAATTGAAGTGTGAATAAAAGAAGAATAGAACAAAAGGCAAAAAAGCAAGTTTAGAATGTAAAAGGACAGCAGCACTTAAGGAGAGTAAGAATGAAGTGCAGCAGATCAGTCTATTGAGCTTAACTGAAACTGAACTTCAGCATGTGTGGATGCTTCTCATCAGTTCAAGTTTTCTTTGTGTATACAGTAAGTCTTTTGTAGGCAGTGAGCCTCTTGTGAGCAGTGTGTTCGGGCAATGAGCCCTAATTGGCAAGTGCCATTTTGTAACTTCTATTCTTCTAACAGAGAATAATATCTTGGGTTAATCACCCCGTGGTTTTTCCCCTTAACAGGGTTTCCACATCAAAATCATTGTGTCATGTGTATTGGTGTTATTTCCATTTCATGATTATGCTTGCTTATTTGATCTGATGTTACATTAACTGTTAAGAAAGCATAGAAAGTTAAAATTATTAGGATAACTGATTCACCCCCCCTCTCAGTTATCAATAGAGTGAATGTGCAAAAATGTGTTTGCACAGCAAAAAGTGGTGAATGCACAGAAAGACGGCTTGAATGCGTAGAAAGATGAATGCACAATAGGAATCTGTGAACGCGTAGGATTGGAATGTGGGCACCAAAAATGTTAGAGGAAATATGAACAACAACATTAAACTACTTATTATCCAATAACTCAATGAAATTGATGCAAACACAATAAACAAAGCTATTACCTTCGTAGACCGATTCACCTCGTAACTTTCATTGTTGCCTATCTCGTATTGATCTTATGTATGATTTGAGCTCTCAGAAGTTATACTTCCTTGTTGTTAAAGATGACAATAGGAGAATGATTATGATTGGATTGTGCAATGGAGATTAAACTAACAATGCCACTCTATGATGATGGATAATGGAGATATGGAGACATGGTTGGAAGATTGTGATGATAATGACATTATGCAAGTGCAATGGGGATACTTTGCCAAAGGCACACTGGTAGGATTTCTGCAGAGTAAGACTACTAAAGCTTGAGTGGATTCAAAATGGGTGTGAGGACCTTACTTTTATAGCTTAAGAGAGGTCAAGTCCAAGTGCCAATAGATCCATGACTAGAGGAATTATCTGTGATGTGTACAATTGAGATGGAGTTGAGGGAGATAATCATGGGAAATGTTCCTACTACGTTTACAAGGTAGAAGAATAAGTGGATCCATGAGCCACATGTCATTTGTGCTCACAAATGACCTATGAGTTAAAGGTGGAAGTCTTTGAGGAGATTGTGGAAGGACTCCTGATCTGTTGGAATGTGAGAGATGAACTAGAATTAGAAAGACAAGTGTCTTTGAGCATAAAGGTGATTGAGAGATAATAGAAAACATGTGGGTGAGGATAATTAGCTAATTAAATATTAAAATATTTAATTATGTGTGCAACATGGTGAGGTGGAAGAATGACATGGATGCGATAATGTGGAATTATAGAATTTAGGACTTTGGAATAGAGGAGTTTGTGATTAATTAAATAATTTAGGATTATTTAATTAGATGAGACATTAGAGGAATTAGGGAATATTAATTAAATAAATTGGTTTTTATTTAATTTTGGGATAATGAACCAATCAAATAAATTAGAATATTTATTTAATTGATAGAAGAATAAGACGTAAAATAAATATTTAAAATATTTATTTAGTACGACACGAGCCAATTTTAGGTGTATACATTCTTAAATAGAGAAAGGTATGCAGCCCAACTGTTGCAACCAGTAATGGAGATGCGTCCATTCGCACAATGGGGACTGGACTTCATTGGAATGATTAATCCTCCATCATCAAATGAACATAGGTATGTCCTAATAGTTACCGACTATTGTACCAAATGGATTGAAGCTATGTGCAGCAAGTTATGCAAAATCGATGCCGTGATCAAGTTCTTAGAAGATAACATCATCACTAGATTCGACGTTCCATATGCATTGGTATGTGACAATGGTCCTGCTTTTGCTTCACTAAAATTCTCTAATTGGGCATTTGAATATGACATTACTTGGAAGTTCTCATTTAATTACTATCCCCAAGGTAATGGCCTTGTTGAATCTACCAATAAAAACCTGTTACATATCATCAAGAAGGTGGAAAAGAATCCTAGAGATTTGAATACTCTACTGAAATATGCTTTGTGGATTGACTGTTCAAACTAGAGTAAAATCAGCTCTAGGGAACTCATCATATCAACTAGTCTATGGAGTGGATCCTATCCTACCTATAAACCTCAAAATTTTCACTTTGTAGTTTGCTCAAGAATACCTAGGTCTAGAAGACAAACTAGAAGTCAAGTTACTACAACTCTTACACTTAGAAGAAAAGATAAATCAAGTCATAGCCCATTTCTCCAAACATCAGGCTATAGTTAAACATTGGTTTGACAAAAGATCCAAGATCAAGACCTTTTGAATATTAGACCTTGTCCTATCCTAGGAAAGCCCATGAGAAGAAAGGGGACCATGGAAAATTTTATAAACTTTGGATCGGTCCCTTTCAAATCACAGAAATACCAGGCAAAAGTACCTATATGCTAAAGACCTTAACAAGTGAGGATGTTCCTTTACCTGTCAATGGACAGTTCCTCAAACATTACTTCCAAGCCTAATCATCTAAAGAAGAGGGATGAAAACCTGTATATATATGTAAATATTCTTGTACAATTGCTTTGCTTGTTTGTTTTTCTTGTTTCTATTTTATTTATTGAGTCTTTATTTTGGTTGGGTGTAATAAGAAGCGGATTGCAACCTTAGAAAATAATGGAATTTCTAGAATTTAGGAAAGAAGTTCAAATTCCAACATAAGTTGTGACTTCTACTGGTATGGCTAGTCTGGTTTGTTTTAGGAAATCATATTCACCAATAACATGGAATATCCAAGGAATCACACAAATGAGCATACTTAAAGTTCCTTGAATCAGTTGGGAATAGTAGTGTTTGCATTAAGTGAAAAATCTAAAGGTTTTCCTTTTCTACCACTATAATTCTTAACCTAACAGTAGGTGTCATAACCATGCAAATGAGTTGAAAAGATATATCAAAAGAAAATACAACAAAATAAAATATTGAAAAACAAAAGAAAGAGATTCGCTCTCTAGGTCATCCAAGTAACTCTACTGGGGCTATAGACTCTTGACTGGCAGTAGATCGATATTTGAGGGAATTTCAAAGTTAACTTTGCCAAGGCTATGGACACTTGATTGCCAACAAGGCTCTATCCAAGTTTGGATTAAAAGGTTAAACTAAACTATATAGCTAAATGCAAGTCACTTCTACTTTCTAGCTTTTCCAAAGGAAAGGAAATGAATCAATTGCACACACTTGCATTCGTTCTAAAACCTAGTTACACTATGAATATAATTTCCTTTGGTTGAACTGGAATGATCATGTCCAACGGAAGTTAAAAATTTATGTCTTAATTTATCCTTCTCACTTAAATTGTTTCAAATTTAGTGGTTTTCTTTAGTTGCAAGTTGTGGTGTAGACTCACAACATGCCCCAATTCTCCCTGGCAAAACGAGGACTCAACTTTTTCATCTTTGTTGGTCCTTTTGTTGTCTGCTTGGGCAGTATTGGTAAAATGTCATGACACTTAGAGCCAAAGTTCAAGCCAAATTTCAAGTTGCTAAGTATCCCCTGCAAAGGTCATGAATGGATAGAGGATGAAATTTTGGCCAGGGTTGCCTCTTGAACCTCGTGAAAAATCATTAAAATGAGCAAGTTATGCCCACTGGACATTCTAGTCAACCGGACATTTTTGATCAACTGGATATGTACATTTGCAAAATGTTTAGGTCATGTTTGGTATCCATATTAGGTTCCAAAATCATTCATGAGGACACCCAAACCTAAAATTAAAATCAATTATAAATCATTAATCGTCCAACCTGACTGGACATTAGCGCGCCATGAAGCCCATGTCTAAATAATGTTGAAACTATCAAAGTTATCCTTGTAAGTACTGGACATTCTTATCAGATAGGATATTTTGACCTGATAGGGATAAGCAATTATCATGTCTAGTCCTATTCAAATATCCATATCTGGTACAGGCCATCAAATTTATCCTGACCTAAAGGTATTTCAACTAGACATGACATTTGCGATTGGATATTTTACACCAGACATTTGTAATATCCATATCCATATCCACATCCAGGTCCTATCCAAAGCATTATAAGATTTGTGCTTACCTACAGTCTATTGACTTTTCAACCAGATATTTTGTACTAGACATTTCTAAATGTCATGACCTTCCTGAACAAATATCAAGATCCACTCATTCGATACTCTAGTCAGTGCAATTTGACCACGATAGTAATGACGTCACCCAATTGAGTTATCATTATGCTTTTTTACCTAAATTCGATCAAAATCAACCGGACATTTTGAATTGGATATCCAAGTTCTAGATCTCCATTAGGTCTGGTCCACATTTAACTCACTTAAAGTGAGCTATCTTTTGCCATTGGAATTTAAATTTAAAATGCAAACCTATATCCATATGTCGCTTTCTTCCGCTCCCCAGAAGTAATTGCTTACCAACTACAGTGAACATTCAATGCATTTTCATATTTAGCTAATTTCATGAAGGATAGAAAGAAAATTTTGACTAATTTGTTAATCACAAAGCATTCTTAAGAGATCAAAAAATCAAAATCACAGAGGATTATCTTAAAGGCAAATTTGCAAAGAGCATAAGGCGAATCAAGTTGGACGTTGTGGAACTAGTTAAGTGAATAGAACACTTAAAGGTAAATGGACATCCTCATCACAACATAGCAAAGGTAATTTCCCATCTAAAAAATGTCTCTGCAACTTTCCCGCTTGAATCCTAGTTTGATCCTACTTAGGTCATGGATTCTGTTAGCCCAGGGGGGGCCTCTACTCCCCCTTTGGGCCCCTTAATTGAATAGGCTACAATAAGTACTGCCTTAGGTAGTCCTTTAGAGCTCGTGACTCTAGCTTTGGATTCAGGTCCTAATGCCTGGAAAAATGCCCTTCTTGGAGAGGACAAATGGAACAGAGAGTACTTTGTTGTTCTCATCCTATCAAAGTTAGAGAAAAAAATGGACCTACAAATTTCAGACCTCATGATGGAAAAGATAGTTTCATCCATGGAGCTATCTTTGGTTGGAAAGTTTTACTCTCTAAGACCAACTATAGACATGGTCTGTAGGTGGGTATCTAGTAGATGGCACCTAAAGGGTAGCGTTTTGACCAGTGTGATGGTAGGAGGTCTCTTCTTGTTCAAGTTCACTGCCAAGGAAGATCTTATTGTAGTTCTGGATGGAGGTCCTTGGTTGTATGGTAAACACATCCTGTGTTTGGGACACTAGAAACTTGGATTTGACGCAACGATGGAACTAAACAAATCTGCCCCGATCTGGGTAAGGCTACTTGACTACCGCTAGAGTATTGGGATGAGGATATCTTCACCTAGATTGCCAACTCCTTTGGCAAATTCATAGCGCTGGACAACACTACTAAAAACAAATCGAGGTTAGTGTTTTCCCATTTTTGTGTCAATGTTGATATTCATAAAACTCTCCCTACTTCAATCAACATAAAATCTATTTATATGGGAGCTGGGAGTAGCAGTTGGTTTATGAAAACACTACTGCATTCTGCCAGAATTATTCTAGAAAAGGCCACCTGATCATAGAATGTAAATCCCTAAAGAACAAAAAACCTAAGGAAGTGAGGGAAGATGAATTAGAAACTAAGGAGTATCCCTTCAAAGAGATATCTTAAACATCATAAGGTCCCCTCTTAAATCTTCAAAACCGAGAAGATCTAAAGAGAAGGCAACTCTAGGGCTTGAACAACAAGATGGAGCCTTACTGAAAACTCAGCTAGAGGACCCTTCTGTGAGGATAGAGGATAAAGAAGATGAGGAGATTCAGGATCACTCTCCCAAGAGAAATATCCCATAGAAGGTGGAGGCTAATGTAGGTGAGAAAATTCAAACACTTGAGAAAATGTCTTTCCTTCAGAGCTCTCCTGCTACCACGGGAGGAGAAGGGAAGAAGAAAAGGGTGGAGTTGTCTTCACCTAGAGATTTAACCCCTAGGATAGGACCAAGTACCATGTGGAGCAACCAGGAGGGATGGGTAATACCCAAGAAAAAAGGTAAAGACCACATGAAAAAATTCGGAGATGTGGGAATAGATGGAAAATTTGGAAGACCTTCACAAACGGAAACCAGGCAGAGGGAAGCAGCTAAAGAAATAGCTAATGGTAGATAGAGTACCTTGTAGACTCATTCCAAGAGAGGTCATAAATGAAGATCCTCTCTTGGAATATAAGGGGACTGAACAGTCATAAAAGCATTTTTTAGTCAAAAACTGCATCTATGAAAACAAGCTTGATATTCTCCTCCTCCAAGAAGTCAAAATATCGGAAGAAAGTTTCAAAGAAATTGACATTAAGTTATGGCCCACTATGGATTACTTCATCAGCCCCTCCTTTGGAGCCTCTGGAGGGCTGGTTAGTATGTGGAATAAATACCATCTCACTGGTAGTTGTTGCTCCCATAGCATGAATAGCCTGGAAGTGAAGTTTACCCTTAATAAAAAAGTCTGGGAACTTATAAACATTTATGCTCCCAATTCTAGGAATGCCAAGAAGGATCTGTGGTGAGAGTTGGCCTCTACATTGACTACTGAGAAAGGAGCCAATTGGATGTTGGTTGGGGTTTCAATACTCCCCTGTTCCCCTCAGAAAAATCTAGGAGCATTATGGACTACTCGGACAGCATGGCTAACCATGCTAATTTTCTAAATCTTACTAGTCTAATGGACATAGATTTAAATGATCAACACTACACCTGGACCAACAAGAGGAGGGGAGACCAACTGATTCAAGTGAAACTTGATAGATTTTTTATATCTTCCAATTCATACATCATTCAACACTCTAAATTGTTAGCTCTACCTCGTACTATTTCTGATCACAATCTTCTATTATTCACCTGGTGGGAAGGAACTCCCAAAGGCCCTTTCCCTTTCAAATATGAGATAATTTGGGTTTCACACCTAGACTTCAAAGATTGCATTACTTGTTGGTGGAGCATCACGATCTAGGGTTCCCCTATGTTCAGGCTAGCCCAAAAACTCTTGCATGTCAAATAGAAAGTCAAAGGCTGGAACAAATTTTGCTTTTGTAATGTTATGATTCAAAAGAAACACATCTCGGTCAGCCTGATGGATATTCAAAACAAAATAGCTAAGGGAGATAGGAGTGAGTTCAATTTCAACTAGGAAAATTCTTTGCTCAAAGAATGGAGGGAGTTGATGAAAAGGGAAGAAATATTTTGGAAGCAAAAATCCAGGGTCCAATGGCTGACCGAAGGAGATAGGAACACTTCCTTCTTCCACCAGTCGACTATGAGGCACAAGAGAAGGAACAATAGTACTAAGCTCCTAGATGAGAACAATAGAGAGGCCAACTCGAAAGAGGAGATAGGTCATATTGCTTCAAATTACTTCAGAAACTTCCTCTTCAAATAGACTGATAATTCTCACCTAGATGTGGTTGAGAAGCTATTGGACAGTATCCCATCTCTACACACTGATGAGGACAATTGTTCTTTACTGAAGCTGATTACTAAAGAAGAGGTCAAGGCTATTGTCTTCTCCATGGGAGCATTCAAATCCCCTGGCCTCGATGGTTTTCCTCTGGCCTTCTTCCAGGACTTTTGGGACATTGTGGGGTTTGATGTCACAACTGCTATCAAAGACTTCTTTAGAATGGGTAAGATCCTCAAACATATAAACAATAATTTTATTGCCCTGATTCCCAAGAAACATAATCCTCAAGCTATGGTTGATTATCTCCCCATCAATCTTTGAAATACCATCTACAAGATCATTTCAAAGACTCTGGTGTTCATATTACAACCCCTCCTAGATGGCCTCATAACTGGCTGTCAGAAGGGTTATGTCCCTAGAAGATAGATTGTTGATGCAACCATCTCTACCCATGAGCTAATCCACTCCATGGACAAAAGTAATATCCCAAGCATGGATTTTAAACTAGACATTTCCAAAGCCTATGATAGAATCTCTTGGGATTTCATGTTCAAATTTCTAAGGAAAATTGGGTTTCAAGACAATATCATCAAACATATAACAAAAAGTGTGACCATTGTTAAGTATTCAGTGTTGGTTAATGGTATCCCCTAGGGGTTTTTTAATCTTGGAAGAGGGATTAGGCAGGGGGATCATTTATCCCCCTGCTTATTTATTATCATGGCAGAGGTGTTGGGTAGGAACATCTTAAACCTTCTGAGAAGGCAGAACCTAAAATGTGTTAAGGATGCTTCTACTATGGACCCTTTAGCTATCCAACAATTTGTGGATGACACTAAGTTATTTGGAGTTGTCTCGGTGGTCGAAGCCAAGAAGTGGAAACAATTACTCAACTCCTATGCTATGGCCTCAGAGCAATGCATAAATTATGATAAGAGAAACATTTTCTTCTTCAACACTAACCTGGATCTACAACAAAAGATTAAAATCATTCTTAATTGTAATGAGGCTACCTTGCCATCTACCTACCTTGGCCTCCCCCTCACTATCAAGGAAGTGACCCCCTTATACTGGAATTCTATTTTGGAGAGAATCCAAAAGAAGTTGGAAGGATGGAAGGGTAAACTGCTAAGTCAAGCCAGTAAGTACCATCTCTTGAAGGCTTCTCTTCAAGGCATTCCCACCTACTTCATCACCTTGTTTAAAATGCCTAGATACATTACTAAGAAATTTGAAAAAATCCAGAGAACTTTCCTCTAGACGGGGGTAGAAGAGAAGAAGAGGATCTCTCTCATCAGTTGGGAGAAAGTCTATCTCCCCAAGTCTCAGGGGGGACTAGGCATTAGAAAGATCTAGTTGATTAACAAAGCGTTGTTGGCTAAGGTTGGGTGGTGCTTCATGAAGGAAGAGAAAGACTAGGGAGAAATTATGAGAGCCAAATATCTACACAATGAGGAGAGAGTTGGTTTCCTGATCAAGAAGGCCTCCCCAAAGGGTCCATAATATGTAACAAAATGTTAAAAGCCATAAATCTCTTTTATCAAGGGATGAAATGGAAGTTTGGCAATGGGGGCAGCATCAGATTATGGAAGGACACCTAGTTGCAAGACAAACATCTAATAAATCAAGGAAATGATAGTCTGATCTACAAAGCAAGCAGGTTCTTTGGGGAAAAGGTTAGTAACTATGTGCATCATTTTACGAGAGAAGATAGTGGAAAAACATTGTTGACTGTTGGCCAGACAAAAAAAACCTGGTTCAGGTAGTGGGCTCCTTACAGCTCAGTCTAAACAATTTCAGAATTCCCATCTTCCCTAGATGAGATGAAATGTTATGGGTGCATGATAATCGGGAGGTCTTCTCTGTTAAGGCTATTTACAATCTATTGTCTAACAATGGTCAATACAACAAGGTTTGGTAGGCTATCTAGAATAGTCACTTGTCTCCCAAAATAAACTTCTTCTGGTGGTCTATGACAAACTACAAAATCTTGACTATAGACAACCTTAAGAAAAGGGGCTTTCAGCTAGCCAACAGGTGTGTGCTCTGCCACAAGGATGAAGAATCCATATCCCACTTGATACTCCACTATGATTATACTAAAGATATTTGGGGTATGATATTGGGTAAGCTTGGCCTAGATTAGGTCATGAACAAAAGCCTTATTGAATTTGTGGTGAGTTGGGCAGCCCCCTTCAGTCATCCGAGACTCAGGGAGCTCTAGAGATAGATCCCTCCCCACTTAGGGTGGAGCATCTAGAAAGAGAGAAATAATAGAATCTTTAGAGATTCTACCAAAATCCCTAAGGAGCTCTTTTTCTCTTTCCTCTAACTAGTGTCTGAAAACACCTCTAACAGTAGTTTGAACACTGCTAAAAAACCCCACCCCCTTAGAGATACAATTGGCTACAAGTTGGGGAATATCCTCAGACATATCCACTTTTGACAACTCCAAAAGGATTGCCCATCAGAACACTATTTGGAAACCACCCCCACAAGGTTGGGTTAAGTTAAATTGTGATGGTGTGGCAAAGAGTAGCACTGGTATGACTAGTGGGGGCATCATCAAAAGGGGCAGTGGTCAAATGATTGTTGCTTATGTAGGAGGAATTGGCAAACAGTTAAACAATGTGGCTGAGGGGTTAGCCTTCTTTAGGGGCTTAAACTTGCCCTCACATTGAGAATAGATAGAATCTAGATTGAAGGAGACTCAAAAATTATAATAGATGTTGTCTTGGGTAAGGTTGACATTGGCTAGAAGCTTAAAGACACCATTGGGGACATTAAAGGCCTATTGGTTGGTTTCAGAGAAAAAGAAATTGCCCACACTTTTAGAGAGGGCAACAAGGTGGCAAACCGTATGGGCAACCTTGGTCAAAACCTCACTAGCTAGAGGTACTGGAGGAATGTGGATATCCTCCCTAAACATGTACAAACCCTCCTCCTCAAGGAGCTGCAGTAACCCTCTTTATCGTATGCCATGTATTACGGGATTGAAAGTTTGAATTCGAACCCCAGGCGTGTGTATTTTTGGTGCCATAGGGGAATGACTAGGAGATGAGTCAACAAATCTAAGTGGCTAACTCAACCTTCTATTCACTTGCCTATTCACGTGGAGAGGATGATGATGGGGCAAAGATTTTTAACCCCGCGAAACACTTATTTTAATAATTTCATTGAGCTCGGACATCATAATGCACACATGGCATTAAGTTCACATAGGGTGAAATTATTGCATGGTGATATCATTAGACGACAGGGTGACGAAGAAGGTCCTCAATTTTGAGAAGTGCATAGTTGTTTATCTGCCCAAAATAAGAAAGTTGTAAATTTTACAACGTCTCATAGCTCACAGTCTTGCTAATTCTACTCTACACATTGCTAAGATTCAAATCTCTACTACGATGAGGGAGAGAGAACTGGAACTGAACCAATCTCATGCAAAGAATTCAAGAGAAATGAGACACTATGGCACATCTACAGCGAGGGTGGAGTGGCTCCCTATCTCGAATGCTTGTAGGGGAATGATGCAAACTTGTCGAAGCATTGTGTGGTTTCTTGGAACAACATAAGGCTCTAGATTGGGGGAGTTGGGTTTGAGATTTTGAAGGAGGTTATAGGCCTCTCTATGGGCATTTCCATCAAGGGTTTGAAACAAAAATGATAGAGTAAAATCTCTAACCCAGAGATGTTCATGGATTTATTCCTGAAAAGGGGCGAGGAGCTCTACAACCTACAAGGCAGATTTGACCGCGAAAGGCTACCCAAGCCTTGGGACAACCTGTATGCTAAATGGTGATGAAGTATTTTACTTTGGAAGGTAGGTTTAGATGCTTCTACCATTATCATTTCATGCTCCTCAATTATTTTAGAAGGAACCAATTGATTAGTTTCCCCTTCTACCTTCTCTCGTCTCTGGAGACTTTGGTCAAGGCTGTTACTGACTTGCATTCCCAAAACCTCGATAAGCCTATGATACCTCTGCATCAAAGTCTAATCTACCACTTATATAAATTTCATTTGGCTTTATGTCCCCCTAAGCAGATTACGGCTAGCCTAAATAATAGTCCCCCTACTGGTGCTTCTAAGCATATTACGGCCTACCAGAGTCAAGGTGCGGTGATAAGGGAACTCACTCCTGAGAAGCTGTTGGATAGTCCCATTGACCCAAGGGTTTCTACCTCCAAGAAAAAACCTAGCTCTAAAACCAGTCTGATGAAAACCCCTAAATTGGCTATTCACCCCCTCAGCTAGGCAGAGGCCAACATTGCTCAAAAAATTGGCAATCCCAACTCGGGTATGAAGTCTACTAAAAGAAAGCTTGTCGTCACTGATGACAAGGGTGATAATACTTAGAAGAAAGATAAGGACGGTAAGGAGGACACTGACAAGTTTGTGAATGTGGGTGATTTACTCAAGAAAGAGGGGCCCAAGCTAGATAAAGATAAGGTGGTAGAGGTTTCAGGTGGTGATGAAGAAGATAGTGAGGAGACTTGGGATGAAGGGAAAATTACTCCCCAGGGAAAGATGAGAATGCCCACAACTAGGAGGTCCAGTAGACCCTCTATGAAGCCCACTCCCTCCCTTAAGGAGAAGGTGGTCTCCAGTGACTCGAACAAGAATGAGGAAACCATCAACAACTAGGAAAAAGTTGAGAAGGAGGAGGAGAATTCTGGTTCAGATTTGGGTGGCACGATGGATGTGGAAGGCCCAATTCTTTTCCCAGAGATGAACCTACCTAATTCAGAGACTAAGACATCTACCAAGCAGATGGAGGATACCTAGATCAACAAGGATGGGGATACCGGTTCCAAGGAGGTCTCTGTGATAGAGGCCATGAACACCAGAATCACAAAACTGGAGAAGAGTTTCAAAATCCTCACCCGGTTTACTTCTAAATTAAAGCATCGCTCGGGAACCACCCTAGCTGTGTTGCAGGACCTGGAATTAAACACACATGGCATGGGTAAAAAGAAGTTGAAGGACTATGAAGAAACGTACCACTTCCTGACGGAATGCCAAAAATGACACCATCAACACACATATCCAACACAATATGCATTTAGATATGAGACAAAACTCTCACACTTCAACAACAATGGTTTTTTCAATCAACATAATCTTGGTAGGCCATAATGCACACCTAATCTAAACTTCCTAAATTTTGATGATGTCAACCCTACTAGTTGGTTATATACAAAGCAGAGTAGTATTTTACAACCATCAAATTTCCACAACTCAAAAACTCTCTACCACATCCTTCCACTTAGAGCATGAAGCTACTCAATGGTGTGAAAAATCCCAACCTTTTCTAGCATGCAAAGATTTTTAGTAATGACCCCTACAAATTAGATTAAAATTTTATTTTACAATCTAATCTAATGCTTAATAAGTTAGCATGCATGTGCTAAGGTAAGAAAATGCATGATGATGATTACATTTTGTTGATGCAGTTTTAAGTCACATTCACACAGATAAAAGTTTACACAATGAAACCCCTATCTATCTTGAAAGGCTTCAAGATCCCTAAAGATTTGAAGGCCCAATTCTCCGGTTGTCAGGTCTTGACTGCTTAGTCTTCACCCAGGGTTCGTTGTGTTTTGTTATTTTCAATTTGGGCCTTATGTGAGGTGTTTTTCTTTAATTTAGTCAATCTTTTGCAAATATCTTGTATATCTTGTACAATCTGCACATTTCTTTAACGATTCATGTTAAATTTACCAATGAATGACTAAACTTTGAGCAAATTGTTGTGACTTGGACATAACTTTGATTAGTTCCTCTGAATTATCTCTGATTAACTAATCTTTGTACAATTCCTCTAAATTCATTTGAAGATCTTCTTTAAAGTGTTGGATTCATTGCTATTACTAGTTATTTGCTTTGGATTTATCATTATTTGCAATTATTCATGATGATTTTATAAAATAAAAGGCACAAGATAGGGTTGAGAAAGGAAAAGTTCTAAGAAAATTAAGTTTTCAGTGATTTCACATGTACATCTAGACACTTTCATGAATTGAAGTTAATCTAATTATACTTCACTAGGTGTTCCACAACTATGTATACTAGATGCAAATCTTCAATGGACAATCAATGACAACAAGAAATAATTCAAATGCACTCCAAAAGGATGCGTCAATTTGACATTCCATTACCATAAATTGATCAAAAGATTACTTGAGATTTATGATTAGGTTGTAATCCACTTCTTCAAATTCATTATATGCACAAAATGTACAAATGTCTTCACTGAGTGAGAAAGAACCATGAGGTAAGTCAAGAAGTTGCAAAAATACAAACTTAATGCTAACAAATTTCATCAATTCCATCCCCTTATTTACAAATGATCTAGATCCTTTTATAAGACAAGGATCCAGAATCAGTTACAAAACCAATAGTCAAGATCTCATTTTAAATACAAACAGTTAGAAAACAAAGCACGTGATTTCCAGTTGGCAATCGAGGGTGGATGACAACTGGCACCGAGTATATTCCCTAGTATCTTCAAAATTGTATCTTCTAGAATATCCTGATGTATCTATCGTTTGAATATCTATTTTTTTGCTCTTGGTCAAAATATATCCCAACTGGATACCTTTACCCATGTGTTGACACTTTATTCTGTTGCCTGCATTGTCAACCATCCAGATACCCTTTTGATACGTATCTTTTCTACTGATATCCTATTGTTACAAAATATCATCACCAAGATAATGTATTACTTTGTATCAGATCTCATGTCTTCCTTGACCAACGCATCGCCAGATTCTAGAGTCTTGTACTCATCATATGCTGTAATTGTCTTCTCTATACCACTTTTATCAAAATTCTAGGCCTTGACCTTATCTTACTCTTGTATATAGAGCTACTCGCCCAATGATGTCCATTTATTGGTCTAAATATCCAACTTTCCCTTATATGCTTTTATTTTAGTTGACAAATCCATGACCTCATCAATGGTATCTTCTGAGAAATGCCCCATCGGATCTTTCAAAATTGGCTCATACCTGGCCTTGAATTCTACAATGGAGGCCTTCTCTTCATAAGTTTCCTTCTCATCCACCATATTTCCCAGGACCTCTTCTAAAATCTCCATCTCATCCAATAGGAGCTTGTGTGCCTTGGTGTTGATGTCAATAATCTTGTGTCTGCACCCTTTTAGGACTTCAGACTCAAACTTTAGGTCTTTGATCTAGATGGGTATTTTAGGCAGAGTCCAGACCATCATGATGTTCCTTCTTAGCAACACCTTGTCTTGCAACCTTCAGATGACTTTCAACTTTCTAAGATCCTGATCATTTTGATCTAACCTCATCATGCACTTTGTCTTCAAGGTATCTACTTTAGTCATAATGGATGTCAGGGTGTCCTAGTTTGATAGTGCAGTTCAGATGACCTCCTCCTTATCCTTTAAGAACTTCTAAGACTAACCCTCCATGACCTGTGCTTGATGTTTCTTTGCATTCAGATTAGTTATTTGATCTTGCATCACCAATGCCAAATTGGTTGGGACTTATGTTATTGATACTCATGGGGTGAATAAACCCTTGATGAATCCCTCGAGTTGGGCAATGTGCTCTTTTAACTCTTGTTTCTTCAGCTTATCCTTATGGATTCTACTACCTGATTTAAGGGCAACTGCAATTCTTGGGCCCTTGCTTGCTATTGTGCCTTTACTTCCTCAGCTATTTCCTATTTTACTTGAATAATTTGTTGTATTCTCTGGCATGTAGGAAGCTCCACCACCTGACTTCCAGTTTGTACTTGATGAGCTACCACCTACTACGTTAAATGAGCTTGGATTGCAGCTTGTGCTAACAACAATTATGCTTATGGCTGACCTGATGTGAATATGCACTCCATTGGGGTTAGTCTTGATGCCTTAGTTGGTGTATTAGCTAGCTTTGAGATGGCACCCCTCATGGGTGTAGTCGGCATCCTTCTCCTTTGTTTGGGGATTTTCTACCCCTTTCAATATATATGTGGGATGGTGCTCAGGTCTAGAGATGCAACTGCAATCGGGATAGCTAGCACTGGCTGGTCCCTTGAAGGTGATGGTATGGTGGTGATTCTTATGCCTTCTCCTATTAGAGGCTTATCGGATGTCGATGCTCTGCCCTGAGCTAACTTGGCTTCCATGACTCTCCTCTTAATGAGGAAGTCATCATAGTCTACATATGTCCTATCCTTCCTCTTCCTCTTCTTATCATATGTCAGGCTCACTCCCTTGGCCTTGAGCTCATTTATCTTCTGATCAACCCATCTTTGGGTAGTGGCCATGACATTCTTTGATAGGACATCAATGGATGTCTCTTTAGGCTTAGTCCAGTCAGGGAGAGGCAAAGTCTCCTTATATACCTATTTTTTTTTATCATAGTCCTAGTCTAAAGTTAGACCATCATTAGACTTTACCTGTGGAGGCACCTCAGGATATCCCAGGGTCATTATCTGGTTGAGGGTTAGCCTTTGATATCCCCTCTTGCAAACATCCTCCTCATCATTACAATCAACCCAAAAGTCCTCCAGATGAGGCATATGCCGCAACTTCTTTCTCACATACTTCTCCATCCGATTGTATGGATCAAACATATGTTGGAGAGGGAAAGGCTACAAGTTGAGCATCTGAAGCTCAACTTCTAATAATTTGGAGTCTTTAAACTCCGTACACCTAAACCATCCAATATCTAGTGGGAACTTGACCATTCCTTGGTCGTGCTTCTAGATATATGCTTCGTATGATGGGATGATCTTCTTGGTTACCTCTAGGAGTAGGATTTTATCTATTGGATATCTGGGCAGCATGTAAGGAAAGCCCTCAAACCCCTCCATCTGGATGTAAGTGAAAGTTGGGAACTAGATAAACCAGGACCCATGGGTGGTGATCACTCCTTGAGCATCTCTTGACACTCCCTTGGCTATGTATCCCTCCATAAGCCTGACTAGCCACATTAGAAAGTAGTCATTGACTCTTTTGTAATGTACTATTGATTGGCTCCTTTCCATTTGTGGGTAGAATTGCCATACTAATTATTCTCCTAGCTTGTTCCCAAACTTTCCTACTGTGTGCAACCCATCAAATTGTGACCTATAGGTGCATGAATATACAACATAAGAGGGCATGAAAAACCTCCTCTTCTCCTTCCAGCCAATCATCCCATTGTGCAAGGAGTCATTGATTACTTGTACCCAGTGGAAGATGCCACTAGATCTTATTTGCCTGACCTTATCACTCCATACATCTAGAGCACAAAGGATCTAACATTCTCACTCCCAACCATTCGATGGAGCATTGTGATCATGTAATGGACTTCTTTGTAGAAGTCAAACCTGTATATGTTTTGAGGCATTTTGGAAACTACCTTTGGCCTGGTTGTCACGTCCATCCATGAGGTGTGCATCACCTTCTTGCACCATATCACATTGAAATTGTACTATGTCATCAGTGCATTGATATCAATCTCAAAGACATCCTGGCTCATTGAGAGGTTGAATGTATCGCAGATGCCCTTAGGCGAGAAATCTACATATATCCTGTTGGAAAGACGGTTGTCGTTGCACCAAAATATCGACATGTTAATGCCCTATACAACTGCCAGAGTTAATGAATCCATGGGAGGTGGTTATGCCTTTTCACAAACCCAAGCACTGTGTTGCACATCACAAGGAGACTAAGGGTGCACACCTTGCAATAATCCCCCCAACGTAAGCGAGGGGTTCGAACCCGTGACCTAAGCTTTGATACCAATTGTTGGAAAGATAGTTGTTGTTGCACCAAAAGATTGACATGTTAATGCCTAATACAACCACCAGAGTTAATGAATCCATGGGAGGTGGTTAAGCCTTGTCACGAACCCAAGTGTTGCACTGCACATCACAAGGAGACCAAGGGTGCACACCTTGCAACATACCCTACCCTGGTCCTCTACTCTCCAACTTAAGGAATTGTACTTTTGGGCACATTCTATTACCAGTTCCAGGGCATCCATTGTCAAGGGGAAGCCAACTACACTGAACATCCCATTTTTCACTATATTCTTGAGAAGTTCATCTGCATCTGCCACAGGGGGCACCTTTCCCGGAATGCCTCCATGTCCACATTACTGACATGGGTATCAATGACTTGAGCAAACTTGCACCAGAATCCTCTAGGGGTTTTACTTGGGGCATCCTTGAATTCCTCATCTTGTTTCTTCAATCCTTTCATCATTGTATCCTGCATGATGCAAACGTACGTAGTTAGTTCCTATGTTGGGTTTAGTACCTGTAAATTCTTCTATGCCCTAATTTACATTTAAATCCAACAGGAATACATCTATAGGGAAAAATCCCTTGAGATAATATGGAGTTTACCACGGTAAGATGGATCAATGAGTTTACCCTAAGTAAATGAAATTAACCATATGTGAAAAGAAAGCCACTGTAATCACTAGCAAAGGGAGAATTTTTTGTATACATACTTGGTAAATGGGAAATCACCTTTGTTTTTGATAAAGATAAGCAACAAAAACTAGGGTGTTGATCCCATTACAAAATACCCCAGTGGGCGCACAAAAGAGACACAAAATTCTAGACCAACAATACTTAACCAATAGAAACAGAAGACCAACAGAAATAATAGACCAACATCCAATGGACAACGCACCAAAAACCAAAAAATAGCAGAGAACAAAACACACAAGACTAGTTGAAAAACTAACCCTAACCCATCTTAGAGTCAAATTCATCTATGATTTTTAACTTGGATAAATGGTCATCCATAGTAATTTGCAATTGGTGGATTCTATCTACCAATTATTTCAAAGAAATCTTTGGTTGGTACTTGGATCTACAACCACCAGTCATAGTGGACACCTCGGGTTATTGTAAGGTGGACTAGAGTTATATATTGAAATGATCACAATAGGGCAATTGCCTAGTTGGGAAAACAACTTCCTAGGGTTACCAAAAGGTGTATCAAAGTTATGTGTCAAAATAATCAACTTGACAAGATCATTGCAATGGGACAATTGCCTAGATGAGTGAAAAAACTAGCTAGACTTTTTTAGAAATAATACCATATGGGTAGATTCTCCAGACATAATTAAACATCAAACTCTTCCAAGTTTTAGAGAAATTGGCCCTATAAGTTTCAAATTCGTGAACTGTATAGGGGTCGAATCTTGAGACACAATGGAATCAAATCCTACTTTCTAAAGGCAATAACCCACAAATCCACTATAATCTTAGACAAATCAACTCACCTTGTGTGAATCAAACTAGATTGATGTGGATCAATGTAGTACTACTTGAATCGATCAGTATCTACCTACTATGCCCAAATATATTCATAGCTAGGATTTAAAAGGGAACCTGCTAGGCTGAGTGTGTATGATTTGTAGTCTCTGAACTGACACAATATTTCAAAGCTCTAACTATGAAGGATTCCATTGTCTCATAGTCACACTATCCAATCTTCAAGGTAGGAAGAGAGTAACTTCTTGATGCTAACCACTAAACAACACACTATAGATTACAAATGAATGATCACTTCTAATGGAAAAGCTTCTCCTAACCCTACCAAAAGGTAGATGGAAGTTTAAGACCATCTTTAGATGATGTCTAAGGCTTGGGTATTCAAGTCTAAGCACCCCTCACTTCATTAGACCCTTCATGTGGAATCTAGCTTAGCCAAAAATGACAACTCTATAATATTTTAAAACCCCCAACACAAGGTTTTTAACCTAGACAATCTATTATGAATAAGGAAAAATTGGGAGAAAATGATTAGTACCCCACTACATTCAGCACTTTATGATCACTAAGATCCTGTAAGGGTGAGTTGAGAACATATTATGGGTAGTTGTAGAAGCCACTAAACTATTGTTATTAATGTAAAATGTGGCCCTAGAAAGAGCTCTAATACCACAAGTTAGAATCTTAACCTTCAAAATATATCAAATAGAATAATAACATAAAAAAGAACACATTACTCAAAAATACTTGCAAATATGATTATATTGATAAAAAGAATTGCAAGCCACTTTGAGGGGGCAACCTCCTTAAGAGAAAACTCTATTACAAAACATGATTCCAAGATGATACTTACGTTATTACAACATCAATATATAGTCCCCACAAAGAGTGATTTACAATGTACATTTCCAATGTAAAATAAATCCAAATAATGTAATATTGACTAAATAGCTATACTATGACTATTACAATGCTTAAAATAGTTGGGACATGGGGTCCTAAAAACCGCAATTTATGTGTTCACTCTTGGTTAGGGATTAATTTATTGGTAGACTAAGCTACAACATAAAATTGCTTTATCTTCCACTAAAGTAGGATACAAGGCAGTTGGTAGTACAAGATGTAAGGTAATGTGGTTACAAAGGATATTATTCAAATTTGAACTTGACTAAACAACACTGACCTCACTTTTCTATGATAACTAAAGTGTTCTCAAGATGAAGAACCAAATCTAAATCATATTGAAGTTTGTCAACATTACATCCATGAGTTGGTTGACTTTAAAGACATTCATCTTTATTATTGTTCTACACAGGAGAAGATTCTAGGCATAATCACTAAACCACTGAGTAGAGAAATTTGTCAAATTTAGAGATAAGCTTGGACTTGTATCTAATTCGGTCATTAAGGAAGGTATTACATAATTTAGATGTAGTTGTTAGCTATATAATATAACTATTTGTTGTTTAAATTAGCTTGATAATAGGTAGCTTGTTATGCCTAAATTAGTTGTTGTTTACTATTATATTATTGAGTTTTTATTTGTATTATTAATGTGCCAGTTTATATGTAGTTACATTTTTTCATTTACTTCTTATATACTTTAGATTTATATGTTAATTTGTATGTCAATTTGTATTGAAGGTTTGTAGATCATAAAAACAAGGTCATTCAAATGTCACTCTGTAATGTACTCACGGTTTTCACTCCACCATTGTTCAGATTTTGTCTTTGTTTAAATGTGAAGCTCTAAATAAAATTGAGACAAACAAACTAAGCTGATACAACGACATTTACATAAACAGCGTATATGAATATTCGACGAAAACACAATTTGACATCCAGAAAACAAAAATTCCAATCCAAATTGACATCTCTGCGGCAATTCGTAGAACCTGTGAGCCAGGTGACGGGTCCACTGATTTGATGCTTCCGCAAACGTAGTTGTACAACCCCGATTAGCTAGCTGTAAAAAGAAAACTAAAGTATGAGTCGAGACGTTAAAACATCTCGAATTGATAGTTGTACAATCTGTCAAATATCAAAAAGAAAATTGTACCAATTCACTGGCAGAATTGACAGCGTTAATTTTGACTAAGCTGAAGTGAATTGAAATGAAATGAAAGGAAAGGAAAGATTTTAATGACATCTGCCCCCAGAGCAGATTAAGGGATCAAGAGTCGCAGCCTTAAGTTATTTTCAAACTCCTTTCCATGTCAGATCTTCTAATACGTATCTTGACCAAGAAGCTAGTAGTCTTGCTAATCATTGTTTTCTCAAGTAACTTGTTTAGGCTACCAACTTTCAAGGGGTTTTCATATTGACTACAGATATCTTCATAAGCTCTGCACTCTATGATAAAGTGTCATTCCGTCTCCACTACCCCCTTACTACAAAATATGCAAGTTCTCTCTTCCCAACCTTCCTTGGGTATAGTCCATCTACTAGTTTCACACTTAAGATGATGTGATCTAGTATTCAACTGCACAATTAAAAACCTTTTTTTTTTCTTAATAACTGCGTCTAAATATGTTTTTTCACTGTGTTCCAGGTTGGGTTAAACTCTTTGACGTAGTATGTTTTTTTCCTTCCAATCTGCTTTGTCCACATGGCAGTCTTGAATTTTTCCGTCACGTATTTTTTTAATTCCTCATTGGTGTTAGGACACTTGTGCAAATCGATTTTTCACTTGCTCAACCATTTGTTGTTCTGTTTCATCCATGTTTTCTTTCTACGGCCTAATTCCTTGTCCACAACTATTTTGGGCGAGTGATGGTTATCCATATTTTCAACTTTCTTTAGATAACTTAGCAACTAAGTTATCGCTAATGCCTCCAACGAGAAAGTTCCCACTTCCGCCAAAAGAATCTCATAAGAGATTGTGGTCTTGACTTTGAGGCTGCTTGTGATTAGATGTTTTTGGATTCTTTTTAATTGTCTCCATCTTTGATTTGACATGCTACTTCCCCAAACTTTGTAGCTGTAGAGGACAACCGACATGACCAACAAAACATAAAAGGTTTTCTTGGTTTTCCAATCCCAAAGTTTAGCTTTCCTAAACCTATTTTGAGGTAAGAAAGAAGTTTTTCATCCTTGTATTTTTTTCGCTCTACAAGTCTCCCAATTGAGCTTGTAGTGAAAAGCAATCCCAAAATATTTGTTTTTTTTCACTATTTCCAACAGGGTTCCTTCAAAAAGAAAGTTAACTTGTTTCTCTTTCCTTTTCAATGAAAAAATTATGACTTTGGTCTTGGTAATGTTTACTTGCATCCCCACCTCTTGGCAAAAGGGTTCTAAGGCCTTCAAACGTTCTCTCAACCCATGAACTGTTTTTGAAATTAGCATAAGATCGTCGACATATAAGAGTAACTTCACTACAAACCCTGCCAACTGGGTACCCCCTCCATCGGTTTTGTTTAATCATTCTTCAAGTTTATCAACCAAATGGGAGATAAGGAGCATCCCTGTTCAACGCCAATGTCGCTAGCAAAACATTCCGACATCCTCTCGCTTGTTCTGATTTTAACTCTGACCTGTCCATAAAGTCTATGAGAATGGAGCTGAAACCCAAAAGGCCGGAAAACGGGATTCTGCAGTTTCATGACTGCGAATTCTGTGCCGCACAGGTGGCGAAAATCTGCACATACAACTCTGCACCGTCTGGACGACGTCCCTCCATTAACAATTGTGTACCTACCTAGTGTTTGCCTGTCGACCTTGCCTGTCAAGTAAATTTATCATTAAAATAATAGTAAATTAGCCCGGACCTTCATAATGCATGGTGGATCCAATGAAAAGTTGTCTATGGTGGATTCCTCCATTTTCTTTGACAGATTTTCTTAGTTCTTTTGTAAAACCAAGACTTGCTCTTAAAAAATAGTGACTTGTTTCTTTAGATTTATATTGTGGTGAATGGATTACTACCTACTGCAAGGCAGAATTTGTCATCTGGAACAGTATATTAGAATATAATATTTGAATAGCAACTTCTGAGTATAAATTAGACTGAAAAATATAGCCTAACAGAATTCAAAAAATTTCAGTGCAAGATACGTCGATTTTTGAAGTAAGTGGGCTTCGAAAGGGGACGGCCATAAATTAAACTTAATTGAAGAAAAGCTTCATCGGATTTTCTTCCAACATCAATGCATGTAGATTTAGGCACTTGACCAAGATGTTTGCATTGCTTGAATTGCCAAAAAACAATGTTTATGGATTCAGGTGGTTGATAGTAGAGCCAATAGGCAATAGCTTAGAGTAAAAGCCACAATAATTAGTGTAATTTTGATACGTGGATGATGCAATTTGCCAAGCGTTGTATATCTATTTAATGGGAATGATAAATCTGTAATAAATGTTTGAAAATTAAATGAGAAGGATTAGACATTTAGTTTTTAGAATAATGATGAAGAATAATCTAATGTCATGTAGAATCTGGTCATCTTAGGGTAGAAAATAGGTTGTGTGAGTTTGCTTTTTGTCTTGGGATTGTAGAAGTCACAAGATTTCATGCATATCAAATTCATGTCATGTGTAATTGGCCCTGCATTTTGCAGAAACACCCTCATGTACAAAACTATTTTATAACACATAGGATTGGTCTAGCTAGCTATGGATTGCTAGAAATTGCATCGCCTAAACTTTAATGTTTGCTAATGTGTAGGGATTGGTGGTATTGAAAATACCTTGGGGAGATCATTAGATCATAAGGGGCATGTTCTTCTCAGTCGACCCCTTGATTAGACCAGTGTCATAATCGTGGAAGAATATCGAAGACAACACCTCGACATGCAAATGTCCTAGATGATTTTGATGAAGATTTTGGTTCCTTTTAGTGTGAGTTCTCCTTTTAATGCTTAGGATTTTTAGATGTTCCTCTCATGTGCTTAAATGCATAAATGAATGTCTTCAAATACTAACATTATGAATAGTCACACACACATGTACCAAGTTAACTCCCAAGAGCTAGTGGAAAAAGTGGGAGTCAATATAATTAAATTTGATTTTTTTTTATTTTAGGGGTAATTCTACATCATACGAGATTGAACCTACACATTGTGGGATTGACCCAAGACAAGCCATGTCAGACCTTGGGATCTGGATTGCATATATGAATATATGGGATGAGGCAATTTTGTGGGAATACATCTAGATAGGGCTAGGATAAGGTCAAATAGATGGAAGTGCATGTAGGTGAGAATAAATGAAGATGGATCATGATTGATGAAGGAGCCAAACTTAGCACAAAAATGTGTGCCACTTGTCACTATATAATTGTGTTAAGGCATTCCATCAAAATGGGCCCAAAATTAAATGGGAATTGACATGGGCATGCAAATTTCACCATTACATTTTGCCCACACTTTGTTTGATGCATGTGAATCCTAAATGAGTATTTATTTCAAAGTATATGAGCACTCACAACAATGCATAGAAAGTAAATTTATAGACATAAAAAGATATGGAGTCCATGTAAAGTAATGGACCCAAGTTGATCTCTTTGTATCTTCTTCCTCCTTGGCATGCATGCTCCATAAGAACCTACAAAACTAAGAAAAAATGTGCAATGAGTAGCTTTTGTCATGCAAGTAAAAATATGAAAATGTGTGTGTGTGTGAGAGAGAGAGAGAGAGAGTAGGATAAGAAAATTTTGCATGTAGGGAAAGTGGTATGATAATACTCCACCCAATGCAACCATTATAGAGTGGCATGGCACTTCAAGCATGGTCATGTCTTGTAATCAAGATCCATCTAGGCATGGTGATAAGTCTCTATATAGGCACCTAAAACTATTTACAATCTCAAAATAAGAGTGTTAGCAACATAATATGTCCCCATTCAATTAGTTGCATCCATCAGATGTAAGGAATTGAAGGGGAGAGAAAACAATACATGAAAAGTAAGTGTGAGCAAAAAAACATGTAAGTAATAAGTGTCATAAATGCATCGTGTGACAAGTAAGTAAAACATTTCAAATGATAAGTGTGAAAAATGTATGGACCAAAGCTAATCATTAAGATACGTGAATTTGCCCCCAGTATAGGCAAATGAGCAAGGTGAGGTGGCCCTAAAAGGTAAGATAAGATCATTGATGCAAGAGCACCTGGGCGCACATGCAATCGACATCACCCAAAAGGACAAGTGCAGTTGTTTATTTCAATTTTGGCTTGCTTTGGTTTTATTTTCCTCTCTCACAGTGTTGGGATTCATGTGGAGTGATCAAATTTGATAGAGTTGCATCTGTCGTACCTTAGCTTCAATGCATAACAGGTAGTTCTACAGAAACAATTGTTTCTAGAAATCTATGAGGTTTCTCAGCAAACCATCTTACGAGAATATTTCTGACTCTATCCTTGATTTTATGGTGAAGGTTTTGTGCTCATATCTTTCACAGTTTTGTAGAATCAATTGTTTTGCGACTTCCGTTGGCAATTTGATGAAGTATTAAAATCTTAACTTCCATGAGGTTTGAGGTAGAATGGCTTGGTAGTGTAACATGCCACTTGTTCTATCAAGTAAAAACAACCAAGTTTTAACCCAAGAGTAATTAAATCGTGAATCCAATACATGAGTAATAAATTTTTCCTTCTTTTATTTGAAAAATGCACATTTGAAACACATTCCAAACTTCCATTGCATAAATCAAAGTACCTTTCCTCAATAGAATAATTGAATATTTTCTCATTACAACTTTTCTTAACGTAGATACATACAAGATTCAAGAGCTAACTGAAAAATAGAAACACATGATTGTCTATTTGTTTGTATTCAATATTCCTGGCCACCAATTTCATGCTACTACATGAGGGGAAGCATCACTCAAGCACTTTTCCTCTAACTACGGACTCATTACGGTCCCCTACACATTTATCAAACTGGTAAATGACCCTACCCTTCGACGAAGGGAGTAGTATGGTAACCCCAAATAAAATAGGCCTAATTTGAGCAAGGTGTTGTGTCCTACATTAACTAGTACTATCATACTATGGCTACAACCATCCAAATATCAAATCCCTACTAGAAATGTAAACTTGGATCACAATGAACCTAGACAGTGTAAATGTTGGCAATTTACACCACTTTGGCCAAAGTTTTCTTGTCTCATATTCACCCACCCTTTTATCTCGATTGGAAAAGACAACAATTTCTATACAAAAGTGATTCTCTTACCCATGGATCAACAAATCCTAGGAATAACCCTACTTAACAAATGCATCATTCTCTACACATAGGATATTCCCTTTCCCATGGATCAACAAATCCTAGGAATATCCCTGCTTAACAATTACATCAAACTCTATTCTAGGTTATTCCCCCTCTTCCATGGATCACATATCCCAAGGTTAACCTATCCCAAGTTTCATCATGACACCTATGTTGAAGTAACACTGCTTGCAAATTATAGTTTACTGTCTTTCCTGTTATACAATCAACTAATCATATTCAAACTGATAAATATACATAAAGTCCTATATAGGCACAAATCTCTATTACTGAGATTAATTTCACTTTTTCAACACAATTTTCACTCACTAGATATATATAAATATATATGCTATTATATAATCAAGTAGACAATCACATTGATAAACAGCAATGCATTCCACAATAACAAACGACACCAAATGCCTTCAAAACAAAAAAGCATAATAAAGGAGAAATCCCCATGCATGTGATATTAGCTCCAATGAATCAATGATATTCCCTTACTTAAGCTCCTTCCAATGAACTAAAACCTCCTTCCAAGTAAAACAACTCTCCTTCTAATCTTCCAAAACCTCTTCTCACAACTTCAAAGCAAAATGGCAAAAACTCACAACACTAACTCAAAATGAAAATGGCAGAATAAGAATGCTCTTGGCAAAAACTTGTGTGTATAAAATGAGAAAGAGCTCCTCATTTTATACTAAAAATCCAAGAGAGATCAAGCTACAATTTTGCTTGCCAAGTTGACACAACTCAAACAAAAATTAGAGGTGGCAAATAAATAATGACAATTTAACACATATAATGACACTTGTAAAACAACTTAGCTAAAATAAATAAAATAGACTTCTATAAGATTAAACACTCTTCATTAAATTGACACTAAATCAAACATGTTCCCTATTAACTTGCAAAGTTGGTTGCAGGGAAAAAGTCCAAGTACGTTTGAAACAAATGAAAAACTCTTGTAAATATCTTCTAACTAATTTTCAGCTTTCATAAGCATTCAAAGAAGTCAAACTACCAAAAGAATTTGATTAAAAACTTACAAAGTGAAGCATATTAATCTCCACCACTAAGTGCTTGTATGGCGCAATAAAAGGTAAATGTTAAATGAGGTAAGTGGTAAGACTTTAAGTCTTACCCACTAACCCCTCTAACGGCTATCCCACGTGCATCATGGGTGGCACTAGTCTAACCACTTTGCCTAGGCCGTGTGCCTCTAACATGAGTGCTTATAGCCTTTTAACATGCCTTTTAGCATGCCTTTTAACTTTATAAGCATATATATATATATATATATATATATCACAAAAATCACTTATAACATATTATTCGTAAATTCATTTATTGCCATGACATCTTTATAGACAAAATATCATAACATGCACATACAACAAAGGGATGATAATTCTCGCACAGTCTAAATTGATATTTCCTTATCAATAGAGTAATACGCTCATGAATGTACGTAGGTATGTCTACCTATGTATATTCATACTCATATCGACTCATGTATAAGAACATATCGTGGATTCGCACGAGCTAATTATCACAATAAAACCTTACTCAAAAAACCAAACACTTAAAAACATGCAGATACAAATTAACCAAAACAAGAATCAAGACTCACAACTGAGATCACTTACTGCTACCCAAACTGACTCGACACAACTAGACCAAAATAGGATGGTGTGTGTGTGCTTGCTCAATCTAGGTCTCTCTAGGGTTACTGGACCAAGTCCTCCTGAATGATACTTCCCCTCCTTTTCAGAGGAGTAAACATGTTCCTGCATCCACTTAGACCATCATCACAGTAGTTAGCTGACAAAAATATAACCATTTGCTTTTACAATTTCAAACAATAATCAAATATTACACAAGACATTGCATTATTCCATTTTCAACATATTTCAAATCAAGATTCACAATACATATAAATGCTAGAAATTAATAATCATTCATTATTCAAACAATTTAACCAACCTAGGTAAATAGTAAATGGATAGAAACACACGGGGTGTAACATACTCCCCCAGTAGTGAATCATCGTCCCTGATGATTTTTAAGCATCAAATATTATCACATCACAAATAAGTCATAATAAGTATCATACTACAAAACACTTTGTTCTCAAGAGTTTCAAAATTCAAATTAACTTGAGGAAGCTTCTGCTTCATCTCAGTATAATCTTCCCAAGTGGCAGAACCTTTTGCATACTAATCCAATTGGACCTTGTATTACATAACCTTTCTATTATGCAAGCAGAGCTTGCAAACTTCAATCATTTCAAATGCTTGATCAAAACCGTACTTGGGTTATGTACTTGTAAACATTTTATGAATATAATAATCATTAGTTAAATATATAAATATATCAAATTTGAATCATTAAGAGCATTGTACCTCCTGGCAATAGCTATTATCTGAATGATTATGCAACCAATTGATGTGTTAACTTTGAGAATTTCGAAGAGCTCTGTAATTTATATCTAGGAGCTAGTTTGGAATACCTTCCATATTAATGAAACTTTTTTTCTGGGATTGGACCCTCAAAAGAACCTTTATTCTCTAAACGAGAATTGTCTTAGTATATAAATAGCATCAGCGTAACTTATTTATTCCTTATTATTTCTCCGCCAATCTTTTCTGATCAGCATGATCTATTCATCCATTTTTGACAGCATTTCTAGACTAATGTTAATCCTATCTTCTAGCTTACTCATCTTATAGGAGTTCGACATCTTCTTCTATCCAATGTTTCAAGCAGAAAATATAGGATTTTATTTATAATCAAAACCCACCAGTGGTAAATAATCTTCCCACTTATAATGTTGATCCATATAATATATTCAAACAATTCTTCCAAAACCTGGTTAACTCTCATAGTTTAACCATTTGTTCTCAGAATGATAAGTTATACTCACATTAGGTTACCCAAACCTTGTTGTCACATGTGCATCTCTATCTGAGATATTCTCCTCAAGATCTCTGTGTAATCTAAACACTTCCTGCACAATTTTGCAAGCTAACATTGGTGCTCCAATAGATAAATTCTCTGACATAAAAGGTGCTACCTTTATTCTTTAACATTCTAAACAACTTGCCACAATCTTGCGGCATCCCCTTTCATTCCCTTCCAAACATATAATGACTTTACATTTGCTAACATCTTAGTGACACCAGGATGTTTTGAATATGGTGCATTATGTACTTCCTCCCATACCAAGTTCCTTAATTCACCATAATCAGGTAAATAAATTCTTCCTTTATTCCTCAATAACTGATTGGTTCAAAACAAAAAACATTCATACCCTTTTATATTGCAAATTATCCGCGAGTGCCTGCTTAACTTGTTCATAGAACTCATCACTCTTGGATCCTTGCGATACTTAACTTTTAAAGTCAGTTTGGATAGTTACCATAGAAGTTATATTCCTTTCACGATTTAAAGCATTGGCAACTCTATTCTTGTTTCCTTTGATATAGTTAATGTTTGAAAACTTAGTCCAATATCAGTTTTAACCACCTCCTTTGTCTTGCATTTAGATTAAGTTGAATAAATAAATACTTTAAACCATGATGGTCAATTTTCAATTCAAAAAGGTTTTTCCAACAGATACTATCTCCTTATCTATAACACATGAACAACTGTTACTAACTTCAAATCATGCGAAGCATAATTTTTGTTCATAAGATTTTTGCTTCCTTAATTCATAGGCTATGACTCGCCCTTTCTAATTTAGCACTCCACCCAAACCTTCACCTGAGGCACCTGGTACTACCTTCAAACTTCGGAGGTGTAATTTTTCTCATGTCCTTAGATAACCCTCTTACCATTCTCCTCCTCTTAATCATTTCCTTGTTCCAATATTTCGACTCTCTCTCTTGTCTTGATAAACATCACTAGGATTTGATCTAACTTAGTATCCACATTCTCAACTCCTTGTCCTACTTCTTTGCTTCCCCCCAAAGTTAATCTTTGTTCTAACCATCTTAACAAGATAGTTCACCCATTGGGTTTCCATAAAGATTTAAATTCTACGAATGTTCCCCAATGTTCTAAAAACATTTAACATTTCCAAAAAGAATCTATCATGCTTATTCAAAAATTTTGCCAAGGAAAGATTTCATTCACATAAGCTTTTGATAAAACACTTTTCTTTTCTTTATATCCAAAAGGATTTGAATACCCTCTCAGCTACATGACTGAGTGGAGTATATCTCTCAGATTCTAGTTCATGATTATTCTCAAATGGGTAATAACCCCCAACTTTATCCTCATATACTTAATATTGGAAAACATATTCCTCTAAATCATCACTTAAAGAAATTATAATTTCTTCTGCCAAAGGAGGAACATAAAGATTCCTAAACATCATGGTGGAGCTCACACTATACTCTGAGGACATATCCTTAGAAAGTGGTAAGGCTTCTGATTTGGTTGGAGAGACCAAAAGCAGGCAGTTTTAAAGTTGACAGTCTCTCTCAGAGTGATAAGTCGAGTTATAAAAAGCTAAGCTTCTAGTGCTAAAGACTTTACAAAGTTTAGGCTAATGATCTGCCACTTCCACTCTTGGAACATCGTATAGATACCAATTCCCAACAGGGTTCTTTTAATCATCCTTGACTCTCTCACCTTCTAGAAAATCTTGCTATCACTCTTCATTCTTTTTCAGAAATAAAGAGATTTCTCATCGAGTAGGAATTTAGTTACTCCTAGATGACCTGATTATGATTTAAAAAGAATTTCCTACCTCACAAGGTTTCTAAAATTTGTAGATTTAGGAATATACCAAGTGCATTTTCTATAATTTACTCCCTTACACAATCCATCAAAGGCCCATCCAAGACATGATAGAGGTGAACATTGCACAAATCAACCAAAAATATTCTAGTATAGCCTCCTCAATAACTTAAATCAATATCAAAGAATAAGAAATTTCATTTTCAACAATAAGTCAATAGTTTGAGCTCAATAAATCAAATTTTGACCAACTGGTCATAGAATAAATAATCTTCAAAATTTGGTGGCTAGACCATTCTAGAATAAAGGAATAAAACAATGAAAAATTCTTGCAAGTATTTTAAAAAGGAATTTTACCAAACATTCAATAAGTGTTAAAATCAAAAGATACATTGACTATGTACTACGTGACTAACTGAGTCACTAACAAGGGAGTAGATTGTTTGTATTGCACTCAAATTTTCCAAAAACTTACAGTGGTTTAGAGACCATGCTACTTAGCATAATAAATAAATAAGTCCCTTAAGACTTTAACTATACTCAAAAATCAAAAGATTAAAACACATCCATGCTTACATCGTGGAATATCTATCATTCATCACATAGATGATATTCTAAGATGGTGATACAACAACACACACAAACTTCAGTTGGAACACACACTTCTTCCCTTCATTAACAAAACTCTATTCCCTACCTCCCGAAATAATTTAGTTAATCAAACTTGTCTAAATATCTTGGTAATGATCACATTCATCATTGCAATTATACTTTCTATCTCCACCAAGAGACAAAATACATAGCTCTCAACTTTTTGTCCAAAAATGCTATGAAAATAACTAATAACTTTTCCTTGCAACTGTTACGAATTATCTTGCAAACTTCATGCAAACTCTTAACAAAAGAATGATACTAATCCCAATCTTTTTATCAAAATATTATCCGAGAGGATCCTCTTCATTTATGTCCTCAACTACACATTGTCACCTTTTCCAAATAGGATTCATGAGTTTGTAAGGAACTCTTATTCTCCTCTAATTATGTACGATTCTTTATATATGGCAATTGGTTTTCTCAAAATTCTTAGAAATGAAAAAGCATTTCCAAGTTCTGTACTATTTTTCCAAGCATCTTATGCCAATACATCACTACTTATCCTTTATTGATCCTTTTATCTCTCTTGACTCATTCCAATCCATTCTAGGTTTAGACAAGAACCCAATTTATCTACGTATCATTGATATAATTTCTATAATTCTTCCAAACTTAGTTGCTTCTGCACCTGGTTGATTACTTCAAGATCTTCCCATCTCTAAGTTCTTAAGATATAAAAGTGATCTTGAATTCATTAGACACTGCTCTACCTGAGCTCTTAGTCTAATTACATTTGACCAAGGTTTTACCTTTCTAATCCAAATCTTGGAATCTTTCTATTACACATCCTTAATAGAGTTAAATTGACTCATGGATTCCTCGGTTGGTCTACTCTTAACCACTGACTTGATAAGTGTTGAATAATAGTCCTTCTGACAATTTTTTTGGTTAGTCTACTATGCCATCTCGTATAAAACTAGTTTCAACTTTAGACTCTCATAACATAGTGATCACATAAGTTCCAGAGCTAAACTTGTAGCTCTGATACCACGTGTAACATGCCACTTGTTCTATCAAGTAAAAATAGCTAAGTTTTAACCCAAGAGTAATTGAATCATGAATCCAATACACGAGTAATAAAATTTTTCCTTCTTTTATTTGAAAAATGCACATTTGAAACACATTCCAAACTTCCATTGCATAAATCAAATTACATTTCCTCAATAGAATAATTGAATATTTTCTCATTACAACTTAAATCTTAACATAGATACATACAAGCTTCAAGAGCTAACTGAAAAATAGAAACAGATGATTGTATACTTGTTTGTCTTCAATATTCTCAGCCACCAATTTCATGCTACTGCATGAGGGGAAGCATCACTCAATTATTTTTCCTCCAACCACGGACTCATTGCAGTCCCTCGCACATTTACCAAACCAGTAAACGGCCCTACCCTTCGACGAAGGGAGTAGTATGGTAACCCCAAATAAAATAGGCCTAATTTGAGCAAGGTGTTGTGTCCTGCATTAACTAGTACTATCATACTATGGCTACAACCATCAAAATATCAAATCCCTAGTAGAAATGCAAACCTAGATCACAGTGAACCTAGACAGTGTAAACGTTGGCAATTACATCACTTTGGCCAAAGTTTTCTTGTCTCATATTCACCCACACTTCTATCTTGATTGGGAAAGACAACAATCTCTATACAAAAGTGATTCCCTTACCCATGGATCAACAAATCCCAGGAATAACCCTACTTAACAAATGCATCATTCTCTACACATAGGATATTCCCTTTCCCATGGATCAACAAATCCCAGGAATATCCCCGCTTAACAATTACATCAAACTCTATTCAAGGTTATTCCCCCTCTTCCATGGATCATATATCCCAAGTTTAACCTATCCCAAGTTTCATCATGACACCGATGTCAAAGTAACACTACTTGCAAATTACAGTTTACTGTCTTTCCCCTTATACAATCAACTAATCATACTCAAACTGATAAATATACATAAAGTCCTATATAGGCACAAATCTCTATTACTGAGATTAATTTTAATTTTTCAACACAATTTTCACTTACTAAATATATATGCTATTATATAATCAAGTAAACAATCACATTGATAAAAAACAATGCATTCCACAATAACAAACAACACCAAATGCCTTCAAAACAAAAAATCATAATAAAGGAGAAATCCCCATGCCTGTGATATTAGCTCCAATGAATCAACGAGATTCCCTTGCTTAAGCTCCTTCCAATGAACTAAAACCTCCTTCCAAGTAAAACAGCTCTCCCTCTAATCTTCCAAAACCTCTTCTCACAACTTCAAAGCAAAATGGCAAAAACTCACAACACTAACTTAAAATAAAAGTGGTAGAATAAGAATGTCTTAGCAAAAACTTGTGTGTATAGAATGAGAAAGAGATCCTCATTTTATACTAAAAATCCAAGAGAGGTCAAGCTACAATTTTGCTTGCCAAGTTGACACAACTCAAACAAAAATTAGAGGTGGCAAAGAAATAATGATGATTTAACACATATAATGACACTTGTAAAACAACTTAGCTAAAATAAATAAAATAAACTTCTATAAGATTAAACACTCTTCATAAAATTGACACTAAATCAAACATGTTCCCTGTTAACTTGCAAAGTTGGTTGCAAGGAAAAAGTCCAAATACGTTTGAAACAAATGAAAACTCTTGTAAATATCTTCTAACTGATTTTCAACTTTCATAAGCGTTCAAAGAAGAAGTCAAACTACCAAAAGAGTTTGATTAAAAACTAACAAAGTGAAGCATATTAATCTCCACCACTAAGCGCTTGTATGGCACTATAAAAGGTAAATGTTATATGAGGTAAGTGATAAGACTTTAAGTCTTACCCACTAACCCCTCTAACAGCTATCCCACGTGCATCATGGGTGGTGCTAGTCTAACCACTTTGCCTAGGCCGCATGCCTCTAACATGAGCAACTATAGCCTTTTAACTTTATATATATATAATTACTTTCTCTCTTTTTTTTGAACATAGGAACATAAAAATATTATATCTTATTTTATATATGTGTGTGTATTTCATAAATCACAAAAATCACTTATAACATATTATTCATAAATTCATTTATTGCCATGACATCTTCATATACAAAATATCATAGCATGCATATACAACAAAGGGATGATAATTCTCACACAGTCTAAATTGATATTTCCTTATCAATTGAGTAATATGCTCATGAATGTACGTAGGTATATCTACCTACATATATTCATACTCGTATTGACTCATGTATAAAAACATATCGTGGATTCGCACGAGCTAATTATCACAATAAAACCTTACTCAAACAACCAAACACTTGACAACATGCCGATACAAATTAACGAAAATAAGAATCAAGACTCACAACTGAGATCACTTACCGCTACCCAAACTGACTTGACACAACTAGACCAAAATAAAATGGTGTGTGTGTGCTTGCTCAATCTAGGTCTCTCTAGGGTTACCAGACCAAGTCCTTCTCCTAAGTGACACTTCCCCTCCCTTTCAGAGGAGCAAACCTATTCCTGCATCCACTTAGACCATCATCATAGTAGTTAGCTGATAAAAATATAACCATTTTCTTTATACAATTTCAAACAATAATCAAATATTACACAAGACATTGCATTATTCCATTTTCAACATATTTCAAATCAAGATTCACAATACATATAAATGCAAGAATTTAATAATCATTCATTATTCAAACAATTTAACCAACCTAGGTAAATAGTAAATGGATAGAAACACATAGGGTGTAACAGGTAGGAAGCTGGATAATGTGGATATCTTCATCTCTACAAGTTTTTTTGTGAGATTCCAAGGTTCTGGTAGAAAGTTATGGCAAAAGTCAGTTTTCAGCTTGAGCATTCAATCTTGTACCTTTTGTCACCATCATTTTGCTACTTGTTGTTTGAGGTAATGCCATAATGTGGTATATGCAGAGTCTGGAATGTGTGTCGATTAAAGAACAATCTTTTCTCTTATTCGTTGATTGGTTTTTTTCATTTACTGTGAGTCAATGGAGTTTGAATGTGTAGAGTAACCATAAAGTTAAAATATCATCCTACATATTTATGAAGGTATTTAATGTATCTTTTATATTAAAAGAAAACTAGAAATAAAAAGGAACACTTGGGTGTTAGTATAAGGTGCACCAAAAGTGAGCAGACCTAACCTTCATATTCAGCTCTATAATGCAGATTTAAGAGGCAGTTTTTATTTTATTTTAAAGGTCCTATGCCTAGCTAATGCCTCAAAAGAAATTAGAATTAAAGACATTCTTTTTCAAGATAGAAATTAGAAAAGTTTGCAGCCTTTCATATGGGACAAAAGACAACATGGGTAGTTTATTTATTACTAAAAGAAATCACAAAGAAAAACATGAATAGGGAATAAAAAATGCCTCCTTCTTTGTTCATGTTGATATTTTAAAAATATAAAAAGAGAAGAAATAAAATAAAAGCTCAACATCTCATTTAGAGGCTTTAAAGAGATAAAAGGGAGGTGCTTGGTTTGATACAGATGGATACACATTTTAAAAACTTTTTGAAACACCTCTACAATAGATATGAGGCGCCTAAAGGCAGGTGAAATGACTTTTTTTTTGGATGAGGTTTTAAAAAATGAAAACATACATAAAAGGCAGCGCCATCTTAGAGAATAGGAGAGGGTGCTAATAAGAAGAACTAATGCCTCTTTTTGAAGAGAGAAGAACAAAAAAATAGAAATACAAAAGGAAGGGATGGATTGTAGAGTATAAAAATCTCTGAGAAAAGAAGGAAAATAGTAGAAAACAAGAACCCATGCTACCATATTTCAAAAGAGATTAGATAAGTATCTGAGAATTGATACTAAGAGATGAAAGGAGAGAATGTTGGCCTAAGAAAGAAAGAAGATAATTCACAACATATGACAAACAAGAATTGATGACAAGAAGCATACGTTGTTGTCAACAGAGTTAATTCAAAGTCAAATTTCAGAGGTGCGAAGGGGGAGAAAGTTCAAATAAAAATTGAGGTTGAAGTCTATAGATATACATTGCCGAAAAGGCCATTAAAGGCCAAGTCCTACATAAGTTGATCACAAATTTATAGTGTGGATTGGATTAATAAAAATCAAACTATTTTGCTGCAATTTGATCATCGTTGAGTATTGAATTTGGGGGAGAGTATTGCCCATGTGTGTGTGTTTTGATATTGTGAAATTGTGTGAAACATTTGTGTGTTTGGTAGAGGGTAGGTAGTCCCGCTTGCATTAAGTGGTATCAGAGCCAGTAATCTTGAGTGTGGAGAGGATCCACTAGGACCTGTAGGAGAGTTAAGCAGTAGAGGAGAAGCTTGTGTGAGGGTTGTTGCAGGTAGGAGAAGTCTTAAGCAGCGAGAGAGCTTGAAGCCGTAAAATGATTTATTTTGCAGATTGAGAGCATGATGTGTGGAAGATTGCAGTAGTAAGAGAGATGGGAATATTTTTGAGAAAGAAGCCCATGATATGGGAAGTTTGGAGGCAATATCAAGAGTGAAAGACTCTTGAGATGATGGCAGGTATATGTGAGAGATTAGATAAGAGATTGAGCATATTGGAAGCATAGCAGTGTGGAGAAATTATTAAGTATGGCAAAGGTAAGAGTAAGAAGTTTGTAGTGAAGGCATGCCATGAGGAAGGCACAGGGCAAGAGGTTGTGGAGAAAGAAAAGAACCATGTTGCAGCAGTTGAAGAAGTCATCACGATTGTTGAAGATGAAGAGGTGGGCAACGAGAATCTGGAAATTGAAGTTGCAACAATGGAATGCGAAAAGGTTACAACGAATGGCAAAGGTGAAGAAGATTTGTTGGCACAACATTCAGCGATAGAGGATGAATGGTTTGAGATCACAACAAATGAAGGAGAGAAATATTTTGTAGCAGTGAAGGATGATGAAAAAGAAGTTGGAGTAGCGAAGAAGGATGACGTATTTTCTGAAATTTGTGAATTCAGTCATGATTTTTGTTTATCTTCATTATTGAGAGGAGAAATTGAAAAGTATAATGAGGGGAAGATAGGGGAGGATATGGAAATATTTAATTTCCATAAAGTCATTCATATCGACTTGTGTATAGATGAGTGGGCAGGAAGATTTTGGTGCAAGTGGTCAGTTTCTGGTGGGTTGGATCCCGTGAAAGAGGAGAGGAGAGTAGAGAGCACTTGGCAGAGGAGGATGGCATATGGTGGATGTGAATCCACAAGAGGAGAGAGGAGTGGTGAATGGAGCTATGGAAGGAGGATGATGTGTGTGCTAGCAAGATGTTGGAAAAAGAGGAAGAATATATAACTTGTGCACATTCTTCAGTGATGGAGTTCATTGTAGGTTGGTTGCAACCTGAAAGGGTAGTTTGACTACTCAACTCCGCTTTGTGAGCACTATGGTCAGAAACTTTTTACCTGGCATGTCTGATGTAGGAGCACCCGGGTACACTTGCAGTCAGCATCACCCAAAAATATTTGTAGTTCTTTATTTTAGTTTTGGCTTGCTTTGGTTTTGTTTTTCTCTCTCATAGCATTGGGATTCATGTGGAGTGATTAGATTCGATAGAGTTGCATCTTTGTCATACCTTGGCTTCAATGCATAACAGGTAGTTCCACGGAAATAATTATTTCTGGAAATCTATGAGGTTTCTTGGCAAACCGTCTTAGAGGCATATTTCTAACTCTATCCTTGATTTTATGGTGAAGGTTTCGTACTCATATCTTTCACTTTCAAAGAATCAATTGTTTTGTGACTTCCAGTGGCAATTTGGTGAAGTATTAAAATCTTGACTTTCGTGAGGTTTGAGGCAAAATGGCTTGGTAATAATGTGGATATCTTCATCTCTGCAATTTTTCATGAGATTTTGAGGTTCTAGCAGGAAGTTACGGCAAAAGTCAGTTTTTAGCTTGAGCATTCAATCTCATACCATTATCACCATAATTTTGTTGTTCATTGTTTGAGGTAATTCCATAATGTGGTATATGCAGAGTCTGGAATGTGTGATGATTAAAGAATAGTCTTTTCTCTTAATCGTTGATTGGTTTTCTTCATTTACTATAAGCCAATGGAGTTTGAATGTGTAGAGTAACCATAAAGTTAAAATATCATCCTACAGATTTATGAAGGTATTTAATGTATCTTTTATATTAAAAGAAAACCAAAAATAAAAAGGAAGACTTGGGCGTTAGTATAAGGTGCCAAAAGTGAGTAGACCTAACCTTCATATTCAGCGATATAATGCAGATTTAAGAGGCAGTTTTTATTATTATTTTAAAGGTCCTATACCTAGCTAATGCCTCAAAATAAATTAGAATTAAAGAAATTCTTTTTCAAGGTAGAAATTAGAAAAGTTTGCAGCCTTTCATATGGGAGAAAGACAACGTGGGTAGTTTATTTATTATTAAGAGAAATCACAAAGAAAAGCATGAATAGGGAATTAAAAAAATGCCTTCGTATTTGTTCATGTTGATATTTTAAAAATCTAAAAAGGGAAGAAATAAAACAGAAGCTCAACATCTCATTTAGAGACTCTTAAAGAGACAAAATGGAGGCGCCTGGTTTGATACAGATGGCTACACATTTTAAAAAGTTTTTGAAACACCTCTACAGCAGATATGAGGCGCTTAAAGGCAAGTGAAACAACTTTTTTATGAGGTTTAAAAAAAATGAAAACATACATAAAAGACAACACCATCTTGGAGAATAGGAGAGGGTGCCAATAAGAAGAACTAACGCCTCTTGTTTAAGAGAGAAGAACAAAAAAAATAGAAATACAAAAGGAAGGGACGGATTGTAGAGGATAAAAATCTCTGAGAAAAGAAGGAAAATAGTAGAAAACAAGAACCCACGCTGCCATATTTCAGAAGAGATCAGATAAGTATCTAGGAATTGATACTAAGAGATGAAAGGAGAGAATGTTGGCCTGAGAAAGAAAGAAGAGAATTCACAACATATGACAAACAAGAATTGATGATAAGAAGCATACGCTGCTATCAATAGAGTTAATTCAAAGTCAAATTTCAGAGGTGCAAAGGGGGAGAAAATTCAGATAAAAATTGAAGTTGAAGTCTGTAGATATACGTTGCCAAAAAGGCCATTAAAGGCCAAGTCCTGCAAGTTGATCACATATTTATAGTGTGGATTGGATTAATAAAAATAAAACTATTTTGTTGCAATTTGATCATCATTGAGTATTAAATTTTGGGTAGAGTATTGCCCATGTGTGTGTGTTTTGATATTGTCAAATTGTGTGAAACATTTGTGTATTTGGCAGAGAGTAGGTAGTCCCTCTTGCATTAATCATGTAAGCACATATAGTACTAAGAATGCATATGCCCCCAATGTCACTCTAGGAATATGACAAAACATGCAAGCACACAATGGTATAGTTAAGGCATGATGTCCCCACTGATAAGATAGCTCCAAGCTCATGAAAAAGCATGTAAGAAATCAATAGTGTTGAGAAGGCATGGTGTCCTTGATGTAGTTCTTAGAATATGATAAGGCATGCAAGAACATAATAGGATAGGGAAGGTTTGACACCCACCAATGTGATGAGATATCTCTAAAGCATCAAAGGTCAGTTCTATGTAAGATATGGTCATGAGAGCACATGTAAAAGTGGTTACCCCACATGGGTATGATAGTGAGAGGAGGCTAAAGAATAATATTTGCATTTAAGAAAGATCGGAAATTATGTATAGCCAACCTTAATATAATGTAAAGATGGGTTTGCCAAAGGCTAAATAAATATCATGTGAACATATTATAAGAGCACACTAGATGCTATATTTTTTTTTACAAAAACATGAACACTTTGTGTTCTTCTCATATTTGAACCTCTTAATCTCCACCATTTAAAAAATAATAATTGTTTAGAAACTAGATTCCAAGCACTATAATCTTGTTCTTGTGACATCTTCAAATTTTGAGCGTGGCTATCTTTAATTACTCATCCAAGATCAATTTTTACTGATTGTAGAAAACAGTGGCCACTTTTGACCCCTTTTTGGTCCCCCATTTCTATGTACATACCCATATGCTAATCTACATTCCTCAACTTAACTTGTTATCTAATGTAATTCTTTAGCTTTAATATTTAATAGAATTAAAATTCTATGAAAACAATTGCTAAAAATTGTTTTGATTTTATGACCAAATAAGTAATCCTAATAAGATGTTTGTGGAAATTCATTGATATTTGTTTTTAAGAACTTAAAGGATTTTTTGTAATTGTTTGATGTTGATGGAAATTAAAGAAACTTTAAAATATTAAGTCGATCCCTAGGTCTACAATAATTGGTAATCAATATCTTCATGATGTATTATTCATAAGTCCTTATTAGATTGGGTTTGAATGGAAAGGTTGAAGTATTGCATACCATAACCTGGGAATGAGAAGCATGAGCTTGTGACGAATTATATATATTGTGAATCTACTTAATTGATTATATATATATATTTGTGAACCATCTACTTAATCAACAATGTCTTAGAAACTTTTGGATAGGTGGTGAGAGTTTTGTAATGTTTTCTTAGTGAGTTGTGAAGGAACATTATGCAACCAACAGTAACAAATGATCTCATATATATACATCCTTAGATAGTCCTTATCTAATTATTTGTTGTATTCTTCAGAAAATTAGCAATGTAAGTTATGAGATGCCATGGATGTAGACTTCCAATTTATTGTGCATATAAAGTTTACATTAACGGTGATATAAGAAATACACTGAGAATTGTTACTATCATCCTATTGTCTGATTGCATTTCTTGTCTCATCTCATTGTAGGATGTTGCTAATAGTCCTCATTGTTAGAATAATAGTAACAAGTTATTCTAGTTTAGTCATAACAATAATAGTAACAATTGAAAATTTTAATCTAGTTTGACATTAACAGTAATTGAAATCTTAAAGACATCATTACTAGATGCTTGTTAATCATGGTAGGATGTCACTTACAATCCTCATTGTTAAAATAATAGTAACAATTTATTCTAGTTTAACAACAACAATAATAGTAACAATTTAACATTTTATTCTGGTTTAAAAGTAACAAGAATTGAAATCTATAAGTGTAACATGCCATCTTATATTACTAGGAATTACGCAAACAATTTACTAAGAAAGTAAATGAACATGATAAACATGAGAATTTTTTTTTATCATTTGCATAATTACAAAATAAAAGCATATATTTTCTGAATATTTTTGAACCTTGAAATACAATATATTAAAAGATAAATCATAGTGAAAACATTTCACTTTACATTTACAAATAAGTTGCACTTGGAAAAAAGAATAATTTTACATCATAAGTCATAACATAAAGTGTACTACATCTGGAATCTTGATATTTGTCTCACAAGTCTTGGTGAGTCTTCTACTACAGAGGGAGAGCATCATCCAAGTGCTTTACCTCCAACCACAGACCGGCAGTCCCCCGCACATCTTCCTTCCTGGAAGTGGCCCTACCTTTCACAAAGAGTATAGACATAAAGAACCAATAGGTTGCCATCTGATTTCTAGTGTTGTGTCTTACGTAACTCAATCAACCATACAACTCTAGACAATCTTCTAGCTAAGTATGATCATTTTAACAGGTCATAACATCTAGACACGGTGAACCGACTTTAATACATGCAGAGTCAAATGCATCACTTTGGCCAAAGTTTCTATATAAATAGATGTTTGCAATAAACATAGTCATGTGTTCACACACCTCTAACTTGACTTGTAAACTACCTCATCCTACAGTTTGACTTGTTTGACTAGTAACTATAGACATAAATTGTCTTGATTGAACTCATGTCTTAATCTAACATAGAATTTGATCCTTAATCTAGGATATATATACAATATGAAGGTTTAGATGATTTTAACCTTTCAGAGAGTCCTTAGTTGCATTCTTGCAATATCAGGGTCTATGACTTCCTGTCATTCCACTCAATGACTCAAGGATTAAGCACTCTTGTGTTAAATGTCATGTTTCAGTCCACTAACAAGAAATCATTTAAATTTATCAAAGTGCTACTTGAACTCTTTTCTAATTTATATTGTCTTGATCTATCGTTTCTCGACCATATAATGTCGACCATAAAATACAATAGACTAAAACAATGTCATAACTGACTTGAGAGTTTTAAGTTATCTAAACCCTTATGGGTTGATTCTAGGGGTTAACTTCTTTATCCTAAAACTCATTGGTGTATCAAATACTCCAAAAGTAAAATATAGAAACAAAATCTCTAGTCTTCTATAGACCACTAGAACATTGTTCGAATTCAAATCTCTCATATTATGTAAAAATATAGAACATGAGGTATATCCTCATTAATATAAGATCTTAATGAATACTATCACTATTATATCTAATCCTTGAACTAAGTCAATCTGAGTCTACAATAATAACAAAACAATAGCTTTGACCTCTTGGTCTTCTTAAGTCCATCAACCTTTTGATATTGAAAAGATTATGAACTCTTGTGTAACATCCTTTGAGTATAATAATAATATCTATCATGTTGTAGATTGCATATGTGATATAATATCACCACACTTGGTGTTTTTAACAATACCAATATCATTTCTACATCTTCTAAAATAAGTGATTAACTATCACAAAATCTTTGATAGAACACAATAACACTTATACATATAAGTCTTGGAAAATGAAAACCTATCTCAGTCTAAACTTCCAACTTACTTCTAGGTTAATACTAGAGTTCTCAACAAGTTAGTCTGAGCTCTTATAAAAAACTTGTCTTGTTATACCATTGTGACAGTAAAAAGATAATGGCAGCTGCATAGAGAGCTCGAAAACTCCTCCTAAAGCATCTTGATCATTCAGCCTATGTGATACAAAGTCATCTAACAAGTAGAGACAATCACAAGCAATGCCAAGGCGACTGTGGAGATGGAGAAAAATTCATAATATATGTAACATATTAGACATTGTTGACTGGGTAAGAATAAATACATTCGGCCTTCTATAGTTAAAAACCACATTGTTCTTCAGCCTGCAAAGGTTTACTATGTTGTGAACATTAAACCAAGATCTCTTGGGCCTTCAAATGTTTTCTATACTAAAGATAATATAACAAGATCTCTTGGTCTTTCGGCCTACAAATGTTTTCTATGAGTTTGAGGATATCGATCTATGGTAGAGAGTTATTGTTCAAAGTATTCCCTCTAAAACTATAGTATTCCTCTATTTCTATTATATGGTTTAAACAATCATAGCAATGTTAATACTCTAACAATAATGGTAGAGAGGATATTGATATATATATTTATAACAACATAATATTTGAGTATACAATGTATACTCACATTGTTTCTAGCATGCGACCAGATACGAGAATGGGGTTGAGGTATTCTCCCCCTCTCTATCTTGCATAAATGCCAAAATAGATAAAAATAACATGTTAGGATCCCAATCGGGAATTCAAATAATAAAATAGTTTAACTATTATCAACTATTTCTTTTCAATGGTCACATGTACTATCCTAACTTAGTTTTTTGACAAAACCTATGCTTAATGGATCTTGTTGACAAATCGACAATTGTTTTAAGTCGAAACCAAACTTAGACTATTTGGTCAAACACAACTTACCAAACTCAACGACAATTCACTAAACTATGAAGGTACAAGACTTAGATGGCAACCAATCCATTCTATCCATACATCTATTCTCTTCTCTCTAATGATGCTCTCCCTCTCTTTCTTAGAGGGTGAAAAAACATGTTTCTTGGTTACAACTTGCATTCACAAAACTAGGATTAATGCATCGTTATTCAATTCATATATCTTATGAATAAATATTCATGACATCATATAACCACATGTCTAAATTCTAATCATATAGACATAATCTCATGATATCATGTTGATTTATCTTGACATTTTCACATAACGTCAAATCATTAATTCATGCATAATTAACTACTAATTACGTGCAAATAAAAAGTAAAACATAGTCAAAATTTGGGGTGTGACAATAAGACATTTTCCTTGTAACAATATCTTACAGATTTCAATTATTCTAGTTTAACAATAAGAGTTTTGTCTAGTTTAACATAAACAAATTTATCCACAACCTGTATAATTCATCACACAAGACATTTGAAACCAAAAACGGGTGAAAGCCCTAATAAGGTCATAAATGACCTTACCTTAACACATAATAAGGTCGCATCCTTAGAAACCAAAAAATCTTGGAAAATCTATAATTAGGGATTGTGTCCAAAGAAACATTTTTCATTTTTTAAACCCAAAACTATAACAAAGGACTTTCATTTTATTCAACTATAAAGCGTAACAAAATCCTTACATATTAATAGAGTTGAAAATAGTTTATAGAGGAGAAGACCTTATAGTTAAAATTATTGATACTTTTAGTAGGTTGTAAAAATATCAATCATACTTTCATTAGACATGCATAGTTTTTACAAGAAGCTTGTTCTAGTTACATTTTCCTTGTAACAATGTGTGATAGATTTCAATTATTCCAGTTTAACACTAATAGTTTTTTCTAGTTTAACAATCACAAATTCATCTACAACCTATGGAAATCAATATATGAAAACATTTGTTCACAAAATGGGTCATAGCCCTAGTAAGGTTGTAAATGACCTTACATTAACACACAATAATGTTGCATCCATAGAAACCTAAAGAAAATGAAAATTTTGAACTTAGGAGTTGTGTTGAAAGACATTATCCTATTTGTTAAACCCTAAACCATAACAAAAATATGTTTTATTTCAACTATAAACTATAGAAAAAATCCTTGTAGATTTATAGTGTTGAAAAACACATTTTACAATTTAAAAATGAAACTGTAGCTTACCAAATTCTATCACTAGTAGTGGCCTTGATCGAGCTTTGAGGGTTCTATTCATAGTAGAAATATGGGATATATGTGTTTTGTGTAAGGTAGGAAATGTTATGAGAGACTGGTGACTACAATTATGGATTTCCACTTGTACTCTAAGGATTTTGTTAAGAGACTTGAACTCCGAGGGTTATGAAAGACTGACAACTAAAATATGAAGAATGTTGTGGCAACTGAAATGTTATGAGAGACTGGCAACTATAACTGAAATATGAAGAATCTTGTGGTGATAGAGGGCTTGGACAGAATTAGAACCCTACTCTAAGGACATGTCCCCATGAGGTTGCTTAGCTTATTTTGGCTAGCAACCACTACTCATTTTTTTAGGAGATATTTGTGGAGCTAATGACCCCATGAATATTTTATTTCTCTGTTTATTTTAAGCAATTATCTTAATTTGTAGTTTTTCACTATATAAAAAAACAAAAACAAATTATCAATAAGAATTCTTTATTTATATAGAAAATTTAGGGGATATGATTTAGAAAAAAAAAAAAGAGGGAAGGAAATATATGCAACCACATGACATATTTTTTATTATGCAATTGCTGCATAACTTCAGCGCCCCCTTCTTTTCAAAGCTTATTTTCAATCCTTAAAATGTAGCTTCTTCACTGTAATAGGAAAAGATTCCAAATTATCCTTTATGCATAATTTAAAATTTGCATGGGGCTACTTGTGCTGCTCAAATTTAAGCAAACAATCCATTTATGCAACGGCATGGGGACAGGGGTAAGAAACCCAGGAAAATGGTATTTGGCTATGTGCTTAGGAATGAGGAATGACATGCCACTGCAAAAGACTCCCATGGTAGGCGCTGCATTTCTCACAAGAAAAAACAAGTTGAGATTTAGGTTGTGGTCCCATGGAGGGGGCTTCCTAAATTATCTAGCAGTGTTGCTGGAATTTTTTAGGAACATTTTAAACTAACGGGGTCCCATGAATTTTGTAGTTGTAGGTAGGCTTAAAACTTTAAGCTATGAAATTTATGGATGCTGGTGATCTCATGAGTTTTTTTTTAACAATAGTTTAATGCTAAATGATTCAGCAGAGATTTTTTTAGGACCTACAAATAAAAAGATTAAAAATGATTAAATAAAAAAATTCCCTCCAATTTTCTTCCTAAACTAAATGGTAGGAATCTAAAGCACAAGGTCAAAAAAAAAAATTTAAAAAAAAAAAAAAGTAAAAAGTTAAATTATATTTACATTATATTTTGACACGAAATGTTAAATTATTGGTACAAAAAAAAATCGAAATGTTTAATTATTGGTAAAAAAAATCAAATATTGGGTGTGAGAATTGTCTATCATGGATCACAGGTCTAGAAGAAAAGTCCTTTTTGAACACCTTTTAAACATCAAATTTGATGATGTGGACTTGAAACCTTAGATTTAAACAGTAAACTTACCAAGTAAACTTTTTTAACTCATTCAACATCACCACATATAATTTTGAAAAAGACAAAATTAAAATACACAAATTCCAAATCTTCTCCCATAGTTTGATCTCTTTGGAACTCACAAGACAAATTCAAACTTCTATCCCCAACTTGGTTGGCCACAAATACCCACACCTTTTGGACTGTGTTTATTTGTTTGGCCTTGATGTTTTCCACACTCAAACTCTGCTTTGACTAGATAAGATTCACCATTAGAGATCATATTTGCCTTCACTTTCTATGATTTCCCATGATCAAATGATATTTGCCTTCACTTTCTATGATTTCCCATGATCAAATGATTTGACCGCGCCCTGCTAACTTATTTTCATCAACAATAATGTTTAGGCGGTGCCTGTCGTGATGAGGAAAGGATACCTATCTTCACCGAAGCGCTGCGTAATGATGTCATTGCTGAGCTCATTGGATATGCTTTCCTTGACCGCATGCGTTTGCTTTTGTCTTGTTGTGAGCATACAACATCATACCAAACTACTCGTTCTCTGGGTGTGACCACATTGTCTCCATCAACACTGCTGCCTATGCGGTGTCTTCACTGAAGTCTCTTTGGGCTCGTCTTTTTTGTCTCATTTCAACATTATTGGGGGAGAGGGTCCAATAGTAGGGCAATGTAAGTGTACTAATGACACAAAAATTATATTGTCGCATAGTAAGGATGTGGACAATTTAAATGTTTCATTTTATCATAATGTTTTTTGTTGAGGTGTCATAATAGACTTAAAAAGAAGGTGTCCTAACAATGTTTTTTGTTGAGGTGTCATAATGGACTTATTAAAAAAGCCATAGATCAATAGTTGTGCATTAATTCATATTTTTCATGTGTCAATGTCACATCATAGTATTTGTTGCTTTTTGAATCTAATGGGCACATTTTGTTCAACTATTGGGTCCTCTCTTACAACTACCAATATCATACTATTTAAAATATTGGGCTTTCAATGTACCAATCCTATCACAATTATTGGTACTCTGAGCACTATTGGACCCTCTCCTCTATCGTTGATGTGTGACCAAGCTCTTTTTATCTTAAACTAATAATCATATCGTAATGGATACTTTGAAATTAGCCACATATATCATATCTATTTGTCAGTGGTTATCATGACAGGTGTGCTTATTTCTGTTTGCAATTTAATTTTATTATGTAACTATCTATGAACAAATTTATAGAAATATTTTTAAAAAACTTTAAGTAGGAAACTATTTAACAATGTGTTAAATATAACTTGAATGTTTATACCACTTTTTTTGCAAGTGTTGAGTGACTACAAAAACATCCAACCTAGCACATTGTTTGTATTTGGGACATCGCTAAAGGATATAAGTCAAGGAAGGACAAAACTTGAGTAAAGGTAGTGTTATAATCCTCTATATAATATCTACCCCTATTTTGATTCTTAAACTTAACAAATTGTGTGATGTCGATTACATCTCTAGAATTGATAAACTATTATCTCCATTGTTCAAAACAACAAACGAAAACATTCCATCTAACTACTAGACCAAATTTCCCACATTTGCCTCATAAAGATATGTAATGACTTCACAGCCACTCCTGCTTCAAAAAGCATGTGATGTAAGTCTCTCAATTCCTCATGGTTGTATATCTCCCCATTCACAACAATAGCAATGGTTTTTCCCTTACCAAACAATCGTTGATCCCCCAAGGAAGGGTCTATAATAACTAACCTTTGACGTGTAATGAATCAGTGGCCATGATGATATATTCCACTCTAACCTAGACCTCTATGCTTTAATTGTTTAGAAAGCTCAAGTAAACAATATAAACTTCATAATCTTACTTTTGCTAAAACTAAACAAAGCTTCACTATATCACTAAAATCTTACTATAGTTTGATATGTAAGACAAGGGTTTAACCATGTCTACAAATCTAAAATATTAACTCTTATCTAATGGTTAAAGGTCCTCTCATATATGCAATACAATCGGTAATCTGGATACCAAATACAATAGAATTATGTTATGATTATGAACAATAAAGCCCTGTGTAGTAATCTTGTTCAACTAGGCTTGTACCTTATTATTATTGGGTTTATTGGAGGTGGCAATTAGGAAATTTTGTGCATGTTCTACTCATAAAGTCATTCTCAAATATTTGAGTAAGGATATAAATGGTGTCTCCATCTAACTTGAATGCCCGAAAGTTGTTTCTTCATACATAACACAATTGATACTATATAATAAACTAGAATTAAATATTTCATTAAATAGTTAAGTGCCCCTATTCTAATTCTTAAATTTTAGTTTTAACTTATGAATGCTTAAAAGTGTAAAAACAAAATTCTAGCTTCTAGTTAGCCCTTAGGTGTGATGTGTTTCATCAACCTACTCTAGCCTCTTATTCTTCTTTTTGTAGATGATAGTGGCATAGATGTGCATATCCTTATATAGGTTATATCTATTATAGTCAACCTTATGATATGCATTATTGGGGGCATTTATCAAATATAATCAATTGGGAAGATGAGATAAATAGTAACTAATATAACAATTTCAAAATATTCATTGTTGAATTGATAACAATTGCTCAAAATGTGAACCCAGATTTATACAAAATCTACATAAAATAATTAAGAACTTTTATATTAATAATTAGATCAACCCCTAACACTTTATAAGGATGATAACTATAACAAGGAGATATTCGAAGTAGAAAGGCCATTAGTAAATGTAGAGTTGTACTTAGTAGATGTGATATATGCATAAACATAAATCTAATTCTATAAGAAATATGTTTGAGTTAGAAGGTAGGTTCAACTTGTATAGTCATGTTATTGTTAGTTAATGATAATAAAACAAATATTATGAATATATCACAATTTTAACTGGTTAATAAAACTATAATCAAGTTGTGTCAAGTGATTTTCTATTAGTTATTGATAGTGGAAAAGTATCATAACAGTCATATCAAGTATGGACATTTATAATCAAAATGCTAACAATATAAATTATCATAATAGTCCATAGCAACATAATAATTGCATTCTATAACAAATCTTTCCAATCCAAATGTCATATCATTCATTTCAAATGATGACAATCCAAGCATCATATCTTTGTTAATGGTTAACTACAAACTATAAATTAATCATCCCTTACAAGTTTGACCTAAACTCTAAACTATCTCTACATTTCGGTATTGAATGTTTAGTTGTTAATAGACGGTCAACTTGAAACAATCAAATTGAAGCTTTTTTAACTAAAAATGTGTTAGTATGTGGTCAAATTAAAAATACATATTTATATTTATGTTTGTCTACTAGATGGATGTTAATTGGTCTAGTATCATGGATAAAGTCCTTCAACACCCCCCAAGTGAAAAGTTTTCTTACAAATACCTTTCATGGGAGATATATGTCCATTAAGGCTTACATTTATTTTTGGTGTAGATTGAAATGTTGCATAGAGCATCTAGGAGGGAGTCCTACCTAATCAACTTCTACACGAGTCATATCAATAAGAAACCCCCTCCTAATGCTAGTACAAAAATTAGAATTAATAGCTACTCATAATACAACATGTAAGAATCATTATTTAAGTAGAACTGTTCATAGTTATAATTATAAATTCTAGTAGTGATAGTTTTAAGATTTTTAATATTTTTTATAGGTATTAGTGCACATGTAGATTAGATGACTAACAAGAAAAAGATATCGCACCCTATGATTCTTTGTTAGTGCCCAAACCTAGACCTGGCCGCAAACATTTAACATGTGATTATGTGTGTCACTTCAGTGCATGAGTCATGGTTTGTACGCCAAACGATGTATTTCTATGGTACCACTAGGTTCAACATGTGGACAAGGTGAGATTTAAGACCTTTATGGGAGATGTATGTCCATTAAGGCTTACATTTATTTTTGGCTTGAATTGAAGTTGATAGACTGAAAGATTTCATAGAGGTTGAAAGTGGGATGGAGTCCTACCCAACCAACTTTAGCAAGAGTCGTGGCAATAAGAAACCCTCTCCTAATTTTAGCACAAAAAGCATGATTAATAGCTACTCTAAATAAAAAAATGTAAGAATTGTCATTTAAGTACAAATATTCATAGTTACAATTATGAATTCCTATAATGATAGTTTAAAGATTTTTTATATTTTTATAGGTATTGGTGCACGTATAGCTTAGATGACTAACAAGAAAAAGATGTTGCACCTTATGATCCTTTGTTAGTGCCCAAATTAGGGAAGGGTAGTAGACTTGGCCATTATAAGATGTGGTTGCATGTGTCACTTTACCACGAGCCATGTGATGAGTCCAATGATTAGCTAGTGTTCTTATGTTTTTATGCAAGTTCATAGACATTCTCAGCCATTATCTTATGCATATTCCTAGACACTATGCTATCTTTTATGCTCATTATGCAACCCTGGACCTGATTTAAAGTATATGGAAATACGGTTATGATGTGATGGATATTGCATGATTATGTGTGGGAATATATGAATTGTAAAGGATATATGTGCTTAGTTATGGTTGTTAGTATTATGTGCATGTTTGTGAACTAACTCTTTGCAGCTGGAGGAGATAGACTGTAGCCCATAGCAACTACAAGGTGCAGCCCGTAGCCAAAGGAGTTCCCAGACAACAAAGCAGCAAAGGATCCAGAATAAACTAAGTGCAACAACTACAGCATAAAGGCACTTAATGAAGATGATTGTGCATCATGATGACAATAAATAAAGGTGATTGAAGAAGAAGAACTATGTTGCAGTAAGGAGTCTAACGTGACTGATTCAACCAGTCCATGTTCCAATTCTGTTATAGCAAGAGTCTCAGTTTCATTTGGACTCTTCTTTCTTTTTTAGTTATTGATTGCTAGGTATTTATCACACTCTTATATGTAGGGAGTGGTGATTTATGATTTTAGTTGAGAGACCTTGTTTTAATAAACTTCCCCCGTGCCTATATGTATGGCTCGATGGTTGAGGTAGAGTTAGTTGGAAAAGTTGTAAGTTGTTCAATTAGCAGATATAGTATCAGATCTTTCAATTAGTTTTTACATAGAAAATGTTTATTGTTCAATGTTGAATTCATGAATAAGATATTTCAGCAGAATCTTATGTGATATTGTGAAGATTGAGCAATGAATGATTTTGAATTATTATGATTATGTCAATCTAAGAAGCTAGATTTGATTTAGATCAGTGGAGACAGTCACTTGAGCAAGGGCCACTTAAGGTAATTGTCCCTCACTTCATTTCCTAAATGGTTACTTTTGTTGTAACAGTTATTCATAAGTGCATGATTAATTGGATTCTTTGAGATATTCTAGTTTTCTTCAACTCGTTGTACTCTAGAGTGTAGAGTGTAGGTCTAGATTATCAGTATCAAGTCAAACCTTAGAATTCATTTCTTAACAATAATTAGTTGCAAACTTGTATGTACCCGTAGCAATAGTTCCAGCATTACTTTCTTTACCGTTATGCAGTTTTGAGATTTTCTAGCAAGTATAACACTATACTAGGATGAGTTGAGTAGTCTTAATCTTTGAAAGCACATACAGTGCCAATACCATCACAAGCTTACTAGCCCTAGTCGATAATTCAATGAAGGTCTTTCCAAAGGTTCAAGTGGACTGTTTAGTTAGGTTTTTCCTCTGAATTGTGTGATTGCCACCAAGTTTACTAGACATAGTAAGGACGCTACATTTTTGGCGCCGTTACTGGGGATGGTGCTACTTTCAAATATCAGTTTCTATTATTCCTGAGCTTTCTTAGTTTTTTTTTTCTTTCAGTATTAGGATACTTAGGTTTCATCCCTTCAGATACCAGAACATTTTACTAACATTGTGCAAGATTCGTTGCTATACAAAATCATACCTATTGTATGCGGAGGCAAAGAGACACTTTGGGAAGGTTTCTCCCTTCAAACCAACAAGCTAGAGTAGATATAGGTGACTACAGTGATCAGAGCGAGGGCATTACTGAAGAAGAATTCTCCCTTTCACCAACATCTATTGATAACACAAAGAGCACCTTCCAAACAATGGCTGATGCAGTGGATGATCCACCAAAACATGTGACTTTTAAGTTTCCAATTACCAACCAAGAGAGGATTGTTGCCCTGAAGAATATACCTCCTTCAGCATTGCCAGTCTTCTATGATTTGGTGACTGAAGATCGAGATAGATTCTTGTTCGAGTTTGATGTCCTATGTAGAAGCTATGACTACACAACTGATGCTCATAGGCTTAAGCTATTTCCTGCAACTTTGAAGGATGCTGCTATGAGATGGTTTATGGGACTGGGCAAAGATGCTATTCTAGATTGGGACACGATGAAAACAAAATTCTTGGAAAAATACCAAGATTATTGCAGAGGAGTTGATAAGAGGAGAGATGACATTTTCAGAATGACTCAAAAAGAGGATGAACCATTGGAAGATCATGTAGAAAGGTTCCAATTCTGCCTGAAGAAAAACCCACATAATTGACTCTCAGAAGAGTCCCTGAAGCTTGTATTTTTAAGAGGAGTCAATGATGATTGCATGGATGCCCTTAATCTTATTGGGTTAGGGGATGTTGGTATTGAAAATAAGCCACACTCGGACCAACGATGGACTGGTCCAAGAGGGGCCAGTAGCTCAGTGGTAGAGCACTCCAGCAGCATATGGAAGGTCCTAGGTTCGAGTCCTAGCTGGTCCATGTCTCAAAATGGTAGCAGAGCTAGGTCTAGGCTAGGAACCCCAAGCACATGAGAGGTGTGGCTTAAGGGGGGTGTTGGTGTTGGAAATAAGCCACACTTGGACCGACGATGGACTGGTCCAAGAGGGGCTAGTAGCTCAATGGTAGAGCACTCCAGCAGTGTATGGAAGGTCCTAGGTTCGAGTCCTAGCTGGTCCATGTCTCAACAAGGGATGTGTCTCAATTACCCTTTGATGATATCTGTAAAGTTTGTAGGAACTACTCAAGGTCCTTTACCAAAAAGATAAGGGGGGAAATAACATCTTCCATTGGCAAGACATCTAATGTGGTTTCAAGGGTGGAGTTAAGCAACCTATTGACCAATATGAAAGAAGATATTATAAGTCACCTAGCTACTCAGTTAGACACTCTACATTTGAAGAAGAAGTAGGAGGAAGCTAAAGCAATACTTACTGAATACTGCCCCAATTGCAGACAAAGGAAAGCTAACTGCAAGTGTAAAAGGGTGGCTAGTATTACATAACACAAATTAGAGAAACCACATTTTCAACCATTTGGAAGTGAGAATGGGCAGTTGTTCTATGTTGCACAAAGAAATCCATGGAAACAAAGACAAGGTATGACACAAGATCCTCTAAGTTCCATGCATCATTTCCAGTTGGTAATCATAATTTCTCTGGTTGGAACCCCCAAACTTGGCCAAATACCCAAAACCAATGGAAAAACCCTCAATAGTAGAAAAACCCTCAGCAAAACTAGAACCAGCAGCAACCAAATATATGGCCACAACAAAATTTCCAAGGTTCCAATTATAATCCTCAATGACTAGTACAACATAATTAGTGGAAGCCACAATGGCAGAACCAAAATATGAATTACCCACAACCTTTGCTACCTTCTCAGCCACAACAACAGGCTATTATGCCCTATCCATCAAACCCAACATCTCAGCCACCAAGAGCACCACAGTTGCCTGCCCAACCTGTACCTAACCCTAATAACAAGCTTGTCCAATAGGCATACACTAATGAGGCTATTCAATATCCCACTTATGGAGTAGAGGTGAGTGATGTCCACCTTAGGTCAGGGAAAACACTAGTTGGGCCTTCATCCCCTCAAATCACTGAGATGGTAGATGAGGAACCCACGGCTGAAGCTTTAAACAATTCACCTCTGGAGCCTAAGTCAAATTAGGTAAATCAGACTATCTTAAGTCCAAAGCCTCCTTTCCCTGAGTGTTTAGCCATTCCAAGACATCATAACCAAGATAGTACGAGACCTTTGTTTTAAAAATCCAAGGAGAAAGAGGAAGGACCCTCAGAGAATACATGTCCTAGGGAACCTTGGTGACATTATGCTAGGGAATATAACTGTCCCTAAATACACAAACTCTGGCAGTCCAGTAGTGGATGTCAAGATAAATGGGACCCTTATCAAAAACACCTTGATTGACTTAGGGGCAACCATTAATGTCATGACTAAGGAAACAATGCAACTACTTCAGCTAGCTAACCTTAGGCCTACACCAACTATTTTACAGTTGGTAGATAGGTCAACAGTAAAACCTGAAGGGATAATTAAGGACATAGTCATAGCATTAGATTCCTAGGAGTATCCTGTAGATTTCATAGTCTTGCAGCCAAAGGTCAACCTTGCAGGATATCCACTTATCTTAGGTAGACCATGGTTAGCAACAGCTGATGCATTAATAGGTTGTCGGTCAGGGAACATGATAATCTCAAATGGAACTATAACCAAGAAATTTGTCCTCTATCCACCAACCCAACCTCATGAAAATCCAGAGCAAATTATATGGCCTACCTTAGATGAAGAAGACCACTTTTCCCTGCAAACTCTTATGACCATTGAATGCAACCCACTATTGGCAAACCAAGATGAGGATGACTTAATTGACCACATCATACAGAATAACTATGGTAGGGACCTATAGCAACAAGATTGTCTGTCATGGCTGCAAGATCCACTACAGAACATTATACCTGCAAATTCCTCAGAAGAAATATCCCAACTTTTCCACTCTTTACTACCACAAGAATGTGTCCCCAACACTAGTGGATATGACCTTTCATTTGTGCAATCAACTTCCAAAACATTGGAAATCATACGAGGTAAAATGTTGAATGTTAATGATGCTCTAAATGAAGAACAACAGAATTCCTTGAATACTATGCTGCAGGCACACACATCAGCCTTTGCATGGGACTACAATGACATGAAGGGAATTGATCCAGACCTGTGCATGCATAAGATCTACATAAATGATGGTTTCAAGCCAATTAGAAAGCCTCAAAGGAGAATGAACCCTGCCTTATGAGAAATAGTTAAAATTGAGCTACAAAAATTACTTGATGTAGGCTTCATTTACCCTATTTCTGACAACCAATGGGTGTCACCTTTAGTTATTGTCCCTAGGAAAGGAGGCAAATGGAGGGTATGTGTAGACTATAGGGAGATAAACACAGCCACTAGAAAGGATCACTTTCCACAACCTTTCATTGACCAAGTACTTGATTCCCTAGCAGGTAAAAAATACTTCTCCTTCTTAGATGGATTTAGTGGCTATAACGAGATAAATATAGCTCCAAAGGACCGGGATAAAATCACATTTACATGCCCTTGGAGTACATTTGCTTATTATGTTCTTCCCTTTGGATTATGTAATGCTCCAGCCACTTTCCAGAGTGCAATGCTAAGTATCTTCTCAGATTATGCTCATGATTCCATGGAGATCTACATGGATGACTTCACCACCTATGGAGAAACATATGAAAAGGCACTCAACAATCTAGAGAAAGTTCTAAAAATATGTCAAGAACACAATCTATCATTGAGTCATGAGAAATGTTTTATGATGATGACTCAAGGGATTGTTCTAGAACATTTTATATCAAGTGAAGGAATTCAAGTGGATCCCCATAAAATTGAGATCATCTCTACACTTCATGTGCCACAAAAACAAAAAGATGTCAGGATCTTTCTAGGCCATGTAAGCTACTACATGAGATTCATTCAGGACTTCAGTAAAATTGTAGCACCTTTATTTACTCTTCTCACAAAAGACATAGAGTTTGACTAGACCATAGAATGTCAACACTCTTTTGAGACACTTAAGATAGCTTTGAAAAAAGCACCTATCTTGAGAGGACCAAATTGGACATTACCTTTCCACATACACACTGATGCTTCTAATTCTGCTATAAGAGTTATATTGGGATAAAAGGAAGGTAGTAAAGAGTATGCTATCCATTACATCAGCAAGAACTTACAAGGAGCATAACTTAACTACACTGTCACAGAGAAAGAGATGTTTGCAGTTGTCTATGCCATTAACAAGTTTAGGCATTACATCACCGGTTATCCATTTTTTATCCACACAGATCATACTGCAATCAGATACTTAATGAACAAACCTGTGGTTGGAGGTAGACTAGTCAGATGGCTGCTCTTAATAGAGGAGTTTGATATAACAATAGTGGATAAGCCTGGGAAAGCTAATGCGATGGCAGATTTTCTATCTAGATTGCCCACAAAACTTGAAGGTGTTGTAGATGACTCTTTTCTAGATGAGCATTTGTTTTCTCTCAATGTACACACACCATGGCTTGTTGATATTGCAAATTACTTAGTGGCAAGACAGATACCATCACATTTCTCTCCTAGAGAAAAAAGACAGTTGGTGCATAAAAGCTTTCCATACTCTTGGGTTGTTAGTTATCTATTCTACACTGGTCCAGATAATATTGTGAGGATATGTATATGGGAAGATGAGGTCTTTGCTATCCTAAAAGCTTGCCATGATGAGCTCTATGGGGGTCACTTTGTAGCCAAAAGGACAACATTTAAGATCTTAACAACAGGTTACTATTGGCCAACTCTACATAAGGATTCAATAAAGTATACAAGGAGTTGTGATAGATGTCAGAGAATGGGCAAACCAACAAGGACAGATGAGATGCCTTTGCAACCTCAACTGGCACTAGTACCATTAAACAAATGGGGGGTAGACTTCATTGGCCCAATTTCACCAGCATCCAATAACAAGGAATATATTTTGGTTTGCACAGATTATCTGACAAAATGGGTTGAAGTCAAAGCATTACAGTTTGCAAGAGATGGGAATGTAGCTAAATTCTTGTATAAAGACATCTTTACTAGGTATGGAGTACCCAGAGAAATTGTAACTGATCAAGGTCCCCAGTTCACTTATGAACTCATTTCTGAATTGGTTAAAGAATATGCAATCAGACATAGAAAGTCAACACCTTATCACCCCCAAGCTAATGGGCAGGTGGAGGTTACAAATAGGGAGATTTAAAATATTCTAACCAAAATACTGCACATTCACAGAAAAGACCGGGCAGCTAGATTACCAGAAGTAGTGTGGGCATATAGAACATGGAAAATAACTATAGGTTTCACACCTTATGAATTAGTGTATGGAAAAACAATAGTTCTACCAATAGAATATGAATATAAGACACTTAGAATAGTAGTGGAACTCGACATGGACTTGACAGCAGCACAGAAAGAGAGGCTACATATCCTAAATGGGTTAGATGAAATTTGAATGGAGGCTATCCATCACACAGAGATAATTCAAAAATAGAGGACTAAATGGCATGATCAGTTTATAAAGCCTAAAGAATTCCATGTGGGTGACTGGGCTTTATTATATGATTCCAAATACAAAGACTATAAGGGCAAGATACAATCAAGATGGTTAGGACCCTGTGAAATACAGGTATTCCCTAATGGAGCAGTCAAATTGCAAACCATAGATGTAGTCAAATTCTCACTGCTAGTTAATGGCCACAGATTGAAGCTATACACAAAGCCAACAAAACAAGATGATTTTCTTCTTTCTCTAATGCATTGCTATGGTCCAAGCCCTAATATTGATACTGAAATATTACCACCAGATAATAACTTAGCAGCATACACTACCAATTCTCATAGTGACTCAGCAGATGAGCTACACAACTCACCTCCTGAGAGCACTTAGGTATAATTCCTTATCATTTTTCACATGCACACACAACACATGTGCCACAGTCTTCTTGAAGACCACTTCACTATGCAGTAGAGACCTATAGAAAGAAAAATAAAAGTTGCCATAGTTCACTTCGGGACTTGTTCATGAAGGTAACTACAACAACTATCTGTCAGAGAATTCAAAATTTGTGCCAAGTTAATTGCATTTCATCATCATTTATTTCACTTTTCTAGTGCATGTAGCCGCCAGCCGTCATATCACTGCATGCAAGCTTGCTCAATTCGTTCACACACGCCAACCTATCATTCACTCCATCTCCCATAATAATGATTTAATGTCCAATCACATTCATGTTGCAGACACTCTTCACACAGTTTCACATACACAGAGTTATGTTCACTTCAAATCACAGGTACACATACTAACCTTCCATAATTAGCATGTAGCTTTCTAATACATTTGATATGTACTTGCATTTAATTTAGCATGATTGTCATTTTAATCCTATTTCCATATTCTTTAATCATCCCCTTCATCTTGTACAATGCATTGAAGTGAGGTCACTTCCAAGTTTTAGTTGGGGGGAGATAGTATATGTTTAAAAAAATGAGTGTTCGCCACCAAAGCCATCAATTACAAAATGCAGACAGAACATACAAACCCTTTGTTTCCCTTCCTGCATCTATAACCTTTTTTATTGCCAACTTTCTAAAATTCTGAGTCAATTCAAGTTGGTTCAGGCTTAGTAGTAAAGGTTGCAAGTGAACAAAGTGCATGCAAGTATAACAGATGTTAGAAATGAAAGCAACACTACTTTAATGGAAATTTGATTCAAATAAATTTCAACAATATTTAAGTGTGCTTTAACAATGGAGATTGTAACAAAACATAAAACCCACTATAGAAAAGATGTCAAACATGAAGAACTCAACACAATGACACAATGTTTATGTGGAGAAAACCCTTGCGGGTAAAAAACTCCACCAGGAAAGAGGCACAAGTTTGTATTAATCTCAACAAGATCTGTACAATACATCAACTACACAACTCTCTCCACAAGTCTTCAATCCATCAGCATTCCGGCAGCACCTGAGTACCTAAAATCTGTATTGCAGTAACAAATACATGGAAAATACTTATAGAAACATTTTCCAACTCATCCTAGGTGTTCACCTTCTCTCTCCTAAGATTCTCCAACCTGTAAACATTAATTACCATCTTACAAGCATCTTACAGTTGTCCAAAAATAGCCATGCAAAGGTTGGGGGCCCAAGACTAAATCTGGCCTCTTACAACATCTTATGACGCGTCATAACCATCATAGATTCCACAAATGAGTATCTTTCCAAGATAGGAACCTTGGGCTAAATATAGCAAATATACAACTAATATATCCGTCATATGCGTCATAGAATCTCATAATCTTATGACAACTTGCAGTTGTCATAGATTCACTTACCAAACACTATGACATTTGTCATACATGCCAAAAATAGTATATTCTCCAAGGGAGCACGCCTACCCTCATTTACTTTGAGTTTTTACATTTGCCAACAGTAAAAGTCACTCCGTAATTACCTCTGGTTACTCTGAAATTACCCCTGTTGGTGAAACTAGTACATCTCCTCATGGATAATTACAAATTACATATAATAATGGAATAAATATAATATTGGGATTTACAAGGTTAATGGCACCTTATCCCAACATTCTCCCACTTGACATTATACATTGTAAATCAACCCATAAGAAATCAAATGAAAATAATCAGGCATTAGAAACAAGGCCCATGGCCTCTCTGCACCATACAAACTTCTCTGTGCTCATAGGTTTGGTCAATGAATCTACAACATCCTCCTAAGTATCTATCTTCTTCAGCTCAATCTCTCCATTTGTAACCAACTCTTGAACAAAGTGATACAAAACATCAACATGCTTAGTTTGAGCATGATACATGGGATTTTTGGCCAAATAGATAGCACTCTAGCTATCACAACCAATCTGAATGATCCTGCAATCAAAACCAATACCTATACATAGTCTCCTCAACCAAACTGCCTCCTTAGAGACATGAGTAGCAACCATATACTCTACTTCTGTGGTGGACAAAGCAACTGTGGGATGCCTCTTACTCATCCAACTCACTGTTTCTCCAAACAGAGTAAACACATAACCACTAGTGGACTTTCGACTATCCAAGTCACCTGCCCAATCTGCATCAACAAAACCCTGTATGTCCAAAGATTTATCAGCACTATCAGTACCAGAATAAACCAAACAATAATGTAGAGTACCTGCAAGATATTTAAACACCCTCTTCGCATAGTTCCAATGCTGTCTACCAGGGTTAGACATAAATCTACTCAAAACTTCCCACTTGGGCAATATCTGGTCTAGTGCAAACCATTGCATACATCAAACTCCCTACAGCACTAGCATATGGCACATTAGACATATCCTCAAGATCATTCTCAGTCTTTGGACACATATCTAATGAAATCTTAGTACCAATCCTGCAAACTAAACCTCTGCAAAATAGTATTTACATACCTACTTTGTGACAACCAAAGCTTTCTATTAACTCTGTCCCTCCTGATCTCCATTCCCAAAATATACCTTGCAACACCAAGCTCCTTCATCTCAAAAGCACCTGAAAGTTGGGCTTTAAGCTCACTGATCATACCCTTAGTATTGCTGAAAAATATATCATCAACATACAAAGCAATAACCAGTATAGAATCATCAACACAATAAATGTAAACACAGTGATCCTCCTCGCTTCTAACAAAACCCAATTTTAAAACAAATGAGTCAAACTTTTGATACCACATTCTGGGGGACTATTTCAAACCATAAAGAGACCTCTTTAACCTGCAAACCCAATGTTCTTTTCCTTTTACCTCAAAACATGTAGGTTGTTGCATATAAATTTCTTCTTCAAGATCTCCATACAAGAACATAGTCTTAACATCCATTTGCTCAATCTCCCAATCATAAGTTGCAGCAACAGGAGAGAATATCTGACCAAAATCAACTCCCTCTCTCTAGGAGTAGCCCTTGGCTACCAGTCTAGCCTTGTACTTTTCCAATGACCCGTCTGCTCCAAACTTCTTCTTGAAGACCCACTTACATCCTATGGCCTTTCTTCATTTGGGCAAACGAACAAGATCCCAGGTGTTACAAGAGTCTAAAGCCATCATCTCCTCCTGCATGGCTAACTGCCAAGACTCACTATCATCTGCAGAAATAGCTTCCCTATAGGATTTAGGTTCATCATTAATACTCAATAAAGCTTATACACAACGGAAATTTGGTGGACTATATCTATCAACCAGATTCCGTTGTCTTGTGGATCTCCTCAAGGGTGGAGTAAGAGACTACTCGTTCTTTTGCATGATCATCTACAACAACTTCTTCTGTAACAACAGACTCATCTTCATCAGAACTACTCGAATCTTCTTCTTCTTCTTTACCCCCCAATCCATCATTCAGTTCTTCCTGAGGTGCATCTTGCTACTCTAAATCAAAGTGCACCTTCTTTACATTTTCTTCTTTCTCTTTTGGTTGCTCAGGGTCAGAAATAGCTCCAAGTTCCCTGAAAATAACATCTCTAGAAAAGATAATCTTGCGGGTTAGTGGATTCCAAAACTTATAACCTTTGACATTATCACCATATCTAATGAATGTACACTTTTCATCCTTTGGATCCAACTTAGATCGCTTTTCCTTAGGCACATGAACAAAAGCCTCATATCCAAAAACCCTTAAATGTGAAACAAAAGGTTTCTTACCTGTCCACATTTCATAAGGTGTTAAATCAAGAGCCTTACAAGGAGATCTGTTTATCAAGTAGCAAGCAGTACACATAGCCTCTGCCCAAAAGCATTTATCCAACTGTGCATCACTAAGCATACTTATGGCCCTTTTCATAATTGTTCGGTTCATCCTTTCTGCAACACCATTCTGCTGTGGTGTATACAGAGTTGTCTTTTGTCTGATTATACCTGCATGTTTGCAAAACTCATCAAAATCCTTAGAGCAATATTCCCCTCCATTGTCAAATCTTATTATTTTTATCTTTAAACCTGATTGGTTCTCCACTAAGACTTTGAATTCCTTAAACTTAGTGAAAACTTTAGATTTATGTTTCATAAAATAAATCCATGTATATCTGGATACATCATCAATGAAGGTAACAAAATAACGAGATTTTCCAATAGATTCATTATCCACAGGTCCAAACACATATGTATGAATAATTTCTAACTTCTCTTTTGCTCTATTGCTTCCTGAAGGAAATGATTTTCTATTTTGTTTACCAAACACACAATGCTCATAGAAATCAAAGTGCTCATCAGAATAAGAAAACCGTCCAACAATTCTTTATTCTTAATAGTTTTTAATACATTATTTCTTATGTGGCCCAATCTGCGGTGCCACAACATACATGTATTTTTAGTAGTGGCCTCAGATACATAGGAGGCATTACAAACTGTAGTGGCTTCAAGCTTAAACAAGTTCCCGAATATCTTCCCTTTCGCTACCACCAAGTTCCCTCTCACCAATCTGCAACCATGCTTGTCAAATGTCACATGCATTCCCAAATCATTCAACTTCAAAATTGAAATCAGATTTCTAGCTAATCCAGGAACATGCAAAATACCAAGGAGGGTTTTAATCCTTCCAGCAATGAAACACAATAATACCTTTCCTTTCCCGACAATCGGATATGAAGAGTTGTCACCAAGGTATATATTACCTCCATCATATTATTCATATGTGGAGAACCATTCCTTATGTGGGGTCATATGAAATGCACATCCTGAGTCAACCAACCAGTGATCATTAGAAACAAGATTACATGCAGAAAGTAAAACTTCTTCACCTGCATTCGAGGACTTATCTGAAGCACTCTCCCACTGTTTCTTGGGGTTTCTGCACTCCTTCTTCACATGTCCCCTTTTACCGCAGTTTCAACACTTAACTCTGTTCTTTTTACCAGGAGTCTTAGACCAGCCCTTGGACTTGTCCTTAGCCCCTTTCTAATCTCACTTTGTTCCCCTTTCCTTAGACCTTCCCCTGACACTGAGAGCATCCCCTAAACTATCCGAACTCTTCTTCCTCAATTCTTGTGACAGTAGCACTGAAACAACAGCATCCAACTTCTGATACGCGAGGTTAGCAGTGATATCAAGAATAACATTCTCCCAAGACTCTGGTAAAGAACAAATAAGTAAGATACATTTATCTTCCTCACTAACCTCAACATCTACTGAATCAAGCTGACTCAATAACAAATTAAAATAATTTAAATGCTCTGCAACTGATTCACCTTCTTACATTTTCATGGAAAACAATTTTCTTTTTAAATAAAGTTTATTTACCATACTCTTGGCTTGATAGATCTCACCCAACCGATTCCATAATTTGTATGCGGTCTCTTCCTTTGCGACATTCAACATGACAGAGTCTGAAAGACACAACCGAATGGTTCCCCGTGCCTTCTTATCCAGTCTATCCCACTCATCTTGAGAGACATCCTCATGTTTCTTCTCTTTTTGAATAGCCAACCATTGGTTTCTTTCTTCCAAAAAATCTTCCATTTTTAGCTTCCACAACTCATACCCCGTTCCATTGAACTTCTCAATGTCCATTCGAGAGGTTGATGCAACAGTGGATGCAACCATAATAACAACACAAGATCTACAAAACAAACACAACCAAATCTCCCACTGCAGCTACAACTTCCACACTACCACCCAAGAGTCAAAGTTGGCCAGGCTATGATACCAAATGTTAGAAATGAAAGCAACACTACTTTAATGGAAATCTGATTCAAATAAATTTCAGCAATTTTAAGTGTGCTTTAACAATGGAGATTGTAACAAAACATAAAACCCACTACATAAAAGATGTCAAACATGAAGAACTCAACACAATGACACAGTGTTTATGTGGAGAAAACCCTTGCAGGTAAAAAACTCCACTAGGAAAGAGGCACAAGTTTGTATTAATCTCAACAAGATCTTTACAATACATCAACTACACAACTCTCTCCACAAGTCTTCAATCTGACAGCATTCCGACAGCACTTGAGTACCTAAAATATGTATTGCAGTAACAAATACATGGCAAATACTTATAGAAACATTTTCCAACTCATCCTAGGCGTTCACCTTCTCTCTCCTAAGATTCTCCAACCTGCAAACATTAATTACCATCTTACAAGCATCTTACAGTTGTCCAAAAACAACCATGCAAAGGTTGGGGGCCCAAGACTAAATCTGGCCTCTTACAACATCTTATGACACGTCATAACCATCATAGATTCCACAAAAAGAGTATCTTTCCAAGATAGGAACCTTGGGCTAAATATAGCAAATATACAACTAACATATCTGTCATATGCGTCATAGAATCTCATAATCTTATGACAATTTGCAGCTATCAAAGATTCACTTACCAAACATTATGACATTTGTCATACATGCCAAAAATAGTATATTCTCCAAGGGAGCATGCCTACCCTCATTTACTTTGAGTTTTTACATTTACCAACAGTAAAAGTCACTCTATAATTAGCTCTGGTTACTCTGAAATTACCCTTGTCGGTGAAACTAGTACATCTCCTCATGGATAATTACAAATTACATATAATAATGGAATAAATACAATATTGGGATTTACAAGGTTAATGGCACCTTATCCCAACAACAGATATAGATGGTTGAGGAGAGGGTTGTTAAATCTAAATTTTAAGTTGAATTAACAGCATGGGAGGTGATCTTATAAGAAAGGAACCAACAGTACATCAGTCAATATTGGAGGACGGGTTAGTCTTGCCAATTTTCATAAGAGCAGGATGGCTAGATTACTTCTTGAATCTCACAACGTATAATGAAGGCATGATAAGGTAACTTGCAGCAACATTACATCAAGATGAAGCCACTGTTAAGGGTTTGAAAGTGGACGCTTTAGAGGCTTCAATTGCAGAAGTGTCTGATCTACCTAGGAATGTAGATGAATTCCCTGTCAGAGCAAATGCAGTAGCTACCAGCGATGAATTCAATGAGCCAGGAGAGAACCTTGACTCATTGTCACAAGGTACCAAGAGATTATCACTTCCATGGGTATGGGCTTCTTGTGTTGCTTACATTATTAAGTATATTACTTGTGATGGTAGACAATCCATTCTATATACTGTGCATTTTAAGCTATTGAGTCACCTCCATCACAATAGACTAGTCAATGTACCCAATTTTCTTTATAATTTGTTAAAACGAATGGGGTATGAATACCAACAGAAGTTAAATGATTCATCTCTATCACATGATTGTTTGATAACCTTGTTAGTGAAAAGGAGCCTTAAGGTTTAGCACCCACAAGTGTCTTGGGAGAGATTTTTGATTTGTGGGAACATTAATAATATTCTTGAGGAACCAACAGTACCAGGAAACATAGAATCACCTGCTGCATCCTCAAGGGAAACTCGTCCTGTTCCACCTATTGCTTCACCCACCCGCAACAAGGGAGAAACAGAGGAGCAAAAAGTGTAAAACTCACCACATGCAACATCTGATCAACCTAAAGCAAGAGAGGTACATCAAACCCCATCTTCTAGTAGAACACCAAAAACCAGAAAGAGGAGAGGTGGTTCTTCTTTTGCACCTTCAAAAATGTAGAAAAAGAAACCCACACAACTAAGGGATTCACACCACCTGAAAAGGAAAGGTGCTATGAGGGGTAGTGTTGAGAAACTAGGAAAAGAAAAAAAAAAGGTATTGTGATAGTGGAGAATGACTTAGAACTAAGGAATAAGGAGACTGAAAATGTGCAAGTTCACATGAAAAGACAATGGTATATATCCACCACCTTTGAATCAGAATCAGAGGATATTTTTATTGCCAAGAAAACTAGGAAGAGAACCCTTGTTAAACCTGATAGTGAGGGTTATGAATCCACAGGGGATGGTACTGAACAATCTTTGAGAGATGAGTAATTGTTGTTAGAAGAAAGAAATGTCAGAAAGGAATTGCAAGAATCTTTTGAAAGGATCAAACAATTAGAAGAACTGGTAAAAACATATGAGAAAAGGGACAAAGAAAGGGAAACAAAGATTCAAGAATTGGAGGAAAAATTAAATGCTTATGGGGAAGGGTCAAAATTAGATTTACTTGCAAACCTAGCAATAGTTGTAGCAGGAAACAAGGAACTAGTAAGTGAGGAAAGAAAACCCCCTGTCACAAAAACTCCAACCTGTCACACAGTCATGTCCCTAGGTCACCAACTGTGGAAAGATAATCAAAACTTTTCTAAACAACAGGAGGAATGGAAGAAAGAAAAATAAATAATGATCTCAGAGCATACTAAGGCAATGGATAGGAAATATATTGAATTGACAAGGTTAGCAATCAGGATGGAAGAGGTAGCAGATAAAAGCCACCCAGATTGTTAAATGCAAACCTCCAACCAGAACTTATGTTTTGTTTTTACAAGAAAAATTTTTAAGTTATCAATTCAGTAAGTTGATCAGTAATAAGTCAATTGCTATGAGTGGACAATTTACTTTTCTAAAAGCTTTTGTTAATGCCACACCAGAGGAACATGATCAGTTATGTGAGTTCTATTTGCATAATTATGTTGTGCCAGAAGACACATAATGGAACCCATTAATTTTTGTGAGAGATTTACAATTAAGGGCACTAGCATCTTATTTTAGGAATGAGAAGTTTAGGGGTGAAATTATGCAAGCATATATGGAGAGAGAGAAATCAATTGCTCTTCCAATAAGGAAGGAATCTGGAACCCCTGAAATGATCATTGAAGAATGGAAACAACTTTTCGACAATAAAGGTGTAGGTAGAAAAATCATGAATTTGAGATTGCAAGATTATGAAAGAATGCAGCATTTGATTGTTGGAATCATCCATCATTCCTACTAGTTTGTAAAAGAAAGGTGGGCATCTTAACCCTTGAATTGTAGAGAAAAGAACCCCACTCTGTTTATAATTTTATGGCCATGTTTGAAAGAGCACAAAGATATATGGATATTGCCAGAGGTCAGGGACTTGAATGGGTACCATTTGCATTCCAGCCACCAATGCTCCTATCCCCGGTACCACACTGGACAGGGAAGAAGAATGAGGAATGTAAGAAAGCAGAGGTTACCAGAATGAACAGATTGGCATGTAACAGAGGCTTTTATTTGAAATAGGTTGGAGGAGTGGATGTTGTCACAGACTTCAGTGAAATCACTTTGCACTACAACCTCCAGCCCTAGTTAATTTGCTTGAGAGCAAGCAAATGGGTAGTTAGGGGGGAATGATGAATCCAATTATTAGCTAGTTTTCTTATGTTTTTATGCAAGTTCCTAGACATTCTTAGACATATATCAACAAACAATTGCATGGATGGATTGAGTCTTTGTTTCTCCTTGGCATGCCTACAAATGTAGTGCATAAAAAATATAAGAAAATGGTACATGAAAAATTAACCATATTTGAGGGACAAATATCTAGGGATAATTTCCTTAACATGAATGATATTGTAAATATTGAGTGTAAGATCAACTTCTCAAGGTATATAGTTGATGATAATAATGCTTGTTTGGTACAATAATAGATATTAGTCAATCTCAACAAGTGATTCACAAATCAAGAATATAGTACTATTGGTGTTGATGGAGATGGATATATCTCATTTGTTTTGGGAATTCCAATGTTGTAACAACTTTAATGGATGTTTCAATATGGTCACAACAACATATTGGCCATGGATTATACATTTGACATGAATACAATGAAGATTTCTAGTGCATTCCTTATTTGAGTTTATTTTTAAATGTGTACACTCAAAGTGTTATCCGTAGGGCACACAATTGAGGGGGGGGGGGTGAATTAGTTGTGTAAATCTTTCTCCAATTTACACTCTTAAATCCTTTTAGTGATTAGCAGTATATTGAATATGAAACATAATGCATTCAAATCAAAAAGTAAACATCAACACATGAGACACCGAGATTTTGATGTGGAAAACCCGGTTAAGGGAAAAACCACGGGGTGATTAACCCAAGAATGTATTCTCTGTTAGAAGAATAGAAAGAACAAAATGCCACATGCCAATTAGGGCTCACTACCCGAGCACATTGCTCACAAGAGGCTCACTGTCTACAAGAGACACTGTCTACAAAGAAATAAGTATCACATACATGAACTAGAGAATAGCACCTTCATCATGCTTGAATCAGTTCCATTAAGCTCAATACCTCTGCTCTGCCTTTCACTCTCTTCTTTACTACCACTCGCTCATCTTCACAAGACCCACTTCAAAATGACTTCACAATCCCTTATTTATACAAGGCATCGACTTAGAAACAATCATCTAAGTCGGCAAACACCTACAAGAACATCCGGTCGGCCAGTCTCAAGAACACCAATATCCAGTGGTTATTCTTCAAATGCAAACTCTAACTTCAATGCGGACCACCAAGATGAATTGGACATGATCCAACGATCATCACAACCTTCCCTGAATCACCAAGAACATCTGCACTTCATCAGCCTGCTAGAATTCTTCTTTCCTTCATCCGGAGCTTCAAGAACACAATCTGTCATCACTGTCACAAAAGAATAGGCTCTTTCAGACCTTCAAACCACGAACCAATCTAGTTGATACTTCACAGGGACGTCCTCAACACTTCCTAAAATCTGTAGAACGAGATAATGAATTTCCGGATCTCACCGGACCTATCTGTGGCACTCTGTCACCTCTGAACACCTGCCGGAACTGGTTCTACTTGAGCGACCATAACTTCCTCAGATCTTCATGCGAACCTCTGAAAACTTGATTGTAGTATCTCAAGACTTATATCTACAAACCCTTTAAACCATATCCTCTGATCCTCAACCTATTAAGGACTTTTACCTTCTTGTCATCACTGTTCTTCACTATTCCTGATTGAGACTAATTTTCTCAATATCCTCAGCACACAGCTCATCTAATCCTTCTCATTATTGCAACATGAGTATGTTGACATCAATGACAACACCGATTAGGCCCATACTTGCAACACAAAGAAGATGGTATATTAACACATCATATCACATGTATTATTATAGTGCCAATTGTACATGTTTTTTGTGTTTGAATTGAAGCATATGGTGGTACCTATGACATGGGTCATTATGTGTAGGTCTTGCACATCTAATATTGCATATTGGATGCAGAATCTTCTCCTAAGATTCCACCTAAGGAACATTAAATGGAGACTCAATGCATTCATGTTAGATAATGTGTGTGTTGAGATTAGACCTATTAGGTGTTTGATTTTTTATTATAACATGATATTTTTGTATTGTATTATATCATTATCTAATCAATTGAACTAAGTAATGTTATTGACAATGAACAACTATTTCATGATGCAAGGATGTGTGTTAATGTGACATATATATGTTCTCTTGGCATGTCAAATATGCATGGCTAAAGAATATGATTGTGAATGTCAAAGATGATACAACTAGGTGAGATATGTTTGATAGACTTGGATCTATCATGCATTATTTTATCGTATGAGAGTGTTACAGACATCAAGGCTCACATGTTTGTTGACAACTATAGAGAGACCCAACCATTGTTCATGGAATATTTTGATAAATGGTGGATTGATATAGTGGGTATGTGGGCTAGATATTGCCATACACTCAAGCATGTGGGGTAGGAGACAAATAGTATTGTAGAGTCCTATAACTCATATATGAAGAGACAATTTATTAAAAGAATCCAATGTGCCTCATAGTGTCATGTCAATTGGTTGGTACAACAATCAACCATGTAAGTTTATGTATCTAGTACTAGTGGGTGCAAGTTAGCAAGAGACATGAGTTCTATAGGAACTTCAACATTAAGAAAATTGAAAACATATCTTGGGTTCAGGACTTACAAATCCCAAAAATCCATGTTACCTTCAATCACACAGATAATTGTATAGCATGGGTGACAAGTGAGACTAATCCTTCTTTCCATTACCAAATTTATGGCTGCTCTTCTAATACGTGTATGTGATCTTGTAACTTTTTATTACAAAGATACACATGCAAGCATATTGTTGCAAGTATGGGTCTAACCGATGTTGTCATTGATGTCAACATACTCATATTGCATTAATGAGAAGGTTTGGATGAGCTATGTGCTGAGGATATTGAGAAAATTAGTCTCAATGAGGAACAGTAAAGAATAGTGATGATAACAAGGTAAAAGTCCAAGATAGGTTGAGGATTAGAGGATGCGGTTTAAAGGGTTTGTAGATATAAGTCTTGAGATGCTCTAGTCAAGTTTTCAGAGGTCCACATGAAGATCTGAAGATGTTATGGTCACTCAAGTAGAACTGGTTCCGGCAGGTGTTCAAAGGTGACAGAGTGACACAGATAGGTCCGGTGAGATCCGAAAATGCATTATCCCATTCTACGGATTTCAGGAAGTGTTGAGGACGTCCTTGTGAAGTGTCAAGTAGATTGCTTCATGGTTTGAAGGTCTGGAAGAACCTATTCCTTTGTGACAGTGATGACAGTATGTGTTCTTAAGGTTCTGGATGAAGGAGAGAAGGATTCCAGTAAGCAGATGAAGTGCGGATGTTCTTGGTGATTCAGGAAAGCTTGTGGTGATCTGTGGATCATTTCTAGTTCATGTTGGTGGTCCGCATTGAAGTTAAAGCTTGTATTTGAAGAATAACCACCGGATGTTGGTGTTCTTCCTGAGACTAGCTGACCAGATGTATTACACGTCTTGCGGATGTTCTTTTAGGTGTTTGTCAACTTAGATGATTGTTCCTAAGTCGATGCCTTGTATAAATAAGGGATTGTGAAGTCATTATAGAGTGTGTCTAGTGGAGATGTGAGTGTGGTAGCGAAGAAGAGAGCAGAAGGCAGAGCAGAAGTTTTTGGGCCTAAATGGAACTGATCCAAGCATGGTAAAGATGCTATTCTCCAGTTCAAGTTTGTAATACTTGTTACTTCGTAGACAGTGTCTCTTGTAGGTAGTGAGCCTCTTGTGAGCAGTGTGCTCAGGCAGTGGGCCCTAATTGGCATGTGCCATTTTCTTCTTTCTATTCTTCTAACAGAGAATACAATCTTGGGTTAATCACCCCGTGGTTTTTCCCTTAACTGGGTTTTCCACGTCAAAATCTTGGTGTCTTATGTGTTGATAAGTTTCTACTTGTTGTTCAATTGCATTATGTTTCATGATTAATATACTGCTAATCACTAAGAAGATTTAAGTGTGAAATTGGAGAAAGTTTTGGACAACTTATTCACCCCCCCTCTCAGTTGTGTGTCCTAAGTCTAACAATTGGTATCAGAGCTAAGTTCCTCTAAAAGGAGCTTAACCGCTTGAGGAGATCCAGGATGTCATCTTACAAGAAGGATAGTCTAAAGTTTGATGGAACCAACTTTGCTCTTTGGAAAGGTCGCATGAAATGTCACTTGCAGTGTATGGGAATGGCGTACTGGTCCATGGTTACAAAACAGTATGTACCTCCACAGGGTGGTCCGACAACCCTAAATGAAATCACAGATGCTGAAAATAATCTACAGACCAAAGAGGCTCTTCTAAGCGCATTATCTGACTCAGAGCTCTCAAATGTTATTGACCTACCAATTGCCTTTGAGATTTGGAATAAATTGGAACTTTTGCATGAAGGAGACCAGTATGTTAAATGTGCAAGGTTACAGAGTCTAAAAGGGAAATTTGAAAAACTGAAGATGAGAGATGATGAAAATATTACTACTTTTATGCCAAGAGTAAATGAGTTGGTTTGTGGAATTAGAAATGTTGGTGGAGTCTTGGATGAAAATGAGATTGTTGGCAAAATTCTCAGATCCCTTCCTGCCTCTTACAAAATCAAGGTTGCTGCCATTGATGAATTCAGAGCCCATACAACTGTCACAAGAGACCAATTGGCTGGCAAATTGGCTACATTTGAAATGACCGAGTTTGGAGATGATCCCCCCAAGACTGAATCTGCATTCAAAACCAGTGCCTCTGTGAGAGGTAAACAAAGGTTTGATCCAGGAGAGAACTCGTCAAGGAAACTATCATGGTATGAAAAAGCAAGAAAAGACCTGGAAGAAGAAGTAGAAACTGCTCAACTTGAAGCCCTCATTGCAAAGAGACTGCCAAGAGGATCTGGTAAGTATGAAGGAAAATTGCTTTTTAAGTGTTTTAATTGCAATAAGATTAGTCATTTGGCCTCAAGATGTCTGGAAAGATTTTCAAAGCCAAATCCTAATAGATCAAGGTTCCAAAAGAATTGTTACTATGTTCATGAAGAAGATGATAATGAAGGAGTAACAGATGATGAATCAGAGACTGGAAACAAATTAGGAAATGAATGGGTGTTTATTGCCATCAAGGAAGAAGAACCAATATCCTCTGTATCTGTCAATCATAAAGTTGTAGAAAGAGCCTTGGCTGCCCAAGTTGAAGAAAAGGATGATTGGGTCATTGACAGTGGTTGCTCTCACCATATGACAGGTGACAAAAATAAGTTCATAGATTCGGAAAGGTATGAAGGAGGAGTGGTGAAGTTTGGTGATAATTCTGCTGGTAGAATCAGAGGAAGAACTATTTCTTTTGATGGAAGGAACAAAACCGGTAATGTTCTATATGTTGAAGGCTTGAAGCACAATCTTCTCAGTGTTGGACAGTTGGTGGACAAAGGCTATGATCTCCGGTTCAAGAATGGAAAATGCAAGATCTTTGAAAGCTCAGGAACATAGATTGCATCCGGTACCCAAACTAAAGGTAATATCTTCCACTTGGTTGGCACTGGTAAAAGTTGCTTATTTGTTCAAGTTGATCAAAGTTGGTTATGGCATAGGAGAATGTGTCATGTGAATTTTGATAATATCATCAAGATAAGCAATACTCAGGCTGCAAGAGATCTTCCAAAACTGGTAAAACCTACTAATAGCTTGTGCAAAGAATGTCAGTTGGGTAAGCTGAGCAGAATCACATTCAAGAGTAAGGATCAATCTTCTACTAGAATATTGGACTTAGTTCATACTGATCTATGTGGTCCAACAAGAATCAAGAGTGTACAAGGTGATAGATATTTCATGCTATTAATTGATGACCATTCCTGGATGATGTGGGTTACCTTTTTGAAAGAGAAATTAGAAGCTTTTGAGAAGTTTAAAATTTTTAAGGCTATGGTAGAAAATGAAACTGGATTAAGATTGAAATGTTTGAGGTCTGATAGAGGTGGTGAATTCACATCCAGTGAGTTCATAGATTTTTGTGAGAAGCATGGTATAAAGAGACAGTTGTCTGCTCCTAGGACTCCACAGCAGAATGGAGTAGTGGAGAGAAAGAACTGAACCATCCAGGAAGCATCTAAAAAAATGATGATGGAAGCAAACGTTCCTCAGATGTTTTGGAGAGAAGTTGTTAGCACTGCAGTCTATACTCTCAATCTAGTTCAAATCAGAAGCAATACTGGTAAGACTCCTTATGAACTCTGGTTTGGCATCACTCCTACTGTGAGGTATTTCAGAGTGTTTGGTAGCAAATGTTACATTAAAAGAGATGAAGATCTAGGCAAGTTTGATGCTAGAAGTAATGAAGGAATTTTATTGGGTTACTCCACTCGAAGCAAATCATACCGATGTTACAATAAGAGACTGAGAAAGATGATAGAAAGTACAAATGTGAAGGTTGATGAAGGAATTGAGAAACCTTCAAGGTTTTATGAATATGATGAAGAGGATCAGAATGGTGTTCTGATTCAAGGAGCCCAAACTCCTTCCGGTACTCAGAATCAAATAGATCCAGTAATTCAAGAAGAAGAGATGAGTCATAATGAGCCTGAGGAAGAATTAGAAGTACAGGAAACTCCCAAAGTTCCCAGGTATGTAAGACTGAACCACTCTGAAGATTAGATCATAGGTGATAAAAGCAAAGGAATTCTAAAAAGAAAGAGAATTGCTCAAGATTCAAAAGAGTATTGTTTGATTTCAAAGATTGAACCTAAGACAGTGAATGAAGCCTACAATGTTGAAAACTGGACTAAAGCAATGGAGGAAGAGCTGGTGCAAATAGAGAAAAATCACACTTGGGATCTTGTTCCCAGACCTAGAAACAAGAATGTGATTGGAACCAAATGGGTCTTCTGGAACAAACTAAATGAAGTTGGTGAAGTAATTAGAAATAAAGCCAGATTGGTCTGCAAAGGCTACTCTCAAATAGAAGGAATTGATTTTGAAGAAAATTTTGCTCTGGTGGCAATAATTGAAGCAGTCAAATTGTTTCTTGCCTTTGCTGCCTTCAAGGATTTCAAGGTATATCAAATGGATGTCAAGTCTGCCTTTCTAAACGGTGACTTGGAAGAAGAAGTGTATATAGAGCAACCAGATGGAATTCAATTGTCTGATCATGGTGATATGGTTTGCAAGTTGAAGAAGGCACTGTATGGATTGAAGCAAGCCCCAAGAGCTTGGTATGAAAGATTGGATAAGCATCTTTTTAAGATTGGTTTCAACAAAGGTACTACTGATAGTAACTTATATTTCAAAATTGATCATGAAAACATCTTGATTGTTGAAGTATTTGTTGATGATATCATCTTTGGAGGAAGAGATAGTATGCGTAAAATTTTTGCAAATCAAATGAAAAGTGAGTTTGAGATGTCTATGCTTGGTGAAATGAACTTCTTCTTGGGTCTGCAAATGACTCAAACAAAGAAAGAAATCTTCATTTCTCAGACCAAATATGTGAAAGAATTGTTGAGGAAATTTGGGATGGAAGATTCAAAGCCAATGAATACTCCCATGGCAACCAGATGTAAGTTGAGCAAAGATGATGACTCTCCTAAGGCAGACCAGACAAAGTACAGATCAATGATTGGAGGATTGTTATATATGACTCAAACTAGACCAAATATAATGCAGGTTGTTGGTCTTGTTGCTAGATTCCAGGCTAATCCCAGAGAATCTCATGTCATGGCAATCAAGAGGATTTTTAGATATCTAAAAGGGACAGCTGAGTATGGTTTGTGGTATCCTAGAGATCATGATTTCTCTCTTCATGCATAAACAGATGCAGATTGGGCAGGAGATGTGGATGACCGGAAGAGTACCAGTGGTGGAGCATTCTTTTTTGAGAAAAAGGTTGGTTTCTTGGCTAAGCAAGAAACAAGAGGCAATATCTCTATCTACAACTGAAGCAGAAAACATTGCAGCAGCAAGTAGTTGCACTTAGGTTTTGTGGATGAAGCAGATGCTAAGAGATATCAAAGTAGAGTATGAGGAGCCTATCACAATCTTCTGTGATAATTCAAGTGCAATAAATATATCTAAGAATCCGGTGCTGCATTCTAAGACTAAGCATATCTCTATTAAGTTTCACTTTCTAAGAGAGCAAGTGAACAAGGATGAAGTCAGACTGGAGTTTGTGCCTTCCAAGGATTAGATTGTAGACATCTTTACTAAACCTCTTCCTAGGGACTCTTTTGAGTATCTCAGGGAGAAGTTAGGGGTTATTACCCCTCCGGTGATGAACTAAGGTGCATTCGTTCGGTGGTTATCACAGTCATATCTTGTGATCCAGATTGATGGGAGCTGCTACTCAGGGGGAGCAGCAGGTATGATTCTGAAGTATTGGAGTTGCAAGTATGAGCCCTTTGCCATTGATGTCAAAGGGGGAGAGAAGACATGTGAAAAACAAGTGGTTGATGATCAAAGGGGGAGCAGTAAAGGAAAAGAAGACATGTGAATAGTTATTTCTGATAGGGGGAGTTGTGACAGTAAGGAGAAGTTCTTGTCTTACCGGTGTTGTCATTAATGTCAACATACTCATGTTGCATTAATGAGAAGGTTTGGATGAGCTGTGTGCTGAGGATATTGAGAAAATTAGTCTCAATGAGGAATAGTAAAGAACAGTGATGATAACAAGGTAAAAGTCCAAGATAGGTTAAGGATCAGAGGATACGGTTTAAAGGGTTTGTAGATATAAGTCTTGAGATGCTCTAGTCAAGTTTTCAGAGGTCCACATGAAGATCTGAAGAAGTTATGGTCACTCAAGTAGAACCGGTTCTGGCAGGTGTTCAGAGGTGACAAAGTGACACAGATAGGTCCGGTGAGATCCGGAAATGCATTATCCCATTCTGTGGATTTGAGGAAGTGTTGAGGACATCCTTGTGAAGTGTCAAGTAGACTGCTTCATGGTTTGAAGGTCTGGAAGAACCTATTCCTTTGTGACAGTGATGACAGTTTGTGTTCTTAAGGTTCCAAATGAAGGAGAGAAGGATTCCAGTAAGCAGATGAAGTGCGGATGTTCTTGGTGATTCAAGAAAGCTTGTGGTGATCTGTGGATCGTTCCAGTTCATGTTGGTGGTCCGCATTGAAGTTAAAGTTCATATTTGAAGAATAACCACTGGATGTTGGTGTTCTTCCTGAGACTGGCTGACCAGATGTATTACACGTCTTGCGGATGTTCTTGTAGGTGTTTGCCGACTTAGATGATTGTTCCTAAGTCAATGCCTTGTATAAATAAGGGATTGTGAAGTCATTCTAGAGTGTGTCTAGTGGAGATGTGAGTGTGGTAGCGAAGAAGAGAGTGGAAGGCAGAGCAGAAGTTTTTGGGCCTAAATGGAACTGATCCAAGCATGGTAAATATGCTATTCTCCAGTTCAAGTTTGTAATACTTGTTACTTCGTAGACAGTGTGTCTCTTGTAGGCAGTGAGCCTCTTGTGAGTAGTGTGCTCAGGCAGTGAGCCCTAATTGGCATGTGCCATTTTGTTATTTCTATTCTTCTAATAGAGAATACAATCTTGGGTTAATCACCCCGTGGTTTTTCCCTTAATCAGGTTTTTCACATCAAAATCTTGGTGTCTTATGTGTTGATAAGTTTCTGCTTGTTGTTTAATTGCATTATGTTTCATGATTAATATACTGCTAATCACTAAGAAGATTTAAGTGTGAAATTAGAGAAAGCTTTGGAACTAATTCACCCCCCCCTCAGTTGTGTGCCCTAAGTCTAACAGTCATTAAGGTGAATTTGATGAGTGATAGAAAACATGTGTCTCATATCTTGTATGTAAATGGTGGCAATGGAGCTAGTACCAATGCATTTACAAAGGAAGGTTGTGTCATAAGTGTCTCTAATCATTTGGTACTTGACAAATAGTTAATTTTTTATTGTATTGTTATATCATTATATGTGCACGCATTTCTTAAAATGTGTCGTCATGTCAATGTAGGAGACACCTATGAATTTAATAGCATTGGAGAAAATAAAAATTGCCAAGTGTTGGAGAATGATAGTATTGATTCCCAAATATTGATAGTAGCATGATAACCTTGAGAGGTAGCCAAACAACAAAGGGATTGTACCTAGCATGACAAACTCAATTTCAACATGGTTGATGACATGGGTGTTACAAACATGTAGAATAGCATCAGCATGCTTGAGTAGGTGTGTATTGGAACCTCTAATTGAACCCAATTTAAAAAAAATGAATGTTGATTGCTTCATGTATGTGTCTATTTTCTTCATATTGTGCTAGTACCATTGAGTAATTGTATTGGAACTTCATTACATGAGCTTGATATAACATTTACCAACTTACTATGTGTTTATCTAATTTATTAGAACTCACAACTCTATTTAATTTTAAGTACATGAGCCTAAGGTATGTTCTCCCAACATCTACAAACATCTTTTGCACAAATAGATTTGGATGATTTGCACAAAGATCCTATATAGTTGTTTATTTCTCTAACTAAATTTAATGTGGAAGACATCAATAAGATCATGTTTTTCCAACACAACATTTCTTCAATGCTACTATAAGAAAGAGGTGCATTTTACACTAAACTACTTGGCAACTATCTATGCTTCTTATGTTGTGATTTTTCTAGTTCTTTCACTTTCTATAAGTCATTTGAGTAGCTAGTAACAAAGATGAAGCAAGATAAATCAATAGCTAAGACAAAAAGTTAAAACATGACTATCATAAAGATAACCACACATACCAACCAACCCAAAACTACTAGGTTGTTAAGGATAAACATCCATATGCCAAAACCAAAACATAAAATCACTTTGAATAAACAATTTTATACATATACCATAATGACTGCAACATAGCCAAATACCATGGCCCTAAGAATTATTACCACCATAGTTTTATCCAACTTGTTGAGAATGGACTCCACATAGGTTTCTCCAAAGATTTAACTCTAAAATCCACACATTCCTAAAGCTAGGACTTGAGGGATATATCCTAATAGGAACAACTGATAAAGGAGAGACATCCATATTGCTACGCCCTTCATCCTATAGTGTGTATAGGGTTATTGTAACATCGCTTTCCTTAATGCTCAAGGTTTAACTTAAACATTCATCTAAATTAAGAGATTAGTTAGCAATATGATTATTCAAATCAAAACTTAAACAAAATGATTCATTATCATTACATCAATTAAGCATGTTATTCTAAACAGAATATAACAAAGCTTACAAACAATAATCATTTACATATCTTCAGTGAATAACCATCGCTATTCATATACAAGTTATGCCCAAGGCATTATAATCATTTCATACATTCCAATAGACCAATTGGTCATAAATGCAAACACTGTATCTAGAACTAATGACATTTATCTCCATAAGCCTTGGCTTGTCTCATGCTTGGGAAGGAGAGCATCATCCTAGTGCTTTTCCACCAACCACGGACCTACGGTCCCCTGCTCAACTTTCGAATTGGAAGTGGCCCTACCCTTCACGGAAAGGTTAGATATTAGGAACCCTTGGGTTAGCCATCTAAGTATCTGGTGTTGTGTCCTTCCTAATGTCTCATGGTCACACAACTATAGATCCACTCTAACTATGTATGACACTACTAGAGACACTAGGCCATCTGGAGCACTATGGACTGACAATGCATGCAGAGACAGATGCATTACTTTGGCCAAATATTTTCATACATAAATGTTACGTATTGAACATTATCATATGTCCACCACCCTGACTCGACTTATAAGCTGTCATGTCCTACAGTAAGTTCAAATTGACCTTTCACTCTAGGTCTAGAATAAGTCAGATGAATTCAATACATAGCCCATATCAGGGAACTCGACTCCCATCATTGGTTAGTTACATCTGAAAAGGTTGCCTTTGTAATGAGGAACTTGTGACTCCTCGCCACCTTGTTCCATCTTGTAAATCATGTCAAAGTCGACCATTCTTGGTCTAGTATAATTAGGTTTTGATACATCTAATTCCAATCCTTGGACACTCGATCGTTATCTTGAAAACCCATACTTAGGTTCTTGGTTTCATAGATACTCAAAATCTAGTGACTCCACATCACCTTCTCCCATTTTCTTGAACAATGATTACATTCTTATTTTCAACACTCACCCTACTCAGTCAATGTTTACTTTGTTTACTTATTGTCAAGGTTGTAATTTCAGTTCATAATAAATAGTAAAGGCTCAAATCATAGTATCTTTTAAAAGATCAAAAAGACTCATAGAGTCTAACCCTTCTAAGTTCTTCTTCAAGAATCTTTCATAAAGTCTAAATATAAAAACATAACTATCATTAATAAAGTCGGCATTCTTATTGTAGATAACCACTAGCTTCTAATAGAACTAGGGTAGGTTTCTTATATCAAAGAATATGTCAAGATTCTACTTCTTAATGATGACACTATTGAAGTCTCGGCTGTCATGCAAACATTATCACGACAGTAAAAGAATAGTACTCCATTACTCTCCTTGAAGAGTCATTATATTCACAAGATATACATATATGGATAGCCATTCAATTCATGTCATCTTTTACTATCGAACTGGCAAGGTAAGGTATTGAGTGCAATAAATCAACCCAGTTTATGTTGGGTTTACTATGTTTAAACTTAATCATGGTTGCGGCCATCGAAATAATGGTATGTACTGTTCCTCAGGCTAATGCCACCGATTAATTATTCATTACAGAATGTTGCCTTTTCAGTCTCATAAGCATTTAAAAGTTTGTAAGAATTATTAGCTGGTAAACAAAATAAAAGAAGACATCATTAAAGATGCATGGCGCATAGAAGTATTAGTATCTCGTGGGTGCTCATGCATGCAATCCCACATAGGGTTTATGGCCTCAAGCTGGCCAAGCGCCACTACAGAGCAGTAGGTTCAAATTATCAAGAATTATATTTCATTGAGGCTCTAAGAGCCTTCGACCACTCATAACAATTATCAATATGCACAAAAGAATATACAGTCTCAACTTTATACGTTAGGAGCAATGCATTACTTATTCCTTTAGTCGGCAGTGCCGATGTTACTTTCAAACGAAAGAATTTTAAACTGTATTACAGTCATGTAATCATATGAGCTGAGGGCTCTAGATTAGAGATACCTGTAAATATTTCACAAAGATAAGGATGTAGCTCGTAGAGCTTGAGTTTTTCTGGCTACTCTAGTTGTTCACCTCAACTGTAGTTCTCTGAAACAATAGATTGTAGTTTTCTCGGTGTTCACTACCTGCACACCCACTTCCACCTCGAAGTCTCTCGTATAAGGGAAAAAAAACTATAGACTCCAACTGAGCCCCTCACTAAGACACCAAAATGGCGTTCGATAACTAACCAAAGCGTGTTCTTTGCATGCGATCTCGGTTAGCCACCTTGCGGGATCTTTGATCCACGTAGTCCACTTAGCCTATCATCTCTCATTTCCCACTCCTCGTGGGTTTAAGGATATCGATGAGGTAAGAATAAGATAAGATAAGGTAGTTAATAGCATAGTCAAGAGTTATTAACATTGACCTCTAAAGAGGTCCATATATAATTATATAAAGACACCCTCGACTAATAACATGGGTTGAAGAACTATTATAATATTCAAAATCATCTTAAAGATGAAAGCAATAGATATCACACTAAAATCTTAGGATAATTGGGGTCGAGTAATACTCCCCCAACATCGATGATAAACTTTAGTCAAATGACTAGAAAATAAAGAATTAATATCCCTATTTAAGAATAGGGTAATGAGAAATCTCATCGACTCTTAACTCGACTATCAGATGACTTGAGACGTTGTTCCACAAATGTCATCTAGTCGTCAAAGCACCATCGACAAAACGACTCACAAGAATGAATTACTACGAAGGAAGACATGACTCATGACAAATTACAAGGGATTCAGAAGGACATAGAAACCGATACTCAGATGACTAATCCACCTTGTTTTCTCGACATCTAACCCTTCCTCCAGGGTGATACCCTCCTTCCTTCTTCGAAGGTCATTAATTTTTCCTGTTCACACTCAAGACCACAAAATCATGATCAGTGCATCATAATCATATCTCATAATATAAAGTAATTAATGTTTAAAACTAATTAAAATCAATCACTAACATCATTAACAATGATCAAATCAGATATTTCCACAATATCAAATCAGTTAAATATGACTAATCCTCCCGATTATCATGCAAAGTTAATGATTAAGTCTAATTGTAAGTTGGGGATGTAACAATTATGAGTAGTTGGCTTGTGGCTACCTTAATTCTTAATTATGATATAATCATTATTATAGTCAATTATAGGTAATTAGGCTGACCTATGGGTTATATTTAAGTATGTAAGTCAGCGTGTGTGGCAGCCAAGGCCTAATTAGGTATATATAGGAGCTAGTGGTAAGTTTGTGATCATCATATTGCGAATTGTGTTCTCAATGGAGATATTTGGAGGTTTGCCCCCTCAAAGTGGCTTGTTATTTTTAGTTATTATCAAGTATTTATAGCATATTTCCTGTTATATTCCTTTATGTGCAAGTTATTTCATTACACATATCAAAATCACTATCAATTGAAGGCCCAAGAAAACTTTACAAATCAATCTATCCAACAACATAAAAAACAACAACTTTCCCTTTATCTTGAGCACTAGACTTAACATAAGAGCCTCCATCAAGAACATCATTAAAATAAAAGAGTCACCAACATAGAAACAACCACCATTAGCAATAGGGCAATCCAAAAATCATGACTTTGAAATTGCCAAGAAAAATATCTCATAAGTGCAAACCATCCCATTTAAATCTCACTTTAGGCACAATTAGCAAGATTGTCCCTAAACATTTGTTTCCGAGGTTCATTCCCAAATACAACTTTAATCACCCATTTTACTGCAAGAGAAACCCCATGTTTAAAATATCACTAAAACCCATACCTCTTGATGAGGTACAAATAACCTTATCTTAGCATTAGCCTATTTACCTCTTTGTGCCATTAAGCTAACCCAAACCTATGCCAATTTATTAGTCTTACGAGCAATAATTGTCTATTTTTGAAAGAGTAATGTACAAATCTTCGTTCTTAAATTGATTAGATTTTATCACTAATGTTGACATAATTTTATGAAAAGATTTGTGTGTTTTTAGTAGGTTTTTGAAAACAATGAAGTGGAGGAGATGGACATAAATTCATATTGGATTCAATAGTGCCAGAAGTCTAGGGCGCTAGAATTTCAAGGCACTCAGGATTAAAGACTTCAGTAATTTACTACTATCCAACCATTTAGCAGTTTATTTATCTTTATGTTATTTCAAAGATAATTAAGCCATTCAAAGCTCCACTTGGAGCCCGTGTTTTATGGCATTAAAAAGATAGCTTGTTCAATTAATTTTTCTATTATCTTGTTTTCAGACTTTTGGCAGCAATGATGGGCCGCCCCTAGAATTTAGGATTTTGGAAGTGATAAAGACTGTCTTTGTTTTTCAAACTATTATACTATGAATGAAGTGAATCAAAATTGATCTGCGTCAATATAGCTTACTGTATGATGTTTTGTGCAAACTAGAATAAAATTCTGTTGATGGTAAATGTGATCTGAGTTGATAAAGGAATTCTAGAGAGCTAGCCACTCGAAGGAAATAGATAAGTACTTTTATATTCTGTGAACACATTTGTTATCGTTTGTAGCATTTATGTTTTGTTCTGTGTTATTCTGTTATGAAATGTTATGATAGAATGGTGTTAACCTACAAGGTGTCGTGATTAGTAATATTTAATGAAGTATAACTTATAATTGAAATTCTGGAGCTCTCTGTGTTATTCTAAACTTTCTAAAGTTTTGTGTGTTATTTTAAACTTTCCAGAGTTCTATGTGTTATTCTAAAATTTCTAGAGTTCTGGAGTTTGTTTTCTGTGTAAAGAAACTTCGGAGCTCCTGCATAGTTCAAGAGTTCAGTAGAAGTTGATAGTCCAAACTTGAAATTCATATGCTTTAGATTAGATTAAAAGAACTCAATAGAAATTTCATCACTCCTAGGGGCTTTCTGCTTCTTCAAATGATAGATAGCATTAGAAACCTCATCGAGAGAAAAACATTTGTCCAATTCTACAGAACTATTTGACTAAGTTTTCAAGGAACAACCTTAGCCACAATATTCCTAGCATTCTCAATAGTATCATTACTATCACCTTTAGCAAAAATATTGCTATACAAATTATAGAAATCGCATATCAGACTCATCTTTCACAAGAATACTACCCACATCAATAGCAAGAATATTTTCTATAAAATGTTTGACTTTTAAAAACTTGAAGAAAAATTTAGATCTTCTACCCCCAAGTGTAAACATATAAGCCTATAGCTATACCTTGCACCTCTAGCCTTATAAACTTGACCACATCTCAAAGAATGTTTTCTATCCATAGCCTCACTTTGCAATTCAACATCCAAAGGATTGTCTTGAAGCTTACTTTAAAAAAAAATCAATTTATCTTATAGTTTCTTGACTCTATCACCTCTAGAATTAGCTTTGAACTTATGAAAAAAATAACATTAATAGTCTTACCCCACCTAATAACACAAGAACCCTCAAAAAACTTGCCAAAGTCTAGAACCTAAAGGTTATATAGAGTATTAGCCCAAGAAAGGTCTTTCAAATGTGAGATATTAAGCTTATACAAACCTTTGAAAACACTAGGTGATTTAGGGGGATAAGAAATATGAAAGACTTCCATTTCCACAGGATGATGATTTGACAAGATAGCAGGAAGAACTTGAACAAAATTATTATGTTGAACAAAAAAAACCATTCACCATAAACTTGTCCAATCTAGAAAAAATCCTCTTATTCCCTTTCAGAAAATTAGACCAAGTATGATCGTAGATTTAATCTCAATAATTGATTTTACATACAATTATTTCATACAAGATTTCATAGCCAAAAGGTCATTTATTGATTCAAACCCTAGTTGGTAGCGTTTTTGCTAAGAATAATGCTAGCAATTAGACTAATAGGTTCAATGGGCACACTGATAATTTTATTTGATTATAGTAAATTTTATTAGATAATTTTCAATAGTCAAATGCTTAATTACATGGGAATGATACAAAAATGTGTGCAATTTATTAAATGCATTGTTTATAGGATAGAAATCAGTGAAATAACTTTTATTGCAAAGCAGTAGAAAAATAATTAGAACTTAAAATCACGTAACATAGCTAAGATTATATCCTATCTAAAATTTATTAGAACTAAATTATATCATGTTTGAAATTTTGAATTTGTTATGAAATCTAATCTCAACATGATTTGTACCTTATAGGGTGTGTTGCAATTGAAATACTCTTGATAGGATTTGAAAATTTCCATCACAAAAGGGAAAGTGGCTCAGTGGTGGAAAATCTCAATAGCCACAAGTAGGTTCTAAGTTTGAATATGAGTCTATCCAATATTCTCATTGTTGTACCTATAATTCCTTGTAGAAACAAATAAAATTCTTATCATAAAACAACATTAAATTTATTAAAATTAAAATCTATGTAAAAATGCCTAAAATGGCTCAAATAACTCTTGTACGTGACAATGTACATACACTCCAATCTCTTGAGAATGAATTTACTTGTTTACACTACTCATTAATTTGAGCTTCTTCAGTGAATGTTAGTTCATTCAATATTTAGGAAAGAAATGGACTTCATTAATTACCATTTTTTGGTAGGGATGAAGTGTAAAATTGCTATTGACTATTTGACTTTTGAATAGTGTGATGTTTAAGTAGAGTGTAGAGAGATGGAATGCCTTGTGCAAAAAACCTCTCTATGTAGTATACTATGTTTGTATCATGATTGGTTCAATAACATGAAATGGCTAAATAAAAGAAATATTACAAAAAAATAGTATTTTAATCTCGAGGTCATAAATTAACAATAGAAGGTAAAATAATCTCATTCAATATTTGTATTTATAATATTAAATTTGAGAATAAAATTAATGCAACAACAAAGAATACTCAAGCTAAGCATGAGATTAATATAACATCAATTAAATTATTGGCAAATATTTCCATAACTGAGCAATTGTTAGGCTGGGCACGAATACTAAAAATTTAAACAAAAGTCCATTTCTCTTTTGGCATTGGGCATCAAAGGAGGGTGGTACAACTATCTTATCCTTTGTGTGATCCTCTCACGGGAGGAAGGTCAGTGTCACTAGGGAGATCTATTCGAGCACAATAATCAAATACATTGTGAAAGTCTGATCAAATTCAAGTTTAATACACAAATTGAAAACATCTCTATCAAGCACTATGCTTGTGCCAGTTTCCACACTTGCATTTCACCTACACAAAATCCATTCACCAAAAGATTTTAAAAAACCCATTCTTGCAAAGAGAGTAAAGAAAAAAAAAATGGAGGCACTCTTTAGTTCGTAAAATCAAAGACTTCAACATAGCGAAGAGGGTTTTTGACCATCCAACTTATCTCCAAGATTGCCTTCTCATCTTTGGTGTAGATTGGGAAGCTACAAAGGAAAGTGTACAACCATACAATCAATTAAATATTAGAAATATGTAGAACAAAATGTAGAAATGATGTGTATACCTTGTAGTACAGTGTGAGAAGTAGTTTGCCCTAGGCATCCATGAGAATAAGTTGGTTGGAAGTAAGGGTATATGTGTCGACTCTAAAGGGGAGATTTCCATTGGAATCAAAGATGGTGAATCCCTCACTAGAATTTATAGAATTTGATAAAGAAAAATAGATATTTTTAGAATTGAATCAAATTAGAGATGCCAGCTAGTATGAAATCAAACATAAAATCAAATTATTTTTTCTACAAAAATAAAATCATACAATCCATTCATGGCGTAATGTGATGGTTAAATCATAGCATTGTTGTCCTTTTCACCAAGTTTTAAACCCCTTCTAGGCCAACAAGATTCCGTGGTTTAAGTCCTTGTTGAGCCAATGTTCTTGCATGCCTTGCATCTCCATAGGGCCCCTGTTGGGCCAATGTGCTTGTGATCTTAAATCCCCCAATGGGCCAATAATCTTGTGGGTTTGAACCACCAGTATTAATGTAGGCGTTCATGCTAGGGGATGAGGTCCCTTGTGTTGTGGCCTCATTGGTTCATATCTTTGATCAAAAGTGCTTATTGATCTAAAAAAATAAAAAAATCATACAAGGTTTCCTCAAAAAATCATAAGACTCCATTCATTGTTTCTACCAAGCTTTTCTCAAGAAAATAAAAATATGTTTAATAACCATTTTGAGCACACACACAATCCTTAAAAAAATGGAAAAATCAGCGTACGAAAAGCCATATGGTTATATGATCTCTATTAATGATTGTATGAATAGGCTATATGGTTATATGCTTTTTCTCCTTGTAATTTCTCTGTTTACAATGATTGAATGAATAGGCTATAGGGTTATATTCTCTCTCTCACACACATGCTTTTTTATTTAGTAAGGAAAATTAGATGTTATCTATTTGTAATTTTCTCATCGTGTAATGATCAAATGAATAGGCTATATGGTTAAAATAATTTAATCACTCTCTTACACTTATGAAGAAATGGTAGTTATAGGATGCTTCTATTATATACTCCTACACATGCCTAACATGATAAAATAGAAGGAAATATCATATTACATGTTTATAGCTATAACACATTTTTTGAGGCAACATAAATGTATTGTTTATTTAATATATTTTGATCCAAACACATTTAAGACATGCACATATAGGATCAAATGATCATGACTTCACCCAACGACATATCTATGAAATAAAATCTTAATTACAAGAATTATAAAAATTACATAAAAAACCACATACAATCAAATGGTTTGATGTCATTAATTATGTATTTCTTCTAAATATGGTAATCATGAATAAGTGTAGAAATTACCACACCATTCCATAGAGTACAAACATTAATATGTTTTGAATGTTTCGACATCATCTACTAACTCAAAAGTAACAATTACACTTAATTCATATTTTTTCTCAGTGATGTCAAAATGCAAAAAATTAGCTAAATAAAATGTGTATATTTATGCGAAGACTAAATAGGGTTCTTATCTGAGCCATCTAAACAAATTTAAATTGAATAGATAAATAAGTGCAAGCTCAAAATCTTATTGGTTCCTGTTAAGTATGAAAAAGGTGAATGATGACAACTAGCATGCACACTAGATCAAACCCTCTTTCACAGTAACATTCAAAGACAAGACCGAGCCAAATCACTACCAAATGATGGTGGACTCAGCTACAGATCTTATTCTCTTGTTTGCTACAGAAAGATTATATTTAATCAAGTCCTTTTATCAAACCCTAGGTCAATTGTACATGGAGAATCAAGAAGATGATAAAACATGTGTCCTAGAAGCAAAGATGTCGGAGGACTATTTTAGGACCGCCCAAGTCCTGACAGGTTGAATCTTTAGAAGCTGTAAACTGGAGAAATGCTATAGAGACTGTCCTGATGCCATATTTGAAGTCTTCTGGGACAGAAAGACTAGAGCGCATCCTGAAACCCTGATCCTTGCTCAGTCTTCCTGTATCTTCATATTTCTTGGATCTCGCACCTGTAACCTGTACACAAGAAGAAAAGAAGGGGTTTGGGGGTTATGGTGTTTAGGGACTTGCCTTAGTCAAATCTCAGGATAGCATTCAAGCTTCCCAACATCATTGATAGATAAAGAGAGTGTGCCCTTGCAGGGCAAAGGCTAAACACAATAACAATATGTTGAATAAAATGATGATGAACAACAATGATATCACCTATGTGATGAAACCCTTATGAGGATGAAGGATCTTCAACTCATAAGGAGAGATAGATGATAACTTCAAACCTGTAACAACACACACAATAACAATACAAATCTGCTCTAGAATCACAATGAATGCTTTGAATGCTCTTTACTCGAATGCTTCAAGTTGGTTATCCCTATCTAGGTTCATAATGAATTCAAAAACACATTTATATATGCTTTCCTGCTAACATTTGTCAAATTAAACCAAAAGATCCGACAAAGAGAAACCTTTTTAAAGGTCCTAAGCCAACAAACATTTGAATTTGCCCTAACCAATCAGGAGAGACTTGGGTGGTGGCACCCAAGTCTTAGGGCTCCTTTTTAGTCTGGGGTAAGATAAAACATGGGCCTCTTATTCCCAATTTACATTATTTTGGGCAATTTTGCATCGGGATGAATGGTTAGAATGTATAATGTAATCATGGGGACTTAGAAGCTAAACAAGGAGGTAAAATGTCATGTGGGTACTTTTTACTCCATAACAATTCCCCATCATTTATGACTATTTAAACAAGTGGCAAGTAGTGGTGAGTCCTTGCCTCTAAATTACTATAATAATAGTATTTGCTCTCTAATGGATAGATGAGCAATGACATAGTGATTATGAGGTTAACTAGATAATAGTTTGAGATCAAAGACACATAGTGGATTCGAACTAGATTCATGCAAGCCAAATGTATGGCGATTTTATTGGGTCGATAGAGATTATAATTGTTAGGGTTGAGCTTGACTCCAAGTTTGATTCCTACTAGGCACAACTGTGACCAACATAGTTGAAGTTGAGTTTGTTCATTAGGATAAATATTTCTTAAATATTGATGAGAAAATGATTTGTTATTAAAGAGCCTTCATAGATTTGATTAGTTGATTATGAGTTTGATAGCCAGATCCCTAGTAGCATAGTTGAAGTTGAGTTTGTTCCTTAGAATAAATATTTGTTAAATATTGATGACCAATTGATTTCTTAGTAGAGCGACTTCGTAAATTGACTAGTTGATTTTGGATAATCAAAAGTATAGTCGATAGTGATCAGTTAAAAGCAAACAAATGTTGATTGTTGTAATTACTTTACAACATGGTCGAAAGTCTAGTTGATAATAGCTAGTTAATTGGTGAAGCTATTTTAGAACTAGATTCTCTCAAACTGAATGTGTTAAAATTAGAAGGTGATTTTATTTGGTTGGTGAAGATAGGAAATATTCAGTATAATATTTAAAGTATTATATTAATTTAATATTTTAAGTAATTTAATAATTGAAAAATTATAAATAATTTATTGGTTTCGATTATAGGAAAAACAATTTTTACTTTTGTATAATAAGTACAATTAAAATTGTACAAATATAATTATTAAATGTTTTAAACGATGTGAATGTTGAAATAAGGGGTGAATCAAATTGTTAATAATTATTTTTTAAAATATTTTTAGTTAAAAATTTGCATTAACTTTGCAAAAAATAAATATTACTTTACATGAAAAAATTTTAACTTATAATTTGTTAATAGGTGCAACTAGTAATAACTAGGTAAGAAATCATAGATGCAATAATATTTGTGTTTAGGAAGGTACTAATAAGATTATTTTAGAGAATTTAATAGATGTAATAGATCTTTTCCATATATCACAAATCATTGCAACATGACAAGGTTCAAAGTCACAATAATGTATTGGTTTGATGGTAGTCCTTTTAATCTCTATCATTGATGTATTTGTTTCATCCGATGCTCCTCGCTAAAGAAGATAAGCTCAAAAATACAAATGTCAACACATAAATGCAACAAACTTTCCCACATTAGGTGGAAGGGCCGGTAGTTGAGCGAGGTCCTATGTTGATATAGTACTTGTGGTTATAGGATTTCGTCTTGCAACATATTTAAACTATATATCGTCAATAATTATTTCACATGTAAATAAAAAATGATCAAATGTTTGTCAATATGGATCCTTACATGAACATATGAGAACTTATGAGTGTAATATAAAAAATCATAAATACATTCGTTAACAAGTGTAATAATTATTTTTTGCTTTATATAAAATATCATAACTATCTACTATAAGTGTTATTTATAAAATAAGGTGCTCATCTAAACAAGTATTGTTGTTATGTGACAATACTATTCTTATATGTACAACTATGGGGTGACAATATACATGCATTGGAATACTTCATATTATATGTCTTATGGAAGATGTAAAAGGTGAGTACAAGAAATACTTGTATTTTGTCATGAAATGTAAAAGGTTGTCAAAAATTAAAGTTGAATATATAAGTTGTATTTTAAATAAGAATGTGTTGCTTTTATAACAATAAATAGTATTTTGTGTTCAACTATTGGATCATTTGTGTTGGATATAAAGGTTAGAGATAACAAGATTCATGGAAAGGTATTGAGATCATTTAGGTAGCATATAAGTACTTATATTTTAAATAAGAATATGATGTTCAACAACAAATGATATTTTTTTGTTCAACGGCTACAAATTCTTGATAAAAGTTTTAAATAAGAATATGTTCAACTGCTACAAATTCTATGATAAAGTTTTGGTTAAATCTTTAAAAATTCATTTTAAGGACATTTCTGTTTAGACGTGTTGTGAGTTGTGTGATGAGTCACACGTCCAAACCTTAGTTGTAGATAGATAAGAGTCCATATCACATTTCTTAAAAAAATGGAGTTCCTATTATATCCATATACAACTACATGATCGCAAAATTAACCCTAATAGCCCATCAACCCTAAAGTCCCTGCGTCCACTTCCAAATAAATCAACATTGGAACCCGTGACCACTCACTCTGGCAATATAACTGTAACACCAACGCAATAAATTGAAAGCACTTGTGGAAATCACCTGCACTGTCAATAGTTTTGTCGGAGTTGTAGAATCCATGGAGTCGGTGGTATGAAGTGAATAAGTTTCGACAATTCTAGTGAACAGAACTGGAACAACACAATATTTCTGAAAAACATGTGGTCGAGGAATAGTGGCAAATTGAAATTATACCTAGTTATCTTCACTGTTTCTGCTTTTTCCACAATTGACCAGTCACGTTGGTGCTTAGTCCTTCTGTCTTTAGTCGTCGTGGCTGAGCAGCTGTACAGTACTTTGCAATTCTCAGGCACATAAATTTTTAGGTGGAAGGCAGCTGATTTTTTTTTTTTTTTTCATTAATTATTTTTTATAAAAACAATTAGTAGATTACAATATGATGATGTAAGCATACCTCTAAATCAGAAGTCATCCTTCAGTTAAGCAACCACCACGAGTAGGGGATCCAACTATGACCATCAAAGTCACTCGGGGATCCTTGGCCCAATCGCATCTCCGGAGGTTTGAACCTTAGTGAATGGCATTATCAACACATACCATCATCCTCACCAATTGTGCTCAACCAATTGAGCTACAATCCTTAAGAATCACTGATCTTTTTCAAGTTCTTATTGATGAAATTACCCATGACTGCCAAGGCTTAAATTTGATGGTGTATGGTCGTATTTAGCCATTTTTTCTGTAAAATACAATAAATTTTTTTGGAAGACTATCATATGAAAGGTGAGATTTTGAACAAATTATCAATTTTTTTATAAAATTGTAGTTATATCTATGATATTTTAAAAAATAAAACATATCTTAACACTTGAAAACAATTTTAAATGGATAATTGTCAAAAAAAAAAAAAAAACTACTTGATATACAAGGTCAACCGTCAAATTTAGGGCTAGTCTCCTCATGGCCTTAGAATGAGGCTTCGTTGTTGCCATCCACAAAGTAAAATACACCATTCCTTATAAGTAACACCCATTTAACTTGTAACATGATTCAGTCATTATAAAATAACCTAGCCAAAAAAAAAAGTGATTTCATAGTTAAAAAAGTTACATAATTTTTTAAGTCTACAACATTTAAAATAAATAGATTTTGTATTTTAAGGAGGTGCAATGTATATGTTGATAGTAAATGTATAGTTAAGATGTAAAGTTGTGTAAATTTTCTATCAAAAATGTTATACAGGATTCATGCACTCAAAGTTTTCACAATGAATCTAATCCTGACTCAAAGTTTTCACAATGAATCTATAATTTAATTTATATATTTTTAGCTATTTAAGTTTTTCACTAAAAAGGATGTAAACAATTATATATATATGAATGATCGACCTTAGACACAACTTTATAGATATACTTATAATATCAAATAATTAACTCCAAAATTATGTGATAACCATAAGTAAACACTTATTAAAGATAAAAAAAATAAAAATTTAATTTTAAAAATAAATTGTAAAAAAAAAAAAAAATGCTAAATTAAAAAAGAGCAAGTGGAATAAAATGAAGATTATATTTGAGGCAAAATATAAACTTTTTAAAATACTTTTAACTCCTTCATGTTTATTTTGTAGGATACAAGGATAAAGGGGAGAATAAATGAAATGAAATATTTTAATAACTTCCACAAGGCCACAACAACCTATGGGACCAAGAGCAACACACGACCCCCTTAAAAAATTGGACACCCACGCCTTATGAAGTTTGTAATTTCTTCTTGAGGTCAATCCTTCTGCAATGAATTTTGATCAAGAAGTTTGTAGTTTTTCCCAGCCTTGCCTCCTCAAACAAGGTGCTTAAATTGATGATTTTCAAGGTCTCTTCATAACTAAAATGAATGTTGTTGTATGCAGAGCATTCCAAGACAAAGTGTCATTCTGTTTCCACCACATCTTTGTTGCAAAAAAGGCATATTCTCTTTTCCCACTCCTTTCTAGGAATCAACCATTTGCCTGTTTCACATCTAAGATGATGTAAGCTAGTCCTTAGTTGTGCTATCAACATTTTCTCTTTCCACTTAATATCCGCTCTGATGCAAGCTTTTTCCTCACGATCACCCATGGGGTTAAATTATTTGATATAATAATCTTTTTTTTGACCCGTTTGTTTTGTCCACATGACGTTCCTAAATCTTTCTCTTACATACTTTTTATTTCTTCATTAGCATTTAAGCATTCCTGCATATTAATGTCCCATTTCTTTATCCATTTGTCATTTTGCTTCATCCATGTGTTCTTTCTTCTAGTTAACTCTTCCTCCATAATTAGCCTAGGCCACCGGTGGTTCTCCATATTTTGAATCTTTTTGAGGTAACTTAACAACTGAACTATTGCCAATGCTTCCAAGGGGAATGACCTGGTTTCAACCAATAAAATCTCATACAAAACAACATTCTTAATTTTGAGATGATGAAATGCTTTTGGATTCTTTCTACTTGCTTCCATTTTTGATCTGCATACTGCTGCCCCAAATTTCACACCCATAGAGAATCACCGGAGTAATGAGTAAATAAAAAAGCATTCTCTTGGTTTCCCAATCCCATAACTCTGCATTCCTACATCTATTTTAAAGAGAGTACAGTGCTTTCCAGCCCCCTTGAATTCTTTTTTCTCTACATGTTTCCCAGCTGAGCTTGTTGTGGAAATCAAGCCCGAGGTATTTGTACTCATCCACTATTTCCAATGGGTTGCGTTAAAAAAGAAAGTTAATTTGTTTCCTTTTTCTCTTCAATGAGAAGATCATCACTTTGGTTTTGTTAGTGTTCACTTGCATCCCAACCTCCTGACAAAAAGTTTCAACCACCCTCAAGTGTTCTCTCAATCTATTGGTTGTTTTAGTAATTAATATGAGATCATCTACGCATAGGAGTAACTTTATAACATATTTAGCCAGTTGAACCCCCTCTCCATTAGCTCTATTTATCCATTCTTCTAATTTATCAATGTAAAGCCTAAACAAGTTTGAGGAGAGCGGGCAACCATGTTTGACGCCAATATCATTGCCAAAACACTCTGACATTCCATCACTGGTTTTGATTTTACCCTTAACTTGTTCATACAGTCTATGGATGGCTGCTCTAAACACATATGGAACTCCCAACTCTTCCATCCTATTCCAAAGTTTTTCGTGGGGCACCGCATTGAAGGCTTTTTTTAAAGTCTACAAAGAAGCAAAAAGCCTCGTCACCTTGTGTGTTGGACATATTTTTTCAATTGAGAACCAAAGGGTAACACCATGATCAATAGTAGAATGCTTCAATCTAAAGCCAACATGTCCCTTAGCTCTTTTTCCCTCTTTTTCTGCCCAACTGCTAAACATGCATTCCACCATGCTTCCAAAAAGTTTACCAAGGAGGGGATTAACCATAATAGTGAGATAATTTAATGGATTATTGATATCACCACTTTTGTAGAGAGGAATAACAACACTTGTCGTCCACTCTTTCAGGAATCCCTCTTGAATGACATTATTGAATATGCACTTGATATGAGGTGCAAGGACCTCTATACCCTATTTTAAATGTTCTTCTTGCAACCCATCAATATCTTGTGCTTTTGTAATGTCCCCTTTTTGAGCTAGACTTGTGTTTGGGTTGAGCTTGGACTTTGATGGATGGAAAATTATAATGTTGGCTCAATACTTGTTTTATTTGGATTTTGGCTAGTGTTATTTTATGATATTTTTCATAAAGCCAAAATAATATCATTTTCAAGCCAAGGGTGAAAAAGTAAAGGATGGGAAAAATAAATGTTAGACAAATGGAAGATTGAAAAAGATGAAAAGGTGGGAAAAAGGAAAATATAATGCAATCTTTAATTGCATTTTATTTATCTATTATTTTATTATTTTTCCCAACGCCAAGGAGAGAAAGGAAAATAAAATTAATAAAATATTATATTTTATTAATTAAAGCTAAAACCGCCACCCAAGGAATAAGGAGAAAAAATAATTAAATTTTTTTATTTAACTGGAGAAAATTGATGCTTGGAAAAGGAGGAGAAAAAATAAATAAAATAATATTTTTTTTAAAATGAGGGCTACTTGAGGAGAAGAGAAAAAATAATAAAATATTGCTATTTTATTGTTTTTAAATGAAGGTGTTTTGAAGTGCAATTCATTTAAAATTGTCAAATTGAAAAATGCATTTCATTGGTGGACTTGAAAATTTTCATAATTTGGCAAATTGGGACGCCTATGGTGAGAGGAGGATAAATAGAGGGTTTTGGCTTCATTTTGCAACTATTGATCATTTGGCAAATTTCATGTTTGAGAGTTTTCTCTTGGCTGAAAGTGAATTTCAGTTTGCTCAAGGTGATGTTCCCTTGGCTTTTGTGGTTTGGTGATGCTCCCATTCCACTATGATGAGGTGAATTCGCATGGAGTTCATCATGGAGCTTAATTGGCATGTTTCAATGGAGATAGGGCTTTGAAAGTTAGGGTTTGAAGAATTGTTTTTGTAGGTTCAAAGAAGAATAAGGTAGATTTGATTGCATTTTGATGATATTTGGCTTCTAGACACAAATCGCTTCATTTTGGCATGTTGGCGTCAATTTTGAGGAGTTTTGCATTATGGGTTGGCTGGAATTTCATAACAGGTTGTCACATGTTGTTGGTAGTTAAGTTTAAGACTTGATCTTAGGCATATTTCATCATATTTCAAGCATAGGAATCAAGCTGGGCCAAATCGCTACCTATCTAAGCTAGGCGATTTCATGATTTGGGCTATTTTTGCAATATTTGACGAGTTTCAACACTTTTGGGTCATTTTCAGTCAAGTACAGGTGAATATCAAACTGAATTAGACCTATATTAGTCCTCCAACAGTGCTGCTACAATGTTATTTCAGTCAAGGATTGAAGGGTATTTCATCAAGGCTTCCTAGGGTTTCATTCTTCAACCATTTGGCTAGGGTTTGGTACACATTTTGGCCATTTTACATGTTGTATGTGATCTAATTTTTAAATTAGACTATCTGATTGTAAGCTACAACCAACTTTCATTTTGTAATCAGCTTGTTCATTTAATAAGAAGCCATCAACATTTCTCGGGTATGCCATTCTCATGTTTTGATTGATGTAATTCAAGCATAACTTCATCATTTGGTATTTGTTTCATGTTATATTTGAACCTTTCCATCTAAATGGTATTCTAAACTCATTGGAGCAAACATATCTTGAAAATATTGAGTAACTTGTAAGAAAAGTAAATACAAAAATTCTAGACAGCGAAGGAAAAAATTCAGTTGAGATTAGCTAGGCTTCTTACAGTGGTATCAGAGCTCATTTCTACATAGTTAAAATCAGAAATCTTTTGGTGTTTTGAGCAAAAATCTCGATAGGGGATTTTACAGCTTTCCCACCTACCAACTATTTTATGCCTTGCTTGATATCTTCAATGGTGAAAAGTTCAATATTTGCATGGATTATTGGGGGTCTATGCTTATCTTGGTCACACTCATAAAGCAACTTCGCATATTCAATCCATTGATACCCTGTGATATTGTTTTCTATTTTTTTTTTTTTTGTTCTAGTTCCTTCCAAATGCTTTTGGGGTTGTTTTTTCCAAGGGCAATCAATTCCCTTCTTCTTATGTTCACATACTTCTTTTTTTACCTCATAACAACTTTTCATACTCTTTCTTATGTTCTTTGTGCATTCCACATTTCTGCAGATTTATTTTTGCCATCTTGCACTCCTCGTCGAACCAAGGATTTTCTAGAAAAGTATTATTTGTTCCTCTCCTGGATTTAGCCCTCTTACACCCATTTAAGGCCTTGTACATTAAGGAGATCATCATATTTTTGCTTATAGAATGGTTCTCTATGCTAGCTGTTTTATTCTCATATTCTCTAAAAAGCAGTTCGAGTGCAGCTTTGAAGATTTCCTAATTTTCCTAATTCAAGAGGATTTTACCTTAGGGAGTTGCCTTCTTTTAGTTAAAGTATACTTTCTCCTCCTGTTGTTTGTTTATGTGAATGCGTAGCTTTACATATATATTGGATTATGATCTAATTTCAGCTCTATAGGGCAATCACCAACCACTAACTCCATCAACCTCGAGGTATAGTTCTATGAGCAAATGACATAATCCACTACACTTTGACCATTGTAGGTTTTGCAGGTGATGCTTCTTGATTCTAGCCATGCCTTCATACCGTTGCATATGACCATGTTGTATAAACTACACAGTCCCAATAATTATGCCCCGTAGTGTGTAACATTTCCCTTACTATCATGTGAGGCCCTATCCCAAAGTTGATCACTCTCTTCCTCTAACCATGATGAGTTACCTTTCTCTATACCATTGCTTTTAAGATTGAGGGCTTGAATGTTTTCCATCCTTGCATTAAAGTCACTGATTATTAACACTTCCCCCATGGTACTAAAAGTGGAAATGTCTTTTTTAAGCACTACATAAGGATCTTCCCCATCTAGATTCCTTTTCTTATATGATTTCGATCCCTTTGGAGCAAAGTAGCATGTTGTCATCCTTATTGTTACTTGATTTTCTGTTATTTTTAGCCATATGAACTGTTTGCTTGGGTCTTCTTTCTCCACCTTTACAATTTTGCCCCATGTTTCTTTGATTAGAATTGCAACCCCACCGTGTCCTTTGCCATTGTTGATCCTTTCATTACACACTAAATCTTTTTTATACCCTTCAAATTCTGGAACCTTACACCCATCATGCTCATGAGTCTCCATACAGATGATAATGTCCTTTCCTTCGATTATGGGCCCCAACCCAGGTCCATGGGAATAGTTTATAAAGTTGTATATGTGAGTATGGGTATAGTTTCAAATAATTTACTTGGCAAAGAAAGGAAAGTTTATAAAGTTGCACATGAGAATATGTGTATACTTTCAAATAATTTACTTGGCAAAGAAAGGAAAGTTTATAAAGTTGTATATGGGGATATGGGTATAGTTTCAAATAATTTACTTGGCAAAGAAAGACAAGGGAGTGTAGAGTTGGCAACAGTTATGTATTTGTTTGTGGACTTGATTAAACAATGTAAATGTATAAGTTTTTAATCTTTTAAATGCAAACACATAGTGTTAGTATTAGTTAACTGTTTCTTGATAAGTTGCTTTTGTGGGCATATGTTTTTTAGTCTTAGTGTATATAATGGTGCAAAAGTAAGGTAGGAAATTATTTTATATGGTTGTTGTCATTTATAACTTTTACTATAATAGATCATGCTTTTGTTTTAACATTTCTACATTAATGGATCTACATTGTTTGGCTACATTTTCTTCTGTAATTCAATTTGATAAAAAGTGAAAGGACAATTTCATGTTTTAACTTATGATTGTTTATGTGCTTATTACAAAGTAATTTGTTCATTTCATTAAAAGTCATGAAAGGTGGCTTGTTTGCATCACCCTAAGATCTATATTAGTGTTGTTATAGGGAATTCTAATCAATGAAAAGTTTCTTAGACTTCAAATTGACAATACAATAAATGACAAAATAATTATTAATGTATATAATAGCATAAATTGATTGAGTTTTGAATCTCATCTTTTTGCATGTTAATTTTTGCCAAATGTCATTGTTTCAAACTTACTTGTGTTTTCTTAGCCATATAGATTATTTAGTTATTCCTCCAAGTATATATCACTTCTTTTATGGTGTTAGTCTATGTTGAATTCAATTAAATCAAGGGAAGATGGTCGAAAACAACCTAATCATGCATTAATGGAAGATTTCTAGTATCTGTCTATGCCTCTAGAATGCTATGCAGTGGCTTATCCATTAAGTGTGACACTTGCATTCATTGTTCAACAATATTACTTTCTATTGAAAGCTAGAATTGATTCATGTATTGTTGGCTAGAAAAGTTTCAAAACTGACTTGTAAACAACTCATTGTTCTCTAAGTAATCTGTTACTAATCAAAATTATTTGTGAACATAAAGATATTCATAATCAAGCCTAGCAAAGTTGGGCATGAACATTTCACTTTTTTGGTGGAAAGGAATTAGAAAATGCTAAAACTAAAAAAATGATTAGGGTTCAATTTTCTACACATTTTGAATTGAATAATTACATACTGGAAAATCATGCATGGATGGAGAAAATATTGCAACTTTGAAAGTAGATGTAAAAAAGTGAGCTATGGGTATGAGAAAAAAAAGCAACTATTTGATGCTCTAGTCATTACGCCGAGAAGCTTTCTACACTCACAACAAGGGTTGAAAGATTCAGATTCTCGTAAACAATTAAGATTCAGATTCCCGTGTAAGCAAAATTCATAAAATGTGTAAATAAATAAATTTGTGTAAGCCAAATGGATAGAAAAATAGAAAAACTTTGGCAGTTATGGAGTGAAATCTTTATTACATTTGAAGAATATGAAAAGTCTCACAGCATAGTAACTCATGTGAGCATGTCAAATATTCTAATTGCAAGTAATTTATAAATGACAACAAACTGGAAGATATCTCTCAGCGTACTGTAGATATATTTTTTAAAATATAAATATAATCAGATGGATAGGTACATATGTACAGAAAAATTGAAAAAGAAGCCAAATGGATAGAAAAATAGAAAAATTGGGCAGTTATGGAGTGAAATCTTTATTACATTTGAAGAATATGAAAAGTCTTGCAGCATAGTCTCTTTAAATTAACTCATTTGAGAATATCAAATATTTTAATTCCAAGAAATTTATAAATGCCAACAAATTGGAAGATATCTCTCGACGTACTGTAGATATATTTTTTTAAATATAAATATACTAGTTATGTATTGTATTGGAGATGAGGGATCTCATATATGTAGATTTAAATCAAACTAGAGTGTAAATGAAATATACTGGTGATCTTTCCATTACAAACCTAGAAAGGCTTTTGATTAAAATCCTTACAACAAAAGGTAACCATTTTTTTTAAAAGGTAACAAATTTTTTTCCTTAGAATGAACATGTTTGATACATATTTATCTCCAATTTAGGTGGCTAACTTCCATAATGTGTATTTCTTACTTTGAAAATAAATATGGCCTATTCATTTCTAATTAATTGGAACTATTGATTGAGATCTACATTTATTTTCAACCAAATTGTGGATAATCTGAATAATTTGCAACATGCATACCACCACATCCATGTTCCACCAAGATTTTTATGATTTTTGCTTTACAACATATAGGAGAAGAAAACTAATTAGAAAAGATATTTCTCAATCAACTAGGTAATAAGATATACATTAAGCACCATCTGTGTTGTTATATTCATTAAAGTTTATGTGCTTGATGTTATGGTAGTAGTAGCATGGCTTAAATTTTCTCTCAAAAATACTATGTTCAATGGTGTATATGCATTCCTAGCTCTGTGGTATGCACTCCAAGCATTTTGGATTGAATCCACACCTCAAGAATTTTTATTTTTAATCCTTCGTTAACTATCAAATTGATGTAGGGGCATCCCAATTTAGTCCATAAGATTATAACTGATGGTAATTGGGGCCATGACTTCTAAAGCCCTAAGGGACTTGATCGTAAAGGGTGTGTAGAATGGAGAGTACACATAAAAGGCATAAGTGCATATGAGAGCCTAATTGCAGGTTTGGGCATAAAAGTTTGAGATTGCACACATGTAGAGCATGTGATGGGCATGGAGAGGAGAAAAGAAAGGCATGAAAGAAACATGCATGAAGAGGACCACACAATGGGCATATAGATGGGACACATGCGTCAAGCATGAATGAGTAAAAAGAAGTGAGAATGCATGCAAGTAGAGAGCATGTGGATGTGCAAGCTTTGCACAAGAAAGAGGATGCATCAAAGAAGGATGTGCAAGAGAAAAGAGGATGTAGAGAAAGGTCAAGTGCAAAGAAGTAGGAAGAAGGGTGTGTGTAGAGGAGAGTGTGAAGGAACAAAGCAGGGAGGGGCCAAAAATCACCTAGTGCCTCAAAGCTTTGGAGGAAATGCATGAGGCACATTTGGGTGGATGGTAGAGAGAGGGAACACTCGTGCACAATGTAGGAAGAGTTTGAATTACCATCCACATGGAGGCTTGGGATGTGTCAAAATGGACATAAGGCTATAGGAAGAATTAATATAGGTTGTAGGTAGGTGAATTTGAATTTAGGCGGCAAGAGGAGTTTTGGTGGCAAAATGACCATGGTTGGGAATTTTGAATTCCCAAACACAATGTATATATTCTAGAGTTGTGGGTGGTTTTTTAGTTTTTTTTGCCCAAGAGAGAGTGTGAGAGAATTCAAGGTCTGTGAATTGGATTGCATAAACATTGAAAGCTTCATTGTAAAATAAGGGCAACGTTCATTGTAAACATGTAACCTTATACTTCCATTTAATGAAAATAGTAGGTTGTTTTGTTCTACGTGCTAGTGTCTTTATCTTGCAGTGTGTGTGGAGTCTCTAGGGTTGCATGGTCAAGTATCCCCTAATTGGGACCCCTGACCTTATACTACATCATAACTATTTTGGCATAATACAACTAAGTATATAAGTTCTAGTGATAAATTTCGACACACCTATGTATTGGCAAGGTTTTGTTTAAAACAAATTACATGATTTTATTTACTAAAGGCAAGTTAATATGATCATTTTACTTAATAAAGGTGAGTAGATTTGACAATGACAAGATGATTCAAATGTTTGGAAATATTTTTCCACATAAAATAATATTTTAGGGTATTCTTGGGCTTACTCTCACACTAAATAAGCTATTGACTAAATTTTAATAATATTTTTATACATGACAATATCAAAACAAAATATATTATTTTAATAATTTAAAACAATAAAATTATAACACAATAAAAAATATTACTATTATAAAAAGTTTATAACAAAATTTATATAGTATAATTTTATTCATTCTAAATGAGTTTTAATATTACATTTCATTTAATATATATATATAGTACATAGAGTCTATATTTAATATGATTTTATGCATAAATTTTTCACACTTGGTTGAAAGTGTTTTGAATTTAATTGTATATATTTATTTTGAATGGACTTTTTTTTGGGATCACACTCATTTTTTTTAATAAATAAACCTCTATTACATTTAAATAATATTACACATATTTGAAATACTTTTAGATTTAACTTATATTTGTCTTTTGCAATTGACATTTTCCAATCAAGGGTCAATTCTTTCCTCATCAATATAATTTTGTTAAATATATATGAGTATATTTTGTAAGGTATCTATCTATATATTTATTGTCGTAGTCAAACTAACTTATAAATCACTATGCAATCACTATTGGCCTGCAAGTGGGATTGCTAAGAATTCATACTTTATTAGGAATTCATCAATACTAAATTCCTCAACGACCAATCTCTTTGACTATCTGTAAGGTGAACACGTTTTTTTTGAAAGACCCAGACATCTTAAATTTACTGTCAAATCGAGGGCAAAGAACCTATCAATTAAAAAAAAAAGAAAACCAAAAAAACGGCGTTTAGTTTAATGCAATCTAACCTTTCTGTAATGATTCTCCGACCACATGGTTGGAAGTTTGCTCCATTTCAGGCAATTTTAAAACCAGTGATTTCAGATGTGTAGAGGCACTGCAATCACAAACTCGAAAAAATCTATTTGTCCATTGTTTGGCTTTATAATGGGACAATTGTGAAGCATTATGAGTGAATGTGGAAGGCAGTATAGCAGCAGAGGAGAACGGGTGTTGTGACAGAGAGAAATAATGAGGCATCAATTCAGGATTTATATACAATGCATTCTCAAGATACTAAATTCCATCTTAACTGTGGTTGGAGTAGGAATTATATCTTATTCTCTATGGATGCTTAAGAAGTGGCAAAACCAACAACACACAATGCATATAATACATGAGCTTGGAGCTGAACCCAGCGCCTGGTAAGTGCCCCACAAATTGAAAAGAAACGATAGATCTGACAAATATATAAAATGGAATAGTTATTAGTTTAATTTAGGGTGACTACATGGGATTTGAAGCTGTAAGTGCTTCATATTCCCTGTTTTTATCAATTTCATTGCAAATGCAAACAATGAATAGAACTAGTTATGTATATTTTTTTAATATGTATTATCTTGAAATACGAGTAGCCTTATGAAATGGTCTTTACAAATATCCCCCCAAGTTAAAGAAGGTATTATGATAGTCCCACAGTTACCTTTTTATTTTATGTTTTTTAATTTCCACCTTGGTGTGGTGCCATGGCTTGATGTCACACATTTGGATGAATTACATTAAGAACCCTTAAGGCCTTTCTACTGTTGGATCAGTTGAATTTAAGCACAAATGTTTCTTGACTGCTTTAATGGAAGCTTTTTGCTGCATTCTTTACAGGGGTTTGTGCTAAATACTGCTTCAATTCAGGGTCACTCCACATAAAATGTTAGTATACATTAAAATACTTGCTCCTATGTACGTATGATTTTTTTTTTAATTTGGCTTGGTAAATCTAGGGTGAGGTTATGGGCTGTATTCTCAAGATTAATAAACTTAGGTTATGTTCGAATGTACCTTATAGTTATCACACTGCAATCTCACATGTCTACTAGACTGCTGGGTTGATAGAGTTGGGGGCTGGCTTCTTGCAGTAATTGAGCCCAGGTCACGTTCTTACCAGTGCCACCCACTTCCTTCAAACCATAGTCCCTTGGACTACTCTGCATGAATTAGTATTAAGGTTTTTATATTGAATAATTTAGATTAAATTAGGAGTTACTTGTGTTGGTAACTGAGTTCTCATTTAGCATTCGGTTGATTTTTTTGCCAGATAAGAGTGCTTTACAAACTAGCACATGCACCAAAAGCTGTGCTGGAAGCTGGCTTTGGGGGTGCAAATGGAGTAAGCATCCTCCCCTGCTCCTGTTTTAACATCACCTCATGGTTCCTGCATGCCTTGTAGGACCCCTTGCTTTTGATCATTGCCTCTATGACATCTCCTTGGTTTCATGCTTACAGAAATCAGCGGCACATCCCTTGTTGAGTATTTTGTTCCACACTAATAACTCCCTATCCTTGTGTAAAAACTTATACGTCAGTGAAAATGAAAATCTCACGTTGAGAACAATTGTGAGACAAGGTGGTTTATAAGGCACTTTTTGCACCAAAATCTTTTCCATTTTTGAAGGTTGTTGGCATAAGTAAGATGTAGTTACACCAACAAGATTGACCTTTGTTGGAGCTAATCCAATACAAGAGAGAATATTAATATTAACTTTATTCACACTTATTTACATAAACGCTTAAAAAGGAAGATAGAAGTCCACCATTCCACACGATATCTACACATAATACAGAGCACACGTTTTCCCTAGTATCTTTATTCAACATAAGTCCTTATTATATTCCACCATATCACCATCTCCTTATATACTTTTATTTCCTCACTATTCTATATCTGCTGTTTGTGAGTCATTTCAATATAGTGGCATATATAATACCTCAAATATGTACCCCCAAAAAAGGGGTCATAACCAACTGGTAATTCAAGTCATCATGTCATATCATGAACCCTCGTACAATGCCATATATGTCCAAAGCCAAAACTATTGAAAATAGTCCATCTGTCATCATAATTGATACCATGATATGTTTGAGAGATTCATTGTATACGAGAAGGCTGAAATTACACAGATGAAGAACTCTGCCAACTATTCTCCAGATTTAACCGGTTGTCTTGTCTTTGGGAGAACAAGATGAAGAATCCTACAATCTTAGGAGACACTTAGTCATTCATGCTCACAAAAATAGAAATGTGCAAGTCTTTGCCAAAATTATGATGTTGCTTATCCTATATGGCCATTGTAGTTTTGCAGAAATTGTGATGCTGATTATCAACTTTTGCATCTAGCTCAATGAGTGCAAAAAGTGGCAAGTGGCGAAGGTGACCACAAAGTGTCTGCCTAGTTGATTTATTAGGTCTTATTGCCTAGACCCCATCAAGTATTCCTTAAGTTTGCTCCTTCAAATATCTTCTCCATTATTGTCTCAAGTGTTTGTTTGTAGTGCATCAAAGCATAAGACTTTTATGGGTACACTGTACAACTGCGTGGAAATAATTGACTGTTCCATCATTCCAGTCTATAACTATATTGTGGGATATGATTTCCATCTCAAGGGAGGACTTCTTAATATTGTGTCATTGTTGTTTGTAAAAAATTAACCCATCCCTTCACAATTGTCTCTATATGGCAAACATGATGCCTCAAGCTTGCCAATTCAGTTGCCACTTTTACAATGGTGGAAGGTTATTTCATTTTCCTCCCCTCTGTGTCCAAGCTTTGAAGTATGCTTGCTCGCTTGTTATAACCTCTTGTATTCTATCCATTTGGGGACATGTCACCATCGCGATCTCATTGATATTGGTAATGGTTGTTGCTTGTGGCACCTACTGTTGATAACTGAGAGGGGGGGGGGGTGAATCAGTTATCCTAATTATTTCTCTTATTGAACTTTCCTTTTAATTGAAGCAGCATAAAATCAAACACAAAACATTAACCATGAAGTAAGAAACACATGACAGTATTTTTGACGTGGAAACCCTGTTAAGGGAGAAAACGACGGGGTGATTAACCCAAGAAATATTCTCTGTTAGAAGAATAGGAAATTACAAAAATGGCACTTGCCAATTAGGGCTCACTGCCCGAGCACACTGCTCACAAGAGGCCCACTGCCTACAAGAAGACACACTGTCTACAAAGTGATGATAATCACAGTCTTGAACTGATTGGAAGCATCTGCATATGCTGGAGTTCAGTTCCGGTTAGGCTCAGTACACTGATCTGCTGCACTTCATCTTTCTTCTGTTGTATGTTCTGCTATCTTTCACATACCAGATCCCTTTTGGCTACCTCTGCTCTTTCTCTGGACTTATTCGCATTCCTCTCCGCATTCACACCCTTTACAACTAAATCCATCCTCTATATATATATCCGCACAAGTAATTTCATCACCTTTCTAGTCGGCATCCGGAACAGTCTAGTTTCTTACAAACTTAGTTCTGTCGGCTGAATCCTTGCTCACCAAGCTATGCGGATCAAGCATATACTTGTAGATATCATCAATTATGTCGGCCAAACATGATTCATGCCTCCGCAACCTTTATCATCATCTGTAACACATCCGGAAAGTAGTCTGATACTCTGTCAGTCAGTTCTTCCTCTGTTTTCACTGTCTCTCAGGAATCCGGCACTCAACTATTCATATCTTTTTCCTTGTCTAACTCCGGAGGCTAAATCCTTGGAATATACCACTCAAGATAGTCCTCTTGACTTCCCCAGATCCGCACTGCACCAAGACACTTCCTCTGAGAGATCCGGACCAATCTGTCGGACCTTGCCACATGCTCTGTTCTTGTTCACCGGACCACAACAATCTTCAATCTGACTTCCGGTAGAGACATATCATGACTTGCGGATATGTGGGATGACCTTTGTTGCCATCAATGACAACAACCATGAATCCATATAGTGTCTCTTGCCAACAATCTCCCCCTTTGGCATTGATGGCAACACTTAGTGAAAAATGACTAAGTGTTTACACTATGCTCCCCCTTTGCTGATGCTCTGTCTTTATATACAATTTCCGGAACTCCCCCTGAGTTGGATTCCTCATTTTTCACTGCTCCTCACTCCCCCTTTGACATCAATGGCAAAGGGTAGGGTCCGCACACCAAAATTTTCAAAAATTTTCTATATATAGCCGCATATTTACATACTCACATATACTGCAGAATGTCTGCAAAGGATGTCTGCAGTTGAACCATTTCAGTAGCCCAACTTAGCTTCATTCTGTCCAAGATTGAAATGTGACCACTCAACAAAAATGCAAAAGCTTCTGCCCGTCTGAGATCTGTCGGATCTTTTGTATGGGCGGTGGTCTGGGCATCACTGATGGCCTCATGCATAGTTTCCAACTTAGGGACTATAATCCTTCTAAGTTCTCCCATCCGGTTGGTAATGTTCTTCCTCTCCTTCTCAAGATTCTTTATTTCATTCAAGACTGCAATAGTCTGACATTCTTGATTTATTATAGAGGAAGAGAGAGGATCAAAACTTTGAGATAAGCTTTGAAGCTTGTCCTGTTCCTCTTTTATTTTCTTGTCAATTGCTGCTGTTGCCTTTGACCAAGATATACAAAATTTGTAGATGTCACCGCCATCCTTAAGAGCATTTTCTAAGCTCTTTATTCCAATGCTTACAATCTTCCTATCCTTAGAGATTAATTCTAATATTTCAGAAAATCTCTTATCCAAAAATTCCTTCCGGACCTTTTCTTCAGCTGATTTTTCTAGAGAATTAAAATGTGTATCAATACTGCTGACTAAGGTTTTTAGATTACCGGAAGTGGAGGCTGTCGGATCTATCTGGATTGATGGCATGATCTTTACAAGTACTCCGGAAGCAGCCTCTATCAACTCACAGTCTTCCATATGAGACTTCAGGAGCTTTTCATTTGCCTTGGCATTTGCAAATGAAGCTATCTTCATTGTTTGTACCGGAGAGAGAGAGTCAAAATCAAATGGACCTTTTAGAAGCTCCGGTTCATCAATCTCTAGAGTTTCTTTGCTCAAAAATTGTTGAACAGTTTGTGCAGTGTCTCTTGCCGGAGACAGATGTTTCTTTTCTTCTGCAGTCTTAGAACTGTCAACCTCTTTGTCTGTCACCACTGCTTCCTTCTCCTGCAATTGCTCTTCTTCTTTGGATCCGGAGACTGTAGGGGAAACCGGAGGAGAGATGCTTGCTTGTTCATGGGCCACTTCTTCTGGAGCAGAGGGTCCCAAGTCCTCACTTGTCTGTTCAGGGCTCACTTCTTCCGGAACAGAAGATTCCAAATCAGCAGCTGTTTCTGCACCTAAGTCCTCTACAACAGGAAGATTGAACCTTTTGAAGGCCTTCCGGAGGATCTCTTCTGTCTCTTGTGCCACTTTGTCAGTCTCACCAAGCATGAGCTGATTCATCCTGGCTTTACTTCTGAACTCATCTTTGCAGTCCTTGAAGATCATGTTCATTGTCTTGGGATCAATTTGAGGATATAGCTGAATAGCTATCTGCTCCCGGATCTCAAGATCTTTAGCATGAGCATTATTTTTCCTCACTTCCATTTCCTTTTCTAGGCTTTTAGGAATAAGAGATATTATTTCAATGAAAGCCTTATTATATATGTTAAGATATTTCACTGTGGCCTCCTGCAGAGTCTTTTGGTCTGCCTCACTGAAGTCATCATAGGATTCAGTCATTGGTTGAAGGTTTCCATCCACCGTGACCGACTTGATTATGCTCTCTAGTGACAGAGTGGGCTTTTCAACAGTTACCTCTGCCATTTCATCCTTGTCTTGGCCTGTGGAGGGCTTACCGGATCCTTTCTTCTTCTGTTTCTTTACTTCTCTTACTTCCTCATCTGATTCTGTTTCCTCTTCATCCTTTTGGCTTTCATAAGCCCTTGATGCTTTTGTCTTGGATCTTTTACCGGATGCCTGGACTTCCGGTTTTGAGCTTTTGGTTGTGGAAGGTGCAGATCTCTTTGATGATCTGGTCCGGGTGGGGGTTTCAACCGGAGCACTTTCTTTGCTTTTCTCTTCTTCCTCAGCCTTTCTCCTCTTTTCCCGGCTGGCATCAAGTGCCTCTTTTGAGATGCCTAGGCCTTGAGCAATGTGCTCTACTTCTTTTCTCACTTTTCTCTTAATCTCAGGTTCCCTGAGTTCTACATGTAATTTCACACTCAGCTCCTCAAAGGTTCCAAACCTTTCTGCCTTAGGATCTTTGGGCTGACTTAGCATGTGTTGAACATGCAGCTCTACTATCTGTTCATCAACTTCATACCCCATGGGCATGATCCAGACAGTCCTTGGCTCCACTGCCTCCATTAGGCACTGATCAGTGTCAACCATAAAGCATACTGAGTCCTTGTATTTCTCAATGAGAGACTGGGGAATTCTCTCTCTTGCTTGCATCATGCTCTGAAAGTTTTTGAAGTATCCCCATAGAGCTGTATTTCTCGCTTTTGCATCCCCAAGTCCATGCAAATAGTCTCTTATCTGGACTGCAACAGGTTTGTCATTCTGCCATACCCATCCACTTGTTCCGGGTAGCTCATTCATGAAGTAAAAGAATAGACATACAATGAGAGTACCATACTTAAAGGAGTTCTTTTTGTCTTTCTTGATTTTCTGTACATTTTCCATTAATTGGCTTAGTAGTAGTTCACAAAGATCATAATCTGCATTCTTTCTTAGCATTTCATATGCTGTGTATATTGCAGTTCCGGATACAGAATTCTCCCTGCTGGAGTGATAGATCTTGTATCCTATTATCATTGATGCATATTTGATATCCGGATCCGAAATATCTTCAATGGTCATTGCCCTCTTATCATATTTTGATCCGGTGGCCTCAGTTACAACGTTGTTCTTGACAGATTTGAGGATAGGTACCCCCCCGGAAGAGTATAGACCAGTTACTGCTCTAATTGCTTCTTTTGTGATCTTACAGGGTCTATCTAGCCAAAGGAAGTTGTCATGCATCCTGCTCAGTACATACCGGACCCATTCATCTTCTTCAAAGCTAGGGAAATGAATGAATTGCTCAAATTGTTTCTTCTGGATACCCTTATACTCTGGTTTGAGCTCAAAAGCATTGTCTATCAGTTGCTTGTGATAGAGGTCTCTTAATTTGAATTCCCCAAATTCCTCAATGTTTGCGTGTATGTAGACCCTAATATCTTCAGTATGTAAGACTCCGTGGGGAACACTAGAGAAGGCTCCTAGTGGATCTACCTCCAATGATTTGTAGGGATGTTTCTTGAATGAGGGGCGAGGTCTATCAGAGATCTTAACTATGTTTGGAGTAGCCATTCTTCAAAGATTTGCAGTGAGGCAATGAAAAACGAAGAATACCTTATGCGCCTTCGGTTTGCACGGAGTGGTTGGATTGATTTCTTTATGCAATAGCTTCGGCAGGAGATCCTTGGTGTGCTTGATGAACCTTGTTGCAGAGCTCCACTATTCGCTTCTTCTCAAGTGTAGAATGAGCAGATAACTTTTGAGAAATCCCTTATATTGCTTCGCAAACCCTAATATCTGTCTGCAATAAATGCTTCACCTGCATTATTCCGGTTTACCATGTCTGGACAGCTTGGAGTATCCCGGATTAGTCCTGATCACTGAATATCATCCGGATCTTTAAATCATGAATAAATCTAGGTAACATATTACAAGAACATCCCAAACACTCTGTCCAATCCGCAAGACAAGATCGTGCACTTCCGGATCTCTCCGGACCTTTTTGTAATCCTTTATCATACCGGAGCACCTCCCTGAACAGGTCTAACTTAATCGAACACAGCTTCTTCATAACTCCATGCGGACCTCTGAAAACTTGACTGAAGCATCTCAGGACTTATATCTACTAACCCTTTAATCCGCATCTTGTGCCACATCCGGCACAACTTGTTTGGCTGGGGGAACAGAATCTTCTTTGAGTCTCCCCCTGAGCCTGAGCTCACTTTTTAATTTCCGGAAGAAATATCAGCACCAGAATCTGGTGCGGATCCAACCTCTACATTCTCTGAGCTTTTCTTCACCCAAATCTTGCTCATCTGATTCCTAACTTCATCCGCATTCATCTTTTGTTTACCCTTGTCTTGATTCTGATTATACACCGGACCTCTTTTGTCCTGATTCTTGTTTCTGCAGACTTTAGCATTATGACCGGACCTATTGCAGATTTGGCAAATAACATTTCTTTGCATATTTAACTGATATCCCCTTGATCTGCATTGATTAGCCATATGACCTATTCTACTGCATGTAAAGCATCTACCTTTGAATGATTTGTTTACTTGCATAATTCTGCATTCATGGGATTTGTGTCCATACCTTTTGCAGTTGAAGCACTGTCCGGAGAAGGATGAATTAATCTGATTCATTCTCATTCTGCACTGATTAGCTTTGTGACCAAAGTGGTTGCAGCTGTGGCAGTATCCATTGAAGGATGGATATCTTTGAGCATTTGGCTGTCTTACCGGAGGTCTTCTAGGCCTGCTCCTTGGATTTTCTGATCCAAGATTCTTCTGACCGGATCCGGAGCTTTCTCCTTTCTCATATCCCAAGCCATACTTGTCATCTGTCCTCTTTTGACTTCCAAGAAGAACTTCAAGTTGAGCAGAACTTATCTTGAATTTCTCTTTATATTCATTTGCTGTTTGAAGGTCTCTTTTGAGAGAGGCAATTTGATCCTCAAGTTTTCCTTCATTATCTTTGGAATCTTCAAGATCAGATTCAAGGTGTCTGATAATCCTGTCCATCTGGTGGCATTCTTCTGATTTTTCTTTAAGAGATTGTCTTAGATTGTCTTCAGCCTTTCTTTTTTCTTCAATCTCTTGAGTAAACTTTATAGTTCCTGATTCCATTTCATGTCTTAACATAATGACTTCTTTTGATAACTTTTCACATAACTTGGTTTGCTCAGTCAATTCCTCACTTGTATTGCTTTCTTCACTTTGTCTTGCCAACTGTTGAAGCAGCTCCTTTCTCTTTTTCATAGAGAGACTTAATTTGTCTTTTAATTCTCTCATGAATTCATCAGCCTGTTTGAGTCTTTCCTTTAATTCACTGACTTCAGAATTTGACTGTTCAAGATCCTCAAGGGCAGTCTTGAGTTGCTCCCTTAAACCATATGCATCCATTTGAAATCCCAGATCTTCCTCAAGCTGTTAGGCTCTATTAGGAGGAACTTGGCTCTGATACCAATTGTTGATAACTGAGAGGGGGGGGGGTGAATCAGTTATCCTAATTATTTCTCTTATTGAACTTTCCTTTTAATTGAAGCAGCATAAAATCAAACACAAAACATTAACCATGAAGTAAGAAACACATGACACAGTATTTTTGACGTGGAAACCCTGTTAAGGGAGAAAACGACGGGGTGATTAACCCAAGAAATATTCTCTGTTAGAAGAATAGGAAATTACAAAAATGGCACTTGCCAATTAGGGCTCACTGCCCGAGCACACTGCTCACAAGAGGCCCACTGCCTACAAGAAGACACACTGTCTACAAAGTGATGATAATCACAGTCTTGAACTGATTGGAAGCATCTGCATATGCTGGAGTTCAGTTCCGGTTAGGCTCAGTACACTGATCTGCTGCACTTCATCTTTCTTCTGTTGTATGTTCTGCTATCTTTCACATACCAGATCCCTTTTGGCTACCTCTGCTCTTTCTCTGGACTTATTCGCATTCCTCTCCGCATTCACACCCTTTACAACTAAATCCATCCTCTATATATATATCCGCACAAGTAATTTCATCACCTTTCTAGTCGGCATCCGGAACAGTCTAGTTTCTTACAAACTTAGTTCTGTCGGCTGAATCCTTGCTCACCAAGCTATGCGGATCAAGCATATACTTGTAGATATCATCAATTATGTCGGCCAAACATGATTCATGCCTCCGCAACCTTTATCATCATCTGTAACACATCCGGAAAGTAGTCTGATACTCTGTCAGTCAGTTCTTCCTCTGTTTTCACTGTCTCTCAGGAATCCGGCACTCAACTATTCATATCTTTTTCCTTGTCTAACTCCGGAGGCTAAATCCTTGGAATATACCACTCAAGATAGTCCTCTTGACTTCCCCAGATCCGCATTGCACCAAGACACTTCCTCTGAGAGATCCGGACCAATCTGTCGGACCTTGCCACATGCTCTGTTCTTGTTCACCGGACCACAACAATCTTCAATCTGACTTCCGGTAGAGACATATCATGACTTGCGGATATGTGGGATGACCTTTGTTGCCATCAATGACAACAACCATGAATCCATATAGTGTCTCTTGCCAACACCTACTTCTATGTTAAGATATTTCCTAGAGAAATCAGTTCCATTCTTTCCTCTCTTATTTCATCCATAGTTATTTTAGAATTTGACATTGCTATTGATAACTTCTGCCCAACCTTGTCAAGTTCATACCATGCCGAGATGCTAAACCATGCACAAAAGCGCCTCCTGAAGTTATGCACATAGTACAAACCCAGTTAGAGACCTTTGAGCAACACAAGGAACTAAAAAAGAGATAAAGAGAAGAGATGGCAGCCATTGATGGAGACTCTTCTTTTTCCATTCCTCCATTTCCTGGATCTTCCAGTAGTGGCAATGGTAGTGGTAGTGTTAGTATTGGACCTAGAGTTCCTGGATCTAATTTAGATTCATATATTGTACCACGCATTACTCTAGGTGCCCAACCATCACTTGAGAGCATGGGTTGGAACAAGGATAAGCATGATGCAGCAAAAAGTGCAATTGGAGACTTCTGGGTCTATTGTACCATTCCATTTCATGCAACTGGGTAATTTTTTTTTTTGTTTTAAAAATTAAAATATATAGTTTGATTTCTTTGTCACAAACAAATTTTGGGCATTGAATTATCCCTCATCACTCTAGAGGAGGTTGATCCACAGTCAGATTGGATCACTGAGGTTGAGGATCCCGTCTTCAGCGATGAGGACCTTGCATGGGTTGATCAGAGGCATCGAGAGGCAGAGGCGGTAGGCATGGTAGAGGAGGAGGATAGAGCATGAGCAGACTCCTTGGATGTTGGTGTCATTGAGACATAGGCATATATCATGGCTGCATCGTCATCACGGACCTATCTTAGACGTTCGCGTAGGACTTGTCGTGATCCTGGAACGAGTGATGCAGGCTCCTTTGAGCTGTAGATTTATAGTTTTAGTTTTGATATTTGTTTTGATGCCATGGATTTCATAATCCATGAGTTTTGTATACATTTGACAATATTTATAATTTATATATCTAACAATGTTGTTTCCTTCAACTAAAATATGCTTTTATACTCATGTGATTGATGTATACTTGTGTACGTGATCGAAGTAGCTTCTATTTGATTAGTTTATTGTGTCTTTAAAGTTTTTTTATTAAAGGGTGCATGAAACAAGTTTTAAATACTTAAAAATCTCTATATTTCATGGTTTTTTCAATTTGCTAAGTCTGGGTGCCGTGTCTGAGTTCGAGTCAAAAATCAGCTTGCCGAGTCCGAGTCTTGTAACATTGGTTTATCCTTTGTCTTTTTCGTGGTTTGTGCCCAACTAAGATAGTAGAAGTAACCCACAACTTCTTTGTCGTGAGCAATCTTTCCTTTTGTAGCCTCCAATTTATCTTTCTTCTCCTTGATTTTCCCTTTAAGGCCTAAATTGTCTTTTGAATGTATTCTTCTACCACCTCTTGTTTGAATTGTTGTTTCTTATTTATAGAGGGGTCCACTCGATTTGGAAGTTTCTCCACCATGCTTTCTAGCCAGGTCTCAATTGGTAGGGATGGGGAAGCTTAATATTATGGCCTTGTATTAGCGAATTCAATTAGAGAGTGACCTAGGTAGTTGACTACGATGCTAACTAGGTCTGACTTCTACTTCTACTACATGAGGTGGATGTTATGAATTATCCATGTTTACAAATAACTTATTTGTATAACTCAAATAATCTACCTTAAGCTACCTAGCTAAACTAAGGTAAACTTAGCATAATAAACTGTGTAAATGTTGTACTCTAACAATCCTTGGTATGATCTCTACTTCTTCTTTCCACCTCCATTGCCGCGTATCGGGGTCCTCCATCAAATTTTTCTTGTCTACATTCATGGGGATAGGGTTAATCTCAAATAGCTTCCTGTGTAACAGTTTTTGTTAGTATTCATAGTGAGTTACCTTGTAGGGCACAACTGAAAATGTCACCATTGTGTCTGAAAAATATGATTTCAGACTATGCTTCTTGTATTTTGGTTGTTTAATTTGTTCATTGAGTACTATGTTAGGTACCTTCATCTCTGAATTTGCTTCCTTACACTTTTTCTTGCAGAATTTCTCTTGCTATATCTTACATTTCCATTCAAATCCTAGCTCAACCCTACATTATGGCTTGTCTCAATCACTCTTCGGCACTTAGAAAATTTTAGTATTTCAGTTTTAACCTTCCTATCACTCCTATTTAACCTTGATCATTCCTGAATTGTTTTTGATAACTTTTGAGCTCTGCTCTTATTCTGCTTAGGTGATGGTCTTCCTTGTGCCCACGAACTAAAATTTTCTCAATTGTTTTTATCACTTGTTTTTCCTTTTCCTTTTTCTTTTCTTGCTCCCAACTCACTCTTATGACATCACTCCCCACCAGCTTTGTCATATCTTTTTACTAACTTTTGTTTCTATCACCGATTCCTATATTCTTTTACATGCTAATTTAACTTTCTGGATTCCGATGAAAACTTTGATTTCTGCTAACCTATCATCCACCCACCCACTGTTTGTATGAAATTGATCTGTACTATATCACATCATGACCAATGTAACCATGGGCTTGCCACCTTGCACAATTTCCTTTGTTTCTTTGTATCTTGATGGACATTTCTTCACTTGTACTCGGGAACACTTCCTTGTGTCTTTTAATTCACTACTTCACCAAGCCGCTGTAATGGTTTTCAACTTCAGAAACCTTTTCTCTCTTTTTTTCTCTTCTTTTTTTTTGTTTTTTGTCTTTCTCTTTTTCCTCTTTTTGTCATTTAAAAAAAAAACCAATTTTTTTGAAAATTCGTTTCATTTTTCTTTTAAATTATTTTTTCCCCTATTTTTTCATAATTATTTTGGTTTTCTATTTTTTTGAACTATATTTCCTAAGGTGGAATATGTACCTTGCGTTTGGTGTAATTTCCACAGCCATTCCTTTGGCTGCCAATCAATGTTTTTAATTGCATAGCCCGCGTCGAAAAAATATGATTTATCACATACGGTCCTAACTATCTTAGCTGATCAGGCAATCGACTTAAAAAAAAGTTATTTATTTTCCATTTCTGCAATTTCCTAGATTTGTTGGTAAATAATGGCCCATGGCTTCTTATGGGAGGGGACTTCTCTAGGCCTTTTATTTTGATTTTCCATGTAATTAACCCCCTTATGAACTTGGACTTTCCCCTAGACCTTCCCTTGTGAATAAATTGTAATTTTATTGTAAATTGGTCCCTCATGTAAATTGGGATGTCACACTTGGAGGGAATCTTGGGATACCCTATTTGCTACTTGTAATCCAATGCATGACAAGCTATGACACTTCATTTAGTGTGGGGTTTACTTCTGACAGCATCTATGACATGTCATTAAAAGAGAGTTACTTGTGTAAGAGCATCTTTGACCCTCTTGTTTGCTTTCCACAAAAATGGAACACCACAGCCTGGGAAGTTACATTTAAAAAGGTATTTTGACCATGAATTGGAATGCCATTTTTTAGTTGGATTTTTGGGAATCACATCCTGTTTGGAAAATGGAAATATATGCAAATGTGGCACATCATATTGGGTCCCAAATGCGTGAAGCATGCAATGCATGCTTTGGTTATGTGGACGATTGATTTGGGGAATGTAACTCCATGAAATGGAGTCTACAAACAGGGGCATTGGAGAGTTGATTGGCATGCCTTTTGGAGGGGCAAAAGTTGATTGCAAATTGTTTGTATTGCAGGAAGGAGCAAGTAGGGAGGAAGTTGACAGTAATGCTCTATTATTGTTTGTATTGTAGGGGTGGATTGATTGAAGACTTAGAGCAAGAGCAAGGAAGAAAGTTGTTGGAATGCTCCATGGTTGTATTGTCGGAGGCTTGTGTGTTGTTTTCATTGCAGTAATAGGAAGAAGAAGTTGCTCCACTGGGGAGATTCTGTCAAAATTTTGAGAGATCAAATGAATGTACCAGTCTTTGTTTATAATGAGCAAGTTTTTGTTTTCCAAATTTGTGTTGTAGCTCTTGTTGCCCCGTGTGTGGCTCATCTTTGTGTTGGCTGCAAGGATAAGGTTGTCATTCATTTGGCTCCCTATCCCTTATTACATCAGCTTCTCCTAGTAATTGAACTTGCTATCATATAAGATCACCTTATCTTTGGGTATTGAACCCTTCGTTTTTGGATTTTTATCATGCCATGCTTTTTGCCTAATCTTCTCTTATGGTTGGTTATAAATTGCAATAAAATTCTTTTCATCTGGTTTTTCCAAGCCTATCAATATTTCCTTTGAAGAATCATCATCATTTATTCTAGTGTTTATCACCATTCTCAAACTTGAAATAATGTACTCCTTGGGCACCTTTGCTTCTGAACCATGTACTAACTCAAATGGGCAATACTTTGTGTCTTTTATAGGCTGTGTAGTATGGCCACAATACTGTTGGGATCATATCATCCCAATTGATCCTTCCCAAAGGGCATGTCTTTGTCAATATTGCCTCCAAAATCTTGCTAAATGCTTTTGTAGTACCATTTGATTGTGGATGGTAAGGGGTACTCTTATTGTGTCCTTAGGAAGTACTTCAACAAATTTTTAGTGGTTTGGTTTACAAAATGTTTTCCTTGATTACTAGTGATGCTAGTCGGACACCTTTTTCTCTATGGCATTTCCTCCATTATGACCACTTGCTATCCCTTCATGTGCTTGCCTTCGTATGGCCTGTCTTTCATGATGCAAGACTATTTTTCTTAAATACAAACTGGCTGAGTTTGGAACCTGGAGAGCTGTATGTTCATTGGCCAAGCAACTTGGAAGAGACACTGCACCAATCGCTGAGACAACAATTGAGGCCTTAACAATGTTTCTTTTGCTCCTTTTTGGTAACGGTCAAGTTTATACTTTATAGTTTATACTGCAACACCTTTAGTCTATCTTTTGGTAAATCTGCTTATATCTTCCATTTTGGATATCTTGATTAAGTTCTTTCTTTCAAAGAGCTTTAGTTCCTTGATTTCCATTGGCCCTTGTAATCTGCCTCCCCAAGCATTTGTGTGGAACGAGTTTTCATAAATTTTAGTACTATTAAAATATTCTCGTTTTCATTATAAAAAAAATGATTTGTTCCTTGTTCCAGAGATTCGAGGTTGACATAAGTTGGGAAGATGTAGACAAAGTTTGAATTTGGTGACATTTTCTTCCTAAGGAAGAGATGATGAGCACCAAGGATTTGATTAAATTTTGTTGGTAAATGACTTCTTTTTCAAATCCACAATGGGGACTTATCTTCAGTTCAAGTTGCATTCTATCAAAATTAATGGGGACTTGCTTCTAGTTTTGGTCATTGAGGTAGTTGTGCCTAGACTTGGAACGGAATGCTACTTAAATAACTAGTTCAAAACATTCATACAATGTATTTTTGGACCTACGACTTTTCCACTAATGCCCATTGATTTATCACTTGAACACAACCCATGTGACTCAAGGGGGTAAGTCAAGGTGTTATCATATTGTGTAGATCTAAGTTTCATGTGTTTACTTTAGTGTTTTATCTTTTAGTGTAGTTCATCATTTAGTGGACTCTAACTCTCACATAAGTATTACTTGTAATTTTTTTATGAGATGTTATTTATATGAAGGATTGCTTGTTCAAGGATCTCCATTGTTTTTATTCTTCCAAGAAAGAGTTCATTCTTTCACTTGTACATGCAGTCCCTGAGTTGGGGAAACACACAGGTTTTGAGCAAGCTCTTATGTCTTTGATTTGTATGTAGGAGTTATTGTTTAGGTATTCTCATTACACTCCATCTGTCATGTCCCCACCGCCCTAAACAATTAATATTATTATTATAATAAAAAACAGTGTTTTTTAACACTATTAAATATATAATATATATTATTAATAAATAAGAAACATAAGTATTTTAATAAATTAAAAAGATTTCAAATCTGTAGGTCGGCGCCATAAAAAGATTTATAATCAGCAGGTCGGCGCCAACAGGGTGGATCCTATGTTACATAACTAATAGGTATTTGTACTTGTTGGAAAACTCTCACAAGGCATCCGATTTGTATTATTCTGATTGCTGGATTTAGAATCTGGAAGTGGGATTTAGGAACGCAAAACTCCTGCCTGCCACCATGAGGGATAAAGTGTGAGGAGAGCGCAATCAAGTTGCCAGGTGCAATCTCATCAATGGATCCATAAATTGAAGGGGGATACATCAGTCCGCATCCAGCGACGACACCAAGACAAGGATTTGTGATCATATAGTGATAATCGTTTGCTAGCAAATCCTCTGGTTGATGCTAATTACTCGCTTTGGTCAGAAATCACCATCCGCCATAAGAAGGAAGAATCACGCCTACACGTTCTGCGGGTCTGTAGAGACATTCAGGAGTGGCAACTTCTCTGCTCATCATCATGTCCTAAGGCAAATTCCGAGAGTTGCACTATACACCATGAGCGTGTGATTCTAGATTTATACCACCCAGGTCGGAGTGCCTTACCTGCAATAGCATAAACAAGCAAGTCGATCTTCATCTGGATTAACATCCACATACAACTGGAATATTCATCTGTATATCAGGAGCATTTCTACACCTACATCTGTCGTGAGTTAACTGAATAATATTGTGCTATCATTTCTAGATCTATACTTGTAATTCTCATGTGAATGTTGATTTCTGCAATACTGGATGCACATTCTGAAACTCAAATTAATACCAGAAACTTCTCTCTATTTAATCTCTGCAAGATAGCGTATGTTTGTTATGTAATGGATGATGCAAATTTCTATACAAATTGATGAACTGCTGTGATTATCAGAGCCACTTTTCTTGCCAGCCTGTGGTACTGTGGTAATGTAGATTCATGCACTTGAGTGATAGGGAAATCAGATACCGACGAAGAGAGAAGAATAAGGAGGCAACCATGGGAGACAAGAATGAAGAAAATATGCAGGAGGTTATTAGGGAAAACAAAGAATTTCAGTCATCTATGAGAGACTCTATGGCAGAGATAGCTTGGATCCTAAGGGGGATGAATCAACAATGAGTGCTGGTAGGTCCAATCAGCCTTTTGCAGAAGTAAGTAACTCAGCTAATGACAGGGTTTCAATTAACCCACCCACGAAGACATTCAGAGCCAAATTTTTGCAGAGAGAAGAGGCAGATCCCTTTGAGAAAGAACAACTCATACCGCCATGATAGGAGGACGAGATGGCAAGGTACCATGCTGAATATAATGCCCTAAACCCAACCATTCGTCGTGACATGTCTTTCATTGAATATTATGAGATGAAAACAAGAAATGGGCATAGGAGGAGAAGGTATGAGGAGCAGCCCCGTAGGGATATACAACAGTGTTTGGGAAAGAGCACTATACTCACATATGATGGATCAGATAGTTGTTTAGCTAGAGCATGGTTGCAAAAATTGGATACATATTTTTCGTTGAATCCCATGTTTGAAGAAGCCATTAAGTTCACTACTTTGCATTTGGAGGGTGTAGCTCATGATTGATGGTACCTGTAATAACCTGCACCTGTTGTTCTTTTGATTTATCTTTTTTTTTAATGATATATTTTTTAGTTTTTTCTGTGATCTTTCAGAACTAGATAGGAGATGCAGAAGGGGGTTTTCGTTTTCTTGAAGTGTGTATGTCAGAATACAAGGAATATAGCATACAACTGAAAACCCAGAAAAACTATAACAGATATGAATTAAATAATGAAGACCCAGTTCATAGAATGGCATAAAATGAATAACCATCACATATCCATGTCAAAATAAGCATCTTCATATTTCTGTTGTTGACGGACCAGCGACATGACAATGGAGTTTTGCATTGAAGGTATCAACAAATGCAAAGAAACAATCTACAACTATCAGCATAGACCCTTAGGTCAAAAACAACCACTAAGCAAGGAAGAACAGCCCCAATAAACTTCAAACGACTGCTCCAAAAAGTACGGCCAGCATATGAAGTGGTACGGCCTACACATGAAGAGGTACGGCCAGCAAAATGAAGTACGGCCAGCAATGAAGAAATGGCAGTCCCAACCCTTCTCAAATTTGCAATACAATCCGTCACTAATACTCTTCCTTAGCTGCAACAAAACTGTAATAAGATATATCTTGTTATCTCCATCTCCGTCAATGGTGGTATCAAAAGGAAGTTCAAATACAGCCACTGAGTATGGCTGCCCCAAAATCCCCTTGGGTGATCTTTCACACCTGCGGAAGATTGCTACCAGTGGTGGTTTCCGTCACCAAAAGCCCTGGCTGGAAGAAATCCCCCAAACCCTCATTTGCAGAGCAAATAGAAGCATAAAATGTAATATGAAGAATGAATAACTTTTCCCACTCTTTGCCTTTTTATATCTCCACAAGTGGGTCGACTCATATGAGAGGGAAATGTTATTTTTAAATTTGCTTTTTATTCCTCAAAGGGGCACCCAAATCCCTTAGTGACTTATTTTTGCATTTTTCCTTATTTCTCCAAAGTCATCGACATTAATTAATTAAAGTCTAAATATAATAATAAAGTATAACTTACGGACTTTAATATGAAAGCCCAAACGGTCACAAAATCCCATGAGTTATAGACCGTTGGAAAGATCTCGGCAAAACGCTCCATCTCCAATAAAGAGTTTCCCAAAATAGCCAACTTCGCGACTTACTAAAAATAGTAAGTCCCAGCCAGAATGTCAGAAACCGACCAAATGAACTCCCAGAGTTCTCTACCCACTTTGGTTAGTCTACGGGAACCAAGTATAGACTAACTCACTAGAAAAAGGGGACATTACAGTCCGCCCTCCCCAAGATTGCTTGCCTCAAGCAATCTCAGATCTGGATGCAACAAGATTTGCTCACTCTCCCATGTAGCATCCTCTACCGACAGGTTCTTTCACTTCACCAAATATTCCCTGATGACTCTTTTCCTCAATGTATGTTCCCTGGTGTCAATGATGACCTTAGGTATCAAAACCAACTTCCCCTCTTCATCAAGAGGAGGCAACTCTGTAGAAGGTATCACATTGTGCCCTAGTGCCTTTTTGAGGTGTGACACATGGAAGACATTATGAACTCTGCTTTCTGTCGGCAATTCTAACTCATAAGCCACCTCTCCAACCCTCCTGGAGATCCTGAATGGACCATAATACCGTGGCTTTAACTTCTCAGCACCACTCCTCTTAAGAGTAGATTGTCTGTATGGCTGCAACATAAGGTACACCATATCACCCACCTCAAAAGAACGCTCAACCCTGTGTTGGTCTGCATACTGCTTTTGCTGATTCTGCGCCTTCTGAATGTTCTCTTTCAAAGACCTCACGATGTCCTGACTCTCCTGCAAGAGGTCTTTGGCCTTTGGTACTCTGCTATCTCCAAACAATAGATCCAAGAAACTGGGAGCCTCGTACCCATAAAGTGTCGTAAATGGTGTCATCTGGATAGACATGTGGTAAGTGGTATTATAACAATACTCTCCCAAGTGAAGCCACTTGACCCACGCCTTCTGCTGCTCGGCTATGTAATTCCTGAGGTATCCCTCCACCCACTTATTAACTATCTCTGTCTGTCCATCAGTCTGGGGGTGGTAACTCGTACTGGGGGTGAGCTCGGTCCCTGTCAACCTGAAAAGCTCCTGCCAAAAATTGCTAAGGAACCTGCTGTCCCTGTTGCTCACAATACTCCTAGGCAATCCGTGAAGTCGGAACACCTCTTTGAAGAATAAATCAGCAACTTGAGCTGCTATATAAGTGGCTGAAATGGCAAAGAAATGGGCAAACTTTGTCAACCTGTCAACCACCACAAAGATGCAGTCCCTGCCTTGGGCTTTCGGCAAGCCAGTAATGAAGTCCATCGATATACAATCCCACTTCCTCTCGGGAATGGGTAAGGGCTGCAATAATCCTTCTGGGTAGGAGTGCTCATGTTTGTTCTGTTGGCATACTGGACACTCTCGCACATACTTCTGTACTTCTAACTTGAGGCCTTTCCAAGTAAACCTCTCTCTAACCTGCTTGTAGGTCTTGTAGAATCCTGGATGCCTAGCCATAGGCAAGTCATGGAAAGCTCTCAAGATCTTCTGCTTCATAGCAAAAGCTGGCACCAAAAATATCCTCCCCTTGTAAATGATCAAGTCATTTACAATAGTGTACTTGTCATCACGATTAGTGCCATCGATAATCCCAGAGGCCCACTTATCCTTTGCATATTCTGCAGTGATCATATCTCTCCAGTCCTCTGCAATCTCCCCTAAGGCACACAAGTGTGGTCTCCTGGATAAAGCATCAGCAACTATATTCTTCTTCCCTTTGACAAAAGCAATGTCGAAGTCATATGCCTGCAACTTGCTGACCCACTTTTGCTGCCGGTCATTTAGGTCCTTCTGACTAAGGAAATGTTTCAAGCTATTGTGATCAAATTTAACAATGAATTTCCCTCCAACCAAATACTGCCTGAATTTAGCCAATGCATGCATGATGGCTAACATCTCCTTATCGTAGATATTATAGCTCCTCTCAGGGCCCCTCAACTTTCGGCTTTCAAAAGCAATAGGGTGTTTGTCCTGCATCAACTCCGCACCTATGCCTTCCCCAGAGGCATCACATTGAAGCTCAAATGGCTTCGAAAAATCAGGAATGGCCAAAACTGGACAACTGCTCATCACCTCCTTAAACTTGTCGAAACACTGCTGAGCACCATCTGACCAAACGAAAGCTCCCTTCCGTGTCAAATCTGTGAGTGGGGCTGCTTTATGAGAAAATCCCTTTACGAACTTGCGGTAGAATCCACAAAGGCCAAAGAACCCCTTGAGCTGAGAGAGATTCTTGGGTGGTGGCTAGTCAACTATAGCTTGGATCTTCTCCGGATCCACACGGACACCCTCTGCACTAATGATGTGTCCCAAATACAGCAACTCTGTCATGCCAAACTCGCATTTAGACATTTTTGCATATAGGGACTCTTGCTCAAGTATACCCAACACAATATCCAGATGTCTCAAATGATCCTCCCAAGTCCTGCTGAATATGAGTATGTCATCGAACAATATGAGTACAAACTTCCGCAACTGTTCTCTGAAGACCTTATTCATACAAGACTGGAAAGTGGCAAGTGCATTGGTTAAGCCGAAAGGCATAACCAGAAACTCAAAGTGCCCATAGTGACACCTAAACGCTGTCTTCTCCACATCCTCCTCACGTACCCGAATTTGATGGTACCCTGACCTCAAGTCTATCTTGGAGAAGAAACATGCACCATGCAGCTCGTCAATAAGCTCATCAATCCTGGGGATGGGGTACCTATTCTTAATGGTATTTTTGTTCAGTTCCCTGTAATCAATACGCATCCTGAGTGTGCCATCCTTCTTCTTGACCAGAACAACAGAAGAAGCAAAAGGACTTTTACTAGGCCTGATGTGACCCATCTTGAGAAGCTCTTGAATAGCCTTCTCAATCTCATCCTTGTATCTCTTAGGATGTATGTAGGGAACGGTGATAACTGGTTTGGCCCCCTGCTCCATCTCTATAACATGCTCAAAACCCCTGTCTGGAGGTCTACCTGGAGGTATATCACTAAACACTTTGGAGTGCTTAGTTAGTATTGACTGAATCTCCACTAGATACTCCTGTTTTTGCTGTTTCGGTGCCTCTGGCATCATAAGAATCTCAGCTGCCCACTGCACCTGGTCATGCTGCAGTATCCTCTCCATCCTCCGAATAGACACTGCTCTTAAACCCCCATCGGACATTCCCCTCAAAATATGTTTCTGACCATCTACTTCGAACTTCATCTCCATGGTCCTCAGGTTGAGGGAAAATTCACCTATCATGTGTAGCCACTTCATTCCTAGGACTACATCCATGTCACCCATACCGACCACATAGTATTCGGCTTGGAACTCATAGTTATTTAACCTGATGGTTAAATTAGGGATCCTTCGTTTGCAAGTAATGACAAACCCATCTGCAACTCTGACTTTGAATCCCTCGAACTCTTCTGTTTTGAGTCCCCTTCGTGCCACAAGCCCCTCATCAATGAAGTTGTGGGTGGCACCTGTATCTAGCAAAGTGGTCACACTCTGTCCCTCCAATACTCCCCATATTCTGAAGGAACCCTCTTTCTGAATAGCAGAGATGTGTTGTTAGAATGTCCTCATCATGCACGTGCTGTACAATCTGCACCATATTCTCTACATCACTGTCCTCCCTATCACTCTGCTGCCTTGATTGCTCTGAAGCTGTCTCCTCAGCAGAATAATACTCCAATTGTTTTGCTTGCCCCTTCATTGGGCACATGTGGTTAGGATCCCATGGTTCTTTGTATTTGAAGCATAGTCTCTTCCTCCTGTATTTATTCAATGCATCATCATCTAATCGAGGCCCTAGTTTCCTCTGTGGGAAGGTGTCTCGCTGCAGAACTAGCATTTTGTCTCTTCATGGAGGAAACGGTTTGGAGACAAACTGTTTCCTAGGCACTGCAAACTCCATACTACGTGCCTTCTTGATAGTTTCCTGAAGTGAAGGTGGATCAAATGCCTTAACCCAACCCTTAAGTGGTTCCATTAGTCCTTCCATGAACAGGACTACAAGTCTCCTCTCCGATATGTTGGGAACCATCACACTGATTCTCTGGAAATCTGAAATATATCCCTCAAGTGACCCATACTGCTTCAACTGCGCCAGCTCTCTGAACTGCAACTCTGGGTCTTTGGTATCGAACCTCTCGATGAGTCTGTTAATGAACTCATCGTATGTGGTGATAAGGCTGTGGCCCAAGGTGACCAACCCATGGTACCACCACTCGTGTGCTAACCCATCTAAATGAATAGTGGCAAAGTTAAGTGCCTCATCCTCCGGCATCAGCTTAAGTGTCAGGTAGTTATCCAACTTCTGCACCCAAGCTCTGGCTGAAATCTTGCCACTTCCGTCAAACCGGTCCATAGGGACTTTGCTCAATGCATGCTGGTAGTCCCGGTTAGCTCTATTAGCTCTGTGATCTCCTCGACCCATCATAAATTCCCTTTGTCTCTTCTGATTCATATACTGGTCGAATGCCAACATCTCTCTGATGTTAGGAGCCAATGTCATGTACTCTGCATGCTGTATCTGAACATCATCCGTCATGGGAAGCTGAAACTTTGGTTCCTGCTGAACCACTGCCTCCTCTCTACGCGGAAAAGTCGGTTGTAAGGGTCTAGTAACCGATCTTGGGGTAACCCTGGTGTTATTAATACCACTCTGACCTGCGTGTCCACTACCCTGTCCCGCATGTCCACCACCTTGTCCTACATATCCACTGCCCTGTCCTGCATGTCTGTGGTGACCCTCATTGGAGCCACTGATCTCACCTCCGGGTGTGGTATTGGTGTGAACTACTGGAATCCCTTGGCTAAACTTCCCAAGGAGCTGGGACATCATATCAAGCATAATATTGAACTTTCTGTCTGCTTTGGCACCAGGACTCTCAGGTTGGTCAGCTCCTCTGTCCCCCATACTACCTGTTATGCTATCACTCCCGCTGGAAGAGTTCCTGTACATACCCAATATACCTGAAACTGTTTCACCTTCCGGAACCTTTGGTGGATGCCAATGTGGAGTGGGTCTAGTGTAGACTCTTCTTTCGTCACTCATATAAACTGATCAACACAGGCTGGCAAGATGCACCAGCTCTGATACCATTGTAATAACCTGCACCTGTTGTTCTTTTGATTTATCTTTTTTTTTAATGATATATTTTTTAGTTTTTTCTGTGATCTTTTAGAACCAGATAGGAGATGCAGAAGGGGGTTTTCGTTTTCTTGAAGTGTGTATGTCAGAATACAAGGAATATAGCATACAACTGAAAACCCAAAAAAACTATAATAGATATGAATTAAATAATGAAGACCCAGTTCATAGAATGACATAAAATGAATAACCATCACATACCCATGTCAAAATAAGCATCTTCATATTTCTGCTGTTGACGGACCAGTGACATGACAATGGAGTTTTGCATTGAAGGTATCAACAAATGCAAGGAAACAATCTACAACTATTAGCATAGACCCTTAGGTCAAAAACAACCACTAAGCAAGGAAGAACAGCCCCAATAAACTCCAAACGACTGCTCCAAGAAGTACGGCCAGCATATGAAGTGGTACGGCCTACACATGAAGAGGTACGACCAGCAAAATGAAGTACGGCCAACAATGAAGAAATGACAGTCCCAACCCTTCTCAAATCTGCAATACAATCCGTCACTAATACTCTTCCTCAGCTGCAACAAAACTGCAATAAGATATATCTTGTTATCTCCATCTCCGTCAATAGTGGTATCAAAATGAAGTTCAAATACAGCCATTGAGTATGGCTGCTCCAAAATCCCTTTGGGTGATCTTTCGCACCTGCGGAAGATTGCTACCAATGGTGGTTTCCGTCACCAAAAGCCCTGGCTGGAAGAAATACCCCAAACCCTCATTTGTAGAGCAAATAGAAGCATAAAATGTAATATGAAGAACGAATAACTTTTCCCACTCTTTGCCTTTTTATAACTCCACAAGTGGGTCGACAAATGTTATTTTTAAATTTGCTTTTTATTCCTCAAAGTGGCACCCAAATCCCTTAGTGACTTATTTTTGCATTTTTCCTTATTTCTCCAAAGTCACCGACATTAATTAATTAAAGTCCAAATATAATAATAAAGTATAACTTACGGATTTTAATATGAAAGCCCAAACGGTCACAGAATCCCATGAGTTATAAACCGTTGGAAAGATCTCGGCGAAACGCTCCATCTCCAATAAAGAGTTTCCCAAAATAGCCAACTTCACGACTTACTAAAAATAGTAAGTCCCAGCTAGAATGTCAGAAACCGACCAAACGAACTCCCAGAGTTCCCTAACCACTTTGGTTAGTCTACGGGAACCAAGTATAGACTAACTCACTTGAAAAAGGGGACATTACAGTACCATGGCATGGTGACACAAGGGAATGGTTCCATTACCACCTTGGAGGAGTTTAGTTAGAGATTGACAGAGAGGTTTGACAGGAAGGATCTGTTGATGATTGTTTTTGGACAAGTCAACAATTAGAGTAAAATACAGAGGATCTGACTCTCTCTTGAGCAAAGCCTCTCGGATGCTGAACTAAGTGATCAAACGAGATGACTCCAAGGTTCCTTCTGATGGTTTCGGTAAGAGACAGCTCAGCGACTAAGTATGATTTTGCTGTTTACACACAAAGGGACTTACCCAATTGTTCAAGTAACTGATTATTTCAATGATTATGGAAGGGGATACTAGAGAGCCTAAGTACTGCAATTGATGGCGTATGATTTAGCAATTAAGGTTCTTTGGTTCTAATCCTAACTGAATGGTAAAAAAGGACAAAAGGTATAAGGTTTAGAAACACTAATCTAATCCTAAATGCAAGGATGATTACCACTTGAGGTGAAATCAAACCAGATCCTGTTTCGCCAAGATAAAACAACTACACAAGATAGGTGCAATCTTCAAAGGTGTACAAGATGTTTAAATCAGTTATGCTCATGAAAGATTCAACAAGCATAAAGATCAAATTGATGTTCAATTGTTCAGACTAACCATGCACTGCAATCCACAAGCCGTAGACTACAAATGGTATGAACTTATAGATTTCACCACAAAGCAATAAAGAAACCTTTCATTAACTAACATAAACTCAAAGAAAAAAAAAAAACTTATAACTTAATGTTCGTTTGAAAATTGAAACCATGCAACACTCGGAAACATAAATAGAATCACCAAAGCAATGAATCTTTTATTATCTCAGAGAGCTCTTGCAACAATTTCAGAATTTCAACCTCTTTAAATGAGAGCAATGGGAGCCCTTTTATAGACCTCAAAGGAAAGAAGGGTCAAGATCGATCGGCCAAATCAGCGGACCAGATCAAGCCACATCACAAGTAGTTGTAACAAACTCTCCTTTATTAAATGAAGGAGGCTCACTTTATTAAATGAAAGAAGCTATGAAGGAGGGAACAAAGGCACGCTTTCCAAGAAGATAAGGAAGCCACATCATGTGCCCTCTATGTAGTAGTACTATGAGATACAATGAATCTAGACACAATTTGAACAATATCCTCCATTGGTACACTTGTCGCCGCATTAATGGATCCTTCTGCCACTGCCACATCTGACTCATAGACGCCAAGTGTCTTCTCCCAGTCATTTATCCAAGACTTATTTTCTCCAAGACGAAATGCAAGTGTGAATATACTATCCAGCTGACCCTCATTAAGTCCATCATACTGAAAGTAGAATGCCTTAACTTGTTGCTTCATGTTTTCAATAGTAACATTTCCATAAGGATTACATATTGTTGTCAAAGCAGTGTATATATGATTCTCTGTTCTTAGAAGAACACTTCTTATTCTGGACATATCTACTTCAATTTTATCAACCAGTTGCCCCTTGTTGTGAAAGGAGAAATACCAAGTGATGAAGTCATGTGGAGTATCTCTATCAATCACCTTATCATGAATTAAGTTTTCTAATGGAGCTTCCATTAAACTCTTGAGCTGTGGCATGTATTGCTCCTTGATCGGTTTGAACTCAGCACAAGTTCTTAATAAAGCTTGAACTCGATCCTTAAGGTTAATGACTCTATCATACACTTGCACAATTTCTTCAAGGTGAGTATATGCCTTCTCTTCTGTCTTTTCTATCCATCCTTTCATCACTTGAGATGAAGTTCTCATGTTTTCAACTTGGGATATTGTTTCCTGTGGAAGAATAGACGGAGGAATTGGAGTAACTTCCTTCTGTTGGATAGGCTGCATGACTTGCTGAATGTAGTGCTTCAATGTATTAAAATCTTGTTCAACCTTTAACCTCGCTTCTCTTTCTTGCTTCAACATGCTTCTTACACTATTCACTGACTCTTGTAGTTCCTCCTCTACCTGTTCCCTCGTGATTGGACCCATGCCAATAGTAGTCATATTGTAATCCTCAGGTGCCATATTTTCTAACTCCTTGTCAATTCTAGGAACAGCTATATGTACCTCTCTATTTCCAGCAGAATCTTGAGTGATTTTGGAAAAGACTGTTGCTTTCTTCTTTTGATTACCCTTCTGTGCATTTACAAGCAATTCCTCAACTGGAGCAGGCTGATAAGTTTCTACAATTGTACTTTCTTCAATCCTTTGCCTCAACCAAGGTGGAAAAGCAGAAAGATCTTGCTGTCTTTGAACTTGATTGTGTTGTACACGAGCTACTTCCTCATCAGATTCTGCTTGACCTACTTCATCTTGATCAAGATCATCATTTTCCTCCATTATGACAGTGGGACTTGATTGAATCTCCTCGGATGGAATCAAGGCAACTTCTTCTATAACTTTTATCTCTTGTATTGGATTCTGAACAACTGAAGCACCTTCCTGTGGATTAGATGAAGTAGATGGATTATTCTTCTTTTAAGGTCTCCGGCTTGATTCCCCTTGATCTTGACTAGGTATTTTCCTTTTTCTAGCTGGATTATCACTTTGATCATTTCCACTGTGTTGTGGTTTGCTATGTGTACTATGCTGTCCTGGTTCTCCTTCATCCATCTTATTGTAAGTAAGAACTGGGCCTTCATCATTCATCTCTTGCAGTAGTTGATTTATACATACTTGTGTCATGGCTAAGACTGGCTTTATCAATTCTTCCTTGGACACATCCTTTTTTGACCAATCAACTGTATAAGGCAAATCCTTTATCTTATCAAATTCATCTATTAACATAGTATCATCTTCAGTGAACTGATCTGGTATCCTGAATACTTTGGAAGCTCTAACTAAATCCCAGGTGAGTCTCGAACTTTGAAGTGTTCGGAGATCATCTTCATCTTGGCCACTGGCCCAGTGGTCTTCCAACTGTTTGACATGCTTAAATTCTCTGTTATATTTCCAGCAAACTTGAAAAGGATCAAAGTTAAGCCTCTTGGTGCCATGAGTTTGCAAATGATATGCCTGTAGCTCTATCTCAGAATATTCAGCGGCTGACAATGATGGACACTCCAGATTTTGTCCAAGAAGAAGTGGAAACTGAATCCCTCCTTTCTTCTTCAGCTTCTGCAACCGGATGAGTTCTAGGAGTTGCCTTGTAACCTCTAGCATTACCATCCTGTTGGTTGGATATCTTGGTAATCTGTATGGATATGATGTAAACCCTTGGATCCTTAGGTAAGTGTACCTTTCATGCTGAGTATACCAGTGTCCATATGCTGAAATGAACTCTCTCGCTGCATTTGACAACCTTTTATGAAATTCTCCTCTTAGTTTCTTCATTATGAACATAGCAAACGCATCATTGAACCTTGTATAATGATTGATACTCTTGAGGTGCAACTGAGGATAACACTGATGCGATAAGTACTTATTAGGTCCAATGCCAACTTCTCCTCTTTTGGTCAAACCTGAATAGACTTCATTTCTTGCGAGAAGGTATACCACATAGGAACTCATATAACAAGTCTTGGTCTTAGCAAAATTGATGAACTGCTCATGTATACTCTGACTGATAAGTCCAGCCCAATCAATCATCTTCCCTTTGAGAACTGACTTGATGAAAGAGTACATCCAAGGCTGAAAGGTAGCAGATTGCGGCATTCCTGTCATTCTATTTAGAAACATAATCAAGTATCCAATTTCAGGATGAAAATCTGACTTGTGAAACTGTGGAGGATTATTCATATTGAACTTCATAGCTGGATTGGCCATCCATTCTCTCCTTATTTCCTGCAACTTTGTCTTTGAATCAACATCGTATTCCTGCTGACCTTGTTGTATCGAAATACTGATCATTCTCTCCCTAGTTGGAATGTTGAAAGTCTCTTCAACTGCTTCCTTTTGCAAATAAGCTAATATTGTTCTATCTTTGGCTATAATTTGTCTTGTATCTACATCATACTTCTTGACGCATTCAACGATCATCTCTGGACACGGCAAAGTTGGCGGAAAACAAGCAGCTTCAATGGCTCCACTCCTCATGATGGCTCGAGCAAGACTACCTCCGTTAGGTTCCTCAAGGACTGACTTGATATCTTCTAAGTTGCTATTGCCCATATTCGTGTCTCCTACATTTGTCCACCTTGAGACGAGCTTTGATTCGGGAATTTTCCCCTTAGCATCCATCTGGATCTTCGCTTGTCGCTCTTTGGAAGTCATTGCCATGATCCTGCAAACTTGACGCGAATAAGTAATTTCAAACTAGACTCTACTTTAGCTACTTTGATGCATTAGATTTATGAAGTGTTCCTTTATAATTATGAAATATTACTATCTAGACTCAAGGAATCTATCAAAATCCACTTATCCTTCTTAAATTTTACCAATACTTGAACAATTTTGGTGCATCTAAAGAAGAAAAAAGAAGAAAATCAGATCAGAAAATATTCAGATCAGACTTACTTGATAAGCTGCCTTAAATTGGTACCTTGAAATCTGGTCCAACACTTGCTTGGATTGACAAAATCAAATTTGTACTCTTATAAAACCTTCTTGTTGCTGCTCCTTGAAGACAAATCTGCTCTTTGAAAATAAATCTGCTCTTTGAAAATGATAAAAAATGAAAAGGAGAGGAGGTATATATATATAATTTGTCTTTAAAACTCTTCCTCATACCTAGGCCGACCCTGAAAAACATTTAATTTTGATTGATCTTCATTTAATATAATGCAATTCCCACATTTTTCAAGGCAAAAATCATTAAATGTTTATAACTTTTCCTTTGATTGGCGCATTGGTCAAGGTTTCCACGATCTTCTTGTAGATTGAAATTTTGATACCTTCTTCCTCAAGCGCATTGGATGAAGGATTAAGATCCTTTTGCCTTTTACATTTGATAACATCTTCTAGGCCCTCTTTGTATTCCTTGGATTAGTGTTTGACTTTCTTCTTGCATTTCGCATTGGATAGGTATGTTGAAGTCTTCTTGAGGTGATTGAAATACCTTGATCTCCCTTCATAACCCTCTAGGCGCGTTGGATCAAGTTTTTGATTCCTTCTAGCATTTCGCATTGGATGAGTATATTGAAGTCTTCTCAACATTGCTTTAGTTTGAACTCGTTTTCATTTGCAAGGGAGTGGCGCATCAGTTCAAGGTGACAAGATCCTCTCAAGTTAGTGTTTTTCAAATATTCTACCTTCTTCCCTCTTAGCGCATTAGATGGGTAACTTGAGTTCTTCAAAAACAAACCTCATTCTTCCTTATATGTGGCGCATTGGATAGGTAGTTTGAGATCTCCAAAAACAAATCTCATTCTTCCTTATGTGTGGCGCATTGGATACCACCTTGAAGTGGCGCATTGGATCACTATGTTGGAAGCTTCAAAACTTAGGTGTATTCATGATGTTGGTGCATTGGATAAAGCTTTAAAATCCTCTAAACTAAAGCCTTGAAGACTTGACCTTGGATGTCTACTTTCCTCCTTGTATGGCGCATTGGATGAGGCATGGCGAATCCTCTGAGTTTCGCCTTAGATAAGGATCCTCTCAAACTAGATATGAAAACCTCTTTGCCGCACTAGATCACTACGTTGGAATCTCTTGAACACTGACTTAAACCTTGTGATGTATCCCCTTTGGAGCGCCCAGAGTCTTCCTTCATGAAGTCGCATTAGATGAGGCATTGGAGATCCTCTAGATTTCGCCTTGGATGCTTGATTTAAGCGCTTGAGTTTAATGTTTGGAAGTCTTCCTTTCCCAGATGTGATGTTTTCTAGATAGGCGCATTGGATGGGATAAAGAAGATCCTCTAGTTTTTGGCGCATTAGATAAGCTTTTGAAATCCTCTCAAACTAGATCCTTCTTAATTCAAAAACCTTAAGACTTCTCCTTTCTTCTAGGTGGCGCATCAGTTGAGCTTTTCAAATCTTCTAGTCTCTCTTCAAAATTTAGATTTCGGAGTCAATCCTTCTATCCTAGCGCATTGGTTGAGGTTTGGAAATCCTCTGGATACTTAAACATTTTAATTTCCTTTAACATTCGTTCCAAGACTTGCCTTTTAATTTTCGCATTAGTTAAGTGTTTGAAATCCTCATCTTTTCCTTCAAAATGATGCTTTTAGTTTGGGCGCACTAGATGATTGATTGAAATCCTCATGTTTTTATGCATTAGTTCAAGGCATTGAGATCCTCATGCTCTTGCGCATTAGATAGCATGTATAAATTCCTCTGGAATTTGCATCAAAAGGCATGAAAAATCTTCTAAAATCGCATCACTTCAAAACTTGAAATCTTTTAACATTTTCGCATCACTTCAAGGTTTTAAAATCGCATCACTTCAAGGTTTTAGATGGGCGCATTGGTTGATCAACTGAAATCCTCATCTTATTTTGCAATTGAGAGCGCTTTTTCCCTCGCGATTTTGCGCCACTTAAGTGCCCCGTCGCACTAGATGAGCTTTTTGAATCCTCTGGAAGAGTCAGGCGTTTTTCAGGGTCGCGAGGGTAAAGGTATATTGAAAAATATATTTAAGTATAAGTTGAGAGATTGAATTTCTTATACTTCAAATATTTTTCAATATACCTTTCAGGATGTTTGAGATAGGTCTCGAATCCACCGGATTTAACATGCAAAATCTAGAATTTGGAGCATTCACCAGATTTCAGACTTAGTCATTTTTTCAGGATTTTCAGGATTTCAGGCTCCAGACTTAGTCTTTTCAGGGTCTCAAACATACTTCAGGATTGATCTCAACGTTCATTATCTGGATGGGATTTGATCACGATTCTTCATCACTGCAAGTTGATCTGCCTCCTAATCTTGAACCAAAGGTCATAGAAGAGGAAATCATTACCGGGTTAGGACAGGAAGATGACCCAGGACATCATTAAAATCTCATTAAAATCACAGAGCTCAAAAAAAAGGGGGGTCCCTATTCCTAATGGGGTGATGTGTGATTTGGTCACAACAGGATCCAGAGACTTACTTCAGAGAGTTAGCACAATTGAGACAGGAGGGATCGATTGAGCACTATGTAGTAGAATTTCAGAGGCTTTCAGTGATGATCCCAAATGTGACGGAGAGGAGGCTCATAGTACTTTTTGTGGAAGGTCTAAGTGATTCACTCAAGGGGTTGGTGAGAGCATTTGAGCCAGGATCTTTGCAGGAGGCTGTCAAGAGAGCTTTGAGTTTGGAGGATTTAGTGGCTAAAGGCAAGTTCAATCACAAGCCACCTCCAATAGTGTAGCAAAAGAAATCCTTCCAAAATAATTTCCGTCCTCCCAAGGCATTACTACCAAGACCCAATAGGAATGAAGAGGCAAAGAATGAACTCCTAAGGAAGAAACTATGTTTTTCATGCAGGGAGCTGTGGGTGCTTGGGCAAGGGACAATTGCATTTCATAGAGGTAGTATCAGTTGTTGATTTAGAGACATAAGAACCCAAGGCCGAGGTTGTAGAGGAGGCAGATGAACATGAAGTGGTAGAAGGTTCTTCAGGAGGCACATTGCCACTCTTTTAGGAGCACCAAGGCATCGCCCTTTTCGAGTTCGTGGAGTATTACAGGGTCATAAGGTGACAATTCTAATTGATAGTGGAACTACCCATAATTTCATCGATGAGGATTTGATGACTAGGATGAAGTTGAAGATAGAGAACTTTGAGGGGTTCAATGTGATTGTGGCCAATGGATTCACTATCCCATGTGCATGAAGGATTCAACAGCTTGACATCACCTTGGGGAGACATAGAGTTCGTGATGGCTTCTATGTGGTTAGCATAGGTGAGGCAGATGTGGTTTTTGGTGTGCAGTGGTTTTATTCACTTGGTGAGTATTCCCAGAACTATTAGACTATGGAGCTGAAATTCAAATCAGAGGGTGAATATGTGGTTCTTCAGGGCTTGTCTAATGGAGCATCGAGGGTTGTTTCAACCAAGAGGATGGAGAGAGCCTTTCGCAGAGGACAAGTTGATTGGGCGGCCCAATGTTTGGTTATCGATGGATTTTGACCCACGGGTGAAAAGACTACTCATATAGATATTCAGCCTATTATAGACAAGCATAACATGGTATTCAGTGATTTCCTCTAGGACTACCTCTAGATAGGGGATTTCAGCATGTCATTGAGTTAGAGAAGGGATCTAAGCTGGTCATCACTACACCATATTGCCACCCAAGGAGGTACAAGGAAGAGATTGAGAAGGTGATTAAGGAGTTATTGGATATGGGGCACATATGACTGAGCTTGAGCCCTTTTGCTTCTTTTGTGGCATTGGTGAAGAAGAAGGATGGTACTATGAGGATGTGCATTGACTATAGGGCACTCAATAAGAAGACAATCAAGAATCACTATCCAATTCCTAGGATTGATGAGTTGATAGATGAGCTTCATGGTGCAGTATATTTCTCCAATATTGATTTGAGATCCGGGTACCATCAGATAAGGATGAGAGAGGAGGATGTTCACAAGACAGCTTTCAGGTGTCACTTTGGGCATTACGAGTTTCTAGTCATGCCATTTGGGTTGACAAATGCTCCAGCCACGTTTTAGTCTTGCATGTATTCAATAAGCAGTTGAGGAGATTTGTATTGGTTTTCTTTGATGACATATTGATCTATAGCAAGACTTGGCAGGACCATTTGAGGCATATAGATGAGGTATTGGGTATACTTGGGCAACAGTCACTTTTTGCCAAGCCATCCAAATGTGAGTTTGGGATGATTGAGATCTTGTATTTAGGGCATAAGATTAGTGCCCAAGGTGTCAGTGTAGATGAGGATAAGATCAAGACAATAGTGGATTGGCCTCGACCCAGGACCTTGTCGCACTTGAGAGGGTTTGTGGGACTTTGCAGCTGTTGCAGGAGGTTTGTCAAAGGGTTTTCACAGTTGGCCGCCCCTTTGACAAATTTGACTAGGAAAGGTGCATTCTCTTGGAGTGAGGAGGCACAAAGAGCTTTCAACAAGCTCAAGGAGGTAATGAGTTCATGTCCCATGTTGGCTATCCCAGATTTTTCACTTCCATTTGTATTAGAGTGTGACGCTTCAGGAGAGGGTATTGGAGCGGTATTGATGCAAAACAAACATCCTATTGCATATGAGAGTTGAAAACTCAAGGAGTCAGAGAGGAGTCTCTCAATTTATAACAAGGAGATGCTAGCTATCATGCATGCTTTGGCTAAGTTCAGGCAATATTTGTTTTGTGAGAGATTTGTGGTGAAGACGGATCACAATAGTTTGAAGTTCTTCCTCAATTAGAAAGATTTGAATGATAGGCAGCAAAAATGGATAAGTAAGTTGCAGGCTTATGATTTTGATATTGAGTATGTTAAGGGAAAGAATAATGTGGTGGCTGATGCATTGTCTAGGAGGCCTTATTTATGCTCTATGACTGATATTTTTGCTGATCAGAGAGCTTCTATATTAGTGGAGTATGCCAAGGATGCATTGGCTATTGACATCTTGGAGGGCAAGTTGCAAGATGACAGGTACAAGGTGGTTGAGGAGCTCATTTTCTATAAGGACCGAGTATACCTTGTCCCAAGATCGAAGATGAAAGAGAAGATTTTGAGAGCATATCATGACACTCCATTGATAGGTCATTTGGGGTACTACAAGACATATAGACAGGCGAGAGCGGTTTTCTTGGAAAGGCCTCATTGGAGATGTTTTGAAGCATGTTAGGGAATGTTTGGCATGTCAACAAAACAAGGTAGAGCAAACATTTCCAGTTGGGTTGTTGCAGTCTTTACCCATTCCAAATCAGAAATGGGAGAGCATTTCGATGGATTTTATCACGGGTCTTCCGAAAGTGTAAGGTAAGAATTGTATCTTTGTGGTTGTGGATAGACTCACTAAGTATGCTCACTTTTATGCCATATCGTCCGAGTATTGAGCTCCACAGGTGGCTGATTTGTTCTTTAGAGGTGTTTAGATTACATGGGCTGCCTAGAAACATTGTGAGTGACAGGGACAGTAGGTTCATTAGTTTGTTTTGGCAAGAACTTTTTTGGTTGAAAGGCACATATTAGACTCCAAGTGCTAGCTACCACCCTCAAACAGATGGACAAACAGAGAGTGAATAAATGGCTTGAAGGATATTTGAGAAATTATGTTAAAGGGCAGCAAACAACATGGATTAAGTGGCTTCATCTTGGGGAGTATTGCTACAATTCCACTCATCATATGTCGAAAGGTATGAATCCTTTCAAAGCACTATACGGTTATGAGGCATTATTATTTGTGGATTTGATTCTTTTGGATAGTAGAGTTCCCGGAGCTAGAGATTTGGTCCAGCAAAGTATGGATATTTTGAATGCACTCAAAGAGAACCTACAACGGGCTCAAAATCAGCAAAAGATGTGCGTTGACTACCACCGTTTGGAGAGGACTTTTGAGGTGGGAGACTTGGTTTTTTTGAGGTTGCAGCCCTATAGGAAATCTACCCTGAAGAGGAGTGGTGCGGATAAGATTAAGCCAAGATTTTATGGGCCTTACAAGATCACACGGAAGGTAGGAGAGGTGGCATATGAGCTGGAGCTACTAGCAAATAACATAATTCGTAATGCTTTTTCATGTATCTCGCCTCAAGAAGTTGTTGGGACATCATATCACTCCTTGTTCGGAGTTGCCTCCACTTGATGACAAAGGGAAATTAATTTTGGAGCCCAAAGCGATCATAGATATGAGAGAGAAGAAACTCAGAAACAAGGTCATTCCAAAATATTTGGTGAAATAGAAAAAATTTGCCTATCGAGGGTGCTACATGGGAAGGAGCAGAAATCTTTGATCACCCAAATCTGAAATTGCTTGAGGACAAGCAATATTTGGGGAGGGAGGACTGTCATGTCTCCAACGCCCTAAACAATTAATGTTATTATTATAATAAAAAATAGTGTTTTTTAACACTATTAAATATATAATATATATTATTAATAAATAAGAAATTTTGGTATTTAATAAATTAAAAAGATTTCTAATCAACAAGTTGGCACCAAAAAAAGTTAATTAAAAAGATTTATAATCAACAGGTCGGCGCCAAAAGGGTGGATCCTACGTTTCATAACTAACATGTATTTATACTTGGAAAACTCTCACAAGGCATCCGATTTGAATTATTCTAATTGTTGGATTTAGAATCTGGAAGTGGAATTCAGGAATGCAAAACTCCTGTCTGCCACCACGAGGGATAAAGTGTGAGGAGAGCGCAATCAAATCGCTAGGCGCAATCTCATCAATTGATTCGTAAACTCATCAATTGATCCATAAACTGAAGGGCGATACATCAGTTCTCACCCAAAGACGGCACCAAGACAAGGATTTGTGATCATATAGCGATAATCATTTGCTAGCAAATCCTCCGGTTGATGCTAATCACTCGCTTTGGTCAGAAATCACACACCATCCACCATAAGAAGGGAGAATCGTGCCTGCACATTCCGCGGGTCTATAGAGACATTTAGGAGCAGCAACTTCTCTGCTCATCATCGTGTCCTAAGGCAAATCCCGAGAGCTGCAATATACACCATGAGCGTATGATTCCAGATTTATACCACCCGGGTCGGAGCGCCTTACCTGCAATAGCATAAACAAGCAAGTTGATCTCCGTCTGGATTAACATCCACATACAGCTGGAATATTCATCTGTATATCAGGAGCATTTCTATGCCTACATCTGCTCAAACTAATAGCAGGGTGTCCGTGAGTTAACTGAATAATACTGTGCTATCATTTCCAGATCTGTACTTGTAATTCTCATGTGAATGCTGATTTCTCTAATACTGAATGCACATTCTAAATCTGAAATTAATACCAGAAACTTCTCTCTGTTTAATCTCTCTGCAAGATAGCATGTGTTTGTTATGTAATGAATGATGCAAATGTTTGTACAAAATTTGATGAACTGCTGTGATTGAAGGGCTATAAGTGGTTTTCAGACAGTTAAAGAAATCTCTCTAGTTGAATACATATATCAGGGATATTACACCATCTCTGGCTATATAAATTGACATTAGAAACGGGATGAACCTATCTTTCCTTAAAAGTGAAAATGGGCATACCTCCAGCTTAAGATATGATTGTAGGACAGCATACTGTATGGTTAGGTAGAATCCTTAAGATATACACAAGTAAGAGATCCTATTATAGATTAACCATTAAAACTTGGTGGGAACTATATGGTAAATTCAATGGTTCTTTATTTTATAAGGTGGTATGCTTGGGAAAATGGTTTCTATTACCACATTAGAGCCAAACAACTACTTGAGTAGGATTTCAACCAGGTGAGAGTATCTAAGGACTAAATAAGGGTATTCAAGGCCTATTTAAACTATATTAAGGAGTCTGTTATATGTTAAGGATAATTATGTTCTAATTGGGGTTAACACTGGTTGACTACACACATACTTTTTGATGTATCTAATTTACCTTTTTTAAGTCTTATTCCATTAAGTTTAAATTGTCTATTCTTACTGTGACCTTATATATTCTGCTACAACCTATCTACTGAACATAGGACCATAAAATGGACTTAATGCAATATTGAAAATGTATATTGGCCACATTGAATAGACAATAAGGATAAATATGTTCTAATTGGTGTTAACACCGGTTGACTACACACATACTTTTGATGTATCTAATTTACCTTTTATAGGTCTTATTCCATTAAGTTTAAGTTGTCTATTCTTAGTGTGACCTTATATATTCTGCTACAACCTATCTACTGAACATAGGACCATAAAATGGACTCAATGCAATATTGAAAATGTATATTGGGCACATTGAATAGACAGCTGACATTATGCTTGTTTTGCATTCTTGGTAGGCTTTTTATTCACCAAATGTTTCTGTTAAGGCTAGACAGAGAAAGTATAAGATAGCCAATTTCACTTGGGTGGCTTGTTAGAAAATTTGGTTCATCATGGATTCTCGTAGTGTAAGATTGAGGAGTTTGTAGGACTGGATCACTTGAGAATATTGTAGCCTTATTGTCAGACCTCTTGGGCAGATGGTGAGCTCCTGAGTTAAACCTGGATGACAATAATGGAAAGGATGTTATGAACACTGTTAGATTAACTGCATATCTTCTATATGGAGGCACACATGGAAATTCATTTTTCATAGAGAGCCCTCATATCTGCAACTAGGAGAGATTGAGCCTTTAAAAGCAGTTTTAATTCATCATATTGTGCAAGAAATTTAGAATGTAAGTATTTAGAGAAAATGTAATTCTGGAGACGTAGGTGCCAAAGATGATATGCTAACTCTCACTGCTTATGTGGGGCGGCGTTATTTTTGTAGATTCTAATATGTTGCCTGTTGTACTCTTATGTACTCTCATTGTTTTATTATTTAGTATAATAAGCATGCTTTAGAACACTAATCATCAGAAAAAACCTTTTTGTTTGTTTGTTAAATTATCATTAATTTGATAAGTGCATTATTCAAATAGAAAAAAACAAGAAATTGATAATAATCAGTTAACCTTTTTTTGCACATCACTTTTAGATTAATGGCTATCTCAATTAACCTATTGTGAGTTGAGGTTTGTCATAATTTGGTTTTACTGTCTTAATTTTAAAATCAAAATTTCTTTTACTCTTATTTCTCTAATTCTTTGTTGTTGTCCAAGATCTGACTAGCACGGGACTCACTTTGTGCAGGTTTATTTACACATTGTTGACCATGGGCATTGTGTTATGCTTCATTGCTCTCTTAGGTCATTTTGCCGTTGAAACTGCAAGCCGTTTCTCCCTTTCTATTGTATCCTTACTCTCAGGGTATTAACTGTATCATGCTGTTATTGTTTTAGATCAGTTAAATAAGATATCATATGCTACTCTTGTTGGTTTATTATTAAAATATGAGTTTTGAATCCCTCTCTTCCACCTCACATGATGGCTAAGTAAGGAACAATGAACGTTCTTAGTGCATGTAGGATAACTTTTAGGGTAACTTTTATGTGTTCTAGATGGTTAGTAATCATCATATGCTATTGAATGCATCTGATTCTTAATAAAAAGGCTTTCATTCATTCTCTTTGCATTTGTGTAGAAGGCTTTTTTTGATCATTTGAACCAAAATTTCAAGAGTTTTTTAAGATTCAAAAGTTTTAAGGAGTGCCAAAATAATTTAAAAAATAATGTTGGCAAATACCAAATCTTTTTAAACAAATATGAACTTGTTTACTAAGTTGATTCTCAAGTGAAAATGTGTGTTGAAGGAGGAAAATGAGAAGACATGAAACAGATCCTTCGATGCTTCTTCTTGTTAGTAAGGCACCTCTTTTCTTGATAGAGTTTGGAGTTAATATATTAGGAAACATTTAAAAGATTACAACATCGAAATCTAAACATCAACAGTAGTAATATCTAGATATAGCCTGAAGGATATTAAAAAACAGGTTTCAAAGTTCAAATTTAGGCAAATCCATAGAAAAATTTACCAAAATCAAAGAAATTACTAGTCTAAAATAAACCCAATTCATTGGCACATGTCGGGCATATCAAGGTCTCTGATATTCCATGAGAACATATGCATTAAGAAGGTACAGTGTTGTCCGAGTCAACTATGATTTGCTCTAGGACTTCTTCAGTGTCTTAAGTGTCCCAGAGCTGGGATTGACAGTCTTTCAACCCCTAACAGTCTTCTAACATATCTATTTTATTTTCTGATGTTGTTGTTAGCCTTTTGACCTAATGGCATATCACAAAAAATTGCTGCATTTTATCTCCACCTCCTTTTGATTTGCCTCTAGTGATTTTAAATCCGGTCAATGGTTTTGAGTTGTCTGCCACCACAGAAAACATGCGCTTGTTCTTATTAGCAGGTAGTGCTGTTCTTGGTTTTTTAGGGCAGGGGAGGGAGGTATATCAGAGACTTCTTTGGCATCTTGGGTGCCTTTGATATCCATTGAGTATGTTTGATTTACAGCGACAAATGTGATAGAATGTCTGCTGCAGGGCAGCTTTCTTTTTTCATGCATATGCACATTGGAATTTGTCATCTTCATTGGCTTCTTCGGCTTCTTTGCTGATTTTCTGCTCTATATCTAAAGCGATTTCTGCAGGAGAGGTCTTTGGGGAAGGTTTTATGTTTAGCTTCACAGCTTTGTTCTTTTGAGGTGGTTGTTCCTTTGCTTGCTCTTCCTCATTTTGTTCTTGAGGTGGAAAGGAAAGGCACACTCTAGCAAGATGTCCATGATCATGTAGATCAGATATCTAAAGGCAATATTCTCAGTCAATTGGTTGTTCCCACTCTATTCCTCCAATATCTAATAATAGAATATAATTGTGTTGGGCAGAGGTTTCTCTAGATCAATGTTGACACATATTCTAGTATAATTGAGCACTCGAGGTTGTCTAGTGAACTCACAAGCAGTAATATATTCCCCTATTGCATTTCTTATATTTTGCAGTGCAAACCATTGCTAGTATTCACTAGGAAAAGGTGGAAACCTTACCCAAACGGCAATGGGGCTTGGGAGATCCTTTGCATGGTTGAATACTGGAGAACGGGGACCATGACTTTATAAACAGACCTAACATTTTCTTAAACTATGGTTTCTCTCAGAAAACCTGATCCTTTTCTTTCTTAGAGTGGAAGACTGCCATGAAGTATCCCTTTCGCATCATCATAATATCTACTAGACTAGAATGTTTACATGTTTCCTGTCTCCAAAGTTCTTGGATTTTTGGATCACAATATGCACCTACAAATTTACAAATTAAAGCCTTCTCTTTGAGAGCCATAACCTATTGCCCATTTTATCAATAGAAAATTGAACCTTTTAGAGTGTTTCCCATACTCATGTAATAGCCATTTCTTTTTTGGAGGGTAAAGAGGGCATAATGACCAAGTTTTAGTTATGATTCTGTGTAAAATTGAGAAGTTCTTCTTTACAAAAGGTCGGGTTGTCTTTATAAATGACACATTTGAAAGAGGAACAAGGTTAGGTTGGAGAGGAGACCATGACATCTTCTCCTTTTAAGGAGCTTGGACTGTTACGTCTAGGACTGTTGGAGAGGGTGGTAGGTGGGAAGGGGAGGAGTAGTTTCATTGTGCATGGTCAATAGCCAAGTGTGGCTCATTCTTTTAGTATAAAATCCACTTGTAAGGCACCTCTAAACTGAATAAAAATATGTTATCTATTGTACATGTGCAAAGGGAAAACACATCGAATCAAAGTAACAATATCTATCACACTGCTTTGGTTGAAACTTATTGCCATAAGTTCCTGCTTTAGTAAAAGCAATATGTAATAATTCAGAATGTGTATAGCTTGTGTTCTACGTACATGGAAGTATGCCCATTGATTTATTTTGTGTTTAAATTTTAAAGAAAATTATTTTCAGGATCAGGTGGTGAAGTTGTGCAGGTTATATTGCTATCCCTTGCTATGTAAGCAAGAATGTTTCCTAGGATGTAAGGAGGCACTTTTTAAGGTTTGTAAGGTCATTGCTATATGAAGCATGCATGTATGTTATGATTGTCCTTTCATCATTGTATAAAATGTCATGTTAAAAAAATGGAGTTCTTGTCATTTTTTGAGTTATCTAATGATTAGTAATGTATAGACTGCAAGAGTTCACAGTCTAAATGAAAATAAAGATTTTGTAGAATAATCTCTTTCTGATGTAAATATGTGCAATACGTTAAGACTAAACAAAGGATTCCTCCATACATCTTTGGAATAAAAGATAAATGTTTTTTGGTTGGTTATAACTTATGGCCTTTAGATGTAAGAGTAGGAGGAATCTCATTATACTAATTCCTTCATATTTTCTAAGGGCCTTTATTAATTAATTATATATATTCACAAAAACATATAAGCAAAGCATACATACTGATACATACATATGTATGTGTGTGTGTGTATTCACAAAAACATATATTATTGCTCTATGCATAGTTCGCATACTTGGACTCGACAAAAACTCGACAGACCCAAAATTTGTGACATGGCAAAAAACTCAGCAACTTAAAAAATTACTTAAATTTCTTTAAAAGAACACATATTTTTTGCAAAATTCAATGAAAAAATGTATCCAATGAGTTTGTAAATGAGTACAAAAGTGTTTTCTATTAGATTTGATTCATTTGAATACAAATTGAGTACAAAATCGCATCATCATGTAGAATCCTGATACACTAGTTAGTTGCCAACTATTATGAATTTAAGATGATTGCCTTTGAAAATCATCATCATAATTCATAATTGCAGCTAGAATGAATTTACATGCTTGGAAAAAAAAAAAGAAACAAATTTATTTTTACTAACCCGCCCTTCAAATTCCTCCAATCTGGCCCTCAAATTCGCCTAAAAATCCATGCAAATTGATCAAATACGTGCAAGATTGCTGTGTGAACAAGTGAGAGGAGTGTCCTTGTTTTTATAAGCAAAAAATCCATGTTTTTACTACGTTTCTGGTGTGTATCATCCTCTGCCACGTTTTTTCCGTGTTTGGTGAGTTTTTTGCCCAGACTTGCAAAGTTTTTGGCGAGTACTTGGCGACTTTTACTCATGAGTTTTTCGGCGAGTAACTCGCCAGCGTAAAAAAATGGCGAGTACTAGCTGAGTATGTAAACTATGCCTCCATGTATCTTTGGAATGAAATATAAACGATTTTGGATTGGTTATAACTTATGGCCTTTAGAAATAAGACTAGGAGGAAACTCATTAATTATTTTTTTCATATTTTCTAAGGGCCTTTATTGTAAGATTAAATATATATAAAATATGTGTATATATCCATATACTCACAAAAACATATAAGCAAAGCATACATACTGATACATATTTAAGTGTGTATATATGTATGTATATATGTGTGTGTGTATATATATGTGTCTAAATATATTTGTATATATATAGTATATACACACACATACGGATGCACATTATTAGAGTTGTAAAACTTACCTTGTTGTGCCCATTAGAGTTACCAATACTTGCGGTAGACTTTGGGATTGATGTTTGTGCAGTAGGTCTTAGGGTGTTTACTCTCCCTACACATTATTATGAATAGCCGAATAGGTGTATAAATAGAGGGATTTGCCCTACCTAAATAGTAAATACGTATTACATACAGTGAGACGTTATGTCATTCATTCTTTTCTAGTTCATATCGAGTATATTGTCTTAGGTGCCTTAAGGGCATCCATCATATCTTATTGTTCTTGTGCATTGATCTATTTATTTGGGTTTTCTTTTCTGTCGATCATGGGACATTACTTTTAATTCTCAGATGGTACCAAAAGCCTAGTGTTATATACCCTTAAATGTTTTGGTCCTTGACAACCACCGGGTTCATGGAAGTGTGGCAACAGTATAGGAAGGCGTTTTATCCAATTTTGGAATTTGATAGGGGTCACTTTTTTGAAGAGGAAAGCTTCAAGGAAGTTTGTGGTGCAGAGGACATGTTTTGGTGTAGATATGGAGCTTTTGCCAATTTTTTGATGTGGGAAGCTCTTGTTTTCTAGATCTTATCACATATTTGGATTCTTCTCAAAAATTTGTCAGGGCTCACTTCCCTGCATTTTTTGAGATTCTGCCATTTAAGCCTTAAGGCCTGAAACAACCAGGTTAAATTTGGGATCCATTTGATCAGCACAGTGAATATTTCAAACTTGATCTTTTGGAGGTCATAAATTTGTCATACAGACTCTGTTTGAATATTTTTTCAAACCATTGGAAACATATTTCATGGCTCTTTATAGTGATGCAATTTGCTGTTGCATTTAGAAAGTTCTAACTTGCCCTTGATTCAGCTGAAGATAGAGCAGATTTGAGGTAAGCCTTTGATGGGAGAGGGCACAACATTTATGGGAGTTAGCTATGGAGACAACTTTGATGGGAAAAGGGTTTGGCAGGATTTTCAAGAAACTGAAATGGTTCCAATATCTGTAGAAAACAGAGATGTATACAACAATAGGGAAGATCATGCAATAGTGATCATCAAGGTTCACATTTTCCCTCGCCTTAATTTTCATCTCCAGGGGAAGAAGACTTCCAAGAAGATGTGAGATGATTGGAATGTTTTGTTTGACAAACTAGATGAGTCACATGATTTCATATTAGACAGGATGTTAGTCAGGTTTGATCCATAGGTTGTGACTAGATTGAGGAATACTTGGACGGATTGAAGGATATTTTGGAGTAGTTGGAGGAACATCGAAGTTAGTTCAAGGAGGACAGTCAAGTGGTGGAGCTTGTGCTTGAAAACTTGAAGCCTCCATTAGATATTTTTATCTCCACTTTCTCTCCCCTAGAGCCATGAGGAAAGATGGTTGTAAATTTGTTACTTTGGGTAGGTTGTATCCACTGTTGATTGCCAAACAAGAGAATCTCATAAGGTTGGGTCAACTTGGTTTGAACCAGTATGCTCACATGACTAAAGGAAAAAGGAGGAAAGTAGAACTTCAAATGAAACTATGGCAAAGAAAGGTGTCCAAGGGAAGACCAATGAGCTAATGATGATTTGAACAAGAAGGATCCTTATAGTGGTAACACCGAAGGCAAGGCCAAGGAAGGAAAAGATGGCAAGAAGGTGCGCTACTATTGTGGCAAGGCAGGCCATACAAAAATGCTTATGTCAAGAAGATGAAGGACCTATGAAGGGGAATGAAGAACTCAAGTCCTATTAGGGTAAAAGTAGAGGTAAGGTTGTTGCCTTTGTTGCTGATACTTCTAGATTTTAGTGGATTGTGAATTTGGACTGTTCCCATCATATGGATAAGGAGGGTAGTTTGTTTACATTTCTTGGTTAACTTGATGATGTGAAAATCCAGATGCGGATTATTCAACACTAATTGTTGTAGGAAATGGTGATTTTGTGTCAGATAAAGGTGTTCATGAAATCTACCATGTTCCTTGATATGAGTGATAACCTTCTATTTGTGTTCTAAATCACAGAGCAAGGTAAAAAAGTTGATTTTATTCTTGACAGATTTGTTGTTAAAGATATTATTAATAAATTTTAGGTAGTTGCAAGTGGTAGACTTGATAAGTGTGTGAAGTCTTATAAGTTCACTAGGTTTGGAGATGATTCCAAAGAACAGGGGCTATATATTCTTTAGTGGCCAAGATGGATGAGAAAAGTCACGGGGTCACCTGAATTTTAATAGCATCCATTTGATAGGGCATTTAAATATGGTCCATGGTCTACCTTCCATTTCTCTCTCCAAGTGTGTGTGAGGGGCGTGTTCTTGTTAAGCATTGCCAAGAAAAGTTTGAGAAGGGCACCGTGTGTTGTGCATAGGGACTTCTAGAGATGGTTCATTCTGTTTAGTCCTACATAAACCATCCATTTCTATTAGGAGTGGTGTATATATTGAACTTCATTATGAATTTTCTAGGAGGTCTTGGGCTTGTTTTTGAAGCAGAAGTTTCTTTTTTAGAGAAGTTCATTGAGTGGAGATTAATAGTCTAGAAACAATCTGTGCATCCTATCAAATGGATGAGAGCAGATGGGGGGAGAGTGTGTGAATTATGTTTTGATATATTTTTGTTTGAAGCATGGCATTGTATGGGCATGGAATACAACCTATACTCCCCAAGAGAATGGTCTAGCCAAGCACAAAAATAACATTGGTTGAGCTGGCAAGATGTATATTGTTTTCGAAAGGCATGCGTGACAAGTTTTGGTTATAAGCAGTCTTTTGTGCTAATTATAGTCTGAACATATTCCTACAAAGGCTGTGAGCGATGTGACACCACATGAGAAGTGGTTTTATAGGAAGCCTAGAATATACTTTAGGGTGTTCAATAGAATCATGAGTTATATTGTGGATAAGAAGCAAAGATGCTAGATCTCAAGAGTTATAAGTGTGTGATGGTAAACTACTTTGAAGAGACTCAGGTCTACAAAATATAGTATTTGTCTAAGCAGGATGTGATCATTTGGAGGGACTGTCTTTGATGAGACATGGAAATTACAATTATTGTGAGGAACCTATAATACTCTGCAGATTTTTGATATATTCAATAGTGGGGCTTGTAATGTCCCAAACTATGTTTGCATGTATAAATATGATCTGAATGGCTGGCTAACAAATAAACATGAACCCTAAAATCCACAGTTACAACATACTAACAACAGTATACAGAATGGGACACTCTTATTTTATTTGATTTCTCAATCCGAATTGTTTACGGACAACAGTATGCTCAGAAATTATCTAGTCAACTCACTGAATAGAGAAGCAAACTGAAACTTGAAAATATGCTGATTACGAATAATGCAAACTGAGAATTTATGAACAATTAAATGCATTTTGAAGTCACCACAAGAGACTCCAATCTGAATACATTGTCTGATATAGACTGAGATTTTCAGAACTTCAATTACAATTTACTCACCATACCACACAGTCCTGCTGTCCTTAAGTCGCTGATATGTAGCAGCAAGGAATGACCAAATTATGTCTTGAAATGAATGATGATGACTTGGTGCAGCAGCGATAATTGGACAGTTTCTTCAAATGGTGGTTCGCTCCAGATCTGCAGTCACAGACCTGTTATTTCTGCCTTAAATCTCTGCTATGAATGATGGATAACAATATCTGAGCTGGGCGGATGGTCTCCCAATATGGCGATCTATTAGTGTGAAGTATCTATGCATTCGCACTCCAAGAATGATGACAGTTAGCCCCCAAAGAACAGTGATTTTGTCTGATATAGCAGCAATTAAACTTCAGTCAAATTGTAAAGTCCCTACCAAAATTTTTTGAACCAAACTCACAAATTTCTGTTGTTTAAGCTTGCAGGCATTTTGTCAAACAGTTTGCAGAAAGTGTACCACACAATATTTTTGAATAAAAGGTGTAAGAACAGCTGCAACTATGATTTATTATCATGTACCAAATTCATAAACAACATATCGTGCAAAATCTTATAGGGACATTTCGTCAAACAGTTGACCACTTCTTTATTCAATTGAGTTTGTGTACAGTGAAAACCAGAAATGCTATATTAGAAATCAGAATTACATATAATATTAAAATCAACTTTTCTGACCTCAGGAAGAAGCTATGACATTTGCATATGATGCTGGTCTGAGTATGATTTCCCCTCCGTTAAATTATTAGCAGCAAACACCACCCTCTTTATCTTTTCCAAACAGCTGCAATTCACTAATTAAACACAATAAAAATCTCTCAAGATGGAGCGACCAGCAAAAATAGGGTGTTAAAACCCTTCCTTGAGGCAGCGCCTGACTCCCACTTTCTCGCGCCTCCCTCCAAACTTCCTTGCACACCCTTTTTAATACTCATAAATATGCTTTAAAGGCATCGACTACCTTAGACTAGGCTGCGGCAGATATCTTAGAGGCTTGACAAGCCAATAATAAATGAATCGCTCCTTTTGATGTGAGCGCTACTCTCTCTCAGTTTGGTACGGTCATCTTGTATGACATTCAAGGGTACGATTAGGGTCATGACCCCCAAATAAATAACTTCTGATTTATTTGCTATATTATCACCTCACACACTGCACTGTATAAATCTGATTTGGCTCTTCACTTCACAAACAATAACAAATTTATTATTTGCTGCCAAATTTTCAATAAATTTGTATCCTTCAACACTCAGAAAATCAATATATGAGTCTGGAAATAATACTCCTTTCAACACCGAACTCTTCAAATCTTCAATCAATCTGCATACCAGTCTGATATATTCTTCATGAACTAGACTGGAAATGGAAGCATTCTTAGATTTCATCTCTTGTAGAATTCCATAGACAGATGTAAAATGCAGTTCCAAACAATGCCAACCGTTGTAATCTGATCCAGAAACATGACAATGTGGTTAGCTCTAACTGATGATTCGTAGTTGAGTTTTTACACAAAATTGGTGTTCAAATGCATCTTGCCTGTATGAGAATGATAAACAATAAAATCATAAGATTGGTTAGACTGAAAGAATATAGGTCCACCAAGAGCATTGTGCCAGTATCAAAAAGATATATTTAGTGGTGAACTGTGGAAAATTAAACAAAAAACTGGTTTGTCTGGGAATGTTCCCTTGACATTGCAAAGAAGGATTCAATAACAAATCATATAATTATACAAAATAACATTGCTTGAAAGAAGTCTAACATCTAGTAACTCTTACACTTCCAATGTATAACTATTCTGCTTGTTATAAAAACTTGAGCTGGTTAAGTCTTATTTCAAGAGCTTTGTTTCAGTGATCTTATCATGATTATATTTTCCTAGGCTGGGATACTAGTGGTGCTTTCTTGAAATTCTGTCCCTATTCATCTCAGTGTAGAATATATAGATGAATGGACTTCTTATCAAGAACACAATACACCACGGAATCAAATCATTTGATAAGCAAAATTTTCATGCATACTCCAAAATAACGCAAAACTGTTTATATTTTATACACATGCATTTATGTGCAAGGTCTCAGAGTCATATTATATTTTATAGTTGAAGATGTTTTTGTTTTACGTATGTTCCTTAATAATTTTCTCAGTACATGTCTTTTGTTACATTGTTGCTGATTCTTCAAGGAGGGGCCTGTTTCTTTGTATTAGTAAACAAGAAGTGGGAAGATGTAAGTATATGTTCCTACTAAGTGGTTACTCCGTGCCTCCATAACATGGAAAGAAAAAAGGTGTTTGTTCTCTTTCTGATTATGCTATGTTTTTTTCAGTTTATTGTGCCATGGATATCATAGCTTTGATGTTATTGATAATCATGGAATTTTCTGCAGTATGTTCCTGAAGACCCCACTGGTTGGTTTAATCAGTTAAAGAAATTTGTGAAAGATAACTTTTCTATATGCAAATGCATTGGTGTGATTATCATTGCTGTGCAGGTAAGCTATTTTTGAGATCAGTGTTGATTAATTAGAGTGCATTTTTTCCACTCAAGGTAGTTTATAATGACTTTCTACTGGCAGTGCTAGGTATTTGTCTTGTTTCTAAAACAAAATTCTAACATTACGATAGTCCTTAGTTTAATAGCTAGCCAACTTACTTGTCAAGCTGAAATAGCAAGACATCTACCCAGAGCATGGCCCCTGGATTCTGAACCTTGGTCATTATATCGAGAAGTGTGCTATCTTACCACTGGATCACACTCAATGGCAGCATTAACAGTGCTAGTTCTATCAATACTTTCAACCAAGTTACTTGATCAAGCAAGTTAATTTCTTATCAATGAGGCATTTTTATATCTCTCGAAAGTCTAGAAAATATGATGCTCACATCATAGTTACCAGGTACAAGAGATACGGGAGGTAAGGGAAATGAAAAATATGCAGGAGTCCGTAAGTTCCAGAAAAATATGAGAAAAATGACTATACATTCATTAATAGAAAATCTAAAATGTAGAAATGATGCTAAATAAGAGTCAAACATTTAAAATAAATTGTTATCATGTTTCAAATTTGAATACACCATACAAAATTTAATAGTGTATTTGGACTTTTATGAATTCTTTGGAACCAACAACTCAAACATTCCTTATAATCAACATGAGCAATTACATCTGTTGTCACTATCATGATCAGAATGATTAGATAGATTTCCTGGCATTTCATTTGTCTTGATACCATCCATTAATATTGTTGTGCCTGGTCTGTTCCCCTTTTTGATATGAACCAAATTATATGTGCCCAGATTCATCTTGATAGCTTTTGCACTGGAGAACTGGCTCAAGCTTGTACAAAATGTCTTTGCGACTCCTGACAAGAACAAATCTGCCTAACCTATGGCTTATACAATCCTTCACGCATATCTTAAAATGATTATGTTATTGATCCAATGAACAAGTTACTGGAATTCAACATAACAGTGCCTGAAAATTTGATGATTGCTACAGCTATGCTTTTATTAACATTCTTATAGCAATTCCAATGTGCTCATATCTTTTAAGCATGTCTGTACTACTAAATATGAGGTGTATGCAAAGTCACATGTTGATGCTTACTTCCATACCCGAAATACATGTGGTATGCTCCATATTTTATATAAGGCTAAAATGCTTGAATTTACAACTATGTATGCTGAAACAATGTTCTATGTTTTTTTTAGATAATTTAGTGGGGGTTCTATTGGCACCCCTGCCCTTGCATAATATCTCACATTACATATAGCTACAATATGCCAACAAACAAACATGACATTACATACACAACATACAAAAAAGAGAGAGTGCTGATACATAGACCAGGCATGACCATAACCACCACAAAAAATGCCAAGACCAAATAGGCAGACACGCACAAAAACTGCCAAAATCTAAAAATCATAACTTGGCAACTATTTAGCAGCACCTGGGGACTAAACCACATCCCATTTCTATTTGCTAGACAGCTCATCTGCAATTGCTTTGACAACCTCCCCCTACTCTAGCTATAATGGGGTAGGGTTAGGACTACCCCAACACTATAGCTCCTACCCCTACCCCACTATTCCCCAAACTCCTCTTGGCCTACCCCATGCATTCCAGAAGTTAGTAGGTCTAGCTCATGAGGGGAAATGAACACCCTTCTAGAGCTCATGGTGGTGCTTGGAATGATGAATGGACCTATTGCAAAACACCGGGACGGTGAAACCGCTAGCAACTTCCAGCTGCCCATTGTCATGGGAGACATGAAGCCCTATCAACACCTTTCCAACATTGCAGCAGTAAGCCTGTAGGAGCCTACTTCCTATTTCAAAGCTTCAAACTCCACCTTGCAGCTATCTTGCTGCCCTAAGGGAGATGAAGAGGCTTCATCTTCCACAGCCTTGACCTCTTGGAGCTTAGGATCATGCACCTCATTCATTTCTTTAGCCTCAACCATGTCTGCAAAATCTTCTGGTAGAAACAATTTTAGCAACTAGAGGTGAAGGTTAGCATCTACCACTACGATTCCCAAATTGGCCATGAAATCTCATTTGAGAGCCGACTTTGGTTTGTTGCCAAACTCCACTTCTTGCTCACCCAACACACCATGCACAAACCCTAGCGCTGCCATGGAAGCACAAGCAAAAAATTGCCTTATTTGATGATCCGAAAGGGAGTAATGTCCCTTTTTATTCTTGCTCTTTCCTACCTTACTGGAACTCGCCATTCTCACCCACCACCTTGAAACTGCCCATGCACATAGAACTAGAAGAGCCACACCAACTATGCTGCCACACAACCAAACGTTGAGTATAATTGCATTAGGCATCCTCCACACTTTAGAACTTATTCATGCGTGTGCTAAAAATCTCCATTAAATGATGCTGCCACCAAAGCTCTCCATTCTTTGCATATGCACCCTCCCAATATCCAATATTAAGCCATCCTCATATGGCCATGTACTTTACATTAATTCAACCTTGCTTGCAATAATGAGCCAAAAAATATTGCTTACATGCTTCTAAACCTTTGCCACCTTATCTGTCTCGAACCAAATTGAACTCAAACCTGATCATGGTGGATGAAATCTTACATGTTTCTCCAAGTCTGTCCAAGTATTTGGATCATGGTTATAGATAGCCATTTTAGGTTCTTGGTCAATTTTAGCATTTGCTAATAGGCCTGGCACTGCATTTAATTTCCTCTTGCAATGAACAAAATTAATCTCTTCAAATCTAGATTTTAGCCCTTCCATTTCTTTTGCATATCTATTTATTCATACTTAAGTGGCTCTTGGCTAATCCTAGTAGGACGTATTCTAGAATTTGTCTACCTCCTACAAAGCCCCCTTATTATTTCTCTATCAGCTTCCGTAACAACCCTTTCAGTCTTTCTGCTATCACCTTAGAAATTGTTTTGTTTATAGTATTACACAATGCTATGGGTCTACAATCATTAAAGGATTATGCATTTGCCTTCTTTGGATTAAAGCCAAAAAGGTGCACTTAATGTTTTTCAAAACTTTACCTGATTTAAGAGAATCATTCACCACTACGATTACATCTTGCTCTAGGAAAGACTAAAAAAAATTGAAAGAAACCCGCATGCAGCTCATCTAGGCTTGGGGCATTGTCCTTTAAGCCAAAAGCTGCAGCTTTTACTTCCTCTGGAGAGAAATGGCAGAGCAGCATTTCATTATCTTTTGGAGATAGCACACTGGGAATATTAGACAATAACCTATTCTCTGCCTCCTCATCACAACCATTCTCTGCCATAAGCAGATTTTTTAAGAAATTCATTGCCTCTGTTGCCATCTGTTTAGGTGTGAAAAAGAGGGGTTTGGTAATTTCAAGGGTTTATGTGGAATCCTCCTTTCACACCAACATTCAAGGACATTCAACCGAGTAGAGAACACTACTACAGATCTCCTGTCACTTGGAACAGAGGGGAAGATTGGAAGTGTGTGAATTTGTTATTCAATTAAGCCTGATTATGCTTAAAACCCTAATTTCGTAAAATAGTAAACAAACGGACAAATCACGGAAAATGATCGCACACAAAGATATCAAATGATAACCAAATACATACCAGATTTCGAAGTTCGGTGTACGAAAAAGTCGGCGACTAATGAGCGGGCTCCCTAGTTCAGTGTACCTGTTTCTGTCGGGATCTCTGAAGAATGTTTGCAACACAACTCTGCTGTCACAGAGATTTCATCGCATCGGAATCCGGAGGACTAATGAGCGGGCGCCCTAGTCTAAGCCCTAATTTTCTTCTTTGCTCTGCTCTTCCGACAGTTTGTAATACCTACATGCAACTCCACTTCTTCCGCTTCCGAAACCTGTAACCTGCAATCATAGAAAAGTAGGTTGGGGGTTGTGGTGTTTATAGGCTTGCCTCGGTCAAGCCCCGGAGAGACATTCAAGTCTTCTGAACACCGTTGTCAGATAAAGAGTGTGTATCCCTGTGGGATAGAGGCCAAATCCAAATGATAAATGATAGAAAACACAATAGATGTCACCTTTGAAGTGTAGGTCTCATGGAAGGAAGATGCTCTTTCATGCCATGAGTAGATGGAGTCAAATCTGCAATCACAAACACAATAACAACAAAATACTACTCTGCAACACAATGAATGCCTTGAATTACTTTTACATAAACTTTAAAGTCACAAGTTCACAATGTCCATCTAGTTTGCAAATGAAGTCCTAAACATGCTTATATATGCAACTAAACAACATCTCGCCAAGAAATTCATAATTCAAACTTAAGGTGTCGGCATAGGACCTAATAACAGTCATATAACCGACACATGAAAATAGGTCTTGACCCAAAATAGGGTAGGACTAGGGCGCAGGCGCCTTAGTCCTCCCCCCCTATTTCAGGCAGGGGTCATCACAAGTACATCCCCTAGGTCCCATTTGTCACAAAACTTAGGGGTTTCTTCACCGGAAGTCATCATTAACACGGGCGCCCAAGTCTTCCCCCCCTATTTCAGGCAAGAGTCACTACAAGTACATCCCCTAGGTCCCATTTGTCACAAAACTTAGGGGTTTCTTCACCGGAAGTCATCATTAACATGCAAGATGATCTAAATGCATTCTAAAGGACCGGGGAGCTAAACATTGGAGAGAAAATGCCCTAGGGAGACATTTTCCGACGTAACACTATCTTATCTACTTCTTCCTGCCCATTCCCTTGTTCATCAGGAGTATAACTTATTCTATTGCTTGGCGCCTTGCTACCGTTATAGAGTGAAAGTAGGTTGTATTCCTATATCCTTCCAAAACCCAATTTTCTTTAGCCTTCTGATTCCAATAGCCTATCTCCTTCCTATAGAAACTTGCCAATCCCAAGACATTGTGGAGCTTTGTGAGATTCCTTGGTTGTGGTCATTCCTAGATGATTTGACTCTTGGTCAAGTCGACATGCACTCCCAAAGTGTCTCCAATGTATTACAAATATTGTATCTCCTTGGAAAATAAACATTTCTCCATGCTTTCTGAAATATCCCTAATAGGATTTGCCCTAAAATTTCTGATTTCTGCCTTAATTTTCTGATTTAATTTTCTGCTCAAACCCTAGGACTGAATTCTTATTTTTATTTTCAGAATGATAAACACTTATGGGCAGCCAATAAACATGTGCCGAACATCCATAAAAATATGCCAAACAAGTAGATAACATCCACTATGATATCAACCATGAAATTCAACCATCCAAGATCCAAACATAGGTCCAATAAATCTGATTTCTGATTAAAGAAGTCCTCTGCTACAAAACTGAATATTCTGGACTGAATTTACAATGAATTTATGGGCTCAAACATGCCAAACATATGCCCAGATTTCTGCTCTACAAATCAGACCTAAAATTAGGTTTGTACATGCCACAAAATAGCAAAATAATCTTCAAACATCAAACCCTAGATGGGCGAATCCTCCATGGCAAGCACTTAGGGTTTGCTGCTCCAAAAATAATGAAATCGCCATCCAAAATGGGCGCTCAAATCTGCTCCAAAGAATATGGTGTGAAAGCTCAAGATCTCAAAATCTCCAATGAAGTGCAAGTGTGAACTCCGTATGAATTCAACTCCAAGATGAGTTAGATTTTCATCCAACCCACCAAATATTCCTAAGGGTTTTCATCCTTGGAATATGCTGACCTAAAGTGCAGCCAAGAGTAAAAACTCCAATGATAAAATCAGATGTGAATGAATGATGAAATGACCTCAAAAGACCTTTCTTTTATAGCCAATTATTGCCCAAACTAAACCTGGCCGACCTCCTCCTAGCCGACCTCCTTTTGGTTCTCCTGGCCGACCTCCCTGGGAGTTCTTTTCTTTTCTTTTTTATTTTTCTCTCTCCTAGGTCGCTCACCTCGTGGACAAATTATTTTATTAATTTTTAATTCACCAATAGGCTCACAAAAATTTAAGAAGTCATTTCACATCTCGTTTTGGCCCAATAAAATTGATTAAATATAGAATTTAATTAATTAGGTTATTCCCTAGCCCTTCCGGCTTAGCCTACGGGAATAGGATAGGCTAATTGACTCCATTAGGTGATCACTTGGAAAGAAAGGACATTACAGTCCTCCCTTCCCGGAATTGCTTGCCCTCAAGCAATTGCAAACCTGGATGCTACATAATCTGTTTGCCTTCCCAAGTAGCATCCTCAAAAGGCAAGTCTCTCCATATCAAGTACTCCTTGATCAGCCTGCTCCTCAACTTGGGCTCCCTAACATTCAGTATAGCATCAGGAACCAATACCAACTTCCCCTCTTCGTCCAATGGCGGAAGCTCTGGAGAAGATGTAATATGTTGTCTAATTGCACTTTTAAGGCAAGACACGTGAAATACATTATGAATTCGGCTACCCTCGAGCAACTCCAACTCATATGCAACCTCTCCAACTCTCCTCACAATCCTGTAGGGGCCATAGAATCAAGGTTAGTTTCTTTGCACCACTCTTCTTTAGTGTAGACTGTCTGTATGGCTGTAGGTGCAAGAAAACTAAATCACCAACCTCAAATGTCCTCTCCACCTTGTGCCTGTCTGCATACATCTTGTTAGGGATTGCATGCAGAAGCTATCAATTAAATGCAAATAAAGATTAAACAGAGGAATAAAATAAATAGAAATAATAACAGTGAGAGACAAGTTTTAACGTAGTTCACCCAAACTCGGGCTACATCCACGAACAGAGAGTCCAATAGTATTATCCAATAAGTCAAACCGTTACAATCAGCAATCCTTGCAACTCAATACCGGTGCAAAATGCTACAATACATCAACGGAAACCCTAACCCTTAGCCGCTTTTATCAAGCCTTATGTTGGTTACAAAAATAGGGTTTTTTATGTCGGCCAATAGAAAAATAACTCCCGACGCTTTAATAAAATAATAAAAAATCATTGGAGGTTTCGGGGGCGCTGCCCCTGGACCCCGCAAGGGGCGCTGCGCCCAAACCCCCGCAAGGGGCGCTGCCCCTTGACCCCGTTAAATAATTTGGGGGGAAACCGCGTCGATAAATGTGGGGTAAATTTAACCTCCTAGTCTAATTAGGCTCCATATAACAACACTTCTGTTGATTCTGAGCATGGCGAAGATTATCCTTAAGTGTCTTAAGGATGTGCTGGCTATCCTGCATCATCTCTCTAGCTCTGAGAGCTTTGTTGTCATCAAATACTAAGTCTACAAAAGACATAGCATCATATCCATATAAGGCTCTAAAAGGTGACATGCCTATCGACATGTGATAGGTGTTATTATAGCAATGCTCTCCCAATTACAACCACCTGACCCAAGCCTTCTACTACCTTGCAATATAGTTGCGTAGATATCCTTCCATCCATTTGTTCACTATCTCAGTCTGTCCATCTGTCTGAGGGTGGTAACTAGTACTCGGGGTCAACTCTGTACGAGCCAATCTGAATAGCTCCTTCCAAAACACACTAAGAAATCTTCTATCCTGATCGTTGACAATGGTCTTGGGAAGTCCATGGAGTCTAAACACCTCTCTAAAGAACAACTATGCAACCTAAGGTGCCTTATACTCAGATGAAATAGCAAAGAAATGTGCATACTTAGACAATCTATCAACAACCTCAAATATGCAATCTTTGCCCTGACCTTCGGAAGACCTGTGATGAAATCCATAGATATACTCTCCCACTTCTGCTCTGGAATAGGCAACGGCTGAAGTAAACCTGCAGGGAAAGTATGCTTTGACTTGTTCTGTTGACAAGTCATACACTCTCGAACATGTCGCAAGACATCATCCTTGAGACCCTTCCATGAGAATCTCTCTCGCACCTGCCTGTAGGTCTTGAAGAACCCTGGATGTCCTGCTAACGGAGTGTCATGAACAACTTTCAAAATCTTATCCTTCATCTTTAACTCAGGTACCAAGTAGATCCTATCCTTGTAGTAGATCACATCATCAACTACCTTGTACCTGTTATTCTGAATCTTGTCGTCAATGAGCTCACATGCAAAAGAATTTTTGGAATACTCAACCAAAAGGTGAGCCTTCCAATCAGCTGAAATCTCTGACATAGAGCAAAGTGTGGGCCTCCTAGATAGTGCATCGACAACGAAAGTATTCTTACGCTTAACATACTCAATATCAAAGTCATACGCCTAAAACTTACCCGCTTTTGTTGTCTCTCATTCAGGTCCTGCTCCATGAAGTATTTCAAGCTATTGCGGTCAGTCTTTAGCACAAACCTCCCACCTACCAAGTATTGTTTGAACTTTGCCAACGCATGCATGACGACAAGCATCTCTTTGTCATAGGTGGAATATAAGCACTCTATATCTCTCAGCTTCCTACTCTCATAGGCTATCGGATGTCTATTCTGCATGAGAACAATGCCTATCCTTGCACTGGAAGCTTCACACTCCAAAACAAATGGCTGAGACAAAATCAAGAAGAGCCAATACTGGACAAGTGCTCATTACCTCCTTGAGTCTATCAAATGTCGCTTGAGCCTCATCTGACCATCTGAATGCACCCTTCTTGGTGAGATTTGTAAGGAGGTGCTGCCAACTGTGAAAACCCCTTCACAAATCTCTTGTAATAACTACAAATCCCGAAGAAATCTCTCAAGTCTGAAATGTTCTTCGACGATGGCGAATCCATAATAGCTTGTATCTTCTTCTTGTGTACCTTCACTCCACCAGTGCCAATCACATGCCCCAAGTATAGAATCTCTGTCATTCCAAACTCACATTTGGAAGCCTTAGCAAACAGGGGTTGTGCCTCCATGATACCTAATAGCTCATCAATGTGCCTGAGGTGATCCTCCCATGTCCTATTGTATATCAAGATATCATCAAAGAACAATACAAACTTCCGCAACTGCCTATTGAAGATGCGATTCATGTAGGACTGGAAAGTCGCGGGAGCATTAGTAAGACCAAAGGGCATAACCAAGAACTCATAATGCCCGTAATGACACTTGAATGCAGTCTTATGGATGTCCTCATCATAGACTCGAATTTGGTGGTATCTCGATCGAAGATCAATCTTGGAGAAGTAGATTGCTCCATGTAACTCATCCAATAACTCATCGATCCTGGGTATAGGATACCTGTTCGTGATGGTTCTCTTGTTCAAGGCACGGTAGTCAATGCACATCCTCATTGTGCCATCCTTCTTCACCAAAACCACTGAAGAAGCAAAGGGACAAGGCTTCGCCTGATGTGTCCCATATCCAAATGTTCCTTAATTGTCTTCTCTATTTCTTCCTTGAATCTTCTAGGATGACGATAAGGAGTAGTGATGACGGGCTTGGAGCCCTCCTCCAACTCAATCACATGCTCAAAGCCGCGATCTAGAGGTCTACTAGGAGGAATCTCCTCAAACACCACACCGTGCTTATCTAGCACTGACTGAATGTCCACATGATACTGCTGGCACCGTTGGAAGAAGACTTAGAAGACACAAAGCATTGAGCTGCCCATGCAACATCACCATGCCGAAACAATGTCTCCATCCTCTTCGCTGTTACAACCCTTGGTGCACCATTTGCCAATGCTCTCAATACTACCTTCCTCTCGTATGACACAAACTCCAACTCCATTTTCTGAAAATCCTGGATGTACCTGCCTAGTGAATGCAACCATTGGATTCCCAGAACAACATCTGTATCACCAATTCCAACCACATAGAAGTCATCAGTAACAATATAGTCACCCAACTGGATACTTAACTGTGACATCTTCTTGGTGCAACTCATCTTGAATCCATCGGCAACCATCACGATGAAACCAAAACATTCCTCTGCTTGCAATCCTCGCTTCACCACTAAGCCCTCATCAATGAAGTTATGAGTGGCTCCACTATCCACCAAGCATGTAACCCGTTGTCCCTTAAGGACGCCTCTCACCCTAAAAGGATGATACTTCAGGACTCCTGATAATGTAGCAATAGTGCCATGAACCATATCACCTGTAGTTGTAGCATCAAGCTCTAACTGCTGCTCCTCATGCTCACTATCCGAACTTGTGTCTTGGACTTCATCATCATCAATGTCAGAAGTGACCTCTATGTAATGTGCTTTGCCTTTCCCAAGGCATCTATGACCGGGCTCCCAAGGTTCCTTGCATGAGAAACATAGCTTCTTCCTCCTTAGCTCGTTCTTAGCCTCAATGTTGGGAGTCATCCTTCTAGGCCAATCCTTCTGAAATTCTTCATAGGATCCTTCTTGATGCATTGAAAGGTTTACTTTGAAACTTATGCTTAGAAGGTGCTGAAAATTGCATACCTCTTGCAATCTTGATAGCATCCTGTAATGAAGGTGGATCTAGGGCTTTCACCCAACCACGAAGAGGCTCCTCCAAACCTTCGATGAAGATATAGGTCAGCCTACTCTCTGAAACATTCGGCACCAATACTGCAAGCTTCTGAAACTCAGATATGTATGCATCCATGGAATCCTTCAGTTTGAGTTGGGCTAACTCACAAAAGTATTGCTCAGGATTAGTCTTGTCGAACCTGTCAATCGACCTCTGTGTAAGATCAACATAAGAAGTAACAAGGTTATGACCTTGTGTAATCATCCCGTTGTACCACCAATCTTGGGCATCTCCCTCCAAGTGTAGAGTAGCAAATTGAATTGAGTCCTTCTCGAACATAGGGTTCAAGGTGAGATAGTTATCCATCTTTTGAATCCATGCACAGACTGTGCATCTACCCAAACCATCAAAGGGAGTGATAGTTACCTTTCCCAACTTTCTTTGCAAATCATGATTGTGATTCCTTTCAGCTCTAGGCCTGTTCCTATACTTAAATTGACAAAAATATTCTAGAGACATAGCAGCTTGAAATTCATTACCTAGGGATTGCCATTCCCTCATATAGTCGTTGAAGCTCTCACCTGCAATAGGCTGTCCACCATCTTGTGGTCTTAGCTGATCCAAGAATGTAGGCATAAGAGGCCTCACAACTGAAGCTTGAGTATCTTTAGTATGAGTGCTGTTATCATTCCCTGAATTGCTAGTTTCACCATTATTTCCATTGTCTCCTCCTACAAGCTGATTGTCCCGGCTATTATTGTTGTTACCCATGTTGTGCCGCAAAAATTGGGACATGAGCTGCATTAGATCACGTTGACCTCTAGCAAGGTCATTGAGAATATCTCTAGTGCTAGGCTCTTCATGACTCCTATCACCCATGGTGTCTTCTCCCTCAGAGTCTGAACCACCCAACCGCTGCCTTCTCCTGTATGTGATATATTCTCTATCCTCGGGATTCATAGGTCAACATTGAGCCTATTAAACCCTCCAGGTTGGCAAGATCAAAGCTCTGATACCACTGAAATATCCCTAATAGGCTCTGCCCTAAAATTTCTGATTTCTGCCCTAATTTTCTGATTTAATTTTCTGCTCAAATCCGAGTACTGAATTCTGATTTTTATTTTCAGAATGATAAACACTTATGGGCAGCCAATAAACATGTGCCAAACAGCCATAAAAATATGCCAAACAAGTAGATAACATCCACTATGATATCAACCATGAAATTCAACCATCCAAGAGCCAAACATAGGTCCAATAAATCTGATTTCTGATTAAAGAAGTTTGCTGCTACAAAATTGAATATTCTGGACTGAATTTACAATGAATTAATGGGCTCAAACATGCCAAACATATGCCCAGATTTCTGCTCTACAAATCAGACCTAAAATTAGGTTTGTATATACCACAAAATAGCAAAATAGTTTTCAAACATCAAACCCTAGATGGGCGAATCTTCCATGGCAAGCGCTCAGGGTTCGCTACTCCAAAAATAATGAAATCGCCCTCCAAAATGGGTGCTCAAGTCTGCTCCAAAGAATATGGCGTGAAAGCTCAAGATCTCCTCAAAATCTCCTCAAAATCTCTAATGAAGTGCAAGTGTGAACTCCGTATGAATTCACCTCCAAGATGAGTTAGGTTTTCGTTCAACCCACCAAATATTCCTAAGGGTTTTCGTCCTTGGAATATGCTGACCTAAAGTGCAGTCAAGAGTAAAAACTCCAATGATAAAATCAGATGTGAATGAACGATGAAATGACCTCAAAAGACCTTTCTTTTATAGCCAATTATTTCCCAAACTAAACCTGGCTGACCTCCTCCTAGCCGACCTCCTTTTGGCTTTTATTTTTATTTTTTTATTTGTCTTTTTCTCCCTTCTCCTGTCCGACCTCCCTGGGAGTTCTTTTCTTTTGTTTTTATTTTCTTTTTTCTCTCTCCTAGGTCGCTCACCTCTTGGGCAAATTATTTTATTTATTTTTAATTCACCAATAGGCTCACAAAAATATAAGAAGTCATTTCACATCTCGTTTTGGCCCAATAAAATTGATTAAATATAGAATTTAATCAATTAGGTTATTCCCTAGCCCTTTCGGCTTAGCCTATGGGAATAGGATAGGCTAACCGACTCCATTAGGTGATCACTCGGAAAAAGGGGGCATTACATTTGCATACACCGTATGTTTCTGCAAAGTGTCAAGCACTTGCTCAATATGGTGCAAATGCTCATCCAAAGTTTTGTTGCAGATTAAGATGTCATCAAGGTAGACTACAACAAATGAAATGGTGAATGGCTTGAGAATGTCATTCATCATTCTCATGAATGTAGTTGGAGCATTTGTTAGGCTAAAGGGCATGACTAACACTCAAACAGACCTTCTCTTGCCTTGAAGGCTGTCTTCTAGACTTCTGTAGGTTCAATAGGAATCTGATGATACCCAAACTTAAGATCGATTTTGGTGAAGAACTTTGCACCATAGAGTTGGTCAAGCAAGTCCTCAATCCTACTATGATCTTGTTGAGAGCTTGGTAGTCGATGCACAACCTCCATTTGTCGTCTTTCTTTTGTGCAAGCACAATTGCGCTACTATAAGACAATGAGCTGGGCTTGATATGTCCTTTAACCATAATTTCATGGATCTATTGCTTGATCTCCTCATTTCTAGAAATGATTTGCAGTACAAAGAGGCATTAGGTAGAGGTAGTCTAGGAATCAAATTGATAGTATGTCTTTCCGCACAGTGTGTGAGCACTCCTTTTGGTGGCTGAAAGATATCCTTGTATTCTTCCAACACGTGGTTCAATTTTGAGGTCTCTACTGATGTTGTTGGAGGAATTGTGGTATGCTTTGAGGCCGCAAGGATGTTCTTACGTTCAACTTTCACCATCAAAAGCACAAACTTCTTACTAGAACTTACTAGCTTCTTATATTGTTGGTGCTGATGAGTGACACCTTAAGTACTACCTTAGGTATGCAATATCTCTCATCACCAACATCTATGACAACATTTCTTGGATTTGCTTCATAGATTGCATATCGATGGTAAAGATATGGTTGCCCAAGTAAAACATCACATACCTCTAACGGAGTGACGTCGCAAAGGACTATATCTTGAAAAGGCTTGATGTTGTCTACCAATTGACATTGTTGAGTGATGCATTTCTCAAATCCTGCATTGAACCATCTAATGGATTATGGTTGTGGTGAGGCGTCAGTGGCAAGTTCAATCTTTGAATTGCTTCAGGAAAAATCAGGTTCTTTTGACTACCATTGTCAACAATGAAGTGCATTGGTTGTCCATTGATCCACATTTGAGAGGAACAAGCTTTTTGCTTCCTTTGTGCCTGCAAGAGAAGTAGAGATGTTTGTAGTACCCACCATGGCACTAGGCTCAAATTCCATGATTTGCTCACCTTTGTCCTGTGTTGCAGTGCTAGTACTTGTTGCATCAAGCTATGTAAGTTGAGTGTTCCGACTGTGGCATTGTGCATCTGAATTAGTGGTGGAATTGTGAACTACACACTACTTGCTAGTCTTGGACTACTTATTGTTTAGGTCATTTTGTAGTTGTTGCTTCTTCTGTGGATGGTGTTGAGAGCCATATCTTGGTTTGGAATTTTGCTTGGAGATCTTAGATTGGGGCTTGTTCTGAGATTTTGAATTCTCTATCTTTGTCTTGATTTTGGCCTTAACTTCAAATTTGCAGATTGGGGCTTGTTCTGAGATTTTGAATTCTCTATCTTTGTCTTGATTTTGGCCTTAGCTTCAAATTTGCCAGCAAATTTGTATCTTCTCCAATGGAAGATATTTGCAAGAAATCCTATCTACTTAGATATATGGTCTCAAACTCGATCTATATTTCAAAACAAGATTTTTCTCTAAATCTTGAATACCTAGTCTAAACACCAGAATATGAAAAGTATCTATGTATTCTAGCACTGATTGATCTTGACCTTGGTGCAATTGAGAGAACTTGATATTCAGGTCATCATAGTTTCCAACTGAATAGGTCTGTTTGAGGGCTACTACGAAACCATTCCATGTGTCTACAGATGTGTCAAAGTCATTCTCATGTGTTGTGCAGTATTTATTCCACTATTTCTTCATTGAGAGAAACTTTTAGAAGAGCAAATGTAATCTTTCCTTGGTTAGAGAAATGATTAATCGTGTAGTATGAACCATAGTTTGCATACTTGGACTCTACTTAGACTTGGTAGACCAATTTTTTTGACTTGGCTAAATTCGACTGCTTAAAAAAATACTTAGGGTAAAAAGGTAGTTTTTTTAGTCTGTAGTTGCATTTTAGGGCACGTTTTTCAGTATACATGTGTTTTAGGGCTTGTTTGCATCATACCAACATTTTTAGGGCACAATTTTCAGTTCACATTTGCATTTTTTAGTCGACAGTTATGTTTTAGGGCATGTTTTTAGTATACAATCGTTTTAGGGCACGTTTTTCAGTCTACAGTCATGTTTTAGGGCATAAAACTCACTGAAAACTATGCCTAGTTGAGTTATGAGTTAACTTGCGAGTTACTCATTTTGGGAAGAACTTGTGAGTACTTGACAACTTGCCGAGTACTCAGAGAGTTTGCAGACTATGGTATGAGCAAATTAGGTTAAGCCAGTAATCTAGGGCATTTTCTTCTATCTTGCATTTGAACATGGGGATGTCTAGATTGACTTGTACCTTTATATGGTGTGTGACTACACAATTGTTGTGAATTGGAAGGGTTTTGAACCTGTCTGTAGATCAATGATAATTGATCAACAATACCTGCTCTATCATGTACGTGCATTCCTTTAATTCTTCCCATTGTCTTTGCAATGCATCCTCAATTATTTTTTGGAACGTCTCTGGAGTTGGTGTCGCTAACATTTTGTCTCCCATTTGAGGATGTGGAGGTATGCCAAAAGGTCATGAGTTTCGAGCTCTAACTTCCTCTATTCAAACCTTGTATGAGTGGGCATACAAATAGAGATGAAGTTTCAGAATCCACTACAATATCACTCAAAAATGATAAAGCAAGTTTGCTCTGATACCACTGTTCTAGGGCCTAGGGTAGAACTTGGTGGACAACCTAATCAAAGGGATTCAATTAGGTTATATGTGGAAACAGTTTGTGCATGTTGTAGAGATTCATGTATGCATGGTGCAAAAGAAAAAGGAAAACAACAAAGACAATAGACAACCAAATTAGAACTGTAACAACAATTTTGTATTATATTAGTTTTGTATAAGATCTTTTTATCTATCTCTTCATCTAACCATCATCTTACTGTGAATCACTATGTACATCAAAATACAAAGAGGGAGGAAGATGAAGTGTCGGTTGGGATCATGGCATTTTGTATTCTTGCTTTAACCATCACAACCGCTCACACCCACTAGAGACAAGCTAAGCCATGCGGTATTGCTAATGTGGAGTTATGACTTGTGGTTTAAAACATAGGTGTTGACTAGGATGAAGATCTTGCTAACAAAACCATGAAGGCTGCCGAGCAACACTTGAGATTTGTGGTATGATCTAGTGACCTAGATCCTCCTAGATCATTCTAACTTGTCAGGACCTGAATGAGCATGACGGTGTCACGTGTCCTTGAGGTTCACTTCCTTTTCTCTAAATGTCGAGGCTTATGCCTTGGTTTTTTTCTTTATCACTTAAGGACCATGGGCCCCATCTTTGCCGCTTTGGCCAATGCCATGAATTAATCTGACACCTTTAGAAGTTTAGCTTTGAATCCCACAGGCCATTCGATTTGTTGAGATGGCATTTGATCGGATGGTTGCCATAGATAGGGATGCTTATTGAAAAAGGATGCCTGCCATTTGTTGCTTGAACTTTTGAGATTTGGCACTTGCATCTGCTTTCTTGGATTGAAAATGATCAATAATCCATGGACCTTTTTGAAATGTCAGTGATTTGTCGGTCATTGAATGAGTCTGATTCCTTGGATCTCTTTAGATCTGATGGGCTATGGATCATTTCACCACAAAGGCTGCAAACTTTAGACTTTATATTGAATTGAAAGACTTGCAAGACTTGAAAAATAAAAGAATTGAGGCCAAGGCCTTTGGAAGTGCAACTTTTTCCTGCAGGCACAATTCGTTTTGAAGATAGTGTTTTGGACACTTTATTGATTGAGAGGCATACCTACATCTTTGGGAAAGGGCAGAGATCATCCTTGTGCTAATGGATTGACAAAGAGTCAAATCCATCACTGTTAATGCTGGTACAACTTCCATGCTATACCTGTTGACGTAGATTCCACTTGCAATGGAGACAAGGCTAGCAACCAAAGTGATCCAAAAGAGCCAAGGATGAGAGCAAGAGGCAAGGGAAAATGGAGAAGATGATGGAGATCTACTTGGCTGCTTGTGAGCACCAACAAGGCCTCAATAAACATACAATGAAGACTAAAAGGGAGCTAGACTAGATCAGAGATTAGATAAGCTAGAAGCAAAGATATTGGTTTAGTAAGAGACAAAGAACAACCAAAATGATAAGAAATGGGAATAAGCCACAAGCAATGATAATGAATGAAATGATGTGATAATACAACTATTAATACATAAGAATGCATACTAATTATCACGGAAAAGTGAGAGGATTAATAATCAGTCCACATGAGTGGCCACAGACATGGGCATAGTCACATGGAAATTACTAATCAAGAGAGAGAGTGATGACAAATTGTATCCTATAAGTGACATCTAGCCAGCCAATTGCCTACAATACCCAGTGGGGATAATGGGAGGGTACTTCTTGTAAGAACTGAATAAAAGATGAGGCTATACTTAGAATTGCACACCAGTGGCTTTAATGAACCATCAATTGAGGATGGTGCATCCATAGGTGAATTGTCACACTTTTTGATGTTTGTTGTCAATCCCATTCACAATGCTGTCATCAAGTAGAAAGGTGAGCCCATAATGAATGATTACAAAAGATGAGATATGATGTTAAAAATGATAAGATGGTGCACATGACAAGTTGACCCCAAAACTAGAGGCACAAGTCTGGTATACAAGATTTAGAACTCAGAGAGTCAAGCAAGGTACGTAGGGTGTATACCAGAGTGGGTATAGAGAGAAGGATGAAAAATCCTCAATGGAAAAGTACTTTCCATGAACAGACTATTGAAAGATACAATATTGGAAATTAAGGAGCACACCAAGCATTCTTTCCTTTCTTACCAAGCGTGGGCACAAAACTGCAAATCGAGAGACTACACTGAGAATGAGAAGATGATGCAACCATATTGGGGGACCTTGAGCTATAGGTGCATACATTGCTAGCTGACATTTGTGTGTGAAGCATAGAGAGAGACCAGTGATTTCTAAAAATTGACAAACCAAGGGCACAAGTTGCTAGCAAGCTAGCATGGAAAGCACTACTGTCAATGTTGTGCCCTTTCGACTGAGAAACACAGGGTTCCCAAAGTATAGGTGATGAAGATGGATGACAAGATCAAATGATGAAGAGATGGTATGGCTTGGAAAAAAGAATGGCTTTCAGAGGCAAGTAGTACAGGTGGTGGAGCTGGAGCCCCAACTCCTTACACCAGACCAGTCACTACCTCATGTATTGGGTTTGCCAAAACATATGGTAAGAGCACTGGCAAAATGCAATGAAATGAAAGAGGCTCTAAGTAGTTTCCAGCCGCAAGAGTGTCCAGACACCACGAAGATGGAGATGAGAATGGGTGATAGAGCAAAGGAGACATAAGGCTGCCAAAGCAACCATTGAGTAGACTCTAGGTGCAACAAGTACTGGCAACAAAGTCTTTTGAGTGTAGAGGACTCATCATATTGATGCATCCTCATCAGTTTGTTTCTTACAGCCTATTAAAATGAAAAAGGATCCTTACTATTGGCTTTTTAGGTCCCTCTATACTCAGCAGTGGCTTCTTCACTTATCGTAGGTTTATTTTGTTCCATACTGTGGCTTTTCTAAATTCAATTTCACCTTCTATGTCTGATCATCCATCTATAGCCAATCATATCTTACAATAAACCTCATAAACATTATTAAGATGCTTTCTATGGGCCTTTTCTAGAATACTTGCTTCTTGCTGGACAATACTCAAGATGCCAGATGCAATTATTCAAATGATAGCTTAACTTGGCTTTACTTTTTGTATTGTATTTGAATTTAATCTATTTACTTTAGTATAACTACCTAGATCTTATTTGGTCTTTAAAAAACACATAATAATTTAGAAATTTGCTTTTACTTCATATGTTTTAAAACTTTATTCATATTTAAATTTTTTGACGTGTTTTCATTTGTCAGGGGCTGACAATTATTCTGGCATTCATTCTTCAAACTTTAGGGCCAGATCCTAACAAGGATTCTGAAAATAATGATGAATATCATTTTAAACTGGATGTAGAACAATCCTTTTTGGTTCGGCCCTCAAGCCTGCCAAATGTTTTCCCCGAACCTAAATTGCCTTGGAGAGATATTCATAGCACGGGGGCACAAGAGGTATTTGTTTATTCATGTGATTAATTATCAAGTTAGACAGTTCTAATCTATCTTTTAAAGGGAAAAAAATATTAGGCCTTTCTAATGTACTTGAAGTTTGTCTATCTAAATTTGTTTTTTTTCCTATTTCAGTATGGAGTTGACGAAGAGAATTTATCTTATAGTCAAGTGGATCAAAGTAGGATTCCATTTTTGAATGGCATGCAAGCAGAAGACTGAAAAATAATGTAAATGTACCATATGGACATGGCACGTGGAGAAAAATCAGTAGATTTTAGGTGAAGGATTTAGAATCTATAAAGCAGGTTCATCTCCTTTTTCTTAGAGAGCTAATTCATTCGGTACAGTTTTCTTAGTCACCTCCAATTTGTAGTTTAGTGCACAAGTCAAAGCAGGAAGAACTGTATTGCAAAAGCTGTATTTTAGAGAAAAGAAACTAGAAGATTACATCATTTGACAGAATTGGCTAAATTGTATCAAATATTTCAAGTCCATTTCAGCATATACCAAATGTCATAATCAAATGCATATATAGCTACAATATCGATTTCATGCATATTAACACAAAAAAAGTCAACTCAAAATATAGAAATGCTTTCTGGGTGGAGAGTACATTCAGCTAGAACTATGGTTTGTTACCATTCTTGCTCTTTTTAGCAAAGTGAGCGGAAAAGTTATTTTATGATTTACCAAGATTTGTCCAATTAGCCGGCTTAGTGAAGGCAATATATACTACTGAACTGTTTGAGCTTGAATTTGTATGGCTTGATACTAGTTATGATTTCCTACTGTATTTTATTTGGTGTTATATGAGAACCAGTCAAATTTTAAGGTATTGCAACCCAAGATTAAGGCACTGGGCCGTTCAGAAAGGGGCTATTCTTAAAACTAAGAAAGCAGGCCCATTAATACCTTCAGGCTTTTATCAGGTATATTTCCCATAATAGACATTGTAATAACATTAAACTTTCACCATTAACCATCAAAAAGTATAGATTAAGAGCTTTCCTATAATATGTTGATAAAGCTATTCTTGAAACCGTGAAAATATTGACCAGCTAATTAAAAGCAAGTCCCACACTACTACAAAGCCTCAAACCACATGGTCAATTAATATTTGACTCAAGAGAGTCCAGATAGAAATGATTCCAAGCAAGCACATGTGACATGAAATAAGCCTACCTAATCAATAATATATGTTTACTCAATTTCTCATTTATGTTATTCTTTGTCTACTCTCCTTATGGTGGGGGATTTTTTTTTAGATGGAGATCATCCACAAGATCGTTTTTTCATATTTTCTCCCATATAATTCTTGCAGACCCGTGTGACTCCACTAAGTCCACTTGATTTTGTTACAAGACAAAGCAAACTATCCTTATTTGAAAAAGTTATTGCATCAAGTATTCCCTAATAGAGAATTTCAAAATTTTAGTAAAATTTGTGGAAAATACATTTAAGGCTTATTATAATGTGTTAAAAAAACAATCGTCACTTGTTAAACATGCACAGAAGCAATTTATCAGTTTACGAGTATGATTCTCTAGGATAGAAAAAATGTCTTTTTTCAAAATTGTTACATCAGAGAATATGCTATCACTATGCATCTGTTAACCGCATATACAGTCTTATGACAGAGACTAGACTACTGTACTATTACGAGGAGATAGACAACATCCTTTGATACGACAATTATTCTTTTTATAATTGTTTCACTTAAAAAAATATTAATATCACCATTTCACCCATTTTAACAATATTTAATGGTGATTATATTACAGTTAAATTCAATTAAACTTGGCCAAGGTCTTTCAATTTCTCTCTTGCATTAGAATTTCACAAGTTAGCTCTATGCTTTTAGATGCATCTGAAATTTGTGATGAAGGTGACGTTGAAGGCAATGAAGGCAGTGGGTGGGAAAACTAATTTTGAACAGGTAGTGAGTAGGTTTTGCCAGGAAGGCATAGAGGACAATGGTGAGGATGTAGACGAAGATGAAGATTTTGTTGTGGATTCAGAGGGGGAGTTTGAAAATGAATGGAATCTCTTGGCTAGAGGCTTAACGTTTTGCCTTTGTTCGTAAGGTGATGCTTGCTGGTGGTTCAATCCTTGCAATGGGGAAGGATTGTTTATCGCCTCCTCTAGTTGGGAAGGTTTGTTCCTCTGGTGTGCTGCATGGTCTACGTCAAGGTTTCCTTCTCACCTTGTGCCTTGTGCTAGAAGTTGTTTCAAATGCAGATCAGGTGTCGTGCAATGATTCGAGGGGCCCTCCTGCCCCTTTTCCTTTTGTCTTCCTTGCTAATCCCCCTTGTTCTTGTGTTGCAGCCAGGAAGTCTATTAATGATGGTTTGGACATATCAGATATGAGGGATGCGATGCTAGAGTTTGCTGATTATGTTGCTCATTGCCTACTATCTGAAGAGTAGGGTTAGAGCAAGTTCGATGTGCAACCTAAGGTGGATGCAGGAGGTCCTAGTGATGGGTAGCCCCCTTTGCGGAAGTCTTGGCCATTGTAGGTATTTGGCACTTTTCTTTGCCCTCTCCCTCTGTGCTAGTTGTGGAGGGTCGAGATTTTTCCTTATCTTGGACTCAATTGTTGACATGGCTATCTCTAAGCTAGAGAACTCTCTCATAGGGAAGTTTTTAGGGGTGAGACAAAAACATTGATGTTTTAGGAAATGGGCCCAAAGAAAGTGAAATTGTTGTAGCCATTTCGAGATCGTGGCTATGGTGAAGGGTTTCTTTTTTATCTCTTTCTCATGCCATGAAGATTGTGTTGGAATTTTGTTGGACGGGCATGGTTTATGGGCAAGGCAAGGATCTTCCTTAAAAAGTGGACTCCAAGCTTCGATCCTAAGAAGGAATGCATCAATAGGGTGCCTATTTGGGTGGAGCTTCCGAGCTTGCCTTTCGAGTATTGGGAAGTTGAGGTCTTGAAAGGTATTGCCTTCTCAGTTGGTTAGCTTATTGCCTTTGATCTGGTGACCATTTCTTGCCAGATTTTGTGTATGCAGATGTCGACAAGGTGCTTCTATCTTCCATTACCTTATCCTTCAAATTAGGTGAATGGAAGCAACATATTGTTTATGAGGATTCCCCATTGATGTGCCAAAAGTGCCATATGGCTAGCCACTCTACCTTGGAGTGCCTGATCAATAGTTTGTTGCAAAAATCTTGGAAGAAGAAAGACCTCAAAGTGCCTAGTCCTCAACATGTTGCGAAGCCACTATTAGATGTTGATGTGATTGGTCCTCCCCTAATCAATGGCCCTGTGCCAGAGCTCCAGGACTCTATTGAGCAGGGGTTTGAGGAATTTTGCAAGGAGTTGTCCCTTGTCATCAAGGATCAAAGGGAAGAGCTTCAAATTGTAAAAGCTAGCGAGTTGCAATAGTCAACACCTACTTCTAAGGGGGGGAGGGAAATGGATAAGGATGAGAATTTTTGTCATCCTAAAGATTCCTGGGAGGTTGGATTAGCCACCATAAAATGGTGTTCAAACTGGAAGGAAAGCTGCCACTATGGTATGGAGGGTGGAAATAGTGGTAAATTCCAGAGCTCTTTGGAGCATTTTGGCTTTAAGCCGCATTGAGTTTGTGTTTCTTTGGTTTTTTGGTGTTTTGCTGTTTCAGGGCCCTTTGGGAGTTGGTGTATGTGATGATGCTCGGTTTCAACCCTTCATCTGTTGGTTCCTTCTTGTTTCTTGGTTGTTTGTTGGGCTTTATTACTAGATCTTCACCTTTTGTTGTATAAGATTGGGGGGCTTTTCAAAAACCCACACTTTTACCCTTTATCAATTTTTTTTTCACAAGGTATAATAATTCGCCTATTTTTTAATATAGATATAATTATCACCTATTCTATGTTGCAAGTCAAAGTCAATGAAACTTGGCTAAGACCCCTTAATTTATCTTCCCTATTGAACTTGGCATTAACATTTCACAAGTATAACTATAAATTAGCTACTAGATCCACTTGGATGATGTCAACCTACCTTAAATTACTTTTAAGTTGCATTTATAGGTCAACTGGTAATTCCAATTAAGTACTACTAATTTGCTAAAAAAAGGTTGCACACTAACTAATAAGATAGCAATTTAGCTTAATGGCATAACATCAAAAGTCAAATCTAATAGAAAGTTAGAGAAAGTTTAAGAACAATCCTTTCTATAGGAAATTTATAAAAGATTGCATAGTTAGATATTACTATTATGAACATATCCATATTATGGACATTATGGTCCAAACTACAAAGGTTTAAATGCATATTAGAGGCATAGTATGCCATATTGTTGAGTTCCACATAGGATATTGGCATCAAAGCCATAAGGGAATCAAAATGAGGATGCCAACCTTCACTTACCTCCCTCGCTTAAACATATATGTTGCCACCAAGGATTGTTATATCTTGATTTTGTTTTCATCCAACATAGTCAATCCAAACAAAATTGCAACAAACCTCTAAGACTTGATTAAAATAATGAACTGTCGAGCTCCATCGTAGTCTACCCGCACTAAATTTATTTTCATCATTGACTAACTCCTCATTATCCATCTCTAGTTCACTCAACACAATGGACATATGAGCTTCATTATCCTCACACATTTACTTCTTTTTTTTTTTATAATCCACCTTTTCCTTCTCATACAATTGCATTAGTGTTTCTCCCTTGGATAATCACTTCTCTCCCTTCTCAAAATTTGACAAGAGATTCCATGACATGGAATTCCATATCAGACACATCTCCATGGATTGCTAGTGTTGCTTGCATTGAATGGAAGGTTTTATATTTCAATCAATCATGCCATTTTCAAGGTATTCCAAGTGGTACACTTAGTGAGATCTTTCATTGCTAATAGAAAGTAGTCCATAGAGGTTGCTTCACCCATTTCAACAAATAGTAGGGCATAAAGAGGCGCGTTGATGTCCATCTAAGAAGTTTTCCTTCTTTATTTCCATACCCAAGCTCTCTTTCAAAATTCTAGAGCTTGCTCTTCATTCATTCAATCATTGATTGTCATTTGAGAGTAGTTTTGGTTTTAGATCCTTTGCAAGGCCCAAGAAGATGTGTATTTAATCCAAGTATAATAATTAATCATCTTGTTCCTCCACTCCCTAACAATGACCTTAGATGATTGCTTCCCTTAACCAATTTTGGGCTTCGTTTGGATCTTGAAATTTCAATGAAGAAAGAAAAAAATTTACTCTTGAGATCTATACTACAAAGCACAAATCAATAGATTATACAATCAAACAATCAAGCAAGGAATATAAGATAAATTGGGGCAACAAGAAGAATAATTGGGCAACAAAGGATTTCCTTTAAATATTCTATAAATTTGGGATATAGAGTAGAGAGACCTCAAATAAAAACAAAATAAAATCTAATTCCACTTTAACAATTTCTTATCCCAAGAAGAATAATCGGGCAACAAAGGATTTCCTTTAAATATTCTATAAATTTGGGATATAGAGTAGAGAGACCTCAAATAAAAACAAAATAAAATCTAATTCCACTTTAACAATTTCTTATCCCAAGAAGAATAATCGAGCAACAAAGGATTTCCTTTAAATATTCTATAAATTTGGAGTATAAAGTAGAGAGACCTTAAATAAAACCAATTTGACTGAATCCAATCTATTGTTAGCCAATTTATATAAAAAAGTAGAGTTTACACATTTTTTGTTTGTATTATTTTAAAGTGAACTTTAGTAAGAGGAATAAACAATAAGCTCCATGATACCTACTTGATTCTTTTCATGGGAGACTCCACATACCATATTCTTTTAGGTAGGAGCACCCCAAACCAATTGTTAGGGGACTAGAATAACCTTCCAAGCCAAAGATAACTATTAGTGCCAACAAAGTGGACATCTAGTTCATTTAGATAGAAGGAGAATATCCTATAGAGAGGCATCCATTCCCGGGAATGAGATATAGAATAAAATAAAATATGCTCATTCCAACAAGAAAATTATAAGGGTTTTTCCTTGAAGATGTTGAGCATCTATTTCACCAATAAAATCTAAAAAACTGAGAGTAATAGGGTGAAGTATGAGATATCATGGAGAAAATCTCACAACAAGATAGAAATTTATTTTCCTTACCATATGGACTCCATTCTATAGGGAATTTTAGAAAGAAAGGCACATATATATGGTAGAATAAGAGATAAATATATCAAATAAACAAGAACCTTAGACGATCCACCTAAAGAGAAATGATGTATACTTTTTGAATTAACAATTTAAATTATTTAAAGATAATAATGGATAAGTTAATCTAATTTTTTGTGGTTTGCCTCTTTCCTTTGGTAGCCCTTATTTGGTATCTTAGCACTATAGAGCTAACATCCACAATACTAACACGTTTTTTTAATCTTGATTATGGACTGTAGAGTGTCACCCAAAACATTGACACAAAAACATTCTATAGTTTTTTCAAATAACTTTGCATTCATCAAGAGTGGAGTTCCTAAATTAAGATATTACAATCCCAAAAGGGCTTATTCAATTTCAAAAGAATCCTTTTATACCACACAATAAATTGTGATAACTAAATATAGAGAAAAACTCTAACCAACTTGGAAAGCCATATATTTCCTTGAAATAATAGGTTGACTACATGAGAAATGCAAGAAACTAGAATGAAAATCATCATTCATTCTTTCCAATTCCCAAAATATGTCAAAAAAATACATCCTAACATCCAAAAGGTAGAAGAATAGGGTAGAAAGAATCAACGAATAAGAGGAAAACAACCATACCATATGAAATCTTAGATTTCCTCACTATCCAACTCTCACCTTGTCAATGGAATGAAAAGGATAAGGGAAAGTGACGACTTTTTAAGAAATTCATGAGGGAAGAGGAGTTGATGATCCCTAAGATATCTGGATCAAGATGATTCCCATAAAAGGCAAAGCCATTAAATTCCACAATGCTTTAATGATGTAATGCCCAAATTTTACTATGGACAAAATGAGTTAAAACACACTTAACAAATTTTCATGTTAACAAATGCAACACAACAAGGTAATGCAACACGCACACGCACACGCACACATGTAGTCATCACACACAACTACACTAACAAAAACACAAACACATGTCGAATAAATGGGTAGGTAACACACAAGTAGAGAGATTATATCATCTCATTTATGAATGGTGGCACACATCACAATGCAACCCAACTCCATGCACCGAAAAAAGACTGAACAAGTGGAATAGCTCAACACAAGGGTATGCATAAGGATAGTAACACAAGTCAAATAAACCCTAAGTTAACAAGATAGGGGAGGTATGGTCTCACCCTAAATCTTGGTGCATAGGAATTGTGACCATCCTGTTATGACCTTTTTACAACATCACCCCATTGCAAATGGGGTCCCCCACTTCTTTTTTTGACCAGGTTATGGTTTTGCTTTGTTTCTCAATTTCCACTTGACTAGGAATGAATTCCCAAGCAGTGAGCCTACATGATGCTTGAAGTAGTAATAATGGAGTGAATTTTCCTGAGGATGTGTGAAACCCTAGTTACTTTTCCTCAAGCAAATCTGGCTAGTCCATGGAGGGAGTCCATCATTCCATAGAAAAGGTCCAAATCCATCGCCCTCAGCATAGGACTTCGTGATGAATAGGCTATCTTGTTCCAAAACTCCAATCTGGAAGTCTCTGTCCATGATTCCATTCCAGGGGTCTCTGTTCTTGGTTCCTGTCTAGGGTCCTATTCCAAGGTCCATCATGATTCCTATTCCAAAGTTCTAAGTCCAAAGTCCAGAGTGCATAGAGGCTTGTCATTCCTTGCCAAACTCATTAATCCCTAACTGAGAAATGGGAAAATTCCAAGAATTCCTGGACAAGAAATTCCATTAATTCCAATTCCAAGACCCCAGGGAAGATGCACCATTGCTCAAGGAGGAATTCCTGGACAGGAAATTCCAAGACCCTATGGAGAATGCGCCACTGCTCAAGGGGGAATTCCTAGACAAGAAATTCCATGACTCCAAAATTTCAAGACCCCTAGAAAAATGTGCCCTTGGTCTTGGAAGGAATTCCACGCTTCAAAATCCAGGCCCCCCTTAGAAATGCACCTTACCTTGAAGTCATTCCTTGGCAAAACCTTGTCAAGATCTCGTCATTCCATGTGAAATTTCCTAAGTTCTTGACTTTGAAACATGAAAGTCCAAAACAAATAGGCAATTCTTTGTCAAATTTTGAAAATCCTGGTCAAAGTAATAGAAAATTTCATCAAGTTCACAAAATCCTGACTCCCAAGATGCAAAATCCTTGACTCCATGGAAATTGCGACAAAAGAAATTCCATGACTTCAAAATCCATGACTCCATGGAAATTGCGACAAAGGAAAATCCATGACATGGTGAAAAGTGTGACATGGAGGATTAAATCCACGACATCGTGGAAAATGTGCTCTAGGAGGAATCATTCCAAGACGTGATGAAATTTGCAACCTAAGGTAAAGGACGCTCCATGGCATGAAGGAATCCACAAGATGGACATGGAATGTAAACATCAACAAATCCACGAAGTCCTAAAATCCACGCCTTGATGAAAAGTGTGCCCAAGGAGATGGAAGGAATTCCAAGCGGGAAAAATCCATGACAAGCCAAAATCCCTGACCAGCCAAAATCCCCGACCTAAAGAAAGTGCGCCTTGGATAAGGACAAAAAACCCGGAGGCAGTGGCTGACTTACTAAACCACTGTTTGAGAAATGAAAAACATTAATCTTTTCCCAAGTCATCTAAAGGGAAATATGGAAATTCACGAAGCCTAAGGAAGAATCCATGAGCTAAAAATTCCAAGACCCTCTGAAAAATGCGCCCTCCACCAAGGAAGAAGTTGTTTTAAGGAAATCATTCCATGACATGACAAAATCACCGCCCTAACCCAATTTGCGCTCTTGAAGACCACTGCCTGAAGTAAGGTCTAGGTCAGCTAGGATGAAAGGCAAGTCGGCCTTAATAAAAGGAAAATTAAAACTTTAAATTCTTTTGCTTTCCAGGTTAGCCTTATTGGAATTCCTAGGTGACAATTCAATTGCCTATATATATGAGCTCTCACTTCACCTCCCAAACAAATTCAAAAATCACCATCAAGAGCAGAACTCGCCATATAAAAGGCATAGCTGTCCACTTAAAAGTAGATTTCATCATAAGGAAAGCAGATTTCATCAACCGAAATCAGATTTCTTCATTCAAGTGCCAAAATTCGTCACTAAAAATAGTAGAATTTGCCATTTTGAAGACAGATTTTCTAGTAAAAGACTGAGTTCTTCACTATTTTTCCCTCTCCAAGCAACGAATAGATGGTTGGGTAAACAATTTTAGGGCAGAATTTTCAGTTCTAGCAGGAGACTTGTTAGGAATAGGCTGGGTGAATTGCATATTTCTGCACAACAAAAACAAATTCATTAGAAAAAAATTGAAATTCACTGAAAAAAATCAACATTCCATCAAAATAGTCAGAAAATCTAGAGAGGAGGGGCAAAATTTATCATTTACCTCTGCATTTTAGGGTAGAATTTATCATTTGAAAGGTAGAATTCATCATTCACCTCTACATTTAAAGGCAGAATTTTGTCATTTCAAGAGTTGATCCGGAATTTCTGTAGGTGAAGGGTAGATTCATGCAAGTAAGGAGTTGTTTTTTTTTCTCTTTAGGGGGTCATTTGAAGTACTCTTGGATTATTAATCTTCCTTGTCAAAATTTCTAGGAATGCATTAAGATTCACAAAATTTAGTCCCACATGCATAAGTTGATTGAATTTGTTTCTCATGTCGAGAATAAATCCTCTTTGCTTATCCTTGCTCTTACCTTTTGATCTTACCCTTTGTTTTTCCATGTCTCGCAGGTGCATGGCAAGTACCAAGGTCGGTTCCTCACGACAAGCTCTGATGTGAGACGTCCTTAAGGGATCACTTCCGGAATCCAGGATCATTTCGAAATGGAAGAACGTTGGCGACATAAACATCAATCCCGCAAGCATGGAGGAAATCAAGAAGTGGATTTATGGAATAGAGGGACACCCTCCATCAAAGCTCACGATGAAGTTGGTTCGAAGCGGGATTGTGCCAGCCGCATGCTTCTCGCCAGCCATACCTTGCTCCGAGTTGATCGTGGAATGTTCTATGCATTATGATCCCAAGTGCTGAAGGATTATTGGCCCCGATGACAAGGTGATAGCCTACTTTTCCAAGGAAAGGATGGCTGAAGCCTTCAACATCCCGACCTATGATCCCATCATCTACAAAAGCAAGGAGGAGGCACTCGATATATTTCAAGCTGATCCTAGAACTTGCTTGGGCGTTATCAACAACTCATGGATTGAGAGAAGAGGCCCCATCACTCCAAGCTGCCCAAAGGACTCCTTAAATCAGATTTCAAACAAATGTACAGAGACCTTATTGTCCTACTGAAAAGGATCATGGGATCTCCTCTGTCCTCCACTTTCGAGCCTTGGATGTTCTACTTCGTGGGAGAGATAACCTCCGGAGTGAAAATGATTGATTGGGCCCAACTCATCAGCGATAACATTGACGAGCAGTTCATGAATATAGAGGAATCAAAGACATTCTACATGAGTTCCTACGTCATCTACATGCTGGCAAGGAATTATAGATACAGAGGATTGTCATGGAAGGGACATGTCGGAAATGAAAGAGGACAAGTCAGGGTCTATGATTGTCACCCACAGCTGCACCAAAACATAGCTCATTTCAGGAGGTACAATGACACATTTTCCATGCACATTACAAGAATGCTTCAAGGAGGCACTCATAGGAGACTGTCATCAAAGGCCATGCAATTGGTCAAGAAGTACGGTTCTTGGTTCACCCAATTTCCAAAGTTTACTTACATCTGAATACAGGGATTCTCCACTTTTCCATACAAACTTCCAAGATATCCTTCGGACAAGATGATCTTTCTTGAGTTGACAAGGCAACTTTCAGCCTACGGTAAGGTCCATAAGAAGAAAAAGAAGGCCAGAATATCTTTCCCAATCCAGATTGGGGATGCCGTTGAGGTGTGTCCATCCCTCCAAGCTGCAGAAAAGTCCAACGAGGAATTGCAGTTTTACAACCTGGTGACTCATAGTTTGAGAGCAAACTTTGATCCATTCAACATCACCCGGGCAACTTGTGGAAGGAAGCATAGGCACAAGATAGACCTGGAGGATCATTGGGTGAATACTGAGGATGATTTTGAGATACGGAAAAGGATGTGCTCCCGGCTATCCTTGGATGTGATCAGGGCGACCAGTGTTTTCTCCGTTCCAGATTAGGTCTAGGAGGATGGAAGGTAGGTTCAGCCTTTCTTTGAACATGAAAAAGATAAACCTCTTCTGGCACTTAACTAGTCTGAACCGGAGGTCACTCACTTGGATGAATTAATGGCGCCAGTATTGATAGGAACTAAGAGATGGATAAACTAGCAAACTGAGAGGTTACAGAAGAAGGGAATCTGCCCAACGTATGACTTAATGGGAGACCTAGAGTTGCATTCTTTTGACGAGGAGATGATGGAAGGATCACCTAAGAAAGATCAAGGAACAAGAAACCCTAAGGTAAGAACAGGTCAACTGAGGATCCACTAGCAAAGAGGGTAAAGGCTCTAAAGGAATCCGCTAGGAAGCCCGTGTAGGAAGAATGGAATGCCAGTAGACCACACTCAGCCAACACATCTTCTATCCACGAGATCGATCGCTTTTCCAAAGGACAATGTGCAATCAATTGCTGAAGAAAGAGAGCCCTGGGAGGAGGAATCAATCCCAAGGGAGTCGGATAGAAACCACCAGGAGGAAGAAGTTATCGCGGATGATCAGAATGAGGAGAGTGATAGTGAATCCACGGAATCCATTCAAGGAGAGACTTCCCCTCCGGTTATGGGGACTCCTATTCATTCCTTGCAAAATGCAGAGGCAGTCCAGATCGATGGCATGCTTCATGACCCAGACTTGAAATTCCTGGATGAGGAATTAAATTCCAGTGCAATGCCCTTACAACAAGGAAGTCAGGAACAACATGAGCCTCAAGAGGATAACATTCCATCCACAAGGCCTAAATGGCTGTAGGACAAATTGAAGAAGTCTGTCATGGATTATAATCCATCCGCCGAGCTAGAGGACCTCCTGACCAGGATAGGAAAGCTTGTAGAGAAGAAAATGGCAAAGAAGTATTCAAGGATCATGAGAGGAGATCTGGATCTCGACAGGTGTAGATTGCAGTTCCAAGGATGGATAAGGTGAAAGAGGACATTAATCCTGAGGAATATGACGTAGTGAGAGTCTATCTAGGACCAACTACAAAGAGGCAGGAAGTGGAGGAACTAAAGGATTCCATGGTAGCCATCAAGGAAAGGTTGAAGAAGGAAGAAGAAAAGAAGAATTAGTTGAAGAAGAGAATGAGGAATTGAAACGGTATATCCAGCACCTCATGGGCCCATGACAGTCTGCCCAAGGAACAACTGCCCAACCTACGAGCATCTCCAGGGATTCACTGGCAGAATTGGAGGTGATGAGATCGTCCAATCATGCAGCAAAGGAGTGGATAGAGAATGTCTCGGAAAGAGCACACAAGTTCATAGAGGAGCAAGTCCAGGTGTATGGGAGGGTTGGTGCCCTCATAGACATGATTTAGACAATTCTGGAGGCTTGTCAGGAATTCACTGTTGTTTGGGAGGAAACCATCCCAATACTGAAGGCATTAATGAATACTCCAAAACAAGACTTGGTGAGGGACAAAGTGATACAATCAAATCAAGCCTATGATTTCCTTAGCTGGTACTCTGCCTTGATCATGAAAAGGGACAACCTTGAGAAAATTGAAGGTGACACCACCCAGGCCCACATGATGTTGAGAGAAATCCAGGACAAAATCCTCATCTCTGTGGAGGCATGGCTCTATCAGGAAATAGGGCAAGATGGAGACATTGATATGGAGGATTTGAGAAGGAAGATGTAGAGCATATACTTCAAGGCTGCCTATCCTACCTAGGGGTCACATTTTGAGGATGCATCCACGTTCTTGATATTCATGAACAGTATCCAGGAGCTGAGAACGGATTGGGAGAACATCCTTGTTGCTTGTACCACCACCTTGTCAGTCATGGAATACAAACTGGAAAACACGCCTAGTGTTCCCATGGAAGAACTGGAAGTTGTCCTGACCAGATTCGTGGAAGTTGAGACCAGGGAATAGGAAGAGGTGTTAGAGGACTAGACTTTGCCTTGTAGGGGGTCCCAGTTAGCTTGGGTACCTAGGACATGTGGCACTTTCTCATGCATCAGGCGGATGTCAGTCTTACCTACCTCCTTCCTAGGGTTTCCTGTGACCTAATTCTGGCGTGGATTTCAAGGAAAACTGATTTCGTCCCCTCTTTTGTGCTTTTGACTATCTATATAAAGGTTGGGGTGCCTCATTTCATCTCTCTCAGTCTCTCTCTCATTTCTCCATTCTCTAGAGCAGATAGCTAGTTAGTTACTCATTCCTGTAGCACTCCATTCCTAGAGCAAGAAACTTTGAAGGACCAGCAAGATTGTTGTAAAAACATTTTTCAAATCAATATATGAACATTGTGGATTGGTGTTTGTGGTATTCTTTGGATTATGACATGGTTTTCTATTTCTTTAAAGCAAATCTTAAGCTCCAAATTCTGAAATTGTTTCATTTTTATTATCTTTCAGTAGTTCTTAGTTAGAATGATGAAAAGCCTTTCTGTTGATGCATGATTGAAACTTCTAGTTCATACCATTTGTGATCTGTGGCTTGCAAATCATAGTGTATGGTTGGCCTGAACTCTTTCCAAGGCTTAACTTCGGTTGTTCCTACATATCTCATTCCCATGTTCTATGTTTGAGTAGTCTGAAAATCACCATTAGCGCCTTAGAAGATTGCACCATCTCTGCCTAAGTTGTTGCCTCATGACGAAGCTGAGTGTGGTTCCAGTTTCCATGGATCAATAGTGACCTTTTGCATTAGTTAGATTTCTCAACCCTTTCTCTCTTTTGCACTTTGTTTAGGTTTTCGTTAGGAATAGCCCATAGGAATCCTCACTGAGAAATCATTCCCTATCTAGAAGTGTAACTTGGAATCCAAGCCTGTGCTCCTAGAAAGAAATAGTGAAGTCCAAGTCTTTCCTCTGGAAGAAGTAATAGAATCCAAACTTTTCCCTTCCCTCTGTAAAGACAACACTAAGAGCAACTACGTAAGTCCCTTTGTGATTACCAATGAACCACATCATTCCACTGAGTCAATCCCCGTGCTAGTCAAGACCTGACCAAAAAGGAACCTTGGAGTGCTCTTGTGTGATCATGCAGCTTAGCACCCTAGAGGCTTTTTCTCAAGAGAGGATAGAATACCCAGTGTTTTATTCTAATGTTGCTACTGTCACAAAAATTGCATCAACATAAATTGGCGCTAGAAGGAGGGCAGTCCTGCAAACATAGTGTTCCATCTCCAAGGAAGGTGTAAGGAAGAACATGCTAAATCGAATCATTTCCTTCTCACCAGAAAGTTCTCATGGAATTGAAATTTCTCTCCAAGACCAGGCGAGGAAAGAAGACAACATCATCCAGTCAGGGATCTCCAAGTGGAGGACACCTCTCAAGTCTATTCCAAACCCCGCCGCCTAGAAATCCTGTCTTAGGAGTTGCTCAACCAAGCAATCTGCAAGAACCTACTTAAGCAGTTCCATTCCAACAAGCAAACATCCCAATGGCTTGGCTTCCAGCGAATGCTTCTCCTCTCATAGCCTTCACAAACTACAATGACATGCCCAAGAATCCCAAACATTTATGTTCCAAGTTCCACATCAATGATGTGAACCAGACGATGGAGGAACATATCAAGATTTTTGAGGATACGCTGCAGAACAGAAGGATCACCTATGAGGATGTGGCTTGCAGACTGTTTCCGTACTCCTTGGAAGGAGATGCATTTTATTGGTACATCAACTTGCTCGCTAATTCAATCACCAATTGGGGAGGTTTGAAGGACATCTTCCTGGCCAAGTTCAGGATTCCCATAAGTCTGGTAGAGTTGTACAAGCAGTTTGTTGAGGTGAGAAGACAAGAACATGAACCTATCAGTACCTTTAACAATAGGTTCCACAAGGCCTATTCAAGATTGCAGGCCCCATATAACATAAATGATGCCATGGATAGATAAATTTATTATGTGGTGTTGGATCATCTTACAACTATGTTCGTGCAGAGAAAGACCACGCCTCCGACCTCCCTAACAGAGGCATATGTTGAAGCTGTCAAAGTAAATGTGGAGCTAGGAATGAATACACATGGTCCACTCAATCATTTGGGATACACCGCTATGCCGAATTAGATACAAGGGATAAATCCGGCATTAGCACATCACACCCCAGTGATGAATCCCATTCTAGTGCTAGGCAACCAGTTGGTGCTTCACCGTGGAGTACCTATCTCTCAAGCATTGCCTGCACAACCGGTGTACCTTCAGGGTGCGTCTTCCACAAGAACTTAGGAGGAGAAAGATGAGATGAAAGAGTTGATTGAACAAGTGAAGAAGTTGTCCACAGAAGTCACGCACTTGAGAAACCAGAACAACTACCTGTAGAATATACAAAGGAATTCCCAAGGAAACCAAGGAAATCAAGGAAATTACCAAGGAAATAATCTAGGATTCTGGGGGAATAACCAAGGATACCTGAGGTAGAACCAGAAATGGAATACAAATCCAAACAATGGAAATGTCCCTTCTCCCCTGGATAATCCCCCGAATCTAGCAGACAGGCTGACAGACAAAGTTTTCCTGGTAGAAGCAACACTATCCAGTTGGTGTAGACTGCACAACACCAACCAACATTCAGAACTGCAATGCACTAAGTTCAAGATTGTTGCTGATATCTTTCAGAAGGAAATGCAGAACTCGCAAGCCCAAGAGGCACCTCCTCTTGCGACAGGGTATGAAATTGTCCCCACCACAAGATATGATCAAGCCTTAATCCTTGAGGATTTCACATTCCCTCCTGTGCCAGAGTATGATACAATGGAGTACAATGGGAGATTTCCTCGTGCATCTGCAAATGGTCCCATCGAAGACCCTTGCTACTACCCTCCGTTCAAAAATGAATTCCAATCAGAAGAAGTAGGAGAAGTTCAAGCATTCCAACAATCATCCGGGAATGCAGGTCTGAGAGTCTATCAAAGAAACTATCGTTCTCAAGAGCCGTTGACCACCTCAATCCCGCCAAACAATTTCCAGACTCCACCAAATCCAAATTCAAGCAACAATCCAAGTTTCCCGAAGGATTCACTGGAGTACAAACAGAGGGATGTTTCTCAAAGAATCAATCTGCCTAGAGATACTGCTCCCAAGGCCACCCCTCTGAGGGATAATAACCCTAAGGATGAACTGAAAAAATTGAGCCAGGTTGTCATGGAGGAATTCAAAAGGGTGTAGGTAAGCCTACCTTTAACTAAACTAATGAGAGTTCCTGAAATCAGAGAAGCTTTCTTGGGGAATTTGAATGATGGCACTACAAGGAATGGTATCCCGAGCATGCAGAGTACTTCAAGTCCATCAAATCCACCCAATACACCTAGCACAACCCAAGCAATTGTGGCCCTTGACACCAACATGACTCAATCACTGTTCTCTGATCCCCAAATACAGCCGAATGCTGTGTATGTAGTCCAAAACGTTGTCGGTGCCGTTGAAGGTACAGAAGGAAGGAATTTGCAGAAGAATGAAGAACCTGCAAGAAGTAACAACACAATGAAAGGTCAGGACTCCAAAGTAGATTTTGAGCTCATGAAGAATGCAAATTTTAGCGCCCCCAAGAAGAAATCAATGGTCTTTTACCAAGGAAAGGATGAACTGCCACCATTTCTTCTATCAATAAGAATTTTTGACAAGCTCTTACATAACTATCTAATGGATTCTCGTGCATCTAGTAATGTCATGCCCATAGCCATATGCAAGAAGTTAGGTCTGATTCCGTAGCAAACCTCCAAGAAGGTCACTCATCTTGATAAGACAGAGCTCCTAGTAGTAGGAGAGTTGCATAATATCCATATGCAACTAGTAGCCGATCCAAGGATCCAACATTACATTGATATATCCGTGGTGGATATCCCTGAGGGATACGATATGCTGTTAAGTCGGGACTGGCTAAGAAAACTGAATGGATATGTGTCCACCGACTTTTCACACATGTGGTTGTCATGGAAGGGACTGCCAAATCAAATCAGGATCGACAGTACCCCTCACCTGAAGCTGATGATCACCAAATACAGTGAGGAAAATGAGGTTTTCTTTGTAGAAACTAATCTCGGTCTCTACCGGCAGAAGGTTGATGAAGTTCTCATGATACAAAGCCCCACAGAAGTTCTTGTGGAAATCGATCATGATCCCACTTCCGAAGAAGAAGATATTGGCATGTTTGGAAATTTTAGGAACTTTGTTCTCAGGACTGTAAGGCAAGGAATATAATCAGAAGTCATGCCAAGATAGAGGATTTGCTGCTACCTAATTGGTGCCGGATTCATAATGCTTTCCATTCCAAATTCTCTTGTACAATGTGTAGAGTTGGCCTGGAACAAGTTCACAAACGGATTCCAGAAGCCTCCGGATTGGAAATTTCAGGTGTACCTGAGCCCGAAGAAATTGCTCCAAAGGAGGTACCTGCAAACGAAATAGTTCACCCAAGAAGTCAAAAGTTTTCCAGAAAGTACAAGAAAAGAAAAGTAACAATGATCAAGATCCGGAACCCAAAATTGACCAAGTGTGGACATTAAGGTTCAACGGGTCCAAATCCAAAAAGGGAGCGGGAGTTGGATTTGAATTAGTTAGTCCATTCGGAGAAGCCTATCTAGCTACCCACAGATTGTAGTTTCCCTGCACCAATAATGTCACCGAATATGAAGCCGTTGTCCATGGGTTATTGTTTGCCATCAAGAAGAATGCTAAAATCCTGCATGTGTTCAGAGATTCCGAAGTAATCATAAGGCATATAAGGAGGCAATATGTCTTCCATGATAAGAGGCTGACCAAATACTACAATCGAGTGTGGGATCTCATTGAAATCTTCGAGGCTTTCAACATCCAATCCGTCTATAGATCCAAAAATCAGATTGCAAATGCTCTAGCTCAAGTAGCAGGCTCATTAGAACCACTCGCAATGGAAGGATTGAAGAAGTTTACAGTGGAATTAACTTCAGTACCCTCAGTCCCATACAATATCACCAACTTCCAAGTGTTCGAGGATGACAAGCATATATTAGATTTCCTGACTAATTCCAGGATATTCACTGCCCAGATTATTGATGAAAGGGAAGGTGACGAAGTGCAATTTGATCCAGATGGAATAATAAATTTGAAAAACAACACAATCCTGAGAGGAATGATCAAGTTAGAGAGACTCTTTGATTCTGACAGATTGAGTGCACTCCAATATCCTAGTGAAGAAGGAAACAAGTGTGACATAGTGAATCTGGGAACTGATGAAGAAGTAAAAAATGTTCTCATTGGAAAAGCTTACACACCGAAGGAAAGGGAAGGTATTCTCAGGTACTTGAAGGAATATATGGATGTGATAGCATGGGGATACGAGGATTTGAAGACTTATGATACTTCCATCATCAAACATACCATTCTTCTCAAGCCCAGGAGTAAACCATTCTGACAACGCCAAAGGCAAGTCAATCCTCTGCTATAGCCTTTGATTTATCAAGAAGTCAAGAAGTTGCTGGAAGATAGAATCATCTTTCCAGTAAGACACTCGACGTGGGTCGCCAATCTAGTTCCTGTCAAAAAGAAGAACAATGAGATAAGATTGTGTGTAGATTTCCACAACCTCAACCAAGCTTCGGAGAAGGACAATTACCCTCTCCCCTCATTAGATGAAGTACTGCAAATCGTGAATGGGTCTCAAATGATGTCCTTCTTGGATGGGTACTCAGGGTACAACCAAATGATGGTAGAGGAATAGGACAGACTGAAAACAACCTTCACTACCAAATGGGGGATCTATGCATACAGAAGAATGCCTTTCGTCTTGATCAATGCCAGAGCTACCTTCCAAAGGGCCATGGGCATCGCTTTTAGAGATCTAGTTGGGAAGTGTATTGTCATATACATGGACGATCTCATGGTGTTTTCAAAGAAAAGAGAGGATCATGTAGAAGACTTAAGGAAGGTCCTTGAAAGATGCAGGAGGTATGGAATTTCCCTCAATCCAAAGAAATGTATTTTCAGCGTAACAGAAGGGAAACTCCTAGGCCACGTGATTTCTGAAGGTGGGATATTCATTGATCCTGACCGAGTGAAGGCAATATCCAAAGTCAACATGCTTGCTAGCAAAAATGAGCTGAAATCTTTCTTTGGGAAGATCAACTTTGTGAGAAAGTTCATCACGGGATTTGCCGAGATAGTGAAGCCATTGAATGGGATATTAAAGAAGGATGATAAGATAGAGTGGATTCCGCAAGCCCGGAAAACATTCGAGGAGATCAAACAAGCGATCGCCAATGCCCCTGTTCTAATAAGTCCTGACTATACAAAGCCTTTCTATTTGTACTCTTTTGCATTAGAGCACACTTGCACCGGCATCCTCACCCAAAGAACGGAGGAAAGAGATGAGCATCCCATTGCATACAACCCATGTGTAGAAAAACAAGCATATGCCCTGGTGAAAGCAATTAAGAAGTTCAGGCATTACCTCCTAAGGAGTAAGGTCTATGCCATAGTCTCAGATGCTACCGTCAAAACCCTCTTACTACAAAATGAATTGGGAGAAAGAAGAGGCAAGTGGGTTGCCACTATTCAAGAATACGATATTGAGATCTGACCCATGAAGATAGTGCGAGGTTAAGCACTCACTCAAACAATTGCAGTCAAAGGACCTGGACTAGTGCAACAAACTTATGTACTTGAAGAGGTGTCACCTGATGAATGGTATGATGACATTGTGCATTATCTACTAAACCAAAGATGTCCTACCCACTTGAATTCAACTTAAAAGAGAGCTTTAAGCTTCAAAAGCCAATGTTTCATGCTCCAAGGATCAGTCTTGTTCTTGCAGAACCATGAAGGGATTTACTTGAGGTGCATGGGTAAGAATGAAGCAAACCAGATCATGGAGCAATTTCATGACAAGTTTGGAACCTGTCACGAAGGAGGATTAGCCACAGCTCACCAAATCCTGAGGGTAGGATATTATTGGCCGATGTTGTTCCATGACGCCTACAAGCACATCAAGACCTGTCAAACCTACCAAGTAGCTACTTCCAGGGAAAGGAACTCTGTCATGGCCCTCCATCATGTATTCAAAATAAGGCCTTTCGCCAAATGGGGTCTTGATTTTATCGGTATGATCAACCCGCCTTCCTCTATGCAACACATGTATATTCTGACCGCTACTAATTATTGCACTAGATGGTCTGAAGCTCATGCTTTAAAACATTGCACCACTGATGTTGTAATCTAGTTTCTAGAAGAAAACATCATTACTAGGTTTGGATGTCCTCATGCTTTAGTCTGTGATAATGGTACGACATTTTCATCTTTAAAGTTTTCAAACTAGGCTTTCGATCATGGAATAACGTTGAAATGCTCATCAAATTACTATCCTCAGGGTAATGGGTTGGCCGAATCCACAAACAAAAACTTGCTCAACGTAATCAAGAAATTGTTGGATAAGAACCCATGGGACTAGCACACACAATTGAAATTTGCTCTTTGGGCAGATCAGACCTGTGTCAACTCTTCCCTAGGAACGTTTCCTTACCATCTAGTTTACGACCAGGATCCCATTTTCCCAATCCAACTGAGAATCCCAACTTTCCATTTCATACAAGAGTACTTAGAAGAAGATGAGAGAATTCAAACTAGGCTCTCACAATTGTTGTACCTAGATCAAAACATTTAGGATCTCGGACTTAGTCTTGTACTGGGAAAGGTGGACATGACAAATTTGATAATCTCTGGAAGGGTCCATACCAAATTGCTGAGATAATGGGAGATAATGCCTTCAAACTCAAGACTCTGATTAGAGAAGACATTCCATTGCCTGTCAATGGGCAATTCTTGAAACATTATTTCTAGCCATAAGTTCCCGCAGGGACTTACCTTATACATAGTAGAGTAGTTTCATTCGTTTTGCCTTAGTTTAGGTTTGCTTTCTATAGAGTAAGTGTCCTGTTGGTTTAGGTTAGCTCACTTTGGCTCTAGGCCTCCTTCTGAGGAATCCCAATTTGCAAACAAGGTGATGAACTTTCAAACACAATCTGGCATATCCACAGTGAAGCTCATTCCTTTGATAAAGGTTCATAAGATACTTTACAATCCTAGGATGATTTTCTCTAACTCCATCATTAAGCCAGGATTTGTACTTGACTCAGAAAAGAACCAATAATTATGTCTTGACACTGATATCTTCCAATCATATATTTTTATCTACATTGTTATTGATATCTCTTAGCCTTCCTTCAAGAAACATGAGTCATGAATTGGAAGTTGAGTGTGGACTCCATAGTTAGTTTTGAATAAGCCTGAATGTTGGTTCCTGAAGGAAGAATCAATTGTTTAGCATTACTTGAAACATTCAAAGGTCTTATGCTTCTCACACATCTTAACAATCCTGAAGCTTCTGGAGGGATCTAGACGATCTTGAGTTAAGTGAAAAATCCATAAGCTCACCTTTGGCACCACTATGATTCCCATCCCAACACGATTGAAATCAAGAATCAAGTTCAAAAACATTTATCAAAAGAATACTTTGCAAAATTAAAGAGAAGGGAAAAAACTTCCTAGTTCCATTTCAAAATGTTCAATCAGTTGGAGGAATCAAAACTCTATCGGAGCTATGGACGCCCAATTGGCAATAGAGCAATGCTTGAGGGAATCATAGAGACAACCTCGTCAGGGCTATAGACACCTGTTGGCAGCGGGGAAATGTCCAAGGTAGTTCAGAAGGTGAGCATTTTTACGTAGCTTAATGTAAGAAAACCTTGATAATCTTAGTTGCTGAAGGATGGAATGAATTCAAATGCACACACTTAGATCTGTTAGATATGAATGATCGTGCTAAGCTTTCTGATTCTGATCTCCCCGACCATGCGATCATTTTGTTCAAACTAACGTGTGGGTGTACGCAGAAGGTTCCAATCCTGTGATTCTTGTTTATCATGTGAATGCCTCGCAGAATCAATGTATTTGTTAAAACATTGCACACACCACAATGATCAAAAGATGAAGTGTCTCGATTCAATCCTTTGTTCTTATCCCTTTCAAGTGCATTTGCAGGACAACTGATAGGTTAGAGGGAGTTATCCAAAGGACTCATTGAACAAATGAATTTTTTATCCTTGAAATGTTTAGGAAACATTTCTTCCCGTGGAGTCGCCAGATGTTTTGACCTTTTTACAACATCACCCCATTGCAAATGGGGTCCCCCTCTTCTTTTTTTGACTAGGTTCTGGTTTTGCTCTATTTCTTAGTTTCTTTCTCAGTTTCCACTTGACTAGGAATGAATTCCCAAGCAGTGAGCCCACAAGATGCTTGAAGTAGTAATAATGGAGTGAATTTTCCTGAGGATGTGTGAAACCCTAGTTACTTTTCCTTAGGCAAATCTGGCTAGTCCATGGAGGGAGTCCATCATTCCATAGAAAAGGTCCAAATCCTTTGCCCTCAACATAAGACTCCGTGATGAATAGGCTATCCTATTCCAAAACTCCAGTCTGTCTATGATTCCATTCCAGGGGTCTTTGTTCTTGGTTCTTGTCTAGGGTCCTATTCCAAGGTCCATCATGATTCCTATTCCAAAGTTCTAAGTCCAAAGTCCAAAGTGCACCGAGGCTGTCATTCCTTGCCAAAACTCATTAATCCCTGACTGAGAAATGGGAAAATTCCAAGAATTCTTGGATAGGAAATTCCATGACTTCTAATTCCAAGACCCCAGGGAAGATGCGCCACTGCTCAAGGAGGAATTCCTGGATAGGAAATTCCATGAGTTCAAATTCCAAGACCCTAGGGAGAATGCACCACTGCTCAAGGAGGAATTCCTGGACAGGAAATTCCATGACTCCAAAATTTCAAGACCCCTAAAAAAATGCGCCCTTGGTCTTGGAAGGAATTCCACGCTTCAAAATCTAGGCCCCCCTTAGAAATGCGCCTTACCTTGAAGTCATTCCTTGGCAAAACCTTGTCAGGATCTCGTCATTCCATGTGAAATTTCCTAAGTTCTTGACTCCAAAACATGAAAGTCCAAAACAAATAGGCAATTCTTTGTCAAATTTCAAAAATCTTGGTCAAAGTAATAGAAAATTTCATCAAGTTCGCGAAATCCTGATTCCTAGGGCACAAAATCCTTGAATCCATGGAAATTATGACAAAAGAAATTCCATTACTTAAAAATCCATGACTCCATGGAAATTGCGACAAAGGAAAATCCATGACATGGTGAAAAGTGTGACATGGAGGATTAAATCCATGACATCATGGAAAATGCGCTCTAGGAGGAATCATTCTAGGACATGATGAAATCTGCAACCTAAGGTAAAGGATGCTCCATGGCATGAATGAATCCACAAGACGGGCATGGAATGTAAACATCAACAAATCCACGAAGTCCTAAAATCCATGCCTTGATGAAAAGTGCGCCCAAGGAGATGGAAGGAATTCCAAGCGGGAAAAATCCATGACAAGCCAAAATCTCTGACCATAAAAAATCCCCGACCTAAAGAAAGTGCACCTTGGATAAGGACAAAAAACCTAGAGGCGGTGGCCGACTTACTAAACCACCATTTGAGAAATGAAAAATATTAATCTTTTCCCAAGTCATCTAAAGGAAATATGGAAATTCACAAAGCCTAAGGAAGAATCCACAAGCTAAAAATGCCAAGACCCTCTACAAAATGTGCCCTCTACCAAGGAAGAAGTCATTTTAAGGAAATCATTCCATGACATGACAAAATCCCTGCCCTAACCCAATTTGCACTCTTGAAGACCACCGCCTGAAGTAAGGTCTAGGTCGGCCAGGATCAAAGGCAAGTCAGCCTCAATAAAAGGAAAATTAAAACTTTAAATTCTTTTTCTTTCCAGGTCAGCCTTATTGGAATTCCTAGGTGACAATTCAATTGCCTATATATATGAGCGCTCACTTCACCTCCCAAACAAATTCAAAAATCACCATCAAGAGCAGAACTTGGCATATAAAAGGCATAGCTATCCACTTAAAAGGAAATTTCATCATAAGGAAAGCAGATTTCATCAACCAAAATCAGATTTCTTCATTCAAGCGCCAAAATTCGTCTCTAAAAAGAGCAAAATTCACCATTTCGAAGGCAGATTTTCTGGTAAAAGACTAAGTTCTTCACTATTTTTCCCTCTCCAAGCAGCGAATAGATGGCTGGGTAAACAATTTTAGTGTAGAATTTTCATTTCCAGTAGGAGACTTGTTAGGAATAGGCTGGGCAAACTGCATATTTCTACACAACAACAACAAATTCATTGGAAAAAATAGAAATTCACTGGAAAAAAATAGGATTCCATCAAAATAGTTAGAAAATCTAGAGAGGAAGGGCAAAATTTATCATTTACCTCTGCATTTTAGGGTAAAATTTATCATTTGAAAGGCATAATTCATCATTCACCTCTACATTTAAAGGCTGAATTTTGTCATTTCAAGAGCTGATCCAGAATTTTTGTAGGTGAAGGGCAGATTCGTGCAAGTAAGGAGTTGTTTTTTTTTGTCTTTAGGGGGTCATTTGAAGTACTCTTGGATTATTAATCTTCCTTGTCAAAATTTCTAAGAATGCATTAAGATTCACAAAATTTAGTCCCACATGCATAAGTTGATTGAATTTGTTTCTCATGCCGAGAATAAATCGTCTTTGCTTATCCTTGCTCTTACCTTTTGATCTTACCCTTTGTTTTTCCTTGTCTCGCAGGTGCATGGCAAGTACCAAGGTTGGTTCCTCATGACAAGCTCTGATGCAGGACGTCCTCAAGAGATCACTTCCAGAATCTAGGATCATTTCGAAATGGAAGAACGTTGGCGACACAAACATTAGTCCCGCAAGCATGGAAGAAATCAATAAGTGGATGTACGGAACAGAGGGACACCCTCCATCAAATCTCATGATGAAGCTAGTTCGAAGCGGGATTCTGCCAGCCGCATGCTTCCCACAAGCCATACCTTTCTCTAAGTTGATCGTGGAATGTTCTATACATTGTGATCCTGAGCACTGAAGGATTATTGGCCCCGATGACAAGGTGATAGCCTATTTTTCCAAGGAAAGGATTGTTGAAGCCTTCAACATATCAACCTATGATCCCATTGTCTCCAAAAGCAAGGAAGAGGCACTCGATATATTTCAAGCTGATCCTATAACTTGCCTGGGCATTATCAACAACTCATGGATTGAGAAGAGGAGGCCCCATCACTCCAAGCTACCTAAAGGACTCCTCAAATCAGACTTCAAACAAATGTACGAAGACCTTGTTTTCCTACTGAACAAGATGATGGGATCTCCTCAATCCTCCACTTTCGAGCCTTGGATGTTCTACTTCATGGGAGAGATAACCTCCATAGTGAAAATGATTGATTGGGCCCAACTCATTATTGATAACATTGACGAGCAGTTCAGGAATATCGAGGAATCAAAGACATTCTACATGAGTTCCTACGACATCTACATGGTAGCAAGGAATTATAGATACATAGGATTGTCATGGAAGGGACATGTCAAAAATGAAAGAGGAAAAGTCAGGGTCTATGATTGTCACCTGCAGCTGTACCTTCAAAACATAGCTCATTTCAAGAGGTACAATGATGCATTTTCCATGCACGTTACAAGAATGCTTCAAGGAGGCACTCATAGGAGACTGTCATTGGAGGCCATGCAGTTGGTCAAGAAGTAGGGTTCCTGGTTCACCCAATTTCCAAAGTTTACTTACATTCGAATACAGGGATTCTCCGCTTTTCCATATAGACTTCCAAGATATCCTTCAGACAAGATGATCTTGCTTGAGTTGACAAGGCAACTTTCAACCTATGATAAGGTCTAGAAGAAGAAAAAGAAGGCTGTAATATCTTTCCCAATCCAGATCGGGGATGCCGTTGGGGTGTGTCCATCCCTCCAAGTTGTGGAAAAGTCCAATGAGGAATTGTAGTTTTACAAATTGGTGACTCATAGTTGGAGAGTGAACTTTGATCCATTCAACATCACCCGGGAAGCTTGTGGAAGGAAGCATAGGCACAAGATAGACCTGAAGGATCATTGGGCGAATACTGAGGATGATTTTGAGATACGGAAAAGGATGTGCTCCTAACTATCCTTGGATTTGATCAGGGCGACCAGTGTTTTCTCCATTCCGGATCAGGTCTAGGAGGATGGAAGGCAGGTTCAGCCTTTCTTTGAACATGAAAAAGATAAACCTCTTCCGGCACTTAACTGGTCTGAACTAGAGGTCACTCACTTGGATGAATTAATGGTGCCAGTGTTGATAGGAACTAAGAGATGGATAAACCAGCAGACTGAGAGGTTGCAGAAAAAGGGCGTCTGCCCAACGTATGACTTAATGGGAGACCTGGAATCACATTCTTTTGATGAGGGGATGACAGAAGGATCACCTAAGAAAGATCAAGGAACAAGAAAACTTGAGGCAAAGAACATGTCAACTGAGGATCCACCAGCAAAGAGGGTAAAGGCTCTAAAGGAATCCGCTAGGAAGCCCGTGCTGGAAGAACGAAATGCCAGTAGAGCACACTCAGCCAACACATCTTCCATCCATGAGATCGATATTTTTCCAAAGGACAATGTGCAATCAACTGCTGAAGAAAGAGAGCCCAGGGAGGAGTAATCAATCCAAAGGGAGTCAGATAGAAACCACCAGGAGGAAGAAGTGATCCCAGATGATCAAAATGAGGAGAGTGATAGTGAATCCATGGAATCCATTCAAGGAGAGACTTCCCCTCTGGTTATGGGGACTCCTATTCATTCCTCACAAAATCTGGAGGCAGACGAGATCGACGGCATGCTTCATGACCCAGACCTGGAATTCTTGGATGAGGAATTCAATTCTAGTGCAATGCCCTTACAACAAGGAAGTCAGGAACAACATGGTGTAGGAGCACCAAGAAATCTATGTCTTGTTTTGATCTTCAATTTTGTTTGTTGGTTTCATAAGGTCCTAGAGACCATTCTCATGATGTAATAAGGTTGGGATGCCATGTTGTAAAGGACTTTGTCCAATAACATCTACTATTGTCATAGAATCATGGAGGACAGTCATATGTTTTGCATATTTGTAAGCCTTGTTAAAGCATGGTCAAAGAGTCTAAAGCATGTTAAAGTCTTGAGGACATTGTTAAGTCATAAAAAAGTCATAAACAAGTCCTAAAACCATCGATGACAACATGCCACAGTTGTAAGTAGTTTAAAATGCCAAAACAAGGTGATTACTGTCCTAACACAAGGTAGTTGCAGGAAGGTATTCGATGGTTATAGATAGTCCATCAACCCAACTACCTTCTAACTGCCTTGTGGAGATTGTAGAAGGCTTCTTACGGCCTTGAACATGATGCTTGTAGCATGGGTGAAGGAGTTTAAAGCAATACAAGATAGTTCTCTACATTTTTTTGTGTTATTTTCTGAATTTGCTACATAATAGTCTGTACTTCTCTATTGTACGGCTCTGTCATGGGGTCTAGATTGCATGGAAGTGGAGTATGATGGAATAAATATCAAACAAGACTTGTTTGGGTTCATGTCACTGGAGATAAGACGTTCTACAATCATTTGATATCAAACTGCTCACTGAACTTGTTGTTTCCCTGAAGAACTCGTTGTCTTTGGTCGTACCTTGCCCCTGTACGGAAGTGTCATGGAAGCAAGGTTGTTTAGGAATGTAGCATGATGGGATAGATTTCAAACAAGTTTAGTTGGGATTCTTGACATCAATTACAAGGAAAGATATAGCCTTTCTCCCCGGACTGCTCCTTAAAGACTATTTTTTCTAAATTTGCACATGCTACAGGCCGTATTGTAGAAAGGTACCAGTTTGTCATCAGTTTCTCATATTTTGATTTGATGCTACATTGAGTTGTCTTTCATTTGAATGTAGTTTGGCATCTTAACAATAATATTGAAGGGAGTTTTAAGGTTTCATTTCAAACTTGGTTGTGAAACCCTTCTCTAGGGTTTTGGTAGAGGAATATGCATCTCCTTGCCATTTCACTGATTTGATCCACTTGTGGGTAGTGGAATGGATGGTGGTAGGACTATGATAGTATGTTGGGATGGTTTTTTGGCAGAGAACTTGCAGAGAAAGAGTTTTCATTGAGAAACCTAACAAAACCATGTGTTAGGTATAGTTTAAGAGCACATTGAAGGAACCAAAGGTGTGTTTTTGGGAACAACAATTAGTAGAAGTCTAAAACCCACAAATTCATTTGTTTTAGCATGTATTATAAGTGTCCAAACCATTGGTGGAGTTCTGGGATTGCATTTGAGGGTAGTCTCTTTGTAAATTTGGCCTAATTGAGGCATTAGGTCACTAACAGGGGTTATTGGTTGAGATATTCCGTCCAAAACAACCTATGCCAAGTTTGGGATATGTGATAGAGGGCCATAATGGATATCTAATGATTATCTAAGATCTAGGTTTGGAGGTCTGAGTCAAAAGTTATTAGGTTTGTTGTCTTTTTGAAGGGCTACAAGCCATTTTGGGTGGTTTGTGAAGGAAGTACCAACCCGAAGTCCAATCTACCTTGGCCAATGGATGGAATGGGTCCCCTGACATCCCAAACCAACATTTCCATGATGATACTAGAATTTCTTTCTGCTGTTCCCACTTTTGTATAAAGATCTCTGTTTTTGGGCTAGTAAGTGTAGTGAACCTTGTCAAGTTTGTCCTCCTTTTCCTATCCGATCTGCCTCTACATCATAGTGGTATCAGAGCCATAAAAGGTTTTGTTGTTGGCCTAGTATATGTTAGCAGAGGAGAGTGAAGGAGAGGCTAGCAATATGCCTCCAAAGGGGATGACCACCGAAGTGGTCAAGAAGTTCAAGGAGATGGAAGAGAAGATAAAAAGTGGAGTCAAGGAAGCACTCCAAGCAGAGTTGAAGGCATTGAGGATAGGGAAGAGGATAGATGAAGGTTCAGATGAAGAGGAAGAGAAAGAGGAAGAAGGATAAGAGCAAGAGGAGGTAGAAGTACCGGCTGATCAAAGGCATTTCCTTGAAGCCATCAAGGCAATAGGCAAGGATTCTTCGGAGGCTCGGATGGAGATTCCCATGTTTAGTGGGAAGATGAATGTTGATGAAGTCATAGAGTGGATTGAGGCTCTAAACAACTACTTTGAATACAAAGAAGTTCTTGAAAGTAAGAGGGTTAAGTTTGCAAAAACTAAACTCAAAGGTGCTGCCCTTACATGGTGGAATTACACCCAAGGAGAGAGGGTAAAGAATGGAAAGAGTATGATCTCTTCGTGGAGTAGAATGTTGGAGAGGATCAAGTCCCAATTCCTTCCATCAGACTATGAGGTGAAGATCTACAAGAGGATGCAAAATCTCAAGCAAAGAGATTTGGATGTGGCTACTTACACCGAGGAGTTTCACAAATACACTCTTCATTGTGGGTACATGGAGGATGAAAAAGCTAAGGTAGAAAGGTATCTAAATGGTTTGAGGTTCAATATCCAAGATGAAATTAGTTCATTGACTCCTGAAACTGTGGAGAAGTGCTTTCAAGTGGCACTAAGGGCTGAAGAGAAGTTGAAGAGGAAAGGTGAGTAGCAAAGTAGAGGAAGAGGTGGCAGAAATTTCAAAGGTAGGGGTAGTTTTGGGGGAAGAAATCAGTCCCAAAGAAGTCAAGGGGAATCTAGTTCCCAAGAGCAAAGTGGAGAATCTAGTTCTAGAGGAGGCTTTAGATGAAGAAGGCCTAATGGGAGAGGTAGATTTGGTGGACCAGGGAGAGGTCCTAATGTCTTCACGGGAAGGTGATACAATTGCAACCAAGTGGGACATCCAGCCTTCAAGTGTCCTGAAAAGCAAGCCTCAAGCTCTCATGGAGGAGAGAGAAGGAACCAATTGATCCAAGAGGAAGATTTCTAAAGTGTCAACTCTCCAATTGGAAATATAGCCCCGGTCCATGAAGGAGAAAGTTTGATGATGAGAAGAACCATGTTGAAGGTGCCTCAAACTCAAGAACCCCTCAAAGGAAGACATTGTTCAAGACAACATGCAAGGCCTATGGTAAGATTTGCAAGGTAATTGTTGATTCAAGCTCAACTAAAAATTTGGTTTCTATTGAAATGGTAGACAAATTGAAATTGAAAAGGCTTCCTCATGTTAGTGCTTATAAAGTATCATGGTTGAATAAAGGGCAACAAGTTTTGGTAGATGAACAATCATGGGTTGAATTTGAGATAGGAGAATATAAGGACAAAATTTTATGTGATGTAATTCCTATGGATGCTTGTCATTTGTTGTTAGGACGTCCATGGCAATATGATGTTCAATCACAACATGATGGTAAAACTAATTCTTTCATCATAACTAAGAATGGTAGAAAGTATAGAATGGATCCACTGCCTGATGAGCATGTAGAAAAGAATGTTGGGTCAAGCGTCATGATTGTGAATGGTAAAGAGTTTCTAGATGCCCTTAAGGAGGAAGGAACCCAAGGGTATACTCTGATTTTGAAGCCTAAAAATAGTCCTAGTTTGCATGATCCTAGTAAGGGAGAAGTTCCTAATGAGGTGCAACAATTGCTAGATAAATATAAGGGGATTATGGTAGAAGAAATGCCTAATGAGTTGCCACCTATTAGGGACATAAGCCATCAAATTGACTTCATACCGGGATCTAATTTACCAAACAAAGAAGCCTACAAGATGACACCTTCACAAAATGAAGAGATTGCCAAGCAAGTGCAAGAATTGTTGGATAAGGGATTGGTGAGAAAGAGCCTTAGCCCATGTGCTGTCCCAACAGTCCTAGCCCCTAAAAAGGATGGTAAATGGAGGTTGTGCATAGATTCTAGAGCCATTAACAAGATTACCATAAGATATAGGTTCCCTATGCCAAGGATTGAGGACCTAATGGACTGTTTGGGAGGGGCTAAATACTTTTCCAAGATAGACCTTAAGAGTGGGTATCATCAAATTAGAATCAAACAAGGGGATGAATGGAAGACAACAATCAAAACAAATGAGGGTCTTTATGAGTGGTTGGTGATGCCATTTGGTCTATCTAATGCTCCAAGTACTTTTATGCATATCATGAATGAAGTGTTGAAGGATTTCATTGGTAAATTTGTTGTGGTTTATTTGGATGACATTCTTGTTTTTAGGAGGACTAAGGAGGAGCATTTGCAACATTTGGATCAGGTTTTGAAAAAGTTGCATGATGAACAATTGATGATCAACATGGAAAAGAGTGTCTTCATGAAGGAAGAACTCATCTATCTTGGTTTTGTGATTTCACAAGGTAGTTTGAAGATGGATCCAACAAAGGTAGAAGCCATTTTGTCATGGCCAACTCCAAAAACAGCAGGTGATGTGAAAAGTTTTCATGGTTTGGCAACATTTTATAGGAAATTTATAAGGGGTTTTAGTCATATTTGTGCACCAATTTTGGATACTATCAAAGGGGGGCAGAAATGTAAGTTTTTGTGGACAAAGGTAGCCAATGATTCTTTTGAAATTCTGAAACAAAAGGTAGCACAACAGTCCATACTTGTTTTGTCCGACTTTAATTAGTTGTTTGTGGTGGAATGTGTTGCTAGTAATCTTGCTATAGGGGCTATCCTAAGTCAAGAGGGTAGGCCTTTTGCTTTCTTTAGTGAAAAATTGAATGATGCTAAGAGAAAGTACTCTACTTATGATTTGGAATTGTATGCAATGGTGCAAGCTTTGAAAAAATGGAGGCACTACCTTTTGCCAAAAGAATTTATTGTTTATATTGACAACCATGCACTTAGTTTTCTGAATTCTCAAGAGAAACTCAATCATAGGCATATGAAATGGGTTGAGCAACTCCAAGCCTATACTTTTTCAATCAAACACAAGAAGGGGCAGGCTAACAAAGTGGTAGATGCATTGAGTAGAAGAGTGTGTATGGTTCAAGAAATTCAGTTGCAAAGTGTAGGGGTTGATGCTCTCAAGCATATGTATCAGGATGATGAAGATTTCAAGGAGGTATATGAAGTTTGTTCACAATTTTTAGACTCTTCTCATTCTGATTTTTCTGAGTTTTTGTTGCAGCAGGGGTTGTTGTTCAAAGGCAACCAACTATGTGTTCCTAAATGTTCCATGAGGGAGAACATCATAAAGGAAAAACATTGTGGTGGACTAGGAGGTCATTTTGGATTGGATAAAACATTGGATTAGGTGAAGAGGTTTTATTTTTGGCCTAAAATGCAATCAAATATCAAAAAATTTGTTGAATGTTGTAGTATTTGTCAAAGGGAAAAGGATACTTCATCTAATGCTGGTCTATATCAGCCACTTCCTATTCCTAATAGGCCATGGGAAAGTATTAGCATGGATTTTGTGTTGGGTCTTCCTAGGACTTAAAAGAGGCTTTGATAGTATATTTGTTGTGGTGGATAGATTCAGTAAGATGGCTCATTTCTTGCCATGTAAATGCACTAATGATGTTTCTCACATTGCTAGTTTGTTCTTCAAAGAAATTGTTAGGATCCATGGTTTGCCTCTTAACATTGTGACTGATAGGGATCCAAAGTTTGTAGGACATTTTTGGCGCACTTTGTGGAAGAAGTTGGGCACTCAATTGTCCTTTACTTCAGCCTATCACTCTCAGACTGATGGCCAAACTGAGGTGGTGAATAGGTCCTTGGGAAACCTTCTCAGGTGTCTTACCAAGCAGCATGGAGAGGCATGTGATATGATCATTCCTCAAGTAGAGTTTGCCTATAATGATTCCACCAATAGGAGCACAGGAAAGAGTCTATTTGAGATTGTTTATGGTCTTCATCCAAGAGGTGTTCTTGAATTGGGAGATCTCCATGGATTGGAAAGGAAAAGTGCTCAAGGTGAAGACTTTGCATTGGCCATGAAGGACATTCATGATAATATCAAGGAAACTCTTCAAAAGAACAATGACAAGTACAAGGAGAAAGCCAATGAGAGAAGGAGAGATGTACAATACAAGGTTGGGGATTTGGTCATGGCACATTTGAAGAGGGAAAGACTTCCTAAGGGGCAGCCAACCAAACTCCTCATGAAGAAGATAGGACCATGCCAGATTGTGCACAAGTTTGGGCCCAATGCCTATGCAATTGAACTTCCTCAAGGCTTGGCCATATCTCCTATCTTCAATGTTTCAGATTTGTTTCCTTTCAAAGCTGATTCTAAGGCAAATTCAGAGGTAGCTATGACAGCAGCAAGAGATGAAGATTGGGTCAAAGGTCTTCCACCCAATCAACCATTGAAGTTGGAATGCATTCTTGACACCAAGGTCTTGAAGAAGACAAGGAAGAAGACATACAAGCAGTTTCTTGTCAAATGGAGTGGCTTGCCTATTGAAGATGCCACTTGGATGAGTGAAGAAGACATCTTGAAGCATGGTGTCACAATTGTTGATCTACTTCCTCAAGAGACTTAAGTTCTCTTTCCACCTGGGGAGTATGGTGCAGGAGCACCAAGAAATCTGTCTTGTTTTGATCTTCAATTTTGTTTGTTGGTTTCATAAGGTCCTAGAGACCATTCTCATGATGCAATAAGGTTGGGATGCCATGTTGTAAAGGACTTTGTCCAAAAACATCTACTGTTGTCATAGAATCATGGAGGACAGTCATATGTATTGCATATTTGTAAGCCTTGTTAAGGCATGGTCAAAGAGTCTAAAGCATGTTAAATTCTTGAGGACATTGTTAAGTCATAAACAAGTCCTAAAACCATCGATGACAACATGCCACAATTGTAAGTAGTTTAAAATGCCAAAACAAGGTGATTACTGTCCTAACACAAGGTAGTTGCAAGAAGGTATTCGATGGTTATAGATAGCCCATCGACCCAACTGGCTTCTAACTGCCTTGTGGAGATTGTAGAAGGATTCTTAAGGACTTGAACATGATGCTTGTAGCATGGGTGAAGGAGTTTAAAGCAATACAAGATAGTTCTCTGCATTTTTTTGTGTTATTTTCTGAATTTGCTGCATAACAGTCTGTACTTCTCTATTGTATGACTCTGTCATGGGGTCTAGATTGCCTGGAAGTGGAGTATGATGGAATAAATATCAAACAAGACTAGTTTGGGTTCATGTCACTGGAGATAAGACGTTCTACAATCATTTGATATCAAACTACTCACTGAACTTGTTGTTTCCCTGAAGAACTCGCTGTCTTTGGCCGTACCTTGCCCCTGTACGAAAGTGTCATGGAAGCAAGATTGTTTGGGAATGTAACATGATGGGATATATTTCAAACAAGCTTGGTTTGGAGTCTTGACATCAATTACAAGGAAAGATATAGCCTTTCTCCCTGGACTGCTCCTTAAAGACTGTTTTTTCTGAATTTGCACATGCTATAGGCCGTACTGTAGAAAGGTACCAATTTGTCATCAATTTCTCATATTTTGATTTGATGCTACATTGAGTTGTCTTTCATTTGAATGTAGTTTGGCATCTTAACAATAATATTGAAGGGAGTTATAAGGTTTTATTGCAAACTTGGTTGTGAAACCCTTCTCTAGGGTTTTGGTAGAGGAATATGCATCTCCTTGCCATTCAACTGATTTGATCCACTCGTGGTCAGTGGAATGGTAGTGGTAGGACTGTGATAGTATGTTGGGATGGTTTTTTGGCAGAGAACTTGCAGAGAAAGAGTTTGCATTGAGAAACCTAACAAAACCATGTGTTAGGTGTAGTTTAAGAGCACATTGAAGGAACCAAAGGTGTGTTTTTGGGAACAACAGTTAGTAGAAGTCTAAAACCCACAAATTACTTTGTTTTAGCATGTATTATAAGTGTCCAAACCATTGGTGGAGTTCTGGGATTGCATTTGAGGGTAGTCTCTTTGTAAATTTGGCCTAATTGAGGCATTAGGTCACTGATAGGGGTTATTGGTTGAGATATTCCGTCCAAAACAACCTATGCCAAGTTTGGGATATGTGATAGAGGGCCATAATGGGTATCTACTAATTGTCTAAGATCTAGGTTTGGAGGTCTGAGTCAAAAGTTATTAGGTCTGTTGTCTTTTTGAAGGGCTACAAGCCATTTTGGGTGGTTTGTGAAGGAAGTACCAACCCGAAGTCCAATCTACCTTGGCCAATGGATGGAATGGGTCCCTTGACATACCAAACCACTATTTCCATGATGATACTAGAGTTTCTTTCTATTGTTCCCACTTTTGCATAAAGATCTCTGTTTTTGGGCTAGTAAGTGTAGTGAACCTTGTCAAGTTTGTCCTCCTTTTCCTATCTGATTTGCCTCTACATCACAACATGATCCTCAAGAGGATAACATTCCATCCACAAGGCCTGAATGGATGCAGGGCAAATTGAAGAAGAAGTCTGTCATGGATTATAATCCATCCGCCGAGCTGGAGGACCTCCTAACCAGGATAGGCAAGCCTGTAGATAAGAAAATGGTAAAGAAGTATTCAAGGATCACTAGAGGAGAATCTGGGTCTCGATAGGTGGAGATTGCAGTTCCAAGGATGGATAAGGCAAAAGAGGACATTAATCCTGAGGAATATGACGTAGTGAGGGTCAATCTAGGACCAACTACAAAGAGGCGGGAAGTGGAGGAACTGAAGGATTTTGTGGTAGCCATCAAGGAAACATTGAAGAAGGAAGAAAAAAGAAGAATGAGTTGAAGAAAGAGAATGAGGAATTGAAATGGTATATCCAGCACCTCATGGGCCCGCTGCAGTCTGCCCAAGGAACAACTGCCCAACCTACAAGCATCTCCAGGGATTCACTGGCAGAATTGGAGGTGATGAGATCGGCCAGTCATGCAGCAAAGGAGTGGATAGAGAATGTCTCAGAAAGAGCTCACAAGTTCATAGAGGATCTGGTCTAGGTGTATGGGAGGGTTGGCACCCTCATAGACAGGATTCAGATAGTTGTGGAGGCTTGTTAGGAATTCATTGTTGTTTGGGAGGAAACCATCCCAAGACTGAAGGCATTGATGAATACTCCAAAACAAGACTTGGTAAGGGACAAAGAAATACAAGCAAATCAACCCTACGATTTCCTCAGCTAGTTCTCCGCCTTGATCATGAAAAGGGACAACCTTAAGAAAATCAAAGGTGACACCACCCAGGCCCACAGATGTTGAGAGAAATCCAGGACAAAATCCTCGTCTCCATGGAGGCATGGTTTGATCAAGAAATAGGGCAGGATGGAGTCATTGATATGGAGGATTTGAGAAGGAAGATGTAGAGCATATACTTCAAGGCTTCCTATCCTACCTAGGGGTCACATTTTGAGGATGCATCCACATTCCTGATATTCATGAATAGTATCCAAGAGCTAAGAACAGATTGGGAGAACATCCTTGCTGCTTGCACCACCACCTTGTCAGTCATGGAATACAAACTGGAAAACATGCCTAGCATTTCCATGGAAGAACTAGAAGTTGTCCTGACCAGATTCATGGAAGTTGAGACCAGGGAACAGGAAGAGTTGTCAGAGGACTAGACTCTACCTTGCAGGGGGGTCCCAGTCAGCTTGGGCACCCAGGACAGGTGGCACTTTCTCATGCGTTAGGAGGATGTCAGTCTTACCTACCTCCTTCCTAGGGTTTCTTGTGACCTCATTCTAGCATGGATTCCAAGGAAATATGATTTCTGCCCCTCTTTTATGCTTTTGGCTACCTCTATAAAGGCTGGGGTGCCTCATTTCATCTCTCACAGTCTCTCTCTCATTTCTCCATTCTCTAGAGCAGATAGCTAGTTAGTTACTCATTCCTGGAGCAAGATACTTTGAAGGAGCATCAAGATTATTGTAAAAATATTTTCCAAATCAATATATGAACATTGTGGATTGGTGTTTGTGGTATTCTTTGGATTATGGCATGGTTTTCTGTTTCTTTAAAGCAAATCTTAAGCTCCAAATTTTGAAATTGTTTCATTTTTATTATCTTTCAGTATTTCTTATTTAGAATGATGAAAAGCCTTTCTATTGATGCATGATTGAAACTTTTAGTTCATACCATTTGTGGTCTGTGGCTTGCAAATCACAGTGTATGGTTGGCCTGAACTCATTCCAAGACTTAACTTCGGTTGTTCCTATAGATCTCATTCCCATGTTCTATGTTTGAGCAGTCTGAAAAATATTATTAGCACCTCAGAATATTGCACCATCTCTGTATAAGTTGTTGCCTCATGATGAAGCTGAGTGTGGTTCCAGTTTCCATGGATCAATAGTGACCTTTTGCATTAGTTAGTTTTCTCAACCCTTTCTCTCTTTTGCACTTTGTTTAGGTTTTCGTTAGGAATAGCCCATAGGAATCCTCACTGAGAAATCATTCCCTATCTAGAAGTGTAACTTGGAATCCAAGCCTGTGCTCCTAGAAAGAAATAGTGAAGTCCAAGTCTTTCCTCTGGAAGAAGTAATAGAATCCAAACTTTTCCCTTCCCTCTGTAAAGACAACACTAAGAAAAACTACATAAGTCCCTTTGTGATTACCAGCGAATCACATCATTCCACTGAGTCAATCCTCGTGCTAGTCAAGACCTGACCAAAAAGGAATCTTGGAGCACTCTTGTGTGATCACGTAGCTTAGCACCCGAGAGGCTTTTTCTCAAGAGAGGATAGAATACCCAGTGTGTTATTCTAATGTTGCTTTTGTCACAAAAACTGCATCAACACATCCCTTTGTTTAAAAGTAATAAAAGAGGGTAATTAAGAAATAATGAATCATTTATTTTAAGTAACAATCATTCCTACTAAGATGAATGAAGTAGATTCAATAAACAATAAAACATGTCATTTCTTGATCTTTCTAGGTTAATTTAATTGATTACTTAGTTCCCAAGCATAGTTAGGTAAGAGTATAAACTAAACCAATAATGTTAACTCATTTTATTTTTCACAAACATAGATGGTACAAGCAAAAGTAACAATTATCATTTCCTAAACATGATTCATTTCATTACCTAAGCAATAATAACAACTAGGAAGATCATCTAGTTGACCCATTCATATATATCCGTCTTTTCTAAAATAAAAGAATACATGGTAAGTATGATTAAATAACAATTTTTATCTATCCTAACATTGTTTACCAATGCAATAAAGCATTGCACTTTCATTAATTAATTCACAAGTATCATTTTATAATCCACATTCTAACCTTTAGAAGGAAAGAATGACTAACCTCAAAGAAAAACTTCAAAATTAATGAATAGAATCTCAAAATGTTCACAACACCCAGAATAATACTAAAGCAGATCTCATAAGCTTCCTAACCAAGAAAAGAAATCATCTACAACATGCTTATTAGAGCAAAAATCACTCAACAAAGTTCTATACAGAACTAAGCATAATTGGTAAAATACAAAGAATTTTTGAGAAATAAACCAAAAAATAGAAAGATAAAAGTTCACTCTAACATATCTTCAAAGCATTCTACTAAATTTAATGCTAGGAATGTGATTGTGATAGCTAGACATAATTGTAAAACTCAAATAACTCATAGAAAACACAAAATTTGGAAATAAAATTTATATACGAGTTTCATGGTATCTTTCTAGCTTCCCATAATAAAAGAATAACATTATGGTTTTATTACACTATTAAAGAAACCCTTTAACTGCCAAACAACATACAAATGCATACATGATAATCAAGGATGAAAAATAAGACATTAAACCACATAAACATATAACTAAGCATACATTTTGAAGTAAAATGCATAGAAACCTACACTAAAGCCTGATCAATCACAAATTTATCCAACCAGACACTTGTGTCATAAAATTTGATAAATAAGCAATTTGAAACTAACAAGTTTGAACCCCTCTTACATATAAATGTCCAAAACATCAAAGTATACAACTCTCTTCAATTAGACACACATAAGAAGGTGTACAATCTACTTAATATTAAAGAGCATAAATAAAATGACTTAAATTTAATTACAAGGGTTTATCCAACTTCAACAAATGAAGGATCTTCAAAACACCATTGACAAGTTCCAAGCAAGGATCAACAAATGAAGGCCAAGAGAAGAAAGCCACCACCCTATAGTATTAACATCATCAAATGCAAATGGATGTATGCACAACTCTAGTCAACCCCTAAGCTAAAGAAGAAGAGTTATGGATCTACAATACTCAAGTTTTATCTCAAGAATATCACATGGTCACTCACAAGGTACACATAGATTCTTCACAAAGGTCTCTTACAAGATGCACCTAGAAATCTACACAAATGATCTTTCAAGACACAAAATGGTTTACACAATGATTACTCATAACCAAAACCACTCATGCTTTTAACACAAAAATGAAGGAAGAAGGTTTTAGAAACCATAAAGGCATAACAAGCTCCATTAATGGAGGCTTCTTGCCCCAACCAATAACTCTCATTTTCACATAAATCCACACAAAGGCTACACTATTTTACACAAAATCCATTAACTTCATTGATAGGGCCATCTATAGGCAATAAGGTTGAAAGCTAAACACATCTATACAAAGTCATTTTAAGGCATCAAGGGTTTGAAACCAAACCAAAGAATTAAAAACTCAAAACAAACTTTCCTTCAAACATAAAGGTGCAAGGATCTCTACAAAATCTCTTTGCATAAATTAAATCAAACCACACAAGCTACAAATCAAGACACACCAAAGTCTCTACTTAATTCTTATTTTTCTATGAAGAAAGAATGCAAATAAAATTAATTAAACCAAGATAAATATTTTATCCTACTCATAAAGGTTGACAAGATGAAGAAAGTCAACTTTCCTTTCTCACAAGCCTTTGACGAATTTCCATGAGACACCTTATGAGCTCCTTCAAACTCCATAGAAATACCCAAGAGGAGAGCCTCTATTAACACACCAAAGAGAGCTCCTACAAGCTCAAACACATATCCCCAAGTATATGGGAAGCATCCCCCAATATTGCAAGTGAAACCTCAAGAATCAAGAAAAACAACCACAAAGACTAATTCTCCAAGCTCTCAAACCCTTAAAACTCCATTATCCCAAGCTTTTTGCTCTCAAAACTCTATCCAAAAATGGAATAATCCTTCAAAAGGGAGGAATCTACCTCAACATAAACCCAAGCATAGGGTTAAGTGACTCAAGCCTAAATCACATGTCCTTATGAATTAATTGGTGACATATATCTATTCTCCCTTAAGGAAGTCCAAGTCAAAAAGGTCAACAAAAGCAAATCTCAAAATACTACACCAATAAATCAAATAAATAAGACAGTTAACATTATCTTCAACAAATAAAACTTGAATCAATAAGTGGATTAATAAAACACATGTCCCCTTACAAGGGCATGTGCATCAACGTGGGTTTATTTGGCCAAGGTGGAGTAAGAATTACTCCAACTCCAAAATATCTAAAACATTAATAAAATAATACAAATATCACAAATCTACTCAAATGGATAGGGAAACCAGTTGATCCACTAGAAGTTCCTAGGGTCCCTAAGATGCTTTAAGCATATGTCTATTAAATATAATATAACAAATTCATATTTAATTTAATAGGGAAGACTAATAAAAATAAACAAAGGGAATTAAATTCCACAAATTCAACTAAATTGAATTGACACACAAGCAAACAAATTCTAATTCATTCCAAGAAATGTGGAACACAAACCAAGAAGCATGGAATTCATCACAAAATCACATAGAAGACAACTATGGAGATACACACATATATTCACAAGGGTCACTAGGTCCCTCATGACCAAAGTGAGAAGACATACCAATTTAAACACAGGTAGAGATCTTGTTACTCAATGAGGTGAAATGAGATAGTAAAAAGAGTGATCTATGAATATTCCTTCTCCACATGCCTTCTATTGGTAAATACCTTTTAAATTCTTGTACACTCAATCCACTTATGAAATCACATCCCAGAACCAATAGTTGAAACACAACAAGTTAGACCAATATATCCTTAGGATCATAAACACAGAAATGTAGGCATGTGCAACATCATAACACATTTTTCTCAAAGAACATAGTCATACTATAGAGAATAATAATCAATCATATTATCAACATCCTATGTAATTAGGATTATGTCATAACTCAATGTGCTAGTCATAATTAACCTTATAATCAAAATATAAATGATTCTCTAATCAAATTCATACAAACACTTAAGATGTTATCGCAATAGCCAAGTATGGATCTCAAGCATAATTATCAATAAATGGATTTAATTATGAACATACGATTAGTTCAAGGTATGGGTTGGCACATACATGATCATAGACACTCCATACTAATTATCTATTGCTTACACTAGCATAGATCATCTATCTATCAATTTGGTCTTGAAAACATACTAAAACACAAGCATCATAATCAATTAGGGTATGACAAACTATAATGGTTTTGACTTATAACTCCTCCTAAATAGACTTCCTTCTAGAAGTCACCAAGGGTGGAATGTAAGCACTTTGATCAACATAACATTATTATCATTTTCATCCATATGCAAGCATATAAATCTTACCTTTGCATACTTTTAAATTAAATTTATTTTCATGATAATGCACACTATGCAAAACTTTCACACAAAATGCATACATCAAGATATTGACAACACAAGGTTCACACATTGGTTCATGGGAACACCAAAGAAACATAGTGGATCCAAATAATTAAGAGCCAAAGAATGAGATCATAGAGCATATAAGCAATGTCATAGAGCCAATAACCAAAGAGTTAGTTGGAATGATGGTCTTAGCGCCATCTTAAGGGGACCCCACCATACATTTCCAAAGTACCTTTATCTTGTTTGTGTAAGGGGGATAGCCTCCAAGAGAAAGAAAAAAGATCACATACTCGGCATAGGGGAAAATGGATAGTGATCATCCCATTTCGGTCTTGTTTATATCCCCAACAAAAAAATTACAAACCATCACTGCCCTACACAACCTACTATTGAACACTACAAGCTATGGTAGTATACAATGAACACATGATTTAAAATGAAATCACTAAACTCAAAACACCAAAGGAAATAAGCATAGCCACCAAATTTCAAGAATAACATAATGAATGTAATTCAATTCCATCAATAAGATAAATAAATGCACACCAATATATAAATAGTAAAATCAAAACATAACCATAAGAGTTACACCACAAGAAAATCTCAAAGATTGTGGCTAAGTTGTTGACCTACCAAGGTAAAATAATTGTTGTTAGTTCTCAAAAGAAATAAAAATTCATCAAAAACCAAAAGAAAATATCACAATCTCATAAATTTCCTCAACTTGAGTGGCTAATAGCAAGCCACCTAAGGAGGAGGGGAGTATAACATTATAATGATACATATCCCTCTTTCAAACTCTCAAAAGCACATCCCTCTTTTAGGACCTCAAGCCACCAAAACCTTTGCTTGTCCCTCAACACATGAGAAGATAGTAATTAGATCATAAAGGTTACTTGACAACCAAGAGTTCCTTTGCATTCCTTTCCATGAGCACACACACATAAAGCCGATGACAATACATATCATATAAAGAACATTTTTATTTAACTTTTTCAATATAAACATTACTTAACTAAGAATCAATTCACAAATCACACAATGATGTAGGAGCATCTCAGGTGTTGTGCAATCTTACATCATCCAAAAGATATGTTTTATTTTCTTGTGTTTTATATTCTTTTGATATATTTTTGGAGTTCTAGCAAGATTTTAACTTTGTGGTTTTGATAGTAGTCACATCAAGTCTAAGCATGTCTATTGTGGTGGTGTATGGTCATTTGTTGAGTTTTGTTTGTTGCATGAAGATATAGGCCAAATTGATAGCCTTAGCCTATGCGATAACACATGTGAAACAATTTTATCATCTTGAACTATATAGTATGGGCTTTATTTTCTTCTATTTCATAATACAAGGTGATGTGAAGTTATTTATTCAAATTGGAGTTGTTTCTTTTACTTGGATGACAAATGAGACACATCCCATTGCTTGCAATGAAGAAAGGGGCTAATTGGGGTCATTCGTAAGGTATAGGTGTACACGTTTGGTAATTTGGAGCCATGTTGATGCTTAGTGAAAACTTATTTCTTGGTGCCAAAGAATAGAATGCTTTTCGAAGCTTAGGAATTGATGAAGAAAAGTTATAAATGATAAATGCTTCATAAGGTCATCCTTAATTAGCATTTGGATTAGATCATTGTAAGTTTTCTTGGATAGATGTAACAAGTTTCCTTTTTGGAACCACCTATATAAACCAATGGCTTAGACTCAATTGAACATGGAGGAATCAAAGTAGAGCTTGAAGCTTAGAGTAAATGAGCTCAAGGGTCAGTGCAAGAAGTTGGGTCCACTTTTTGGCCAAAAAGTGGAAGTGTTTTCCCTGATTTTATGAATTCGTCACATTTGACCTGAAAATTTGAGGCATTTAAAGGTTGAATCTTAAAAAAAATTAGTAATATGAAATGTAGTACTCAGAGTCTAGTTTCCAAATATGTAATTTATTTTAATACCCAGATGATACAAATTGATTTTCAATAGGCATTTCTAAAAACCACTGTTTAAAAGTCACTTTTCTTTTACCATACCATGCACGTGTACGACCAACATAATTTAACCTAAATAAAAGTATTTTCTAAATCCTTTTGGGGAAAAATGTGTAGTACAGTGAAGTTTGATGAGGATTTTTTTTTTAATTAATTTTTTATTGGCCCTAATAGCTGTTTTTGAAAACCCTCATGTACGGCTAACATAGTTTGAGAAAAACTATTCATAAAATGATTTTTTTTTTCATTGTGTAAAGAATGATGTGTAGATTGATGACATAATTTTTTTTTCAAAAAACTTTAAAAATTAAAAGTTATTAAAAAATACAAACACCTGTCATTTCAAATTTTTGGACCAGTTTGCTCATAAATTAAATAATAAATAGAAAAACAAGTCCAATTAAAAAAAATTACATATTTGAAAACTAGACACTGTCATTTATAATGAGTTTTAATTTCATAAAAAATTTTAGAAAAAAATATCATCATCCATATAGGTAAACTCAATCTTTTCTCTTGTTCTGTACTTAGAAAAAAACTTGCAGGTCCAAGGCAAGGGGTTGGCTTACCATGCCTTTTCCCAAGCCTAAGATTTTAGGAACAGGTACCCGTTCTAAAATGGGCACCTGTTAGGAATGGGTAACCATTTTGAAACGGGTACCCGTTCCTTTTGTGTGGGAAAAAAAAGCGCGCAGGGTTTTTTTACAAATTCAAATATCTATATAGAAACGGGTACCCATTCCTAAGCAGGTACCCGTTTAGGCTCAGGCACCCATTCCTAAACGGGTACCCATTTTTGTCAGGATTTTTTTTTGCCCGCGACTTCCCCTCTATGTGGACCCAACTTCTTGCACTTATCCTCAAATGGGAAAGTAGAATTGAAGATCTAGGCAAGAGGCATAATTTGAGTATGAATCCAAGTAGTAGAGCTTAGAAGTCTAGTAGGGCTTTAGTGTGGACTGAAATGTACATGGCTTGTGGTGTAGACACATGACTAAAGACTAGTGATATCACTTAGATTGTAGAATAGATTTATAATTCGTATGTGAACTAAGAATGAGTTCCTAGTGAAGTTTATTCTGTTCAACATGGACCTATTGAAGAGATTGTGCTTCAAATGTGGAACAATCTCATACCCCACTTTTGGTCCACTCGATGATGAATGATTTGTTAGGTATTTCCCACCTAGTTTTTAGATACATTCTTTCTCTATGTATTGTCTTCTCATGTACTTTGAGTCTTGAGCTATAGACGTCAGTTTTGAGAACTTGTTTTGAGGAGTAGATACATGGTTATGTTTCTAATTATCTCCTTATTTTTAGGTCTTGAGCTACAGTGTTAGTTTTGAGGATAGTGTGTTTTGAAGAGTACAAGAGATGGTTAATGGTTTTGGGTGTATTACCTTGTTGTTGGAATGGTTGGTTTAAAAATTTTCTATTTTAGGATTTTGAAGGAGATCTTATTTATCATAGCTTAAGCATGTATTGGTGTTCATAGAAGGATGTGGTTTGATTTGCAAGTTTTCTCTCCATGGTTTGTTGTCTATTGTGGAGATTTAGTTTATTTCATGTTAGAGTTGAGACTTGTGTAGAGTTAATCATTTACTAGTATTGTACTTCATTATTTTTTGGTAATAGTAAGGATGATTAGGGTTCTTAAATCTCCATTTTCTATGTGATGTGAAGAACCTCAAGGTGAGCAAGGGAGAGATTTTTTTAGCGGTTGTGTTTGTAGGTTTGCAAATTAGTGTGTGTTATTCAACATTATGTGATAGAGGATTTAGCCAGGTCCTCTATGTGAGTCTTGTTGGTGGATTCTTTGGATTCTTTGATCATTTTTAGATTAGAAAATTCCCATGCAATGGGAGTCCTAGGTAGGTATATGTATCATTGGACTATGGTACAAAGGTCTTCAGGTATTTTGTTATATTACCAATGGAGATAGACTTTGTGGACAATGAATATACAGGGACTTGTGATTGTGGATTGGGCTTGATAAGTTGATAGCAATAGGTCTACCTATGTGTGTACCCTATTTTGAGGTATGACTACTTGGATGCGTTAGTGATAGGTTGTGATCACTATTCTAGATATTGTTGAGTATTTTGCAGATACTCAGTCCTATTTGGAGGAGATAGACTTTGGTGCATGTGTTTGGGATAAAGAACTACATTATGGGTCATCCCACATTAATGGGTTACAGTTTTTGGCCAAACTTGACATTGAAATCAACATTTCGAACTAAATCTTCACTTTCTGACACATATAGCCGCTAAACCGTTAGGAATTTGAAGATGATGCGAACTAGTGATTTGTGAGATTTTGTTTGTAGATTCTAAATATATATATATTTTAAAATTTGGAGTTAAATTGTAAAAAAATTTGCATCTCTTTTGATAACTAGTTTTTAATAGTAAACAACATTTTTTTTAAAGTGATGTGTATTATGTAGCACATAACTTTTTTTATACAAAGGATAAAATTCCGATTCTTTTGAATTTAGATTGGTAACACCGATATATAGGGCATGCATTTGGTTTCATAATGTTTTGTTGAATGTTTTTTTTAATTAAGTTTTGAAGTCAAACCAATTATAATTTAGACATAGGTGTATTTCGTAAAACATAACTTTTTCTGTATGTTTTGAAATTCAATTTTTTTTTGTTGAAACAAGGACATCAATACCTAGGGCATATATATTTTTCAAATTTTTTTTCACTAATTTACTAATTTTCCATGTGTGTAGAATAGAGAACTTGATGTTCAATGAAAAACCTACATTCACAAGAAATAAAAAATAAATATAATAATCAAATTAAATATATTTAAAATTATACTTTTTGGGAAGCTTATAATAAGGACTACAGACTTACAAAACATAAATTTTAAATGAATTCATTTGATCCCTCAAAAGGTAAATCAAAAGTGGTTTTTTATCAGCATTTTGATAGGTGTAGAGGAGACTCCATTATAGGTATGGTTTAAAACTAATGGGGTTCTATCTAAGGGGGTTTGATCAAACCCTCTTCAATTAAAATCCTTTAAATGGAACCTTTCAAGGCTTAAATCATTATATTTTCTAAAAATATGGAATTTCAACAAAAATCAGGATCTCCCAGAAAGTGTAACCCATTATTTTGGCAACACCCTTATGCTTGTGCATGATGAAGGATGAGAGTGTTGTGGTTGAGATATTGGTCACTTGATGGATGTTGATGATGCTTAGTTGAGCCCATGAGCACATAGGAGTCAATTGGTGTAGCATGTTTATACCCTCAACAATTAGTTCACTATTTTTTGGTGTTCCCTTTTCTCATGGAAGGTATATGATAAGTGGGAGAATATTGTGATTAGGTGTGTCATACACCTTGCAAGTCCTAATGTTCAAATTATTTAAATCTTTATTATTTTATGTGTCCTCCTAAAATGGGACGTCCATGTGTAATTATTGGTATTATGTGTGTAAAATAATATCTTGTCATGAAGGATGTGTAAGAGAATTTATGACAAAGATAGTGGTTTAGGAAATATTATTATGTGTAAGAGCATTGATGATGAGGTTACATAGTGGACTTATAAGAGCATTTTCTATTATTAGTTGGGCATGGGACACAATTAGTGCTTCATGGGTAGTGATAAATTTAAGAAAGGACCCCTAAAAAGAAGTTATAAAATCTTGGTGAATCCTAGCTAAGTGCTTTAGTTTTCTTGGCAAATCTTTCCTTTTTTTTGAAAAAAATATTAATTTTCCTAAGGAATCTGTGTACATTATTAAAAAAAATATAAAATTTTGGTGAATCTTAGTAAATACTCACTGAAAAAATTTAATTAATTTTAGGAATCCTAGCAAATAATCACTAAAGAAATTAATACAATGGCAAACCCTTCCTTTAGAAATTTGCATAGTTGGTCGGTGCATTTCCCCCATATATTCTTTTATTATTTGTAATGTTGAAGCAGGGGCCCAGGGGTGATAGCTACCAACAGGGTCAAGGGGGCAGTGCCCCCCTTGTGGGGGTCAAGGGGGAAACATTAGGAATGCATTCGAGCACACACAAATTAAACATTTTAAAAATATCTCACTTTAAAAATAAAACTAAAAAAGAGTGAATCTATGCCTTATATTCTGTTTTAATCACATTTTTTATTGAATTATTCGTTACCATTGATTACCATTTGATCTCACAGCTCTTGTTGAATTCTGTGGGACTATAAGCACATGCTTTTTGAAAGGATTGCTAAGCCCTAAAATTGCTTTTGGACCACACAATAAAATCTTGATCTCGCGACTCTTGTTGAATTCCACAAGACTATAAACACGTTCCTTTTAAAAGGTTTTCTGAGCCCCATAATTACTTTTGGGCTACATGATTAAATCTAATTGTGAGGCCTAAAACCAATTTAGGGGCTCAACAAGCCTTTTAAAATGCATGTGCTTATAATCTCATGGAATTCAACAAGAGCCATGAGATCAAAACTATAATCAACGGTAATGAATAAAAGCCATATTAAAAGTGAAAATAGCCCTAAAAGTATGTGATAATTTTTTTTTATTGGTCGATGGGGGAATTTTTAGCCTCGCCCAAGTTCCAGGTTAGATGAGTCATTTTTTACTAGAGCTATGAACTAGTGAGACCACAACACAGGGGACCTCATCCCCTTGCATTAACACCTCGCATGAATGCTTGCATTAATACTAGAGGTTTAAACCTGCGAGCTTGTTGGCCTAGTGAAGGCCCACCGCGTGCGAGCACAACAACCCAGCAAAGGCACACATCATGTAAGCATGTTAGCCTAGTGGAGGCACAAAGCCTACGAGCTCTTTGGCCCAACGGGGGTTTGAACCCTGGTGGCTACCACTACAACCGAGCGACTTAACCATCGAACCATGCCCTTAATGGAAAAAGTATGTGATAATTATTAGTAATGGTGATATTACCCCAAAAGTAATGGTGAGAATATAATATTAATGGCGAATATGATTAAGATTTTTAATTATATTATAAACTATTAGAGAAGTGGCTCTAATGACACATCATTTACTTGGTGAAATAATTCTACTTATTAGTTTCAAAAAATAATGCTTAGCGAATTAACTAAGACTAAATTAAATTTTCGTAAAAATTAGGCGATTTAGTCCCCTTTATAGCTTGAACTATTCATCATTTTTGGAGGCCCTGATTTCAACTATTCACAAATTGGCAAAGATTTTCCACTAAAAAAATCTATGTTCATGGGTGAGTGCTTGGGAATTACTCATGCCAACTTGCATAATGGAAGTCAAAGATTCTTGTGAAAAAGTTATTTTTTATTTCACGATGGCTCCACACATGTGAGTGTCGTGAGAGTTCATACTATGGTATTTGGGACCTTGTTTGGGCTCATGGTATTTGTTTTGGTGGGTTTTTGGCCCCCCTTAAGTCTATATATTGGAGGCATGATATAGAGGATGTATGGAAGGTATTTTTGTATGGTTATGTTACTAGTTTTCCACTAGAGAAAGAGTATGTTGACATCCATGTTAAGACAAGAGCTTGATATTGTATTGTAACTATTTGTTATTGAATAATACATTGGTTAAGTGCTTTGAAGGCTCGATTTTTCTTGAAAGGGTATTCCTAGAGTATATCTGTGTCATTCTACTTGTTTCTATTCCATCTCTCTCATTCTTTATTTTTAAGTGTTGCTTACATGATAGATGCTACTGAAATTTGTGTAAATTTGATTATTGTGATATTCTCCTCAAAGGGTTAATGTGGAAATAGCTACATGCTTAATAATTATGTTTAGTTTTCAATTTAATTGCTAAGGGGTTTGCTAGTACTTTTCCTAACATTTGGCATTAGAGTAGGTGGTTTTGTGGGTTGCATGCACTTGCATGTGGTTTGCATGTATTTGCATGTGGGTTGCATGTGCTTGCATGTAATTGCATGTGATGGATCCATGGTGATTTGGTTTTGGGTATTCCTTCATTGATTTCGTAGCTTGACAAGCTTGTGGAATCTATTAAAATGAATTGATGTTGGGAATTGAAGCGTCTCAACCTTTGCAAGTTCCTAATGTTGTATTTATTTATTTTTTACCTACTATTGTAATTTTCTATGTAAATCTTATTTTGTCACTTTGTGGGAGTTGGCACAGTGATGTGTCATCCTGCTTGGAAGGTGACTAGATGTATTTTTGTCCTCATATGAGGAGGTAGGCATCCCATTTTGTGGTAGAGGTATTTTTCCATGTGTCGGCATCTTTTGGGTGTTGTAAGAGGTTTATGATGCGTAAGAACTATGACAGATTCTATGACATTGTAAGAACCATCTTTGACTTAGCCCATTTTAGGGCGTCCAAGTTTGGGATATGACAAGTTGTAAGAGAATCATTTATTAATAATCAATTATGACAGATTCTCTTACAATGTAAGTGTTGTCATATATGACAGATTTTATGATGATGTAAGAGCATTTGTCATACCTATTTTGGGAAAATTTGGGGCTCCCAAGTATGGAGGGTTGTAAGAGGTGTAAGGGAATATTGTACAAGTGTCACAAGAGTCAAACATGTGTTTGAAAAGTGTGTCACATGGATTTGGATGCCCATCTCTTGTTGCTTTATCCAAAAGCTTCCTTCATGCTTGTATCCAACTATAAATATGGTGCTTGTGGGAGTATTTTATATAGTTCATTTGCAGGTACCATTATGCTGCCAGAATTACTCTAGTATTCAACATTTGTGTACTCTTGGGAGAACTTGCATTGCAAGTGTTTTGTAATCATCCTTTGATTTGATAATACATTGTGCAGGTTTTGGAGTGTGGGGTTTTTCACTCGAAAGGGTTTTCCCCACTTATATCTTTTGCTGTGAGATTTGTATTTGCATTTGGATATCGTTATTACCTTTCTGTTAATGTGCATCTTACTCTATAATTGTAAGAGATAAAAATTTGTATAACTTTCCTCATTAGATCAATGTAGGAAGTGTGTTCCACATACCTTGCTTCCTTTCAATTGATTATTTATTAATCCTTGCATGAGTGGGATTTTGTAATGGATTTCGTTTGTTATTTTAGGAAACAATATGGAAATCACTAGTGGAATAGAAAAGAGATTAAATGGAACCTATGTTGGTCTATGAAAGCTTAAAGTGGTGGATCTTGGAGTTGGTCATGCGTTTGCATGTTGCATGGTTGTAACCTAGAGCTTTTGTTTAGCAATATGTGACTACCCTTTGACATGGTGGCTATGTTCCTTCATCATATTGTCATGTGAAGCAGAACAATGTTCATATTGGATGCTTTCTTTTGGCCCCCTAGTCACATGGGAAAGCACTAGCTCTATTGGCTATCATATAGAGTGCTTAAGTTGGGTTCATGGTTTCAACCCTTAGTTTCATGAAAGTATTGTATGATTATCCCCTAGATTCATGCAGGTTTTGGAGTTGGTCTTTTGGTGACCTAGAAGCTCTTAGACAACCTGGTTCCTCCATTTTCATGTACTTGGTGATGATTGTGGAATTGGTCTATTGGTGGTCTATAGTTCTTGGACAACCTTTGATCCTTATGGATGATTATACTTGCATGTTACAAATTTGTTTTATTTTAGATTTGTGGGTTTTGCAAATGTCCTATTTAAAATATGTGGTTATGCTTAACTATGACATTCCATTGTTTTGGTTTACAAATTTAGGTTTTTCATATTTGTGGGTTGCCATATGTTTAAATGGATTTAAATTTTCATGTATGGTTTTACAAGTTTTTCATGTTAATCAAAATTTATGGTGTTATAGATCTGTGGAGACTGATATTTAGGATAATTTAGATGGAGGTAATTGCAGACTTTCATGCATAGTTTGAGGATGTTGGTTGTGGCCTTCTTGGGTGTGGAAGTATTGGTATGTGTTACTTATCATTTATGTAGATTTTCTTGTTCCTAAAGTATGGCTACCTTATTGAGTGTTTACAACATATTATATCTAGATTTGATCTAGTGTTTGAGTCATGGAGAATCTACATGTTATCTCTAGTTCTCTCTATTTTACATGTTACTAATTTGGTGTCAAATTTATATGTCGCATTGTTTTAGATCTACGATTTGTGTGGTTTTGTGCAATGTCTATTCCTATAGGTTACATGGATAACTTGGATATGGGTTGTGTATGTTGGTAATTTGGCTAAGCTTGATGTTTGATGGTGTTTTCATTGATGGCAACAAGAAAAGGAACAAGGTTGGAACATAGATTTTGGTCCAGCAAAGGAAGAGCTAAGGAATTTGGCTAAGTGTTGGAAGAGTTCAGAGACAATGACAAAAAGACAACATTTTGATTGGCATCAGTCTATAGTTCAAGATATGGTCATGTGGTTCTGGTATGATATTCCTAATCCTTAGATGATTCTATATCTAGAGTTTCATCCATTGATCATCTCCGAAAGTGTATTTTCAAGTTGCATGAGTTCGACATTGCAGAGAACAGAGGTAATAAGAGTAGAACACATATTTGTTTTGATCCGCATTCCTCCAGTGTTGCATATTTTGTCATACAGTTTTAATGTGTTATAAGAACTTGTATGAAGTCTCTAAATCTAGAGTTGCAGAGTCTGAAGTCTACCGGAATGATGGTTTTGAGCTATCGAGTATCGCTATTTGGTTTGATAGAGTTTGACTGTGATAGAGCATGTGTTCTGATGGTCCACATTTTGCCGCAAGTTTATATCATGCTCTGTGGTTCTAAAGGTAAGCTTGGGGATGTCTAAAGAGTCTTTGATATGAATTTGAGAAAGTTTTGTAGTCCACAGCAAAGGTTATGATCTAACAGTTAGACTGAACCAGTGTCAGCCTATGTTTAAGGCTGACCTGTTAGTTTGATTTGTGTGTGGCAAGTTCTATTGATTGGAACTTTATCCTAAGTGGTTCTATAGTTGGGGTTGACATATGATAATGTGTTGCAAATGTAAATTGGGTCCGTAAAGCATTCTGGTGAATGAATTTGGCTGACAAGCTACATGTTGATTAACTACACAATTCATTTTAGTAGGCTGAGCTAATGTGAAGAATCTAAGTGTTGCAGATATATATATATATGTATGTATATATACATGTATGTATATATATATATATATATATATATATATATATATATATATATATATATATATATATATATATATGAGATCCAATTTGATGTTTGGATGAACATATGTGCGAATATGAAGGTGTGTGTATGACATGCGAAAGATTGTGATTTTGTGAAGGCGACAAGTGCAAAAGAAGAGAGACCTTGTTCTCATGTAAGAACAGAGAAGTGTAGCAGAGTAGTCAAGATGAAAAGTTTTGAGAAAGTTTTATGAGCATCATTGGAACTGTAATCATGCATTTACATATGCATTTCTAGCAATTCATTTTGGTAGTGAGCCACCCTTCTATCTTCTTCTTTCTTTTGGCAGTGAGCCACCTCTTGGCAGTGAGCCTTTTGGAATGAGCATTTTCGACAGTGTGTCCTTTTGGGTAGTGAGCCCTGGATAGTGAGCCTCTTTGTAATGTAGTATTATTATTACATAATATATTGTGAGTTAACACTCACCGTGGTTTTTCCCTTTTTGGGTTTTCCACGTATAAATCCTAGTTTTCATGTGTCATGTCTTGTGGTTGTTCATGTTGTGTTTAATTTACTTTAATGTTGTTGAATGGGCAAATGAATTAATGATTTAATGAGTGTATGGTTTAAGAGAATACTAATTCACCCCCCCTCTCAATATTCTGGGTGTTCAACAATTGGTATTAGAGCCTGGTTCCTTGGAAGAAGTTTAATAGCTTAAGGAAGATCTTGGAGATTGAACACATGGCAGGAAAAGGTATTCTATTCCCCTTGAAGAAATTGATTCAAATAAAACCATAGAAGAAGAATGCATGTTTGTTAGTGAAGAAGAACTCAAGGTTGCTCTTGAAGATCTTGAAAAGACTGAAATAGAAAATAGGGATTTGAAAGAAAATGTCAAGGAAGCAGATGAGTGCATCAGAAAATTGAGGGAACAAGTCAAGAGGTTCAAAGAAAAGCATAAGGAGGTTAGTGAACAATTGAGATCAGCAAATGATACCTTGAATGATCTAAAAGTGGAAGTTGTAGAAAGAGCAAAAGCAAAAGAAAGCCTAAATGAAATAATAAAAAATAAATATGAAGAATGTACAAGGCTTGAACAAGAAGTTGTGGATCTGAAAGCTAGTCTGAAACAACAATGGATTCAAGAAGATAAATTCAGAGTGAGTGTTGCCAAACTTGATAGAATATTTGCAAGTTAGAAGAGTCCTGATGACAAAGAAGGCTTGGGATTTGAGGAAGGCGAAAGTTCTAAAACAAGTCAAGAAAAGAATGTTGAGATTGAAAAAGACAAAGGAAAATAGATACAGAACCAAAGTAACAAACCTAGAAGACCACTGGTCAGGCAACCAAATGCTCAAAGGTAACCCTCTTTCAATGGTTATTATAATGCATGCAATAAGTTTGGTCATAAGGCTACTCAATGTAGGAGCAACGTGAATCAAAATATTCCATCATTTTCTGGTCAGTGCTTTACTCGCAATAAAGTAGGTCATAAAGCTAATGAATGCAGAAGTCAGATAAGGAATGGTTACAAAAATGGAAGAAATGCTCAAACTTTCAAAGGTAATTACTTTATATGTAAGAGATTTGGTCATAGAGCTAGTGAATGCAGACATTAGGTAAGGAACAATTATAATAATGGAAGGAATGCTCAGTCTTTCAATGATAATTTCTTTGCACGCAATAGATTTGGACACAAGGCTAACCAATACAGATCAAGGATGAATGGAAGGAACAATGGTTAGAAAAATGTTGTATGCTTCAATTGCAACAGGCTTGGACATATTGCAAGATTCTGTAGAAGAAAGAATATGAAGAAGGATAATCAGGTAGAGATGAAAAAACTGGTACAAAAGGTAGATCTGGGAGAGATCAAGAAGGAGATGAACAAGATTTAGGTTAAGAAGGAAGTACATGAAATCAAGAATGAGTCTGCACCAGACTCTAGTGTAGACACTTCCTCTGGGAAGTGAATTGGGAGCTCTGGCTCAGGGGGAGCTTTAATGAAATATTTTGTTCCCCTAGCAAAAAAAGTTGTGCTGACATTCAACACAAAGATATAAGTTAGAAAACATTTTGGTAGATCTTTTGAAGAAGATTTTGACAAAAAAAACTTAATGCGATGGATTGTGGAGCAATTTAGATTGACTGTGAGTGGCAGAGAAAGAATTTGACAGCTTTTTGAATCAAGCATTTATGGCAATTAGGTTTTAATGAAAAGGGCTTAAAAAGAGATTCATTTGAAAGGAAATCACATTGCATTCAAACCCTCAAGAACTAAGAAGATTTGAGCAACGGAGTAAAAAAGTGAATTCAAACATTTGGCGAGAAGAAACCCTAACCGGAAGTAAAGATTATGGTATTTACAGTTTTCACTCTTATAAAGTTTTATTGAACTGTGAAAATGGCTACTCCACATGTTGTTGAGATCATTGAGAGGCCTCGCCCTAAGTTCAAGAAGTACCCATTCAAATCATTAGAAGCTGATCCAAATGGTGTGTTCTTTGAAGTCCCGTTTGGCGTCATGCATACTAAAGATGTTAGGGCATTTATTCATACAAATCTAGATGAATATGATCATTTAAAATTAGGGCAAGTTTACATGAATGAGTTGACTGGAGATAAATTTGAATTGAAGGAAGAATTTAGTGCTCTGCATGAGAAGAAATTGGATACATGGATTGATTTTCCCATCTTCTCTAAAGATGCTTGGGTTCAGTATGCCCTAAGAATAATACATGATGAATTCATGTGGTTAGACATGATGCATATGATTACTAATGATTCCATTGAGGCAGTGACTGGTATGTGTTCCACCGGAACAATTTCATCTTTGAAGGCCGTAAAGAATAACACAGTGATGGGGTTAACAGGTGCCAAATTTGACAAAAGGGAATTAATAGTCAATGACATAGAAAATCCAAAGGTAAGGTTTGCTTCCATGGTGATTGGTTATAAAGTGTACTTCTCAAACAGGGAGAACTCTGTCTCAGCTACGGCTATCTACATAGCGTTTGAAATGGTGAAGAAGAATACATAGTATGACCTGTGTGAGTTGCTCTAGCAATAATTAATGGAGAATCTAAAAAGGACAAAGGACACTAAGTACCCCTTTAGGTATGGTACTCTGATCATCTACCTGTCGTTCTACTTCTTGAAAGAATTACCAGGTATAGGTAACATTGGTTGGTTAAATCATTCTCCGGTAGTAGTTTAAATTAGAAATCATCTGCAAAGTTTAGGAGATGTTGATAAACAAAATGCAACATTATGGGGTTACCTTAAGAATTTCCAAAAAAAATGTAGGCTAGGGCTATGATCCCTAAAAAGGTTGTGGAGAAATATGAAAAAGAGATTGTGTTTATGGTAGATAAAGATAAATGCCTCATGGAGCCAATAGAACCTAGAATTGTATGGGTCCAAGCAATGAGATATGAGGTTACAAAGGATGTTCTGACTAGCCTAGCTGATCTAATGCTGAGAAAACCAAAGGATCCCAAAGAGGAAAGATTTGGATCATTTGAAGAAAAATCTGTCAAAGCGTATTTGGAACAAACTCAATCAGAATCACAGAGAAAAGCTAGAAAGATGGTAGAAGAGTATGTTATGAGCAAGGAATTCACAAAGGAACAAATAAACCAAGCTAGAGCCAAAGCTCAAGCAGCAAAGGCTACATAAGAGAAAACTACACAAGAAAAGACTTCTGTAAGACTAGAAGCCAAGTACGAAGCCTCCAAGGTTGCAAGTGCTCCAGAAGGTCAGACATCAAAGGCTCTGAAGAAGGAAGAAGAGAAATCTGAACCAAAAAAGCCTACTTCTATATCAAGAAGAAGACCAAGAGCCTCCTCCTCTACTGCAGATACCTCTAATAGCTCCGATCCACTCCCTACAGCTGAGGTTGAGAAAGAAAAGACAGATCCTGCAGAGAGAAGGAAGAAAAGAAAGAAAGAAAAGGCCACCAAAAGAGTGTATGTGAGCCTTGGTGGAGGAGAAGAAGAAGATACAGAAATTGATGAAGAAATCAAGGCAAAGAAAACAAAAATAGAGAAGCTCTCCGTAAAGGTTAAGGACAAAAAGAAGAAGAAAGGAGAGAAGACTGAGACCAAAGAAAATGAAGCAACTATATCCTTGGAAGCCACAGTCAATGCAATAGCTCAGCATGGGAACTTGAAGCCTATTGCTAGTATATATGATGAAAGCTCAGATGCAAACAAGGTGATACTTGAAACAACAAGTTTGTAAGATTTTTGGTTATGTTTAGTAAAGCATTGATTGAAGTTAAAGATGATTTACCAGATAGTTTAGCCAGCATCATGACAACAAGAAAAGAAGGGGCCATGGCCAAATATTTTGAGATAAAGGAATATGTTTTGTTGAAACTTTTCCCAAACATCACAAATGAAGAAAAAGTCAAAGTCACTAAGAAGCTCAGTGATGAATTCAGAACCAAGAAGAGAGTTAATTCTCTAATGTCTGGAGACATTGAGAAACTAGTTAAAGTAATTGAGGAGATAATATTACGTGTGCTACATGAACTGTAAATCAGTAAGGTATTTGACTTCACTTGTAAATATGCAGATAGTACAAACAATTTTGAAGTTTTGGTCACCTGTACATATTTCTGTATCATACACCTTTGCCATTGATGTCAAAGGGGGAGAATGAAGCATGTGAAAAATATAGAAAAATAACTAAAAAACAAGGAGAGAAGCATGAAGTTAGGGGGAGCAATGTGAAAAGAGTAAGGGGGGGGCAGTATAATAGTTTTTCACATCAAGTGTTGCCATCAATGCCAAAGGAGGAGATTGTTGGCAATTTGGCTGAGCTTGAAGTTTGATGGTGTTGCCATTGATGGCAACAAGAAAAGGAACAAGGTTGGAACAAAGATTTTGGTCCGGCAAAGGAAGACCTAAGGAATTTGGCTAGGTATTGGAAGAGTTCAGAGACAGTGACAGAAAGACAACATTTTAATTGGCATTGGTCCGTAGTTGAAGATCTAGTCATGCGGTTCTGATATGATATTCCTAATCCTTAGATGATTCTATATCCAGAGTTTCATCCCTTGATCATCTCTGGATGTGTACTTTCTATGTATAGAAAAAATTGAGATTGAATAATAATCAAAACAATGAAATAACAACTCAATCTTATAACATAAAGAGATCGATCTAAGCAAATACCAATATCAATGAATAATCGAATTAAAACAAGAAAGTCTTCACCTAGATTGTATTGTTCTCTTTATTAGTTATGGATTGCTCAATCAATTGTGAAACCATGTTTGCAACAAGGGGACGTGATGATGATAAGTGCTCAATGTGCTCAACGATACGATGTATGTTCAATACGCTATATGGATGCCTGAGAATAAATGACCGAAGAGTGCTCAAAAGTTGAATGATTGAAGAGGATTTGTGAAAGGATGAAGGGGGTATATATAGGTTTCAATAAAGATCGATCAACGGTTGAAATAAATCAATAGAATCAATGGATGAGATAAATCAAAAATTTATGATGAAGGTGCACCTGACATGTGTCACACAAAAAGATATTTTTATTGAGTTAACTGATTGATTTGAGATAAAAGACATGAAAAAAATATGTTTAGATTTCATAAAAATAGAAATGCTTTTTTCTAATTTATGTGTTGGTGATAAAAACAATAATGATTAAGTCAATTAACTCAACTTATAATTTGCTTTTTGCATGATTTGAGTAAAATTAAATAATAAATTATTTAATTTTGTGTGCATGATGAATACGATTTATTTTTATAAGAATTATAAGATAAAAAAGCAAATTAAATAAATAAATTTATTTAATTGTTTGTGCATGATAGAAGAAAAAAATTGATTTGAAGATTTAAATAAATTAAACAAATAAATTGATTTAATTTATTTTTGCATGATGAGGGATAAATAAAATATTTGATTTTATTTTATTTTTAGAAGAGAGATTCAATTTAAATAAATTTGAATGATTTATTTAAATTTCAAAGAATAATTAATTTAATTAAATAATTTAGAAATTATTTAATTATAGATAAGAGGATTTAAAATATAAATTAATTAAATAATTAATTTATTCAATTGATGCGGATTTGAATTTTGAAAGATGATAACGATTTAATTAAATAATTAAAATTATTTAATTTGGATGGATAAAGAGGAAATTTATTGAAATTAATTAAATAAAGAGGATTTATTTAATTAATGTTGAAAATATGTGATTTAGAGGAAAATGATGATTTTGATGAAATTAATTAAATAAAGAGGATTTATTCAATTAATGTTGAAATCAGGTGATTTGGAAGAAATGATTAAAATGCAAGTGATGTGATAAAATGGTTATTTTAGGTGTCTGCACTTTCAAGTTGCATGAGTTCGGCATTGCAGAGAATAGAGGTAATAAGAGCATAACACATATTTGTTTTGATCTACATTCCTCTGGTGTTGCATATTTTGTCATACGGTTTTAAGGTGTTATAAACACTTGTATGAAGTCTCTAAATCCAGAGTTGCAGAGTTTGAATTCGACCGAAATGATGGTTTTGAGCTACTGAGTATCGCTACTTGGTTTGACAGAGTTTGACTGTGACAAGGCATGTGTTCTGATGGTCCACATTTTTCCGCAAGTTGATATGCTCTACCGTTCTGAAGGTAAGATTGGGGATGTCTAAATAGTCTTTGATATGAATTTGAGAAAGTTTTGTGGTCCACAGCAAAGGTTATGATTTGATAGTTAGATTGAACCAGTGACAGCCTGTGTTTGAGGCCGACCTATTAGTTTGATTTGTATGTGGCAAGTTCTATTGATTGGAACTTTATCCTAAGTGGTTCTACAGTTGGGGTTGACATATGAGAATGTGTTTCAAATGTAAATTGGGTCCGCAAAGCATTCTAGTGAATTAATTTGGCCGACAAGCTACATGTTGATTAACTACACGCTTCATTTTAGTAGGCTGACCTAATGTGAAGAATCTAAGTGTTGTGGATATATATATATATATGAGATCCAATTCAATGTTTGGATGAACAGATCTACGAATATGAAGGTGTGTGTGACATGTGAAAGATTGTGATTTTGTGAAGGTGATAAGTGTAGAAGAAGAGTTTATATATATATGAGATCTAATTCAATGTTTGGATAGACAGATGTGCGAATATGAAGGTGTGTGTGTGACATGTGAAAGATTGTGATTTTATGAAAGTGACAAGTGCAGAAGAAGAGATATCTTGTTCTCATGTAAGAATAGAGTAGTGTAGCAAAGCAGTCAAGATGAAGAGTTTTGAGACAGTTTTCTAAGCATCATTGGAACTATAATCATGCATTTGCAAATGTATTTCTAGTAGTTTATTTTGGCAGTGAGCCACACTTCTATCTTCTTCTTTCTTTTGGCGGTGAGCCACCTCTTGGTAGTGAGCCTTTTGCAGTGAGCATTTTGGACAGTGAGTCCTTTTGGGCAGTGAGCCCTAAGGTAGTGAGCCTCTTTGTAATTCGGTATTGTTATTACATAATATATTGTGAGCTAACACTCACTGTGGTTTTTCCCTTTTTGGGTTTTCCACGTAAAATTCTTGGTGTTCATGTGTCATGTCTTGTGGTTGTTCATGTTGTGTTTAATTTGCTTTAATGTTGTTGAATGGGCAAATGAATTAATGATTTAATGAGTGTATGGTTTAAGAGAATACTAATTCACCCCCTCTTAGTATTCAGGGTGTTCAACAATTGGTATCAGAGCCTGGTTCCTTGGAAAAAGTCTAACAGCTTAAGGAAGATCTTGGAGATTGAACACATGGCAGGTAAAAGGTAATCTACTCCTCCTAAAGAAATTGATTCAACTAAAATCATAGAAGAAGAATGCATGCTTGTCAGTGAAGAAGAACTCAAGGCTGCTCTTGAAGATCTTGAAAAGACTAAAAATAGAAAATAGGGATTTGAAAGAAAATGTCAAGGAAGCAGATGAGTGCATCAAAAAATTTAGGGAGCAAGTCAAGAGGTTCAAAGAAAAGCATAAGGAGGTTAGTGAACAATTGAGATCAACAAATGATACCTTGAATGATCTGAAAGTGAAAGTTGTAGAAAGAGAAAAAGCTAAAGAAAGGCTAAATAAAATAATAAAAAACAAATCTAAAGAATGTACAAGGCTTAAACAAGAAGTTGTTGATCTGAAAGCTGATTTGAAACTGTGGACATCTGAAAATGGTCACAACCACTTTCATCCACCTATGCAATCCAAACTTATTTCACCTGCATCATTCTATCCGATCCATATATTAATTAAATAATTTTGAATTATTTAATTAATTTATTCTACACATTTCCCCTGTCATAAAAATCAAATTCCTCTACTATAGTTTAAAAATTAAATATGTTTGACTATAGTTCATAAATCACATTTTTAAAAAATAAATAAATTATCATATTTATTTAATTCCTATTTTGTTCACTTTTGATTAATTTTTGTAATCATCATTATTTTCTTCTAATCTATGTGCACATGAATCAATTTTAATTAATTCATCATTACAAACCCCCATGTTTCTAGAAGTCCACTTGTCATCCTATGTACATGCATGTACATGACAAGTGACCTACTTTGGAAGCATGGCCAAATCTTCCAAAAAGTGTACATTTGTCCTATTTCTTCCACCCCACTCCATGTGTCACTATTTATGCAAATTTAAAATTACATGTGGCGCTATTTGAACACTATTCATCTAATTTTTAATTTCACTTGTCCTCTCCATCCAATTTAAAATTCTTCACTAAATCCAAGCCTTACCTTTTGATAAATGAATCCTTACATGTCATACACCTACCCAATCCTAGCCATCCATCCATTCAAAGTTGCAATCTCATCCATTGATCATCCCTTGAATCTTAGAGCAAAATTCTTATCCAATCCTAGCTTGCCATTTATCCAATTCTCCTTGCTTGAGGATCCTCAAGCAATCTCAACTATTGATCTTCCAAATTGATCCAAACCCTCCATTTCCATCCCCTAAAATCTATAAATTGATGCCTCAACCTCCCATTTTACATAAGCCATCATATGCTAAGACATTCTGCCAAATTAAGTACTCACATTATCTAGAAATTAGTGTAATATTAAGCTAGCATAGTGTAGTTTTATTTCCATATAGAGAAAATCATCATTAGCATGCTTAGATAGGGTGCATTAGGTGATTAGAAGCATACTAGTGATTTAGCTCAATCTTGAGGTCCCTTGGGCTTGGGATTGGGTACAATTTAGAATAGTTTGCATTCATTTTAGGATCCCATCTTTTAGGTAGACATTCTTGGCACGCTTGGTGGGACACCCACCACCTTTAGGACTAACAATTGCATCTTTGTTTGCATGTTTTCTTGTGACAGGTCGGATCAACACTGAGTGTCTGCAAAGTAGCACCTATTCTACATTTCAGTGCCTAGCCAGGATTTCAGTGCTTGTTTCTGCAAAGGTATAACTTGTCATTTTTGGATGTTTTTGGTCAAATATTTGAGCTATACTTGTGCATTGTGCTTTAATTGCATTTCCACTAACTTTTTGTGCAATTTAGCTCTCTATTTTGCAAGAAAAATCAAATTCACAAGGGGGAGGTTTTGACTGTCCCGTATCAGTGCATGTTTCGGCAAATCAACGCCTATCCTCCCAAAGTGGCGCCCATTTAGGATATTAGTGCTCATTTTAGTTAGGCATGAAACTAACATTTTCTTTGCATTTTTGCTAACTTTGATGTCTAACAGAGGTTTTTAGGCTTCTAATCATCCTTTTGTATAGATTGTGCTCTATGTTTTGAAGGAAAAGTCCATTTTACAATGGGGGAACTCTGCCAAAAGCGGATCAATGCCCAATCCAATATATCAGTGCCAATCCATCATATCAGCGCCCATCCAGCATATCAGCACCCACCTTTAGGTATAGAAAACTCTACAAAGTAGCACCCATTTCTTATAGGGGCGCCTATTTTTTCTGAATTAGCGTGTAGTTTCCTGTATTGGTGCCTAGTTACTGTGTTAGCATATAATTGATTTTCTTCATTTTGTTTTAGACTAACATCTATCTTGTAGCCTCATTCAATTGTCCAAGACAAAAATCAAACTACTAACATGTTTCATTGCAGGGTTCCTCTTATGTGTGTTTGCATCTTAACATAGGAATGCTTGCTTTGGTGTTTTAAAATGAACTTGTGTGTTTAAAGTAGGAACACTTTTATTTAGTGCTTTAAAAAGAATAATTGTTTGTTGTGTTTGGTGTACTTGCACATCTTTGTGATAGTAGATCCTAAGGTAGAACAAAAGTATCATTTCCCCTCGTCTTTCAAAGGATCTTGGGTGTAAGAGAAATTGTTCTATCTTCTTTTACTTTTTAGGAGAGCCTGCCTTGGTGGGAAAAGAGGTACTCACCCCAAGGGATGACTCTAAGCGGTGCTTTCAATTCAGTTCGGTATATAAATGGTTTAGGTGAAAGATGAAGACTTCTTGGTGAAGTATTCTTATTATGACAGTTCCCCAATATCCATACACTTGTGTGTGTGATATGTCAACCCCATTCTTTTCTTGCAAAAGGATTGATGCAAGTGGTCGGGATAGTCTCTTAAGTGAGTCACTACCACACGAATAAGTGTCAAGTACCCAAATTTCCACTAGACACCTTAAGTTAGAAGCCTACCCTATTGACTTGTTGGTGTCTTGTTCAATGCAAGGGTACGACGCCCCCAAGATTACTCACCATATGGCTCCCCCAAGATGATACAAAAATCCTCGGCTTAGCATAAGCTACTCATTAGCTTTCCAAGGAGAGGGTGATTGGGTCATCCTTCTAGTCCTGGAGGCCCCTACCTATCCTCTCTTGCAAAGACAAAAGTGTATACACCCACATTAGGTGTTCCTACATTTGCGTCGATGAAGATTCCAAGTTGTGGGCTTGAACAAGTTGCCATTTACCATTGACCTTAGGTAGACTAAGCATTGTTTTCAAGTCTATTCGATTGTGTCTAGACCCGTGGAAATTTGGCCTTGAGGGGCTATTGGATATACACATAATGATTAAATACTTCTTACCAAACATTTGGCCATTGTGTTATCTTTTGTGATTTTTGTCTACTTGCCAAAGAATTTCATAGACATTATCTAAAACCACTTGAATCATTTGAAAAATTAAACCACCGAACGAAGATACCATCACTGTCCCAAAATAATGCCCATTTCCTATAAATTAGTGCCCAGTGTCTTGAATTAGGGCTCGATATCCTGAATCAGCGTCTATTTTCAAAGCCAATAAAGAAGTCAAAATTTGTCCTTTTGGTTGTCAAAAATCCCCTTTCCATGTCATCCCTTGATATTGCATGCCACCTCATCAATATCCATGTCCATTTGTCTCTCTTAAGCTTGTGATCCCACCTTAATTATTGACCATTATCCTTGTCATCATTCTCATTAGTTTATAGATTGTCCAAGTCATCCATAGTTAATTATCCCTAGCCCATCATTAGCCTCATAATCCATTGCCTAATCATCTTCTTTAATCATCATCACCCTTCATTAACCATTATCCTTAATCCATATTCAATCATAATCTTTGCTTACCCATCCTTGATTAATCCATAGTCAAGTCCTTAATCAATCCAACCTTTGTCATCCATAATCATCATCCTTGGATTATAATCTAGCATTATCCTTGTAATAATCAATCATTATCCTTAAACCATTCTTAGTCAAATCCTTGTTTGTCATCCATTATCATCCCTAATCGATCCTATCATCCTTAATCAATCCCTACAATCCATAATCGATCATTATCCTCAAATCAACCAATCATAGCATCCCCATCCATATTCAATCCTTATCTAAATCCATAATCAATCTAAAGCACATCCATATCCTAAGGTTAGAATCTAGATCATCCTTTTGGTTGTGTTAAGCTTAAGACTTCGTCTATCTTAAGTTTAGTATAAACTAAACATCATCAACCCTCTTGGATAAATTAGCTTGGGAACTTAGACAACTCCTAATTTAGTTGATTTCAATAAATCCCATTTTGCTTGGTGCGTCTTGTCTACCCCAAGTAAGATAATCCTATTTTCCTTTTGCTTAGGCCCTTTGTCCACCCTAAGTATATAGGATAATCCTTGATCTATCAATCATTTTGATCTAGATTTTGAAGTTAATCCCCATTCATCATCATTGGTACCTCATCATACAAATCCTACCCAAGTTCACCTTTTATGCCTCCCATCACACGATCACAAGCTAAGAAGAAAATGGATGCACGTTACCAACCTCTCTCTCCTCATGAGTCTACCACGAGTAACATGGAGGGATATGTCAACCAACCTGAAGTGGGTAAAACATCCACTCATCATCGCCCATATCCCCCACCTTTGTCAATTTTCTCAATGAAAAGGGATTACACGACAAGTTTGACCAATTCATTGACAACCATAAGGATGAATTCCTTTAACATCTCATTGAATATGGCGCATGCCTTCCATACTCATTCGACCATGATAAACTTAAAAATATTTTTCATGACAAACCCCCATCACCCATTCAAGATCAACCATGGGGATGTGTCCCTAATCCTAATGAACCTGTTTATGAAAACCCATGGGCTAGCTATGCATTCAACACTAACATCATCCACACACTTGATCAAAACATAGGACGCAATGTTGTATCACAACCACAAATATCAGAGCAACCTTACGGAATGCCTTCTCATATGATGCCTGATCCCAACATGCCCGCCAATCCAAAAATTATCATTCCACAAAATACGACCAACATTCCTCGAAACCCATCCAACACTAATCTCGTTCCACAACCCCTTCCTCCTTTGAATATCTCTCAAAGGTCGATAATCACTCAAATGGTGATACCACCCACGACACAAATGTCCATCCAAATCCACTCAATCAAACACAAAATCTCTTAATGAGCTATAACAACCTCATTCACACATATCAATCCTCGACACATTAACAACCTCCCCATGGGTCCTTGATGCAAAATTCATACGTCACTCAACAAAAACCACCACTCCAAAACCCACAACAACAAACATATGGGTCTCGTGATCAATAGGCAACCTTGTAAAAAGTAGATTCCATAGGGGTCTTTTATGTCCTCCTTTACTCCTGTTTATGAGTTATTGGGATCCACTAGAGGAATCTTATCCTCATATGGATAACCCTTCAGATAAAGGTTTGCTACATGTCTTTTTTGTATGGTCGGACTTGAAAATTGGACTTATGAGAATAGGTAAAAGATCTGCCTTGGCTCCCTATATAAGGCTAGCAAGGCCGCCTCATTTCTCATTCAAGTCTGAGTAAGTCTGCTCAAGCAAGTCTTAAGAGTTATAGAAGAGTCTAAGTCTGAGTCTTTAGGAAGCTTAATAGACCAGAGAAGTATGCTCTTTCTGCATCAACAGAAATCAGAAACTCGGAAGTCTTAAAGGCTTATAGCATTCAGTTTGGACTATGAGCAGGTTCTTCTCTGGATAATTCTAGAGGGCTGTAGGGCTTTTCTTCATAGAAAATTTGTTCTTCTCATGCAGAGGTGCTTGATGGTAACTAGACTGCACTGGATGAATTAAACTAATTAATGTATTTGTCTAGTTCTGGAGACCTTTCCATTTCTTCCACAAGATTGATATTTTCTTCTTCATCAATCTCTTCAATTTTAGATTTTGCTTGTTGAATGACATTCTCCAAGAAGATTTTTGTTTGTCTTCTCCAAAGACACTTGGCCATGCTGCCAGTTGAAGGTGCTACTACCATGCTTCACTGAGCAATAGGTACAGTTAATTCTGCAGGTGTAACTAGCTAAGAGTAGTTGAGTATAGGACTTCTTCTTACTGGCGTTCTTGGAGTTGGTTCATTTCTCTTAGAAGAAAATGGTTCTTTGTTGTAAGCTGTTCTAGTTTACTAGTCATCTTTTTCTAGGTCTCTTGACCCATATCCATCTTGTTGAGCCTATCTTTGATCTGGATAATTTCTTCAATAACCTTATCTAGTTCAGCTCTGGTATTCCTTCTGAGCATACGACAGAAGAATGATTTTTCTGAATCAGATGAATCTGATTCATCCTTTTGAACCAAGATTTGATTAACATTTGCCTGCTTTGGGGCAAACACATATTCCTCACTAGATTCTAAATTATGTTCAGAGAGAATAATATCCTCTGAATCTGATGCATATTCATTGATGAATTCATATTCATCATTGCTATCCAGTCCATACACCCAACAACAATAATACATCCATCCCCAACATCAATAATCGTCATCACAACGACCCCCACACATGCCACAACCACATCTTGCTAATCCTTTCGACCAAGAATGGCAAGAGATGAAAAACACACTAAAAAATATCCAACTAGGGACCCAAAAGAAACATTATAAGTTCAAAGACTTATGTCCCTATCCATTTGATAGAAACATTTCCATCACACCTTTTCCCCAACATTTTGAAATGCCAAAATTTGATAAGTACAAAGGAAAAGGAGACCCTCGTGACCACATCAAGGAATTCTTCATGGCATGCCAAGAAGTAGCCTATGATGACCAAGTCCTCCTTCATCTTTTTCCACGAAGCCTAGGAGGACAAGCCCTAGAATGGTTTATGCACTTACCCTATGGCTGCATCTCAACTTTCGCCAATCTTTCGAAGAATTTGTTGCCCACTTCTCATACAATATAGAGCATGAAATCACTATGCTCAACCTTTGCAACACCAAACAACAAAGTGGTGAGAGTTTCACCGCTTACCTACAAAGATGGAGAGCCCTTGCTAGTAGGCTACCTTGGACAACCCCTGAAAAAAACTCGTCCACATCTTCATCCAAAATCTCAACCAAGAAATGGCCTTCCACTTGCAAGTACATTGTGCATCTACCTTTGATGAAATCATAGAAAAAGAGGTCACCATTGAAAAAGCCCTTATCGCGAAGGGTTTGGTCAAAATCTACAACAAGAATGACAATGACAAAACATCCAACAACAAACCTAAGTTTTGGGCTAAAAACAAGAACACCGTAGGAGATGGTGCTACCGATTCCAAGTATATCCAAATTTCCATTCCTAAACCAAAGGAGACAAATGTAGTCCAAAATATTTCAAACAATGTCTCAGTTCCATCTGCTCCTCCAAAGTGGAATCCCCCTAACAATCCAAAACACAAGTATACACCCTTGGGTGAACCACTCGAGGTGGTCTTTGAAAAATTAGTCCAAGCAAATATGGTTGAGTTCCCCATGATGAAATCATTTGATGAAAACCAACCTAAACCTACTTGGTACAAAGAAAATGAATATTGTGACTATCATCGCATAAAGGGCCAAACCACAAGAAAATGTATGAAATTGAAAAACTACATCCAAGACCTCGTCGATCGCGGTGATATCCAAATAGAAGGAAATAACAACACATCACCCAAAAATTGCCTAGGTGTCTACCAAGACCCTCTTCCCACCACAATTATAGTCAAACCACATCTAAACGATCATCCTCCAACACCAATCCCAACAACCAAGCCAAAAACATCAACTCTAACAACATTTTGCCTCCTTACGACAATGTAGTAGGTCAAATTGATTTCAATTCTACTCATGTCACCACCATCAAGCTCAAAAATACCACCCCCGAATGTGTTGTTACTACCTGACGTGGGTGTGTAACCATAAAGGGACCATCCCCATCCTCCACTACTACTGTTTCTGAATATATCCTCCTTGACCATCTTGGGAAAACCCCCGCACAAATCTCCATCTTGGAACTCCCTCAAGACATCCACCATTCATCATGAAATACTTGACAAGGCCCTCTAAGAGTCCCATGTCCCCACCAACATACCTCCCGCTCAATTCCAAAATCTAGTGGCTCAACTATCTTCATCCTACCATCTCACCTTTAGCCATGTTGACATGCCACCTATCGATCCCACTCATAATAAAGCACTCCACATCGAAGTCCAAATCACCAACCACAAAATCAAGAGGGTCCTCTTAGATAATGGATCTGGTTTGAATATATGTACCTTAAAATTCATAAAACTCATGGGGTATTCAGCAAATGACTTAGAGTCTTTGGTCATCTCCATCAGGGCATACAACAACATAGAAAGAGAGTATGAAGGAACCATATGCCTCCCTATCAAGGTGGGCCCACTCACCATGCCCACTCTATCATGTTATCGATCTTGACCTTCCATATAATCTTCTCCTAGGCTAAACATGGTTACATGCCATGCAAGCCGTTCCATCCGCTTACCACCAATGTCTCAAGTTCCCTCATAACAGTGTGGAAGTCACTATTCCCGCCGATCAACAACCCTTTGAATATTGCAAAGATTTAGAGGTTGTTTATGATAGAAAATTTCATTGTCCAAGTACCTACGGGGATCATGTCAAAGAACCCTCATCCACTCCATCCACATCATCACCCACACCAAAAGTCAACACTGACCCATCACACGCTTCCACCTCATCTTCCACCACTACACCTCAAAAGGTCAAGATCATAGACAAAGGGTGTGGCGAATATGAAGTTAATTCACAATGCCTTCCACGTGGGACAGTTACCATTGTCCCCCGCTCCCATGGTCATCATCTTCAGAAGAAGGAACAAGAACAACAGCGCAGGATCAATGATAAAATTCCCTTTGTACTAGCACAGGTCTCTAGAGAAGAGGAAGCCAAAAAAATAGCTTTGAGTGATTGGCTATACCATGATGAAACCACCCAAGCACCTGTAAATATGGAATACTTCAAAGGGAAATATCCTGTACCATTCTAAATTTGTACTAAAATGCCTTATCATGGAATAGAACTTGGTACCGATGAACAAGGTGTTACAGAACCCATCCTGGTTGATCCTATATCTCCCAAGAAATATTCTCAATACTTCAGTTTAGGATATGCCCCACCGATTGTGACAATCCGTGGACCCGCTTAAACTTCAGTACAGGTAACATAATCCTTTTCTAGTGTTGAAAACATCACTCCGAGTGTCATCATAGCTTCATGTGAAGATCTTAACCTTTCATACATCTTCCCCAACAATGCCATCTTCATTATTGACCTCCCCCTCATTCATCCTAAACTCATTGTTTGGGATTATCAAGGACCCCCACCTCTCGACATGTTTCCACACGATGAGGCTTCCTCCTCATTCCTAAAACTCCGCGACACCTCACAGTATGAAATATGCTTGCACGCTCATGCCTACTTTGGGGAAGAGGAGATCCTTAGTCCAAAAAAGCAAAAATCAAAAAATAAAAAATCGTCCCCTGGTGAAAACCTCTCTGAGGCTCTTTCAGACACAAAAGAGAAAAATAAAGACGTATCTCCTAGTGAAAACCTCCCTGAGGCACTAGAAGATGAGGATATCCATATTCCCCCCATGCTATCCTACTAGAAAGAGCGTTTTAACATCTTGATTGAGGGCACCCAAGAAATTAACCTCAGCAGACAAGAATTATCCAAGCTTACACACCTAGTAGAAAGTCTCGGTACTGAAGAAAAATCTAACCTCTCCATCATGCTTCATGAAGCACTTGATGTGTTCTCTTGGTCCTATGCTGATATGCCAGGATTGGATCTGTCATTAGTTGTTCACCATCTTGTGGTACATCCTGAAGCAAGACCTGTTAAACAAAAACTTTGCAAGATGCACCCTTAAGTTGCCTTGCTTGTCAAAGAAGAACTACAGAAATTGTTAGATGTCAGCTTCATCCACCCTATTGACTATCCAGAATGGGTTTCCAACATTATCCCATTTTCTAAGAAACCTGGGGGCATCCAACTTTGCACAGATTTCTGAGACCTTAACAAAGCATGTCCAAAGGATGACTTTTCGCTCCCCAACATTGACACAATTGTAGATCTCACAATAGGACATGAGATGCTCTCCCTCATGGACAACTTCTCTAGGTACAACCAAATCAGGATCATCCCTGACAATCAGTACAAAACCACTTTTACTTGTCCTTGGGGTACATATTGCTGGCAAGTCCTGCCCTTTGGTCTAAAGAACGCTGGGGCAATCTATCAATGTGAAATGACTACCATCTTCCATGATATGCTAAACAAGATAATGGAGGACTGTGGATGATCTCCTAGGAAAATCCAGAACAAGAGAGGAACACCCTGAGATCTTACGACATATATTTACACGTCTCAGAGAGTACAAGCTTTGTCTCAATCCCAAGAAATGTGTCTTTGGTGTAACATCAAGAAAACTCTTGGGGTTTATTGTTTCCCGTAGAGGCATTGAGCTAGATCCCGCTAAAGTCACTGCTATAACAGAAATGCCTCCCCCTTAGACACTAAAGCAACTCCACAGTCTCCAAGGCAAACTCCAGGCTATCTATATGTTCATTTCTCAACTCACAAATAAATGTCAACCCTTCACCCATTTGCTTCGCAAGGACGTACACTTCAAATGGGATCAATTGTCAACAAGCATTCGACCACATCAAGGAATATATAGCTTCACCACTGGTCCTAATGGCACCTATCCCTGGAAGATGCCTATTATTGTATATATCAGCAACTTCAGTTTCCCTGGGGGCACTTTTAGCACAACATGATGATACTGGCCGTGAAAGGGCTATATACTATATCAGTAGGACCCTAGTCGGCTATGAGCTTAACTACACCCCCATTGAATGCGCATGTCTTAGAGCTGTCATTTTCTATTTCCAAAAGTTATGACACTACATGTTGAGTCATTCTATCAAGCTCATCTCTAAAGTCGAACCTCTCAAGTACCTACTTTCTAGGACAACACTTACAGGAAGAATGGAAAAATGGGTTATGTTGCTGTGCGAATTTGACATTGAATATGTTGACCGAAAAGCAATCAAAGGACAAGTTGTAGCAGATCATATGGCTAAAGCACCCCTCACAGATCATCAACCATTATCCATTGATTTTCTAGATGAGTCCATCTTAACTGTGACAGAATCAAAAAACTGGAAACTATACTTTGATGGATCCTTCACCAATCACGGTTCAGGGGCAAGCATACTAGTGGTAACCCCACAAGGTGACTATATACCTAAAGCATACAGGCTTGCTTTCCCATGCACAAACAATGTGGTTGAATATGAAGCTTTGATCATTGGTCTCAAAATAGCAGTACAATGGAATATTTTGCAACTACAAGTCTACGGAGACTCCCAATTGATCATCAAACAAGTAAATGTTAATTTTCTCACCATCTTAACCATGACAGAATCAAAAAACTGGAAACTATACTTTGATGGATCCTTCACCAATCACGGTTTAGGGGCAGGCATACTAGTGGTAACCCCACAAGGTGACTATATACCTAAAGCATACAGGCTTGCTTTCCCATGCACAAACAATGTGGTTGAATATGAAGCTTTGATCATTGGTCTCAAAATAGCAGTACAATGGAATATTTTGCAACTACAAGTCTACGGAGACTCCCAATTGATCATCCAACAAGTAAATGTTAAGTTTCTCACCAAAGATGACAAACTTGTACCCTATAAGAAAATGGTTGATGAATATAAACTATTCTTCACCTACATATAGTTTGTACATGTACCTCTCCTTCAAAACAAAGCAACTGATGCCATGGATACTATTGGTTCCCTTCTGGATATGCCTCATGATAGCCATCAGTGTGAGTTTCTTATGGAACAACTCCTAATGCCGGCATATCATGTCTCGAGTCAGAATTTGTTTGTGAGATTGTTGGTCCGGACAATCCTTGGTATCATGACATCTATACCTACCTCCAACATCACACTTTCCCACCTAAATCCACCTATAAACAACAACGGTCCCTCATTCACCGAGCTATTCGCTACACTATCCTTGCCAACACCCTTTATCACCGAAGTTATGATGGTGCTCTTCTTCGATGTTTAAACACGTAAGAAGCTTCCCTTGCCTTACACGAAGTCCATGCAAGTATCTGCAGAGCGCACACAAGTGGTATTGTCCTAGCCAAGAAGCTCTTGCGTACTGGATATTATTGGCCTACTATGGAACATGATGCATGTGAGTATGTGAAGAAGTGTAAGCCTTGTCAGCAGCATGGAGATCTCATTCATGCTCCCTCTCAGGCATTCCAACCTATCACCAAACCAGGAACTTTCTCTCATTGGGGCCTAGATCTCGTTGGCAAAATCCACCCATCCTTCTCCAACAGACACAAATTTATCATCACCACTGAATACTTCACTAAGTGGGTTGAAGCCATTCCTCACTTTCACCATAGGAAACCAAATCGCAGAGTTCATCCTTTACCATATCCTCTGTCATTACAGTATCTCATCTTCCATTGTTACCGACAATGATAAACCTTTCAAAAATCATGATGTTCGGGACCTTTGTGAACAAGTCCACATCCAACATCATTGGTCCACTCCATATTACCCCCAAGGTAACGGCCAAGCTGAGGCAACTAATAAAACCTTACTCAAAATCCTCAAGAAAGTTGTTAACCAAACTGGTCGTGATTGGTATCTCTACGTCCATCCCGCCCTTTGGGCCTATCACACTAGCATTTGCACACCCATAGGAGCTATGCCATATTCCTTAGTCTTCAGAGCCGAAGCTATCCCGCCAATAGAGATCGAATTTCCCTCATTATGCATATCTTTGCGTAATGTCATCACTAATGAAGAATATCGTGTTGCACACCTCCAAGAGCTAGAGATATTGGATGAACGGTGCCTCAACACCCTCAATCACCTCCAAGCATACCAAAACTGACTTCACAAATCTTACAACAAGAAAATCTGAGCTAGAAAGTTTGCAATAGGAGACTTGGTCCTAAAAGAAAATCAAAGGAATCTATCAGAGTGAGAAAAGAAAGGGATGTTTGAGCCTAATTGGCTAGGCCCCTACATTGTCACTGCTAAGTATGGATCTAGAGCATACCACCTTTCTACCCTTGAAGGAGAAGAGCTTGACGCGCCCATGAATATCATCCACCTGAAGCGGTTCCATAGTTAGTTCGCTGAATACCCTATGTCAGAAATATAAAAAAAATTCAAAAAATCAAAAAATAGTAAAGAGGAATAACTCGTCCTATGGTGAAAACCACTCCTTGTGGCGCCTTGGATAAGTACCATGATGAAAACTTGCTTGTGGACATCATGTGTAGGTTCAACCCAGATCCATTGTTCAAACCACCTTCTCATCGTCATCCACACTATCTTGCATATCCCATGATCCCCTCATCCGAGCTTCAGAATGATCCCATCATCTGAGCTTCCATTGTCCATTATTCCCAAAATATCTCCCATATCCCAAAACAACATTCCATGCCACTAACATACACATGATTCTCCTCATCCATCCCTAACCTTGGTCCCTTTAGTGATTTTGCATAGACATCGCATCTTTACACTACCATTTCACCACACCAACACCATCCCCACCATGGTTTTTCTACCATGGTATAGTTGAAAAACTAACATTCAACACTGCCAACCAACACTTCATCACATGCACCAATCCCTATCTTTACATCATCAAGTCTCTCAGAACTACATATCATCACCACCCACATTGTAATGTGCCTTGATCCCGTGGATACAGGGTATGTAGGCAGTCTGGAATATGAAAGATCCAGTACACGGGTACATACAATACACCCATCCAACCCATTTGGATGGTCCCACTTTCTTGAGCTTGTTGATTGCACTTGATCTACAAATGATACACTTGCTAGGCATCCTATCAAAGCATAACAATCCCATGAAAAATCTTTCACCAACAGATTAGCTTTTCTATAACTAGTAGCCTGTGTCCCCCCGCCTGTCTTTAGTTTTTGTTAATCCATCATTGATTCTTGTCTTAAGATGCATCCTTCCTACAATGGGTAAAATCACCAATCCTCCATCCACCACCTGGCAAGAGATACAATGGCTGTGTGTTTTGGGTTAGTTAGTCTTTTGGTCTTTAATTTTTATCTTGTGCATCATTCTTGGGTTATTTCAAAGCTACCTTGATCTCATCATATCATGGCATGTGGAGAGTAATCTAGAATGGGGCATAGTCATTGCTTTCGTATGCCGTGCTTGTGGGAAGTTCTCATTACTCCATCTTAGTATTCATATATTATGAATTGTAGGGTCGGTTATAGCATATCATCCTCCTTTTGTATCTAAGGTTCCTCATACCTTTGGTGTACTAAGGGTTTATGCCTCGAATCCCCCTCATTCGTCTAGACAAGGTTGTACTATTATGGGCATGCATGGGATCATCCTATTGTTTGCAGTGTCAAGTCCTATGCATGGATGCTTTGCCACCTTGGTTCCACATACTCCGGCGCATAACATCCCATGCTATATCAACAGTAGCACTTAATGTTTATTGGCAGAATGTCTCAATATGATGTCATCCCTTTATCCTACGCATTTACATCTACCCTCATCACCCCATCCCACCACTATTACTTCAAGATTAATCAACACATACATTTCCACCACCCCCTGCTTTCTACTATCCAATATCCCCCTCCCATCTTGTGACCATTTTCAGGGACCTATTTGTGTATCATGATCACTCACATCACATTCCCAACACCTACGCATCCATCATCACATCACAAACATGTTAGTCCAACTATAATCATCCAACATCTCAATAACATAAACACCACATATTAAATCCATCCATAATAAATACAAACATAACCATAGACCATCCTACAATCACAAACATGTTAGCATATATCCGAATCACTCATCCATACATCATCATATAACATAATATCCACCACATCTCTACATCATATATAATCCACAAATACATCCATCATAACACATATATACGCTCCATCATGCATCCAAACACAAGTCAAATCATAACATCTCATATCAAACCCATCATAGCACATGCATACATAATGACATCCATAAACAACCCATCATATACACATAATCATATGTCCATCACATATATACATCATAAATCAATGCATCCATCCGTAACACATTGTACACAAATCCATTGATCCTATAGTCCACCTCATATATATAAATATCAAAAAGGTGATCATGTTACAAAAATGTGGTCCTCATACCTATCAAAATATAATACATATATACATCATGCCCCTAGGTGGAGCTGTCCCTACCTGAACTCCCATCTTCTGCCTACCCCTGCAATTGAGCTACATGTGCCTATAACTAGTGTATCTATGCTTGTGCCATAGCCATCTCTTCTCTGTCATCCTCACCAGCACCAACCCCATCACCTCTTCCACATCCTCCTCCTCATCCTCCTCCTCCTCATCATCATCCTCTTCATCTGCTGCTACCTCACCTGGGCGCCACTATACCAAAATGGGCACCACTTTCCCAAATGGGTGCCACTTTAGCAAAAGAACACTTTCCCAAGTGGGCGGGCCACTATATCAAAATGGGCACCATGATACCAAATTGGGCGCCATGATACCAAACTGGGTGCCACTTTACCAAAATGTGTGCCACTTTCCCAAATTGGGTGCTACTATACCAAATGGGCCCCCTTTTAGCCTATATAGATCCCCCAACCCTAAATTTTCCTCTTCCCAACACATTTTTCTTCAGTCTCGGACTCCCTTTTCCCTCTTTTATGTCACTTTTTCTCCTTTTTCAAGACATCACTGAAAATTTATTTTTTCTACCAATCTCTCAAGGGGGCATCACCTGGTCATCCTTTCCCCTTCTAATCACCCATTGGGGCATATTTATCAAAAAAATTATATTCTTTGATATCCCGTCAACCGCGACAGCTATGACGCCATATCAAAGGGGGCAACATGTAGACGTATGAAAATGGTCACAACCACTTTCATCCACCTACGCAATCCAAACCTATTTCACCCACATCATTCTATCCGATCCATATATTAATTAAATAATTTGAATTATTTAATTATTTTATTCTGCACATTTCCCCTGTCATAAAAATTAAATTCCTCTACTAAAGTTTAAAAATTAAATATGTTTGATTATAGTTCATAAATCACATTCCAAAAAATTAATAAATTATTTTATTTATTTATTTCCTATTTTGTTCACTTTTGATTACTTTTTGTAATCATCATTATTTTCTTCTAATCCATGTGCACATGAATTAATTTTAATTAATTCATCATTAAAAACCCCCATGTTTCTAGCAGTCCACTTGTCATCCTATGTACATGCATGTACATGACAAGTGGTACTTTGGAAGCATGGCCAAATCTTCCAAAAAATGTACATTTGTCTTATTTCTTCCACCCCACTCCATGTGTCACTATTCATGCAAATTTAAAATTACATGTGGCACTATTTGAACATCATCTAATTTTTAATTTCACTGTCATCTCCATCCAATTTAAAAATTTTCACTAAATCCAAGCCTTACCTTTTCATAAATGAATCCTTACATGTCATACACCTACCCAATCCTAGCCATCCATCCATTCAAACTTACAATCTCATCCATTGATCATCCCTTGAATCTTGGAGCAAAATTCTTATCCAATCCTAGCTTGCCATTTCCAATTCTCTTTGCTTGAGGATCCTCAAGAAATCTCAACCATTGATCTTCCAAATTGATCCAAGCCCTCCATTTCCATCCCCAAAAATCTATAAATTGAGGCCTCCAACACCCATTTTACATAAGCCATCATATACAAAGACATTCTACCAAATTGAGTGCTCACATTATCTAGATTACTGTAATATTAAGCTAGCATAGTGTAGTTTCATTTCCATATAGAGAAAATCATCATTAGCATGCTTAGATAGGGTGCATTAGGTGATTAGAAGCATATTGGTGATTTAGCTCAATCTTGAGGTCCCTTGGGCTTGGGATTGGGTGCAATTTAGGATAGTTTGCATTCCTTTTAGGATCCCATCTTTTAGGTAGACAGAAACAAGCATGGATTTAAGAAGATAAATTCAGAGCAAGTGCTGGCAAACTTGATAGAATAATTGCAAGTCAAAAGAGTCCTGATGATAAAGAAGGCTTGGGATTTGAGAAAGGCGAAAGTTCTAAAACAGGTCAAGAAAAAAATGTTGAGATTAAAAAGGACAAAGGCAGACAAATCCAGAATCAAAGGAATAGACCTAGAAGACCACTGGTCAGGCAACCAAATGCTCAAAGGTACCCCTATTTCAATGGTTATTGTAATGCATGCAATAAGTTTGGTCATAAGGCTACTCAATGTAGGAGCAAAGTGAATAAAAATATTCCATCATTTTCCGGTTAGTGCTTTACTTGCAATAAAGTAGGTCATAAAGCTAGTGAATGCAAAAGTCAGATAAGGAATGGTTACAACAATGGAAGAAATGCTCAAACTTTCAAAGGTAACTGCTTTATATGCAAGAGATTTAGTCATAGAGCTAGTGAATGCACAAGTCAGGTAATGAACAACTATAACAATGGAAGGAATGCTCAATCTTTCAATGGCAATTGCTTTGCATGCAATAGGTTTGGAGACAATGCTAACCAATGCAGATTAAGGATGAATGGAAGGAACAATGGTCAGAAAAATGGTGTATGCTTCAATTGAAATAGGCCTGGACATATTGCAAGATTCTATAGAAGCAAGAATATGAAGAAGGATAATCAGGTAGAGATGAAGAAACTGATACAAAAGGCAAATCTAGTAGAGATCAAGAAAGAGAGAACAAGATTTGGGTTAAGAAGGAAGTACATGAAATCAAGAATGAGTTTGCACCAGACTGTGGTGTAGACACTTCCTCTAGGAAGTGAATTAGGAGCTCTGACTCAAGGGGAGCTTTAATTAAATATTATGTTCCCCTAGCCAGAAAAGTTGTGTTGACATTTAGCATGTAGATATAAGTTAGAAAACATTTTGGCAGATATTTTGAAGATGATTCCCGCAAAAAAGAACCTAATGTGGTGGATTGTGGAGCAATTTAGATCGACTGTGAGTGACAGAGAAAGAATTTGACATCTTTTTGAATCAAGCATTTATAGCGATTAGGTTTTAATGAAACGAGCTTCAAAGGAGATTCATTTGAAAGGAAATCACATTGCATTCAAACCCTCAAGAGACTAAGAAGATTTGAGCAACAAAGTACAAAAACAAATTCAAATGTTTGGCTAGAAGAAACCCTAACTAGAAGCAAAGATTACGGTATTTACAATTTTCACTCTTACAAAATTTTATTAAACTGTTAAAATAGCTACTCCACATGTTGAGATCACTGAGAGTGCTCGCCCTAATTTCAAGAAGCACCCATTCAAATCATTAGAAACTGATCCAGATGGTGCGTTCTCTAAGGTCTCATTTGGCATCATGCATACTGAAGATGTTAGGGCATATATTCATACAAATCTGGATGAATATTATCATTTAAAATTAGGATGCAAGTTTACTTGAATGAGTTGACCAGAGATAAATTTGAATTGAAGGAAGAATTTAGTGCTTTGCATGAGAAGAAATTGGATACATGGATTGATTTTCCTGTCTTCTCTGAATATGCTTGGGTTTGGTATGCCCTAAGTAGAATACACGATGAATTCATGTGGTTAGACATGACGCATATGATTACTAACTATGCCATTGAGGCAGTGACTGGTATGTCTTCCACCGGAACAGTTCCAACTTTGAAGGTTGTAAAGAATAACATAGTGATGGGGTTAATAGGTGCCAAATTTGACAAAAGGGAATTAACAGTCAATGACATAGAAGATCCAGTGGTAATGTTTTCTTCCATGGTGATTGGTTATAAAGTGTACTTCTCAAACAGGGAGAACTTTGTCTCAACTACGACTATTTACACAACCTTTGAAAATGTGAAAAAGAATGCAGAGTATGACCTGTGTGAGTTGCTTTGGTAACAATTGATGGAGAATCTAAAAAGGACAAAGGACACTAAGTACCCCTTCATGTACTCTGATCATCTACCTGCTATTCTACTTCCTGAAAGAATTACCAGTTATAGGTAACATTGGTTGGTTAAATCATTCTCTGGTAGCAGTTCAAATTAGAAATCACCTGCAGAGTTTAGGAGATTTTGATAAACAAAATGCAGCATTATGGGGTTACTTTAAGAATTTCCAAAATAAAATATAGGCTAGGGCTAGGATCCCTAAAAAGGTTGTGGAGAAATATGAAAAAGAGATTGTGTTTATGGTAGATAAAGATAAATGCCTCATGGAGATAGTAGAACCTAGAATTGTATGGGTCCCAACAATGGGATATGAGGTTACAGAGGATATTCTAACTGGCCTCGCTGATCTAATGCTGAGAAAACCAAAGGATCCCAAAGAGGAAAGATTTGGAACATTTGAAGAAAAATCTCTCAAAGTGCATCTAGGACAAAATCAATCAGAATCACAGAGAAAATCTAGAAAGATGGCAGAAGAGTATGTTATGAGCAAGGGATTCACAAAGGAACAAATAAACCAAGCTAGAGGCAAAGCTCAAGTAGAAAAGGCTACAAAAGAGAAAACTACACAAGAAAAGGCTCTGGCAAGACCAGAAGCCAAGTATGAAGCCTCTAAGGCTACAAGTGCTCTAGAAGGTCAAACATCAAAGGCTTCGGAGAAGGAAGAAGAGAAATTTGAACCAGAAAAGTCTACTTCTAACTCAAGAAAAAGAATAAGAGCCTCCTCCTCTACTCCAGATACCTCTAAGAGCTTCGGTCCACTCCCTACAATCGAGGTTGAGAAAGAAAAGACAGAGCCTGCAGAGAGAAGGAAGAAAAGAAAGAAAGCAAAGGCCACCAAAAGAGTGTATGTGAGCCTTGGTGGAGGAGAAGAAGAAGAGATAGAGACTGATGAAGAAATCAAGGCAAAGAAAGAAAAAATAGAGAAGCTCTCCGGAAAGGTTAAGGACAAAAAGAAGAAGACTGAGACCAGAGAAAATGAAGCAACTATATCCTTGGAAGCCATAGTCAATGCAATAGCTCAACATGAGAATTTGAAGCCTATTGCTAGTATATATGATGAAAGCTTAGACGCAGACAAGGTGATACTTGAAACAACAGTTGTAATATTTTTGGTTATGTTTAGTAAAGCATTGATTGAAGTTATAGATGATTTACTATACAGTTTAGGTAGCATCATGACATCAAGAAAAGAAGGGGCCATGGCCAAAGATACTGAGATAAAGGAATATGTTTTGTTGAAACTTTTCCCAAACATCACAAGTGAAGAAAAAGTTAAAGTCACTAAGAAGCTCAGTGATGAATTCAAAACCAAGAAGAGAGTCAATGCTCTAATGTATGGAGGCAATGAGAAACTGGTTAAAGAAACTAAGGAGATAATATTATGTGTGCTACATGAACTGTAAATCAGTAAGGTATTTGACTTCACTTGTAAATATATGGATAGTTCAAACAATTTTGAAGTTTTGGTCACTTGTACATATTTATATATCATACACCTTTGCCATGATGTCAAAGGAGGACAATGAATCATGTGAAAAACAAAAAGAAAAATAACTGAAAAACAAGGAGAGAAGCATGAAGTTGGGGGGAGCAGTGTGAAAAGGGTAAGGGGGAGCAGTATAACAGTTTTTCACATCAAGTGTTGCCATCAATGCCAGAGGGGGAGATTGTTGGCAATTTGGCTGAGCTTGATGTTTGATGGTGTTGTCATTGATGGAAACAATAAAAGTAACAAGGTTGGAACATAGATTTTGGTCCGGAAAAGGAGGACCTAAGGAATTTGGCTAAGTGTTCGAAGAGTTCAGAGACAACGACATAAAGACAACATTTTGATTGGCATTGGTCCGTAGTTGAAGATCTGGTCGTACGGTTGTGGTATGATATTCCTAATCCTTAGATGATTCTATATCCAGAGTTTCATCCCTCGATCATCTCTGGAAGTGTACTTTCAAGTTACACGAGTTCAGCATTGCAGAGAACAGAGGTAATAAGAGCAGAACACATATTTGTTTTCATCCGCATTCCTCTGGTGTTGCATATTTTATCATACAGTTTTAAGGTGTTATAAACACTTGTATGAAGTCTCTAAATCTAGAGTTGCAAAGTCTGAAGTCCACAGGAATGATGGTTTTGAGCTACTGAGTATCACTACTTGGTTTGACAGAGTTTGACTGTGACAGGGAATGTGTTCTGATGCTCCGCATTTTGCTACAAGTTGATATCATGCTCTTCGGTTCTAAAGGTATGCTTGGGAATGTCTAAAGAGTGTTTGATATGAATTTTAGAAAGTTTTGTGGTCCACAACAAAGGTTATGATCTAATAGTTAGACTGAACCAGTGACAGCCTGTGTTTGAGGCCGACTTGTTAGTTTGATTTGTATGGGGCAAGTTCTATTGATTGGAAATTTATAAGTGGTTCTATAGTTGGGCCTGACATATGAGAATGTGTTTCAAATGTAAATTGGGTCCGCGAAGCATTCTGATGAATGAATTTGGCTGACAAGCTACATGTTGATTAACTACACACTTCATTTTAGTAGGCTAACCTAATGTGAATAATCTAAGTTAGCCTTGTGTCCAAATCTATTGCATGCAGACGAGTATATATATATATATATGAGATCTAATATTATGTTTGGACAGACAAATATGCGAATATGAAGGTGTGTGTGTGTGACATGCGAAAGATTGTGATTTTGTAAAGGTGACAAGTGCAGAAGAAGTGAGATCTTGTTCTCATGTAAGAACAAAGTAGTGTAGCAGAGCAGTCAAGATGAAGAGTTTTGAGATAGTTTTGAGATAGTTTTGAGAGTAGAAGAAATGAGATCTTGTTCTCATTTTGGTAGTGACCCACCCTTCTATCTTCTTCTTTCTTTTGGAAGTGAGCCACCTCTTGGCAGTGAGCCTTTTTGCAGTGAGCATTTTTGGAGAGTGAGTCCTTTTGGGCAGTGAGCCCTGGGCAATGAGACCTAAGGTAGTGAGCCTCTTTGTAATTCAATGTTTTTATTACATAATATATTGTGAGCTAACATTCACCGTGGTTTTTCCCTTTTTAGGTTTTCCATGTAAAAATCCTACTGTTCATGTGTCATGTCTTGTGGTTGTTCATGTTGTGTTTAATTTACTTTAATGTTGTTGAATGGGCAAATGAATTAATGATTTAATGAGTGTATGGTTTAAGAGAATACTAATTCAACCCCCCCTCTTAGTATTCTGGTTGTTGAATAGTGTATACCCATAGATCTTTCATAGTTTTGATGCAAATTGTATTTCTTGGATTTTTTAGTCATTTGGAGTATTGATATATTCATTATAGTGAGGCAGTGAGATGGTGTCTGGATTACTTGAGACAGATGTACTTTGGGACTTATAGCTATTGATTATGGTGGCATGAGAGGATCTAGATCATGGTTCAATGATAGCTTTGAGAAGATACATAGTAAATCCTATTTTCTTGGTTGGAGATCATGGTTCTACTTTCGGAGATACTAGTGTTGTAGTTGTGGTTTTTGATTGTGTGAGGCCAAGGGTGATCTTCAATAGGATATGTTTATCATGGTTCCATGTGTATCTTGGGACCATCTTTAGTGGGACCTTTAGAAATGATGTGGATTTGTCACCTTGTGATGGATGGTCTTTTTGATGCAGAGCTACCACAGGAAAGCCTTCAATCGATCAGTGAAATGCTCATTAGTTGCATTCACAATCTACATACAACACTTGACTCATTACCACTAGTTTGCTACAATGTTTTGTGTACCAGTTTACCACCACGGCCAATCATAAAATGTATTAGGCGCTTGTATTCCTGCCAATGTACATTCTTCAACATGCAAGACTTAATCTCTTATCGCCGGTGAGTCTAATGCCCTTACCTATTTCTGTCGGTCACTATTTGTATCGGCAGGAAATGCATGTCTCAACATACAATTGCTAAGTGTAATTGGAACATACAAAAGACAACCCCCGATTGCCGGTTCCCTCTACCTCCATGGCCGGTAACCCTATGTATCTTAACCCAATGTATCTGCGAATGTATATTTTGGTATACATTCAAACATACAACTCAAAATATACATTCATCGAATATTCCTCCAGAATATGCTTTTCAGGGAAGGCTGACCGCTGACTTCTTTGTATCAAACTGATGTACATTCACAATGTACAATCCGCCATATACATCTGTGGGATACTCACAATCATGCAACTGCGGTATACACAGGAATTGAACCTGATATACATTAGCGATATACACAGTGATTGTATATCAACACTTTCAACATACAAATCCGATGTGCAATTGTCAGATGCACACAACCTGGTACTCAGATACAAAAATGATATACTCATGAACTGTCCTCGACAAACAAAAGCGATAAATACATGAAATGTATATTTGATTCAAATATGCGTTTGATCAAACTTTGACTCCATTTGTATGCCGACAGCCTTGCACATTTCTGATGTATGTTCCTCACCTATAACAGTGATAGACAAAAGCACTATACACAGGGATATGCGACAGCGATATACTCACAACTTGTATATCCCGCATACAAAAGTGATATAAACACAAATTGTATATCTTTTGAAACCCGCAGATTTTCTTGGTTTTTGATCTGTTTTATCCCTGCGATTGTTCCGAACTGTTTCTTCCGCCAATATGTAGCCCTCTGCACTTTGTCAACCTAGCACATACACATGCTAGGACTCTTCAATGCTGTAGCTGATCCTGTGAATCTGAACATGGACAAACAAAAACAAAACCCTAAACTAATATATACAACCATTCCACCGATTATGAAATATTCCAACCGGTGGAATGGGTTAAGAATCCATCTCGATTCCAATACAGAAGATCAACTAAATATGTTAAAAAAACCAGAAAGATAACACAAACAAGATCTTATTATTGCTTTCAAAAATGGATACAAATCTCTGATTTCACAGTTTCACAACTCTACTATTCAACATGACTATCAGTACCTCTCTCTATCTCTCTTTGTCTATTGCTATATCTCTTAAACTGACCCGATCTAGGGTATTTATCTCTTCACTAGCAGTAGTACTGAAAAGATTCCCAGTGGCTGGGAGATAACTTATTACAACCTCTAACAAACTATCAACCTTGTCATTACAAATTGACAAGTTTCCTAGGGATTGCACAGAAACCTAGATGAAAACTACAACAACATGCATTGGTCAAACAAACCTTATTACATCAAAATGAACTATAAACGGCTAATTGTTAGGTGCCCCTGCACCACTTTTGTAGTGGTTGTTAGTGTCATGAGGAGCTCCTAATACCTACCTTATGTGTGTGGTGAGAATTCATCGACATATTTAGTTCTATTGATAGAACATGCTTATCTTCATGTTTTTTGAAGATGTAGATAGCCTATTGCCATGGAGGGATCTTGGAGTCTTTGGTTGAGTTGTCAATTATGATCTATCATTTTAGATAGATTATCCTTGGTTTTGAGGATGAGTTTATTATGCCATGGTGGACTCTAGATTATTAGTTGAAGCTTTGGCATGATGGGGATGCTTTAGAGCATATCTGTTGGTTGGGGGAAGATGATCTTCCTTGGTGAAGATGCAAATCATGGGGCTAGTGAGTAGTGGGAGTTCCTAAAGTTTGCATGCTTTCTCAATTGTAGTGGGAGCATTGATCATGGTTTGAGTTATAATCACAAAGTCATGGTAAGTTCTGGGATTCTATACTAGTCATGTAATGGAATATTTGGTGATGATTTGTCATAATCTACTATTGTAGTGTTGTAGTTAGAGTTTAGTTGGCATGCAATGATCTATTTTAGTCTTATATCAGATTTGGGTGAGGCAAGATCTCTTACTTTTGGAGATTGTGTGTTGGAGTGGTAAGTCTCTTGACTTTCTTTCAACAAAAAGATTGAAGAGCCCACACTTAGATCTAAATGTGAGTTCAACATGGACCTATTAAGAAGATTGTGCTTCAAAGGTAGAAAAATCCCATACCTCACCCTTGATCCACTTAGTGGTGAATGATCTAATAGCTATTTCCCACCCAATTTTTAGATACATTCTTTCTATGTGTCTTATCTTCTCATGTGTTTTTGGTCTTGAGATATGGATGCCAATTTTGAGGACTTGTTTTGAGTAGATACATCGTTATGTTTCTTATTATCTCCTTATGTTTGGGTCTTGATTGTAGTGTTAGTTTTGAGGACAATTTGTTTTGAAGAGTACAAGAGATGGTTAGTGGATTTGGGTATACTCCCTTGTTGTGAGAATGGTTGTTTTGTCTAATATTTCATTAGTTTGAGAAGATTACATCTATCATTGCTATGTTTGACATTGATATTGAATGGTTATATGTTCACAACTTTTCTATTTGGGGATTTAGAAGGAGATCTTACTTATCATCTAGCTTAAGCATGTTTTTGTGTTGGTATAAGGACATGGTTTGATTTGTAGGTTTTCTCTCTAAGGTTTTTTGTCTATCTTGGAGGTTTAGTTCATTTCATGTTGGACTTGAGATTTGTGTAGAGTTGATCATTTATTGGTATTGTACTTCATTGGTAATAGTAAGGATGATTGGCACTCTTTAATCTTTGTTTTCTATGTGATGTGAAGAACTTGGGAGAGTCGAGTGATTAGGGGAGAGATTTTTGCAATGATTGTGTTTGTAGGTTTAAAAATTGGTGTGTGTTCTTCGACACTATGTGATAGAGTATTTAGCCATGTCATCTATGTGAGTGTTGTTGGTGGATTCTTTGGATGCTTTCATGACACTATGTAATAGAGGATTTAGCCATGTCATCTATGTGAGTGTTGTTGGTGGATTTTTTGGATGCTTTCATCATTTTTAGACTAGAATAACCCATGCAGTGGGAGTCCTAGGGAGGTATATGTGTCATTGGACTGTGGTACAAAGGTCTTCAAGTATTTTGTTTGTTACAGATGGAATAGACATTGTGTGTGACAGTGAATATATAGGGACTTCTAATTGTAGATTGGGCTAGATACATTGATAGAAAAAGGTTTACCTATGATGTGTGTACCCTATTTTGAGGTACAATTAGTTGGCTGTGTTAGTGATATGTTGTGATCACTATTTGAGATGTTGTTGAGTATATTGTAGATACTCGGTCCCATTCTAAAGGATATGGACTTTGGTTGAAGCATGACATTTAGAGTGTGATCTTGGATTTGATTTCTTATCTTTCATTATTGGGCATGATGGAGGATGAGAATGTTGTGGTTGAGATAATGGTCACTTGATGGATGTTGAAAATGCCTCCAGTTGATCTTGTGAGCACATAGGAGTCAGTTGGTGTAGCATGGTTATACCCTCAATGGTTAGTTCACTATTTGTTGGTGTTCCATTTTTCTCTTGGAAGTTACATGACAAGTGGAAGAATGTTGGGATTAGGTGTGTCATATACCTTGCAAGTCATAATGTTCAAATTATTTTTTCTTTATTATTTTGTGTCCTCATGAAATGGGACATCCCACTTTATCCCTTGGTCATTATTCCATGTGTAATTATTGGTATTACATGTGTAAATAATTGTGTTAAATAATATCTTGTCATGAAGGATGTGTAAGAGCATTTATGACAAAGATAGTGGTGTAAGTGATATTGTTCAATGCATAAGAGCATTGATGAAGTGGTTATTTAGTGGTCTTATAAGAGTATTTTCTATTATTATTTTGGCATGGGATGCAATTAGTGCTTCATGGGGCAGTGCTTGGGAGTTACATAGGTAAACTTGCATAATGAAAGTCAAATATGCTTGCATAAGAGTTATTTTCTATTTTGGGATGGATCCACACATGTGAGGGTCATGAGAATTCATATGATGCTATTTTGGGATTTTGTTTTGGCTCATGGTATTATTTTTTGGTGGTTTTTTGGGCCCCCTTAAGTCTATATATTGGAGGAATGGGATAGAACATGTATGGAAGGTGTTTATACAAGGTGATGCTATCGGTTTTCCACTAAAGGAAGAGGATGTTGATCTCCATGTTAAGAAAGTGCTTGATATTCTATTGTGGCTATTTGTTTTTGAATAATACATTGGTTTAATGCTTTGAAGGCTAGGTTTTTCCCAAGGTTTTCCTAGGGTATATATGTGTCATTCTACTTCTTGTGGTTGTTTCTATTATGTATTTCTCATTTTTTCTTTTCTAACTGTTGTTTGCATGATGGAATGTTTTTAAAGTTTCTATAGATTTGATTATTGTAATATTCTCCTCGAAGGGTTAGTGTGGAAATACCTACATGCTTAATAATTATGTTTAGTTTTTAATTTTATTGCTAAGGGGTTTGTGGGTACTTTTCCTAATAGTGTGACAATTCCATAGGATATGTATATCATCAACCTCCTACCTTTCTTTTGTGATATTTCTATCTAGAGACTTCATTCCAAGGATGATTGGTTATGCATTCCTGGATTGGTCTCATATTATAACCTAAATTTGATATGGTACAAGGGTCTAGATTGATAATGAGCCAATTTTGCCCCACCATGTGGATCTTGTTAGTAATAATTTATGTTTGGGGTTTCAAGTAGGATCTCTTCCCAAAAAATCCAAAATTTCTGTGTCTTTTAGCCTCTGCAGTGCTAAAAATGCCAAAAAATTAGATTGGTGCAGGTCAAAATATGCAGTGGCAGGTCAGAAATCTCCATCGACCCTTTAAAATGTTAAAAAATGGGTCTCATGTGTTTCAGATGCGTATCGGGCTATAGTTTCAGAGACCCTAAATGTTTCTACAAGTGGTTGCGAGGGTTTCATGTATCAAACGCTGCGGGCTCTGCCAAGTGTCGAGCCCCAGTTTATTGCCGCGCTTTTATTTTTGAATGTAGCTTTAACACGGAGTGTGCCACGTAGCAGATGCTGTGTCTATTTTGTTTCTAAGTTGAATGCGCGGAAGGTGCCACATGGAGGCTTCCGCCGATGTTTCTATAAAGTTTCTTTTAAGTTTCAAGAGTGTCGCGGAAGGCACCACGTGGAGGCACCCGAAAGACTCTAAAAGTTTCACGTTTCCGCCAAAGGCTTCAAGGACCCTAAGTGTTTCTCAGGAGAAGCGCGGAAAATGCCACGTGTCGCTCTCCGTAAAGTTTCTAAAAAGTTTCCAAGCAGGGGCGGAAGATGTCGCGTGCCCCTTGTGGTCGCTTCAGAGCTCGCCACTTGTCGGCATCTGTGCTAGTTTCTATTTGTTTCGGTGCTAAGTATAGATGTGGTGGGTCCCAGTGAAGAGTCCTTGCTGCAGCGGATGATGCCAAGTGGCTGCTTCAGCAAGAGTTTCAAAAGTGTTTCTCAGTTTCTTTGGTGGCTGCAGATCCTGCCAAGTGTCAGTCTCTGCGGGAGTCCCAAGTGCTTCCTTTGTGTTTCAAGCTGCTCGCTACGGATGATGCCAAGTGGCGGCCTCCGTCTGAGTTTCGCAGGACCCTTTCAAAGTTTCTAAGTTGCTGCGGAAGCTAACAAGTGTCAGCTTCCGCGTAAGTTTCTTTCTGCCTCAAGGCTAGCTAGCGAGAGTTTGTGGTCCCCGGTTTTAATGTGTCTCATGTTTCAAATGCTGTAGGTTGTGATAGCTGTCACTTGCAAGGGACACTTAAGGTTTGACATAGTATGTTTCATGAATGTGGCGGAAGGCACCAAGTGTCACGAGCGGAGGCCATTTTAGTCTAAAGACACAATTTCGCAAAGTGTGGTGGAGCCAGACATGTGTCAGTTTCTGCGTTAGTTTCAAGAGGGGTCTTTGTGTTTCAAGGAAAGCGTGGGAGCTGCCACGTATCCTGATAGATGATGTTGCGGAGGTTGCCGTGTGTCCTTTTTGAGAAGCAAATGAAGAAGCAGAAAAGTCAGTGATAGAAACTTGAAGTGCCTACGTGGCACGATTTGGTTGGTGGGTGACTTTTCAACATTTTTTGGGGCCGTAGATCTCCGCGACTGGGTTTTAGATCGACGGCCACGTTTTGAACCTACAACGAGGGTTTTCTCCAGAGCGTCTGCGACCGTTTTTGGGTGAGAGAAACTCCAGAGGCGCGCCATTGCTACTTTTCAGAGGTTGTGGGTAGGTGAAGCAGTAATGGCGGAGTTGCAGAGGTATGGGTCGATGATGGACAGGTCAACCACCTAGTTTTATGAGGAATGTCCCTGGGCGGCGGTGTGGGGCTCGAGATCACTTCTTGTCCCTCCTCCTTGTCCCTCTGCAGCATTGTCTATTTTGAGCGCCATTTCCTCATGCATGTATCTGGCAAATTTTTGATGTACCATGTAATTAATGTTGAGTACACAGTTTTGCTATAAATGGCAGACTGTGTCACTCATTTTAGGTTGTTGAAAACTAGACATTTTGGCTCTATAGTAAGATACAACTGGTTTTGGTTGCTCTGTGCAGGAGGTCTTGTGAGTTTATGTATCTCCTGTTGTATGCCTTATGCATGAATCTACTGATTTTATATGAGTAATGTTGTATTTGCATGTGTTTTGTTAATTCTGTCTCCAGTATTGCATGTGTCCTTTTGAATCTAGATATCTAAGGGGTGTCTAGTATTCTAGAATATAGAATTCTTGTATTGAATGCTTGATCTTTCAACTTCTGCCCAAGGAGTAGATTAAAGTGTTTTCAGATTAAGTGTTGGGAAAGATATACTGCAATAGGGATACCATAAGTAGAGATAACTTAACACTCTGTCCTGGGAGGTATCTGTAAGGCAAATACTACAACACCCCCTTGAAATCCAGTTTTAGTGTGTTCATGCTGATCATTCACAGGTGTATGTCTACTGACTCCAAGCCCTGGATAGGCACCAATCTGGCTCTGCATTGAGATTACACACCAGGTCCAGGTTTGCATCCAAACATCAAATCAAATCATTCCATAATTTCAAACCATTAGGACCTTAGAAGTAGTTTAGGACCAAGATCCTCTGATTCACAACTGAACATAAGCCCAAAGCTAGCCCCTTTGCACTTATCCCACAGTTTTGGTCTTCATATAGGAGGAGTTATCTGCTTTGTATCAACATCCTAGGCCAACCCACAAGCATATTCTCATGGGTGTTGAATAGGGAATACCCCCCTAGGTTTTGCAGAGCCTGAAGAAGAAGAGGAGATAAAAATAGAGTCTATCTCCTACACTGTTGGCCACTGGCCCAGAGATCCTGTTGATCACTGATGGCTACCTTGTAGGGAAATTTGGGAATGAACATCTAGTCAGGGAAAAAACTAACAGATTTTGGTGACTCTACTGGGGAGTTGATTTAAAAGAATAATATCTGTGTGCCCATCTGAGCCACCAACAGATTTTGGCAACTCTACTGGGGAGAGAGAGAGTCAAGTGATTTGAAGGCTGGGAAATCTAGTTTCCAATGAAGTTGTTGCAGCAAAATCAAGTAACCATATGGTGCTCTGCTGGCGTGGTGAATCCAGAATTATAAGTGTGCCTTGTTGAATTTCTGTCCTCTCTATGAGAGGTGGCGACTCTGTTGATTGAACCTATCAATGCTGCAACATATTTCCAGGTATTTCATCTTTGATTCAAAATGTTAAGTTTAAAACAGTAGGCCTGGTTGTGCTATCAAAGAAGACAATTTTTTATTGAAAGGTATAAAGCCCTAAATTTCACAGGAATAGGTGGTTACCCAAATGCTATTCCAAATAAAATTAGAAGGTGTTTGCCAAAATATAGTGGATCAAATTCTGAATCGGCAAACAAACATCTGCAAAGATTTTGTAATTTAATAGAAGATTATGAGGTAGAGGATGAAGATGTAGTAATGAGACTCTTTGTTCAGTCATTAGAAGATGATGCTAGGATATGGTTTTCAGACATGCCTGTTTGTTCATTTTCTTCATGGATAGATTTAGAAGTTGCATTCCTAGAACAGTTTGGTGAAAGGTTTGATGTTGCCTCATTAATCATACATTTCATGAATTTCCAAAGGGGAGATGAGGAACTGGTTCCAGCCTTTAATTTAAGTTTTGTTAAATTGCTCAGGCAGATCCCTGAATATATGAGACCCAATAATGCATTATGCTTGACAATTTATTTGGCTGCATTTGATGAAGAAATGAGTTATCTGTTGAGAGATAAAGAACCAGTCACACTTCACCAGGATTTCCAATTTGCTATGGACATAGAAAACAATGAGAAATATGGGATGCCAGTAGGTTTCATGGCTGCAAGTTGTAAAAGCAGTTATCAAAGTTAATATATATCAGCTCTCCCAGTATGTGCATTAAAAGATGATTGTGTAGAAGGAAATATATTTCAGAATAATGTGAGCAACCATGATGTGATGCATGAAGAAAATGTTGTAGAAGATATAGGCACATCCTATAATGATGTGAACAAAGATTTTTGTATGCCTCTAGAAAACAAGCCTGCAGATGCAAGATGCTCTCCAAATGATGAAATGAAAGATATACATGAAGTTGCATCCTGCAGTGATAGGCATATCCCAGTTATTCCTGATTATTTATATGAAGTGGATATGCAGAGCTTCACTCTGAATATAGAAAACATTGATTCAAGGGATGGTAGTGAATATGCTAGTGATTGCTAGCATTCAGATGCATATGTGAGCCTTTCAGATGATGAAATATATTTGGATGTTGAATATGAATGTTTCCTTGAAGATTTTGACCACCTTCATAGTGCAGAGGTTGAAAACTTTGCTTTTGATTATCAGGGCATTGGTGAAGAGGAAAAATAGGGTCACTATTTAGAGGTGAATGGAGAGGTTGCAGATGTGTGTGCTCTTACAGTTGGGGATAGTGTTGGTTGTAGTGGTAACTATGATGCTTTTAGAATAGGGCTGCATTCTGAGTTATTCATGCCTTCTTTTGAGACGTTCCAGGTGGACATAAATGATAAAATTGCTGAGCATGATGATGATGAATATTTTCTTGTCTATAAAGATAAATTTGATTATGAGATGTTGCTTGTGCCTGAATATTGCATGTTTGATACAGAGGAGCTCTTATTTTTTGAAGAAGGGCAAAATTCTAATATGGATTCATTTGTTTCATGTGAGTCTGTTATTTTTCCAAGCAACATCAGTGACTCATATGATGATGACATTCTACAATTGGTGATAATGTATGCTGATGAAGCTAGTTGTAGATTTGTTGAAGAAAAAGAAATAGGCCGCAGCACTAATAATTGCAATACTAGGTGCTACAGACAGTTAAAGGTTTTCAGGTTTCATATGAAGAAATCAAATGAGAATCAAGTATTTGACAAAGGAAAATTATGGTTTTTCCTTTTTGGTGGCCCTAGGCCACCATGTTTATTTTGAAATAATGTGTTTGGTGATGCAAATTGGTGCAAGTTTGACTCTGTGCCCAATGGATAAGGGACTAGTCTGCATCCCAGAGATCTGAGGTTCTCACTGCAGTCTTGCGCCTGCACGTCCCCAATCGGAGCCTATGTTAGTAATAATTTATGTTTGGGGTTTCAAGTAGGATCTCTTCCCAAAAAATCCAAAATTTCTATGTCTTTCAGCCTCTGCAGTGCTAAAAATGCCAAAAAATTAGATTGGTGCGGGTCAAAATATGCAGTAGCGGGTCAGAAATCTCCATCGACCCTTTAAAATGTTAAAAAATGGGTCTCATGTGTTTCAGACGCGTATCGGGCTACAGTTTCAGAGACCCTAAATGTTTCTACAAGTGGCTGCGAGGGTTTCATGTATCAAACGCCGCAGGCTCTGCCAAGTGTCGAGCCCCAGTTTATTGCCGCGCTTTTATTTTTGAATGTAGCTTTAACGCGGAGTGTGCCACGTAGCAGATGCTGTGTCTATTTTGTTTCTAAGTTGAATGCGCGGAAGGCGCCACGTGGAGGCTTCTGCCGATGTTTCTATAAAGTTTCTTTTAAGTTTCAAGAGTGCTGCGGAAGGCACCACGTGGAGGCACCCGAAAGACTCTAAAAGTTTCACGTTTCTACCAAAGGCTTCAAGGACCCTAAGTGTTTCTCAGGAGAAGCGTGGCAAGCGCCACGTGTCGCTCTCCGCGAATTTTTTAAAAAGCAAGCAGGTGCGGAAGATGCCGCGTGCCCCTTGTGGTCGCTTCGGAGCTCGCCACCTGTCAGCCTCCGCGCTAGTTTCTATTTGTTTCGGTGCTAAGTATAGACGGGGTGGGTCCCAGTGAAGAGTCCTTGCTGCAGCGGATGATGCCAAGTGGCTACTTCAGCGGGAGTTTCAAAAGTGTTTCTCAGTTTCTTTGGTGGCCGCGGATCCTGCCAAGTGTCAGTCTCCGCGGGAGTCCCAAGTGCTTCCTTTGTGTTTCAAGCTGCTCGCTACGGATGATGCCAAGTGGCGGCCTCCGTCTGAGTTTCGCGGGACCCTTTCAAAGTTTCTAAGTTGCTGCAGAAGCTAACAAGTGCCAGCTTCTGCGTAAGTTTCTTTCTGCCTCAAGGCTAACTAGCGAGAGTTTGTGGGCCCCAATTTTAATGTGTCTCATGTTTCAAATGCTGTGGGTTGTGACAGCTATCACTTGCGAGGGACACTTAAGGTTTGACACAGTATGTTTCATGAATGTGGTGGAAGGTGCCAAGTGTCACGAGTGGAGGCCATTTCAGTCTAAAGACACAGCTTCGCAAAGTGTGGTGGAGCCTGACATGTGCTAGTTTCTGCATTAGTTTCAAGAGGGGTCTTTGTGTTTCAAGGAAAGCACGGAAGCTGCCACGTATCTTGATAGCCGATGTTGCGGAGGCCGCCGCGTGTCCTTTTTGAGAAGCAAATGAAGAAGCGAAAAAGTCAGCGATAGAAACTTGAAGTGCCTACATGGCATGATTTGGTTGGTGGGCAACTTTTCAACATTTTTTGGGGCTGTAGATCTCCGCGACTGGGTTTTAGATCGACGGCCACATTTTGAACCTGCAGCGAGGGTTTTCTCCTGAGCGTCTGCGATCGTTTTTGGGCGGGAGAAACTCCAGAGGCACGCCATTGCTACTTTTCAGAGGCTGCGGGTAGGTGAAGTAGTAATGGCGGAGTTGCAGAGGTATGGGTCGATGATGGACAGGTCAACCACCTAGTTTTATGAGGAATGTCCCTGGGCGGCAGTGTGGGGCTCAATATCACTTCTTGTCCCTCCTCCTTGTCCCTCTACAGCATTGTCTATTTTGAGCGCCATTTCCCCATGCGTGTATCTGGCAAATTTTTGATGTACCATGTAATTAATGCTGAGTACACAATTTTGCTATAATTGGCATACTGTGTCACTCATTTTAGGTTGTTGAAGGCCTGGGGCATTTTTGTGTAAATAATGAAGAACAGGACATGATCTTGGTTGTTTTTATCCCATTTTGGAGTTTATGTGTTGCAGCATGAGTGTATTTTGCACATATTTTGTAGTTTCAATGTTGATTTATATGAAAAATGCTTATTGCATGTGTCTATCTGCTTGTCTCCATTTGCTGCATGTTATTCTCCTTCTTTTGAATCTGGTTGCTAAGGGTTTCATAGATTCTAGGGTACAAGGTTCTGTATCACATGTTTGATCTCTAACTTCCATTCAAGGAATGGATTAAACTATTTTAGGTCAATGCATGGAGAAGGTTGCATGTCAGCAGGGATATCTGTAAGTAGAGGCAGTTAGATACCCTTTCTTGGGTGATGTTTGTAAGGCAAGCATCAAGTCCAACCCCCTGAAACTTGAGTGAAAGTTGCAAACCATCTGCTATATACGTCTAGTTGACTCCTTGCCCAATGGATAGGCACCAGTCTGCTCCTGGGTCAGTAGTTATGAGCCAAAACCCCTTGTCTTGCATCTAGGACATTATGTCCACCCATCTCATCACCTCCATCTGTTAGTTGTAGGAGTAGGATTAGGAACCCCCTGCATACTCTCATACCCAACCAGACACATATGTCCAAGAATGTTGCCAACCTTGTGATCTATCATGCAGATCTTGGTCCATACATGAGAGTATTCTGCCTGTTGTTGTCAAGTTAGATCTTTCTATCTTTGAGCTAGTCAAGGTTACATCTTGAGTTATAGGGATACCCCCCTTGGTGCGGCAGAACCAGAAGTGAAGGGGAGGTAGCTCACGCAACCTCTCGTAATCTGTTGGCCAAATCCCCCTGTGCATTGGAGCTGGCAAACCCTCTGCAGATTTGGTAACCAACAGATCCCTACTTCACTCCTAAGATCAATAAAGATCTCAAAGCCATGACCATCTTGTAATAAATTGCAAAATCTTCCACCTACAATTATGATCAAGAAGACATTCATGTAGGGAGTAATTCAAATATTCCTAGTGAATTTGAGAGTAGTTGAACGGCAGACTATGAACTCTTTGACTAACAATTCAAGAGTTTCAATCTGTTAGATGACCTAGGTCTTATAAACTATTGCGCCCATGAGCAAGAAGATGGCATGCTTCCTCAACTATCAAAAGGAAAGGTAGAATGGTTGGATGGTATTTTTAAATGGATTTTGATGGTGCAAAATGCGAAGTTAGAGTAGGCACGGAAATGATGTTTGTTTCCCCTCAATCCAATTCTATTGAACTAATAATGTGGCAAAATATGAAGAACTACGCCTAAGGTTATAGATTTAAAAAAAGTGAGGAATCAAACAACTATCCATCTTTTGAGACACTAAGCTTTCTATAAGATAAGTTTATTCCATTTGTGCCACCAAACATCCTTTAATAAAAGTATATAAGCATTGAGTATGATACTTGATTGAAAGATTTGATGTGCTCAATATTCAAGTGATCTTATGACTCCAAAATATAGAGGTTAACTGAATGGCTATAGTGGAGGCTAGTTTTGACCCCACTTCTGGCCTTTTCAATCAGTAGGTGAATCTTGGGGGGATCATATCTTAAGATGATTGTCAACCTCTATATTCTTGATAATAATACCCATTGGCAAGTTTTTGACGGTGAGCAAGACATTTTTCTTTTTATCCATAAGGAAGTTGAGTTTTCAGCTAATTTTAGAGAAAAGCTACCCAAGATCTATGGTTATCAATTTATGCAACTAAGTTCCAAAAAAACATTTTCAATTTTGATGATCATATTAAGTGAACAGAACATAAGTCCATGGTCATCAAGCCTAGGATTTACCAAGAACATGAGCTCTTTCTAGGAAGAAAAACTCTTTCTAGCAAGAAGATTTCCTGATGAATTTGAGAATATATTTGTGAATTTGTCTCAAGAATTTAAATATGTTTTATCTTGGTCTTACAACAATCTCAAGGTGTATGACAAGGATGTCACACAAAATACTATCAATATTTACCCTCTTGCACAACCCATACGTAAAAACAACACCCTATGAATCCTCACATAGAGTCTTTGATGAAAAAGGAGCTCACTAAGATGATCAAGGCTAAGATCATATTCCTAGTCAACCACTTCACGTGTTTCCAACCTTGAGTAGGTGTTTGAAACAAGAATGGGAAAAAATATTTGTGTGTGGATTTTTGTGACCTCAACTAAACTTCATTTATAAATCACTACTTGGTCCCTCCAATGGATCAAATCTTGTAGAAAATGGTTAGTTCAACCATGTATTCTTTACTAGATGGTTTCTCCAGACAAAGTTAGGTGCGAATAAAAGATGAAGATCAACTTAAAACAACTTTCACCAGCAAATAGGGGAATTTCACCTATCAACGTATTCCTTTTGGTTTAACTACCACAAGCACCTCCTTTCAGAGGGTCATGGATGATGCTTTCAAAGGAATCATAATTGAGTATAGCTTGTATACTTAGAATACATCATAGTGTTTTAAAAACCCCCTAAAGAAAATTTCACCCATTTATAGGTAGCATTGACATGATATCATGAATTTGGCATTTGTTCTAACCCAAGAAAATTCATTCTCACTATGTCAGAAGGGAATATTTTGAGGCATGTAGTCTCCAAGAAAGGTCTAGAAATAGATATCAATCATGTGAAGGCCATCAATGGACTCCCATTGCCTCACACCAAGAAAATTCTTCAATATTTCCTCAAAAAGATTAACTTTATTAAAAAAATTATCGCCAACTTCTTTGGCCTTATGAAAACCATCATGGCATTGTTAAAGGACATTGATGTCTAATGGAATCCTAGGGTGAATAAATCTTTTCATCTTATTAAGAAGTCCATCATGGATGTGTTAGGAAAAAGGTGTGTTGTACACCTTGCATAATATTGATATATTTTATTTATGTAAAATAAATATTTATTTGTGGTGCCTCTTAATTGATGTGTTTAGCCACGTTAAATATTTATTTTGGTGCCACTTGTAAAATTTGTATGTGACATTGGGTTAATTATTTTATGTGTGGGAGACATAGAATAATTAATTTGGAAATTATTTAATATTGGGCATAATATGAAAACTTAGTTACGAATATTAGATGAGGGGTCAATGGTGTTGTGTATCCATGGTTTTTAGAACACATGGTTTTCCCTATACTACATCTTGTATTTGTGTAAGCTTGATTCTATAAAAGCAAGAACATGGTTAGTAGTTGGGGTTGGTTGTTTGGCTATAGACCGTCATTGTATTGGGTTTCTCTTGTAAGTGCATATGTGAAGCATGACATGTGATGTGTGGTTACGTTCTTGGACACATGGAGGATGCATTGGAGGAGCTTGATGTTTCAAGAGTGTCCATGAGACTTTGTAAGTGTATTGTAATGTTTCATTGATGAATAATACATTTAGTGTGGATACTTTTGGAGGTGGTTTTTTCCCTCTTGAGGATTTTCCTAGTATATATCTTGTGTTATCGTGTGGCTTGTCTATTTGATCTTTGCATTATGGAATTGTTGTAAGCTTGTATGCATCATGTTCTCTCATAGGATTATGTAGGAATTGGTTTGATCAACGTGTGAATTTCTAACAAGATGCCCCAGTGCTTGCAAGTCCAAACCTCTCAAAGGACTTCATCCTCTATGTTTTTAGAGTGGACTCCAACATGGTTATTGTTCTCACTTAGAAGAATATGGATAGAGATGAGCATCCAATAGTATTCATGAGTGCTAGTGTCAAGGAATATAAGGATAGATACACTTTCCTAGAGAATTAGGCCTATGCTCTAATGAAATCTCTGAAGCATTTTAAACATCTCATCTCCCATAGTAAGGTTAAAGCATTTGTAATCCACTTTGACATGAGGGATTACCTCCTTCAAGGGGAGAAAAGTGAGAAAAGGGCAAGCTAGATCACCAAGATAAAGGAATATGATAATAAGATCTAGATAACCACATTAGTCAAAGGTTGAGGCCTCTACTAACACCTTGTAATGAATTTGCCTATCTCAGACACTCCTCAAGATGATTAAGCTTACAAATTTACTGTTTCAAGAGTCATCATTCAACCCATTGGCTATTGAAAAAGATTAGATTTTTGAAATCCAAAGGTATAAGAGACATCAGATTTCCATAGTCCATGATGATTGTAATTACATATTTCAGGAATTAACTATGTGTGAGTTCTTTAACCTTAACGTTTCGGATCACACTCTATGATCCATCATCATGAGAAATAGCAAGAGAAGAGAGATAGAAAGGTAATTTGCAGACTGAGACTCTAAATAGGATGGACGTACGCAGAAACCCAAAGAACAATCAAGAATAAAGAAAACAAACAACAAAGCACATTAAGACAAAAACCCAACACAATTAAAACATAAAAGGAGATTAACAAACCTACAAAATAATAGAGGAAATGAATAATCATATGCCCAATAAATATAGTTTGTGTATATCTACCAATTACAAGGAGGAAAAGACTAGAGGAGGTAAAATAAAATAACACGAGAGAGCACGAAGATTAGTATATATATAATAAAACAAGGCAAACATATAAGAATATATGTGCGAATATACATATCTATATGAGAGACAAATAAAAACCCGACAGTGAATAAATGCTAACAATAGAATATATATAAATATATGTGTGTGCAATTGTATAAAAATAAGAACCAAGCAAAAAATAGAAGAAAATTAAGAGGACAACAAGCCAAATAAATGAAGAAGTAAAAAATATATTATGAACAGACAACTACAAAAAACCAAGAAAAGGGTCGAATGTTTGTAATTGCTTATTACAAACAAACAAAACCAACAACCATGAAATATAAAAATAAGAAAAGACCAAGAAGAATAATAACAAAGTGAAATAAATTAGAAAATGAATGAAAGATTGATAAAAGAAAGTAAATGGAACGAATGAATAGGAGAAAGGGGCAGACAACCAACGAGCAAAGCAAGAACACGAGGGAGAGCACCAGATGAGATACTCTCAAAGACAAAGAACAAAGATCAAAAACAAGAAGGAAGAGAGAAAGGAGGAAACAGAAGAGTAGGAAGAGTCATGTAACAACATCAAAAAGGAGAGCACTTCTATATAAGTATAGAGAGAGAGAGAGGTCAAACAACTGAACAACAACAACCAAGGACAACCAAAAGAAAAAGAGGACACGACACGAAAGGACAAACACCCAGCTAGGAGGACTCGAAGCAAGGAAGAACCTGATCAAGGGAGAAGGGGGATGACCCAAAGGGATAGAATCCAAATGAAGGCAGAGAAGGGGGAGGGAGAGAGGTCAATGGGCTAGGTGCGGGGGGGAAAGAAGACAAGAAGGAAGGCATGAAAGAGAGGAGGACTACAAAGGACGGGGAGGAGGTGGAACGCTAGGTAAGGCACGGGGTGGGACGGAAAGAGGGGAGGGGGGGCAAGAGCGGGTCCAGAGGTGAAGAGACCCAAGGGGAAGAAGAGAGAGAACTCAGGCAGGAGGACGAGAGCTGTGTCGAATGTGGGCAAGTAAGGGGTTCCATGAGACACTCAAATCTTAGTTAGTGAAGACAACTTTTTCAAGAGAAAACTCAAAGAGGCCATTGAGATTAGTAACCACCCTTCCAATCTCAATCGCGACGATGGTTGGAGCTTAAGCTTCTCATGGAATCCCTTGCTTGCCCACATTCAACACAGCTCTCGTCCTCCTACCCAAGTTCTCTCTCTTCTTCCCCTTAGGTCTCTTCGCCTCTAGACCCGCTCTTGCCCCCCTCCTCTCTTTCCGTCCCACCCCGTGCCTTACCTGGTGTTCTGCCTCCTCCTCGTCCTTTGTAGTCCTCCTCTCTTTCATGCCTTCCTTCTTGTCTTCTTTCCTCCCCGCACCTAGCCCATTGACCTCTCTCCCTTCCCCTTCTCTACCTTCATTTGGATTCTATCCCTTTGGGTTATCCCCCTTCTCCCTTGATCGGGTTCTTCCTTGCTTCGGGTCCTCCTAGCTGGGTGTTCGTCCTTTCGTGTCGTGTCCTCTTTTTCTTTTGGTTGTCCTTGGTTGTTGTTGTTTAGTTGTTTGACCTCTCTCTCTCTCTCTCTCTCTCTCTCTCTCCTATACTTATATAGAAGTGCTCTCCTTTTTGATGTTGTTACATGACTCTTCCTACTCTTCTTTTTCCTCCTTTCTCTCTTCCTTCTTGTTTTTGATCTATGTTCTTTGTCTTTGAGAGTATCTCGTCTGGTGCTCTCCCTCGTGTTCTTGCTTTACTCGTTGGTTGTCTGCCTCTTTCTCCTATTCATTCGTTCCATTTACTTTCTTTTATCAATCTTTCATTCATTTTCTAATTTATTTCACTTCGTTATTATTCTTCTTGGTCTTTTCTTATTTTTATATTTCATGGTTGTTGGTTTTGTTTGTTTGTAACAAGCAACTACAAACATTCGACCCTTTTCTTGGTTTTTTGTAGTTGTCTGTTCGTAATATATTTTTTACTTCTTCATTTATTTGGCTTGTTGTCCTCTTAATTTTCTTCTATTTTTTGCTTGGTTCTTATTTTTATACAATTGCACACACACATATTTATATATATTCTATTGTTAGCATTTATTCGATGTCGGGTTTTTATTTGTCTCTCATATAGATATGTATATTCACACATATATTCTTATATGTTTGCCTTGTTTTATTATATATATACTAATCTTCGTGCTCTCTCGTGTTATTTTATTTTACCTCCTCTAGTCTTTTCCTCCTTGTAATTGTTAGATATACACAAACTATATTTATTGGGCATATTATTATTCATTTCCTCTATTATTTTGTAGGTTTGTTAATCTCCTTTTATGTTTTAATTGTGTTGGGTTTTTGTCTTAATGTGCTTTGTTGTTTGTTTTCTTTATTCTTGATTGTTCTTTGGGTTTCCACACACCTCCATCCTATTTAGAGTCTCAGTCTGCAAATTACCTTTCTATCTCTCTTCTCTTGATATTTCTCCTGATGATGGATCATAGAGTGTGATCTGAAACGTTGAGGTTAAAAAACTCACACACAGTTAATTCCTGAAATATGTAATTACAATCCAAAGGTATCTCAAAATAGGGAAGGTCCCACCCAAATTCCATAAGGTGCAGAGGCAACATTTTTCCTCTTTTGTATCAACTATTGATTCATCAAAGGAGCCATGTTGAAATGGAGCATCAATGGTATCTTGTTAAGGTGTATTGGCCTAGAGCAAGCAAATAGATTAGTGCTCAAATTCCATGAGTAATTCATGGGTGGCCACTACACAGATAAAAGTACAGTTGCTAAGATAATGCAAGCTAGGTACTTCTGACCCACCATGTTCAATGATGTACACGTGTTTTCAAACCTATGAACCTTGCAATAAATTCACTAGAAGGAAAGGAAATGCCTCCATTCTACTCAAACCCATCTTGATAGATGCCCCTTTTCAATAATTGGGTCTTAACTTAATTAGTGTTATCAATCCTCCCTCTAACTCTTAATACAATTAGATCCTAACTGTAATAGACTATTTCACTAGGAATTGGTCCCCCTTAGAGATGCTAAGGAGGATTAGGTCATTGATTTTTTGGAGGAAATTATGACCTGATTTGGCACCCTTTCCACAATAATCTTGGCACCCTTTCGATAATAATCTTAGACAATACAAAGACATTCATCAAATTAAAAGTCATTTAATTCACTTAGAGACATGGAATTTACTTGAAGACATCATCAAATTATTACCCCTAGGGTAAGGCTTGGTGGAATTCACAAATAAAAATCTGAATCAAATCATTGACCAAACTATCAAGGTTCATTTGTGCACTTGGAATTATTTTTTGTGTTTTGCCCTTTTGGCTAATTGCATCATTAAGAAATGTGCCATATGTAGAACTTGTCTTATGTTCTAGTCTATGGTATGGAGGCATGACTTCCCATACATACTAAGACCCCCACCCTTAAATTATTAAGGGCCAAAGACCTCATTGAAGCCTCCTTAATGAAGGTTAGGCTTGGGGAGCTTCCTTAACTCCAGGAGGTGAGGAGAACTTCCTTCAATTGATTTGAGAAACAATAAAGGATCGTGAAGAAATGGTTTGATTACACGTGACCTCACAAAGCTTTGTGTTTAGTGACCTATCCTTAAGTGAGACAAAAATTCGGCCAAGCCAAGTTTTCACTCCAAGTTTGAGTAGCTATGGAGCAAGCCCTATCAAATCACTATAGCTTGTGAAGGGTATGCATTTGAATTGTTGGATATGACATGCTACACATTTTTATTTGTGTTAATGGTATGTATCTCAAGTCCTATTCCTTAAAAATTGCCTCGTCATTCATGTAATATAGCATATATTATTTTCCCATTCCTCTATGTACATGTTGCCACCCTCGTAGGTTGTTACCTTGTTAGATGCTACAACCCATCATGGTATTGTATTTCTCCTAATTCACTTTTTTCTCTCCTAGGCCTAATTTTACATACATCTCTTTGATCATTTGAACCAAACACACATAAATGTCTAACAAATTTCCTTATGGCAAAGGCATGCCTTCAAAGTAATTCCACTTCATTAATGGGTAATTATTGAAGGTCCTTTCAGTCATGCACCATCATTTCTTGAAAATCACCCCTTAAGAGGACCACCACCTTTATGACCCAATGTGCTTAATTGCATAAGGCCACATGTCTCTCCAGATCACTCCCTAGCTTTCATGATCTCACATGCTTTTTCTTGAAGGGTTGTTGCATGCATCTTTTCCTTTGATTGTTCCTAATTATGGTTCAATCACCCTCTCCATCCAGGTGGGACCAAAGATCCTAGACGTGTCCTTCTCTATCATTCCTACTGTTGATCACTATCATGTGAAGTTAGGATTACCTTGGCTTACTTCCATGAGAGTGGTCACCTTGGTAGTTCATCGATGTCTGAAGTTTCCTTATGATGGCACTGTGCATAAAATCTATCATAGCAGATTCATGCCACTCTCCATGTGAGGAAACTTCTCTTTGGACTACTTCTAGACAACCCCTACTGAGCCTCTCTGGCCTCGTAATGAATTTATGTTTATATTATATCAAGAATTCAAGGCGCGTAGGATCACTCAATTGTCTATTGGCCCCTCGATTTCCTCTTCTTCCACTTCTACCCCTGTGATGTCTTTGTCTTCAAAGGTTGCTCCTATTCCTTCTTTTGATCCCCCAACAGATCAAGGAAAGTAGCCCGTATAGAGTGTACCTCCCCATTCCCGAGCACCTGATTTGTACTCTACAGTGCCTCCTCCCATTTCTTACATGAGAGCTCGGGATAGACCTGTACTACAACCTCATGCACCATGTTTCCCTAGAGTTCCTCAACCCCAATTGGTTAGTTTTGTTCCTTCTACTCCCTCGGTGGCATGAAGAAATCCGCCTTTATTGAGTACTCCTCCTCCTCCCGTGGTGGTTCACCAACCTTCAGTGGTTTATTCATTCCTCTTGTCCCTCCAATGGCATGAGGAAAGAAACCCACATTGCAGACACCTTCCCCTTCCCCTACTCCTATGATCTCTCCACCATTAGTGGTTACCTTTGTTGGTCCATGCATCCCTGTGAACGTGGATGGTGCGAAGCCCATGATGGAAGCCCCCCAACTCCGTCAGTGGAATCCTTGGCCTGTACAAAGTGAAACCAACTTGTGAGAGATTGCACACATCATCGTTGTGTTGTGGCTTGAGTGCATGCTACTAATACGTAGCTTCCTTTTGAGGATCCCTCTTCCTCGCAACCAACTGTTGATCTTATTCTTCCTTTGGATCCCCACCTTCTTGTTTCACTTCCTTTGTCTCTCACATCCCCAACCCTCGCTCTAGTCGTCAGTGCCACTCCTAGCACCACCTTTGCTACTATTATGCCTACTTAGTCTGCTTTACCCAAGCGTAAGCTTGAGTGCTATCCTACCCCACCACAACTTTGATCTAAGTGCATTCTAAAGTTGCCTTTGTTGCATGCTCGCCCCTCTTCTTCTTCTTTTCTCTCTGTGGGGAATGTTACTCCATCCATGTCTCCTAGTGCTCTCCCTACAACTAATAGCACTTAGGATCCACCTTTGGTTTGCATTTCAGATAGTGACTCTCCTAATTCCTCCCCTGTGAGAATCATAAAGTTTGTTCCAAACATCCTAGAATTGTCTACAATCTTTTCAAAATTGTTGAACCTAGTGCTCAGGAAGATCTATACCCACCTGTTGATCCTCTGCACTTGGTTTCGGGAGAGTGTCCTTCGACTGCTCTGGTCGTGGTTCCATTATCAACAATTCCTCTGTCCCGTTATGAGTATGAAGATTGGGACCAGGATGACCTGTTCATGGATGACCCATGGGAGATTTACATATGTTTTATGAGATTTACATATGTTTTATGTGTTTTCTTTTCTGTCAATAATCTTTCTCCTGTGTTGTGCCTTTATGTTTGTTAGTTCTTCTTGGAGGACCCACAATGCCCTTGTAGACATGTGGATACAGGTGGATCACATCTGTCATGATATTGTTCTATTTGTTCATACTTCCTTCTCTATGTTTTCTTTTTGTTTCTTGTTGTGACATTTTGGGGACAATGCAAAGCAGAATATTTAGCTTCCTTCCATGTTGACCCAAAAATTTTAAAATTTTCATTTTTCATTTTGATATGTAATTGTCTCTTTGTGATCTCCTTTCTTCATGTATTTGTAGTTCTACATGTTTGGGGGATGATGATAATACATAAAATGAGATTCTATGATTATTACATTCAGATATATACATTATGTTGACCCCAAAGCACATAGATCCCTTAGTGTGTGTCATGTTGTTGCTTGTTTCATGTGGCATATGTGAGTGTTGCTTAGTTTCATACCATGCTTACAAAAGCTCTTTGTGTATCATGCCTGCAACATCATGTCAATTTTCCCTCTTTGTTGACATCCCTTTCTTTTGCAAGACGCAACTTTGAGAACATATCTGTTGATATATGTCTCTTAAAGATCTCTTCCCCATTTATCCCTTAAAATAAATTGCATATGTGTAATTTATGCAATTGTTTTAAGGTAGCGGCATATCTCTCCTACTTTACACCTTTCCACACACCACTTTGTTGGTACGCTCCCTGATGCGTTGGTTTTTAGTGCACTCCCTGAAGCATTTGCTCCCTGCAGCATTTGTAGTTAGTGGTCCCAAGTAGATGCACTTGCTTGGTTTGTCCACGCTTTAGCTACTTGTTTGGCACTCTTTGTGAGTCACCTAACAACACAATTTGTTAGTCCTAGTGGCCCACAAGATTTGGTATGGTTCCTATCTCTCGTAGTGTGCTAGCCCTAGAACCATACTTAGCATCCTTTCTATATCTCGTAGTGTGCTAGGAATGTCTTTTTGTTGCTTTTCATTCATTTCTTTCCTCTCTCTCTCTCTCTGTGTGTGTGTGTGTGTGTGTGTGTGTGTGTGTGTGTGTGTTTGTTGTAGATAGTAGTATATTGTGCATTAGATCATATGATTTGCAAAACAATGATGTTTGGGCAAATCATATTCAATCTAATCCTTTTAGGATGTTTTATGATTCTGACATTACCTCTTGTGCAGGTTTATTATCTAACATTGTGGTTTTGTAGTTTCTCAACTTGGGGGCTTCATACCTTTGCTTGGAGAATCTTCTGCATCCTCTATGATATTTCTATTGGAGGTATAACATGTTATGTTATTTTCCTTTCTGTAGACACCTAAAAATGTTCTCAACTTGCAAACGCCACTTTCATGTCAATTTTCTTCCAAATTCCATACTCAGCTATTAATTAAATAATTTTAATTATTTAATTAATTCAATTTTCTCCCCTTTGACCTATGATTAAATAAATTTTATTTATTTAAATCATTTGCCTATTTTTCCCTAAGTTTCCTCTATGATTAAATAATTAATTTTAATTAATTATTTATTTAATCATTCACTCTCCAAGGTACCCTTCATTCAATTAATTTAAATAAATAATCATTTATTTAAATTATTCCCCTTACCTTAATTAAAATAGGCCATACCTATTTAAATTAAGGGTTCTCGCTATTTCTCCCACTTCAAATAAATTAAATAAATTGATCAAATTTATTTAATTTAAAATCCCTACACCTCATCATATTTTTGAATTTGAAATTCTCTTTTGTCCTCTTATGAGAGGGAAACCCTAATCGATCTCCACCCTTCATTTTGCTTCAAAGTCAACATTGAATCTGAGCCATCCATTCAAACATGCTCTTCTATAAAACAATTTTTCTAGCTTCATTTTGACCTCTCTCTTAGCTTGGAACTCTCTAATTTGTTGTACACTCTCTACTATTTTGCTCAATCACTCATTAGAGCTTCTCAAGATCATTGCAAACTTGCAAAATCTGAGAACAAATGGCAAAATTAAGGAGAACAATGGAGATTAGTCAAGTTGTATCTTAGAATCATAGTTTATTTTATGTTTATTTGCTTGATTTCTTAGCTAGTTTGCACTCCATTAGTAGTTAGGATTTGTTGTACAACTTGTTTTATGTATGCTTGAAAGTTTAAATCCTAACACACTTTCTACTTTAGCTTGCATATGCACGCAGTGTCATACATTTGCTAAAGTGGGGGCTAAATGTAAATTAGAAAATTGCATACCCTTTCAATTTCATGCTACGTTTAGCAACCATCTTAGTGTTTAGCACTGCCTCTCTACATGATAGGCTAGGTTTGTGTGATTTTGGTCTATTTCTTCTTCTATTCTTAAAAATTCATTATGATGCTTAAATGTTTACATGATCCTAAGTTGCCTTGTACAACTAGGAGCTAGTTTTACCTGGACCCAAGCACTCCATGCGGACATTAGCGCACCGTGCTAGTGTCCTGCATCTGTTTGCTGACATGTATCCATTTCTGGGTGTTATTACACGCCTTGGGTGATCATGAGGATTCTTGGTAATGCCTTTAGAGGTTGCAGAATGACTCCGTGCATGGAATTTCAAGATTCTTCCCTCTTGGAAGGGTATTGGAAGGATTTTGGAGGGGATTCACACACGGACTCTCTCCCCCTCTCTCTCAATCTTGGATATTTTTGGCTCATACAAATCTCTGTTATTTTCTTGTGTGTACTGGACTTCTATAGTAGATATAGGTGATTTTTTATGCTCCTTGGCATTGCAAGATCACTTCCATTAGTTCTTGGAGGTTTGGTTCCCTTTGGTGCTCTTTGAGGAGACTCTCTTTGTTGGGGTTTTAAGTTGCACGTCATCTTTGAGCTCTTGGAGAGTTTACTGCCTCTTCTAAGTGATTTACATTGGTGAGTTTGTTCCTTATTACATTAGAATAGTTTCATTTTCAAATATGTATGGTGTAGACCACCATTGTTGCATTTCTATTGGGTGTAGACCACCTATTTATTTTTTCACTGTACAGACTACATATTGTGGTTTTCTCTCCCTGTAGACCAGGGAAGGAATTATTGTTGTCTTGTTTATTTGTTTGATGTTCTTACCTTCCTAGATACACTTAGGATAAGAACACACACATTTCCTTTCGATTTCTATGCTATATCTTGTATCGTTACTCGTGAAGGTAGAAATACCAACACAGAGACTTGACTGAGGCAAGTCCCCAAGCAACCACACCACTTTTCCTCTTCTTTTTGTAGGTTCCTTGGAGTGGAGATCACACATCCGCACAAAGGTTTTGTATTACTTTCTTTTGTTCTTGTCCTTCTTTATTCTCATTAGTTTAGTTGGTTTTATTTTCATTTATATTTCAACCAGATATCACTGGATATAGTGTGTGTTAGAATTTTTGTTGTGTAGGTGTTGTAGGTTTGTTTTGACCTAACAGTTTTTATCTTGCACATATTTCAGACTCCAGCACCCAACGTAAACGTCCTCACGGTGCACTATCGTCCAAGGCCGAGACCCTATCCTTGTTGTCATCGGTTCCTCTCTAGTCTGATTTTATTTCTATAACTGTCTATTTTAGATTTTATTCAGAATAGTTATTTTTCATTTTGTTCATTCTCCTTCATTATCAATCACATGTTCGGTTTGAATTACTTTGGCTAGGATGTATAGTGGTTCTGTAGTAATCTAGGATAGATTTGCTCGACATTCAACACCTCAATTAACAAAACCCGGGTGTAGTTGTAGTCGAGAATTTGTTCAATCAAAGCAAGTAGATTGAGAAGTAATTTTCCCACACTATAATTATTAATAACATAAATAGGGTTACAATACAAATATAGGCTTAAGCCTTCATAGGAGATTATACCAACATATAGATCTAGAGATATTCTAGTGGGATAACAATACTTACAAAATTAAATTATGAAACCTCCATCTCAAGCACCCAATAACTAGGAGAAGCAATACATGAAACTATCAAATAGTAATTAAGAAATTGTGATTTAAAACCACTCAAAATGTGGTGCCCAAATTGCTAGTCAAAATCCAACACCTAAATCCCAAGATGAGTCCATAGGCTAAAATAACATATTCCTTACACTTGTCACAAGCTCAGCATAATCCACTCACCAACTGGGATGCTCTATTTGGGCTCCATTATCTCCATTTAAATATATCTTAAGACATGTAATAACATGTGTCACAAGTTGGTCAACAAGTGTAACTCCCTCTTACAACTCTCTAATGCATCATAGATGTACTCTTACATTCCTAATGTGGGGGCCTAACTTTTGAAGGCCATGACTTTTGATCCAAGAAGTTGATTGAGCGCACTTTTTTAAAATTGAAGATCTTTAAGAGCTCCATGTTGTCATAACTAACTTGCTTTGGTTAAGATCCATTTCAATATTTTTCAAGACCAAAATCAACATCTATAACCCAAAAATTGCATTTTGATGTCCTTAACATTAGGATGAAAGGTTGGGACACCTTTCCTAACACCTAGGATCAAAGATTGATGTAGTATTTGTTCATGTATATATTGATGTGATCCTATGTTTGACAAATATTTGTGAATCCTTTCACTTAATTAGGTATCCTCTCATGACATGGTGACTGCATTAATGACCTAGGGCTTGTGTTTAAATATGACAACTTCGACCTCAATTTGAATACTTTGGTGTGCAAGCCAATGGGCAATCATTTTTTTTTAACGAAGTTGGTTTATAAAAATTGGGAAATGAACTTGAATCCAAGCGTATGTGATTGCATTAATGATTCCATCCAAGGGACAGAGTCATGTTTGCAATTGTGTCCAAGAAATGCAAGAGTATGAAATGTAAAATGTGCAGATAAGTGAAGGCTAAAGTGAATAAATGGAGTATTTTCTAGGTTTCGTCAACTTACATGCATAAATGACTTAAATCAAATGTCAAACAACATATCTCGAGACAAAGGCCAAAGTAAGTTTAGAATGAACAGAGAAAAAGATAAAGTGCACACTTTTCTTCTTCAACACCTTATATGTTACTCTTATCACTCCCTCCCTAGTAACTCTTGTGATGGATAATCTTTAGCTAGTTATTATTATTGGTATTTTCCAACTAATCAAAAGCTTTAATTCTTTAATCTAATTTACTTCCTTGTTATTGACAAAGTAAAAAGTGTACATTTTTAATGAGAAATAACCAAAATATCATTTATCTCAAAAGATTATTTGATCAAAAAGTTGACTTCTTATTACAACATATCTATGTTGCTTTCAATTTCAATATTATATGTTGCTTTCATGCAACCATGTTGTTTGTTTTCTGTATGCAATTGTTCCTATGTGAACTAAACTTTGGATACCGTGTATTTTCCTTTCTTATGCTTAATTCAATACAAACAAACAAAAAAACATGTAGATCATAAATATTAATAATCTTTTCAACAATACAATACAAAAATGACAAGTGTTTCAAGCATTATTATCAATATCATGGTGATATAATTAAAGAGAAGTCACATCACCCTTCAAATATTTAATGATTACTATTATCTTTATGATTGAGAAATGTGTAAACCATGGGTGAATAAGAGTAATATTTAATATAAATTTGAGTACTTTGACCATTATCATAACTAAAGTTATTGAAAATTATATGAACAACCACAATATATATTGTAATAGGAATTTTTCATTTTGATACTTAACAAATAAATTAATTAACTTTTTGTTTACTAGAAAAGTTATCATTCCTATTAACAATCAATATTTACTAGTACATTTAATTAATTATGCCGAGAGGCATTCTACAATGGCAGGAAGGGGCTAAAAGATTCAGATTCCCATAAATATGTAAACAAAATTCAAAAACTAAATTTTTTATTAAAAAAAACTACAAATTAGAAGTGGGGAAGGTGAAAGGACTGGGATTTCATGGCTGGGATAGAAATTAAAAATAATTCTTGTAATGGAGAGTTACATAACAGTGCAAATAAAAAATATAGAACAAACATATCAAATTGTACGATTTGAGGTGAGTGCAGTAAATTGATCAAAAAATAGGAGAAAAATATATTTTATATAGAACAAACATATCAAATTGTACGATTTGAGGTGAGTGCAGTAAATTAATCAAAAAATAGGAGAAAAATATATGTCTGCCGCGTACTTTAGATATATATTTTTAAATATAAATATACTAGTTATTATCAACTATAATTTTCTAACATATTACAACAACAAAACTAATGTTATGTGACACTTATTAAATATAAATACCATATTCCATAAATTATAATAATTATCAACCCAATTAGCATCTAAATTGCAAAATAAATATTTCATACAAATAATTTATGTTAGAAATATTGATCTATAATCACTTTCCTTCTAACAGTGAAAAATAATTATAGTAAGATAAGTTGCAACACTGTTAAAAAGTAAAAACTTCTCAAAGTATTTGAAACAAGGAGAGTGCTCTAATTTATTAGTGTGTGAGAATGTTTTTCTTTTCATCCACGTAACCGAATTTAAAGATGCTTATGCATCAATTGGATACTCAACTATCCGCCAAGAAAAAAAGATATTTCGAAATTTTAAAGCTTAAAGATCAGCCATCCTACACATTTTTCAAATCTAGCTTTATTTGTACGTTCTTCTATGGATATCTCTTACCTGTGGTTGCAAACTAGGTATAGTTGACCAATCGCATTTTCCTTAGAAACTAAATCTTGCAACATTATCATCACATCAAAGAGTAGAGAAAGTGCTCTCTCTATCACTAACAATGTATTTGTTGTTTAGAGTTATTTATAATTGATTGTGAATGTGATAGTCAAGCATTTTTTAAACAACCAATGATTAATTATAGTGGTTATTTATGTGTAGGTCCACTCTCACATAAATAATTAGTGCATTATAAACAAGGATGTATTGACTATAAATTTCAGGGTTTAAATTTGACAGTCGACATTGCTTGTCAAGCAATTTTTGTATGACAGTTATATATTCAATAGTGTCTTTAAAATACTATTGACATACTTTAATATAAGTAAATATATAAAAACCAAATATATATATCATCATAATCCTATATATATTTTGACAGTTTAAAAATTCACAGGAAAAATGTCTAAATACAACTATACAACTGTCAAATTTAAGCCTGACTATTATACACCAGCTATTTACATGTGGACACTGGTTGTTTAAGCTCAACCATAGTCAAGACTCAAAGCTTAATTAGTTGAGCTCTTTTTCCATTTAAATAGTCACAAGTGTATCTGTATCTATTCCTTACACTTTAAGATTCACTATATTTTACAAGTATTTGGTCTTCAAATGGTTAATGTTTCATCTTTTTACAAGGTGTAGGTTTTTTTCCTTTGTGTTGGATTCTTTAGACTATTACAAATGAATGAATATAAAATATTTTGTGGAACACCCCTTTTTGATATTCCGTTAAGGATTTGAAAATTTTGTAAGAATTTGTAGAGTGGTGCTATGCAGTTATTTAGCTAATTTTATTTAGTAGTCACTATTCAAAATTTTTTAAAGATTTTTTTGGGGAGCTAGCCGTTAACTATGTAAAAAAGGAGAGAAGGAAATATGTTTAATCATTTAACACATTTTTCATTAAGCAATAGTTACATAATTTGAATACTTGAATTTATAAAAAATAATAACTCTACCATTATAAAAAAAGATTCCAAATTATTGTTCAACAAAAATATTTATAGAAGACTATCTATACTACTAAAAATTAAAAATTAAAAATTAAATAAGAAACTTAATTAAACAACCACCTACAACATTCAATTCCAATCACATAGACTAATAATAATTTTTTTTTATATATTCTTTTGGAAAACAATGGCCAAACCTAAATTAACAAAATTGGCCCACAACCTAAACCCAAGGATACAGATAGGTATAAAACCTTTATACTCAATCTGGGTTTGGTTGGCGCATTTGACTTTCCAACTTAGTGCATATTTTCCGCGATGCTTCCATAAAGAAAAGTAATGGTAAAAAAGAATAAAGAGATCGAGAAATTGTTTCCAAAACAATCAGAAATTTTAAAGAACGGTGACAAGCAAACTTTTGTCAACACCATCAATTGTGTTCATTTGAGAAAAAAAAAAAAAGAAAATTGTGTTCATTTCCGAGTGATATTTCTGCCACTGTCTAGATCTAGGTAGTTATTGAATTTTCTCCCAGACCCATCTGAGCGAAAATGCATCTCAAAGAAATAGCCAGGATTCTGAGCTTTAGGAAGTCTCGGTCATCAAGGCAATCGGAAAGCTTCATTTTGGCAGAGAATTTGAGTTCACAGAGCATGAGGTTAACTAAATATGAGGATTTAAGCAAATCTGTGAGAATTGAAGGCTTTATAATGGATGAACAGCAGCCTGAATGTAATGGAGATTTTAAAGGATTCCCCCGCTGTGGATCTTCCAGATGGAGAAATAAGTTGAAGTCCATGTCATACAATGACAGGCCGACAACAGCCAAGTTTGATTTTGGCGTTTTTTCACAAAGGCAAATGAAGCCTGCTGATGAAATGAAAGAAGCAAAAGTGAAAGTTAAGAAGAGGAATTCATGGTTGCCTGATCCAACTCGTCGGTGGCCTGTTCAAGGATGGTAAAAAGCACAAAAACAGAGGAATTCATAGATTGTTTATTTGTTGATGGGTGTGAGATATCTCAAATTAATGAGTACTCTTTGGGAAGAGGAAAATTGTTTTGACCTGTTGTAGTCTGGTTATACTTGTATTGGCTTCCATTGAAGTCTATGATGGCTTGTGAAAATTGCTATTGTTGTTTGAATGGATTTTTATAATATAATATGCAATGACCTCAAAAAAGTATCGAATTGTCTGGTTATAATTCTTGTTGGATCTATGCTTGAGAAGTTTATTTGGGAATCATATAAGAATTTCTCCAGAATGGAGAGGGCGTTTGTTGGGATTTAAGCATATGTAGGCAATTCTCCTGCTTTTAGGTGTAATTTTTTAGTTACAGGGATTAAATAAGCCTTAGCTACCACTTGCAATTGTAACCTTTGATGTTCTCATTAGGCAAGGAGACACAGAAAATAAATATTTATATAGTTGTATATGCATTTTATTGTTTGCAAGCACTCTACTTAAATATCATCTACTTTAATAGTCAAACAGTTAGTAACAATTTTACACCTCATTCACAACAAAAAGTAGTAAATATTTGTCCTATTTTTATTGGTCAAAATCGACCTTTGACTGTTGAAGTGGATGATATTTAAGAATAGCTGTCTGCAAGGACAAACTTGACTCGTTCCTATTCATTTTCATTGGGTTTACTATTAGTAATAGACGTTTCAGGAGCTTCCAAAACAATTGTATTGACTAAGTCACTCTTTAACAATGCTCCAACTCAATCAAAAATCTCTTTACACCGAACTTTGATCAAATGTTTCACACATCAATAACTGTCATTTCAAAATTCATAACTAGATTCAAAACCAGAAAAAAAAGACAGGAGGCTTAGTCCAAATCTGAAGCCTTCAATTCTCCAGCCCAAGCCTTAACATCAAAATCTAAAATAAAATAAAACCTCCTTAAAGGAAGCATTAGGCCAAAATCTCTTAAAAAAAAAAAATAACACTTCCTTAGGGGAGCATTAGGTAGCTAAAAGAAACAAACTACAAATGGGTGTACAAAGATTTAGAAAAAACACTCACGCATGTCCATAAGGAGTGCCATGTCAAAAGCTCTTGAACGGTCACTACCAACGCTGGCACTAAATGAAATCTAATTCATATTTCTTGATTCTGAGAGATTTTTTCTGTGGATTTTCTCAAATCAAATGTTTAAATCTAATTTATAATGTCTCTCAGAATAATATCTAAACATTACTATTGTTGATGTTCATTGGTATTGTAAACTTTTCAACATTTTTTTCCCGGGGAAGGGGCAAGCGAGGATGGTGTAATTTGAGTTGCTCAAGTACCACTTAATAAACTTATTGAGGGGTAATGAAAAAGAATTTTTCCAAACAATAGAAAACTTTGTTATCTATCAGACTATGGAGTTTAAATACGTAAATTAGTAGTATTTAATAATATAAAGGGAAAAAAAAATATTAAAACAAAAATAGATTATAAAGTAGGTTTGTCAATCATGACAAACTCATGACACGCCAATCCCATAAAATCATTAAAATTTAGATGAACAGATAATAAACAATCAACAAAAAAGAAGGAACCTTCCAAAACCTAAAGACAAGGTAAAAGCCCTTGTTCCTTGATTGTATAAACTCTGAGAATCAAACCAATAGGTAATGTTTGCCTTTATGTTAAAAACCAAGACCAATAGGAAAACCACTTGAACCAAATAAAAATAGTAGTGTTAACCATAAGGGAACAAAGAGGAACACAACAAGAACCCATACACTAGCCAAAGTCAATAGTCTAGGGAAGCCTTCCAATCGGCATTCACAAGAACACTAAAGTCTTTACTCAAGTCCCATGCAGAACATTTCTGATTATCTCCAATTTCAGCCTTGATATCATTCTATTTAGATGTTGATTTAGCCAAGAAATCAACAATCTGATTTCCTTCCCTTCTAGTATAATTCCACTTTAACAACTTTGAAACCAAGAATGAGGATGTTAATGTCTTTTTAGCATTCTTTCAACTACCACTACTGAAAGTTACGAGAAATCTTACCTTTTGAAGTGATCAATCAAGATTTTAGAGTCAAATTCCACAACAATATCAGTAAAATGCCTTTGCTTGGCTTCTAACAGAGTTTGGTGAATGGCCATAACTTCAACAAAATTATTAGAAGCAATACCAAGAGTACCAGCAAACTAGAGACTAATCCTGCCAATATGATCGGAATATACACCTCCCATTCTAGCATTTCTAGGATTGTCATTTGAAGCTCCATCAACATTAATTTTAGCAAGCCTAGAGGGGGACGTTCCCATCTAATTATCTAATCTTCCTGAGGATTATTATTGGTAAAGAAAATGAAGGGAGAATCTACAAGAATACCAAGTCTCACAATAACTTCGCATTTCCACCAAGAACTCGTCTAATAATAAAAAATCCAAACTTGGTTTCTTTCAGATTCATCATTATTCTACCCCAAACCTGATTGATATGCCTAATAGAACCATTACAAATCTTCTAATTGCATTCCAACCAAATATTCTCACATATCAAACCAAACCAAGACCAATATCATGCAACTTATTAAAGGCTTTCAACTTCATAGAGGGCCGTGTCTAATTCACAAAAGAGTCCTAGATAGAATCATAATTGTTCCACTAAATTCCCATCAGATTAAACGGCGGAAGAAAGTGGCAAGAGGCAAGCTAATACTTCGATATATAATACTTTTCTCTTTTGTCTGATTTTAAAAAAAAAAAACTCGTGTTTAGGATTCCCTATTTGTTGTATGACAACTTTTTATCATTACAAACCAAGTTATTTTAGAAATTAAGGTTAATAATAAAACCTTTCCTAAGCTAATTAATTGATTATGTTTGATCACGGTCAATGCATCTCTGGCACAATAACAGAAGAAAGAGATGACCTATTAGGAAACAACTTGTTAAGCTATTAACTTATAAATAAAATTCTGAGAGATCTCAATGAGAAGTCGATGGCTCTTCCTAAGATGAAATGCAAATGCCTGAAACTTTAGAAAGCGACTGGAAACTTTGCTTGCTAAATATATACCTCATGACTACAAATAATATCTTTGTAAATTTCATATGCTAAATACAAAAATCTGTCTTTTCTAAAAAATTCACATATTATGTGAAAATTATCTTAAAACAAATGTTTCACTACCATCCATTAGCTAAATACTTTTTACTTAAAACTTGGCAAGATAAAATTCTGTAAAAAATATCATAAGACAGAAAGTTTGGTACTATAATACAATCCAGTGATCCATTAGTTGAATACATTTTATGAATAATGAGCTATTTGTGCCTCTTCCTAAGATGAAATGCATATAGTTTCTATGAAGATTATCATATAGCAGAAAGTTCAGTGATATCCATTAACTAAATACATTTTTCTTGACTTAAAATAATTTCTTGGTAAACTTCATATGATCAATGAGCAATCTGTGGTTCTTCCCAAGATGACATGAACGTGCTTAAAAACTCTGGAAAACAAATTTCTGTTAACATTTATCACAAACCAGAAATTACAGTACCATCCATTAGTTAAATACATTTTTCATGACTAGAAACAATATTTTTTAATTTCATATGATTTTTCGGAGGTATTCCTTTCTCCCCAAAAGTCAAAATTACATCGAGCAAAACTAAAATTGGCATTCTAAGTTCAGGCAGAACGGGTAGTACAAGTAGGACTTGTTACATTACTTTTGTCCAAGATTTTTAAATATCAGCATTGAGTGCTCCATAGTGGACAAAATTGTAATAACCATCCTGGTTACTACTAATTTTTTTAAAATTTCATTACACATCAAGTACTAACTTAATCAACCAAACATCTTCTATCTAATTTAGAAGTACCAACTTCAAAGACTTACCAACCATACTCATGACAACAATTTTGTGTCACAACTCATATACTCGCACTAGAGTATGGTAAGCTCCCAATGTTAGGGTCATCCCTAGACCCAAACCTAAACCTCGAGGGTTCATTCGTAATGGCCCTACCTACATATCCCTTCTTGGGAATTAGAAGCTCAATAATTCATAAACTAATAATGGAGAGGCTTCATCCTCTCCTTTGACATGAGATCTCCGATCTCAATTTTAAATCACAATCATTAAATGATCTTATGATTCCATTTCAAATCATATGTGCACTAATATGATAGCAAAAGCATTCCAATCAAATGTTAGTTCAAGGTCAACATCAGTGTACAAACACACACACAAACCACATGGGGGTGTGTGCATGGAGACGGGAGACCAAAAAGTGGCTTGGCCACTTTTTGGTCCAAACAGAACAATAACGCACTCACGTTCTGTCCTATTTTGAACATAAAAAAACAATAGACCCACTAAATCTAAGTGTGCTTTAAATTCCTCATTGGTCTTATATGTTTCCAAGATGTCATTGATTTTACATGCTATGTTAGTTCTACTCATAATTTACACCATGAATAGCTTGGTTGAGGGGCAACTATAGAACTTCTTGACATAGGACCAAGCATCTTCAATTAAATTGGAGAGAGGGTGGTCTCCACCATATCAATCTCTTTCATCACCAAATGGTCAAGCAACAAGATAGAGATAGAGCAACAAGGTATTAATATTGTCAAGCAACATAGAGAGGGGGGGAGAGGGAGAGATAAAGAGGGGGGGGGGGGAGAGGGAGAGGGTGAGTGAGAGGGAGAGAAAGAGATAGAGATAACGAGAGGGGAGAGAAGGGGGATAGATCTAGAGAGAGAGAGAGAGAGAGAGAGAGAGAGAGAGAGAGAGAGAGAGAGAGAGAGAGAGAGAGAGAGAGAGAGAGAGAGAGAGAGAGAGAGAGAGAGAGAGAGAGAGAGAGAGAGAGAGAGAGAGAGAGAGAGAGAAATAAGGATAGAGAGGAAGAGATAAATAGAGGAGGGAGAGATAGGGAGAGATGGGGGAGAGGGAAGATAGAGAGATAGGGATAGAGAGGAAGAGATAAATATTGGGAGATATATGTGTGTGTGTGTGTGTGTGGAGAGAGATGTAGAGGGATGGAGAGAAAGATAGATAGATAGAGATAGACAGAGAGTGGATAGAGATATCTAGAGAGGATGAGAGAGATGGAGAGAGAGGAGATATATATTCCTCCTCATCATCACCTAATAATATAACAGTTGTATCTTCTTAGAAATTAGTTTCTAAAGCATATTAACAAAACATCCAAAAGATTTCAACAGCTATAAAATGCAAGCATGTTATAACATGCTCGCATTATAGTGTGCTCGCGTTATAACGCGAGCACGTTTTTCACTACTTTTGAAATTTCCAAGCCTAAGGGTTGGATTTTCCATAGGCATCCAACCCAAAGGGTTGGACCTACCTTTTGGATTCCACAAATGTGTTTTCAACAAAACATAGAAAATCAACAAAATCTCAAGTGTGCTCTCCATTAGGGTTAAACGTTTTTCAATGTTAATACGAAAAAATGCTAGGATGACTTCAAGTTTTTTATTATCTTTCTAACCATGTATTTTTTTCTAAAATATGATAACATTAACATTTCCATCTTCAATTTATTTTGCTAATGTATTCCTTTTTTGCAGAAAACCTACGTGTAGTATTTCTGGTGTCATTTTTTTACATGTTTGTCAAAATTTGAAAAAATACATTTTTAGACTAAACTCTATTCTATATACATTGGAAAAAAAAATTAATTTTTTATTAGTTTTCAAAAAAACTAGGGGGGGCACGCTCAAATTTTCATTTTTCAGGATGTCCACTTTGAAAACTCATAAAAAATCATATATTCATTAAAAAATTAACAGAAAAATCAGTCGTAAACTACATGATGTTAGCTAATTTTCCATCAAAGTGATTTGTGAAATACTTTTAAAAAATTCAACATTTTAGGGGGAGCACACCAGATGTTGTACGCTTAAAATTGTGATTCTGGTTGCCTGAGGGCTATCGGGTCGGATTCTGACACGCACACAGACGCTTCCCTCCTTGCCACGGGGCGATCCGCCATGTCACTCTCACTCACATGGAAGTAGCCAGTCAAGAGGAGGTGAGACGCGACGGGGGTCTGGCTCATTTGAGAGTTGGACTTCACAGAGAGGGGTCGACAAATTCTGTGGCCTTTGTTGTTGTGTGCTTTGTTGTATGTTTTGCTCAATTGTTGTTGTAGTTGAAATAACCCTATGACCCGAAGGGTTACTGATTTCTCTTCTTTTGTTTGGATTCCTTAAATTCCACCTTTGCATGGATAGACAATTGTTTTCGTTGATGTCCTCTTGTCTTTGTATACGTTGTAAGAGGTCTTGTTGTATCTGTCGTTGTATAATTTCTTCTAACAACAAGAGGATGAATGAGTCTCCTTGTGGTAGGACAAATGTTTGTTGTTGAGGTCTTGGACGGATCTCCTCAATCTTGTCACAGATAGCCTTCACCCACTCTCCTCTTACTCCTAAACACATTCATGAATCAGAAGAGAGGAAGTCGCGTGATTACTAGCCTTAACTAGATCTCAGGTTTTTACCTAGGGTTTTATTGACCTAGGGTTTGACTTTGTTTAACTGTGGTTACCTCGTGATGAAATCGAGGGTTTGCAACGTTGTCTAATCCAATGTCTCCATATGAATATGAGCTAAATGATATGCAAAACATTTTTTTGGTGTTTTTTAGAGTATTTTGGAAATGGAAATGCTTCTTAATCTATGAAAAGGAAATATGCATGCAATCCTATATGATCTTTCAAATGCAAAGTTTATCTATGTTTTTTCGGGTTTTTGGTGTTTTCAATGCAATCTAATCTAATGAAAAGGGAAAATGCTTCTTTTAACAATATAGATCTAAAAATGTGAATGAGTTTAATCTAACATGCAAGATCTAATCTATCAAGGAAAAAGCAATGTGTTACTATTCCCAAGAGCAAATGTGATGATCTAATTACTATGAAAGCAATGAAAATAATGAAGGAACTTGAGAGAAACAAAGATTTGTTGACTCCACTACCCTCAGTAATCCTTGTGTAGGCAACCTTGAATCCTTTTGTGGCAGCAGGTGATCCTCTTGACAACAAAATGACCCAAAGAAGCAAAAGAAGCTTTTGATGAAGCTTGTATGAGCTCAACGAGAGCTTGGATTGAGCACAATGGCATAGAATGAAGCAGCGTGATGCTACTTAGTTGAACAATAAAAGCAAAAGGCACCTTCGTCCTATAAGAGCATTTGAATGCTATGTTGGAGAGCAAAATTTGGCAAGAGTTGTGTGCACAATGAATTTGCCTCCTCTTGTGCTTGGGGGAGGGGGGTATTTATAGGTTCAAAAGAAAGGATTGATTGAAGAGTTAACTCATTTGATTGATGAGTTAACAAGAATAGATTGGGGAGTTAACAAGGTTGATTACCCAGTGAACTCAGCTGATTAGAGAATGATGAAGCAATGATAGCTTATCACTAAAGAAGAAATGGAGGTGAGGGAATGCATGAGATTGATTAGAGAGTTAATTTGAGATTAAATAGAGCTCATTATACATGTGTGGGTGCATGAAATAGTTAAATCTATATCAAGGATCAAAAATCATGCAAACAGAAAGAAAAATGGGTGAAAACGGAGCAAAAACGAGATAGAAACTCGAGTTTTTCCGTAGGTCCAAAAACAACAGGGTCGCCCCTTTTACCAGTAGGGTCACCCGGGGAGATCTAGGCTGGACTGGGTCAGATGTAGAAAATCAGGTTGGGAGGTGGTAGAAGAGAGGAAAAGGATGGGTTCTGCATCAAGAAACAAGTCAGTCATGTGGAAGAATCCAAATCTCCACTTGCGTCTGCAGGATCTCCAGGGGAGATTTGGATTAGTTGGTCAAAAATGAAAACTGTCAGTGGGAGATGGATTGGGGGACCTCTAGAAGGCTTCTATGAGGTGCACAAGAGGAAAAACAAAGGGGAGAGGTGAAAATTCACCTACAAGACACTCACAAGGCTTAGGATCAAGGTCAAAAGCTAGAAAATGCAAGTCGACAATTGTCGCAACAAGTGTCAAAAAACGTTGCAAATGGGGAGGGAGAGAAATCGACAAGGAAGAAAGAACACAAGACAAGAAAAGAGGCCTCGTCATCAAGAGGCCTCGTCATCAAGAGGCCTGCTGCTCAAAGGATTTATTTTCATGCTTACATGTACGTGACAAGGATTTGAATCATCATAAGGGTCCTCGTGGAGGTAGTACATGATTTTTGTGCTTACATATTTGCCTCCTCGGGGACGATAGTCTACATGAAAGATAGGTACCGTTCCCGAACTAGGCCTTACTTGTCGATTTTTCCCGCAATTTGTACCTGCAATAACTAGTATTAGTTTAACATTTAAATGTACCCAAATGAATAATAAAAATTGAAATGACAAACTTACCATGGATCGTTTGAGTTCGACTAGTTGCTTGCTTTTGTCAGTTCAGACCTGTAGGTATGAGAGAACGCAAAGATGAAACAACTGCATAAAAGCAAAGAACTAATCTAAAATGCATAAATGAAAGTAAGCTAAGTGCAAACAAAGAGAGCCAGATTGTGAGATCGGTGTGAAACAGCGACAAAGTCATTCGTGTGAGCAATCGATAGAGAGATATCGTCGATGAGATCGTAGAGATGGTCGCCTCTTCTTCAACCGCGAAGAATCAAGTATGCAATCAGTGAAAAACACTTCTCTAAACCCTAGGTTGTATTTTGTGAAAAAATCTATTAATATTGTCTATTTTTGGTGATTTTTCATGTCGCATTGTGTTCGTCTCTTCATTTAGGGTGAGATTGATCTTTCGTTCTTTGAAATTGGTCAAAAAATGAAGTTTTTAGAGTAGCTTTTAGTTGAGGGGCTCACTCTTTGGGTTGCCCCTTTTACCAGGAAGGGTTGCCCAGGGAGATCCTATTTGACAACAGGGTCGCCCGGGGGGATCTTGAAAATCACCTAGGTCACCCGAGGGCGACCCTATTGGATTGATTTTTGACTTCTTTTGAAGTTATTTACCGCTTGTTTCACTCTGATCTGACATGATTTGGTCACTAAATCTACTTGTTTATTGCAATTTTGAAGGTTTATACAATTTTTTTATGTAGAGTTTTCTATAGTTTTTACGATTTTTAGGGATTTTTGTGAGTTTATGAGATCTAATCTAAAATTCTCTTTTGATTTTGCAGGACATGCGTATTCGATGGAATGCCTACCAAGAGCAAGGGTGGTTCTCAGGGATGTTTGCTTCACTGAGTACAGAGGATCGTGCTATATTGAAGAGGACAGGCCTTGCTAGAGTTTGTCATGTTTCTATGATTCATCTTATATCCCGTATATGTTGTGATATCTTGACTTATTGGGATGCAGAGAGGAACACGTTCAGGTTCCCGCAGATTTCAAGAGAGTGGACTATCACTCTGTACGATGTATATTGCATACTTGGGGTTCCTATAAGGGAACAACCTCTATTTCTTCCTGTTAGTGAGTCTTATGAGGAAAAGGCTTCCTGGGCTGCATTTATGGGGGTTAATCACCTTGGGGACCAGACATGAGTTCAACTTACTTCTGTGCCATGACTCCACATCCCACTTTTGAGGAGGTTTTTGATTGGCTTGATCGCTTTGAGGCTGTCAGGAGACAAGGCCTTGGCTCATCTGAGGTGGTGTTGGGCACCCATCATTCGAGGATTGGAGGAAGGCACAGTTTATGCATGGGGACCTGATATCCTAGCGATGGTCTACAAAGATTTTTATCAGATCTCTAGGTGGGGGTTCTTGCCTTTTGCCACTCCCTTCTAATTATGACATGGATTTTTGAACATACAAGGGCTTATCAGAAGCTCATTCCTCTTCCAGACAGGCGACTATCAAGAGTAGCGAGGTGGGCACATATTGGTCATTTTGATGCTACTCTTCCCACTATTGCTACCCTTACTGACGATGACATGATTTCTAATCCTTATCACGACATGGATGGGGCTTGGACTCGTGATGACGAGATGAAAGTGTACTATCATGGGGTTTCAAAGATCACAGATTGTAATGGTCAGGTTGAGGCCCATTGGGTGGACTGTGTTTTGTAGCAGCTCAGTGAAGATGTCCCTGAGGACTTGCCCCCAGTGTCTACTTATTACAGGACCGTCTAGAAGATGGGGGAGATTGGACAGAGGAACGTTGTTTGGACACCCTTGACTCCAAGTGTCTTTATCACTAGGGTTTCTAGAGGAGGACAAAGAGGAGGGAGAGGGACTCCTTCCCGATCTCTAATTATGACCGTTGATTCAGAGTCCACTAATGAGGACTATGTTCCTAATAGTGATGATTTGTCAGATGAGGCCCCTCTTGAGAATGAGGACTTTGATGACATTGGTCCTTTGGATGAGGTTCTTGACATCCTCAAGGGTTCTCTTGTTGTTCCTCGACCTCCTCATTCAGGTGAGGTGATGCGTTAGCTTGACCCTGACTGGTAGTTTGGAGATCCACGTAAGTTTTGTCTATTTGTGTTTGCTTAACTTTGTCCTTTCTTTTTTTTTGTAGCACTGAATTGGTCTCATCTTGATTTGGTATTTCAGGCAATGTCAAAGAGTGGAGGGACTTGGTTCGTGAGGTGAATGTTGGATTGACCTTTCCCTTTACTAGGATGACCTGTGATCATCTTTTGGATGATCCTGGTGTGCCCCCTGCTGCAGGGCGACACACTGACATTTTTGCTCCTGTCTACCATGGGTGTCAAATTATTACAGAGTTGAAGACCCAGGTCGACATGCTTCAAGGTGAGAACAAAGTACTTTGGGAGATGACTCACCTTAATTTTCGGCATTCTGACACTAGTATGGTGGGGCCTTCACAGTCGCATGCCCGCAACAAAACACATCATTCTCACAGATCTCATGGAGCAACTAGTGGTACTCATAGATGAAGGAGATGAAGCCCCAAGGGATCTATTGGAGGGAACCGTCCTTGACTTGCTTTTTCTTGAAATTCATGCCCCCTTGCATGGGGAGCCTCTACTTCTCTCAAGAGCATTTTGCCTTAGCTCTTTGATACCATTGTACATACAAACTTCGGATGTATCTATGAAAGTTTATCTTTTTCTATGGTTTTTCTCTTGTCGAATTCTATACTCATCTCTTGTGCATGTTTGGAAGTTTTTAGGAACTTTTTGATTATGTTTGACCTTTTCAACTCTTTTAACAAATGTAAGTATGACAACGATGATATGTTTTTTTGTAATTTTGTGGGATATATATATGATATGTAGTTTACGATATGATAATGCCAGAACACAAGAAATGTTGTAAATGAAACTATAACACTTACTGAATGTCATGAGATATGACACTTGACGTTATTGCTTCGAGACTCTTTTTCTAATTTTTGGCATGAATGCAACATGGAACAAACACAGTGACTTCTCTTAAATATGATTTTTGATTTAGGGGATTGCGAGTCGTCCTAATATAAGAGACCTATTTAAGGCTATGAAATAGGATTATAAGGAAAACTCAAGTGGGGAGTGGAGATGAATATGGAGCGTTTCTAATTTCTAGACTTCGCTAAAGGATAAACACTGATCCTTATCTAGATAAGACAAGCTAACAAGTTTTCAACTTCAAACAAGTAGCAAATTTTGTTGATGTTTGCTAGACTTAGATCATAGATGGCAAGCAAAGTAGACCCGGGGTAAAGGATAAATGGGAAAGAACAACGGTCCTTAGATAGAAGATGATCCTAGAGACTACTAGACTCTTCAATTTTGCTCAGCTAGTGTGTGTGTGTGTGTGTGTGTGTGTGTGTGTGTGTGTGTGTGTGTGTGTGCGCGCTTAGTACCTTTCTTTCTCTATTAGAATGTCACCCTTGAGGGTTCAAGCTTAGACTGATCTCCACCCAAGAGTGTGGACATTCAGAAATCTTCTCTCTTTCACTCTTTTTTTTAATCTCTTTTTTTTGCTTTTTTACTTTTTTTTTGTATTTTTCTCACTTGATTTTTCTCATTTTTTGACTTTTCAAGAAATGAATGCTTTTTGGAACTTTTACAATATTTTGATCTCTTAGTTCTCACTTTTGACTCTCTTGTTTTGATCACTCATTTTTTTATTCACTCATATCTTAGATTGCTTCCTTTAGAGTTTTGATCTCCTTGACATTTTTGGCCAAGAAAGATAAGGGGTTGAGCGCCACCTAAAGTTTTTGTAATCTGGTTGGACTTCTCTACTACTAGGGAAGAATTGGGAAGGTCTACTTGCAAGCTTCGTTTGAACACTGTAGGTTTGAATACTAACTTTGTTTAGACCTAACATCTTGACTCATTAAGATTGGGATCAGTGTAAAGCTAAGAGCTAGGTTTCGATTAAAATCACTGGGAATGTAGGGGGATAATGGCGATTGTGAAAAATGGGGATCTCTAGGTCCTGAAAGGATAACGTATATCTGGGCAACATTAGACTCCTTATGAAGGGAAAATAGTAAAAGAGCAAGTCACAAACTGTAATGCAAGATGAATAGAATGATGCAAAAATGCAAGAAACAAATTGTTTTTGACATTTTTAATTTTTTTTATAATTTTTTTTATAATTTTTTTGTATTTTTATGTTTTATGATTTTTTGGTTTTTTAGACATAATATTTCTTGAGGTGAAAGGCATTGACTGTTTCGCCAAATTCCTCTCCCTCAATTGTGCACAAGAGATAGGCATCATTTTTGATATCTTCCTTAACCATGTAAGGGCCTTTCTAGTCTTCTGAGAAGACTCTCTTTCATCTTCTTTTCTTGTTTTTCATGCTTCCTCTTCTTAAGACAAGTTCTCCTACTCGGTAGGGTATCATTTGAATCAATTGCTACCAGCTCAGTGGTTTCTCTTGGTATTGTGAGATGCAGTAAGTCTCAAAAAGCATGTTGATGAGTAGGAGTCCAATACAGAACCCCATCACAATTTAATAGCTCTACTAATAGGTCCAGCTATTCTTGCATGTAAATTTTTATGTCAAGTCTCTCTTGGATTCTTTGCAAGAATTGGAATAATTCAAGAGGAGTTTGTGGATCCGTCTACTGATCGGGGGAACAAAACTTATGCTTGTCCTCCCATTGGGTTTTGGTCTTAGATCCATGGTGTACCCAATATAAATTTTTGGTAGTTCAAAAATGACAGGGTCATCGATACCGACTGTCACTCTCATCTTCCACTCTCTCTGGAAGATACCTTTGTTCTCTTCGTCTTTGTTAGGAAGTCTTTCAACCATTTCTATTTATACCCGAGGTGCTTCCCATTCACCGAGTTCATTTGACTGAACCGAGGAGGAGTTGGTTGGTTTTTCTTGTGGTTGTGATACCACAAACATCTTAGGCAACATTCCTATAACATTGGTTGATTCATTATCGATAGAATGCACCTCCTCCATGGGCATTATTGGTTGATGCGAATCCTTCATTGGTGTGAGAGGTTCATATGATTTTGTTTCTTTCGGTGTCTTAGGGACACGTGGTGATAATGGTGTGTAACCTTCCGTCATGTCTTCATCTACATCTGAGAAAGCATGTGGGTCTACATTTCTTAGATCTAATGTGGTGGTCTGAAAGACTAGTCCTTCTGTTCTATGAGTCTTCTCCCCTTATGCAAGGAAAGAGCTTGTAGGCCTCTTGGAAATTGATCATGAGTATTTCTAAGGGGAATTGGAGTGGTCCATCCTGTTCAATCAACTCCATGATTTCAATCATTTTTTCTTTGGAAACCATTTCCCTTTGCTTTGGTGATGGACCATTCTCTAGAGTTTTGATTTCGGTGATATTTATGGTCTTTTCTGGAGTTTCCATTTGTTTAACGCATATCAACTGAGGTGTAGGATTTGGGATGGTTAATTTGTTAGTAGGGATCTCATAGTCTATGGGAATACCTATGCATTTGTTTGAAGTATTTGACTTTAATAGGCTGAAAGGTTCTAGATCTCCCTGTGCGACATACACTTTCCCTAAGTGTAAAAAGCAGACTTCTTGAAATAGTGTAGACAACACAGCCCTCATCCTATGTATCCATGGCCTCCCAAGAATCAAGTTATATCATGTCTCCTTATCTATGACATAGAAGGTGGTTGGAATGGTTTTGGGTCCCAAAGTCATTGGAAGGGTAATCTTTCCTATGGTGGCTACTTTCAGATTATCATATCTGCTTAGAGTATCTCATGAAGTGGTGATGTTGGTGTGTCCATAGCCCATTCTCTCTAAGAGGGAGAAAGGAACTATATTCACTACAGTTCCATCGTCGATTAATGTTTATTTGATGCACGTGTCATAGATCCACACTTGAAGATATACTGCAGGGTCTCCTTTCTTTGTTAACTCTGCCTCAGAGGGCATCTATTGTAAGTCAAAGAAGAACCCAGGATCTTTAAGTTCTGAGTTTGGTGGGCTAAGATCGTAATCCACATGGTTGATTTGTTCACTAGGCGATGGCCTAATTTAGTCAAGATATTTTAGGCCTATTGCTTGCAGTAATGCGGAATGCTGTGAGGGGGAGTTCCTTAGCAAGTCAATGAATGAAATGTGCGCATACATTTTCTTTAAGTCTTCTATGAGCTCATAAGGTCGAATCAGAGTTGGCATCGGCTCTACTACCGAAATGGTGCCTTCATGTGCTTCTACTTTCTCATTTTCTTCCTATTGTTCTTAGTTATGCATAATCTCAACCAATCCCATCAACCTAGTTTCTCCTTTTTGTCCTAATTGTGGTGGGATTTCAGGGTCACTACTTTGAGTAGCCTTGTTTTGATTTGTTGCTTCCGCATCTTGGTGCGCAGGGAACGGGTCCTGATAAATTCTCATGTTTGTATTTTGTGGCGCTATTGGAGCTTGATTTTGTCTTGTATCTTTGTTATCCAGGGTGACCTCTTGTGGGTTTAAGAACATTTCTATAAACAAATGTTGTTGGTCTTCTGATAGTCTTGCTATGAACAGGTGTTATATTCTCTACAATGCTATGCCCCCTTGTTTTATGAAAAGAACAAAAATGGTTGAACTCATAAGGGGGTCTCTCATATCTTCCATCATTCTCCTTCCCATTTCCGTTGCAGTTCCAGCTTTGGTAGTTATCCCGAGGATAGTACCCATTGTTTCTAGGTCGATCTATGGCATTTATGTTAGGAGGATAATAATCTCTCCCATTGTAATCATCTTTTATCCTTTCGATTGGGGGTTGATCGGTCACCCCGTCTGTGGTTGCACTCCTATTGTTTTTGAGGATTTTAATGACAGAAGCATTGTTTCATGTGTCTTCCTTTGTTATCTTTCCATTTGAACCATAGACTTTTCCACCACTATCAATGGCAACTTGATCAATTCTTAAGGCACTTTGCAATGCCTCTTCATAGGACTTATATGGCAATTTTTGGACATCTTCTCTCATGTCTTTATTAAGGGCATGTAAGAAGAGATCACACAGTTCTCGATGATCCATGTTTGGAGCGTTGGTTGAAGAATAGAGCACTTGCCTCCATCGGGTGACAAAGTGTGCTACGGATTCATTTGGTTCTTGTTTCATCGTAAGGAATTCTCTGATCCTTGTTTTCACGAGTTTGTTCATGTCAAATGCCATGACAAACTCTCCGATTAGTTGTCTGAATGAATGGATGGAAGCTTCTGGGAGATGATAATAACAATCCAAGGCTATGCCTTCAAGCATTTTCAGGAAGATTTTTGTGACGACCTCATCCCAAGGAAGGAGTTCTCTTATGGTTGTGGTGTAGGCTTTGATGTGCGAATTTGGATCACCTTCTCCTTTGAACTTTAGGAGATTTGGTAATGGCTGATGCAGTTGTGCACTTCTTATGTTTTGGTCTAGAGGCCCTTTCAAATATTTGAGATACGTTCCTAGGAAGGCACTCTGAGATTGCGGGGTTGTTAATAATAACCCTGTAGGTGGGTTTTGATAACCCATTGTCAGATTCATTGGATTGTTCTGAATAGGAGGGTTCCCATTCATATAGGTGTCATTACTAGCATGTCACGAATAATAATTAAGGTAGGGGGGATTTTTAGATGCCCCCTGGTCCTGTTTGTGAGACTTGAGTATCTTTTCTAGGGCAACTTGTTCTACTTCCAGGATTCTGATTCTTTGCACTAGAGTTATGATTAAATCTGCAGGAGTTGCAGCTCTAGGGGTTTCTTCATTTCTAGGGTGTTCTCTTTGACTATTTTCATAATGATGGGACTCTTCACGTGCAGCGTTTTCTTTTTGTTCTTCTTCTAAGGCAATTATCAATGCCTCTTGAGCATCTTTGCTTTCTTGTAGACGCCTTTCCAACCTTCTAACCTCTTCATCAAGGTGAGTATTCGATGTACTTGTGGAAGGTTGCTCTGGTCGATGTATTTCCGACCTCTTCCTTCTAGCTTTGTGAGGCACATTTTGTATGGCCGAGTCATTTTCCCAAGCTAGGTTATTGAAGGATAGAGAACACCTGGACTCTTTTGGACTACATTCATAGTCATAACAATTGGTAACAAGTGCATCTGGATGAGGTAGCACATACCTCTCAAAGGAAGGGATTTCAAGTTTAGTTGAGGAAATATTTCCCTGGTTCAAGTCTGGTTCTGTCATATTCGGGGGTGCCATAGACACCACAAAATAAATGGCATGGATGATGGCGCAGACGATGGAAGTCAAAGCGGCTATGAAAAGCAAAGAATATTTATAAAGTGTTTAAATGTTTTGCAATGGGAACGCAAACAACATAACCAAGAGGCTCTATTTTTCACGTCGGATTCACCAAAATATGTGATGAAGCTGATGGCATATGGTGATGAATGAATATCTAAAGTTGGAACACAAAACTACTCATCCTAGAAGGATTTGCAATTTCACATCAGGTTCACCAAAATATGTACGCTTGAAATCGTGACTCTGGTTGCCTGAGGGCTGTCGGGTCAAATTTCGGCACACACATGGACCCTTCCCTCCTTGCCACGGGGCAATCTGCCATGTCACTCTCGCTCACGTGGAAGTAGCCAGTCGAGAGGAGGTGAGACATGGCGGAGGTCTGGCTTGTTTAAGAGCTGGACTTCGCGGAGAGGGGTCGACAAGTTCTGTGGCCTTTGATGTTGTGTGCTTTGTTGTATGTTTCACTCAATTGCTATTGTAGTTGAAATAACCCTATGACCCGAAGGGTCACTGGTTTCTCTTCTTCTGTTTGGATTCCTTAAATTTTACCTTTGCATGGATAGACGGTTGTTTTCGTTGATGTCCTCTTGTCTTTGTATGCGTTGTAAGAGGTCTTGTTGTATCTGTCATTGTCTAATTTCTTCTAACAATGAGGATGAATGGGTCTCCTTGTGGTAGGACAAATGTTTGTTGTTGAGGTCTTGGACATATCTCCTCGATCGCATCACAGATATCCTTCACCCACTCTCCTCTTACTCCTAAACACATTCGTGAATCAGAAGAGAGGAAGTTGTGTGATTACTAGCCTTAACTAGATCTAGGGTTTTGACCTAGGGTTTTTGTTGACCTAAGGTTTGATTTTGTTTAATTGTGGTTACCTCGTGATGAAATAGAGGGTTTGCAACATTGTCTAATCCAATGTTTCTATATGAATGCAAGCTAAATGATATGCAAAACATCTTTTTGGTGTTTTTTAGAGTATTTTGGAAATGGAAATGCTTCTTAATCTATGAAAAGGAAATATGCATGCAATCCTATATGATCTTTCAAATGCAAAGTTTATTTATGTTTTTTTGGGTTTTTGGTGTTTTCAATGCAATCTAATCTAATGAAAAGGGAAAATGCTTCTTCTAACAATATAGATCTAAAAATATGAAAGAGTTTAATCTAACATGCAAGATCTAATCTATCAAGGAAAAAGCAATGTGTTACTATTCCCAAGAGCAAATGTGATGATCTAATTACTATGAAAGCAATGAAAATAATGAAGGAACCTGAGAGAAACGAAGATTGTTGACCCCACTACCCTCAGTAATCCTTGTGTAGGCAACCTTGAATCCTTTTGTGGCAGTAGGTGATCCTCTTGACAACAAAAAGACCCGAAGAAGCTTTTGATGAAGCTTGTATGAGCTCGATGAGAGCTTGGATTGAGCACAATGGCATAGAATGAAGCAGCATGATGCTACTTGGTTGAACAATAAAAGCAAAAGGCACCTTCATCCTGTAAGAGCATTTGACTGCTATGTTGGAGAGCAAAATTTGGCAAGAGTTGTGTGTACAATGAATTTGCCTCCTCTTGTGCTTGCAGGAGGAGGTATTTATAGGTTTAGAAGAAGGGATTGATTAAAGAGTTAACTCATTTGATTGATGAGTTAACAAGAATAGATTGGGGAGTTAACAAGGTTGATTACCCAGTGAACTCAGCTGATTAGAGAGTGATGAAGCAAAGATAGCTTATCACTGAAGAAGAAATGGAGGTGAAGCAATGCATGAGATTGATTAGACAGTTAATTTGAGATCAAATAGAGCTAATTATGTATGTGTGGGTGCATGAAATAGTTAACTCTATATCAAGGATCAAAAATCATGCAAACAGAAAGAAAAATAGGTGAAAACAGAGCAAAAATGAGAGAGAAACTTGAGTTTTTCTGTAGGTCCAAAAATGACAGGGTTGCCCCTTTTACTAGTAGGGTTGCCCCTGGGTGACCATGGGTCGCTCGAGGAGATCTGGGCTAGACTGGGTCAGATGCAGAAAATCAGGTTGGGAGATGGTAGAAGAGAGGAAAAGGATGGGTTCTGCATCAAGAAATAGGTCAGTCATATGGAAGAATCCAAATCTCCACTTGTGTCTACAGGATCTCCAAGGGAGATCTGGAAATAATAGGGGGAGATTTGGATTGGTTGGTCGAAAATGAAAGCTGTCAGTGGGAGATGGATTGGGGGACCTCTAGAAGGATTGTATGAAGTGCACAAGAGGAAAAACAAAGGGGAGAGGTGAAAATTCACCTACAAGACACTCACAAGGCTTAGGATCAAGGTCAAAAGCCAGAAAATGCAAGTCGACAAGTGTCAAAAAGCATCGCAAATGGGGAGGGAGAGAAATTGACAAGGAAGAAATAACACAAGACAAGAAAAGAGGACACATCATCAAGAGGCCTGCTACTCAAAGGATTTATTTTCATGCTTACATGTACGTGAAGAGGATTTTAATCATCATAGGGGTCCTCGTGGAGGTAGTGCGTGGGTTTTGTGCTTACAAACGCTATGTTATATTTTTTTGACAAAAATAGAAGTACTTTTTGACAAAAATAGAAGTACTTTTTGTGCTCCCCCTATTTGAACATCTTAATCTCCCCATTTTTAGAAAAAAATAGTAGTTAAGAAACTAGATTCTGAGCACTATGTAAATCTTATTCTTATCACATCTTCTAATTTTGATCATGGTTATCTTCAATTTCTCATCCAAGATCAGTTTTTACTAATTTTGGGAAAAAAAAGTTGGCCACTTTTGACCCCCTTTTGGTCCCCCATTTCCATGCACATACCCATAGTGACTAGCTCATATATAAACATCACTTGTTCACACATAGTGATTGGCTCAAGCATACATCACCTTTACACAATGTGAATAACTCATGCATGTGTCACATATACACAATGTGACTAGCTCGTGCATACCACATGCATACACAATGTGAATATCTCAGGTATTTATCACATATACGCAGTGTGATTAGCTCATGCATACAATAGATATATATAGTGTGAATAACTTATGCATGTGTCACATACACATAGAGTGACTAACTTGTGCATACAACACATACATAACGTGAATAGCTCACGCATGTGTCACACACACAGAGTGACTAGCTCATGCATACAACACATATACACAATGTGACTAGTTCACACATATACACAATGTGAATAGCTCATGTAGGCATCACATATACACAATGTGGTTGTCTCATATGCACATCATAGGTACACATAGTGATCAGGTAGCAAGAAGGAATGGTTGCAACCTTACTACAAGCATCTTCCCCTTTACCTGGTTCACTAACCCCTAAGCGCTCAAATGTATCCCAACTAGAAAACGGAATGTCAATTGATCTCATGCTACACCATGGGTCCATCCTTTTTCCCAATTTATTTATAGTTGTGATGACAAGCAATCATCACATAGTACCTATTGTCATCACCAGCAAGGACTCTAGTGCAACAACACACAATACATAAGGTTCTTAATATAGATGCACACAATGATTGACTCACACATACATAATGACCAACTAGTAATAGGAAGTGGATGCAACCTGTTGCATGCATCTTCCCATCACCTAGTTCACTAAAACTTACCCTTTTAGTACATCCCAGCTAGAAAAAGGAATGCCAGTGCATCTCATGCTACATCGTGGGTCCCATCCTTTTTCCTAGTTCATTACTAACTATGATGGCAAGAAACCATCCCATACTACTTGTCATCAATGGATAAGGTGTAAGCGTAACAATATACAAAACATGAGGTCATTAATAAGATTTCCATAGCTTGTTAAACCTGTTGAGTCAGTGGATTCTGATGTCTATTGCATCCATGCCACTAGCGAAAGTCAATCCAACCTAGTATGGAATAGCTCTTGGCATCTATCACCTACATGATACTGGTGAAAGTCAACTAAGCCCTATCATACTGTGAGTAGCTTCTAGCATCTGTCACCTCTATGCTATTGGTGACAACTGACTAAACCCTAAGATATGATGAATAGTACCTAGCATCCATCACCTGCATGGTATTGGTGACATTAAGCTACTACTCTTGTATCATAACATGGATATCTCTTGGCATCCATCACCTTTGTATTACTAGTGACAGTCAGCTAATTCTAAGATATGTGGATAGCACCTAGCATCCATCACATACACGATACTAGTGATAGTCAACTATTTGCACTTGTATCAAACTTGGTTCTGACATGTGGGTTCATCTTATAGTCAGGTACACATAATCAAGACATCACAAGGATTCATAATTATTGGGTAGGTTGACTTGGTTGTACATTCCACATAGAGGTCCATTAACCTATATTCACATGGTCTTATAGGTCCTAGGGTCTAAATTACTAGTCAACACACAAGAAACACATTGAAACATCATGAGCTTGCTTCTATCTAGTCACATATGCATTAAAAATACAAACTCTCATAAAGTAATCTCAATGACCATTCTATGCATTCAATTATTACTTGTAAACACAGTATGCATTATATAGAAGTCAAACCCACAATAGTAATATTAGACAATATTCTATTTCTGAGTGCATAACATTTATATATTATCAATCGTAAAGCTTAGCATACAATTATCCACCAGCTAGATGTAAAGGCAAAACACCATACATAGTTGGTAATTCTCACCATCAATTGCCCATAGTGTTCTACATGTAAAACACTAATTATTTTAGTTTAGACAAGTCCAAAGGCATCTTCATACATTCACACTAAAGACAAACCGTAAAGACAGTGATTATAAAATTTCATCCAAGATTGGAGTAGATTTGGGAAAGCCAAACCCAATAACCTCAGAGTAGATGAGCTTAGTGTTGGTAGAGTGCCTTTTGTTGGCCCAGGCCTATATAGTGGGGACATATTAATTAGAAAAGTGAGTTACCACCATTTGATACAAATTCCAACTTCAAGTTGATACATACTAAAGAGGGAAGGTTGATCAAGTTTAGGAACACTCCAACCTTGGAGCTATTCCCTCAACCCTTCCCCTATGGACTTGGGTCCAGGGGCATCCTTTACCCAAGGATTGCCTACATACCCACTTCCAAACAAGATCAAAGTCCCATGTAGTTCTCCTAGGATTTCAACTATCAAGATGAGAACTTGCACTTTCCCAAGTTACCATAATCTATACAGATACTAGACATGACCTTTTTGTCACATACATCAATGAGGTATAGCCCTCTAGGATCCTAGCTATGGTATATAGTTTCCTATAGAAGCCAAGGACTATCTTAACCAAGGAAAATCATATAAGGGTTTAAGACAAAATAGTGTAATAAATCACTATTTACCTATACCCATTCCAAAAATAAATCCATAGCTCACAGAGTTTTATTAATTACTATTGTATACCCCAAGGTTCCTTTTAATGATTCCCATCAACTAATAATGCTTAATAGTAGGTGGGGTAACCCAACCAAGTTCATAATATAGCAAATCTATACTCAAGAGCTTCCACCCAAGGACACCAAGATCTCAAGTTTAGATCTCTCCACCATTATGATTTGTAATTCAACATAGACATGCTAGAACCCTTCTTAAATGACACACCTCAGACAATAGAGTCATATGAAGAAAATTTGTCCAAATCAAATCCATACTTAGAATTTAAGCAATATGATATAGTCAATATAAAATGAATCCACTCAAAATAGAGCATAGGGCAACAACAATAACAATCAAAATATAGTCACAAAGCAATGATTATGTAAAGCCCTTATATGGCTCCGCATGATGTCCTACCATAATATGATTCAATAATATCAATGTCATAATCATATCATGTTATGACATCCTTCTTGATTAGAAACACAACATGCATCTACAAGGCCACATGAAATCTATATGGAACTTTGAAAGACTTACAATGATAGCTATAAACTTGCTTTTAGTATGACCAATTCTCAAGTCCTACTCAAGACAGTGGCGACACTATATCCATTAGATCATCATACATGAAGATATACACTCAATAAGAATAATAATATTCTTAACCTTATGATTTTATTTACCTTATAGTACACCCAATATTCACAGTAAGTTATAACCCATTATTACATCCTACTCGATAGGGCATAATGAATAATAGTTATAGAGAAAACAATTAACACCACATTTAATTTTTCAAGCATCACAAACTCACAATACATCTTTCAAAATCCAACATCATGCGACTAGCAAGCAACCAGACACAACAACAATATAGATGCAAGGTGTTTGTATTTGGTGAATAATCCTCACAATTTAGCACCCAATATTATGAGCACTTCTTAGTTCAAGCATTTTTGAAGGGTGGAGATCATAAGGCATCAAGTCTCAAGTCAATTAATAATTCACACTGAGTTAAATCCATCACAAGGTCTCCCAAATTCCAATAGCTATAAGTAAACCTATTAGCCCCTATATAGCATAGCATAGCACTCAGAGATTCCTACACCGCTGACATGCCCAACAATTGCAATTAATAGTATAAACAATATTTTTCCCAACTACAATGATATTAAGCAAGGTCAATTTTTGCAAGGACCATGTAGAGGAATCAAAGGATGTAAATTTTGTCACAATCTTTTTAAGACAAAACTAACCTTCATAGGCCCAACCTTGGTTACCTCAAATATATTTTAGCGTATTAATCATATCCATGATATGATAAGAAGTAGGGCCCCTTACAACTATTGCACAAGATCATGACAGTCAACAGGGTTATTCATAACCCAAATTTCATAAACGGTAATGCACATAATATTGTGATCGTACAATTGGTCTTGATACTCATACAACCAACTATATTCTCATTTAACTAATAAACATACCATTCACTATTTTACTGACCCAAAACACAATTATGCACAACGTTATCTTATCATTTTATGTACACAAAGTAATTATCAATTCATTATGCCAAGGATCGAGAACACAAAATACAATTGAGCAACATTTTGAACATTGGCATTATAATCATAATCATTAAAGTAAATTTCTAAGCTCATATTATTGTATTCATCGATGTCATTAATTATGGTTAAGCAAAATAAGTAAAATAGCATTTTATCCAAGAGAAGGGGCAAATCATCTGATATTTCTCTTGGATTACCTTTACCATCTCAAGCAACATACTCAACAATGTTATTTAGCCATCTTACTTGCAAGTGTATCGTGTAATAGATTATATAACATTATCCTTCCCATTTCTAAGTGTTTTCACTTAGTCCTATGCCAAGGTAAGTTCACACGAACTATAATGGTTGCTTTAATGGTTAGAGAACTAAAGAGAGATGATATTAAGAATTGGTCCTCTACAATTTTTTTCAAATGCAATGAATTTTGAGAAAAGAATAAGACATTGGATCAACACCCCTCTTATAGCTAAGTCTTTAGACATTGCATAAGCAGGTTTATGGTCCATTGTAGTTGCACATAATTAATAGTAATGTCCCAGCTTTGGCATCTTACCTAGGACTATATGCAATTAACAAAAATAATAAATATTTAACACATATACTATGGAGTCCTTTATCTATGGCACCCTTGTATATGGAGATGTTTGGAGTTTGAGATAATGCAGAATCCAACATTTCACTCCTACTGTCTTGCCTTAATTGTAATGCTGATATTTTTATTATTTAAGAAGATACATACAACCGGTAGATCACCTCCTTTGGTTTGCTTGAAGAAACTACTATGGTGTATTCTTCTCTCAAGCCACTTCAATGACAGACCAACTTCAAAGAGAAGAGACTTGCTGCAATGTCACTTCCCACATGGTGATCGCATGTTATTATCGATTCCCTAACTATAATATTTATGGAAAGCCTCCATATATGGATTGCCCTTCTTATTATGGTATCTCACATTCTATGCCTCCACAATATGAACAAGGGGATGATAGTTGTGCCTGAGGATGTTGACTTAAAATCCCACATAAACAAGGGCCCCTTGAGACAACATGGTGAATGGGCATAATGAGCTAAACTATAGATATGTTGATTACAAAGCTTGGAAATGCATGTTGCAAACTAATTCCAACATTGTCGCGCTTTTCCATTCGCACATTGTTTTTTGTGGTGGGGAGCGGGAGTATGTGAAGAATGAATTATGTAATGCTTGAAATCCTCCATTCCCCCCCCCCCCTCGCTACATAGTCAAACATCCTCTCAAGCTATAGATTCCACACACAAAAAAAGAAGTCAGCAAAGATAGTGTAGAGGAGAGGCCTACTAATCTCCCTGCCTTGTTTGACAAAATTCCTCCATCCTTAATGCTTGATGGACGTCCATACCTTGCACCTTGTCCTCTCTAGTAGAGCCATAGTAGATAGACTCCATTCCTCTGACATGATGAAATACTTGTGCCATTAATTTTTCTCCTCCCAAATAAAATGGTCTCCCTTTCATTTATTACCCTCCATCAACTCCCTTTTTAATGATAGATCTTTAATTTAATTTTTTTTATTATTGTTTTTGCCACTTAGTGTACCATGAGAAAGCCTCCTTGCACAAGGGATGTGACAAAAACATGTTGACATCCTTGTTTTTGGTTGTACAAAAATTTCTATTCTTGTTTTGGGCATCATCTTGTATGGGTTGACATTGGTTCCTTAAACAAGTCTTAATTGCCTCCACAGGATCACAAATTTCAAATTTAAAATCCTCATCAACATCATTTGAAACCTTAGGAACAGTACTTCTTAGACCCAAACGTTCATTCTGCTAGGGAAGAACTTCAAGTTTGTTCTTCAATCCCACTTCCATGTCTATCATGATAGTTGATGCAATAGTGATTTCAATAATAGGAACTAGTTTGTATACTTACAACAAGGTTACTAGAGCTAGTGCTACTAGTGTTTGTTTCTTGTCTTTCTTTATTTTTTTCATATTTGAGGCTACATCATTTGTGTCTTGCTTAGTTTTTTTTACATTTGAGGTTGCATCATTCATTTTTTATGGTGGTATTGATAGGCCAGGTTCAAACACCACTCCTCTAAAAATTGTATCAGATTCTTCAACCCTCACAATAATGAGATATCTTGCATCAAATGATTCGTCAAGTACTCCTTGGATAGTTTGTCCAATAACAGAATTGCTCCCCAAACTAGATTGTGAACTACCAATCTCCTTATGCATTGCTTTTAGTGATTTACAGTCAAACAAGGAAGGGACACCAAGAGCTACAACTTCTTTTGGTAGAAGAACAATGCTAGCCTTGCTTATTAATAGGAGATTTCAAGCTTACTGTTAGTGCCCTGATCCACCATTAGCAAAAAAGCTACTAAAAATCATAAGTTTGTTCCCCTTTTGTTCAAAATGTATTCCTTGTGTTTTCCTTGGCCCCCCCTTTGTTTGCCTTTCCTAAAAAACTCAAAATTGGATAAGTATGGCCCTTGTCAGCCCTTTTGTGCTTCCTAGGAACAGGTCAAAGGTTTTGGTGGTTTCCAAAACCACCAGAACCCCTAACGAGTTATGAGGTTCCCTCTTCCCCCCTTGGCCTTGCAGAGCCTAAAGATGAAGGTGAGTTTACCCACTCACAACAATTAGTCCATTCATGCCACTGTCTGAGCATAAGACATGCCCAATACCTTTGATGACATATCCCTAGCCTTAGGTTTTGATGCAAGTCTTTAGGATTTGTGGAGCTACATGTTTGAGCACTAGCACTTATATCTACACCTTGGTCAAAGTTTCCCTCCATGATCCCACCCTCTGATGCCTTAAACTTTTTTGCATGCAGAAAACTTTCAGCTCTACCTTTTTATATTGTAATTTGATAGTTGTACATTAGGAACCAATAATTGTGCATCAAGTCATGTTTTTTAGTGTGTCAGTGTGGCATCATATGATTTGTTATTTTTTGAATCTAATGGGCACATTTTAATCAATTATTAGTATTGGTTGTTAAACTATTGGGTCATCTCTTACAATTACTAGTACTATTTGAAATATCGGGCTTTCAATGTACTAGTTATATCACAACTACTAGCACCTACACCACTATTGGGCCTTGTCACATAGCCATCCTACAAACTTCTCAAATCTAGCTTTACGTGCACTTTTTTGTGTGGATATCTCTTACCTAGTTAAAAACTATAGTTTTTTATTGACTTAAGTAAAAAGAATACATAAAAAGATCATTGTTGTTCACAAGAGGAAGTAACAACAAACATCACAGTTAGAAATGAGCAATGGTAAATGGATCAATTGAACAACCATAAAAAAGACTATTCACAAAAAGTGTTGTTCACAAACGAATAATAGCTATAAACATGAACTTGTTGTCCACTTGAGCATAAAGCATAAACATGAACTTGGTGTCCATAAACAATAGAACTATAAAAATCAAAAGTTGTAGAAAAATGGCCATCGATTTGCCTTTCCAGGTCTTTGAAAACCTCCAATTATTCCTTATGCAATAGTGAAAAAAGGGAAGCATCTTCTTGTGAATAGCTTTGAGTGTAGGAGAAGAACGACATCTAGACCAACTCATTTCATTTATCTTAGTTGTTGATGTTCTGGGTCCACCAACTGTATCCACAACAACACAACATCAATAGAAATAAGTAAGGCAACAAATTAACAAATGGTGGATCTTGGTATTCAAACTACTACAGGAATTGGAAAGAATCACCCATTGCTTTAAGAAATCTGGATAGTATGCTTATCCTCCAAGTCTTGAAGTTGGGATTATAAGTTGTAGAATTATTTTATAAGCTCATTATTATCCCTGAGTTGTCATTTGATCATTGTGGCCAAGTTAATAATATGTAGCAACAAATTGACATCTAATATTTAGAGTTCACCCTGTAAAGGATGGAGTGTTTGGGAGAAGACAAGTAAACATTGATACTTCCAAATGTGTTTGATAATAACTTAGCAACAAGTGTTGGTAACCACATTGTGCTTAGCTAAAGTGCCAAGGAGGGTAGTTTTCCATGACCAAGCAAAGTGGAAAAGAGCGGGCAGGGAGGATGTAAGGGAATGTCAAAGCATGCAAGCATGTGGGTTGGACCAAAAGCGATGCATGATGGGCTCAACTTTGGTGTAGAAGAGACAAGAGGGGGAGGGTAAATTTAAGGTGGTTTCCAATAGGAAGTTTAGCATGGAGAAGCTTCCATGAAGTGAGTTCGGCTTGCAAATCAACTTTGGACTGTCTAATGAATAGGCTGAGTTTGTTGCATTTGGACTGCTTGAATTTACAATTCCAAATGTTGTTGAGCTAATGTGAAAGAGGAAAAGAAGGCAAGAGTTGCTTGTAGGAAGCTTTGAGGGGGGAGGATAGAATGTTGCATCCATTAGGCCATCTCTAATCCTTGAGAAAACTAGAATGATAGCAAGTGGAGAGCAAGATGGAAAGATTGGGAGGAACGTGCTTTTGGAGTTCAAGGACTAGCAAATTGTCTTTGTAAGATAGGTTGAAATAAAGCTTGATTTATCTCCATGATTTCCACTCAAAGATTGTAACATCCCATAGATCCTGAAACACTTGCATACCTTCTTTGAACAAGCATTTGCCTTTGATCTAGGAATGACCCCTAGAAGTTTCTCTTGAAGTTGAATTAGTCGGTTCCACCAAATAGAGGATGTGGCAAAATTGAGACCATGGTTGAGAGACTAATCAAACAAAGATAAATTGGATGAAATTATCTGCTAGGTCTTCCAAATACTATTGAAGGGGGTTGAACCTTTGGTCTTGAAGAATGGAGCCTGAAGAATCATATGGTTTGCTAGGAAAAATTTGTTTGCCACTTGGACACATCCCGCCATGGATAAGAACTGATTGGTCCAATATAGTAATTTTTTCACTTTGCTTAAGTACCATTTCCACATATCCTTAAGAGAGACACCAATACCAAATGGGATGCCAAGGTATCTAGTACTAGTGTCATGCTTCACCTCTTTCCATTCCTCAAGGATCCATGGTGGGTGGAGAGTAGAACGTGTCATCAAAAATTTTGTTTTATGCATGGCTAATTGGGAGCCTAACATGGCACAAAAGAATTCTAAGATATCCAATGTATTGTTCACTTTTTCAATAGAATTTTTGATGAAAATCATCTTGTTATCAACAAAGTGGGAGTTAAGAGCCTCAGCATTATCGGGACAAGAGATGCCTCGAATAAGGTTATTAGCCTGGGCATGTTGAAAGAGGTATCTAAGGGCATCAATTGCAAGGACATAGAGAAATGGAGCAAGAGAACAACCTTTGAGGATGGACTTTTGGAGGGGAAGTTGAGGGGAGAGGGAACCATTGATTGCTAACCTAGCATTTGCATCTATAAACTACATTCTAACATGAGCACAAATTTTGAGGCCAAATCCCAACCAATGAAGCATCTTGAGAACGAAGGGCCAACGGATGCAATTGTAAGCCTTGTCAAAATCCAACTTGATGATAAGAGCATCTTGGGAAGTTTGTTGGGCCCATTTAGCCATCTCCCATGCCAACACCAAATTGTCCAATATAAATTGACCACCCAAGAAGCCAGTCTATTTAGGTCTTGCAATTTCTTGAGTGATAGGTTTGATTCTTCAGGCTAGTGCCTTGGGAATAATGTTGTAAGAGGTAAGTAAGGTGATGGGATGCCAACCATTAACCACGTCTTCTTGTTTACCTTTGGTATAAGTTTAATGAGTCCCTGATTGATGGCAACTCATAATGATTTGGTTTCAATGATTTCAAGATATACATTGTAAAAAATCTTCACATAAGTGAGGCCAAAGGGCCTTGTAAAATTCAACCGGAGACCATCCATCCCGAGGTTGTTTTCTAAGGCCAAGCATTACATGGCTTCCTTAATCTCATTCATGGATAGGTATTGATTAAGATAGGTGTTGTACTCAAGGTCAATTTTGTAAGGGATGCAACTCACAATGTTCTCTTCAATAATTGGACTGAGAGGATCTTTGGCTGAGTCATCAATAAACAACTGCTTATAATAGTTATAGAAGGTTTTCATAATCATTTCATGGCTAGATTGGGGAGTACGGTTAGCAGTTTTGACGATTGAAATATGTTCTTTTTGTGTTTTTGTTGGAGAAATTGAAAGAAAAAATTAGACCCCTTGTCCCCATCTTTGATCCATTGTAGTCAAGCATGCATTTGTGCACCTTTTCCCAATATAGACTTCCAAATTCTTAAGTAAATGTTCCGTTTGGGTAGCTAATTGTTGGAGTGGGATACTAAGGGGGTTGGTGGTCAAGAGCTTTTTGTTGCGTTCAAGTTACCCGTTAAGTGATTTCTTAAGTCTTCGATGTTTAGCCACAACTCTTCTACCATAATCTCAGAGAAATAGAGCACAACGAGTGATGGTTCTCTTCCACCAACTAATCCACCTATCTTGTTGGGGTTTAGGTTTAGCATTCCATGTAGCAACAAGGCCATCAATGCAGTCCTAATCTTGGAGATGGGTAACATTTATCTTGAAGGGAAGATCATTAGGAAGGGTAGCAAGCTTGGAGAGAGATAGAGTGGTGAATATGGGGAGGTGGTCTAAGAGAGTGCTTGTCATATCTAGATGGACAAGGTGGTTGGAAGATGATGGTTGGATATGGATGTTAGGCGACTCATTTTTCTAAGGAAGCCTTTATAATAGTTGCTTCAAGTGTACCAATGAGGCTTGTGAGTGTTCATTTTGCCCATGATACATGATGGGGTCAAAACCGCCCAAGGAGTTGTGAGCTAGCATCCAAGCTTCCAACTCAAATTGAGATAGATGAGAATGAAAGGAAGCAAGGTACACAGAAACACTTCCTACACTAAACTTTTGAGGAGATTGTTGTGCAAATTTTTAATCTTTTAACAATTACAAAAAGTAAAAACACGTATACAAGAAAAATAAACAATATACCATAATACAAGTGTACATGGGGAAAACCCTTTCGAGAGAAAAACTCCACATTCCAAAGCAGCTCAATGTATTATTCAATAAACAACACAGTTACAATACACTTGTAGAGCAAGCCTTCACAGTTGTATCACCAACTAGGGATTTGGAGGAATTCCAATAACATAATAATACCTACAAAATTCACTATCAAACTTTCATCTCAAGCACCCAATAAATAGGAGATACAATACATGAAACCATCAAATGGTAATTAGCAAACCATGAGATAAAACCACCCAAAATAGTGCCGTCCAAATCCTTAGTTGGAAATCCAACACCCAAATTTCAAGATGAGTCTACAGGCTAAAAATAGCATATTCCTTCCACCTATCATAACCTCATTATAATTCACTTACCAAATTGTTAGTTCCATTTTGGCTTCATTATTCCCATCCAAAGATGCCTTATGATGTGTTGGTCAACAAGTGTAACTCCCTTTAAACTCTTTTATGTGTTGATGTTTTTACATTTCCAATGTAGGAGGCCCAATTTCCAGAGGCCATAACTTTTAATCTGACAGGCCGATTGGGCCCCTTTTTAAAAAATTATAGAGCTTGAAGAGGTCCACATGACAAGCACCAGGGAATTAGTGTCAAACAACCCAAAAATTTTATTTTGGCCAAAAACCATCTCTATAGCCCAAAAATTGAGTTGTCTTTTTTTTAACTTAAAAATTGCACTATTTATAATCTTAACATTAGGTGCAAAGTTGAGACACCTTTCCTAACAAAGAAGATTTTTTCCAACTGCAATCTAAGGAGTGTTCAACCATATTAAAGTCACCCCCAAGCACCCAATTAGCAATTGGAAGTTGGAGGCATAACCAGTCCCACAAGGGAGTTCTTTCCTTAGGTGAGTTGGGGGCATAAATTGAGCAAAAACCCAACATTCTACCTTGAATAAGAATAGTAGCCCAAATGCAACAATTATGGGGATTAGTTCTAGAAGCAACAATTGATTTGGCAAGCTAAGGCGCCAAACCCAAAATAAGCCCTCTTCTACCTTCAAAATGCTCAGTGTGGAGCCTCTTGCCAAATGGTGGCCAAAGTGGCTTCTAAATGTACAACACTGATTTTTACCTCTTGATGCATAATGGCGTATGTGTGATTATTCTGCATAAACTACTTAACCTGATATTTTTGAGAGGGGATGGACAATCCCCTAGCATTCCAAGACTGGACATAGCACTTCATTAGGAGGAATTAAGAAGAATGTCCTCATCCATGATGAGGGCATTAAACTGATTTTCTGATGTGAAAGCTTGAAGTTCCAAGGAAGCACCATGGGGAGATTGATCCCTAGAGCTAGATCGGAATCAATGTTTCATGGGGCTAGCAAGTCGAGATCTCATGGGACTATCTGGTTAGGAATTCATGGGGCTGACTATTCTAGAAGGTGTGGTTGAGTCAAATCCATTGGAGGTGAGGGGTGAAGCTAATTCCTTCTGTTTCTTGGGAAGTTTCTTCCCAACCTCCAATATCGCATCTTTATAGGATAAGGGGTTGGAGGAGGACGGTAGTTGTCAAGGAGATGGATTATGAAGGGGGGGATTCAAGATGGTGGGAGGGTGATTAGGGCTGTGTTGTATGGGCTGATTAGAATCTAGGGGTTGAGATTTCATAGCAGGAACATGACCATTGGGAGATGTTGGTGGAGGGCATTGTTTGCAGATAGGGCAATCCCAAATGAGATAACCCTCTCTTCGACAACAGAAACTAGCATTGGGTTTATTTAAGTAACTATTTTTTTAGTTGAACTCGAACCCAGGACCCACAAGTTTAATGGATTCTGGTAATGGCTAGGCCAAGTCCATTTCTACACACTTTAGGTTGTACTCTTAGGCTGGCCTAATTGTCAGATTTTTGTTTGCACCACATTGTGTTAATTAATGGCATTTAAACAACAAACTTAATTAAACAACCACTCTACAACCTCCCTCCAATTCCAATCACAAACTTTTTTTAGCCTAAGACCTAATTATGTGAATCTGTAGTCTTTAACCGATAGGTTTTTAGTTGTGAGCATGATAGTGCTCAGAATTGTCTCACGCCATAAAATTCGCGCCGAAAACTTTTCATCAAAATCAGTTAATAATGAAAACTTTTAGTTGTGAGCATTATAGTGCTCGGGATTGTCTCACGCTGTATCTTTTTCCCACCCAGCCACCGATAAATATGTTTCTCTACTGTCCTATCTTCTCGGGAGAAAATGCAACTTTTACTTGATATCATTATCAACGATCAAATCCATATCAGATATTATGATATTAAAGATCAAATCTGTATATCAAATTTTAGCCTTAAATTCTCACTGACTTATTCTCTATTTCTCCGGCCGACTTATTCTGCACCATCCAACTGTTGCCGCCATTGAACTTGCTATAAAGGAATGGGCAGTCGGCTTTACAGGGTAGATTCAGTAAAACAAAGACCCCTTCTGCACAGCCAGGTGATACGAATCAGGGCAGAAGATGAGAATATCGGTAATAATATAGGAGAGAACAAAATTTCACCCAAGGATCGCGCGACTATATTGCATCTAACAGTTGAGATGAAGGATGTTTTTGTTAATAATTCCAAGCCAGCCATGCCTTAGCCGCTTGTATAAATAGATCTGTCATCGTTACCTGTATATTCAATACAATTTTTAGTGTATATAAGATATAAGTTCTTCGTTTCCTTCTTCCCTGCTATATTCGGGAGATAAAAAGGAAAGCTTTTCTACAAAGGATTTGAACTTGTCGTCTTTCTACAAAGGGTTTAAACTTGCCATTCATATTTAGCCTCCTCTTTTGTATGATACTGGTTCAGTATAATTACTTTTTCCCCCCCTTTTTTTGGGGGGGGGGGGAGAAAACGATTTTGCTTTGTGGGTTGTCTTCTTTTCTTTCCTTTATGTAGGTTTTGGTTTTAGGGATTACAGGGGGCCAAGACTGTTTATTATTTTTTGTCATTTTAATTCAATTTTCATACAGGAATGAGAATAGGATTGTGCCTTAATTAATCGATAGACTTTTATATGTTAGTATTATAATGTTCAGAAATTTATCTCACGCCGTAAAAAAAATTCACGCCAGAAAATTTCCTAAACAGTTGTTGCTATCGGTATATTCCTTGAACCTCCCGTGGGTGCAAGTGCTAGTAATAAAATAGGCCTACAAGTGATACGTGAGAACGCAAACCCAAGGATAGGATAGGTATCAAACCTTTATTTTCAATCTCGATTAGGTTCGAGGATTTGACTTTCCCGACTTAGTGCATATTTTGAAAACTACCTTACGTGACAATTACGTAAAGAAAAGTAATAATAAGAGGGTAAAGAGATCGAGAATTTGTTTCTAACAATCAGGAATTTTAAACAATGGTGACCAATCAAACTTTTGTCAACACCATCAATGTGTTTGTTTGCGGTTGATATTTCTGCCACTGCCTAGATCTAATTATTGAATTTTCTCCCACACCCATCTGAGCGAAAATGCACCTCAAAGAAATAGCCAGTACTTTGAGCTTTAGGAAGTCTCGGTCATCAAGGCAATCGGAAAGCTTCGTTTTGGCAGAGAGTCTGAGTTCACAGAGCATGAGGTTAACTAAATATGAGGTTTTAAGCAAATCCATTGAAGGCTTTATGATGGATGAACAGCAGCCTGAATGTTATGGAGATTTTAAAGGAGCCCCACGCTCTGGATCTTTCAGATGGAGAAGTAAGTTGAAGTCCATGTCACACAATGACAGGTCGACAACAGCCAAGTTCAATTTTGGCGTTTTTCCACAAAGGCAAATGAAGCCTGCTGATGAAATGAAAAAAGCAAAAGTGAAAGTTAAGAAGAGAAATTCATGGTTGCCTGACCTAACTCCTCGGTGGCCTGTTCAAGGATGGTAAAAAGCACAAATACAGAGGATGGATTGGTTATTTGTTGATGGGTGTGAGATATCTCAACTTAATGAATACTCTTTGGGAAAAGAATTTTGTTTTGATCTGTTGTAATCTGTTTATACTTGTATTGACTTTCATTGAAGTCTATGATGGCTTGTGAGAATTGCTACTGTTGTTTGAATGGATTTTTATGATATACAACGACCTCAAAAAAGTGTTGAATTGTCTGGTTATAATTTTTGTTGGATCTGTGCTTGAGAAGTTTATTTGGGTCATATAACAATTTCTCCAGTATGGAGAGGGGCTTTGTTGGAACTTGGGATTTAAACATATGCAGGGCATGGGTAATTCTCCTGCTTTTAGTTGTATTTTTTTAGTTACACGGATTAAATAACCCTTAACTACCACTCGCAACTGGAACCTTTGATGTTCTCATTAGGCAAGGAGACACAGAAAATAAATATTATTATTATCTATAGCTGTGCATGCATTCTATCCTCTGTTTTAAAACAGAGAAGGATAAACTTGGGTGGTTCCTGTTCATTTTCATTGGGTTTACTATTAGTATTAGACGTTTCAGCCACGTTCTTTGCTCCTGTAAGGAGCTTCCAAAACAATTGTATCGAGTAGGTCACTTTCTTTAACAATGCTCCAACTCAATCAAGAATCTCTTTGTATCAAACTTGATCAAATGTTTCATACATCACTAACTGGCATTTCAAAATTCATAACTATATCAAAACTTATAAAAAAATAAGACAAACTACAAATGGATGTACACAGATTTCTTTCAGATTGGTCATTATTGTACCCTAGACTTGATTGGTATACCTAGTAGAACCATTAAAAATTCTCTGACTACATTCCATGATTACATTCCAACCAAATATTCTAGCAAATCAAACCAAGACCAATATCGTGCAACATATTAAAGGCTCTCAGCTTGAGAGAGGGTTGTGTCTAATTCATAATAAGTGAGCCCTGGATAGAATCATAATTGTTCCACTAAATTCCCATCAGATTAGACGGCGGAGGAAAGCGGCAAGGGGTAGGCTAAATACTTTGATATATAATATTTTCCTTCCCAAAAGAAAAAAAAAAAAACGAACTCATGTTTAAGATTCCCTATTTGTTGTATGACAACTTTTTATCATTACAAACCAAGTTATTTTAGAAATTAAGGTTAACAAGAAAACCTTTCCTAAGCTGAATAATTGAATATGTTTGATCACAGTTAATGCATCTCTGGCACAATAACTGAAGAAAGAGATGACCTATTAGAAAGCAGCTTGTTAAGCTATTAAGTAAAATTCTGAGAGATCTCAATGAGAAGGCTGTGGCTCTTCCTAAGGAAATGCAAATGCCTGAAACTTTAGAAAGCGAATGAAAACTATCATGAGACAGAAAGCTCTATCCATTTGCTAAATATATACTTCATGACTTAAAATAATATCTTGGTAAATTTCATATGATTAATGAAAAACCTGTGGCTCTTTCTAAGAAATTCACATATCATAAACTTGGGAAAATAAATATACGTGAAAATTATCTTAAAACAGATATTTCACTGCAATCCATTAGCTAAATACATTTTACTTAAAACATGGCAAGATAAAATTCTGTAAAAATTATCATAAGACAGAAAGTTCGGTGCTATGATACCATCCAGTGATCCATTGGCTGAATACTTTGTATGGCTTCAAATAATATCTTGGTAAAGTTCATATGAATAATGAACTATTTGTGGCTCTTCCTACGATGAAATGCATTAGTTGGGAAAACAAAATTCTATGAAGATTATCATTAGGCAGAAAGTTCAGTGATACCCATTAACTAAATACATTTTTCTTGACTTCAAATACTATCTTGGTAAACTTCATATGATCCATGAGGAATCTGTGGTTCTTCCCAAGATGACATGAACGTGCTTAAAAGCTCTTGGAAAACAAAATTCTGTGAAAATTTATCACAAACCAGAAACTACAGTACCATCCATTAGCTAAATACATTTTTCGTGACTAGAAACAATATCTTGTTAAATTTCATATGATTTTTCGGATGTATTTCTTTCTCCCCAAAAATCAAAATTGCATTGAGCAAAACTAAAATTGGCGTTCTAATTCAGGCAGAACGGGCATTACAAGTAGGACTTGTTACATTACTGTTGTCCAAGATTTTTAAATATCAGCATTGAGCGCTCCCACAGTGGACAAAACATGTCGACATCCTTGTTTTTGGTTGTACAGAAGCTCTTCTATTCTGGTTTTACAAAGTTGTGGGCATCATCTTGTATGGGTTCACATTGGTTCCTTAAACAAGCCTTAATTGCCTCCACAGGATCACAAATTTCAAATTTAAAATCCTCATCAACAGCATTTGAAACCTCAGGCACGGTACTTCTGAGACCCAAACATTCATTCTGCTGGGGAAGAACTTCAAGTCTGTTCTTCAATTCCACTTCCATGTCTGTCATGACAGTTGATGCGGTAGTGATTTCAATAATAGGAACTGGTTTGTACACTTCCAACAAGGTTACCGGAGCTGGTGCTACTGGTGTTTGTTTCTTGTCTTTCTTTGCTTTTTTCACATTTGAGGCTACATTATTTATTTCTCTCTTCGTTTGTCTTACATTTGAGGCTGCATCATTCATTTTTGATGGTGGTATTGATAGGCCAGGTCCAAACACCACTCCTCTGAAAATTGTATCAGATTCTCCAACCCTCACTGTAATGAGATATCCTGCATCAAATGATCCGTCAAGTACTCCTTGAACAGTTTGTCCAATAAGAGAATTGCTCCCTAAACTGGACTGTGAACTACCAGTCTCCTTATGCCCTGCTTTTAGCGATTTACAGTCGGACAAGGAAGGGACACCAAGAGCTGCAACTTCTTTCGGTAGAAGAACAATGTCAGCCTTGCATGGGCGGCCTCGCTTCTTAATAGGAGGAGATTTCAAGCTTACATCTGCACCTTGGTCAAAGTTTCCCTCCATGATCCCACCCTCTGAAGCCTCAAACTTTTGTGCCTTCACAAAACTTTCAGCTCTGCCTATTTATATTGTAATTTATTTGATAGTCCTAAGTTTCTTCTGTCCTTTAAAGGGCTAATTTCGACAGCCTGCAGACCATTAGATTAAGTTCAATAAATTATAAATTGTATGTAGCAATATTGGAAGAGAAGTTTAGGCTACTAATGAAGATTGACATCTACTTAGTATTGACAAATGACAATCACTTGCTTCATTTAATCGAGACTGAACAGCTGGACATGTCCAATTGAATAGCCAAGAGCTTACACAAAATGAAACAAGTGTTCCTTCATACTGAATTATTTATAATCAAGCAGAATTGAGCCTCAAGAAGTCAAGAAACAGAGCAAACTGAAACCCAATTTCCAGGATTATTTCATTGTATAAATTGAATAAAATATGCCCTACAGAGTTTACACACAAACCAGATTTAGATTTCTCATGAAAGGAAGATGAAAACCTTGAGTAAAAAATTCTGCATTTTAGAATGGAGTGGAAAAATAACTATCTTTAGTAAGAGGAACAATATCATATCTATTTTTTAGTCCCATTTCATGTAAATGTTGGACAAGTTATTCTTTGCTTGAAATTACTGATGTTCTCTTTTGTTCTTGCCAAAAGGCTGGAACAGGTACTGTAATCAATAATTTTGGTCATATAGGCCTTTAGTGTCTCATTAGAATGTTAAAAAGTACTGTAATCGTGACTAGTCATATAGGCCTCTATTGTCTCATGAGAATGTAAAAATCCTGTTTCTCCAGATCGCAGGTCATTCATTAGTTAGTTCTACATGTTTACTACTTTGCCCAACATATTTAAGGTCTTTGATTTGTAACTGAAATGCTGTGTAGTTGAAAGTTAAAAAATCCGTTTGGTGAATTTGGGAGAGCAATAATACACAATAAATGTACTGCAAACAGCACACACACTTGCTGACAAGAAGAAATAGGAAAGCCATTTTGAGATTCTCATTCTGAACTATATATTATAAAACTGCATTCTTAAAAGCTTTTGTTTCAGTTGAATTACAAGGCTGTTGTTGTCCTTCTAATATAACATCAATATTAAGTTATTAATGTCATATTTGTACTCAGGAATGGTTGTAGTGCACCAGATGTTGCAGAAGGGAAACAACATGACCTTTTGTTGTTGTTCTGTGCATTTATGTATTATGTAAAAATGAACTATGCCATGATTATAGTCTTAAATTTTTAGGTTACACTTCACTCTTTCCTGTATAAAATTACAGATCAGAAATCATCCTTTCTTCTCTATGGAATGCCAAAGAAATGCTTCACTCTCAAAATTTTGAAATTCATGAATTAAATAGATCTTCTTTTTGCAGGGTAAACCAGAATTTTCCTTATGATATTTACCCTGCATAAAATTGCAACTAAAACATGATAATGTTCACCAAGCTAAGACCTTTCTACATTCATTGCTTGAAATGACATTTGACAAAGACGGGGATTTTTTTCATTCGGCAAGAAATACAAGAGATAGATCATAGATCATAAAAAGTGCTTCCTGGGCACTGTTAAAGAGCAAGTGCAACACAATCATAAAGAAATGAAGTTGCCAAGAAAAAATATTTAGACATAAGAAGAATAAAGTATAAATTCACGAAGCTAATAATAAAAAAGAAATGTTACATGCAATATGAATTTATAAAATAGACATACTGACACTTAAGCGCAACCATCAAATTCAAGCATTTAGAAAACGCTTGATGCTTCCTCTTTCATGCCAGAGGTTTAGATGCCATTGCATATGATTTTAAGCATTCCCAAATAACTAGTTGGATAGAGAAGACAGTATGAATATGCAGCATGAAACCCAGATTTGCTTATACATTGGCAGCCATTGGGACTAGTACACATTAACATTTTTGAGAGAAAGGTACAATAAGCAAAAAGCATAAATTCAAGCCCTACATTTCACTACATGCACACTAAATAAATGGATTAACATCTGCAGGGAACTGTATTTGGTTAAGGAAAATTAGGGTTTTAAATGACCTTACAGAACTTGGCTTACATGATTTCCTATTTCTGCAAGAGACAGCATTATGTAACACAACCATCTAGTACAGCTTATAGTTAGACTGATGTTTATCCATTGCAATAGAACAATGAAATTGCAAAGTGTTACAACATAGAACTTTACTGGCTACCAGCGAACTATAAAAGAAATTGTTTTCAAAACAAACAGAGAATGGATAGCAGGCATCGTAGGCACATTGTAGTCATTTTCTCAGGTTGTCTTTAACTGAGTATTGGGCACTTCAAGCTCAAAAAATGGGGTTTGGGGATGTGAATTGAGATAAACAAAGTTAAACCCAAGTAAACACCTAAAAATAGAAACAGGAAATAAGCAATTTGAACTAGGCATAACAGAAGGAAACCGATACAATAACACATGGCAGACATTATAGTGTAATGATAGGACAGTTACCAGTATCCCCTGTTGTTATTTTCTGTTCATGTCTAGTTTGGATCTTGAATCTCTACATGTGTTAAAGATCGGAAGGAAGACTATAAATTGGGCGAGTGCACTTTTGGGTGGTTCCTCAGCCTAAAAGCACATTTATTTCAATTTCCCTAGAGGAATACGTATCTTTTTGTTCAGGCTTGCTAGCTGCTTCCAATGACTAGAGAAACAAGATAAGGGTTGGAAATTTTTCTGAAGGGCGAGTGAGGTTCCTTTCTTTAACATCTCTCTTGAGCCTATGAAAGACTCATTATGTTACTGGTTATTAATCAGCAATACATACTAGAGCTTCTTCTATCAGAAACTCTTAACACATCTCTTTCTTTAGAAAATGGGTCAAGCCCAAAAACATTCACAACTACATGGGCAGACAGAAACAAAGGCATTTTAAATACTTTTAGTCCAACTCAATCAGCACCCTCGCAAAATCATTACAGAACTTCAAGGATTTAGTCCTTATCCTAGTAGCACTACCAGTGGAACACAGTAGCAAACAAAAGCCAAGTGACATGAGAAACATGGAGCATAAACCTTACCTCTGTATACTGCTTCCATACCCTTCTCTTGTAGCCCAAGAAGAAGCACAAGCACTACTACAATGGCACCTAAGCGAGCCCCTTCTGTCAACATGACAGCACTGCAATATGAGCTTACAAGTGTGAAGAAGACATCATGCAATGAGGGTATTTAAAGAACAATCAAGTGTGGGAAAGAGTGCAAGGAAGGGGAGAAAACTAGAAGAAAAAAGAAATGGGGAGACTTTAGAGGGAGCAGCATGGCCGTAAGTTGTGGATGACTGTGAAGGCCAGATGAATTCTTTTATAAACATCATGTTTTGTGCAGAACAGCTAGTCCGGTTGTGAGTCCCAAAATTGCACAATGCTACCCTCCACCATACCCATTTAGGTTACCTAGGTTTTAGTTACATCTAAATATAGTGCAGAGTAGGGGAATTCTTGGTACAAGAGTTTGAACCTCCACAACTACCAATCACATTGTAAATTTGCAATCACACTTGTGTTGTACATTTTGAATGACTAAGGATGTCTGTTTTTAAGGTTTTGAATATTTATTGATCCGTACCACCTACACACCACAATCTTTGGTACATACACACGGTCAGGATGATCATGTCGATAGACCTTTTCCGTCACTATGATAATGCTCTTTGTTTAGAAGGGCAGTTCATCGTGCACGTGTAGTGTAAGAAAGTTTTAGTGAAAAGGACCAATCTCCTATTTTCTATCGTCATATCTAGACCATATGTGGTCGTGAAATTCATCTTGTTCATATATGTCGAAAACTTCAACTGCAAAGAAAGAGAACCGAACGATTACTTGGTAAGTTTAATCTAATGGTAAGTCAACAACAGAAATTAGACTTTGAATTGAGGAGAAGTGAACATTGATAACTAACATAAAATATTTTCATTAAAATAACTCTACAACATATTAAATTTTATTGTGGAGAAAACATAAGAATATAAAATTGATAATTGTTTAATAAAATATAAAACTAATCCCCCGTTAATGGGGTTGGGGGTGTTGACAACTTGAGGAAAAGGAAGGAGATGAAGTGGGAACCGCCGACGATGGGATGGGTGAAGTTGAATTTCGATGGAGCTTCGAGGGGCAAGGCGGGTGAATCGGGTGCTAGCGCCCTGGTTCAGAATTGCAAGGGTGAAATCTTAGGCAAGGCGACAAAGAAGTTGGTTATAGGGTCAAATAACAAAGCAAAAATTCAAGCTCTTATCCCAGGTCTCAATTTGTGTAGACACCTTAAGGCGAATAAGGTAGAAATAGAGGTAGATTCTCTAATTGTGATCAATGCTTTAAGGAAGGGGGGATTGGCAAATTGGAAGTTAAATATTCTACTTGAGGAGGCTCTTCAACTAATGGAAGACATGGAGAGCGTGGTTATAAACCACGTGTACAGGGAAGGTAATGAAGAAGCGGATTCACTGGCTAGATTGGCCATCAATTTGCAGCAAACTTTGCTATGGGAAGTGGCGTATAATCATTGCACCGACTCACTTGTCTGACACTTCATCTTGTCCCAGTGAAGAGATGAGGTTGGCGAAGCGTGCTGAGCTTGATATTTGGAGCAATGTTTTGGCTCGGGATTCAAGGCAGTTTGTTTGGAGCTTAGTCTGTTTAGATTGTTTGGTTCACACAGCAGCGAATGGATACCCCAATCAGGTTAATTGCTAGGAAGCGACAAATGTCCTTCCTAGGACTGATAACGGAGAAGAGGATGAAACAAGTGTTTAAACCTAAAAGTGGTATAGTCTTATTCATAATAGAATGGGTGTTGGGGGAGAATTTCGTAGCAACAGAACACAAGTATCGGGTTAACACCGACCTGGCCTCCATGTTCTTGGTTGTCTTACTCGACTCCAATGAAGAGCTAGCGGTCATTCAGGCTTTGATGGAAGCTTTCGTGGAGTTGGAGTTTCATGGTTGATGGAAGGAGGTGGTGAGCGTGGCTAGGTATGGAATAGGAATTCCGCGAGTGGACAAGTTTCATAGAATCAATGCGACGAGCGATGCTGTGGTTTAGCATCCCTTTGTGGTTGAAGCAGGGGTCGAGGAAATTGTTGGTCGAAGGAAACGGGCGGCCGGGGGAGTTTCTTTTTTGAAAAAATTGGTTGGGCTCGAGGCGGAAGACGATTGGATGATGGAAATTCTGGAATCATATTATGCTGCAGACAAGAATGCTTGAGCGGGGCTAACTATATATAGGTTGTAGATAGATATAAAGGATAGTTTCTTATATTTTGTTTTCAATCTTCATAGGATGTAGTAGAAAATAGGGGCTTTTGGTGAATTACATGGATTTTGTAATACCCCTATTTTTTATAATGTTCTCTTGTATTGTTATGAACTTTGTTAAACTTTTTTCATATTTTAATATATGGGAGCAGCCCCAAGCTATTAAAAAAATATAAAACCAATTAATTTAATTTAATTTTGAGAAAACAAAAGAATATTAGGATTTTATTAAGTAAACTTTGGTTAAATAAATAAAATAAAATAACTCTGCCATAAATTAAAAAACATATTAATTTCCTTTAATATGTTTTTTATCCTTTTATTTCATATTGACCCCTAGGGTTTCATATTTGTCTCACTTTATTTCTATAAAAGGATAGTGAAAAGAGCAATAAATTAATTTTCATTGTGAAAACAAAAGAAATTAAAATTGATTGATTGTATAGTAAAATCTATTAAATATAATGTACTTACCGTTCCAACAAAACCCTAATAAAATATAGTTATAAAATATTATACTTTGTTCTTTTTTTATTTGATTTGATAAAACCCTAATAAAATATAGTTATAAAATATTATTTTGCAGCACTATATTAAACCCCCATAAAACAACTCAAGATTCATCTATGTAGAATCAATCTCTTAAATAAAAACCTAAAAAATACTAACTTCAATTGGGATAAATAAAAAATTTTAACTCTTGAGTAAATAAAATTGAAATACTAGATTTTTAACTCTAAAGTAAATAAAATTGAAATCCAAAAAATAATCTAATTTGGTAAAATAAAATAACACTCCATATTTTTATTTATGTGTAGAACCCTAACCCTAATATAACACTAAAATATTTTGTTAACTATAAAATTAAACTTTACAAACATGCATATTTTTATTTGTGTGTATAACCCTACCCCTAGTTGGGTGTGGAGAGATTTGAAATGTCTGCCTAAGATATTAAAATATAATAATCTTGAATACTATTACAATTTAAAAATGCAACATAGCATCATTTCATCTCTTCAATAAAAAACTAAAAATCCTAATTACAATTGGGATAAATAAAATAACTCTTAAAGTAAATAAAATTGAAATCCCAAAAATATTCTAATTTCTAACATAAAATATTTCCTTAAGTATAAAATTAAATTTTACAAAGTCTACATATTTTTATTTATGTGAAGAACCCTAATCCTAGTTGGATGATACTTAGATTTTTAATTTAATATATTTTATAGTTTTATGCCAGAAGATCCCCACTTAGAATTGTCAAGCAACATAAAAATACAATCTCTTAAATAAAAAAAATCAAAATATAGTAAAAAAAGTTAAAAAAAAAACTAATTACAATTGGAATAAATAAAATAACTCTTGAGTAAATAAAATAACTCAAGATTCATCTATCAAGAATTATCAAGGAACATAAAAATACAATCTCTCAAATTTAAAAAACCTAAAAAATACTAATTACAATTGGAATAAATAAAATTATAAATATAATCTCTTAAATCTCATAAATGAATTTATAAATAAAATTGAAATCCAAAAAAGTAATCTAATTTTGTAAAATAAAATAACAATAAAATATTTTCTTAAGTATAAAATTAAACTTCATATTTTTATTTATATGAATAAAGAGTATTAAAGCAACGCAAAGAAGCGATATATTCTAAAACAAATTATGCCATTAAAGAGATTAATACCTTGTATACTACTATATTGTGAAGAACCCTAATCTAGTTGGGTGTGTAGAGATTATTTTATGTTTGCCTAAGATATTACAATATAATAATATTGAATACTATTACAATTTAAAACTTATTAAATATTGTAAGTTTGAAGAATAAAATAGCAACATTAGGTCACTCCATTTAAATATTTTCTATGATACTCTAGATTTTTAATTCAATTTATTTTATAGTTCTATGCCCAATAGATACTCACTTAGAATTACCAAGCAACATAAAAAAGCAATCTCTTAAATTAAAAAAACCTAAAAAATCTTAATTACAATTTGAATAAATAAAATAACTCTTAAGTAAATAAAATTGAAATCCTAAGAATGATGGTTTTGAAAATGAGATCGCTGATGGCATTGGGTGCTGCTGTCGGTCGCGGGCTAGGGCACGCCTGAGCGTGGCCCTTGCTCTAACCTTTTTCTGTTGTTTTTTCTTGTTGGGGGGCCGTTGTGTGAGGTCGTTCTTGTTGCTATGGGAGGGACAAATCTGGGTCTTCGTGGAAACTGTTTGGAGTTTAGTCTGTTTGGTATTCATTTTTGTGCTCTTTTTTGTTGTTAGGGTTGGACAGGGAGGAGCTGTGGGGTTTTCGATATTTGGAGTCTTCTCCTCTTCTTTGGGGAAGGTTTTTACCCAGCTACGCAATGGGGTCGACAGTTGATTTGAGCAATGGCTCTAAGTTTTCCTTTCGGAATGCCCTTAATAGAGAGGACCCTTCTCCGTCTAGGGTTCCTCGAGGTTTGCATGTAGGGCGTGTAGCTCAGTTTGGAGGCCCTAGGGTTTCCAAAGTTAATGGTTGTCTTGAGAGGAGCCAAGAAAGACCAATTTTGGTGATCCAGTCGGAGTCAGTGGAGGAGGATGTGAGTTATTTGGTTAACCATGCCTTAATTTGCAAGTTTATGGGGATCCGTGCCTCGTTGTCCTTTATTGAATCTTGGGTTCATCGTACCTGGAACCCTGAAGGTGATTTGGAGGTTATGCTGGCGGTGAATGGTTATTTTTTGGTGGTGTTCTCAAATATGATGGATCGTAATAGGGCTTTTGAGGGAGGACCATATTTTTATAATGAAGTGGGGCTTTTTATTAAGCCTTGTTATACCAAATTTAATCCGACTGAGGATCTCCTGTCCAAGATTTTGGTTTGGGTTTGACTTCCTTGGTTCCCTCTTGAATTTGGAGAGATGATATCTTGCATATGGTTGCGTTGTTGCTAGGCAAGCTAGTGGGCCCTTCGGAACATACACTGGAAAAAAAAGGTAATATCTTGTGCTTGCATTTGTGTTGAAATAGATTTAAATAACCCTTTGCCAGATTCTGCTGAGATTCGGTTGGGTGATTCCTCATGGACTCAACAGTTGGACTATGAAACCCTTCCGTTTAGATGTCGTTTATGTCATGAGTATGGACATTTGCAGAAGTGCCCCAGAGCTTCTCGTGCTGGGTCGCAGACGATTAAACCTCCTCAATCTACCCCTTAGTTGGAAAAAGGAAAGCACCAATGGTAGTTGAGGAAATAGATAAATAGGAGCTGGAACGTGTGCGGGGGCCAGAATGTATGATAGGATTGGCGCACGTTGGGGCCCACACGTAGGCGTCAATCCTCCACAACTTAACAAAAAACACTTGCATAAAAAAGCACGATCACATCAAACATAAATTAGATATGTTATGCACATTTAATGGTATATATTTGTCAAGATAACAATCTAAATTTGGCAGCCAAACACATGTAATTGTTTTCAACTTGTATCTAACATATCAGCATAAAGTAGCAACTTGAAAATTAAACATTTGTATCATATAAGTTTACACCCTTCCCTATAAACATAGAATCCCAACTATCGCTCCAATCCAAGAGTCACTTGCAGATTACTCACAACTACATAACAAAACAACAATGCCATGTCAACACAATTCAAACCCATGTACATCCCATCTTTGACCGAAATGCTAACCCATTACAACCATGTTTCCCATTGTAGCATAACCCAAACAACACGTAAATGCATCCGCTGTCTCATCAAACATGAGACCACAGGACTATGTCCCATCTCGCTAAGTAGGGTGCGCACGTACTGGCTCCTTCCTCTAGAAACCCACCTACAACCAAAAATTAAAGGTGTAAGGCTGCCATTATTCAAAAAAAATTACAGAAACAAATGCAAACAATACACCAAACCAATCAACTCAAGAATTAGTGGCCCAAATCAATCAAATCTACAATTCATATCACCCATAATTCAAATTCCAAACAGGAAATGGATTTAATTCACCACACCAAACAAGGAACAATGAGATTAAAAAAATTCCCAATTCAAATAGCCGTGAAAACCTTCAAGTATTCACTTATTCTGCAGTGAGCGACATAAGAAAAGGAGGAGTGACAAACACAGATTCCAGTTCAGCAACTTCCATATTGTTCCAGGGATTTCTCTTGTTGTTATCCATTCATAAGCTTTATATTCTTCTTCATTACAACCATTACAGTCTTAGGTTGGCATTTGTCTTTCCCTAGGGTTTATATTGCAAACAAATGCTTCCATATTACAAATATTACAGTCATAGTTTAGCATTTCTATTTCCCTATGGTTTATATTGCAAATATTACGGTCAGTGTTTAGCATTTGTATTTCATAGTTTATGCATTATCATTCAGTCTTAAGCTTTATACTGTTCTTCATTACAACCATTACAGTCTTAGGTTGGCATTTGTCTTTCCCTAGGGTTTATATTGCAAACAAATGCTTCCGTATTGCAAATATTACAGTCATAGTTTAGCATTTCTATTTCCCTAGGGTTTATATTGCAAATATTACAATCATTGTTTAGCATTTGTGTTTTGTAGTTTTTGCATTATCATTGAGTCTTAAGCTTTATATTGTTCTTCATTATAGCCATTACAATCTTAGGTTGGCATTTGTCTTTCCCTAGGGTTTATATTGCAAACAAATGATTCCATATTGCAAATATTACAGTCATAGTTTAGCATTTATGTTTCCCTAGGGTTTATATTGTAAATATTACAATCATTGTTTAGCATTTGTGTTTCATAGTTTATGCACTATCATTCAGCCCAGTTATCTTATTCTCCTAGGTTCTGCATTATCATGCATTTTGGTTATCTTATTCTCATAGGTTCTACATTATCATTCTCTCTGGTTATCTTATTCTCGTAGTTTCTACATTATCATTCACTTCGGTTATCTTATTCTCATAGTTTCTGCATTGTCATTCACTCTGTTTATCTTTTTCTCATAGGTTCTGTATTATCATTCAATTAGGTTTTCTTCAATGCCAGTCATAAATTTGGGGGCTTATCTTTTTATTAGGTTTTTGTTTCATCTTTTTCATAGGTCACTCATCTGGTCCTTATGTCGCTCACTACAGAATAAATGAAATGCAACAAACTAAAAAGAAAACACGTACACAAACGAATTAATCTTATGTTCAAGCATCATTGTCTTTATACATAAAGATAAATAAGATTCAATATGAAAATGCCTTCCTATTTATGTCACAAGAAGTAAATATATGTTGTTTTCCCTTCTTGGTTTTGATTGTACTTATTCTATGCAGATGGCTAAGGGTAATGCAGGGATGACCTGTACTGGATCCAAAAGAAACAAAAGAGCCACGACACGGTTACCCTCCCACAAACGAGGTTATCATTTTCCCCCTGATGAAGCAGATCCTAGGTATTGCACCAGTAGAGGACAATTCTACTCCTCGAATACCGCAGAATGAGGTTCCTACACCTCGAATATTGCAGAATGAGGTTCCTACACCTCCAATACTGCAGAAGGTAGCAATGAAACAATGGTTGTGGTCTAAGGAGGACATGAAAGGGGCACTCTATGATGTTGAGGAAAATGACATGTCAATAAAGGGAGCTTCAAAAAAGTGGAAAATCCCAACAGCCACACTCTCCAAATGGCTAAGCGGTCGTTAACAACGTCCAAGAAAGGTTCGCCAACAGTCCTCATTGAAGAGGAAGAACATCTCATTATGGAATGGTGCAAGGAAATCGCTGAGGTTGGCCATGGTCTTGAGATAGTCAATCTTAAGTTAGAGGTTGCTCAAATCTGTCAAAACAGGCCAAATCCTTTCAGCAATGGGTTCCCAGGGAAGTCCTGGTGGACAGGTTTCAAGAAATGACATCTTGAACTTGTGTTGTAGACTGCTGAAGGCCTAAACAAAGATAGGGCACTCAACCTTAGACCTGATGTTGTATCATCTTTCTATGATACATTGTCTGCAACGTATGAACCACTGCCATATGGTCCTCATCGCTTTTGGAATTATGCTGAAACTGGCATCCACGTAGGCAGAAATGGGTCCATGAAGGTGCTGGATAGAAAAGGTAGCAAGAATGTCTCCTACATTATTCCAAAGAGTTGTGAATGGTTAACCATTCTATGTCGTGTCAATTCTACCGGCTAGAGCATTCCATGGTTTTACTTGTTCAAGGGGAAACAAAAAATACACAATTACAGTGTAAACTACGAACCAGGTGCTTGCATGGCAGCCCAGCCCTATGCATGGATGACTAAAGACTTGTTTATTGATTGGTTGACCCACTTTAAAAACTTAGTTCCAAGCGGTGTGTCGCCCACCAACAGGCACTTGCTAATTTTTGACGGGCATGGAAGCCATGTAGCGCTCGAAACCATCCAAGAAACAAGAGCATTAGGTGTAGATTTGCTAACATTACCGTCACACACCTCACATAAGCTACAGTCATTGGATGTGAGTGTCTTTTCACCTTTTAAATCTTACTTCAAATCAGAACGTGCAACACTTATGGCAAGGTTTCCAAACATTGAAGTGAGGAGGACAGAACTTGCAATTTTTCTAGTCCAACTCCTAGTCATGTAAGCAGCACTCCTCATCGACTGGAAGGGAACAAGAACATGGCCAGTGGCACCCCGAGCAGCCAACCACAATTTCTCTATCACAGTAGCTGGATGGCTGGTTAATTTGATTTCATATGCAATTCTTGTTTTGGACACTTTATAAGTTTTCATATCTACAAATGTACCCTTGTTGTTGACAATTTAAAATTTATGATAACTATAGATGCAGCGTTATTGTTTTGATTTAGAATGTTTTTTGATCAGATTATAATGTGTGTTGTATTTATGCCACTTGTTTCTACTTATGCTCTATTGACAGTTTCTCATTTTTAGTTTTTATATTTGGGGCTATTTGACACGAGGGAGGACGAGATTCATCGGTCGAGAAAAAAAATCAAATTTTGGCCATGCAACCGAAACGTAGGCAGTCAGAGTGCCAGTTGGTGTGTGGCATGGTGTCCAAAATGGAAAGCCCTGCCACATCACCACAAATCACTACACCACCATAACACTCCACTGCATCGCATTAATGTCTCGCCGCCCCTTCCAATTCTGGTGTACACTCCTCATTATTGCACATCCCCTCTTGGTGCTCCCACGACATCCCGCATAAACTTTGAGCCAACCTCCATTCAATGCTCACAGTGCCTCGCACACCTTGCCAACTTTAGAGCCTTTCAATCTACCATCTTCTCAAATTTTCCTAACTTGTCTAGCAGAAGGTGCTTGGTTGATGTCTCTACAACTTCCATCCCACCACCACAACATGCTACACTCGAACTCTAGTGTCCCTTCCAGCTTCTTTATATTGTTACATATACATATATGTATATGTTTATGCATGTGGTATATACATATACATATGTATATGTGTATGTATATACATAGACTTATATACATATGTATATTTATGTATATGTATATGTATACATATACATAGACATGGACATATACATATATGTATATGTATACACATAAATATACATATACATATATGTACATAAAGCTATTTTGTTGTTCTTCAATTCAGTCATGCAACTATTGTAACTTTTTTACATTCCATTGATTAATTTGGGGGTGTCCTCTTTTCCATAGGTTTTGCTTCATCTATTCAGTCATGTAAATATGTATACACATATATATACATATACATATATATCAATATGTATATATATATATATGTTTATACAATTATATTTTGTTGTTGTTCTTCAATTTAGACATATAAATATTGTTGGTTTGTCCAATGTAAGCAAAACAATGCAAGTATACAATGTATGCATGTATGTATACGTATATACCTCTTTTTCATAGGTTCCGCTTCATCTATTCAGTCATGTAAATATGTATACACACACATATATATATATATACATATACAGATATATGAATATGTATATATATGTTTATACATATTTATTTTGTTGTTGTTCTTCAATTCAGACATATAAATATTGTTTGTTTGTCCAATGTAAGCAAAAAAATGCAAAAAACCAATGTATGCATGTATGTATAAATCTAGGGTTGTTTTTATTTTCATTACAGTAACAAATAATATTGTTGGTTGTTTCAGTGCCATAGATAAATCTAGGGTTGTTTATTTTTCATTTCAATAACATGTCATGGAGCTAATAAGAGAGGATGTGCATTAAAGAGGATTGTACAAAAGAATTGCCAAGGGCAGTGAGAGATTAATGTGAGGCAGTGCAGTGAAAGGGTGGCCAACTTATACTCTTTAAACACTTTTAACTTCCATCCATACAAATATTAAAAACAATTTGCAGTGTGAAAGTTTATGCAACGATGAACACACGAATAGAAGTCTTATCTGTTCAGGATATATACATGATGTCCATGGATCAAAACATCCACGGTAGAACACGTATGTCTTGAATAGATAGACATCTGTCACGGTCTATCACTATTTGATGAACAAACAATACTTGCAAGACTCAAATGATGAAGCAGAACCTATGCAAAAGAGAACCGGCCCAAATTAATCAATGGCACCTAAAAAAGATACAATAGTTAGAGGACTGAATTGATGAAGCATAACCTATGCAAAAGAGAACACCCCTGAATTAATCAATGGCACCTAAGAAAGCTACAATAGTTTCATGACTGAATTGATGTAGCAGAACCTCTAAAAAAGAGAATATCCCCAAATTAATCAATGGCACCTAAAAAAGATACAATAGTTAGAGGACTGAATTGAAGAAGCAAAACCTATGCAAAAGAGAACTGGCCCAAATTAATCAATGGCACCTAAAAAAGATACAATAGTTAGAGGACTGAATTGATGAAGCATAACCTATGCAAAAGAGAATGCCCCCAAATTAATCAATGGCACCTAAGAAAACTACAATAGTTGCATGACTGAATTGATGTAGCAGAACCTCTAAAAAAGAGAACATCCCCAAATTAATCAATGGCACCTAAAAGAGATACAATAGTTAGAGGATTGAATTGAAGAAGCATAAGCTATGCAAAAGAGAACACCCCCGAATTAATCAATGGCACCCAAGAAAGCTACAATAGTTGCATGACTGAATTGATGTAGCAGAATCTCTAAAAAATAGAACATCCCCAAATTAATCAATGACACCTAAAAAAGATACAATAGTTAGAGGATTGAATTGAAGAAGCATAAGCTATGCAAAAGAGAACACACCCAAATTAATGGCACCTAAGAAATCTACAATAGTTGCATGACTAAATTGATGTAGCAAAACCTCTAAAAAAGAGAACATCCCCAAATTAATCAATGGCACCTAAAAAAGATACAATAGTTAGATGATTAAATTGAAGAAGCATAAGCTATGCAAAAGAGAACTGGCCCAAATTAATCAATGGCACCTAAAAAGGATACAATAGTTAGAGGATTGAATTGATGAAGCATAACCTATGCCAAAGAGAACACCCCCAAATTAATCAATGGCACCTAAGAAAGCTACAATAGTTGCATGACTAAATTGATGTAACAGACCCTAAAAAAAAGAGAACACCCCCAAATCAATCAATGGCACCTAAAAAGCATACAATAGTTGCAAGACTTAATTGATGAAGCAGAACCTATGCAAACGAGAACACCCCCAAATCAATCAATAGCACCTAAGAAAGATACAATAGTTGCATGACTGAATTGATGTAACAGAACCTATAAAAAAGCTAACACTCCCAAATTGCAATCCGAGGCACCTAATTGCAATACAATAGTTGCAGGACTCAATTGATGAAGTAGAACCTATGCAAAAGAGAACACCCCCAAACACATTCTAGCATCAATGTGAAGAAAATTCAAGAAGATGGTAGATTGAAAGGCTCTAAAGTTGCCATGACTGAATTGATGTAGATTGAAAGGCTCTAAAATTGGCAAGTTGTACAAGGCACTGGGAGCATTGAATGCAGGTTGGCTCAAAGTTTACCCGAGATGTCGTGGAAGTAGTATATGTATATGTATATGTATATGTCTATGTATATACATATGCATATACATATATATAAAGAAGCTCTGGAAGGGACACCGGACTCCGAGTGTAACATGTAGTGGTGGCAGGATTGAAGTTGCAGAGACCTTACGCCCACACATTCTGGCATCGATGTGAGGAAAAATAATCAAGGGCAATTTGAATTGGGAATTATTTGAATATGATTGATGCTTGTTTGGTGTGGTGAATTAAAACCCTGGACCCTGCTTGGAATTTGAATTCTGGGTGATATGAATTGCAAATTTGATTGATTTGGGCCATTAATCCTTGAGTTGATTGGTTTGGTTTATTGTTTGCATTTTTTTCCATAAAATTTTTATGAATAATGGTGGCCTTGCAACTTGTTTTTTTGGATGCAGGTGGGTTTTAAGAGGAAGGAGCCAGTTTGTGCACACACTACTTGGCGAGATGGGAGAGACTCCTGTTGATACGTGTTGTAGGTCTCATGTTTGATGAGACAGGCAGATGCATTTGTGAATTGTTTAGGTTATGCTGTGGTGGGTAACATGGTTGCAATGGGTTAGCATTTAGGTCAAAGATCAGACACATGGGTTTGAACTGTGTTGATGTGGCACCTCTATTTTGTTGTGTAGTTGTGATTAATCTGTAAGTGACACCTGGATTGGTGCGACAGTTAGGTTTGAATGTTTATGGGGAAGGGTGCAAACTTTTATGATATGGTTGTTTTATTTTCAAGTTGGATTTTATATTGTTTATTATTAATTTATTTATCTGATTAAGTTGCAAATTCTTTTTACTGGTCCACATGGCATTCAACGTGGACCGTCAAAAATTGGGTGTGCACATTCTAGCTTCTCTCCCCTATGTCAGATACAATTTGAAAACACTTACACTTGTTTGGCTGCCAGCCTTAGCTTGATTTTTTGACAAATATATACGACTAAATGTGCATTTAATATTTGATTTATGTTTGATCTTAGTTCTTTTTTATGCAAGAGTTTTTTCCTAACTTGTGGAGGACCGGCATACCACTATGGCAAATGAATCAATGGCACCTAAGAAAGCTAGAATAGTGAGGACTGAATTGATGAAGCACAACCTATGCAAAGGAGAACACCCCCAAATTAATCTATGGCACCAATCCCAAATTTATCTAAGGCACCAATAAAAGATACAATAGTTGCATGATTGTATTGATGAAGCAAAACCTATGAAAAAGAAGACACCCCCAAATTTATCTAAGGCATCTAAAAAAACTATCTATCTTGCATTACTGAATTGATGCAATTATTGCACCTAAGAAAGCAATATAAACCGTTTAACTATGACTGTAATGATTGCAATATAAACCATAGGGAAACACAATTGCTAACCTATGACTGTAATGGATGTAATGAAGAACAATATAAAGCTTACAATTGGAAAATGGTAAGAGTTTAACAAATCTCACATCTTTTGTGCATGACCAAGTCATTAGTAGGAATAAAAAATTGTAAAGTCAAATGATTACTTCTTTTTTGCATGACTGAATTGATGCAACACAACCCACAAAAAAGATAACACCCCAAAATTTATTTGACACTAAAAAAACCTACATGCTTGAAGTCAGTGAATAGATTAAGCAAAACCTAATTAAAAGACAAATCCACAATATTATATTTGATTTATGAAACATAGAACACACCCTAATATTTGCTATGACATCAAGAAAACCTAAGTGTATGATAATGCAGAACCTATGAGAATAGGATAACCAGAGTGAATGATTGCAAATTCAATAAAAAATAAAAAATAAAATTGAGAACTGTCGATTGAACATAGGTGGAAACAAGAAGCATAAAGACAACACAAATTGCAATCTGATCAGAAAACATTGCAAATCAAAATAGTAACGTTGCATCTGTAGTTATCATAAATTGAAAAATGACAACAAATAAAAACCCTAGGGAAACACAAATGCTAAACTATGATTGTAATATCTGCAATATAAACCCAAGGGAAACACAAATGCTAAACTATGACTGTAATATTTGCAGTATAAACCCTAGGGAAACACAAATGCTAACCTATGACTGTAATATTTGAATATAGACAGTAGGGAAACAGATTTATGACAAATAAACAGTGATAACCTATAAAACCTAATAAAAAGAAGAAACAAAAACCTAATAAAAAGAGAAACCCCCATATTTATGAGTGGCATCGAATAAAACCTAACTGAATGCAGAACCTAAATTTGACTGTAATATTTGCAATATAAACTCTAGGAAAACACAAATGCTAAACTATGACTATAATATTTGCAATATAAACCCTAGGAAAAAACAAATGCTAAACTATGACTGTAATATTTGCAATATAAACCATAGGAAAACACAAATGCTTAACTATGACTGTAATATCTGCAATATAAATCCTAGGGAAACACATATGCTAACCTATGACTGTAATATTTGCAATATATTGTTTATGAGAAATAAATAATGAAAAAGCTTTATCACAAATAAACAGCGATAACCTATGAAACAACCTTTGAAAAAGATGAAACAAAAACCTAATTAAAGAAACCCTAATGAAAAATAAACAACCTAAGATTTATCTATGGCACTGAAACAAGCAACAATATTATTTCTTACTGTAATGAAAATAAAAACAACCCTAGATTTATCTATGACATCGAAAAAACCAACAATATTATTTGTTACTCTAATGAAAATAAAAACAACCCCACATTTATCTATAGCACCAAAACAACCAACAATATTATTTGTTTCTGTCATGACAAAAAAACAACCTCTCATTTATCTATGGCACCGAAACAACCAACAATATTATTTGTTACTGTAATGAAATAAAAAATAACCTCATTTTTCAAGAGACTGATGTTTGAACAAAAGATTAATTTCTATATAATTAGTGTGTTTATAAACACAAAATCCATAGTGTTAAAAAGCACAAATCTTCATAACAACAAGGAAATCTGCAACAGATAAAAGTAAAAAAAATGAAAAGACAGAGTAAACAAGCGAAAACTAAATAATGACGACGCCTTAGTGAGCATGCTCACCTAGGTCGAAAGGATTGCCCCCGTGCACGTTGACGAGCACGTTGTGGCTTTCACGCTTCGTCACCTACGAGTAAACCCTTAAGCACAGACCTTGAGGGCAATTAATATAAAGAATGTAAACATATACATTATTTCTTCACCTGCATGGCACTAGTGAATGCGGGAGGAGGCATGGCAGAGCTGGAGTGTGTTTTCACGTTTGAAAACTAGTGCCTAGCATCGCATTCTATGGAGTTAGAGCATAGCATGTTGTGGTGGCGGGATGGAAGTTGCAGAGAGCCAAACCGAGCACCTTATGGCGGACAAGTTAGAAAAATTTGAGATGGTAGATTGAAAGGCTCTAAAGTTGGTGAGTTGTGCGAGGCACTATCGCATTGAATGGAGGTTGGCTCGAAGTTTACGCGGGATACCGTGGAAGAAGCAAGAGGGGATGCGCAGTAATGAGGAGTGTACACTGAATTGGAAGGGGCAGAGAGACATTAATGAGATTCAGTGGAGTGTTAAGGTGGCGAAGTGATATGTGGCAGGACTTTTCACTTTGGACGTCGTGCCACACACCGACTGCCTATGTTTCAGTCGCATGACCAAAATTTGATTTTTTATCCCGATCGATGAATCCTGTCCTCCCACGTGTCAAATAGCCCCAAATGTTAAAAAAAATTATATTATTTATTATTAATTTATTTATCTGAATAAGTTGCAAAAAAAATTACTGGTCCATGTGGCACTCCACGTGGACCGTGTAAAATTGGGTACGCACGTTCTAGCTCCTCTCCCCTATATGTCAAAAACTTCAAATGCAAAGAAAGAGAACCGTACGATTAATTGATAAGTTTAATCTAATGGTAAATTAATAACAGAAATTAGACTTTGAATTGAGGAGAAGTGAACATTGATAACTAACATAAAATATTTTCATTAAAATAACTCTACAGTAAATTAAATTTTATTGTGGAGAAAACAAAAAAACATAAAATTGATGACTGTTAAATAAAATATAAAACCAATCCCCTGTTAATGGGGCTGGGGTGTTGACACCTTGAGGAAAAGGAAGAAGACGAAGTGGGAACCACCGGCGATGGGATGGGTGAAGTTGAATTTTGATGAGCCTTCGAGGGGCAACGCGGGTGAATCAGATGCTAGTTGCCTGGTTCAGAATTGCAAGGGTGAAATCTTAGGCAAGGCGGCAAAGAAGTTGGCTATAGGGTCGAATAACGAAGCAGAAATTCAAGCTCTTATCCTAGGTCTCAATTTGTGTAGACACCTTAAGGCAGATATGGTAGAAATATAGGGAGATTCTCTAATCATGATCAATGCTTTAAGGAAGGAGGGATTGGCAAATTGGAAGTTAAATATTCTACTTAAGGAGGCTCATCAGCTGATGGAAGACATGGAGAGTGTGGTTATCAACCATGTGTACAGGGAAGGTAATGAAGAAGTGGACTCACTGGATAACTTGGCCATCAATTTGTAGAAAACTTTTCTATGGGAAGTGACGTATAATCATTGCACCAACTCACTCGTCTAACACTATGTCTTGTCCCGGTGAAGAGATGAGGCTGGCAAAGCATGCGGAGCTTGATATTTGGAGCAATGTTTTGGCTCGGGATTCAGGGCAGTTTGTTCGGAGCTTTGTCTGTTTAGATTGTTTGGTTCACACTGTAGAGAACGGATACCCCGATCAGGTTAATTGCCAGGAAGTGAAAAATGTCCTTCCTAGGACTGATAATGGAGAAGAGGATGAAACAAGTGTTTAAACCTAAAAGTCGTATAGTCTTATTCATAATAGAATGGGTGTTGGGGGAGAATTTCATGGCAACAAAACATAGGTATCGGGTTAACACCGACCTGGCCTCCATGTTCTTAGTCATCTTACTGGACTCCAATGAAGAGCTAGCAGTCATTCAGGCTTTGATGGAAGCATTCGTAGAGTCAGAGTTTCATGGTTGATGGAAGGAGGTGGTGAGCGTGACCAGGTATGGAGTAGGAATTCTGCGGGCAGATGAGTTTCATAGAATCAATGTGACGGGCGATGCTGTGGTTTGGCATCCCTTTGTGGTCAAAGCAGGGGTCGAGAAAATTGTTGGTCGAAGGAAACAGGCAGCCAGGGGAGTTTCTTTTTTGAAAAAATTGGTTGGGCTCAAGGCAGAAGACGATTGGATGATGGAAATTCTGGAATCCTATTATGCTACAAACAAGATGCTTAAGCGGGGCTAACTGTATATAGGTTGTAGATAGATATAAAGGATAATTTCTTATATTTTGTTTTCAGTCTTCATAGGATGTAGTAGAAAATAGGGGCTTTTGGTGAATTACATGGATTTTGTAATACCCCTATTTTTGATAATGTTCTCTTGTATTGTTATGAACTTTGTTAAACTTTTTTCATATTTTAATATATGGGAGCAGGCCCCAAGCTATCAAAAAAATATAAAACCAATAAATTTAATTTAATTTTGAGAAAACAAAAGAATATTAGGATTTTATTGAGTAAACTTTGGTTAAATAAATAAAATAAGACAACTCTACCATAAATTAAAAAAATATTAATTTCCTTTAATATGTTTTTTATCCTTTTATTTCATATTGACCCCTAGGGTTTCATATTTGTCTCACTTTATTTCTATAAAAGGATAGTGAAAAGACCAATAAATTAATTTTCATTATGAAAACAAAAGAAAATAAAATTGATTGGCTGTATAGTTAAATCTATTAAATATAATGTACTTACCATTTCAACAAAACCCTAATAAAATATAGTTATAAAATATTATACTTTGTTCCTTTTTTATTTGATTTGATAAAACCCTAATAAAATTTAGTTATAAAATATTATTTTGCAGCACTATATTAAACCCCCATAAAACAACTCAAGATTCATCTATCTAGAATCAATCTCTTAAATAAAAACCTAAAAAATACTAATTTCAATTGGGATAAATAAAAAATTTAACTCTTGAGTAAATAAAATTGAAATGCTGGATTTTTAACTCTTGAGTAAATAAAATTGAAATCCAAAAAATAATCTAATTTGGTAAAATAAAATAACACTGCCATCTTCAAAGGAGGTTGCCCTCGTGCCTTGGGTGCTGGTGGATCAGATAATGCGAAGGCTCCGTCTAATCCAAGGGCAGAAAAGGGTAAAGCACTGTTGGGTGAATATTTGTCGTTAACTCACTAACAACAAAATGGGTATATCAGCCATAGCTATGATGAGACAAAGTCTCTCCTCTCAGCAAGGGGAGGTTCCCTCTAGTTGCTTGACTATTACAAACAAATAACTTATAAAACTTATGTACACTAAAAACTATATTTGTGGTGGTTCCATTTCATCTCATTCTCTTTTTTCAGAATAGATGTTTATACTTCAAGATGATGATTTCAATTAAGGTAATATTAAAGAACTTACAGACTATCACAAGACCACAGAAACACAAAGTTTTATGCTGCCTCACTTACTAATTGCAAATAGAACTGTTTGAAGTTGAATGCAGCCCAAAGTCTTCACTCTTCTCCAAGATGATAAAAGTAGATTGAATATAACAACTTGTAGCACAAAGTCTTCAAGCTATTTTATCCTCACAAACATAAACACAATCCTCACAAATGATTTTATAGCTCAAAGTCTATTAAAATCAGATTTAGAATACTCCTCAATCACTTGAAATAAACTCTCACACTTCAATTACTTATCAAAGATAACATGATAGAAAAGACATAGGAACAATTCTATCATAAAACAAATAACCCCAAGACAAAGGTTGGAATTGAACTTGCTTTCTTGTATTGATAAATATTTGATAATTGATTCTCACAAAGAAGCACAAAGCCTTGATTTGCTTTTCAATTCGCCAAACTTTTCTTGCAATAGATAAAAGATAATATTTACAATAGAGGCCCTCTTTATTTATAGGGAGAGGCCTTGAGAAAATTTAGGAAAAACCTAACTACTTTGACTTATTCAAAAATAGGAGTCCTTTTTGACTTGGGACTTCCTATGTTTTTACATGTAATTACATATGGAAAAAGTACATGTAAATATGTCCAAAATTGTTTTGAAAGTACATCTGAAAAAATGAAAAATAAACCAAGGGAAAAAGCTACTTCAACTTGTATCGCCGTCTTTCTTCATGTGACCATCATACATAGTAAAAGCTGCTTGCATCTCGATACTATCTGGATTGACCATGTTCCTGACAATCATCTTGGCTCTCACTATGGCATCTCTGACTATAGTGACTGATTTTGCATGACCAGTTAACTTGGTTTTGAGGTTATCCAAAGTTAACTGATTGTCCAGAATATTGTCCACAGAGTCTATTGAAAATGTTTTATCTTCAAATTCTTTTCTGGGACATATCTTCAAATTCCTGAACCATTTCTTCTGTAGAGAGAAATTGGTTATCCTGTGATATGAGCTTGCAGGGTAACTCCTCCAATTTATGCAATAGACTGACATCACTTTGTTCACTAAGTTTCCTCCCAGTCTCAAGATCATTGATCAAGTCTTTAAGGACACGGCTCCTATATATCAATGCCTCTTTAGTTTTAGTATAAGAATCCCTATTAGGAATGGTGCCAATTGATATTAGAGTGCTTATTTTCAATTTTCTCATCTCCACCCATTTATCATGATTCTTTTCTATGCGCTCAATATCTTGAGAAATAGCATCAATGAGATCATCAAGCTCTGCTCTTATTTTCCCCATTTTATCTATCTTCTCAGATAGTTCTGTGAGCAAAGATATTCCCTGTGTGCGCATCCTGTCTAGGTACTCTTCAAGCACTTTTCCTTTGAGATGAGTCCTTTCTGCTTTCTAAATAACAAGGTCTTCTACAGAAACGGCTTCAGGAGTTACTGCTTCTGAATTTAGAGTGATTTTCCTTACCACTGCAGTCAACTGTTCCACCATTGCTTTGTAGTGATCTTTCATTTCTTTCTCCCTGTCAAATTTCTGAATCAGGATGTCCATGGCTGACTGCATATCATTCTTGGCACTTTCATGAGTTATCTTGCCCAGTTCAACTCTAGAGATAGAGTAATCATTCATATCAAAATTTTCCATGGTTGCATCCTGTGGAGGTTTTGCAATCTCCAGAAATTTATGTCCCTTATCCTCAAGCATTCTTGAAAGAATCTTGGGTTTTTTCGAGGCCTTGGCTTTTGCAGGCACCAGCTTACTGAAATCAAAGTCATTTGGGGAGATGGCTTATTTTTTTCCTTTTTGGTGTATAAGCTGATAACCAAGGTGGAAGCAGAGAAGTACTCACATTGGGATCCGTTCCCATTGTTGGTGTTCCCAGAACTATACTTGTACTGGTAGTAGAAACAATAGGTGGAGTGTTAGTAAAAACTGCACCTGTTACATTTACACTAGAGACTTGCTCAGTATTCATTACAAAATGATCAAAAATAGAGGCATCCCCATTATCAAAAGATGAAGAAGACAAACTAGGAATAAACCCTGAAGAATGGAGAACATCTTCAAAAGTGTTTTGAGGACTATCAAAAATTATTTTGGAAGGAGAGGGAGATTCAAAAGAGGGAATATCAATAGGGGAAACAGACAGGAGCTGCAATAGGTGTATCAGGCAAAGGGTATAAGACTCCCATTTTTTGTTGTACGTTCTCTTGCGGGGAGAAAGCTTCCTCCTCCTGTTGATCTGTAGTCCTATCTTCAACTTCCATTTCTTCAGTGGCTCGCTCCTTAGTAGCTGGCTCCTCAGTCTCCATATCTTTTATTTCAGGTCCTTCCTCCACAGCTTTTGATTTGTTCATCACAAATCTGATCTTAGGCTTATGTGTTTTAGAGGATGAGGGAACATCACTCTTGTTCTTCGTTCTATTTTCCATCTTTTTACCAGTTTGCTCTTAGGTCTCAGTCTCTGATCCTATGATGAATTTTTTCAAAGTAATTCCTTTATTTGCCAGCCAATTATTGGTGTTAGCCAATATAGGCTCAAATCTTTTCCTCAAAGAGGTCAACTCTTTTTGAGACCATTGAATAGGAGGGAGAGGAGTGTTAGCAGCCTGTTCAGTATTATATTTGTCATCAATTAACTCTCCATCATCCACTAGATCTTCAGGAATATCAGCAGGCCCCATATATTTAATCTGCTCAAGAGATAATTTGCTGTAGTCCAATTTCCTAACATCTTCTTGTGTTCTCAAATCTACCCAAACATCTTCCACCATAGGTTCATGGAATTGGGTTTTCCTCTTGATTTTATCCTTCACGCCCCTGTAGTCAAACTTTGGTCTTATCTTGAATTGCTTCATGGTAACAAGCTACATCTCAGTCTCCATGGCCCTAGCCTTCGCAATAGTTGATACTGAATACCTGCCAATTTCAACTAGGAACCTGAAACCAGGCTTCTTGAGTTCCATTTGTTTATTATGCACGACGATCATTTGTCTGCATAACTCCATTAAGACCAGTTTGTCTGAGGGGAGTCTTGGAAGCATATAGGGATGACCTTGGAAAAAACCAACCCTCAAGTATGAAAAAGAAGGAAACTGTAAAAACATGCATCTAAAATCATTTACCACTGTCTAGGCCTCATCTGACACTCTTCTCTGTTCTAGTTGGGGGTCAAAAAGACACAAGAATATTGTAAAGAAAGCATCATTTACTCTCCTATAATGATGAATAGAACCCTTCAATGTTAACTAAGAATAATATTGGCACACAGGGATTACCCTCCTATCTCCTTCTGATGTTAGACCTGGAAAGATTCTCATAGAAGTCGCTATATACACCAAATAAGAGGTCATATAGAATTTAAAGGTAGTGGGTACCTTTATCAATTGTTCGTGCAAAACATTGCTGATTTTCTCCCCCCAGAAGATGATTTGTTTGCCTTGGAGTATTACCTTAATGAAAGGATACATCCATTCATGAAACTGTGAGGAAGAGGACAAACCTCTTATCCTGCTGAGAAGAGTTATCAGATCACCAACTTCTTCCACAAAGTCACTTTGAGGAAAACTACGTGGCCACCTTGACAAATTTGACCTTGCAGTCTTCAACCATTAATTGTTGATTACTTTCTTTGCCTTCTCAGGATTTTTGTCATATTCCTTCTATGCTTCAACAAAATCAAGCTTTAACACTTCTGTAGCAGGAGGGCACATAAACACCTTATTAATGAACTCAGGATCTAGTCTGATGATTACATTGCCACTAGCATCCACCACAGCCCTAGTATCTCTATTATAGAATTGAGCACACTGAAGAACAAATTCTGTGTTGCGAGCTGCCACTGGGAAAGATGACACCAGATGAATATTACTGTCAATTATCTTCTTCATTGCAGCACTGAGATTGCTTGACTTGGTTCTTTCTACAAACTCAGCCATGTCCACATGGCCAATCTCTGTATCTCTAATGTCGTCAACATTAGAAGTGACTGAGGTGATTGGAAAAACACCTTGATATTTGTACTTCATCGCTTTCGATTTCTTTGGGGACAACTCAGTCATCTGAACGAAGCTATCACCAGAAGATGCTGATGAAGAATGAAGATCCATAGAAGAAACTACAGCAAAAAGTCATGATCATGCAATTATGGGAAATACTGGCAATCTAGGAAAATTGCATGTCGACGATCACGACTAGGGAGACGTGCTTGAAAGGGCTAGAGTGTGAGCAGGCCAAAAATCAGAGGAAAGCGGGCTCAGAAAATCAAAATTGAAAATTTCCCAGAGTTAGGAAAATTTGAGAGTGTTTGCAAGGGTGGCAAAATTTGCCGCCCTTGCATATGAGGGATATTGTGTTCTTGTATCGGCGGCAAAATTCGCCACTATCGCATGTTTCAGGAGAATCAAGTGTTATATGTTGGAGTGACAAAAACTACCTATGCTACATTTGATAGGAAATTACAAGTGTTATACATTGGCGGTAAAATTCGTTGACAATGCATATTGGTATGAATTGTATTCAAGGTTCAAGCAGCAAATTATGCCGACATCGCATAGGATAGAAATTGCAAGATTTTCGTGTATGGGCGGCGGATTTCGCCGCTATACACTTCCATTCAAAAGTTTAGGAAAACACATAAGCGGCGAATATCACCGACTTTGCATGTAAGGTAGGGTTGCAAGGTTTTAGCGTAGGAGCGGTGAATTTCACCGTCATTGCGGATGTTTCGAAGATGAGTTCAGTAGGGTCAGGACAAATCACCGATAACACATGTTATCATAAAAACTCGGGGCACAAACATTGATCAGTGATTTTCACCGTTTGGATCTACTAGTTTACAATCTAGGGCATAAGCAATAAGACCTATTTGATGACCTAGACAACATATGTTTGAAGAACGAATTTAGAATAAAAAAATCAAGCACAGAAACGACAATAACAAATAGGAACGCAACATTTTTACAAAAAGTTTTGTTTAAAACAAAATCAAACTAATAAAGCCATTAAACAATTATATTAACGAAAACCCTAGAAAGTGAAAGCAGTTTAAAAATGACTTACCTGTTCAAATGGAGGAAACCCTAAGTTCGACGATGACGAATTCGGTAGAATCTTAGAACGTCGCAATTGAATGGTGCGAGGGGAGTCTAGTGACTAGCTAGGAAGTAAGGAAATGAAATGACAAAAGAAACAATCAAAAAGACATATTTAAAAGCTTGAAATCAAGCCTTTAATGAGTGGCACAAGTGGCCATTAATGGCACTCAATGTTCAAGATCTCGGAGATCTTGCTCGGGCGGCAATTTCGGCCGTCCTCACACATGCTTTACAAAAATGCAAAAGCGGTTAAATCCCCCAACAATGCATGTAACGACCTTTTTTGAGAAAACATGCAACGATGGCGAAAAGTGCCTCTTAGGCATATGGAGAAAGAAAACTATGTAAAAGCAGTAAAAAGTGTCGCCATTACACAGTAAACCAAAAAGATAAGTTAAGTCGGCAATTTCTATCGACATTGCATAAGTGAACAAAAAGACATGTAATAGCGGCAAATTTGGCCAACTTTACATGTGAAGACTCAAAAATTTACTAACACCTGAAAAATGACCAAAATTGACATTTTGATCAGTTTATGACTTAATTGATTTTCGCAAAGATCAAGGAATCGATTCGAGGGAATGTCGCAAACTAATTTAGAATATCAAATGACTTAGCACGGAGCCAAGAGAATCTTGTCTCGATTTGCGAACTTAGCGTGTAGATCATGAAACAGACAAGTTTCGTGGGGGTTGTCTACAAAAACGAGCGTAGCTGATTTTGAGAACAACAAGCACCCATGCAGGGGGTGGTACCGAATAAAGATGGCTTTGTGTCAGTTAAGGCACAAAACAAGAATCAGGGTCTGAAGAGGAATCTTCGAGATCGTCAAGAGGAGACTTTTAACAAGTTTGCGGCTTTGGATGAATTAGTCCATGAGGAGGGGGTTTCTTCTGACATGCATGTTGAAGCTTCTTCTTTAGTTGATCATAATTCTAAGGCTTTGCCTGTCACTACCTCAATCCTAGTTCTTGTAGTAGCTTTCAGGGTGGTGATGGATTCAGTTGCTCCTCCCCTCGATGCTGGGTTTGGGGACTCTTGTGGTTTGGTGGAAACCCCCCTGGCCTCTTTGGATGAAAGGGTGAGTTTAGCCAGTGGACCAGGTTTGAAAGACTCTGGTAAGAAAAAATCCCTCTCTTCTTCTCCTACTCTGGGTCTACAGTAAAAATCCTTGAAAAAGTGTGCTCCTGATAAGCCCCAGAAGGTGGGGAGGAAGAAGGATCAAGAGAAAGTTAAGATGGCTAGAGAATCTAGGTCGGTGAAGACATTAGATACTCACTTCTCTCACCCTTCGCAATGATTGTGTTATCGTGGAATGTAAGGGGTATGAATAGCATCCCTAAACAAAAGGCTATTCGGGACTTGGTTAGTGCTCATTCTCTGGATGTGGTTTTCTTCTAGGAGACGAAGTTATCTATGGATGGTATGATGTAGTGTGTTTCTAAGATTTGGAACAAAGGGTTTTGCCAATGTGTGGGTGTGTAAGGCAGCTCAGCGGGTCTTGCTTGCCTTTGGGATCCTCGGCGAATCTGTCCTATTTGGTGGATCTCTAGTAGATTTTCCATTTCTCTCATTGCAATTAGTTTGGAGATGGGGGAAAGAATTCTTCTTTCTAACATTTATGCTCCAATGGATGTCCCTGGTAAGACTCTTCTGTGGTCTCATATCAATTTTCTGAGATTGTTGGATCCTTTCCTCCCTCGGACTATGGCAGGTGACTTCAATGCAATTGCCTCCCTCGAGGAGAAAAGGGGGGGTGTACCTCGTTTGGACCCCTCTTCTGATCTTCTAAGGGATAATTTGGCTCAGCTCCAGCTTGTGGATATAAAACCTTCGAATGGCATGTTTATTTGGAATAATAGGAGGCTTGGGGATGATGCCATTTCTGAACGGTTAGACAGGTTTCTTGTTTCCTATTTTTGGGTGGGTGACAAGTGGCTATCAAGTTCTAAAATTTTAGATTGGCGAGGATCAGACCATTGGCCAATCAAATTCTCTACCCGTTTGGTTGGTGGTCCTAAGAAACAAACTTTTAGATTTTATCTTATGTGGCTCAGGGAGGAGAGTCTTCTGGACTTGGTTTCTAGATGGTGGACTGAAGGACAACCTGCTTTTGGTACAACTATGTAGTCATTTGTGAAGAGGCTTCAATTTGTGAAGTATAAATTGAAACATTGGAATAAGTATCAATTTGGCAACGTGTTTTAGCAAAAAAGGGTTGCCCAGGAGCGCTTGGATTCTATTACCAGGCAGATTCGGGATCAGGGTCTGGATGCAAATTTAAACAGGATTGAGGTTAGTGCGGTTAAAGACCTCGAGGAATGGGAGCTTCGTGAGGAAATTTTTTGGAAACAAAAGGCTCGTGTTGATTGCCTTCAGGAAGGGGACAAGAATACTTCCTTCTTTCATAAATCGGTGAAGGCTCGAAGACAAGGTAACTTTATCTCTTCTCTCCGCTCTCCTGAGGGTTCTATTCTTTCTTCCTCTTCGGGGATCTCTAGTGAAGCAGTTCATTTTTTCTCTGCTCTCTTTTCTCAAGATACCCCACCTGCTAGTGAGGAGGAAGCTTCTATACTGGCTTGTATTCCCTCTCTGGTGACTATGGATATTAATGCTTCTCTTCTTAAACCTATTTCTTTGAAGGAGTTGGAGGATGTGGTGTTTCAGTTGAAAAAAGGGAAGGCTCCTGGTCCTGATGGGTTCCCAGCTGAGTTCTATCAGGAATTTTGGGAAGTCATCAACCTTGATCTATTGGAGGTGGTGCAGGAGTCTTTTAGGAATAAGCAAATGTTGCGAGCCATGAATGCCACATTTCTTTCTCTTATCCCAAAATGCGAGGGTGCTGATTCTCTGGATCTTTTTCGACCAATTGCTTTGTGTAATGTGGTGTATAAAATCATTACAAAGCTAATTGTTGAACGTTCGAAGCCATGTATGGATAAGTTGATCTTAGAGGAACAAGGGAGCTTTGTTGCGGGTAGATAGATTTTGGACGGAGTAGTTATTGCGGCTGAGACTATTCACTCTATGGCCTCCTCTAAGGAAAAGGCTATGTTTATAAAGTTGGACATGGCTAAAGCTTATGATAGAGTTAACTGGGGCTTTTTGATCAAAATTCTCAGAGCCTTTGGGTTTAGTTGTGATTGAATTGATCGGGTCATGAGCTGTGTGAGGACTTCCTCATTTTCTGTTCTCATAAATGGGAAGTCTTCGGATCTATTTGGTGCTTCTAAAGGTCTTCGACAGGGGGACCCCTTATCCCCATATTTGTTCATCTTGATGGCTGAAGACTTGGGGAGATTCATTAAGTCTCATGTTATGGATGGGCTCTTTCAAGGATGGAAATGGAGCAATTCTCTTCCTCCTCAAACTCATCTTCAGTTTGTGGATGATACAGCTTTGATGGGTGTTGCTAAGGTGGCTGAAGCGGTTGCTTTGCATCAGATTTTGGATTGTTACCTGGCTGCCTCAAGTCAAAGCATTAATGAAAGTAAGTCTTGTGTTTATTTCTTTAATACCCCCAGGCTTATTCAGCAGCGTATTTCCAGGATCTTAAGGTTTCAGGTGGGGAAACTTCCCTTTATATACCTTGGCATCCCTCTGGATGTGCGCCCACTTCTCAAGTGTTTTTTGTGGGATGTGATGGATAAATTTCGTGTGCTGGTTTGTCACTGGACCTATAGATGGTTATCTATGGCTAGAAGAGTTACTCTGTAGAAGTCTGTGGTGCAGGCCCTTCCTTTATATAGGTGCTTTGTGTTGACTACTCCCTCAAGTTTCATCAAAGATTTTGAGGGCCTCTATCGGCAGTTTCTTTGGTTGGGTAATCTCCTTTCGAAGAAGTGGAGCTTAATTAAGTGGGAAGTTATTTGCCAGCCAAAGTAGGATGGTGGTCTGGGTTTGCGTAGGATAGATTAGAATGGACAAGCTTTGGCTGCTAAGCTATATTAGAGATGGTGTTCATATCAGCATCAATATTGGGCTTGGATCCTTACCTTCAAGTACATTAGGGAGGTGGAGGGCATTGAGGCGCCTCGTTTTAGCCTTTCGAGGAGAGGTTCTATGATCTGGGATACTCTCAAGATAGGTGGGAAGCCATCCTAGGAGTCAATAGAGGCTATGATGCTCTTTTTTGGCATGACTCCTGGGATGGCTTCCCACCTATCCTCTCCTCGCACCCTCACTTGGAGGATTTATGTAGGATTTTTGTTCAGGCTGGTTGGAGTAGAGTGATGGATTTCAAAGCCCCTTAGGCTTTGGGGCAGACTATTGTTTACCAGTGGAAGGATATGCAGGAATGGCCCATGGGTGGATCTTTGGAGGATAGGAGGGAGTTGTCCTCCATTTTGGCTGATACAGTCTGTTGTTCTCTTCCAGAGCGGGATGTGCTAGCTTGGGGTCTAGATCCAAAAGGGAAGTTCACTGTTGCTTCAGGGTATCGTGTTTTGGACAGACAAGCCTGGGGTAGTGCTAAGGTTCCTTGGTGGAAAAATATTTGGAATAAATTCTCTTGGCCAAAATGCAATTTATTTTCTTGGCTGGTGGTTTATGGCAAGTGTTTGACTTGGGATAACCTCTATAAGTGTGGCTTCCAAGGTCCTTCATTATGTTTCTTATGCCTAAAAGATGTTGAGACTGTTTCACATCTTTTCTTCTAGTGCCCTTTTGCTAGGACTATTTGGCATTTTTGGTGGGGGGCTTGGAGTTTGCAGTGCAGACACCCTTCTTCTCTGGAGGAGTTTTGGTGGAACTTTGGGCCCATTCCGGTGAGGACTTCATTTCTGTACATAGCATCGCCAATTGGCCCTAGTCTGATTATATGGCACATCTGGTTGGAGCGCAACTGTAGGGTCTTTCTGGATAAGAAGTTGCTGGTGGGTCAAGTTTGGTCTCACATTCTTGGGGCTTTGCAGGAGACCTTGTATGCTAAATGTGATCTGTTAGCCTCGGTGGATCTTGGTGATACTAGAGTTATTCGTAATCTGGGGATTCTTGTTGGGGGCCCTGAAAGGCCCAAGATTGGGTAGAGCAGGTGTTCTAGAAGGAAGGTTTCTAGGGAAGGGCATTGGCTACCCCCTCCCACTGGAGTCTTGAAAATCAATACTGATGGGTCTGCAAGGGGTAACCCTGGGCACACTGGCATTGGTGGGGTGGGCAAAGATAGTTCTTTGGTGGTTGTGTTTTTCTTCTTGGAATATAGGGGGATGCACTCTAATAATCTTATGGAGGCCTTGACTATTCTTTTGTCTTTGAAGAAGGCATATGCCATTGGCTGGAATAAGATTATCTGCGAGTCAGATTCTCAGGTGGTGATAGACTTGATAAATAGAAGGCAGTTTGATGATGTTAGTTGGCAACTTACGGTGGTGGCTAAGCAAATCACCAGTCTTGGAGAATTATTTGATTCTATCACCTTCTCTCATATCCCTCGGGAATGGAATAAGGTGGCTGATGGGTTGGCCAAATGGGCTTCTGAGAAGAATGGGACCTAGCTGGTGGATGATTGGGACAGTTTACTTGGGGATCTTGCTCAAGATTTGGTGGATTTGGTCACGGAGGATGTCAGATGTTGCATGACCACTTCTTGATTTCTTGTTTGTTGTCTCTAGGCCCGTTTGGGCCTCTTGCTGCTTTTATGCTTTGTACGACTCTCTTTGATTAATAAAGTTTTTACCCTCTTTTATTAAAAACACTGCATATTTTTATTTATGTGTAGAACCCTAACCCTAAAATAACACTAAAATATTTCATTAACTATAAAATTAAACTTTACAAAGCGTGCATATTTTTATTTGTGTGTATAACCTAACCCTAGTTGGGTGTGGAGAGATTTGAAATGTCTGCCTAAGATATTAAAATGTAATAATATTGAATATTATTACAATTTAAAAATGCAACACAACATCATTTCATCTCTTCAATAAAAAAACTAAAAATACTAATTACAATTGAGATAAATAAAATAACTCTTAAAGTAAATAAAATTAAAATCCCAAAAATAATCTAATTTCTAACATAAAATATTTCCTTAACTATAAAATTAAACTTTACAAAGTCTACATATTTTTATTTATGTGAAGAACCCTAACCCTAGTTGGATGATACTTAGATTTTTAATTTAATATATTTTATAGTTTTATGCACGAAGATGCCCACTTAGAATTGTCAAGCAACATAAAAATACAGTCTCTTAAATAAAAAAATCGAAATATAGTAAAAAAACATAAAAAAAACTAATTACAATTGGGATAAATAAAATAACTATTGAGTAAATAAAATAATTCAAGATTCATCTATCAAGAATTATCAAGGAACATAAAAATACAATCTCTCAAAATAAAAAAAACCTAAAAAATACTAATTACAATTGGAATAAATAAAATTATAAATATAATCTCTTAAATCTCATAAATGAATTTATAAATAAAATTGAAATCCAAAAAAGTAATCTAATTTTGTAAAATAAAATATTTTCTTAAGTATAAAATTAAACTTTACAAAGCCTTCATATTTTTATTTATATGAATAAAGAGTATTAAAGTAAGGCAAAGAAGCAATATATTCTAAAACAAACTGGGCCATTAGAGAGATTAATACCTTGTATACTACTATATTGTGAAGAACCCTAACCTAGTTTGGTGTGTAGAGATTATTTATGTTTGCCTAAGATATTACAATATAATAATATTGAATACTATTACAATTTAAAACTTATTAAAATATTGTAAGTTTGAAGAATAAAATAGCAACAACATCTGGTCACTCCATTTAAATATTTTCTATGATACTCTAGATTTTTAATTCAATATATTTTATAGTTCTATGCCCAATAGATACTCACTTAGAATTACCAAGCAACATAAAAAAGCAATCTCTTAAATAAAAAAACCTAAAAAATCCTAATTACAATTTGAATAAATAAAAGAACTCTTAAGTAAATAAAATTGAAATCCTAAGAATGACGATTTTGAAAATGAGATCGCGGACGACATTGGGTGATGTTGTCGGCTGCAGGCTAGGGTACGCCTGAGCATGGCCCTAGCTCTGCCCTTTTTCTGTTGTTTTTTTTCTTGTTGGGGGGCCGCTGTGTGAGGTCATTCTTGCTGCTGTGGGAGGGACAAATCTGGGTCTTCGTGGGAATTGTTTGGAGTTTAGTCTGTTTGGTATTCATTTTTGTGTGCTTTTTTGTTGTTAGGGTTGGACAGGGAGGAGCTGTGGGGTTTTCGATAGTTGGAGTCTTTTCCTCTTCTTTGGGGAAGGTTTTTACCTAGCTACACAATGGGGTCGACAACTGATTTGAGCAATGTCTCTAAGTTTTCCTTTCAGGATGCCCATAATAGAGAGGACCCTTCTCCGTCTAGGGTTCCTCAGGGTTTGCATGCAGGGCGTGTAGCTCAGTTTGGAGGCCCTAAGGTTCCCAAAGTTAATGGTTGCCTTGAGAGGAGCCAAGAAATCCCAATTTTGGTGATCCAGTCGAAGTCAATGGAGGAGGATGTGAATTATCTAGTTAACCATGCCTTGATTTGCAAGTTTATGGGGATCCATGCCTCCTTGCCCTTTATTGAATCTTGGGTTCATCGTACTTGGAACCCTGAAGGCGATTTGGAGGTTATGCTGGCGGCGAATGGTTATTTTTTGGAGTTCTCAAATATGATGGATCGTAATAGGGCTTTCGAGGGAGGACCATATTTTTATAATCAAGTGGGGCTTTTTATTAAGCCTTGGCATACCAGATTTAATCTGACTAAGGAGCTCTTGTCCAGAATTTCAGTTTGGATTCGACTTCCTTGGTTCCCTCTTGAATTTTGGAGAGATGATATCTTTCATATGGTTAAGTTGCTGCTAGGCAAGCCAATGGGCCCTTCTTAACAGACGCTGGAAAAAAAGGTAATATATTCTGCTCGCATTTGTGTTGAAATAGATTTAAATAACCCTTTTCCAGATTATGTTGAGATTCGGTTGGGTGATTCCTCATGGACTCAGCAGTTGGACTATGAAGCCCTTCCGTTTAGATGTCGTTTGTGTCATGAGTATGGACATTTGCAGAAGAAGCGTCCTAGAGCTTCTCGTGTTGGCTCGCAGATGATTAAACCTCCTTAGTCTACCCCTCAGTTGGAAAAAGGAAAGCACCAATGGTAGTTGACGTGTATTCAAGTGTATACTTCATGATTGATGTGTATTCAAGTGTATTCATGTGTATACTTAGAGGCATGGTCTATTAAGTAGCACATGAGGTGTATTGTGTTAAAAAAATAGGTTATTATACTTTTCTCCTCAATAAGTGCATATAGATAACGATCTAACATCTAATGTTAATAATGTATTTCCTATATTTTGCTAAAAAACACAATAGTGAGAAAGGCTCTAAGTTAACTTACTTATAATCACTCTAGGTAAAATTTGAGTTGTAACAAAAACTCAACTCTTTGATAATTGTATTGAAGTATAATAGCTTATGATTATTCTAAAATTAAATACACCAACAATATATATAGTCTTTGATTTATTTTTTTGTGTTTGTTAGGCTTTAAAACAAACTTTAAAATCATAAGTAAAATTATTATAATTAAAACTATTATGCAATAAGTTATCTTATAAAGAGCATTTTGATAAATTCTTTTCATTAGAAAACCCCCCAATTGTGAACATTTATAAAATTCTTGAGTTATTTAGGCTTGTTAAGGGGCTCTATGAGAAGATAGGATAGTGGGGAACAACAAATTGGTGGCATGTGCGAAGTTAAGAAGAGTGGCGAGTTACCTAAGAATTGAGATAATAATTAATTAGCAAGGGCATCTTAGCATTTTTGGAGGCAAGTGGTGTGATCATTATGCAAATAGGTGATGACATTAAGGTTGGTGAAACGAGGTAAAGAGAGTGGTTGGAATTTGGTAATTGAGGAATTTTGATCAGTTGAATGTTGGATGTGGGTTTCTCAAGTGGGTGCAATAAAGAACCATGGCTTCCTCAATGATATCTAGTAAAGGGAAGAGGAGTATGTAGAAAGGAGTAGGTTGACATGTTCTGGTGGGGGGTGGAGGAAGGAAAGAATTGGAAGGGAGAAGATGATTGGAGATTTTACAACCTACTTAGAGCAGAAGATTTTTTTTAATTTCATCTTTGCAATCACAATTTTCTTTATTTTTAGAATTTCACCATGCATGTAATATGAACTAGCTTAAATTTATAAAACACAGTTTATAAATACTATTCCATTTGGTAATTAAACTAGTTTTTTTTAGTTTCATCTTCTTTTTTGATCGGTAAGAGATATTATATTATATAGAGATATCAAAAAAACACTGTATATGCCACCATGGCTGATTCAGAGTTTCAAACCCAAACCCAGACTGGAAATTGACCATAAGGCTACGCAGGGCCGAACGACAAAAAGCCATGCAGGGCCAACCATATCATAATCCATCTAAAACTACTTCATAAACTTGAGGCAAACCCCCCAACCCAGACACCTAGATTGTTTCAAAATTTACAGACGAAAACCAAAAACTCCAACGCTGAAACACTACCTTCTGTATCTACCTTCTTTTTCTAGACCCTACTGTAAAACATAAAAGGCAAGAGAGCAGAAACTGAAAAGATTAACACCAGCCGCCATCCACATACCAACTAGGGCTTCTCAAATCTCACCTTCTTCAAATAGATAGTTGCAGAAGTCTCTTACCCATTCGAAGCCTTCGGTTGGAGTTAAGTTGAGCATTTTCTTCAAGAATCCCTCCCTCTGCGCACCCTGCTTCTGTGAGCTACCAATTCTGCTCCCCTAATGTCGAGAATGCACGAGAAATACTCTACCACAACCCCTAGCTGACTGGCTTTATTCAAGTCTTTAGGCGGTGGTAATCCCCCTCTCTGCCACCGCAAGAACCTCATCAAGCCCTTCTAGGAAGGTTGACTTCAATAAACGCTGCACCAGGTCTGTAACATCCACGTTCTAAAACATAGTAAAAAACCAAAAATTTCACCATAAAGTAACTTTACAAGGTAAAAATGAGACAGAAAATTTTTCTTTTATTCAACATAAAGTCGAGTAACTACAATTACAAGATATCTCATTACAAATTCAATAAACCATATTGACTTTCTCAAGTACAATGTTTATAGAATAAATCAATTATAAATACCTGAAACAGATAATATTTTACTTAGTCTCAATAAACACAAGTCTCAGAGATATACTGCATCCGGAAATCTAACATCTTTATCGCAAGCCTCGGCATGTCTTCTGCGAGAGAGAGAGTATCTTTCTAGTGATTTACCTCCAACCACAGACCGTCGGTCTCCCGCACTCCTTCCTAACCGGAAGTGGCCCTTCCCTTCACGAGAAGTATAGACCAAGGTGACCAGTGGTAATTTGCCTTTCTGAGTACATAGTGTTGTATCTTACACAACTCTATCTATCATACAACCCTAGATACCCTCTAGCTAAGTATGATTCCCGATAGGACGTGCAATCCAGATACAGTGAACCGACAATGCATGCAGAGACATATGCATTACTATGGCCATAGTTTCATTATAAATTGCCGTTCACAAAGAACGATGTCGTATTGTTCACCCACTCCAACTCGACTTGGATACTATCATATTCCTACAGTTTGACTTGGTCATCTTTGTTTAACTTAAGAAGTATGATGTTTGAACAATTGAGTCTTCCCGACCCATACATGTTTTCTTACACTGTCTAAAATCCATAGACCTGTTCAACTTTCTTTCTTTATGAGGACTCTCGTTGCTTCATCGCAATTCCCGAGGTCCATGACTTATTGACTCATAATAAATATAGATAGGCTAATTATGACTAAGATGATAACCTTACCTAGATTAAACAATATGGTCATGGAAACTAATTTCCCTTCTTGCAAGTAAGACTCATTACCCATAGACAAGGCACAAGACCCTTCAATCACGATCTGAATAATGATCTCAAAGCCTTAATATAATAATTACCATCTCTAGGATTTAGATTTAATTGATGAGTTTGGCCTAACTCGAACCTAGTCTTTCTGACTTAGGTAAATTCCCAAGACACTGTCGTTGCTCTAGTAATCATTATGGATTGACTATCCATTCTTAGGCTTCTCTCATTGCATCTTTGCAACGTTTGAGATTTACTCCCTTGTCGACAAGTAATATCTTAGAGTAGTTGTGATAAAAGGTATAATGAATTAATGTTTGACTTAACCATTTAATGATACCTCTTGCATGTTTGCAAAATCTGAGGCTCATGGCTTGAAATTCAATTTGACTTTTAACTCAACAAAGAGTATTCCCTACCTAAGGTTAATCATTGTCGACTAGAAACAAATCTCTTTCCATCAAGATAGATATGAGCGTTTACTAAGATTAGGGTTCACGTCACATTAATGTCTACTCACGAAATGAGCTCGTCCACTTATAAGCTCTATAAAACATCCTCGATTCCCTCAGGGTGTTTGAATTCCTCATGCATTAGTGCATGTCGCAAAGGTCTACTCTATTCCCGAGTTTATGGATTCATCTCCGTTTACACGTTGTACAATGGATTTCCTATTTCATTGTTTATACGGCTAGCATTTGTAATGCAATTCATAATCCCATAATCTTATAAAACATCGATTATGAATATCCACTCCTAAGTGGTCTCTAACGTGGCTAATCGATTCCCATATGTTTATACAACAAACTCAAGTATATAACACAATTTCCCATAAGCCCAGAATTTAAAGTTTAGACTCAAAATGCGGCTTTCCCATCCTTATCTTTTCATTACAAAAGTCATGATGGTTTTTGACCAAGAATAATTACTGTTACTACAACTCTACACCTCCTTCCAAATCAAATGGTTTCACATGGTTCAATGAGGTAAGAGTCGTAAAATAAGATAATACAAGACTTGGAATCTATCTCACGACACTAGAGATGATCAAACACATTTGTCGACCTCTAACGAAAGGTATAAAACCGAATAAGATACTAGCTAGTTACTTTTGTCGACATTTAATGTCTTGTCTTCAGAATCTTTATCTAAATGGGCAGAGAGGTATTTTAACACCTTGTCCTTCTCTGGTTTTTAACTCCTAACACCACAGCCAGTTACAACTACATCTCTGGCTGTCAAATAAACTAACGTCTACGTCGAAACATGCTTTAAATATGAGGCTTTAAACTCCTACACAACATGCACGTGGTGCAATGTGGCTTCTCACTATGAAACTGATGTTTCGAGTGAACAAAAAAAACAATTTTAAGTTGATAATACAGTCCTATATAAACCTCTCTATACATACATCATTGCCGACCTCTTGCAGATTATAATACACCTTTTGCATCATGCATTGATCCATATAAGTGTGTATACATTTAAAGACTGAGTTCTGCTATCATTGTGGTTTCTTTCATGATATACAATGTTACTGTTTCCATGAAGATAGTCATGAGTTCGAACTCTACGAAGGCAACAATGATACTTAAATAATGTAAACATTCTCACACAGAACTCGCAGTAAGAAGGCATTATTATTGTATTCTTATTTGTTGTAAACATGTTACACTATCATTGCAGAGTAGAGACATCAATACCGATCATTAATTGTGAAAAAGAGAGAACGGAACCTGTCGACGGAGTTTGAAGGCTGCTGTGGCAAACTCGTCCTCACCATGCTCTCGACGACCTTCACAGGTTATTTTCTTACTCTCTCTACTCTCTGCACACTCCTATCCACGTCCTCCCCCAATATGACGTGCTTCCTCTAGTTTTAAAACACTCCCTCACTACTCTTCTCACCGTGCCCAGTGAAAAACCCCCATCTTTCCTCTTTCTCTGCCGTTCTAGTTTTAAGCAACCACCATACTGATGCCTCTCTCCCCCACGACGATGGATTAAATCCCATTTAACTCGCCGTTTCAATAGCTAAACCACCGCATCACTCCTAGCCCAGCTCCTCCTCGAGTGCCTTCGAAATCCTCTTTGCCTTTACTCCAGAAAGTGGGAATGTGGGCGTCTAATTCCACTGCCTACAAATCCACGACTAACTAAACACATATGGATCGGCATGCAAGATAGCTCCACGACCTCCACTACCGGTTTGATACCAAATACGCCCTCCTTAAGGCCGCGGTTGCCTCTAAATGCATGCCGACAGAAACTCTTAGTTTCCACCCGCATGCTTGAGGGATTCGTGGTAATGAGGATCCACTCAAACTGATGGGACTTAATCATCCAGATCGTGGCATCCACCTTAGTGTTTTGAAACAACTACCTTAAAAAGCGAGGACTCTCCGATCCCACTCAATAATTTGCTTGCCTTTACAATAACGGAGTCCCTATTCTCAAACTCCCACAATGTCTAAAAAACCACTTACCTGAAAAGCAATCACGTTCTACAACGCTGTGAGCAGTGTGCCATTAAAAGCACAAAGATCATCTAATGAATTGAGAGGTGTTCGTTGTTTTAGAAGCACCAATTAACGTCATAACGAACACTACTAACTCATTAAATAACGACTTAAATTCGCTCCTAACCACTCTTGTCCACTCAAAGTGGGTTAAAACAAGTGCCCACAAATCGTGGACTTCTCCTCAATGAAAGACATGCATTTCTTACGGAGAAAGTGTGGGTAGTAATTGCCTCTAAATGTGTTTAAAGATTCCCTCTTCGATTTCGCAAGAACATAATAGATAGACATGGTAATAGAGACGGTGGTTATCATTAATTTGACGACCATAAAATTTGATTACCAAAGCTTACGGATAATGTGAATGGGTCGAGTTTGTCTCCCCATCACAATCCGTCGACAAGTAATCGTATATCAATGACTTCGACGAAAGCGTCTTATCTTTTATGAATCACTTAAATATGTCAAAAATCTTAATAGTCGTAACAAGACTAGCATTTGACGACAAAAATGTTGTAATATTTACGTTAAACGTAAATAGTCATAAATCAAACTCAAATGATGTCGTTAACGTTGCTAACGACTATGGCGACTTCCTTCGACTTTCCAAGATTCCAAAAGGTATCGACTACCTGTCGATTAAATTCAAAAGTAAACTAACAAGACAAGACTTACCTCCTACGACTCATTGGTTCACATTTTCGTTAAACACTTATACTCGTTTGGCAAATAAACCACTCGTAATCCGAGGTCTATCTCTCTCTTCTCGAAAGATTCTCTCCCTTCTCTGAGAGTCGATACCCTGTAATCCTGTTTTCACTTGTCATCAAACAATAAGAGATCAGTGCATCATTATTCTATTTATTCAACTAATAAATCAAATCTCATCATATAGATATTAAATCGACAATAACAAAATTATTTGCATGATTTCATAAATGATATTCAATATAATTCCATGTCATACCCTGTCGTAAATCTATAACATCACAACAAATTTACTTATGCCCAAGTAAAAAGTAAAAGTAAAGCAAGTCAGAAAATAGGGATGTAACAAGGTCCTTCACCTTAGGAGTAGAAACATCCAACAACGCCGCTACCGCCCTGGAGGAAATGTTTGAATCCATGCAATATCTTTCTCCTCCAGAGACGAAATTCTTCCCAAGGATGAGCTTCGTCACCTTTATGGTAAAAGCGTCATTTTGCCTAAGTACCCTTCTTAGCCTATGCTCTGTTATTCCCCCCTTAAATGTCATATCCCTGACCTTCGTTGTAAGGCAAATCGGTGATTCCATACCACCACACTCAAGATAATTTGCAGGGAGAAGATGGATGATAATTGGAGGGGGATTTGCCATGCCAAGCTACTGCAAAAAACTAGGAACTGGGCGCTAAAAAGGAAACCAACCTTAACCTCGAATGATGAAGGAGTCGAGTGAAATAACTTCCTATCATGTCGCCAACTCACTGCAAATCCCAACCGAAGCTCCGAGAACGTAGCTGGCCTATTTTATGACCACTCCCACACTTAATATCCTGACACACGTCCTTGCTTCTGATTCTCCAAATCGTCAACGCAAAGAGTTGTCCTTGATCTGCCGCCTGTAATGTGCAAAAATGATTGCTTCACAATTTAACAACCAACTCAGTCCTGCAGACCCCGCCGAGACGGCCACCTCAGCAATGTGAGGTGGCGCCCGCCCTGCCACCCACTTTTTTAGTTTCATCTTTACAATCACAACTTTCTTTATTTTTCGAATTCCACCATGAACTAACTTAAATTTATAAAATATTGTTTATATTCAAATGACATAAATATTTACAAATAAAGTTCTCTTAGCTTCAAAATTATTTATTGAAATATTCTCTAGATACTAACAAGGCCAACCACTGAAGGTGGAAGCTCTAATGGCCTCCCCCAGTTGACCTAAGGCTCTAAATTAACTAATAGAGCTCTAATAAAATTTGAATTGAAAAAAAACCCAAATAGTATTTGTAAAATTCCCAAGTTATTTGATAATAACTATAGCAATTAAAAAAATACTACTCCATTTGATAACTAAAATGTTTTTTTTCCAATTTTACGTTTCTAATCACAATTTTCTTTATTTTTAAAAATGACATAAATATTGACCAATAAGCTTCTCTTAGCTTCAAGAATATTTATTCAAATATTCTCTACTAACAAGGCCAACCACGTGAAGGTGGAAGCTTGCATGGCCTCCCCTAATTGACCTAAGACAACCACTAAACAACACAACACAACACAACATCACACAAAACGACACAACACAACACCACACAAAACAATACAACACAACACAACATTACACAAAACACAACACATACATCTTATTTTATTTATAGAAATATATATTTACATAGTTTTCGATATGCAACTTAAGTATGATTATAAAAATTATATTACATGTCAAGTTGTCATATTTTATAATTTGTTGTGACAGAAAATTGTTTTAACGCTTTAAAAGCAATTAGTCATGTCATTTGCAATAATGTCAATATGTGATGGTCAAATAGGGTAATGTCTTTAGTCATGTGGAAGAGGTTTGATTTATTATGTGCAAGAGGTTGGTTTTAGTCATTTACAATAATGTTAATATGTGAGGGGTATGGTTACAATAAAGTGAGTTCATGACTGTCTTTTAAATGTTGTTTTCATAAGGGAAGGAAGTGACTTGTGAATCATAAATATTTATGATTGTCCATTGTGAACCATTTTATAAAGGAAGTGATGTGTTGTGATTAATAGCGTTGAGATCAAAATTAATAAATTCTTAAATAAAATTAAACATTAGCAAAGAAAAAAATGTAAGCGACACAAGATACGGATCTTAAAGAATGGCCTTGGCCTATTGACCATTCTTTAAGCTGTCAGAAAAATAGCGACCTTAAGGAATGACCATGGCCAATGGTCATTCCCTTCAGTCTTTGAAAGGGGTTTTTAGCCCCTTCCAATAATTTTTTTTATTTAAACATTGTATTTGTACATGTTACAAATCTATTGGGTCAATGGGATTGACCAAAATATTACTAAAGAAATGGCAAATGCCCAATCCCATCCCTTGCTGCTGTGAATCTGCACCAGGGCTCTCCTAGGCTTGCTCCCACCATAATGGTGAAAAATAAATAATTGAAAAAGCTGCTCAACTCTCTTTGGGATAGTTGTTATCAAACTGCTCGGCACCCACTGTTGGAAGAGTGGCCTTCAACCCCCTGTTCCAAGAGCAACCAAGTACAATTGCAGTGTTTTTGCCAGCAACATGCTGACAATTCGCAGCGGGATTAAATGATTTGCATTGAAGAGGCCACAGGGAGGGGTTGTGAGCTTGTAATGTCTGCTTGAATTGTGTGTAACCCTGCCATCCACTCATACCAATTTAACCATAAATCATTAAATAAATCAGTAAACATAATGCAGCGGATATTAATACTAGACTTAAAAGAACACCGTGAGATCCTAGATAGTAAAATAGATAATGCAGATAATGAATTCTAGGATGCTGAAGATTAGGCAATTATGCAAGTGCACAAACATAAAAAAAGAAATCACAAAGGTAAAAAAACCTTTTGAGTTTTTATAAAGGCTGTGCACAATTATAGAAAAAGTCAAAAATCATAGAAATAGAAGTCTTGAAATTTTTTCAAAGGCTGTGCACAGTATTTGATTTCTGCCATATTTTACAAGGTGGAAAGGATGTAATATGATGAAATGAAAGAAGTGTGCAACCCTGCCACCCAATTATACCAATTAGCCATAAATCAATCAAAGTGGAAGCCCCACCATTTCTGAAAATTAATGCATGGCTAACCCATTAGGTGTATCAGCAAGCTAAGTGAAAGTTATTATTAGCTCTGCAGTGTGCATGATTCTCTGTCTGTGGCTGACATCCTTCTGCCACAGACTCCAGATCATCTGAAGTTTTCATTGCACAGTCCTCCTACAATGGTTCCCTCGCTCATTCTCCAGGACCTTACAGTGTGGGTCATATCCATATTTCTTTTTTGTCATGTCTTCTTTTTTAAAAAACGTTTTATCATTTTCTCAAGTTCAACTATCAAGCAAATTATTAGTCTACAATGTGTGTTTTCAGATGTTGGAACTACAATTCCTTTTCTTACCATGTTCTGTTTTCCAACATTTACCATTGTCTCAAGCAAATTAGTCAGCATTTAGCAACAACACTACCACAAATTACTCAGCAACTAGGTATGGGTAGCGAGTGGCACCAGATTGTAGAAGCATTGTCAGGGTTGACTTTGGATCCTTGGGTTCATTCTCAAGGGCAATATTTAAGTTGGTAAAGTTTTGCTATGAGCCTTCTCAATATTTGAAAAATGGGATATATCTTATTCATTGCTATCCTGGCTAATCTGAGAAGAGAAAAGGTATTGATCTAGCACGACACTGGCAAGGTTGTCTGCAACTCCAATATATTTTTGAAAATTGAAATTAAGAGTCTCAAAGCTTCTACTTCTTCAATTATGCCAATAATACATTATTTCAATGGGAGCCGTTTACCTGGTTTTTGTTGCTTCTATCGGAGATCCTGGTTGAGTGACATTTGCTTATTTTCAAACCCCAATAGGCATGGAGGGTATCATGTGCATGCTGCTAACACCCGCCAAATCTAATACTTGCACCTTTTCCCTGCACAGGACAAATCCCTCTATTTGTTATTATGCCAGAGCCACGATTTCACAGTATCAGTCTTACAAAATCCAGTTGCAGGTTAAAGAAATTCAGACGTTTCACAAACTAATATGCAAATTCCATCACAAAATGATCAACACAGTAGAGATGGCCAACAAACAAACAAATAGGTGCAGAAATTGGGTGCCTAACTTATCCTCTCTACAGAGCATTCTGTCCATTTCTAAGTCGGTGCTCCTTTCATAGGAGGGAGGGATTGGGATGGTTAGGTCAATCATCGACATTGCCTTCAATTTGGCTCAGATTATTAAACAAACCATCTATTCTCTCTGTCTCGCCTATTTCCCCTGTATACTACTTGCTTGGCTATTCAAATTTCAAACAAGCTAGCCATAGCCATGTCCATGTAGAATTAATGCAACTGAATGCTAAAGGAAAGCCCACAGTAGTGAAGAATACCTGGAATCTGGATTAAGAAGAAAATCATATGCATCTGCATCTGCCGCCTCCTCTGCTGCCGCCATAAAACAAAGCCAAGCAAAAATACAAGACCAAACCAAGAAATGTACTGAAAGACAATAAGATGGACTGACCAGCGTGCACGCTGAAGCAAAAGACTCAATCCAAACAGAAAATATCAAACAATTTCACAAAACACAGAGAAACAGACAATTTCACAAAAAAATCGCAACAGAAACAAAAAAAACAGAACCAGGAAAGTCATAAGAATTCATCCATGAAGAAGCTTTTCGCTCGTCCTTTGCTTTTTCCCTCCTCCTGAAACGGCCTTGTTTTTAAATTCATCTGCATTTTCCCTCCCTCCTCAACCTCTAACGACGTTCCCTATTTTGAATTGTTCTCTGATTTTTGGCACACCTTTGAACTGCTTTTTTGGTTTTCTCCCAACGGCTCTACGATGTGGTGTGAAGTTTCTTTCATTTTGGTTTGTGTTTATTTTACTTGGATTTTGTTTTTGTTACACACAAACTTTAATTTGAAATTTATATATTTGTAGAGGAACAAAATTATTGTAAATGGAAAATATTTTTCCTAATGTTAATTTAGGTCAATTAAAAAGAATGTATCACCCTAGTGTGGGAATGATGAAGTATGTAACTAAATTAATATTATTTTAGGAAATCAATTGTAAGAGAAAGTGTATTTAGTCCTTAGATCGAAGTTGGGATGTGGAAATTGATTATCCTGGGGACTAAAAATGGCCCCTCTCGTTTTTGCAAGTGCCTCAAAATAGATATTCCGGTGTCTGACCTCTACGCAGGTCGACCCCACAACTTTGGGTAGCTTCTACACAATGCATATCTGTTATGCAATCCACAAATCTAATTGGACTACTGTGCATGTAGATTTTGCCTAGTCCGCCTTGAATTCTACTCCTTGCCAATCGTTTTAAAGGCTATGGGTATTTAAAAATGCCTTGGGAAAATTGTCAAATCACAGGGGGGCAAGTTCTCTCGGGCCAACCCCCTTGATTAGACAGGTTTTTCAATCTGATATGATGGGGGACAACAATCCCAAGCAATGAAAATGTCCTAAAATGACTTCGATGCACATTAAACTCCTTTTAATGATCCAAATCGAAAGATTCCTGTGACGAATGCTCCTCGAAGTGTTAGGATGTCTAGTGATTCTAGAATGACGATCAAATGAATACCTTTATATACCGATATATAGCAGTAAATTGAACAAAATGTGTAGCGACTGGGCTCGTGGCAAGAATGACATGGGCAGGTGTCAACAAGTTTTGAATTTGAACTTTTAAATTTTAGGTGTTAATTTTGCAAGGTGTGGGATCGATCTCATGTCGTAGGATTGACTCGAGACAAGGGAATGCTTTAATATCGATGTGGGGAATGAATGCTTGGTCATGGGGTGCAATGATAGGCATACTAAATGCCATATGAATGGGACTATGTGCAAATGGTGATATAGGATATGATCCAATGTATGGGAATGAGTGGAAACAGAGGTAAGTAGCAAATCGGGGAATGGGCCTAGCTTTACACAAGAGCGTGTCATTTGTCAATTTGTAATTATATTGAGTCGTTCCATGGAAATGGGATTAGAATTAAATGGAAACTCTCATGGCTATGCAAATTTCAACATTACAAAAGCACTCTACACAAATAATTTTGGCTAATTAAATAAATGCAATCAATTAGGCATAAATTAACATAGATTGGTTAGAGCTGAGACAAATAATTGTAATAAATACAAAAGGAATAAATGGGACGAATGAGAGTACCTAACCCTAGAACTAATGATGGAAGAGTGATGCATTAATTTGTCATCTCTAGCTCATATTAACGACCTTCATCAGTTGACTATCTCAATTTTTGTGTTGTCCAAAGAAACTTTGCAGTTCATTTTTTACCACTGTGAGTTTGATCATGATCATTGCAAATTTAATATGTGGTACAAGTGTGATTTTGTACTACAAAGGATTGAGTTGATAGAACATGCACTTGAAAATTTATTCACCTTCATCTTTCAAATAGTTGAACCTATCAAGGTGTTACCTAGGGATAGCGTTAGGAGTTTGTTGACACGATAGGTGAACAAATTCTCCTTGATGTCCTCTATTTTTCAGGATCATGTTTCAATGCTCAAATGGATGTCTTTAAATACCATGACATTGTAACATGTCTCACATAAACACACACGTGTTAAGTTAGCTCATAATAACTAGTAGAAAGAGGCGAGAAAGTTTAGATTTGAATTTAAAGCTTTTGGTTTTAGGTTTAAATTTTTGTAGGCCTCCGGATTGAACTAAAAGAGCCTAGAAAGAAAACATATGTGGGCGAATGATTTAGATTCTTTTTATGTGTATGTAATTATAGAAAATGAAGTATTTTCATTTTAATCCTACACTAATTAGCTAACACTATAGCTAGGTCTAACAAAAGACTAGAGACTAAATTCAACAAGACTAGAAGTAGAAACAGTTGTATACACTTGCAAAAGTATGCCTAATAGTAAAAAAGAGGAATCAGATGCACGAATGATAGTTATAGAAAATGTTTAGAATTGAATGCAAAGGTCCATGCAAGAAGATACTTCATTAAGAAAACTAAGTGCAGGAGTGTTGCAATGCAACAATAATTGGTTGAATATTAGATTGCAAAATTTCAGACCACCTGTAGCAAGAGACAAAGGGAAAAGGAAGAAAGATACTCCTTCTAAGCCAGAAGTGTATAAGAAACAAAAGACAGCTGATACAGATTCTCCTTTAGCTTCTGGGCCTAAAGTATATCAGAAGAGCCCAAAGACCCCTCCTAAGAAAATGAGGGGATCAATTGACACAACTTCCCCAGAGCAGATGACATCTATGATAAGAGAGGCTTTCAAGACTTCAGGCTTCTATCACAAAGAAGGCTATGGATGCAAGAGTTGTTGCTGACCTCTAGGTGTTATTCCATAAGCACAAATTATTCCACCTAGACAAGATTTAGGACAAACTCCAAGAGAAGGTGCTAAAGTTATGGATGAACAAGCTTAATCAAAAACAACCCAACCTACAACTAAAAAGGCAGAATCACCTCCTCTAGCTACTGCAGAAACACAGATACATGTTAAAGGTAAGGCTCAAGCATCAGCAAAAGAATAAATGTGAACTAATGAGCCACTTTATCAAGGTCCTCCTATTGATATCTTTTCAGAAGAGGATACTTCTCTACCATCAGGTCAAGAGGAGGTGGATCAAGAAGAGGTTGTAGAAGAGGATGATCAACACTTGAAAACAAGGATCACCAAGAAGAAGAGACTTCTGCAAATGAGGAAGATCACCAAGAACAACAAGTTGATAAGAGTGATTAGGTGGATATAACTCCACCCCATGAAGAAGCTTCCCATGAACAATCTAATTCTCAAGAAGAAGATGTCTTTGTGAATCAGGAAAAGGATATAAAAGAAGTTGATCAGATTGGGAAGGAGTCACAAGAACAATAGGACTCTAGGGTTGAAGAAATTTTGGTAGAAATCCCTTCTAATGACGTGGGTGATCAACAACAACAACAAATAGAAGAACATGTCTTGGCTGTTGAAGAGAAACAAGAGTTAATTAGAACTGTTGAAAAATAGGAGAAGCATGCCAAGGTAAATATCCCCACTAAAGAAGAGGAATTTCATCATGAAGAAGAAATGCCCAAGGAGAAGGATAAACAGGAACAATAGGAGGGATTCAATGATGAAGAGGAGAAGATTGAAGAAGAAGAGCTTAATACAGAAGATAAGGAAAAAGATAAAGATGCTAACGTAGAACAACATCAAGATATGCAAATGGAGTAGAATTTGCCACCATCTCCTGCAGTCCCTTCTTGGCTAAGCCTAAACTTGAAAAAGAGGAAACAGGTAGTGGCAAAACCTCTAAACCTATAAGATATGATGATATAGGTTGATATTAAGAAGCCAAGGAAGAAGTCAAGAACCCTATATGTCATCAAGACCAATGAGCATGGGGAAATGGTTGCTGAAATAGTAGCTTTAATAGTTGATAAAGATGATAGAGAGCTTCTTGTTGAAGATTACTAAATCACTAAAGTTAATATGGGTAAATGAACCCGAGAAGAATAAATAAATTCATGGGATTCAACTGTGGATGTTGTAAAGGTCAAGATGCAAAAGGATAAAAAGCAAAGGACGAGCTAAAGCTACAAATGAACCAAATGAAATCTTTTATCAAAGAGTTGCTCACTCCAATTTTAGAGCAACAAGTTGTTACAAATGTCCCAGTTTTGATGACCAAACAAGAAGTGGATGTCCTTCAAGCTATGAAACAAAAATCAATTGTAATAGACAAGTGGGCATCCAAGTTTTTGAATGAGGCCCTTCTGATTTTTTATGATAATTATCCCTTTTATGATGAAGCATTCAAGATAGAGAATAATATAGATTCTTTTGTGAAAAATGCTAAGGAAGAGAACGAAAGGTTAGAAAAAAGTGTGAAAGTGTTGAAGGAGATAAAGAGGATGAGTCGGGAAGAATTGGTAAGTTCCATCATTTTGCAAGATGAGCATCTTGATTTTGCAAAATACTGAATAAAAGTTTCTCAATTTAATGTTGAGCAAGTTGTAGAGTATATTCCAGGTTTATTATCATTACAATGAGAGATTTTTAAGTTTGTCACAATTTTTGAGGTTTTTTATCAATGAGGTAGTTGGACCAGAAGTCTTCCTATCAAACAGGCACAAATTAGATACTTTAGAGAAAGTAAAAGAGGTGAACATTCACAGCCAAAATGCAGAGTTTGTTGTCTACTCCCCTTGGATTGAATGAAGATATTTTGGACAAATTTGTAGAAACAAAAGCTCATTTCAAATTGGTGATGATAGATTTAAGGAAGTTGGAAAGGAAATGTGAGCACGTTTCTAACAAGTTTGATATATTCAAATTCAGAATGGAGTGGTTAGATGGATCAAACGAGGAAAGACTTGAGCATCTGTTGTCGAATTTTGCAAATTCTAAATGAGGACAGTTTTCTAGGGGAGCTTCCACCTCTACTTGAGTTTATTTTTAGTTATAGAGAATATTCTTTTGTAAAGACTCTTTAATTTAGAATTCTTTGTAAAAAGGGATCCACTATTTTATAAAGTGGACCTACCAATTTGGTTTGCATATTTCTCTTTGCTAGGAGCTGAAAACATTTCTTGCATGTTGACTTTTTAAAAGTCAAAGTGAGGATATCCATGCAAATTGCAATGTTTAGTTAAGATTGTTTTTTTATTGCATGCATAGTTTGTTGATGAAAACAAAGACAAAGGTGTTGTATGTGCTTTAAAGTAGCTATGCATTCTTCTAGAAGAAAACAATTTTGCTTTTTGTTCACCTATATAAGGGAAAGACCTGTTTTGTTTCAAGGGTCTGCTGGTTGAAGAATTAGGCTATCGGTTCATACATAGTATTTTCAGCATTTTTCAAGTTTCAACAATTAGTTTTTACAACATTCTAGGTTAGTGGAGATAACTCTTTGGAAAGAGAACCTATAATTCTAGTGTGTTCTTGCTAGATTTATATCTTGTACCTGAATTTGAAGAAATTAATACAAGATAGTTGTCAATTTCTCTGGATTCATCTTCGTGCATATGGTGTAGTGCCTTAACTTCAGTCTTTACTTATTTGTTTGAGAAATTCTGAATCTAAACTTAAATTCTGAATTATATTTCTGATTTGCGTGTGGAATACAATAATTGGAAATACAATTCATTTCATCTTGGGTATGTGCAATATCATCGCGGGCCAAACAATGGCAATAGAAAAAAAATTCACGTTTTTACTTAGCCAAATTCGTGAATTGGCCAACTTTGACTTTCATAGGCATGGAACAAATATCCGTTTTGGTTTGGATACCGAACCAAAATGGATATCCATTTCAAAACGGATATCCATTTTGTCCAACCTAAAATGGATATCTATTTTTCAAGACATAAAAAAGGGAAAAATATTTCTATATATATGCAAGACACGAATGGTATCAGGAATTGATAAGTTTTTGTTTTGTCTTCTGTAGGATAGGTATCAATGAGAACACAGCGTTGGCACTGATAATTCTGAGAAAATTTAGAGAGGAATAGGATTATCTATTTTTTTTTGTGTTTTTATAAAATAATATTTCCTTTAATAAATAAGGAAGCATATCATATTCATCTAAATGCATAATACATGTGATATTTATTGAGCTTTATTGAACCCTTTCATGTTCATTTAAATGTTTAATAGATCATATATTAAAAGGTAAATAATGAAACATTTCATATTTATCCAAAAGTAAAATGTACATTACACTAAAGATATAATAAGTATTTGATAGAAGAATTATACCTCAATATATACTAAATACATAACATTGTTGTTGTTCCAAAGAATTGAGTCTCTTTTCTATAGCTTCATTTTTCAAGAGTTGTTTTCATATTTTCAATTTTCCATAGCAATCATATTAAAATGATGGAAAAACTCTTAGTCTATCCAATGACTTAACACATGATACAACCACAAATCTATGGAAGGGATTGCAAGAATTTAATTGGTCAATGAAAAATTAGGCATTTTACTTTTGCTTTCTGTACCAATTGAAATGTTCTTATCATATTGAAGATGAAGAATTGGTTACCTTATGTTTATAATATGTGTTGAAACTATAAGAAGTAATTAGTGGATAGACAACTCTAGTTTGTATCCATCATTTGATGCATCTTGTTGATGCTATATAGAAGAGATCTGAAGAACTAAATTTGTTAAAAGAGAAGCAAACAAAGAATGATCAATCAAATGAATCTCAAGAATATTTGCACTCCTATGAAATCTTCATTTCAAGTTGGTGTCTTGAAGCTTTAGACATTGAGTTCCTTTGTGGTGAAGATGTCATTCCTACTCCTCTAATGATCATTGAAGAAAGCACATGTATTGATGAGTCCAAAGGTACATATGTATTATATTTTTCTCCTCCTTTATCATCATTGGATAACATTTTTTTTGAGTTTATCGCAATGAAGTGGGATGAAATTAATTTAATCAAGGATTAGGTACCCATGTTCTTTGTAATTACTATTCATGAAGTGAGTTTGCAACCTAAACTACAAGAAGTCTACCCAAATCTCAGGATTTGTATGAAACATGTATGGGAAACCTGAAACTTATTCTCCTCAAACTCAAATGATCAAAGATGCATCCAAATGTGGGACATTGATATGCGTGATGTAATGCAAGAAGACATGATCAATATTACAAATGGTGACACTAAATTGATTCAAGATGCTTCTAACTCCTATGAGGAAGAGTGATTGTTTGGGTATGATGCATTATTCATGAAGCTTATGCATTTAAAAGACATCAAATCCCTCACCACAAAATAGAAATAACAATTTGGTTCATCGATGCTTCATAGATATAGTTCATTATTTGGCACAGATGCATATTTTTCTAAGTCTATCAATGGGTTCACATGATCTACCATGTACATAAGTTACCTAGGAATTCTTTTCATGTTTCTTTCTATTTTGTGTGTGTATTTTCCCTTATGTTTAGTTTTCCTTGTGTCAAAGTCCTCTATTATTTCTTGTTATATTGTGTACACTATCAACTTTATGACCCAACAAACAATGCACCGATCTTTTGCTAGAGATTCTAAGTTTCGATTGCATCCACAAGGTCCTTGTCCCTAGTTAGAGCTAGTTGTTTTCCACTAGAAAAATTTTAAAATTTTAACACTCATTAAAAAGACATGTCATTAAGTTAACCTCTTGGATGCCATGTTGGTCTTCCAAGTCGCATGTGGAGTCCCTTTGTCACACTGGTTTAATCAAGTTCAAAACATTAATATCTATAGATCATAAAGTCTTGGTTGCAAATGTCCTTAATCATTTTGTAGTGTTAAATTGCTCATTGAACTCATCAATTTGTGGTCCTAGTCACAAATGGTTCAAAGTCAATTATAGACTCCTCAGAGTGTTGCAAGTTAGTCAAGGTCAAGTTATAAATTTCGGTGACCTAATTATCGGTGAAAAAATGATTGAGTCTTTGATCATATCGCAATAGTAGGAAAAAAAATTCATTTTATTGTGATAGGTTCCGAGGGGCTCTCTATGAAGTTTAGGCATATTGGTATGAAGACATTTTAAATCTAAGTGCAAATTTGCAATTATGTTAATGTTTGGCAATGACCACAAGTTAATTTCACCATGAGATTTTATTAAAATTGCCAAATATTAATTATGCAATTAATTAAATCACCCAATTAGTGAAAATGTGGAGTTATGACGTTTATTTACATTCACGAAAGTTTTAAGAAAAATGTTCAAGCAAGAAGTCATTGATAGAAATCTACAAATTGGGTAACATGTGTGCGAGTAAAAAAGTGCAAAATAATCCAAACTAGGTAAGATTTAAAATTTTCACAAATCTTTAAATTTTTTGTGCAACCTAATTTACCCAAAATGGATATCTATTTTGAAAACAGATATCCATTTTTCAAGACATAAAAAGGCAAAAAGAGGTCATGTTTTGCAAACCCGCGGTGTCATGCTCACATTTGCCATGTGGTCATGACACGAAAACCACATGTCATGTCCACATTTGTCATGTGGTCATGACACAAAACAGCAAAAAATTTTCCCACCTGACTCTAAAAACCCCCTCGCGCGCTTCATGTGCGCTCAGTGACACGCATGTAACAAAGTTGTATCTGCAACCAATGTTAGGCTCGTCGCATGAAGGCGAGGAAGTCAAACACACTCTGGGATAATGCGAAACTCCTTTCGAAATTCCTACGAGACAATAGCCACTAAGGGGGTGTGCATCGCTAAGAGGGGTGGCTTTCATTTCAGATCCAACCCTAGGGTTTGTTAAGTGAGGTGATAAGGTTTCGATCTAAATAAAATCCCAACCCTAGATGTAAACTATCAACTCAAATCAAAATAAATTAATTCAACTAACATGAATACAAGTCTTAAAGCATTTAAACAATAATTAAGGCAGAAAGGTAAATACTCGAAATAAATCAATTACATAATCACATCTATAATTCTAAAGAAATATCGACAACATAACAGGGCTAAGGGTAGAATTTCTCTAAATTTTTTGGCAGCATAACATCATCATATCAACCATGTGTGAAATGAAAAATGAATTAAAATAAATAACTAAAGAACCTTCCCAAATTCAAACGAATTAAATAAATTAATTAACTCAAAAGTTCCCCACTAAAGAATTAAAACATTACACTAAATTAAGTCACGCACATTAACTAAAGCACTTAAATAAATTAAAACATAAATGTTTAAATACACTCCCCACATAGAGTTCAAATAATAAATTCACTTCCACTCACAAGTGGGATAAGGAAGGTAATCAAGGTTAAAAAAGTTAAATCAATGCCCTAAAACCTAGGGCAACACCAAGCCCTAGAAATTAACTTATAAAAGCATCAAAATATCCTATTTGCTCACAAATAGATCTCTGTTTGTTTTGGTTGGTGTAGGTTCAAAATGCAAAAGGAGAGAGAAAATCCCTTCCCCAAGTGGGAAGGCATTTTCCCCCAATGCACTCCTAACTCTTATTTAATAGTTTCTATGCAACTAACTTTATTTCCTAACATGTGATTTGTTCTCCTACATGTTTTAAATTATTTTCTTTTCTAACATGTTTTCTCATTTTTGTTTGCACAGGTTCCAAATAAATATTTTCTAACAATGCTTATAGCTTTCTATATTGTTTATAAGCTTCCAAATAAATCTATGAGATTTGTCTAGTCATTTTCCAAGGTCTCAAGTTTAAAGTTTAAACTAGAATAACTCTATTTTTTTGAATAAATTTTTTTTCTAGTTTTACACAGAGGCTCAAAAGAATGCATATACAAAAAATATACAACTACCATAAACATAGATCCACAACCACACCACGATGACTCTTGGACAAGGTCACCAAACCATGAACAAAACATAAGCATGGGTAAAGCAATTACAATCAGGTCTAATAGTGCCACTAAAACAGTCGCACAAGTGTGGGCCTCACATCCTCCTCCCCTAGAGCTAAACTTCCTCCTGGAAGTTGACATGGAGGTAGGATAGAACAACCCACCTTCAATCATGCCCACAAGGTAATGCACTCAAAATTATTTCTAAATCAACAGAAAGAACTAGAATAAGGAACCAACTAAGGAAATCACTCAAGACTTAACCCATAGGATAACCTCCTTTAATTAGGAGAAGTCAAGGATCTAAAAACAACATGTTCACTAAAAACCTTACTAGCATTACAAAACACAAGGGCATTAAATGCCCTAAGAAGATCACCAAGAATAACAAGGTCATAAAAGGCGAAGCCACACCAAAAAGGTTAGCACCACTACAAGCCTTTTTTACTTTACAACTAACTTTACCAGATTGATGTTCTCTCTAAGCCATATGAATTAACTTAAACTAACCTAATAACAACCCAAAGGAAGTTGGACAATCCAACTAGACATAAATACCAAACCGATCGTAGCCCCAATCATGCACCTAACTTACCACACCATCAACGCTAAGCTGAAGCACTTTAGATTTCATGAAAAACACATGGGACTCCAAAGTCTCTATTGCCTCTCTTATCAACAAGTCTCCATAAATCTGCCAAGGTTTAACTTGCATAATAGATAAGAACCATAACATGTCCATGTGTTCCTAGCATCAAGGAAAGGAAAACTAGACATCCACGACACTACAAAACTCAAGAGTTGACCTCTAAAATGACTGAAGCCTTCTAAAGCCTTTAAACACAAGGAAGCCAATATCACAAGGATAATGGGTCTACACAACAATAGGAGGAACTCAAGGTTTCCCAACCTATCTACTCCTCTGACCTCTCTAGCATTCGTCTCTCGTTAGCTTAAGGATTTAACCTTTCAAAAGGAAAGTACTAAAGGAAAACTCGTCAAGGCTCAAGGTCAACAAGAAAATCTAACCAACCTTTACCGACTTGATCTACAAACCTTAACCTTACGACATCAAAACTAAGACCAACTAATCCCATTTTCCTCTCACCAAACACCCCTTATGGGTAGAGTAGATTACATAAGTCACATCACTACACATGTACCAACATTAGCAACAATAAGGAAATCCTCAAAATAACAAGCTTGCAAAAAGGTAAGCCCTTTTTTTGTGGGAAAACTATATATCTATTTATTCATTTACCTTTTGAGACAAATAAACTTCACCAAAGTAACAATACATCCAAGGCAACCCAAAGAGAGAGATTTTCTCTCTCATACATCCATACCCATTTACAAAGCTCTTTGAGCTTAGGCTTTTACATAGCCATTACATCAATGCTAAGGCACTAAACTTGGCCTAGGGTCCACTATGAGACTCTTTCTCCATTCCTTCTCTCTTAGTCCAAACCTGCAATAAGTCAAACAACACAACGAAGCCAATGGAGGTGCTCACCACCTAACCATAGGCTTGGTCACAAGCCTCCCCTAAGCTAGGAGACCTATAAGTAACCCTAAAATACACCCAAACGCAAGGGAATCAAACACACACACAAAACAAAGAAGCACATTCCCAACCATGGATAACCACAACACAAAATCCATATATCATGGATTTGAAACAAGGGGGAGAGAGTGGACTACTCTCCTCAAGGGGAAAGACATCAAATACCATCTTCTCATTTCTTCAACACTACTATTCATATCTTAACTTAACCATATTGTCCTCAATAGCCTCTCCTACAACAACTTAACCACCTCATTATTCCAATAATCAGAAGGAGGACACTCTTGCCTCTCCAACATAATCACAAATCTCAAATAAGGCCTCAAGCCAAGAAACTCCTCTCAAGGAGTGAGCTTTCCCCAAGAAGGTTCTCACCTCTCTCCAAACCCCAAATACAAGGGAAGCTTCTTCCACACAAGTGGTGAGCATTTTCCATAACAACCCTTCCCAAAACATTAATAAGAAAAAAACAATAACACATCCAATCAAGAGCAAACCAATACATGCATCACATAAGCAAGTAAGCATCTACTATAATCTTGAAGGTTCTTGAGAGCTTACCTCTCAAGCTCTCCAGGTTTGAAGTTGTTGAAGAAGATCTACACAAGAGTTCTCCAACACTTTGAAAATTGCTTTGCAAGAACCAAGCTCCTTCCCCAAATCCAAAGACCTAAAGCCAAAAAGAAAGAACCCTTCTCCTCTCACAAAGAGGGAGATAAATAGGCTTTTCCCACAAGACTTGATTAATGAGAAGGTGACACTTGTCACCTTCCCCTTCATCCACACAACCCTCTCACAACCCCACAAGAATGAGGAGGTGACACTTGTTACCTTCCCATTCACCTATGCTACACACTCTCCCACAAATGCTCTCACACATGTGTGAGAGCATTGAGAGAGGGGATCACACATGTGAGACCCCACAAGAATGAGGAGGTGACACTTGTCACCTTCTCATTCAACTATGCTACACACTCTCCCACAAATGCTCTCACACATGTGTGAGAGCATACGAAAGAGGTCTCACACACGTGAAGGCTTTGGAAGCTTCCAAAGCACTCAAGGACAAGGGTAACCTTACCCTAGGTGAGTGGGGTTAGTTAAGGTGGGATGGTGACTTGTCACCCACCTTTCACATTCTCAAACTCGTCACTTGACTCTAGGGGTAAGTTAAGATGACCATACAAGGGTTACACCAAGAGTTAACATGCTAAAAATGGCCTTGACCCTAGGGGTATGACCTAGGGTCATTAATTAACCATAATTAACACAAGGGGGCTCATAAATCCACTTTAAAAGGCTCATAAATATTTAGCACAAAATTTGTGCAAACCAAAACAATACAACATTACAAACTTTTAGGGTGATCAAACAATAAGGTGAAACCTTACAAAAATATCATCAATTAAAAATCCCTTAAAGTATAAGAACAAAAATAGACGTGGATGAAAACTCATCATCCACCTCACTATTAGACCTCCTTAGGAGACTCATAACTCAAAGTGTACAAATAAAACACATTACAGTCATTCCAATTTCAATAATGACCTTAATCTACCTTAAATATTAGGTTGGCATCACTGGTTAAATACATGGGTTACTTAGTAGACCTCCAAAAATCCATTGGCTATGGAAATGCCTACACACTTCAACACACACATTAATATGCCCATGTATAAATAGCAAAAGCAACAAGAATTAAACACACAAAGAGTCACTCAATAAGCCAGGTGTTTCAAACACAATACCATCATTTTCAAGTATCAATGCATAGCCTTATTTCAACCTTTTCACAAATTCCATTTCTAATCATCAAAATTAGGTGTTCTAATAACCATTGCAACATTTCAATCTCACTTTAGAATATTATAACTTAATTGCCATTCATTTCACAATAATCAATAAATAACATGATCAACTACATTACAACTTATGCTTATATTCAAAGATACAATCCTTTGCAATTTTCCTATATCGCTAAAATCCATTCACTTTCAAGATTGAAACAATCAAGGGCAAGGCAAATAATATCTCATCTAAAAATTGAGAATTAACATAGTTGTTTCAAAACATATATGATCTATCAAGTCAAGACATGTATCTTACATATACAATTAACACAACTACCATAAACATAGATCCACAACCACACCACGATGACTCTTGGACAAGGTCACCAAACCATGAACAAAACATAAGCATGGGTAAAGCAATTACAATCAGGTCCAATAGTGCCACTAAAATGGTCGCACAAGTGTGGACCTCACACGTGGCTTGCAAAACATAGACCTCTCCCAAAACCAATATTAGAGCAGTTCAAGAATGAATATCCGATCCAAAGAGGTTAGTTCTTGTATTTTTTGTTTGTTTTATATATTCAAGCATTTTTTTTTTGGTTTTTTATGTTAAATGGGTATGTTTTATATTTTAAATAGGTAAAATGGATGAACAACATGAAAACCCAAACCCTCCACCACCAAATTCTCTCCTTCAACAATCGAAGATAAAATTGAAAGAAACATTGATCAAATAAGTAGGATTGTAGAAATGTATCGCCGCCACCCTCGATTGTCTTCAATGACATCAAATTTAGAGAGAATTATTAGTACGGCCAATCTTTTATATAGGTAAAATTTAAAGTTAAATTTCATGGTGTATTCCATTTGAATAATATAAACAAATTTATTAGTACTAATATATCTAAGGGGGATAACAGTTGATGACAGAGGAGGAGTTGACAAAAGCTCATCATGGAACTTTGTCTGCCATCCAATTTGGCTTTGACTTGCCGGTATAATTTGTTCTACACATCAACTTTTTTTTGTATGCATTTATTTCTTTGTGAGTAACTATATATTAATTTATATCTTGATGTTAATTTAATTTTATAGTCAATCCAAAATGTGAATGATGTGGCATCTTTGCCAATGGTCTTTACTTGAACTCTTGATTGACCCAAGGGAGTATCATTCGCGGAACGGCTTTCTAAATGCCAACAAAAGGTGGAGGTAATTCGATTGAACTGTACTTTAATTGATAATTTAGAAAACTTAAATATTTGATTATAGTCATTTAGATAAATAATAAAATAGAGAATAGATAAATTGATCTATTAATTTAAAAATTATTATGATTATTTGTATACATAGAGTCTTACATTCTTGTCATTTTTCATACAGGAGATATTAGTTGGTTCATCCATGATGAGTCCTTCTCAATCGATGCAAGAGGCCTCAATGGTGGTATGTGCTTGTTTTCTAGTAGATAAGTTTTTGTGTAGTGCACTCTAGATTGTTTATGTGTAACACACGTAACCTTTTTTAATGTATACATTTCCTTTTTTGTTTAATTATTATATATTAATTTATTTCAATGGTACTTTACTTTTATAGTCTCTTAAGAATGTGAGTGATGTGCCACCTTTGCCATCACGCTTTAGTAGGACACCTAATCATCTTAAGAGAAAATCATTTGCAAAACAATTGTCCGAACAACAAGAAAGAGTCGAGGTAAATTGATCTATTAATTTAAAAATTATTATGATTATTTGTATACATAGAGTCTTACATTCTTGTCATTTTTCATACAGGAGATATTAGTTGGTTCACCCATGATGAGTCCTTCTCAACCAGTGCAGGAGGCCTCGATGGTGGTATGTGCTTGTTTTCTAGTAGATAAGTTTTTGTGTGGTGCACTCTAGATTGTTTATGCGTAACACATCTAACCTTTTTAAATGTATGTATTTCCTTTTTTATTTAATAATTATATATTAATTTATTTCAATGTTACTTTACTTTTACAATCTCTTGAGAATGTGAGTGATGTGCCACCTTTGCCATCACGCTTCAGTAGGACACTTGATCATCTTAAGAGAAAATCATTTGCAGAATGATTGTCTGAACGACAAGAAAGAGTTGAGGTAATTGAATTGAATTTTTCTAAATAATTGATAGTTTATAGAGGTCTTATAGTTGATTATAGTGATTTAGATGTATGTTAATAAATGAAACTTCTAAATTGTAGTAGATAAGATTCTATTTACTAACTCTAGCTTATTTATATTTACGATTGAAGAGATTAATCAAATTTGTGGTTTGACTTGTTAATGCAATCAACTTTGTCTCCATCAACTACTAGACATCATGGTACGAAGAGGACACCTTTTGAGGATCCATCATAGATTGAGGATCCAAATAGATTGAGGATTCACCAAAGACATAGGGTCAAGTGAACCTTTAGTATTTGATGTAGCTATTCGACATGTAGATTGTATATAGATTTTGAGACATGGCATATGCCACATTTTGTAAAAAATATTTTGAGTTGGCATATTTGCCAAATTTTTGTATATGTCTACCATTATGGACTAGATTTTAATATATACACACCTTGATATACAATATATTTCAAATTCCTTATGTGCATGTATTCTTACTTTGAAACTTAAAAGCTTGATGTATAATCAGTTTACAATGGTTGAGTTATGATCAATAACATGTTATAGATTGATTTCTTGTTATATATGATTGTTTTTCTTGGTAGAAAGATGATATATGTAGTTTCATACCTCAAGACATAACTTGATCTTAATTGCCACGTGATTTTAGTTTTAGTTAGATATAGGATTTTCATGAAATGACAAATTTAAATGGTTCACACATGTGCAAAGCTATAGAAAACTTTTATCTCCTCCATATGTAGTTGCATCTCTTCATTTTTCAAGTACAAACATCAAAAAGCAGTTTTAGATAACTAATTTCACTGTCAAAACTTCATTTCTAGCCTCCTTTCTTCATGTTTTCTCTATTTTCAGTCTTAATCAAGACATCTGCAATCTAGAACAACAATTTGGTACCTCATGGAAGGATGCAACAATCATATCTAAGGCTGCAATTTTGGTACATGATTATAAAGTTCATTTTCATTCAGCTCCAAGACCTCAATTCCTTCATCTTTGACCATTTCTAGCTATGATTCTGTAACTACCATTTCTAGCCTACCCTTGACTATAAATGATTTCTCTTGAGCTATGACAATCATTCCTTCAACCTGTTGACAATCTTAACTTTTATAGCCTACCCCTACCATAGTGCAATAGACCTCCACAGTCATGGATGTCCATCATTTATGACAACTCTTCATTGATATGACAATCATTCCTTCAATCATTTGACTATGTTAGAACCTCATACATTCACCTTCAAACCTTATGATAATGTCTTGTTATTATGACAAACTTTATGAGGCATAAAATGGGGATCCAAGTGTGTAGGTGACTTTCTCAAAGGATTGCAAGTAGCTTTATGGATTGTGGTAGTAGGATAAGACTCTTTATGATTGTCCTATAAGGACACAAGAGAATTCACAAGATCCAAACCCTTCCAAAGTGTTGCATACAGTCTAAGGATTTGTTGTTCTATGATATGAGACAACAAAAAACTATGTTTGTTGAGTGTATTATGATGAGATATTAGGAAAGTCAAAGACCATTTAGAGATCATATGATTATAAGAGTTCTATTTTTTAAATGAATTCTCTCTCTCAATACCTTGACAAAATGATTAATTCTTCAAAAAACTATCCCAAGACCCTATTGATTGCCAAATTCCATAACTAGGTGTGATAATAGCAGAGCAACATGGTGATAGTCCACTTTATCTCATTTACAATAGTGCTCTTGCATAGAATAGTACAGTGTAAATTATACTCTTTAGTTGATCCTTGATGATAAGATATGATGGTAGTCTAATGTCCCCATTATGGGAATGGTCAATAGAGCATAGTACATGGAAGCGATAAAGCAAACCTGAGTGCAATCATTTGAGAAGGTATTCTTAAGTACTTTGAGCCTAGAAGACCTAGGGTTTATGCCCTAACTTTGAACAACAGCATTAGATCCTTTCTCCTGTAATTTTGTAAGGTCTAATTGCTTTGTAATTGACATTATATATTCAAACTTATAGCAACAGATATCTTATTTGTTTTTAGTCCATTATAGTTGCAAATTGAAATGGTTTTCCTTGTATAATTCATTTTGGATTACAAATATATTGTTGGGAAGTGTATGGGTGATGCTTTTGCGATGTATTGAACATGTTTTTTGAGCTGAGATAAGTGTATGTTTAGGTCTGATATAAAAATTAGAACTTCATAAAATTAGGGTTTGAGCATAAAAATTAGAATTGTTGCATATATCCCATTTGGGATATTACAATAGTCCCCCCACTCCACCCACTCTCTTCACTCCACCAAGACCTAAGGTTTATGACACAATTTCCAATGCGTTAAACCCACCTAATCATGACTATGCAATCCCTTTTAACTATAAAAATCTATTTCAAACAATGTTTACATGGTTTCTAAATCACATAATGGAAATATCCTTACATAATGAAAATATCCTTACATAATGAAAATATATTTACATGGTTTCTAAAGCACATGATGTATATGATACCTCCAATGATCTTAACTAAAGATGAATGTCATGACAACCTCATGTCTCCATGGCTACACTATTTGAGATGGAAATTATATAATCATTGACAACATAATGACATGGATAAATTTTCAACTTACATAGTGTCTAATTATGTAAAGATTGATTCAAGGAGATCCATGACTATTCTAGGGTTTAGGGAAAGATGATATGGTCATGGATCAAAGCATGACTATTCAAAACTGACCAATACAACTTCCAAATTTCTTCATAGTTATATAATGGCAGTTAATAGTTTTGTGGCAGTTTTAGGGCTCTTTTGGTATGATTGTTTTTCTTGATAGAAAGATGTTATATGTAGTTTCATACCTCAATACATAAGTTAATCTTAATTGCCAGTGATTGTAGTTTTAGTTAGATATAGGAGTTTCTTAGAACATTGGACATGTGAGTTCTTTTCATTCAAGAACACTAGCTTTGACATGTTAGATTTTCTTAGAACACTACATTTGATATAGAAACTACTAGATTTAATATGATAATAATTGATAATTTCTTGTCTTTAATGTTAAACATGCAAGATACATGTTAAAAATGATAAAACTTGTGATGTTTTTCATTCAATCCAAGATAGTTATTTTTGTATTAATGAGTAAAGACATGTTTGTGTGTTTACCCATTTATAACGTATCCTCGTTTCACAATTTATAACGTAGAGAGGAAAGAGAGGGAGAGAAACATAGGGAGAGACATGTGCATTTGGCATGATTTGCAATCCTCATTTCAACTTCTATATGGTCTACATACTTTGCATATCATGATTTTCCTCGTGTCTACATAAGTTATGGAAAGACCATAATGAGTTGTGCCCTCGGTGCCTTCCAATGTTTGTGGGGGAGTGAAAATTTTGCCCTTGTAGACGGCAAAGATGACTATATAGGGAGAGAGATACATTTGGCATGATTCATATTTGGATGGAGTAGTTCTTGATATTCTTGCATTGGAAGGTTGAGGCTTCATCCTTCTTGTGCTAGGTTCTTCACATTTCCCCCTTTTCATTTTTGTAACTTATTCTAGATTTCTATATTATGTTTCTCAAAAACTATAGTTTCATTGTTGTTCCATTATTCTTTAGCTTAGCCAAAACTATTTTCTAAGTTTAGGGAAATTATAGGGTTTGGTTGGAGTTATCTTGCTCTTTCTACTTGGACAAAAACAAGATACTCTTCCCTTAAAGTCGGTTAGATCCTAGTGTAATATTATTGAAAATTTTTATAATTAAAAAGCATAGACATTTTGATTAGGATCACATTTTTTATATTACATTTTGGTAAACCCGACGTTGTTCACTTACACTCTTCTTCTCATTCTCATTTAATTATCTTCCTATTTGTTAAAAACAAGGATTTGACCATGTCTAAGCTATTTCTCCAAATCTTCACAACTTTCAATGATCCATTTTCTAGTGAAGATTATGACATGTTAGATGAAGCCCTTGATGACTTCATCCATGTTACTTCTTTGTATTCTATTTTAAAATATTCTTCTTCTAAATAATTGATTAACATAATCTACATTTCTAGTTCTACACAAGATTCTTTGAAACCAAAATTTATGGTTCACCTTTGTTCTAATACGCAACAATTTTCTAAACCACTAATCATTGTTCAAGGTGCTACAAATGCACCTTGACCTTTGGATTATTTTACTCAAATTGTAAAGTCTAGTAACATTAATGGGTCTAGCCTCATCACTATCATGCGATAGCTCACACATATCATACAAGGTGAAATAAATAGAATACCCTTGTCCGTATTTCCCTTCCTACTTCCTCTCCTATTCTTCTCACAGCTCCTCATCTTCCTCAAAAGATCATCGAAGAGTATGATCTTGTAGAGAAACTATGTGCTACTCCTACCAAGATCTCCCTTTAGGAGCTCATTCAAACTTCACTAACATATCATGGTATGCTCCAAGAAGCCTTACAAAAGATACCAATGTTATATTTTGCTAGGCCAAATGATGTAGCTTTCTTACTCAACTACAAATGCATGAATACAAATGATATAATATTCCAACAATATGAGTCACCATCTCTATAGTTCCAAAAAAATGACCCTCTCATCATTATTGTTGGAATCAATTCTATCAATGTCAAACACACACTTATTGATAACAATTTAGCCCTCAACATTTATGGGCTAGATTTACTAAATCAAATTGATATTGATATGTCTTGCATATCTCCAACAAAGCTTTCTATCCATGGTTTTGACAACATAGTTGGGAAAACCCTCGGCACAATCACCTTGCCTTATGAATTGGGCCTTGTTACTTTTCCTACTCTTGTACATGTCATTCTTGGAGCTCTTTCCTATAATATTTTTCTTGGTAAATTGTGGATTCACACCATGGGCGCAATCTTGTTTAGCTTTCATGGATCAATAAAATTTGTTCATGGAAATAAAACTTATACAATATTTAATCTTATCTGGATCACTTACAATATTGTTAGCAAGTAGATCTTGAGAATCAACATAATTATTCTCCAACACTTCAAAATTTCATTCCTTCTTCTCCAAAAGATGATTCATCACCATCAACTCTTGTCGATGATTTTGATAATAGTTTAAATTCATCATCTAATGCAGGTCTAGCTAATGATTGGGGTTCTTTAGATTTTACACATTCCGTCATGGGAGAGTATAAAATCAACCGATCTCACTCTAACATCCCAAATATCCAATCCACTTCATCTATTCGAAATGCTTCATCGCAGCATGTTAACACTTATAATTTTGACTCTAAAAAAGCTTCATGTGATTATACTTCCCATATCAATTATGCCACAAATGGTGATCCTCCATATTTCGCAAAGATTCAATCCCGTAATGGTTATGGTTTTCATATTCTCTCAAAAATCAGTTATAAAGGTAATGGGTGTAGATGAAAAGAGTAGGGTATCAAGATCCCCTAGAATCCAATCCACATTATTCTTTTGCAAGTCTTGGATACTGTCCTACTCACCCCTCTAAAGCCTCATACCAAGATTTCATAGATGTTAATATGATATCAATGTCTCTACATTCCTCTTCGCTTCCTCTTTTACATCATGGGATCTTCACACATGACTTTAATTTTAATCTCCCCCCTTTAGATATGTTTTCTACCAATTAAGTTATTGTTAAATTCTTGGTAGTATATGATCATATGCATAGATATCATCATGATCATGGCTTTCCCTATTATTTAAATGTGTTGTACCCATACAAAAAAAAATTGTCTATGCATACAAACACCCTAAAAAGATGCCTAAACACACCTCCCAAGCACCATGTCGCCTTGTCATTATTTGCTAACCCCGCAGGTACAAGATATATCAAAGGAAATCGATACAAGGCCTGAATGGAGAAGGATTCAAAGAAGCCAAATTGGCTATGTTATGCCAAATCAAATTTTTTGCTTCATAAAAGGAATTTTGTGAGATTCTGAAAAATTGGTCATCAAAAGTCAAAAAAGTCAAAATTTCTAAAAATATAAAGTTTCTATTTTTAGAAAGTTTCTATTTTTAGAAAGTTTCTAAAAATAGATGTCAATTTTAGGTTTCTAGGTTTCTTGAGATACGGATGCTAGCAAAATTTTCTAAAAATACAAAGTTGAAGAAGTTCATCTGCCAGGGATCAGATTTAAGTTTTCAATGTTGTTTAGGGGATGTAGAACTGTTGAATGATGCAAAGGAATGGTGAAGAAGCTTCATAGGCAGAGACAAATGGCATTGATCCAAGCAATCTCTGTCAAAATAGCTAAGTCAAAAAATCAAGATTTTCAAAAGCAAAATCTGAAAAAGTTACTAAGGCAAAGTGCCTCGGCAAAAGGCGCCCAAATTGGGTATTTTGCACGCCTTTTGCAAACCTCAAAAAAGCACCCCTTTTTGCTAAAATGCACTCCTTTTTTGACCTTGAAAAAAAGCATTATTTTTGGGTGATTTGCACTCCATTTTCAACCTTCCCAAAAATGCCAAAATACCTCTATTTTTGGCACCCAATTTGCAGGAGAGAGAGCACTCAGGAGAGAGAAGATCAAGGGTTATAAATAGAGTTTTATCATTCACTTCCACTTCACTCTTCTTTGTTGCATGGAGTTAGAAATAAAAGCACTCTATTTTTAGAGTAAGGCACATTGGAAACCCTAAAAGTTGGTGTTCACTACAAAGGAGGCTTAATTCATTGTTATTGACACTTTCAAAGGCATAGCATAGGAGTAAAGGTAGCGTTCAAAGTTAGGGCACCATTGTTGAAGGTCCATGAAAGCTCCAAAGGCAGATTGGAGGGGTTTGAGGAGTGTATCTTCACATACAAGGCAAACTTGACACATTCTTACACTATTCCATACTTCTCTCTTACATTCCAAGGCATATCCATACAAGAGGAGGTCATTTCTTCACATTGGCTACCATTGTTGAGGGTTTCAAGCTTTTTATGACTGTTACAGTCCAAAATGACCACCTACAACCACAACAAAATGAGTTTTTAAGGTGTTTTGGTCCATCTTTTGTCATTTCTATTGCATGCCCACCTTAGGAAACGACATTTCTCATCATTCATGACTGTCTAGAGCTCAAATCTGACATTTTTTTGAAGATTCAGCCTCATATTTTTACTTTCCAAGGGCAAAAAAATGCATTTTTTCAAAAAAAATCAGAGTTTGGACAGCGAGAATAAAGGTCTGATTTTCTTGAACAACGAGCATACAGAGGCCTAGTTTGATCTTTTTAAGGCAGGATAACGAAGAGGAAGGCTTTTCTTGAAGCCACAAAGCCACCATGCAATATTCCTTAGTCACCATTGAATTCAACAAGGCTAAAAAAAAATATGAAGATTTAGCAAAGACCATTGAAGATGCTGGCATCAACCTGCAAATGAGGACGATTCATCTAGATTATATTAGTATACCAAATGAGTCCAGAGTTGATGAATTCAAGAGAAATCTCAATTCTCAGACAACCAATTTTTCACTATCTGCAGGAGGAATCTATTTTGGGCAGTAGGAGAGATTTCCAAAGATTTCCAAAGCAGTTTCTATTTTGAGAACTGACTTTGCTTTTCAAAGATAATTTATTTTTGGATTTGTTTTGGAAATCATGCAAAATATCTTTAAGTGGAATTCAAATTGTAATAATATACAAGTTCAGTTAACTAAATTGCATGAGAGATATTTTATTATTTTAAATGCTAATAAGCTTGCATGCTTGCCATGCAATGCATTAGGGTTAGGTTGGAGAGTATTAGTTAACTCTTCCTTTTATTTCCTTGCACCTTTGGTTTTTAGGGTATAAATAAGTGTATTCTACACACTTAAAGAGGGGGGGAATGATGATAATGAAAAAGGTTGAAGCTTTTATTGCTCTCATTTTATTGTTCAACTGTGTTGCGTAGTTTATTACTTTGAGAATAAATGTATGCTTTATCTTTGTGCAAGTTTTGTATTGTCAAGGTTGAAAGCGAATGTTTATGATTTTATGCTTAATCATTCATCTTTTATCTTATTTTGTTCTTTGTATTTCCTTTCAAATCATCTCGTCTATGTTCATTTGTTTCCTTCGATCTCTAGATTTAATCGAAGGAATAAAAAGTATTCAATGTTCAATATCCAGTCTTGTGTTCAATCAAAGAATAAAAGCAATATCAATTCTCATGCCTCTACTTGCTTAAATTGTTATTTGTCTAATATTCTCCTGATCGTGTTCTTTTTTTGTTCATTAATGGATTCCAGTATGCCTATTTTGCTTCCAAATATCTATTAAAATGTATTATTTGTGCTGAAGGTTAGGTTGATTCAACAAATATGCAAACTTTGCGTTACAGGTGAAATTGAAAGAGTAAGTTGTATCTGTGCATCGCCTTATAGTTGATTTGGTCTTGGCATTCATAATTGTGTGATGTTAATTTGTCCAATCAATCCAAGATTGTGTACTTGTTTTATTCAGCCTCTGTATTTAGCTGAATAGTGTAAGCTTTTAGCCTAGGTTTTGTTTTCAGTCAAAAAGCATAAAATTTTTGCTTCGATGTTGAATGTGCATCTCTGTCTTTCCGCATGTTGCAAAAACCCAAAAAGATTGTAAATTTTTTAGTTAAGTTTTATTTACAGGGAGCTTCCCTTTCCAATTTGAAGAGCGGTTCTACTGCACATATGTTCATTTTTGTTTCTCACTGAAAGGTGCAAAATTAAACGCTAATAGTTTTTGGCGACTCCACTGGGGATCGACATAAGACCTTAGTCTTATCCTTTGCAAATTCAAGAGGTCCGTAGTTCACATATTTCAAAGAAAGATTCCTATGGTGGGTCAAGGAGGCAATCATGTCAATAATCACCCACCTCAACCATGGGGCAATCACATCGATCCATTGGCACTAGTAGAAAATCATGAGCTTCCTAAAGGATCAAGAAATTTTTTTTCTGAAGTTTCATGGTGATGGCAAGAAACATCCTGATGAGCACATTTCTGCCTTCACCACCGCCTGCGGGATTCTTAATGTTTCACATGAAGATGTTGCAGTGCGTTTGTTTGTGGAATCATTGCAAAGCTCAAAAGATGAATGGTTTAATCACCTCACTGCCATCTCTATCACAAGTTGGGAGTTGATGAGAGAGAAATTTCTCGCCCATTTCAAGCGTGTAGAAGATAGTCATGTCTTGTTTGCACAACTCTCAAACATCAAGAAAGATAGAAGTGAGACGATGCGAGAATTCATTGCCAAATTCAACCGTCTGGTTGGAAAAGTTGTAAACACCTTGAAGCCTTCATCAAAAATTTTGCTAATTTGTTTCACAAATGCATAATCTTCAGAAGTTTCTTTCTACCTCAAGCAAAGACATGCTACAGAACTGCAAGAAGCTCAGGAGTATGATGTTGAATTAGAAGATCATATGATCACTTCAGGGAAGATCTAGAGAGATTTTATCAAGCCATTGGTGCCCTTGAACATTATACCACTTCGGCAAGTTCCATCTCCTTCAAATATGCAAGATTCTTTCATTAACTATGTCAGTGATCAACCTGCTTCATCTGTGCTTCAAGAGGCAAATGTGTCTTTTGCGATACAAATCTATTGCTTGTTTCATGCCACAAACCAACATGATGGAGAAAGTTGCTCAAAGATGAGAAGATTCATGCAAATATTAAAAGCTTCAAATGAAAATCAAGGATTTTCAGATAATCCTAAATGTCTCTTAGATGAATCTGATGGTGGCTTTATGAAGGGATTTACCCAGTGTAAATAAAATTTAGAAGGAATCATTTTCCTAACTTTGTTTCAAGCAACATCATGTGTTTGCATATGGAACATGAATGTTCATTAGAAGCTGAAAGTTTGCATAATTTCTTCGAGTATGAAGAAGGATTGTTGATGGAAGAACCTAAAGAAATGCAAGACTTGCATACTTTCTCTGAGGAGGAAGAAGTGCACCACATCTCTCGAGAGCAAAATTGTGAAGAAGAAGAAATCAAATGTTCTAAAGAGGGAAATGATGAATCCAATTTGTTCTTGTCATCATTCGAAGGATGGTTTGAAAAATCTGCATCAAATACACTCAAAGGAGAAAAGACCAAAGAAGCATTGCAAATTGAGCAAGAATGAGATCATCATTTTGAATATGATTCATTATTGGAGGCATTTATCAAATCAGGAGATCATATGGAAGATTCATCATTGGATCTCGACAGTTTTCTACATCACTTGGATAGTGAATCTTCAGTTGAAGATACTGTCAATTTTCTTTTGCAGTTTATCCCATCTTCATCTTTGTCTCCAGAGAATTTTATACACACCAGTGAAGAAGATGATGCTAACCCTTTTGAGGTTATTTATGAACCTGTGGCAGAAATATCAACACAATATGCAACACTGAAAGGAGAAGAGCTCATGGAATATTCAGTCTTGGTCACTGAAGACAATCATATGGAGAAATAAAAAATTCTTGACAAATGTGTAGTGAGGTATGCAGTATGTGAGATCAATCAAACACATGAAGAAGAAACACAAAGCTTAGAAGAATTCGTGCTTGATCTTGCATGCATGTCAGAAGAGGAGAAGTGTGCAGTTGCCAAAGATGAGATGCTACCAAATATCTGCATTCATGGTCTCAAGGATACATTTATTGAAGGAGATTTCTCTATGGAGGTTGATGACACTCAAAATGATGGATGGCGAAGTGAGCTACTAGGTGAAGATGTTATCCAACAAGTATACTTTAATGATGATCAAGAGCTCGAAGATTCAGATCTCGATGGTTTATCACATTTAGATCTGAGGATTGGATGGATGGAGACATGATCGATGAGAATGATGAAGAAGTACCTAAATCATTGGATAAACTATTGATGACAATTGTGGATCCAGTAAGTCAAGAACCAGTGATGGACATTCTGTATGAGCAACTTTGACCTTTTCCAAAGGATGACTCATGCACTGAGTTCAAGGTTGCATATGTTGAAGACATGGATGAAGAGCGTCAAGTTCTATATGTAGTGGTTACCATTCCCACAAGCATACTTTGGCCACAGGATCTTGCTTCATACCTTCAGAAGGAGGTTTTGTACCTTCACCTATTACAGAAGTTTTTCACTATGGAAGAAGATGATCTACCAAAGCTCATGCACATCAATCTTCATCATGAACTTCTCATGGCCTGATCGTGTCTACCCACCTGAATCATGGCTCTTCAAGAAGGTGTTGCTGAGGAAGAAAGACTATGCGTTGCCAAGACAAATTTCCCAGCTTAAGAGAAGAGGTTCTTTTTTTTCTGAACCTGTTGATGGTTTTGTGTAACAATTTTCATTTTCCTCGTCCTCGCTCAAAAAAAGAGTGTTTTGTGTGTCAAATTGTTTTGTATTGTGTTTCCCCTTTCAGTAATGTATTCGTTATGTAGTATTGTTTTTCCCAGTTATGTATCATTTATTTGTCGTGTTCCATTAGGTAGACTAGAGTTCCACCTTTAGGTGATTTTAGGTAAATGTACTGACTCTATTACCCAACTGATAAGACACTGATCTACACTATAAACCCAGAGATTCTGAGGTCCTCCTATGCCGCAAGTATACACCATGGTCCCCAGACAAAGCCTAATGTTGTACCCATACAAAAAATTTCATCTATGCATACAAACACCCTAAAAAGATGCTTAAACACACCTCCCAAGCACCATGTCGCCTTGTCATTATTTGTTAACCCCGCAGGTACAAGATATATCAAAGGAAATTGATACAAGGTTCAAATGGTGAAGGATTCAAAGAAGCCAAATTGGCTATGTTATGCCAAATCAAATTTTTTGCTTCATAAAAGGCATTTTGTGAGATTCTGAAAAATTGGTCGTCAAAAGTAAAAAAGTCAAAATTTCTAAAAATAGAAAGTTTATATTTTTAGAAAGTTTCTAAAAATGGATGTCAATTTTAGGTTTCTAGGTTTCTTGAGATACGGATGCTAGCAAAATTTTCTAAAAATAGAAAGTTGAAGAAGTTCATCTGCCAAGATCAGATTCAAGTTTTCAATGTTGTTTAGGGGATGTAGAACTGTTGAATGATGCAAAGGAATGACGAAGAAGCTTCACAAGCAGAGACAAATGACATTGATCCAAGCAATCTCCGTCAAAATGGCTAAGGCAAAAAATCAAGATTTTCAAAAGCAAAATCTGAAAAAGTTACTAAGGCAAAGTGCCTTGGCAAAAGGCGCCCAAATTGGGCATTTTGTACACCTTTTGCAAACCTCAAAAAGGTGCCCCTATTTGCCATTTTACACTCCTTTTTGTGCCTCCAAAAAAGTGCCCCTTTTTCCCAAAATGTACTCCTTTTTTACCTTGAAAAAAAGCACCCTTTTTGGGTGATTTGCACTCCATTTTCAACCTTCCCAAAAATGCCAAATACCTCTATTTTGGTGCCAAATTTACAGGAGAGAGAGCGCTCAAGAGAGAGAAGATCAAGGGTTATAAATAGAGTTTTATCATTCACTTCCACTTCACTCTTCTTTGTTGCATGGAGTTAGAAATAAAAGCACTCTATTTTTAGAGTAAGGCACAATGGAAACCCTAAAAGCTGGTGTTCACTACAAAGGAGGCTTTATTCATTGTTATTGACACTTTCAAAGGCATAGCAAAGGAGTAAAGGCAACATTCAAAGCTAGGGTGCCATTGTTGAAGGTCCATGAAAGCTCCAAAGGTAGATTGGAGGGGTTTGAGGAGTGTATCTTCACATACAAGGCAAACTTGACACATTCTTGCACTATTCCATACTTCTCTCTTACATTCCAAGGCATATCCATACAAGAGGAGGTCATTTCTTCACATTGGCTTCCATTGTTGGGGGTTTCAAGCTTTTTATGACTATTACAGTCCAAAATGACCACCTACAACCACAACAAAATGAGTTTTTAAGGTGTTTTGGTCCATCTTTTCTCATTTCTATTGCATACCCACCTCAGGAAACGACATTTCTCATCATTCTTGACTATCTAGAGCTCAGATCCAACATTTTTTTTTAAAGATTTAGCCTCATATTTTCACCTTCCAAGGGTAAAAAAATGCATTTTTTTTCACAAAAATCAGAGTTTGGACAGTGAGAATAAAGGCCTGGTTTTCTTGAACAACGAGCATATAGAGGCCTAGTTTAATCTTTTTAAGGCAAGACATCGAAGAGGGAGGCTTTTCTTGAAGCCACAAAGCCACCATGCAATAATCCTTGGTCACCATTGAATTTGACAAGGCTAAAAAAAATATATGAAGATTTAGCAAAGACCATTGAAGATGCTGGCATCAACCTGCAAATGAGGATAGTTCATCTAGATTCTATCAATATACCAAATGAGGCCAGAGTTGATGAATTTGAGAGAAATCTCAATTCTTAGACTTAGCCAATTTTTCACTATCTGCAAGAGGAATCTATTTTGGGTAGTGGGAGAGATTTCTAGAGCAGTTTCTATTTTGAGAATTGACTTTGCTTTTCAAAGATAAACTTATTTTTGGATTTGTTTTGGAAATCATGCAAAATATCTTTAAGTGGAATTCAAATTGTAATAACATGCAAGTTCAATTAACTGAATTGCATGAGAGATATTTTATTATTTTAAATGCTAATAAGCTTGCATGCTTGCCATGCAGTGCATTAGGGTTAGGTTGGAGAGTATTAGTTAACTCTTCCTTTTATTTCCTTGCACCTTTGGTTTTTAGGGTATAAATAAGTGTATTCTACACACTTAAAGAGGGGGCAATGATGATAATGAAAAGGCTGAAGCTTTTATTGCTCTCATTTTATTGTTCAATTGTGTTGCGTAGTTTATTACTTTGAGAATAAATGTATGCTTTATCTTTGTGCAAGTTTTGTATTGTCGAGGTTGAAAGCAAATGTTTATGATTTTATGTCTAATCATTCATCTTTTATCTTCTTTTGTTCCTTGTATTTCCTTTCAAATCAGCTTGTGTATGTTCATTTGTTTCCTTCGATCTTTGGATTTAATCGAAGGAATCAAAAGTATTCAATGTTCAGTATCCAGTCTTGTGTTCAATCAAAGAATAAAAGAAATAGCAATTCTCATACCTCTACTTGCTTAAATTGTTATTTGTCTAATATTCTCCTGATCGTGTTCTTGTTTTGTTCATTAATGGATTCCAGTATGCCTATTTTGCTTCCAAATATCCATTATAATGTATTATTTGTGCTGAAGGTTAGGTTGATTCAACAAATCTACAAACTTTGTGTTGTAGGTAAAATTGAAAGAGAAGTCATATTTGTGCATCGCCTTATAGTTGATCTGGTCTTGGCATTCATAATTGTGTGATGTTAATTTGTCCAATCAATCCAAAATTGTGTACTTGTTTTATCTAGCCTCTATATTTAGTTGAATAGTGTAAGCTTTTAGCCTAGGTTTTGTTTTCAGTCAAAAAGCATAAAATCTTTGCTTCGTTGTTGAATGTGCGTCTCTGCCTTTCTGCATGTTGTAAAAACCTAAAAATATTGTAAAGTTTTTAGTTAAGTTTTATTTTATAGGGAGCTTCCCCTTCTAATTCGAAGAGCGGTTCTACTGCACATCTGTCTGTTTTTCTTTCTCACCAAAAGGTGCGAAATTAAACGCTAACAAAATGCATAAGCATACTTTGGAGAACATGTCAGTTTATCTAATGATACCTCTTTATCTCCTTATAATCTTGGAGAATTTCCTGATTCATTTGATCCTAAGGACCGTAGTACTCTCCTTGTGGGAGATATTATCGACATCCCAATGGATCCTAAAAACACTAAAAATGTATCCAAATAAGACAATTCTTATCTCCCGAAGAGTGATATATAAATTTTGATCTCTTACATGAATTTCCTAATTTATTTTCATAGTCATACAAGGATATGCCCATTATAGACCCACAAGTTGCGGTCCATAACATCGTGCTCTATCCCGATGCCCAACCAGTAAAGTAGAAGATTTGTAAAATGCATCCTAAGGTAGATTTAATGGTTATCTAGCTTTATCCTCCCAATAGACTATTCACCTTACATTTTGATTATCATTGTTGCTAAACTCGACAATCGTATTCAAATATACATTAATTTCTGAGATCTTTATAAAGCATCCTTAAAGGATGATTTCTCTCTCCCAAACATCGACATGATAGTTGAATCAACAACCAACCATGCCTTACTATCTTTCATGGATGGTTTTTTAGGCTACAATCAAATCCTTATCAACCCCTCAAGATCAATATAAAACTACATTCACATCTCCTTGGGGAAACTTCTGTTATGTGGTAATGTTGTTTGGATTAAAGAATGCAGGTGCAACTTACCAACATGTAATGACCCTTATTTTTCATGATTTCATTCATAATATTCTAGAGGGTTACGTTGACGATATTTTGGCCAAATATATTTTACACCAATATCACGTACATAATCTCCATCATATCTTTGAATGCCTTCACCTATACAACATGTGACTCAATCCCCATAAGTGCATCTTTGGAGTAGACAGCGATAAAATTTTGGGGGTTTATTGTTTCACATTGTGGCATTGAGGTTGATACAAGCAAGATCGACACTATTGTGAGCATGCCACCACCAAAGAATATTTCTAAACTTCGTAGCCTCTAGGGAAAAAATTAGGCTATTTGTTGGTTCATTTCACAATTGGCAAATTAGATACTTCCATTTACACACCTTAAAAAGGGCACTCATTTCAATTATAATGAGAATTACCAAAAGGTCTTTGAAGATCCTAAGCACTATTTGGCCAATCCTCCTATTCTCATGCCAGCGACTACTAGGAATCCTTTCCTTCTTTACACATATGTGTCATCTCATGCTTTGGCTACTCTATTAGCCTAGAATGATGGTGAAGACAGGGAATGTGCTATATATTACATCATTCAAACCTTACTTGATTATTACACTCATTATTCAAGAATAAAAAAATAATGTCTCACTTTAGTATTTGCTACACACAAGCTAAGACATTACCTTCTCTAGGGGAAAGTGCATGTCCTCATCAAGTTTGACCCACTTAAGCATCTTTTTCTCAAAAACTAATTTTTTAGGTCACCTAGCTAAATGGGTAATGTTACTAACTGGATTTGATCTTAAATTTGTCTCTCAAAAGGCAATCAAAGGACAAGCGTTAGCAAGCCATTTAACCAATGCCCCTTCTCTATTTTCTATTCCCAATCAAGATTCCTTCCCTAATGATCATATCCTTTTATTGGATCATGATCATCCATGGGAGTCATTCTTTGATGGATCAAGGTGTAGGATTGGCTCTAGATCAGGTGTAATACTAGTCCCTCCTTCTGGTAAGCCAATTTCCTTCCATCTAAATTTTCCATGAACAAATAACATCGCTGAGTGCAAAGCCCTTATTTCTAGATTTCATGTTGTGTTGTCCCTTAATGTTAAATTCATTCACATTTATGTTGATTCGTAGTTGATCATACAGCAAGTCATTAGCTCTTACCAAGATAAACATGACAAACTATCTCAATATTGGGACTTAACTTTTCACTGCTTCATCATTTTTATTTTTTCTCCATCGATACCATCCCATGCAAAGACAATCGTGATGTGGACACAATAGCAAGTGCAACCTCCCTTGTATCCTTTGATGATTCATCCAATGATTATTATTTTGTTATTCACACTCCATCTTTACCTACCATTGTAAATGGCCTTCCTTCTAACAATCTTATATGCTATAACATTGATTCTGAGGAATGGTACTCCCATATATTCAATTATTTGCACGATGGTACCTTTCTGAATACTCTTCTAAAAGTGCTCAAAATTGAATTTGAAATCTCACAATGTGATATATCATTCTTTATAATGTTTTACATTGTTGAGGCTATAATGGTCTCCTTCGTTGTTGTCTAACTAAGGCTAAAATTCCCATTTCTCTTGAAGAGGCCAACTCAGGAGCTTGTGGAGGACATTTTTGTGGAAGATCATTAGTTTAGAAACTTCTTCAAATGGGCTATTATTAGCAAAACATGGAACAAGATTCCTTTTCGTTTGTTAAGAAATTCCCTCAATGCCAACAACATAGTGACTTGATTTGAGCTCCCGCACAAGAACTTCGTGCCCAAGTATCACCTTGGACATTTAGTATGGGGATTAGATCTAATTAGAAAAATATCTCCTACTTCTTCTCAAGGTTATACATTCATCATCGCCACAACATACTACTTCATGAAATAGGTAAAATCTACCCCAATTCGATCAACCACTACTGAGGTGATCTGTCAATTTTTGCTTGACAATATCATCTCTCATTTTAGACTTCCTTCTGCATTTGTTTCTAATAATGGTACTTCATTTAAGAAAAAGTATGTGAAGCAATTCCTAGAGAAATTATGTATACAACAATGCTTCTCTATGCCATACTATCCTTTGTCTAATCGCCAAGTAGAAGCTTCTAACAAAACAATAGAATAAATTCTCTAGGAAAACGTCAACAAACATGGTAAAGATTGGCACACTCAAGTCTCTTATGCATTATGGGCCTATCACACAAGTATTCGTATGGCTACTAGAAATACCTTGTAGAATATTTTCTATGGTGTCAATGTCATTATGCCTTTAGAGTTGGAGATTCCTTCTTTGCATGATTGTCTCCAATGCCTCATTGATGATAGAACTTATCATGATCAATGACTTCAACAACTTGAGATGCTCAATGAGAAATGTATTAATGCTCTTGAACATCTATAAACTTATTAGAAAACCCTCAATCATAACTATAATTAGTGAGTTCTACATAGCTCATTCTAAGTAGGTGACTTGGTTCTGTACAAAAATTAGTGCAATGTAAATGCCCTAGTTAACGCCAAAGGCAAGTTCAATCTAAACTAGTTGGGACCTTAAATCGTCACCTCGGTATATGGTTTTGAAGCATATGGTCTCTCTATGATGGATGGTAAGCCTCTCAAAGAGCCCATTAATGCTATGCATCTATGCAAATTCCATGTTTAATTTTTCTTGTTCTATGTGACATTTGTATAACATGATTACTTTTAGATATGTATCATAGGTTATCTCATGTCATTCTATCATGAGCACAACTATCAAGTGATATGATTTCTATTAAATTATATATTCTACTTGGATATAAAATTATTCTTTCTTAAAACACAATGCATTGTTTTGTTTAGTGTTTTAAATACTTTTCATTCTTCTTTACGCTTGTTGTTTCTATTCTTGACATGATTCTTGTTGTCTTGAATATTAGTTGTAGTTTTCATTGACAAATGGAAATTGCTCTACTTTCTATACCATGTCCATTAGTTAATCGTGTAAATGATTAATTAATTAATTTTAAAAGTTTAATTAGATCTTTAATAGCATTTAATTAGACAATTTCATCTAAATTTTTTAATTAAATCTTTACAACATTTAATTAAAGAAAATTTCATTATTCGTTGCTTAATTAAATCTTTACATGGTATTTAATTAAGCAATTTCATTCTTCTTTGATTAAACCAATATAGCATTTAATTAAACAATTTCAAGCATATATACATCATAATCATATACAACATCCATCACATGTATGCAAACAAATAAAGCATCCATGACACAAATCATCTTGCTCAAAATCACAATATCTCATATATACAATAGGTTTCTTGATACATCATATACAAATCACCATTGTATCAAAATGTGGTGTATATTAAAACATATATATACATATATATGCATCACTCTCCATGGGCATGACTATCTAAGCCCTCTAGTCTAGGTGGTAGCTACTATATTGAAGGCTCTGAACATGAGGCTATAGACCACAAATGGGTATATGACCCATTTGGTGCTTTTAGACCCCTCATTGTGCCTCTCAACCCTGTTGCCTTAGTTGTGAGTCGTAGCTTAGTCTATTATAGCCTAGACATGTCAGATCACAGTCTGTCAGTCTCTACCATAAGTTCTTGCACCCTCAGATGATCTAGGTCTATGGCTAGTGTAGTCTGGGGCCTCCATAGCTCATCCCTAACATGATCTAGTTGGCTCAGTAGAACATCACATGTGCCCTCTACACTCTCTTCTCTTGTCATACCCTAATTGCACTCTCTAATGAGTGTTGCCACCTGCCCCACTGCCTGGTCTCACTCTGCAATAAGTGATGTCACCTCTATAATGGCTAATCTATGCATAATCAACCCTCATACATAACCCTCAGTTGTGCCATGGGCTAAAAAATGTCCACATGTCACCCTACAGTCTTTTGTGGTCTATAACTGGCTTGCACACCCTACTCAAACTATACAGTGTGCACCATCTCTATTATGAACTGACCTATAAAGTTGATCCACTACCATGTGCTCCCTACAAAAGTTAAGCATCAATAACATTAGTCCTCTCATCATATAAATATAAAATTAAAATAACTCAACATTCTAGTATCCTACTCAAATCATAATACAAAAATCAACTGTCTCACATGGATATTTGATTTTCCAATCAGGATCTATAGAAGCCACCTGTGAAGGAGGCACAATACTCAGTCTAGCTGCTAGTGTAGTCATTGCCCCTATTGACAATGCTAGAGTGAGTCTTGCAGCACCAGTTTTGCCCCTATTGATGGTGCCAGAGTGAGTCTTGCAACACCAGCGCTACTCAACTCCCCTACTACATCTATCTAGGCATGCCACTAGCTAATGGTGGTTCATGTGCCAATTAAGGTTGGGCTCTAGGCCTCTCCTCTATAGCAACTAGACCCTTATCTCTCTGTCATCATTGTCTCGCTACCAGTATAAGCACAACCTCCTCCTCCTCCTCCCGGTCCTCTCCATCCTCCTCACTGGAGGACTCCTCTCCACTTCTCCACCTCCCCCTACTCTGTTAGCAATCTAGGGTCTCTAACTGGTGCATATTCCAAAAAAATTAGAGTTAGTCTACATGTGACCCACCATGCTGCAAATGACGGGGTCACCCCCACATCATCAACATCAGATACGGGAGTCACATCCTACTCCTTATCATTTGAATCACTCAAAGAAACATCAATTTTGAGATAGGGTTGGTACCCAATCTCACTACGTTGTGGTGAGAGTGCACATAGGTTAGCATAGCTATAGGCATACCTTGCACCTATCCAAACTACCACATCACCCACCTGTATTAAAATGATACTACAATATGATCAAGGTGATTGATAAATAATCAATCCCTCTACATCTATGCCATCTGATGGGCCATGCCAGCCCATGCCCGCATCTCACAATATGGTTGTTATAAAATATCTGCACTTTGCAACCTATCAAAGGTCTACCACCAATACAACAAATCACCAAATTGTCACAACCTCCTCAAGGCATAGGTGTGTGCTTGTGGAACATCCCATACAATAATTGTAGGGATGCCCACTAGTCACGTGCACCTAATATGCTCGAATACCCACACCTATAAGAGTGTGCAATTCATAAGGATATGACCCTTGTAGTGCACGTAGTAGCCTAAATAATAATATAAGTGGGTGAACATGCTCTAACCCCACACAAACATTATCTCATGCTCCTCCATCACTCTAATCACATGGACGAGGCCATCATGAAGGTGCGAGCCTCACCCATTTTGCATAATGCACAAAGTGATGGTAGTAATGAGCACACATCTAATCATAGGAATGACAGGTCCTTGCTCTAACCATTGCATATAGATGTACCTTGTAGTGTCACTAGGCATAATTTGACCGATTCCATACATCTACCCAACATGCATGTATGTAGGCGTTCGTTGCTTAATGATTGACATAGTGCATCCTCAAACTAATAATCTCAAGATACGGTAAACATCCTCCAAAGTAATAGTCATCTCTCCTATCAAAAAGTAAGAGATAAAGGCATCTGCATCCCACCTCTCCATTAGCACCATCAACATGTGGTCATGAAATTGCATCTCTAGCATCATGTATACCTAGTATACACCCACTCTTTGCAATAATGCCACCTCCTCCTATGTGATCATACTACAATGATCCCACAATAATGTAATAATGCAATGATACTACCCTTGATGTGCTCTTGCATCATAGGAGGGTATTGCAATCATCAATATACATCATATCAGTCTCATGTCATCAAAACATAAAATTCTTAATCTAAAAACATAAAAAAAAATTGAAGTCTTAATGGACGTTAGCGTCTCTAGATGCTAGCATGTTTTTCAGACCCTAGCACCATTTTTTGATGCTAGCTTATATGGAAGATGCTAGAGCTAAATATGGATGCTAGCACATATGGAAGATGCCAGAGCTAAATATAGATTCTAGCGTGTTGATAGGATGTTAGCACTGCATGTGGGCCCCATCTGGCATGAAAAATGAGTAAAACGTATTCAATTTCAAAAATTTGGCTCACCTCATGTAAGCCTAGACCTTGCTCAGTGTGAAGCCTTAGTGCGTCCAATATCAACAGTCATATGTCTTGTCTATTTGGAATTTGGCTCTCTATAGTTCTCAAGGTGCTCCAAAATCTCTAAATTAGGAAAATTCAAATGAATAGTAAATTTGAATTTTTTTACTATTTATAGTAAATTTTTAAAATTTAAAAAAAAATCAACCACCTCTTTCAAAAAAAACTCCATAACTTGGGCCTACGAACTCAAATTTTTGCACCGTTTGCTATGTCAAAATCTTGGCTCTGCCCTCTTTCTTGTGATATACCCTTCACCCTGGTGTTATTCACAAAATAACCTTATAGAAGGCATTTTCATATCTTTTCTCCCTAAACTCAAAACTATGAATTTACCTTCCTGCTTCTATCTCCTAATGGTTAGACACAAAAATGAGGGGGCATACATTCACCCTTACAATTTTTTTAATTCATTTTTCTTTCATTTAATTTTTCTCAAAATTTTAAAATTTAATCATTTATTGCTCATATTTTGAATTTCAATGCATCTCAGTCTTGTAGGATTATTTGTTTTCCTAATAGGGTGATCTTGCAGGTTTGTGGTACCTACTGTTGTGGTTTTCAGTCTAGGGGCATCATTCTTTCACCTGGTGAATTTTTGTGTCCTCTATCATATCCTTTTGAGTATCCTTTACATGCTTATTTTCTTTCAACATTTCATTTTTTTACTATAGCATAACTTATCACCTAGTGTCATCAACCTACTAAAGTGGGAGCAAAATGTGACATAGAAAATTGTGTACCCTCGTAATTTCATGTTGTGTTTTGACGCACTTTGGTGTTCGCTCCCTAGCATGTTTCTAGGGCCACTTGAGTCTAACCTTGGCCTATTTTCCTACTCACCAAGGTTTGCCAAAGTCTACATCATATTAATATATTTCTTTCTATTTTGGGAACACGTGTTGAAATCTTTGAGAATTTTCCCAAGACAACACAACACGCAAATGTCTACATGACGCATAGCATCCTGAAGATTCTAGAAATTTAAAATCTTATTTTCCCACTTGGTCACTTGATTCCATCGGTGGTAACATTCATCTAGAAATAAAGTAGCCTCTTTAAATGTCCCCAAGCACTTGGATTCTCCTATCCTCCAATATAAAATTTCATTTTGAAACCCTTTCACTTCTTCAACTCACTTTTGGAAAAGAACTCTGGACTCATGGAAAGAACTCTTGGCTTTCTATTGATGATCTTAGATGCTCTCTTGGAGTTGAAGCATCTCTTTTCCTATAGCTTGGACATTGTGGAGGCTCTCACAAGGGATTAACACCGATTACACATCAATTTCATCCTCAAGGGGTTTGCAGCCTCCTCCATTGTTTCAAACATGGTAACATTATTTTATGATGAAGAAATATAATTCCTATTACATTTGCATCTTCCATTATTTCCATTTTGATAAATTTATGGTGTAGACCACCACCCTATATTCCTTTATGCACCCTAGGGTATTATTCCCCGTAGACCAGGGTTGATACTCATAGATTTTTATTGTTGTCACTACTGTTGTTTTCCTACACACACTTAGGAAATAGGAGCACACACTTTTTATTTACTATTTTCCAATCTTGGTTGTCCATGGAGGTCAAAAGACCAACATAGGGGCTTGACCTAAAGGCAAGATCTCAAACTACCCCAACAAATTTTCCTTCATCTTTCTAGTTACAGATATTTTGAGAGATTTAACCACACAGAGGTTTGTGGGTATCTCATCTTCCCTTTGCTCTTCATTATTTCTTGTCTTTCATTATTCAAACTTATTCATTTCAATGTGTGATATTATAGATTTTGTTGTTTGGTTTGTTGTTGGGCATCTTGTGTGGTTTTCTATGCAAACTTGATAACTTACCAAAGTAGAACAAGAAAATTTTATGGAACTTTGCTTAATTTTACTATCGTATGAATGACAATGCAATGAGTAAATGTTTGCTTGACATGCTAGTGTCTAGGGTTGAGGCTTCCTCCCTCTAGTGCCAAGTTCTTCAATTTCCCCCTTTTCATTTTTGTAACTTATTCTGGATTTTTATATTTTGTTTCTCAAAATTATAGTTTCATTTCTATTCCATTGTGCTTTATCTTAGCCGAAATAATTATTTTCTAAGTTTAGAGCAATTATAGGGTTTGACTAGAATTATCTTTCTCTTCCCACTTGGATAGCAACAACATAGTCTTCCCTTGAAGCTAGTTAGATCCTAGTGTAATATTGTTGAAAATTGTTCTAATTAGAAAGCATAAACATTTTGATTAGGATCACATTTTCTATATTATAGGTTGTAAACATAAAACCCTAATTTGATTGATCTATAAGCTCTAAACCTTAAACCCTAAACTAACCCTAAACCCTTAATTTTAACAATTTAATGCCAAACTCCAAAACCTTGACCATCAAAATTTATATATTAATCAATTTAATAGATCAATTTATTTATATCAATCATTGATATAAATTGGACCTATATGTATCTAAACTAATTAATAATATAGAAATTGATCTATAAACTGATATATATTTAAAATATATAAAACTATAAAATTAATGAAATTATGAACTTCCACAATGCCTCCCAATCTTTAGTAGCAATTCCTATCTATAAAGAAATTTGAAGGCTTCTCAATAATTTTTAGAAACCTTTTCTATCTCAAAGAGAAAATTGATCTGTGTTGGCTATGTGCTTCATTTGGCATGATCATGAATATTTGCATGTCATGAGATTGGGATCATGGTTACCACAAGGGTTTCACCATTGTACGGTTCCAAAAAGAGGAAGAGGTGATTAGAGCCATTAGAGAACTTGATGATGAGATAGTGAATGCTAGGAAAATTTTAGTTGATCATTCCTCGCCCAAAACTTTGTGCACTAACTCTAAACTCATGGATCTCTCTCCATGACACACACGGCCTATGGGTAGGAATACGAAAATTTCATGTTTGATATCTATAGACATATGTCCTAGCAAGAAATTAATGGAGGAAGATGGCTTAGAGGTATTGACCTCCAAAATAGGAATAGTTCTCCTTACTTCATGTGTAATGATTATGCAACCTAGGAGGAGGGTAAACCTACAAATAATTTATCCACCTTTTCTAATGATAAGGATGATAGGGCTTCAAGGTGTAGATCATACTTGGACACCCTCACAAAACCTAATCCAATGGGCTCTTTGACTGGATCAAAGGTTCTAGGTGGTCAGAGTACTCCAAAAATTGTAATGGATTTACATTCATTTTCTTCTGGTATTGTTGGGCATGTGATAGCCCATACAAACTCCCACCCATTTTCTCATATGCATTTTGTCACATGCGAGGATAGGGTTCCTTTGGGCACTAGTTTTTTTGTGATTGCCTCTATAAATTTTCATCCTTCTACTTATTCCCCATAAATAAAAGTGAAGACTGAAGTGACTAAGCATGAAAATACTTAATGGAACATGCTGTGATTTGCAAATTTTTGATATTATGGCCAAAATTGTGTGACCTACATGCATGGATCATGACAGTGTGGAAGAAGCACTTGGAAGATGAAATTTTCATTTTCCCCTGTGCTTTAGGATTTTCCATATTAGAATTTGACTCAATAAAAAATTTTCCTCCAAGCTAGTCCATGAGATTTTTAGGGTGATTTTCACTACATCAAACCCTACTACCCTACCTTTGATCCATGTTTAGATTCCTTTTCCTCAACATTCTTATGGGTGACATTACCTTATTTGTTGATACAATTTTGGGAAACTAAGTGTTTGGAGGCTATTGGTAATAGACTCACAAAATTCCATCACTTTTTAGAGGTGAATTCTAAATATTCTTTCTCTACTTATGCCCACATCTATATCAAGATGAACATAACTCAGGGGTTGCCTGCAAAATTTTTCTTGCTAGTGGGAGATCAGAGATGGAGACAACTAGTGAACTATGAGAAAAAAAACTTTTAGATGTAGTACTACTTTGTTGATCATCTCACTTCTGAATGTCCCAAAAAGTCTTCCAAATTGATGGATTCTTCATACGGGAACCTTCTTCTCTATTTGAAACCCATGTGGTGGAAGGGTGTTGAAGCACATCATCATACTATTGCATGAATGAATGAATGGATTTTAATGATGTCCACGAGGCCAAACAACCTAAGGGACCAAGAGCCGCAACCCTAAGACACTTTCAAAATCTTTTTGATGTCATCTCTTCTACTATGCATCTTGACCAAGAAGCCAACCGTTATGTGAAGCTTCACTTCCTCAAAGAGCTCATTTAAACTTCCCCCTTCAATTTGTTTCCATATTGAGTGCAGATATCTTCATAGGCAGCACACTCAAAGATGAAGTGCCATTAAAATCTCATCCATGGATGAATCTCTGAGTTTGTCTAAGACAGAGGTAGCTCAAGCTTCTATTTTGGCTCTGGCAACTATGAAAGGTTCCTTAGCAAAGGGATGTGAGAGTGTTACTATTAGGGTGACGATTTGAAAGGGAATTATTTCTATCCCTCCCCTTCCCATTAGGGATTCATGTTTCATCTCATCCTCTAAGAAGATGTCGAGTGGGCTTGACATAGGCTTGCAATCTTCTCCTACTTTGGAGTATTGTTGTGCATCCAAGTACTCTATTAGAGGAATCAGATTCATCTGCTTTAGAGCAGGATTGGACAATGATCAAGAAGAAGAATAAAGTAATATGTAGAAGTACACATTTGATGACTCACAAATTCTTTACTTTGAGATAATTTATGTTCAGGTCAAAATTGTTCTTACAGTTAAAAGTGTGAGGGATAAACCTCAAATAATTATTAGATCTCGTGAAACGAAGGTTACCAGAATCCTACACTTTGACACTTTTATGTGGCCCCTAGGTGTCTAACCCAAGTTTACTAGAAAAAAATAAATTAAATGTAGATTAAATATTTAATTTTGTATGTGTCTGTATTTGTGTGTGCAATTTTGTATAAATTTAATTTTACAAGTACATGTATTTAAACTAGTATATTTATATTTAAAAAAATATATCTACAGTACGCCAGGAGATATCTTCCAATTTAAAGAGACTATGCTGCCAAACTTTTCATATTCTTCAAACATAATAAAGATTTCACTCCATAACTACCCAAGTTTTTCTATTTTTCTATCCATTTGGCTTCCATCAATTTATTTATTTTTTATTTAACGTGCTAAAGATTTCACTCCATAACTGCCCAAGTTTTTCTATTTTTCTATCCATTTGGCTTCCACGAATTTATTTATTTACACATTTTATGAATTTTCTTTACTTGGGAACTAGAATCTTAATTGTTTACGGGAATCTGAATCTTTCAGCCCTTGTTGTGAGTGTAGAACGCCTCTCGACGTAATTATATGTATTAAATAACTTTACATATATGTAAATGTTCATTTATTTTTTGTCTATATTTAATTTTGTACATGTATTAATGTAATTTTGTACAAGTATTAATGTAATTTTGTATATATAATTTGATTTGATATGTATATCATTGGCAATTTTACACATATATAGTTAATTAAATCAAGTATACATATGTATCAATTATGCATCAATTTAATTTAGTTGTGTATATGTATCAATTTATATTGTGTATGTAGATGTGTAATTGGTAATATTTTTTTGTTTATAATTGTGTAATTTTGGTAAATTTGAATGTATAATTTATAAATTTTAAATGTTTAAACTAAATAATTTAGTTCAATGTAAATTTATTTTAATGTAGATAATATATATATATTCACATGGTTGACCAGGCTCCTAATGAGCCAGATGAGTATGATTAGTGTGCTCAATTTTATGTGATGATTATTGATAGACTTAATAATGCCCTTGCACATATAGATCACACAATTCATAATTCTCTAAACTTTCTAAATAGAGACAGGTTGATGGTTATTAGAGGGAAGTTTACATGTGTTAGTGCTTAGACATGCGGTTCCACAGTTTCTATAGGCTTGCACCAATACCTAAGGCCAAGGAAAGTCAACATAGGTGATGAGCAAAACTTAAGATTAGATTTTAGCATGAATGGACCAATGATTACGAGTGGGTAGGCTCGTCTTAATCTTTGGGCCAAGCTAAACCTAGGAGGGTATTTCCTAGAGGCATCCTCAATAAGACATATATCAAGTATGATGGAACAAGACTAAACTAATCACAACTATACCAAATGTATGCTTGACCCCAAGATTTGTCACTAGGCCAAAGACTAATTAGTTGCATGTAAGACCTTTATTAAGCTAATAACTGTACAACCTTGCATATGCATCTAGCAATAACAATATTGTAATATCCCCAAAATGACTCCACTTAACTTTTCATACACAATAGCAAGATATATGAATGCATAACATGATCCTCTAACTATCTAAGCAATTTGTAGTCACTTAAGATGTTCCCTAAGATGTGATACTAGATCATGAGAACATGTAGGACTCTAATCTACTCCTAAACTAACAAGAATGGATAGATAATTATTTAAAAAATGTTGGACCATCACCAATTAGATCAATACTTACTCCATTGGGCAACATAGTCCTAATTTTGCAAGGAAGAAGAGAACACACATGCAGATCATAATGGAATTTGATGTGCACAAACATACAAATTAAAGATAACTCTTCATGTAAATGGGCATACTTAATAATTTGATCTCAACGCTACAACTACTTGCATGAAGCATAAGAAAGACCGCTACAAAAAAAAATTCAATGAATTAGAAGTTGTCACACACTCATCTAACTTCTATTACATTCATAACAACAAATGTAGAGAGAAAGGATCCACAAATAGGTTCAAGCACCCTTTGAATAGTTATAGACTTCCATGGAGACACACCATTTGCATGCACTATGTGCATGAAATAACCTTCCTGTGAGTTATAATGTATATAATATCCCCTTATAGACCATACTTACATCACTTGATGCCCTATAACAACCTGAGACACTAACATGGCCAGAAAATTGGCTCAATGACCAACCCAAAATACAAAAAATAGTTGTGTAGATATAACATTATATATCTAAGCTCTTAGAGGGAGATTTCAAATGCATATCCAATCAAATCTAGCCTCCAGGATGCTCACATGGCCCTGTCAAAAAAATGAATCCGCTAGGATGAGAGATCTACCTAGGACCATGCAAGATCTATCTTGTAAGGGTAAACACTCCAAGCCTTCATAATTGTAAGTAAGAATGGACACAAAATTCTAAGGAAAAACCAACCACTAGAAACAACCATTGTTCAAAATAAAATTAAACTCTTTGTCATGAAAAGGATGAGGTTGGAAATGAATAAACCCACCACAACTAGGCACAAGGTTGAAGATGAAACATTTGAATCATGTCCTCCCATGGTAGGTTAGTAAACAACCCAAGGAGCAATGTCAAGGCTGAGAAGACATACCAACCACCAAAAAACCAACAATAACTTTTCATATTTGAAAGACATGGGATGAGATAGGGTAGGTGGGAGTAAATAGTGTTGGAAAGGTAGGTAAAGTAATTGAACTTTGTTTGGATACCTACCGAACATGTGGAAGCAAGGAAGATCAGATGGTGGATGAGACATGGAGAATAGATGGGTCACACCATGATGAAGAAACATGAAACCACATGCAACCTAAATTTTACTACACAAAGAAAGTTTCCAATATACCAATGCAACAACACACGAATCCACCACAAAGATACATATGACCAGTAGAGTATCTATAGTTACAATATGGAACACTAGGCACCAAACTTACCAACATGCACCCATATGACATTTCCAACTAAAATATGACCTCTGTGAGGAAAGAACACACTACAAAGGCCAATGATAAATCACACTACCAGGATGCCACCAAGAATGAAGTAGACCACCACGAATAAAAGAAAGACTAACCACTTGAGACAAACAAGAGCCACTACACCAACTACAGGACATAGGATGACAACCCTATTGCACAAAGAAAAACCTACTATGGAAGACTAATGGAACCAAAGGGAAACTATCACAACATAGAATTATACTTGTAAGAGAATATGCATCCACCACAAGATTGAGGAGACCACTACATGTAAGGAGGTTCACCGCAAAGAGAAAGATAAGGGTAAACAAATGAAGAACAATCTCTTTGTGTTAAAAACAAATAGGTTAAGAGCATATGTGGTATTAAAATCAAGCAATGGTAGGTGACAAGGAAACACATTAAGGCACTAGACAACACTATAAGGTGAAAAAGAGCATCGTAAAGCATAAGGAAACAAGTAGGGATGGCAGGATAGTCCACTAAGAATCACCCTAAGTGAAAGATAACACAACTACAAAGCTTGTGGTGAATAATACAACAAAATAAGACTTGGAACATGCATCTGGGTTAACACAAAGATAACATAAAGAGAAAAAGTAGTAGAATTGGCCAAGAATTTGGGCACAATCCAACATTCACTCTAATTGGGGATGTGCATCCAAAATGGATGTCGCGAGAACCATAGCCAAATCCTTGGGAGTAGACCAAAAGCACACTTGTAAGGGGCAAGTCAAAACACAAAACTAACCAAAAGAGACATAGTACAACAATGTTTCACCATGATCAACAAGGATAATGGTTACATAACACAACTCAATAAGGACAAACATTTACAATACCAAAACACCTTATCAGTTAAGATAAGTAATGCTTAAGATGTTGGCCACAAACCAACAACTCCATGATATCACCTTACAAACTCCTAACATAGAATGTGCCTTCCCCACACTTATCATCAATTTGATACAGACCAATCCATAAGGCATCAAACTTACCATGCTTTTTTTGTCTTCTAATCTAGCATTCTATATGAGGACCAAGTCTCCTGGCTGAAAATATACTTGAATTACCTTTTTGTGAAATAAAAATTTCAATTTGTGTTGGTGTGTCAACATTCCTTCATGTGCAATCCTCCTATTATCATATAATTATGTCAATTCACACTCTTTGAGAGATTGCACCATCCTATTCATCACCAATTTCCTACAACTTGTGTATCGACAACTCTAAATCGATCAACATCCTACCTTCTATTCCGTACACTAATTCATAAGGACTCCTTCCAATAGCCTTTTTATAATGTTTTTCAATACCACAAACTTTAGTTTATTATCCCTCTTTTCTTATTGGCATCTAATGTTCTCTTGATGGTTTTCATAAGACTTTTGTTGCTAGATTATACTTGTTCATTACCTTGAGGATGATAAGGCAATTAGAAGGTCAATTTCATCTTATATTTGGCACACAAGTCAGATAGCTCATTAGATCTAAAACACATAACATTATCTACCACTATCCTTACCAATGCTCCAAATCTTGTTATTACATTGCTCAACAAGAAATCAACTACCACTTTTGTTGTGGCATTCCTAGAGGGGATCACTTCAACCCACTTGGTGAAATAGTTGGTGGCCACAAGTATCCATTTGTAACCATTACTTGACTTCTCTACTATTTCGCTTATAAAATCTATGACCCATTGTAGAAAAGGAGCCTCAACTAAAACAAATGCAAGAGGGAGTGCACTTGAAAACTTCAATTTACCTAAAAACCTTTGGAAGGTGTCACATCCTTGAATATTGTTGGCCACTAATAACCTGCTCTCAAAATCTTATGTGTGGTGGTCTTGGTCATGAAATGTCCACCCAAATCCCTTGGTGACAATCATTAATCACTTTGAGAGATTGTTCTTGAATCAAACACTTGAGAAGCATCCCATCTTGATTCCTCCATAGAAACTCTCCTTGGATCAATACATATTTTTGTGACTACAACTTTAGTGATCTCTACTGAATCTCAATCATTTTAGGAGGGTAATTCATATTTTCTAAATAAAACACTACCTCCCTATACCATTGATTATCTCTTAAGCTAGAAGGGAAGGCCTTAGGATCGATGTTCACCTCGTGCATTTCTCTCACATCTATGTTTTATTCTATCAAAAACTTTGCTAGGCCTTGTCCCTGAACTAATTTTGTTATTTACACCTCCATGTTGTACTCTTGGATCTTGTTGATCCACCCACATCTTTTTCCTTATGCTTCCTATTTGGTGAAGATATCCCTCATTTTTGTTTGTGGAACATAGGCAACAATTTCTACACCTATAAGATAAGATCTAAAAATTTTAACTCCTTTAACAAGTACATATGCATGTTTTTCCATAGTTGTATATTTCAACTCCGCACCTTGCAAGGACTTGTTGAAGAAAGCGATGCGATGCTCATATCCTTCATTTTAATTTTGAATCAATACAATAATAATGGTGTAGAATGAAGCAAAGGAGAAGAGCTAGAAAGTCTTAGAACAATCTGAACTTATCAAGACTAGTGCCTCCTTAAGGGATTCTTTGATTTCTACAAATGCATCAGTTGGCTCCTTACTCCATATAACTTATTGGCCTTTCTTTAGCATCTTAAAGATAGATTTAGTCTTCTCCAAAAAGTTGGGATGAACCTCCTCACAATGTCTATTTTCCCAAAGAAAGACTACACACCCTTAATAGTTTTGGGTTGAAAAATGAGGTTAATAACTTTCCCTTTTACTAGGTCTATCATCACTCCTTCCTTTGACACTGTGACCTAAAAAAATTTCCTCCTCAACACCAAACACACACCTTTTGAGATTTTATGAAATCCCATATTCAAGGCACCTCTTAACGATTTTCTCCAAATTCTTTCAATGATTCGCCATGATTTTGGAATATGTGATGAGATCATCCTAGTATACTACCAAGACTTTATCGATAAACCCTGCAAAAGCCACACACATTGCCCTCTGGAAGGTTGCACAAGCATTTTCATTCCAAATTGCATACTCATGTACACATAAGTACCCTAGGGAGTAATGAATTTTTTTATGTTGCTCTAATTCCTTTACTACCATTTGATTATAGCTAGAGAATCCATACATCATAGACATTAACTCAGAACTGGTTACTCTTTGCAAGAAATGATCCATGATTGGAAAAGGATAGTTGTCCTTAAGAGACAGAATATTCAAATTTCTAAAATCCACACACAATCTAATGTATCCATTATTATTTCTTATTGACACTAGATTAAACACCCAAGAGGGATGTCTAATGGACTTAACCATACCACCCTCCTTCAACTTTATAAGTTTCTTCTACATTTTGGAGGCCAATGTGGGATTGATAGGCCTTTGCTTTTGTCGGAAAGGTTTTGTATCAAGTTGTAGGGGAATGGTGTGCTGGAACATCTCCTCCCTATATGCTTTAATCTCATCATACAACAAATAAAAGCATCTCTTAAATTCTTTTAGCAACGTGATCAACAACTGCTCCTTTGTAGGCTTTAACTTCTTATCAATATAAACTAATTTATGCGTAACATCATTTCCCAAATTAATTTCTATATCTTCTTCTGGAACGAGTTTATTACTTACTTTGCTACATTTTGTGCCATCAAACATCATTTATAAAGAAACTAGACCTATTGGGATAATAGTAGTCTTTAGTTGTAATATCATGTTCCCAAATAATGTCTCTTTCCTATATTGCACTTCCACCATAGGCTACCAATCAACCAATTGATAATCAAACTCATCTAGGCTATTCATAGATCTAAGAATCTATTGATCATCTTCAAAGACTTTCCAGATATATATATTATCTGATATAATGGGCTTTGTGAGCACCTTTATACTATAAATGCAATGCGGCGAGGCCAACCACACATCAAAACAAGACACCACCACTACCAAAGAATCAACTGCAATATTTTTTGATCTATTAATCCAATCAATTCTAATAGCTATAAATAACTCAAGAGTGTACCATATTGCATTGCAATACATCATAAGTCTCTTTTATTTCACCGCATGCATGCCTCTCATCTAAGAGATTTTGAATAATCTAGAATCTTCAAGCATCTCACCCCATACTTATGTGCAATATTTAGACACAACATGAGAACTTCATACGTTGCAATGTTGTTAGTGCAATAGAAAGATAACTTAAAGGAGAACTTGAAATGCTCACCACAAGTTGATATTAAGATAACACTTTCACCTGAGCCATCTCTTGATCACGCCCCATCAAATAACATGGTCCATAATTCATTCCCATCAACACTAGGATCAGGGTAGGGGAAAATATTATTTGTGTAGTGGTCTTGGTCATCATAATATCCAATGAATTGATTAGGAATAGCATCTAAATATAGCACTTCATTTGTAGCCTTATCTAGGTGCTCAATAGTATGCATCATTTTCTTCTCCTAGTGTAACTTGACTTCTTTATCATGTAGAGGAATGGAGGCAAAAGATAAATCCATGTGAATACTACTACTAATGGATGCTACCCATTTTTTGGATAATATACCCCACTTAGCATGGTAATCGACAATAATAATATCCATGAAAAAAGACTTTCTCATATACGCAGAAAGCTGGACCTCTACATCCTTGACAATTCCTATAACATTCAGCTCTTGAGGATCCATGGAAAAATACTTACCATAAGATTTGGACACTTGCAAATGTTAGTATTTTGGTGCCATTAACCTTGTAAATCCTTGTAATTATTTTTCCTAATATTATTTGTAAATTACCCATGAGGGATGTACAATTTTCACCAGCAGTGGTAAAAATTAATTACCAGGGATAGTAATTATGGAGTTACTACATCGGTAAGTTCTGGAGTTACTGATGGTAGTTATGGAGTAACATTTACTAATGGTAATTGTAAATATCAATCTAATAATTGAGCGTAGGTGCCACCTTGGAGGAATCATCTATATTTGTCTTGTATGACACACGTCATAAAGTTGGTAAGTGGTGGTAAGAGAATCTATAACAATTGTAAGTTGTCATAAGATTCTATGACAATATGACAACCTATAACAAATATTTATGAGCTATAAGTTACTATTCTTGGCTCTAGGCACCCATATTGGGAAGATGCTATTCAGGGGGTGTTATGAAAAAATCTATGACGGTTATGGCATCATTTATTACATCGTAAGTGCCTATTCTTGTCCATGGGCACCCAAGTTTGCATGGTTGACTATTGACAAGTGTCATGAGCTTGTAAGAGGTCATTTAATGTTTCATGTTGGAGTATCCAAGGTGAGAGAAAGTGGACGTCTAGTTTGGGAGTGAAATACCTCTATAAATATAGTGTCTTGTATGTGTTATGGAGATTATAGTTTTCTTGTACACAGGTTCTGTCGGATTGAAGGTTGGAGAGACAAAGGAAGTGCATGTATTATGTATTTTAGATTTTGAAGATAATACAACTTGAGCCTCTTTTCTTGGTAGAGTTTTTTACCTGAAAGGGTTTTCTCCGTGTTATATCTAGTGTTGATATGGTCTATTCTTATATGGTGTTTATTCCTGTGTTGTAATTTCATTTAATCCATATACAATCTCTATTCATATTACACTACTTTAAGATCATAAACATATTGTAATCAAATTTTCCATTTGGGTAGTTGTTGCCTTCATTTTCTAACAACAAACCCAATCCATCCATAACTTCAAGGGGCATTACATTACTAGAGGCACTGGAATCTAACATACAATTATGGAGTAGCCATCCATTTATCAACACTTAACTGGCTATCTACTAAGGAAGTTTTTAGGTATACCTATGGTACATCTTGGGTATTTGTTTCACCAGTAATATCAATGGGATGATAAGAGGGATGATGAATTATTTATAATAGTAATGTATAGACTAGAACCCTCTCTCTATGTTTAGGAATCCTAAGGAGTTCACCTATAGGAACATGAATCCTAACTTGGCTCATGAGTTGAGCCATATCTATGGGGTTATAATTAGGCAAAGGGGGTGACTATGGGATAGTAATATCATATGTGGTAGGGATAAATGGAATAATTTGGTCACTACTAGAAAAATCCTTACCTTTTACCTCATCGTCATTTTTTTCCTAGCTCCACCATGTTCCTTATATGACATGCTTTGAGATTTTTCTAGTATGGTATTTGGGTCACCCACCTTTGAATTCCTACACTACTCAATTATACCACAACCCTATTGGTTTGAGGTACATACCTCTTCTGATTTGCAACCTCTCTAATGGGAACCTTTCTCTTATTGATCTCCTTCCTTGTAGCATTGCCATTTGCAACATTTGCATTTGACTTCTATTTAAACTTTTTGCCTGTGTGGTATGTGTGTAAAGCTTAACTATACCACACACATTATCTTTAGGTTGCACCTACCAAATTCTCAATTGGAATCCACCATGTGCCTACATAATTGTGGTATTCATGAGGGCCCTAATATATTCACAAGATGGCCTATTCTTTTGCACCACTACCACGTGAATTTCCTAAGATGTTCAAAATCATATGTCAACAACTCATAGTTCTTTGGACTACTATCATAGTCATACTAGTAGACTTATTCATTATCATAGATGAGTCACATATTCGTTTTCATCATCTTCATGCCCATATTCAAATGTATATGTTGATCAATATCATCCTCATAGTTCTCAAGGCCTCGATCTTGATTAGGTACTCCATCTTCCTTTACCCTTGCAAGTGCAACTCCACACTTTATGGGATCATGTGGTGGGTAACATAACTCACACCATAACATATCCTCCTAAAAATTCACATGTTCCCTTCTCAGTGGATCAAAGGGATCTCTATCAAACTATCTAGAGTTTCCTTGTTTCTAAATCAACGACATATCATCTTGCAATGGCCTCTTTGACCAATCTATACTATAAGGTCTATTTTGTAATCTCTACCCCTCATTAAAATGTGGTGTGGAACCATTACCAAGGGGTATACCTTTCTCACTTCTTGCCACCCTATAAGATAGGTCTTTCATTGCTCCCATTAATTTATCCAATTTGTCCTTAGTAGAGAGGGGCTTAATAGAAGCACCTCTATCTAGCAATAATATCTTCACATTTTCTCTTTTGACATGTTTTCCTAATGCCTACATGTTTCCCAATATTGATAGTGGTAGCATAGTCCTTCCACAATGTCTATGGGATTTTGTCTCTCAAGTAATATCCAATCTCAATGTCAAATGCACCACAATACAAGACCATATCCATTGATTCATTTGGTTTTAAATTGGGTGGAATTTTTCTTATGGTCATGATGAACCTACTATTAAAACCAACTACTTATTCATTCACTCCTTTCTTTACTATAGTTAGTTCATGGATTATAAACTTGGGATCCATCCTATCCACATACTGTAGTCTAAAAACCTACATGAATTCCTCCCATGAGTCTATATTGCTATCAAGAAAACTATGGTACCACTCCTTAGCACTTTCTTCTGATGATTCAAAAAATAAGTTCATTATCGTATCCTCATTTTCAATCTCATACTCATATATGATGTTGATGAACCACCTCAAATGTTCTTCTCCTGTAACCGCATTATTAACTTGGAACTTTGGGATCTTCCCCATTATTTGATTGGGGATTGAATTAGGATAGTCAAGGATTCCAAATAAATCCAACTAATGATATCTTTCAATTCCCATAGGCTACCTTACTAGTCGAAATCTCTACACTTGCCTCTAAGAAGAAACTTTTACATTCAGGATATAATTTTGATAAGGGTTATGATGTTAATCAAGACTTGATGATGTGGAGCATAACCACCATGGTTCTAATCCTAGTGGTTAATTATTATGGGTTAGTAACTGAGATTGTTTCCTTTCAAAATTTTCCTATAATTCTTGATGCATTTGTCTAAGATGGTCCAACAAATCCAACTCCTGATCAATCTCTCTCTTGGTGATCACTTATCAACCACTCAGGTTACTAGCATCATGAAATGTTGTGTCGTGTTCAAATTCATTTATGTGTGAAGGAATAGGGGAAGTAGGGTGTGGACCAACCTATTGCATACTCATACTAGGATTAGGAATCCCTAACTCTTGAACATGTGAGTTGTTAGATCTATCTCCATTCCTTCTACCAACCAATATCTCACTTATTTACACATTATATTTATGTCTATGGGATCTCCTTTGAGTTCTCAATATATTGTCGGTGGAGTCATCAAAGGTGTATTGATATTGATCTCTCCAATCAACAAATGCATTATTTATACCAAATATACCCACTTCATTCTCTTGTAGAGAGGACTCGGTAAACTTGCATTCTTTTCTCTCCATGTAGCTCACTACTTTCTTGCATGAGTTGTAGTATATTCTTGTTCTTCAAAACCTCTAAACAATTTCCTCCTTTCCCTTTTTAACTTCTTTCTCTGATCTTCATACTAGGTTTATTTCAACAAGGTCACCACTCTTTTCTTGGAAGAGAGAAATATTTCCTTTGTTAGTAAAAGTCTTCAAAATATAGACTAGAGTTCTATTTCCCTAGAAATAGTGCTAGTTTGTTGGTGCAAGTTGACAGGTTGCCACTTACACACAAACAAAGGAGTATTGTTGCAAAAAAAATTCTTATGTTGTAGGGTTTTCAATGTATGAAACATGACTTTACATCCTTGGCATTGGCACCAATTTATTGGTGCTCAAACACGTGCTTCCACAATTCCTAAAGGCTTGTACCAATACCTAAGGCCAAAGAAAGTTAGCATAGGTGATCGGTAGAATTTGTGATTAGATTGTAGAATGAATGGACCAATGATTATGAGTGGATAAGCATGTCTTTATCTTTGGGCTTAACTAAACCTATGAGGGTTTTTTCCCAAAGGTATCCTCAATAGGACATCTATCAAGTATGATGGAACAAGACTAAACCAATCAGAACTATACCCAATGTATGCTTGACCCCAAGATTTGTCACTAGGACAAATACTAACTAGCTACATGTAATACCTCTTATTAAATTGATAACTACAACCTTGCATATACACCCAACAATAAAAATATTGTAATATCCACACAAATGACTACACTTAGCTTTTCATACATAATGGCAAGGTGTAGGCGTGCATAACATGATCCTCTAACTATCTAAGCAATTTTTGGTCACTTAAGATGTTCCCTGAGTTTCACAATATTGGACAATGAGAGCATGTGGGACTCTAATATACTCAAGCTAAACTAACAAAAATGGGTAGATAATTATTTAATAAATGTTTGGACCTTCACCAATCAAATTGGTGCCTACTCCATTGGGCAATAGAGTCATAATCATGCAAGGAAGAAGAGAATACACCTTTAAAGCATAATGGAATGTGATGTGCACAAGCATATAAATCAAAGATAATGCTTCATATAAATGGACATAATAATAATTTGATCTCAATGCTGCAAATACCCACATGAATCATAAGAGAGACCACTACAAAATAATTTGCAATGAATTAGAAGTTGTCACACATTCATCTAAGTTTTGTTATATTTGTACCATCAAATGTGGCAAGATAGGATCCACAACAGGGTTCAAGTACCCCTTTTTATTTATACACTACCATGGAGACATACCATTTACATGCACTATGTTCATGAAATAAAGTTCCTATGAGTTATAATGCATATCTTGTCCCTTTATAGACCAGACTTACATCACTTGATGTCTTATAACAACCTAAGTTACTAATGTTGTTAGAAAATTGGCTCAGTGACCAACTCGAAATACAACAAACAATTGTGTAGATATAGAATTCTATATCTAGGCTCTTGGAAGGATATTTCAAATGCATATCCAATCAGATTTAGTCTCCAAGATGCCCACATGTCGTATCAAAAAAATGAATCCGTTGGGATGAGAGATCCACCTAGGATCACGTAAGATCTATCTCATAAGGGTAAACATGCTAAGCCCTCATAACTACAAGTGATTAAAGAAGCATAATGATGAAGAAGAACCAACCAAGTCAAGAAAAAACATTGATTAAAACAACATTAAACTCTTTTCTATGTCGAGGAGGAGCTAGGAAATGAATAAACCCACCACAACCAGGCACAAGGCTCAAGATGAAACATTCAAATCATGTCTTACCATGGTAGATCAGCAAATGGCCCAAGGAGAAATGTCGAGGCTAAGAAGATATACCAACCACAAGTGAGCCAATAATAACTTTTCATATTTGAAAGGCACGAGATGAGATAAGGTAGCTAGGAGTGAACAGTGTTGGAATGGTAAGTAAAGTATTTAAACTTTGTTTTAATACTTTCCAAGCACATGGAAGCAAGGTAGATTAGATGGTGGGTGAGACATGTAGAACAATTATGTCACACCATGATGAAGAGACAAGAAGCCACAAGAAACTTGAAGTCCACCACACAAAGAAAACCACCAATACACCACCACAACAATATGTCAATCCACCACAAAGATAGATATAATCAGTAGAGTATCTACAATTATAACATGGAACACCAGGCACTAAATTGATAAGCATACACCCATATGACACTACCAATTGAAAGATGATCTCCATGAGAAAAGAACACACCACAAAGGTCAATGAGAAAAAACACTACAAGGATGCTGTTAAGAATGAACTAGACCATTAGAAATGAGGGTGAAACTAACTACAAGGCAAACAGGAGTCATTGCACCAACTGTAGGACATAGGATAATAATCTTGCCACACAAAGAACATACCCACTATGGAAGACCAATAGAACCAAAGGGAAATTTCCACAACATATAATTATACTTGTAAGAGCATGTGCAACCACTGCAAGCTTGAGGAGACCACTGCATGTAAGGAGGTTCACCGTAGAGAGAAAGATACAGGTAAACAAATGAAGAATAAGCCCTCTATGGTAAAAATAAAAAGATTATGATCATATGCATTATCAAAAGCAAGCAAGGATAGGTGATAGGGAAATATATTAAGGCACTAGAGGACACCACAAGGTGAAAAAGGGTAATTCAAAGCACAAGCAAATAAGTAGGGATGATAGAGCAATGCACCAAGAATCACCCTAAGTGAAAGATAACACAACTACAAAGCTTGTGGTGAATAATACGACAAAATAAGGCCTACAACATGCATTTGGGTTAACATAAAGATAATACAAATAGAAAAAGTACCAAAATTAGCCAAGAATTGGGTGCATGCCAACAACATATATGATCTATAATGTTTGATCATACAATCCATATGATGATATCAACATTGATTAGTTTTATACATCACTATCTAGGTGTGTTAGAGGAGAGACAAAATGGTTAAATGTTAACATAAAAGTTTTTATATCAATGGTCCACACCATGTTCCCTTACTACATAGGATCAATACAGTGAGTACATATCCCACCACTAGGTGTCAAGATGTCGTTGTGGGTCCTTTGATTTATCCTAGATGGTTGGCATCTCATCATAGGTGCCCTGATAATAATGAGCTACCCTTATATTTTTGTAAACAAATAAATGCAAAGGTATAATTACATATGACTATTGGCTATACATCCATATCCTTGCATGCTAGACAAGGCAAAGGAGGTTTGGAGACAAATGTTAATATCATCGATGAGATTATCCACCTCTAGAAAATAAGAGGGTATTGGTTAGTCCAAATCTTTTGGTGAAATTTTTTGGACTTGGGAGCTATTATAGAGCGAGCTCTTATCTCATCCAAGGATGGCATTTTCTAGAGTTTGACCACCATTACAAATGAGGTTGATCACTTATTATGTAATCATATTAGTTGATACATGTTGAGGTCACACACCTCCATTCCATCTAAGTCTACATTGGTCACATATGATACATTCATTTGTTCAAATGTAGTGTCACCATGTGATGTTGCACAAATGAGTGGAGATGACAGGCTACAAAGGTTGAACATGTGTGTGACATATGATTTATTAGATGCATATCAGATTATCAACCTTTGAAGTATCGTGTTCCCCTTGATAATGTGTCTACACATATCAAACACCATGTTTATAGACAAGTGACCCATGCTCAAGCCACATAGTGTTTTAAAGGATATTAAACTCTTAATTTTCTACCTCATGCCTTAGACATGGCTACTACACCTGCAAGCCACTAATTTCTAGATGATTCTACAAAAACTATCAAATTCCCCCAATTTTGCTACAAAATTTTCAATGGGATCATTTGGAGGGATTTTATTTGAGGAGACAACAATTGTTCTAGAGTTGGGACCAAATGTCATGATGACACTCGATTATGCTGACTTTAGCATGATTGAGAGGGTCATGGCTACAAGAGGTCAAGCTCCTTAGCTTCTTGATGATCAAGTATATACAAATTGTTTTATAATACAAGTGTACACAAATTTTATTTTTTAATGGGTATATTATATATAAATAGTTTAAATTTTGGTTATTTACAATAGTAGCATAAAGTAGATCATGTTTTGACTTAGTCAATGCTACATTAGGTAAGGACAACTATGGGTGAGACTTTCTAACAACCTTTTTATTGAGATTTAGCACATTCTAGTGATCATGTGCTTCATCAAGTATTTAAATTATGTTTAACAATAGTTATAGATGTACAAATTTTTACATACATAACTAAACAACCACTTTCTAATTTAGCAAAACTTTTCTTTTTACATGCATGAAGGTTTTAGTATCAGGTCATGGGTCTACTGAGAGTTGTATTGAGCATCGTGTACATGATACTAAAGTATAAAATGCATGTCTATAGGATGCAGGTGGATAGGTATAGATCTTATATTATAATGTATTTACAATTGTATGTAGATGATCTTTTATATATTCCTATACACATATATCATTATGCAAGGTTCTATACATAAATCACAAGGTGATGTTGATGGATGGGTGGGATCGAGTTTAGGACAAGGTTTAAGGCATGAGTTTATTGTGTAGAGTGAGGCTCAATCCACCTAGTGGCACACTCGTAGTTCCTCATGATGTTTAAACTGAATTTAATTATTTATGTTTATGATTCATTTGATGTTTATCATGAGTTTGGACTTGTTTATTAGAAACATTTGTTTCATATGCATTTACAAATTTACTTGTCGTTAGACTGAGTCATTTGATGTTTATAATATGTTTGGACTTGTCTATTAGAGACATTTATTTATCATATGCTTACATGTTTATCATATATATTTAGCACAAGTTTAAATTTATTTAATTTTAAATTTGGTAATTTAACTAGTTTGCTATAATTTAAAATTCATAAGTTCTAACTTAGAAAATCTAATTTATAATTTAATTCACAATCCAAATTAAATTTTAATTTATAATATCTAATTTACAATTTAATTTACTTAATGTAAAATAAAATATCTAACATACAATATTTCTAATTTACAATTTAATTCACAACTCATTTCACAATCCAATTTATAAATCAATTGATAATTTGTTCTATTTATGGTAAAATATATTCATTGGTAGATTGATATATAGATTGATTTATATTAATCTAATTGACAAATTTATAATTTACATAATTTTAAAAAAATCAATTGATTGTTGAACTACACTGGACAACTGAGAGGGGGGGGGTGAATTAGTTGCCCTAAAACTTTTAACCAAATATGATCATCAACTTATTAATTACTTATATTCAAATGCAACCATGAAAGCATCAAATGAGAAGCTCAACACAAAATCATAAACAACACAAGAGACACCAGATTTTTACGTGGAAAACCCTAAAAAGGAAAAACCATGGTGGGTGTTAGCCCACATAAATATATAAGTTATATCAATACCGAAAAACTGAGGCTCACTACCTACAGGGCTCACTGCCCAAATTGCTCACTGCAAAGAAAGGCTCACTACCTATGGATGGCTCACTGCTAAAAGAAGGCTCACTGCCAAAAGGTTGAACTGAGATAACAACATCTACTCCATGCCAAGGTTCAGTTCCATTGAAGTACAAAAAAAACACCTCTGCTCTGCTATGTTGCCTTACTTCACTTTATCTTCACATCTTCGCACTTGGATCCTTTTTCATGACTCAATTACAAGTATTTATACACTACATCAACCTTGGAATGATGATCAAGGTCGGCATTACAATCATCAACCGTTGGAACAATCTCCAAGGTCTTGACCTAATACAAAATTATAATAAGGAAATGTAGTAAAGATGTATATGGATCACGCCATGCCTTAGCTGGGACTCAAACACGATCTTCCACACCACAACATGCTTCTACAATCTTCAAGAGATCTCTGCAATCACTGGAATTAACCAAGTCGACTAAGACAGGTTACACGCTACATTATCTGGGAATAATCTTAAAACGTGATCTCAATTCCCTAATGCGGACCAATGTAAAGGCAGGAACACAATCAAGAGGCATCCACAGGCACGTTGTAATCACCAGAGGCAACCACACAAACTCTAACTTCTTTATCCATGAGATTCTTCACACTAGAGCACATGAACTTCACTGTCTTCAACTGTCACAAAAGAAAGATAGCTTACGAACCACCAAATCATGAACCATTGTAGTTGTAGGCACTTACCATCATCCCAGACTTCCCTCTAGAACTGCAAAGCAAAATACTTCAACACGAAGGAATGTGGAGCAAAGTACTTTCTCCTTGTCACCAGTGAATAATCAGAAAAAGGAGGTTTTACTCTGGTGAATGTAACTCACTCAATTCTTCACACTGGAGGCTCAAACTTAAGATTTAGCATCTTCAAACATGCCTCTAAATAACTTCCAAACTATAGACCAAGATCTTCAATATACAAGAAATGCAGAGCAATCTTCTGGATTGTTCTTCAATATGCAACTTACTGTCTTCATTGTAATTCACTATTTCCTTTCTGATTCTTCTGGAGGGGCTAATTTTCTCAATGTCCTCAACATATAAGGCTTCTAATCAATCAAAAGATAAGAATACAGTTGACACCAATGACAACATAGATATGTTGACATCAATGACAACACCGATTAGGCACATACTTGCAACAATCTCCCCCTTTGTCATTGATGGCAACATATGATGTGAAAAACTGTAACTACCATCAAGACAAGATTCTCCCCCTTACTCTTCACACATCTACATTTTTTCCTCTTTGAGTTTTTCACATGAATTCTCTCCCCCTTTGACATCAATGGCAAAGGGCACATACTTGCACTCTGCTTCTCTGAACCAAACTCTCTTCTGAACTCTCTCCATCTGACTACTCCCCCTGAGAAGTAGCTCGTACAAGCATCAATCTGGATCTAGAGGTGGAACTCTAAGTACCACCGAACTTATGCACTCTTGTGCATCTTAGTTTTGAGTAGGAGGGGTGATAACCCCTAACTTTTCTTTGAGATACTCAAAAGTATCCTTAGGCAGAGGCTTGGTGAAAATGTCTGCAATTTGATCTTTTGTGGACACATATTCCAAATTTACTTCATTCTCTGTCACCTTCTCTCTCAAAAAGTGATACCTTATTGATATGTGCTTTGTTCTTGAGTGCATCACTAGATTCTTAGAAATGTTTATGGAACTTGTTTTGTCACAAAAGATTGCAATTAGATCTTCATACACAACTCTTATATCCTTCAAAGTCTGCTTCATCCATAATACTTGAGTGCAACAACATGCTGCTACAATATACTCTGCTTCTGCAGTAGACAAGGGTATTGAATCTTGTTTCTTACTTAGCCATGAAACCAATCTATTTCCCTAGAAGAAGTCACCTCCACTTGTACTCTTTCTGTCATCAACATATACGGCCCAATCTACATCTATATAAGCACTGAGAGTGAAATCATTGTTCTTTGGATACCATAAGCCATAATCCAGAGTACCTTTCAAATACCTCAGGATTCTCTTAACTGTCATCACATGTGATTCTCTTGGATCAGCTTGAAAACTTGCAACAAGACAAACTGCATGCATATATCAGGTCTAGTTTGGGTTAGATAAAGCAATTCTCCAATCATGGGTCTGTATTTTTTCTAATCAGCCTTAGGTGATTCATCAGTTTTGCTCAACTTGCAACTAGTCACCATGGGAGTACATACCGGTTTAGAGTCTTCCATCCCAACTTCTTCATCAACTCTTTCACACTTAGACTGAGATATGAAGATTCCTAGATATCTAATTGATTAATTTGCAGACCCAAAAAGAAATTCATTTCACCAAACATTGACATTTCAAATTCACTTTTCAACTCACCGGCAAACCTTATGCACATACCTTCATTTCCTCCAAAGATAATGTCATCAACAAAGAACTCAACAATCAAGATCTGATCATCATTGATTTTGAAGTACAGATTGCTATCTGCAATGCCTTTACTAAATCCCAATTGTAACAAATACCTATCTAACCTTGCATACCAGGCTCTAGGATCTTGTTTGAATCCATATAATGCTTTCTTCAACCTACATACCACATCACTTTGATATGATAATTTTAATCCTTCAAGTTGCTCAATGTATACTTCCTCTTCTAACTCACCATTCAGGAAGGCAGATTTCACATCCATCTGATATACCTTAAAATCTTTGGGAGTTGCAAATGCCAAAAACATTCTAATTGCTTCAATATGAGCTACTGGGGCAAAGGTTTCTTCAAAATCTATCCCTTCAATTTGAGAATATCCTTTGCATACAAGTCTTGCTTTATTCCTTACAACTTCTCCATTTTCATTCAGCTTGTTCCTGAAGACCCATTTAGTTCCAATAACATTTTTGTTAGCAGGTCTAGAACTAATTCCCAAGTTTCATTCTTCTCTATTTGCAGCAGTTCTTCCTCTATTGCCTTTACCCAATTTTTATCATTGCATGCTTCATTCACATTTTTTGGTTCAATCTTTGAAAGCAAACAATAATTAACTTGTTCTTCTGCAGCTCTTCTTCTTGTTATCACACCTTTGTTCTTGTCACCTATAATCTAATCTTCAGAATGATTGATCCTTACATACCTGGAAGTTTGACAACACTTTCCGGAGCCTCTTCTTCATCCTGATTTTCTGCTTGCTCATCTTTTTCTTCAATTTCTATAGTCACAGGTTCATCTGGTTCGTAACAACTCAAGTCTAATATTCTTTCTTTGCCTTCATCTACCTTTACATTTGCACTCTCAATAATCTTTTTGAGCCTCTTGTTGTAGCACCAGTAAGCCTTACTCTTGGGTAGAGTATCCAAGAAAGATTACTTCATCACATCTTTCATCAAACTTTCCTAGATCTTCATCTCTCCTAATATAACATTTGCTTCCAAAGACTTTGAAATATTTTACTGTGGGAATTCTTCCATACCACAATTCATAGGGAGTTTTAGTACCATTACCTTTCACTTGAACTCTATTTTGTCAGCAGACCTTCTTCCTTCATCATTGTCCTAGTAGCCTCCTCAACTGTCATGTTCTTCCTTTCCATAGTTCCATTCTGCTAAGGAGTCCTAGGTGTAGACAACTGTCTCTTTATCCCATACTCTTCACAGAAGATGTTGAATTCATTTGATGTGAACTCACCTCCTTTATCAGATCTTAAGCATTTGATCGTCACATCTATTTCATTCTCAACCATTGCCTTGAAAGATTTGAATTTCTCTAGGGCTTCTGATTTATCTCTTAGAAAAGTAACCCAAGTCATTCTAGAATAATCATCAATAAGCAACATGAAGTACCTGTCACCTTGTAGACTTCCCACCCTTGTAGGACCATAGAGATCTATATGCACTAGATCCAACAAACCGGTAGAAAAATGTTCTTTTCTCTTGAAACTTGTCCTTATCTACTTTCCCAACTGAAATTCCTTACAAATTGAGTTGGAGGGTTTCACAAGTTTTGGTAAATCTCTCACAGCATGACTTGAGCTTATTTTTACTGGACTATCAAAGTTTATGTGACACATCCTTCTATGCCACAACCAACTTTCATCTGCCTGAGCCAATAAACAATAATCATTCATTCCTTTCAATTGATAGATGTTACCTTTTATTTTCTTACTGGTAGCAATCACAGTTCTGGAGCTTTACATGATCTTGCACCCATTGTATTTGAATCTTAGATCATATCCTTTGTCACACATTTGAACAACACTCAAAAGACTATGCTTCAAAGCCTTCACATACAGAACATTGTCAGTATTATGCTTTCCATCAAATGAAATAGATCCTTTTCCACAAATCTTATCAGTTGCATTATCTCCAAACCTAACCAATCCTCCATCATACTTTTCCAAACTTACAAACTTACTTTTGTCACCGGTCATGTGATGTGAGCATCCACTATCATTAATCCATTCATCCTTATCTTTCTTAACCTAAACAGCCAAAGCACTCTCTTCTATTAGTTTTTCATCCTTCACATAGCTAGCAGAATTAGTAGACACAGGATCTTCTTTAATAGAAATAAAGAGACACTCATTTGCACTAGTACTAGCATCATCAGATTCATCATTAGTCACACCTTCATCATCAAAATCTCCAACATAGTAGCATTTCTTTGGAACTCTAGCTCTACTCTCATATCTTTTCTTATTTCTTTCAATTCTTTCAGGACATCTGTAAGCATAATGACCTACCTTACCACAAGAGAAACATTTGAAAGGTAGTTTACCTTTGAACTTACCGGAACCTCTTTGTGTCGTGTCAACAAAGTTAGCTTCAATTTCATCAAAGTCATCATCCACTTTATATTTCTCAACTCTAGAAATCTTTTCTGAAGTACTGGCTTTGAAAGACGATTCAACTTTTGGAAGAGAATCACCAAATTCTCATCTCAAAGGCTGTAAGCTTTCCAAGTAACTGATCTCTGTCAATAGTTTTTACAGTCATGAATTCTTCAATAGCAACCACTTTGTGACTATAGGATTTTGGTAGTGATCTGAGAATTTTCATCACAACTTCCTTATCAGTGAGAGTTTCTCCCATACCTTTTATTCCGATGACAAGTTCATCAACTCTCTACATAAAGGCTGTTATGTTTTCATCTTCAAACCCTCATATCTTACTTTCAAGCTCTGTAGCTTGGCTTCTCTAACAAAATCATCTCCTTCATACAAATTTTTCAGCTTCTCCCATACCTCATTTGCAGATTCAAGGTCCACAACTTTTGTCAATACTGAGTCACTTAAGGAACTTAACATAGCATCCTTTGCTTTGACATCCAGCTCATATTCTTTGATATCATCTTCAGTTGTCAAACCACCTTCGGGCATGACAAATTGTGATAGTGTAGCTAGCCATACTTTATAACCAAGACAGAGAAGATGGCTTTTCATTCATTCCTTCCAAAGAGTATAATTTGTCCCATAAAAATGTGGAGCTTCCTTCTTTTAAGACATCATGGATCTTCCTCAAGCTGTTAGGCTTTCTTCAGAGGAACCTGGCTCTAATACCAATTGTTGAACTACACCGGACAACTGAGAGAGAGGGGGTGAATCAGTTGTCCTAAAACTTTTAACCAAATATGATCATCAACTTATTAATTACTTATATTTAGATATAGCCATGAAAGCATCAAATGAGAAGCTCAACACAAAATCATAAACAACACAGGAGACACCGGATTTTTACATGGAAAACCCTAAAAGGGAAAAACCATGGTGGGTGTTAGCCCACAGAAATATATAAGTTATATCAATACTAAAAAACTAAGGCTCACTGCCCAAATTGCTCACTGCAAAGAAAGGCTCACTGCCTATGGATGGCTCACTTCCAAAGGGTGGCTCACTAACAAAAGAAGGCTCACTACCAAAAGGTTGAACTAAGATAACATCTACTCCATGCCAAGGTTCAGTTCCATTGAAGAACAAAAAAAACACCTCTGCTCTGCTCTTCTGTCTTACTTCACTTTATCGTCACATCTTCTCACTTGGATCCTTTTTCATGACTCAATTACAAGTATTTATACACTACATCAACCTTGGAATGATCATCAAGGTCGGCATTACAACCATCAACCGTTGGAACAATCTCCAAGGTCGGTATTACAAACATACATAAAATAGGTCTTGACCTAATACAAGATTATGCTAAGGAAATGTAGTAAATATTATGAATCATGCCATGCATTAGCTAGGACTCAAACATGATCTTCCACACCATAACATGCTTCTACAATCTTCAAGAGATCTCCGCAATCATTAGAATTAACCAAGTCGGCTAAGACAGGTTACACACTTCGTTATTTGGGAATAATCTTAAAGCACAATCGCAATTCCTTAATGTGGACCAATGTAAAGGAAGGAACACAATCAGGAGGCATCCATAGGCACGTTGTAATCACCAAGGGAAACCGCACAAAATCTAACTTCTTTATCCATGAGATTCTTCACACTAGAGCACACAAACTTCATTGTCTTCATCTATCATAAAAGAAAGATAGCTTGCGGACTGCCAAATCATGAACCATTGTAGTTGTAGGCACTTACCAGCATCCCAAACTTCCCTCTAGAACCACAGAGCAAAATACTTCAATGCGGAGCAAAGTACTTTCTCCTTGTCACCAGTGAATAATCAAAAAAAGGAGGTTTTACTCTAGTGAATGTAACTCACTTAATTCTTCACACTGGAGGCTTAAACTCAGGATTTAGCATCTTCAGACATGCCTCTAAATAACTTCCAAACCATAGACCAAGATCTTCAATATAGAAGAAATGCAGAGCAATCTTCTAGACTGTTCTTCAGTATGTAACTCACTGTCTTCACTATAATTCACTGTTTCCTTTCCGATTCTTCCGGAGGGGCTAATTTTCTCAATGTTCTCAACATATAAGGCTTCTAAGAAATCAAAATATATGAATACAGTTGACACCAATGACAACACTGATTAGGCACATACTGCAACATTGATATATCAATCTAATTTACAAATTAATAATTTGTGTTCTAAATCAATTGATATTGATCGATCGATCGATTGATATGGATTATAAATTGATTGATATCAATTATTAATTAATCAATATCAATTATAAATTAATCGATATCAATTATAAGTTGATTGATATCAATTATTGATTAATCGATATCAATTATAAATCAATCTATACCAATTATAATTGATTGATATCATTTATTAAATGATTGATATCAATTATCAATTGACTGATCTTATTTTTTAATTGGTTAATATCAATCAATCATCATCAATATAAATTGATTGACATAAATTATAAATTGATCGATATCAATGAATCAATATCAATTATAAACTTGATTGATATCAATTATGAATTTACTAATATCAATTATAAATTGATTGATATCAATCAATCAATATCAATTATCAAGGTATGTGCACAAAGATGGGGGCCCAAAAAGTGGCCAAAATGTTTTGGAGACAAAATAAAAGAGAATATTCACGCTCACTTTTACATTATAACGTGTTTGTGTTATAACATGTTCGTGTTATAATGCAAGCACGTTATAACATGGGTGTGTTAGGGCTTGGTCACATTGTAAACATGAGTGTATTATACTAACTGTAACGTAGAAAATTTCATACCCTTGAAATTTCACGCTCTTTTTAGTAACCATTTTAGCGTTTCACACCTCCTTTCTGCATGATAGGCTAGGTTTGTGATTTTGGTCTACTTCTTTTATCAAAAATTCATTATAATGCTTAAATTCTTACATGGTCCTAAGGTGCCTTGTATGACCAGGAGTTGGTTTTACCTGGATCCGAACACTTAGCGCGGACATTGGTGCACCACACTAGTGTCCCACATCTGTTTGATAATAGATATCCATTTCTAGGTGTTACAACACGCCTTGGGTGATCATGAGGATTCTTGGTAATGCTTCTGGAGGTCACAGAATGACTCCTTGCATGAATTTTTTAGATTCTTCCCTCTTGGAAGTGTATTGGAAGGATTTGGAATTCATTCATACATTCTCTCCCTCACTTTTGAACACATTTTTAGCTCTCATACAACTCTCTACTATTTTCTTGTGAAAACTGGACTTCTACAGTAGCTATAGGTGATTTGTAATGCTCCTTAGCATTGCAAGATCACTTCCATTTTCTCTTGGAGGTTTTGTTCTATTTGGTGCTCTTTAAGGAGACTCTCTTCACTAGGTTTTGAAACTGCATTTGTTCGTTGAGCTCTTGGGGATTTTGTTGCCTCTTCTTGGTGTTAACATTGGCGAGTTTGTTCCTTTATTGCATTAGAATAGTTTCACTTCAAATTTGTATGGTATTGACCACCATTTTTATGCTTTGTTTTGATTGGTGGAGACCACCATTATTGCATTTTTGTTGGGTGTAGAACACCTATTTTATTCTAATTGCATAGGCTGCATATTGTGGGTTTCTCTCCTCGTAGACCAGGGAAGGAACTATTGTTATCTTGTTTGTTTATTTGTTGTCCTTACCTTCCTAGGTACACTTAGGATAAGGACACACACACACATTTCCTTTCAATTTCAATGCTATACCTTGTATTACTACTCATGAAGGTAGAAATACCAACATAGGGACTTGACTGAGGCAAGTCCCCAAGAAGCCCCACCATTTTTCCTCTTCTTTTTGTAGGTTCCTTGAAGTGAAGATCATACAACTCTGCACTAAGGTTTCATATTACTTCCTTTTGTGCTTGTCTCTCTTCATTCTTCTTAGTTTAGATGGTTTTATTTTCATTCTTGTTTCAATTAGATATCACTGGGTATAATTTCTATTGAAATCTGTGCTATGTAGGTGTTGTAGGTTCCTCTAGACCTGACATTTTTATTTTTGCATATATTTTAGACTCCAGTGCTCAACGCAGACGTCCTCATAGTGTGTTATCGTCTAAGGCCGAGACCTTGTCCTTGCTATCACAAGTTCCTCTCTCCTGCTTGATTTCATTTCTGCAAATGTCTATTTTAGATTATGTTTAGAATAGTTATTTTTTCTACATTTTCTTCATTTTCCTTCATTGTCAATCACTTGTTCAGGTTGCATTACTTTGACTGGGACACATAGTAATGCAACATTCAACACCTCGAATAGTAGAACCCAGGTGTAGTTATAGTGGAGAGTTCACTCAATCAAAGCAAGTAGATTGAAAAGTAATTTTCCCACGCTACACTAACATAAAAAGAAAAAATAATAGCAGTTGAGAGTTGCCTCTTTTCACTTTATTTTGTCCATTGGCAGCAAAACGTGAGTAGGAGAATTATGATTGTGCTTCTAAGTTGAATTGAATCCGTCTCCTCCTTGTCAACAATGCTCTAATGTGCAAGAGGCAATTTATATAAATTTTTAGATAATTTTAGTTAAAGATTAAATTATGTTTTCTTGAATTGGTTTCGATTTGTTGAATTTTCTTTTCAGTCAATCCAGATCCTCTTCTACCTCATAACCATCCACTTGATGAAATGCATGAATAAAATGAGGTAGAAGAACATGACCTACAAAGCCCCCCTCAAACTCCTCTTATAATTCCAACGCATCCTCTTGAAACACAACAATTTATATTATAAAAATTGAAAATAAAAAAACTAAGCTTAAAGTGTTGATAGAAACATTAAAGAACCCTAATACAACAAGCAAACATAACCAAGATCTTGCAACATCATTGGAATCTTTAATATCTCACATTGATTCTATCACAACGAAAATAAACACATGAGCAAGACATAGAGAAAATTATCATCAATTTTACACCACAAAATTATCTTATGATATGGTGAAGGACAAAAAAATTTACCAAAGATAAATTGTGTGCATTGTTCGTGCTATGCCCTTAATCTTATAATGTGTATAAGGTTACAAGTAGTCAGCTTGTGGCTACCTTAACTCTTAATTAAGTTATATGATCATTATTATATTATTATTTAGATAATTAGGTTGTACTAAGTGTTATATTTTACTATCTAAGTTGATTTGGGTGATATCCAAGGCATAAGCATGGTACATATAGGAGGTAGTGAGTGTTATTTGATCACCATAATGTGAATTATGTTCTTATTGGAGATATTTGGAGGTTTTCCCCTTGAATTGGCTTAATATTCTCAATTATTATCAAGTATTTGTAGCATATTTCCTATTATATTCTTCTCTTATGCAATTTATTTCATTACAAGTGGTATCAAAGCATGATCTTGGCACTCGAAGGGCAAGAATCAAGACAATTTTTTCAACTCGAGAGGTCAAATTGGGAAGCGCATATCTCTCTCAAATTGATGAACATTTTCTTAATTTTTAAAGGGTTTTTCAAGGACATATTGAGTCTTCTACAGTCTAGATTTGAGGTCATTTAGAGTAGATATGAGGAAGTTATTGCAAAATTAGGGTTTCCACCAAATTCACTCTCAAGGTTGTAAATTAGCGAATTTCTTGGAGATTTTTTCTATAGGGTGAGATTTGGGCCCAATTAAGTTACAAAAAAAAATTAGATCATTTAGATTTGTTTTGTGTGATCTATTACAAAATTATTTTTCTCCATCATGGTAGGGCCTGCAACAAGAGGCAAAAAGAATTTCATCACACTTGGAAAATATCTAGGCAATTTGATGATGTGGGAATTGAGGAGATTGGGAACATATATAATGAATCTATAAGGGAAAAATAAGTGAATAAACCAACAAGATGAAGGATGAAATCTTGACAAAGGTGATAGAGCAAATGCAAGGAGTAGCTAAGATAAGTGATATCGAGAGAATGATTAAACAAATGGGTTCTAGCCAAGGTTCTAGAGATTCCAAACATATGGAGTCACACAAAAAGACTTGGGAAGAAGAGGAGTTTCCTAATGGGGGTGGTGCTTTTGTGTTTGAATTATATCTAAATATAGATTATCACCCAGATAATTCTATGGCTAGGCACCCCATACCAAAGATGGATGTGCAAAATTTTGATGGTAAAGATCTGGCAAATCGGCTCTACCAAATGGAGAAATTATTTTATTTTAATCGTGTTCCTTGTCAACAAAAGGTGGCAATGGCTTCCTTATACCTACATTTTAACCAATTCATTTGGTATCGTTGGCTATGTGAAGAAAATAAAAAGAAGGTATGTGTTGTCACATGGTCTATTTCCCAAGAGGAACTAGCTACATATTTTGGTGACAATCTTATGGATAGATACTTTAGCTAGATTACAAAATTAAAGAAAACAAGTATAGTCAAGGATTATATTCATCAATTCCAAACTTTGTCTTAAGAGTGGAGAATTGATGAAGGGGGTAAATCATAAAACACATAATAACATAAATTACACATAGAAAATAGAATGATATTTTATTAATATGGGCAAAACATTACATTACAGAAGCTCAAATACAATCAAAGGATGAATCCCCTCCAGGTTGCAACACATTACAGCTCCCTCTCTCAAGACTCTGGAATCATCTGCCTTCTGTAACCCCAAATTAGCTAGGGTTTTTTGTTTTCCTACTTATTCTTGACTCTACACTTTCCCCCTTAACTCCCCCTACCCCAAGGGTTCCCAAAAATGGTCATAAATAGCCCTTTTTGGCGGCCACCATCTTAATTTTGAAATTTGCATCTCCCTCCAAAAATAGTTCAACTTCGTGGGGCCATAACTTTCGATCCGACCGTTGGATTTTCAATTATAATACATTTTCAAAAATCTCTTGAAAAGACGGTTATGCACAAGCAATATCTAAAGGTAGAGTGCTTGGATTTCCCACCAAATTTCAGGCCCATCCAAAGCCTCTAAGTGCCTCAAATTTGACTTTGAATATTTCAATAGGATTTTAGAATTTGAAATTTTAATATCTCACAAATGACAAATGATATTGAAGTGATTTCTTCACCATTAACTTCAATTCACCATTCTGGAGGTTTGTGTAAGATTTTGTATCCAACCGTGCACAAATGCAAACTTACTAAAAATAGTAACCCTGCGAAATTTAGCCCTTATTGAAAAGAAACAACATTTTTTTTTGGTTGATGCAAGATTGCTCTTACACCCTGGATGCTCCTACATCAGACACCCAGGGTAATTTGAAAAGTGACCCTGTCAATTCTCACGAGTTAGAGGGAAACCAAAATGGTTAACCTCAGTCTTAGATAACCATGATGAATCTTCAATAGGCCTTCCTTTCCATTTCACCAAGTATTCTGTATACTGCATGTTTCTTGTACTCTTACCCACACGGCTATCTAGAATCACTTCTATCTCCTCCGTTGAAGTAGATGCCAGAATACTCCACTGTTCTTCTGTTGGTCCATCCTGTATTCCACCTTCATGATATTATGATAAATCAGCAATGTTGAAAACAAGGGAAATGTTGATCTCACTTGGCAGCTCTACCTCATATGCATTTCCTGAATCATGTTTCTTCAAAATTCTGCATGGTCTAAATTTCTTCATTTTCAGCTTATTGTATGTTCCAATTGGGAACCTTTCTTTTCTCAAGTGAACCATGACTTCATCTCCTACCTAGAATTCCTTATATCTCCTCTTCTGATCTGCCTTAGCCTTGTACTAAATATTCATCTTATTAATGTGCTTTTTCACCTCTTCATGCAAATTCTTCATGTGTTCTACAAAGTCTTCAGCATCGGCACTTGTCTTTTCTCCTTTGTCCAGATTCCTTAACTCTGAAGCATTTCTTGGACTATTCCCACATACAATTTAGAATGGTGATTTACCAGTACTCCTATTGACAAAATTGTTGTAAGCAAATTATGCCTATGGTAAAATCAAATCCCATCCCTTGGGCTTATCTCCTACTAAGCATCATAGCAGGTTACCCAAACTCCTATTCACCACTTCAATCTGTCCATCAGTCTGTGGATGGTGTGCAGAACTGAACTTCAAATCTGTCTTCAACTTCTTCCACAATGTCCTCCAAAAATAACCAACAAACTTGGTATCTCGATCTGAAACTATGCTCTTTGGTAGACTGTGTAATCTCACCACCTCCCTAAAAAATAATTTTGCAATATGAACAACATCATTAGTCTTCTTACAAGGAATAAAATGTGTCATCTTAGAGAATCTATCCACCACCACAAAAATAGAATAATGTCCTCTATGTGTCCTTGGTAAACCAAGAACAAAATCCATACTAATATCATCCCATGGCTTCTCAGGTACAGGTAGTGGCTGAAACAACCTTGTATTCTAACTTGTTCCTTTTGCCATCTGACACACTTGGCAAATCTGCACAAATTTCCTCACATCCTGCTGCAGCTGTAGCCAATAATAATTTTCACCAACAATAGCAATGGTCTTATCTCAACCAAAGTGTCCAACCAATCCTCCACTATGCTTCTCCTTAATCAAGTTTTCTCTCATGGAACTCCTTGGAATGTACAACTACCTTCCTCTAAACAACATGCCATCTTGGATTATGAAATCCAACCATTTTGTCCTGTCCAAAGTAACAGGTTCCAAACAAGCTTTCCAGGCCTCTACAAAATCTGGATCTTCAAGATACAAACTTTTGAGCTCATTGAACCCAACAACCTCTATCTTCATTTCTATCAACAAATTTTGTCTTCTGGTCAAGGCATCTGCAACTCTGTTGGACTTCCCACTCCTGTGCTTCAAAACAAAAGTATAGCTCTGCAAAAACTCAACCCATTTTAAGTGCCTTTGGTTCAACTTTTCTTGACTATTAATATACTGCAAAGCCTGATGATCAGCATATAAAACAAACTCCTTTGGCAACAAATAATGTCTCCATTTCTTCAAAGCCTGAACTATTACATAAACCTCCTGATCATAAACATAATACTTTTTCTTGGCATCATTAAGCTTCTCACTAAAATAGGCAATGGGCTTACCTTCTTGGCTCAAAATAGCTCCTATAGCACTACCACTAACATCACAATCTACCTGAAATACCTTATTGAAATCTAGAAGTGCCAAAATAGGTTGCTCTGTGACTTTTTGCTTCAATGTATCTGTTAGTGCCTGAATTGACTGGTAGTTTTCTGAGCATTTTTCATTCAGGCACTCTCCCTAAGTATCCAAAAAATGTTCTAAGTAATAGACCTCCTCAGCATTTTTCAGCTGCATCATCATATTTTCTTGAGGAGGAGGTCATCATCATCGTGTTTGTTTCGATGGTGGTCAGCATCATCATGTTCTTCGTCGGCCGGTTTCTCATCGTCATCATCATATTTCGCTGTCGGGTGATGCTTGGGTTTTATCCTGATGATGCTGACGAGCTACAATGCGCCCTGATCTGCTTGCGAGGGTGATTTTTCAAAGTCTCCGGTGATCTTCCATTTATCACCTTGCCTGAGCATGATGATGATGTTGCTTATTCTTTGAGTTGCTCGACCTAACTTGTTTTTTCCTAAGGGTCGTCGTCATCATCATCATATTTCCAGTTATCATCCGTGTTGCTTGCGAGGATCATCATATTATCTGCATCATGATATCTCGCCGGGGTGATATTTCTATCATCGGGTGATCTTGGTTATGATCATCCTGATGATGTTGTTGAAGAGTTCTAAGTGCGACCCGATATTCACTAGGGTCATCATATTTTGAACGTCAGGATGATCTTAGTCAATATCATCCTGATGATGTTGTATCACCTCTTGTTCGTTGTTTTTTCATCCTGATGTGCTGACGTCATCCATATATCAGGGTGATATCCGGTTCTTTCTGCCTATCTGCATCATGATATTTCCGAAGGAGGGGGTGATATTTTCATATCACTCGAGTGTGTTTGTTCCAGCATCATGATGATGCTGATATCAAGGAGATAACCGCCTGCCGGCTTCGCGCATTATCTACTGGGGGTGATCTTTTCAAGCAGCGTCATCATATTCATCTATCGCCCCGATCTTATAGAGGAGCTACAGTGCAACCTGATATTTGAACATCAGGAGGATATTTCCAAATATCCGGTTGTCTTCCGAATATCATGATGATGTTGATATGATGATGACGTCATCCGGATATGAGGAGGTGCGCAGTAGGCAGATATGATGATGACGTCAGCAGGATATGATGATGACGTCATCAGGATGTTCATCGGCCAGACTTTTGGTTTAAGCTCAGCAGGAGGATGTTCCTCCGATGGATCCGGTTGTGCGGGTGAAGGCGAATATCATGCAGTTTGTATTTCGAATATGATGATGACGTCAGGGTGATATTTTGGGCAACAGGATATCATGCTGCTGGAGGATGATGATGATGAAGACTTATACTGGTGTCGTCAGGAGCAAAAGCACCGACATGATATATGCTCATGACCTAGTATATAAAGTGTTATTGAGGTCATCGCGGGGTGCATGTGGGATAATGTTATCCTGCATATTCAAAATATCATGATGATGAACCTCGGCGGGAAGTGGTTGCGATCGACTATTTGATGATCTTCCCAAGGCCGCGGGTTGGTGCGCCATTAATGGCGATTGTTGCAGAGGTATGGGTGATGGCGTGGGTCGATCTTGTACCCGACTGAGGGTGTACATCAGCGGACAGGGGCGCAGGGCTCGAGAAATCTTCCTGTCTCCTCTCCTACCTGCTGCATTCAAGTTTGGGCGCCAATCCGGTTGTGTTTGAGCGCCATTTTCATGATACTGTGTATCTGGCAAAATTTTGGTCAACCATGTAATTAATTGCTGAACACCTACCTGGCTGTTAGAAGCAGGTTGTGTTGTTCATTTGGAGGTTGTTGAAAGTTGATGATTTTTGGCTCTGTAATGCAAAACCAGCTGATCTGGTTGCTCTGTACATTCTATCTTGTGAGTTTATGTATCTCCTGTTGTAGGACTTGGCATGAATCCACTAGTTTCATGGTTGATCTTATATGAGTAATGCTGTCTTAGCATGTGTTGTGTTAATTCTGTCTCCAGTATTGCATGTATCCTTCTTCTGGATCTGGATGTTTGCTTATGTTTAGATTCTAGAGCATAGAATTCCTATGTTGAATGTCTGATCTTTTAACCTCTGCTCAAGGGGCAGATTAAACTGTTTTCAGGTTGAACATTGGGAAGGGTATACTACAGTAGGGATGCCATAAGTAGAGATAGCTCAACACTCTATATTGGGAGATATCTGTAAGGCAGATATCATGTGTATCCCCCTAAAATCCAGTTTTAGCTATTTATGCTGATCATTCACAGGTGTATGTCTACCGACTCCAAGCCCTGGATAGGCACCAATCATGCTGTGTTCTTGTGTTATACACCATGTCCAGCTTTGCATCCAAATTCATATCAAAACATTTCATACCTCCACCTGTTAGTTGTAGGAGTAGGATTAGGAACCCCCTGCATACTCTCATACCCAACCAGACATCATGTCCAAGAATGTTGCCAGCCTTGTGATCTATCATGCAGATCTTGGTCCATACATGAGAGTATTCTGCCTGTTGTTGTCAAGTTAGATCTTTCTATCTTTGAGCTAGTCAAGGTTACATCTTGAGTTATAGGGATACCCCCCTTGGTGCGGCAGAACCAGAAGTGAAGGGGAGGAGCTCACGCAACCTCCTGTATTCAGTTGGCCTGAATCTGCCTGTGCATTAGAAGTGGCAAACCCTAATGCTGATTCAGAAGAAATGCCAACAAAATGGCGACTCTACTGGGGAACGTTAATATAAAGTGATATCCTGTAGTCTCCGGTGAAATGATGCTCTGCTGGTGGAATGAACCTGGAAAAGTAGCTTTCAGCTGGTGAAAATTTTGTCCTCTCTGGAGAAATGGCGACTCTGCAAAAAAGATCCAAATGCACATGAAAGATGGATGTATGTGATGTGACAAAAATAAGATGTACATATTTCTGCATCTGTATGAGAAAAGGTACTTTGTTACTTCCCCTTTATTTGTTGTTTTACTGCATAGGTTAGATGCCAGGGGAAGCCTTAGGTCTTAGACAGACAAACAATGTCTAAGAGTAAGATTTTTATGAATCCAAGTATGAGTTATCCCACACTCAGTGGTAAAATGTTGGATAAAGGAATAGAAGAGATAAGAAATAGGTTGATATTCTTAGAGGCTGAGCAGGCCCAGTTAAGAAGCAGTAACCCTGTTGTGTCTGCCTGTCAGAAAGCTAAACCTCATGTCAGCCCTTTTGATCCTTTGTATGACCAACTGGATTTGTCATGGGTGGATTATAAAGTAGAAACTATGCCTGCTAGGATATACTGTCAGATGCCTAGATTTAGTGGTCACAATGTATGTGATGGGAATGCACATATCCAAAATTTTCAAAGTTTTATGGGAAAACATTCATTCAGAGATGAGGATATGTGGATGAGGTTTCTTGTTAGGTCCTTTGATGCAAAAGCAAAAGACTGGTATTTGAGCTTTCCAAAGAAATTTTTTGCCTGTTGGGATGAGCTTGCCGACTGTTTCAAGGAAGAATTTGCAAAAGAACCGGCTGATCTTGTTGCAGAATTGATGAGAATCAGAAAACAAGATGAAGAGCCATGTGTTGATTTCAGTCATAGGTTTGCAGTAGCCCTTTCACATGTCCCTGAAAGTTTCAGACCTGATATTTCAGCCTGTGTTGGCATATTCTTTGAAGCTTTTGAGGAGGGCTCTAGTGCATTACTGAGGGATTTCAAGGTGACAAGTATGCAGATGGCATACAAATTTTTAGAAAATGTAGAGGAAATGAGAAATGTGCACCTGCTGAAACCCCTGTCCCCAGGCCTCGGTGTGAATAATTGTTGTGAAGCTGCAAATGACCAAATGATTATGGCATCATGTGCAGATGAAAATGAAAATAAAAGCATAGAGGTTGAGACTGCTGTATTTGAACATAATGCTAACAATACTGCTCAACTGGATTGTTCACCAGTTGAGGATGCCAGTGAAAGGACTAATGAGGATTCCCATTGCAATGATGAGGCAGCTGACCATGAAAACAATAACGAGGTTGTGGACAGCAATGAGCAATTTTTAGAATGGACCTGTGGAGACAATTGTGAGTATTGTACTCAAGACAGAGAAGATATAAGCAAACAGAGAAGCAGTCCTATGTGTGACCCATTGCTTACCTTTCAAACACATGGAGATCATGAAGAGCAGTCAGAAATTGAAATAAGTGCTAGTTCAGAGCATGATTGTTTTTCATTTGATGGCTGTTTTGCTTATGACACACAGGCTGATACTCCTCCACAGACTGAATCCATTGGTGATGAAGAGGTGTGCTCTGCTGCTCATGAACAAATGGCATACTATGATGAAACTGATACACCTGGGTCACCCATTTATGACACATATGGTGATGAGGATCTGTCTGAGTATGGTGAGGATCTAGATACTATTTTTGGCTTGGATTCTATTTCTCATCCTGATGAAAGAGGAAACAACATACATCAGGTAGGTGACTGTGAGAATGTGCCTGATTTGAAAGAGATGCCAGAGCCTGATCTTTTCCAGCCTGGTGTACCAGATGGTTGTGTACATGATGTACACAATTGTGATTTTGAAAGCTTTTCTTTTGATGAGCTAGCATATAATACAATGGGCCCTGATCTTCCTAGTTTTGTGATGGACTCTGAGTGTTTCCTATTTGCAGTCCAGCTAGGAGATCATGTTGCAATGCATGATGATGATATAAGTGATAAGTGCTATATGCCATATGAACATGCATTGTTTGATACATTCTGCACCCACATGTCACATGATGCTGAGGGTTATCTGCACAAGGGTGATGATGACAAGCCAAATCAGAGGGTTGAATATGCAGATGACAAGATTTGTTTGTGGGTGGATCTTTGTAGTATCTTCAAGCTTGACCCAGTGCATGCAGATGAAAACAAGATATTTGACAAGGGGAGATACATGTTTTTCTTTTCTTGGTGGCCTTAGGCCATCAAGTGTGTTGGGTGATGCAGGTCAGTGCAGTATTTGACTCTGTGCCCAATGGATAAGGCACTGGTCTGCATCCCAGAGATCTGGTGTTCTCGCTGCAGGTTTTCACCTGCACGTCCCCAGACAGAGCCACTGTTAGTGCCTGAATTGACTGGTAGTTTTCTGAGCATTTTTCATTCAGGCACTCTCCCTAAGTATCCAAAAAATGTTCTAAGTAATAGACCTCCTCAGCATTTTTCAGCTGCATCATCATATTTTCTTGAGGAGGAGGTCATCATCATCGTGTTTGTTTCGATGGTGGTCAGCATCATCATGTTCTCCGTCGGCCGGTTTCTCATCGTCATCATCATATTTCGCTGTCGGGTGATGCTTGGGTTTTATCCTGATGATGCTGACGAGCTACAGTGCGCCCTGATCTGCTTGCGAGGGTGATTTTTCAAAGTCTCCGGTGATCTTCCATTTATCACCTTGCCCGAGCATGATGATGATGTTGCTTATTCTTTGAGTTGCTCGACCTAACTTGTTTTTTCCTAAGGGTCGTCGTCATCATCATCATATTTCCAGTTATCATCCGTGTTGCTTGCGAGGGTCATCATATTATCTGCATCATGATATCTCGCCGGGGTGATATTTCTATCATCGGGTGATCTTGGTTATGATCATCCTGATGATGTTGTTGAAGAGTTCTAAGTGCGACCCGATATTCACTAGGGTCATCATATTTTGAACGTCAGGATGATCTTAGTCAATATCATCCTGATGATGTTGTATCACCTCTTGTTCATTGTTTTTTCATCCTGATGTGCTGACGTCATCCATATATCAGGGTGATATCCGGTTCTTTCTGCCTATCTGCATCATGATATTTCCGAAGGAGGGGGTGATATTTTCATATCACTCGAGTGTGTTTGTTCCAGCATCATGATGATGCTGATATCAAGGAGATAACCGCCTGCCGGCTTCGCGCATTATCTACTGGGGGTGATCTTTTCAAGCAGCGTCATCATATTCATCTATCGCCCCGATCTTACAGAGGAGCTACAGTGCAACCTGATATTTGAACATCAGGAGGATATTTCCAAATATCCGGTTGTCTTCCGAATATCATGATGATGTTGATATGATGATGACGTCATCCGGATATGAGGAGGTGCGCAGTAGGCAGATATGATGATGACGTCAGCAGGATATGATGATGACGTCATCAGGATGTTCATCGGCCAGACTTTTGGTTTAAGCTCAGCAGGAGGATGTTCCTCCGATGGATCCGGTTGTGCGGGTGAAGGCGAATATCATGCAGTTTGTATTTCGAATATGATGATGACGTCAGGGTGATATTTCGGGCAACAGGATATCATGCTGCTGGAGGATGATGATGATGAAGTCTTATACTGGTGTCGTCAGGAGCAAAAGCACCGACATGATATATGCTCATGACCTAGTATATAAAGTGTTATTGAGGTCATCGCGGGGTGCATGTGGGATAATGTTATCCTGCATATTCAAAATATCATGATGATGAACCTCGGCGGGAAGTGGTTGCGATCGACTATTTGATGATCTTCCCAAGGCCGCGGGTTGGTGCGCCATTAATGGCGATTGTTGTAGAGGTATGGGCGATGGCGTGGGTCGATCTTGTACCCGACTGAGGGTGTACATCAGCAGACAGGGGCGCAGGGCTCGAGAAATCTTCCTGTCTCCTCTCCTACCTGCTGCATTCAAGTTTGGGCGCCAATCCGGTTGTGTTTGAGCGCCATTTTCATGATACTGTGTATCTGGCAAAATTTTGGTCAACCATGTAATTAATTGCTGAACACCTACCTGGCTGTTAGAAGCAGGTTGTGTTGTTCATTTGGAGGTTGTTGAAAGTTGATGATTTTTGGCTCTGTAATGCAAAACCAGCTGATCTGGTTGCTCTGTACATTCTATCTTGTGAGTTTATGTATCTCCTGTTGTAGGACTTGGCATGAATCCACTGGTTTCATGGTTGATCTTATATGAGTAATGCTGTCTTAGCATGTGTTGTGTTAATTCTGTCTCCAGTATTGCATGTATCCTTCTTCTGGATCTGGATGTTTGCTTATGTTTAGATTCTAGAGCATAGAATTCCTATGTTGAATGTCTGATCTTTTAACCTCTGCTCAAGGGGCAGATTAAACTGTTTTCAGGTTGAACATTGGGAAGGGTATACTGCAGTAGGGATGCCATAAGTAGAGATAGCTCAACACTCTATATTGGGAGATATCTGTAAGGCAGATATCATGTGTATCCCCCTGAAATCCAGTTTTAGCTATTTATGCTGATCATTCACAGGTGTATGTCTACCGACTCCAAGCCCTGGATAGGCACCAATCATGCTGTGTTCTTGTGTTATACACCATGTCCAGCTTTGCATCCAAATTCATATCAAAACATTTCATACCTCCACCTGTTAGTTGTAGGAGTAGGATTAGGAACCCCCTGCATACTCTCATACCCAACCAGACATCATGTCCAAGAATGTTGCCAGCCTTGTGATCTATCATGCAGATCTTGGTCCATACATGAGAGTATTCTGCCTGTTGTTGTCAAGTTAGATCTTTCTATCTTTGAGCTAGTCAAGGTTACATCTTGAGTTATAGGGATACCCCCCTTGGTGCGGCAGAACCAGAAGTGAAGGGGAGGAGCTCACGCAACCTCCTGTATTCAGTTGGCCTGAATCTGCCTGTGCATTAGAAGTGGCAAACCCTAATGCTGATTCAGAAGAAATGCCAACAGTATCAAAGCTTTTATCTACTCCTTTAGTCCATCTAAACTCTTTTCTATCCCCTCTCATTGCCTTAGTTAGGGGTGCAGAAATGCTACTAAAATTCTTGATAAACTTTCTATAAAAACTTGCCAAACCATGAAAAGATCTTACCTCGGAAGCACTCCTTAGCGTAGGCCATTCAATGATAGCCCTCACCTCTGGGTCCATCTTAAGACCTTCCTCTGAGACAACAAATCCCAGGTATACCAACTCCTTCTTTGCAAAACTACATTTCTTCAGATTGATCAACAACTTCTCCTCCCTCAGCTTCTCCAAAACTCTTCTAATATGCATCATATGCTCATCCCAACTCTTACTGAAAATTAAAATATCATCTAAATAAACAATAACAAAACTTCCCAAAAATTCTTTCAATACCTTGTTCATGAGCCACATGAATGTGCTCAGTGCATTGGTTAGCCCAAATGGCATGACTAACCACTCATACAAACCTTCCTTTGTCTTGAAGGTTGTCTTCCACTCGTCTCCTTCTCTGATACGGATCTGGTGATACCCACTCTTCAGGTCAACCTTTGTGAAGTACTTGGCTCCACTCAAACAGTCCATTATGTCATCCATTCTGGGCAATGAAAATCTGTACTTGATCATGATCTTATTGATGGCTCGAGAGTTTGTACACATTCTCCACTCTCCATCTTTCTTTGGTGATAGTACTGTAGGTACCACACATGGACTTAGGCTCTCTCTTATCAATCCCTTCCTCAACAACTCCTAAACTTGTATGTTCAACTCTTCACTCTCTGCTGGAGTCATTCTATGGGCTACCTTATTTGGCAAACTAGCTCCTGGTATCAAATCCATTTGATGACTTATCTTCCTCACTGGTGGTAAACATTCTGGTACATTATCAGAGACAATATCTTGAAATTCTTCCAACATTTTTGAGACTTTCGCCGGTACATCTTCACACTTGTCTTGACTAATCTTAGGAATCAATGCAAAGCAATGACGCTCATGCTTCATACCCTCCAAAAAATTTCTACCATCTACCAAGCAAATTCTGGCAGTACTACATACCTTTTCTTCCACCTCTTTCAAGGGCTTCAATTTATGACGAACTCCATCCCTTGTTAGGTAATATGTGTTTGCACAGCCATCAAGGACAGCACTCCTATCATACTACCATGGCCTCCCCAACAACATATGACATGCGTCCATTGGTATGATATTACACAGCACCTCATCATAGTAGTCTCCAATCTTGAACTTCACTAAACACTGCTCATTGACCAAAGCTCTATGGTCCTTCTGCAACCATGCAATCTGATATGGATGTGGATGCTTTCTTCTTGTCAACTTCAACTTGTCAACCATCTCCTTTGAAACAAGATTATTAGTGCGTCCACTGTCAATAATAATATGACAACACTTACCTTCACATTTGCACCTTGTGTGGACTAAACTCTTCCTCTGATTGTGTTCTTTCTCCTCATTTAATAAAGTTCTTTTGATAACTAAGGTTTCTCCCCTTTCAGCATCTTCAAAGCGCTCAGATTGCGCATCTTCATCGACATGTGCAACTCATGCATTACCTTCAGGTCTTCTATTTGTCCTTCCTTGATGTTGTGGACACTTGTATGCTCGATGTCCTTCTCCTCATTGGAAACAAGTTCCTCTGAATCCTCCTCTTCCAGGTCCTTGCCCAGGTCTGCCTATTCCTCTTCCTCTTTGTTGACCATTGTTCTGGTCACGAGGGCGGTAGGTATTATCTCCTCTCTAATTTTGACTGGTGCCAGCTTCTTCACTTTTCTTTGAATCTTCATTTCGGCCCCCATAGGGTCTTCCACCAGTCCTTCCGCCTTGACCTCTTCCCCTTTGCTTGCTGTCAAATCTTTTATTTAGCTTCTATGGTGGTCATTCTGACCAGGCTCAGCTCCTCTTGAATACTTGGCCTCAACCCATTCATGTAACGGGCTACCTTCTCCTTGTTGGCCTCTCCATGGCCTGTTCGGATAGTGATCTTATAAAAATATTCTGTATACTTCGTAACAGACTTGTTACCTTGCTTCAATCCTTACAGCTTCTTCAGCAACTCCATCTCATAGTCCACATGAATGAACTACTTCTTCAATTTCTCCATCATCCGATCCCATCTGCTAATCTTCGCTTTTCCTCTTCTATTTCTCTCTAACTGGACCTCCTTCCACCAAATACTGGCATGGCCCTTCAACTTTGTCTTTGCAAACTTGACCCGTTCTGGGTCTTCCACATCTTCATACTCGAGATACTCCTCCATATCATTGATCCAATCAATAAGTTGTTCTGGATTCAAATCTCTAGAATATGTAGAAACTTCGATCTTGGTCCTCTTTCCAATCTTAGAAATGGCCCTTAACAACCTAACTTCTGTAGGATCTCTTGCAGCTTCTTGTTCTTCCTCAGATAGCTCCTCTTCCGCTTCATCCTCGCTTTCTTCTCTTGTTCTTGGCTCAAACCCTCTTCGCAACTCCTCTTGCAATGCATCGATTTGTCTTTGCAGGGCTTTAAAACCCTCTTCCATCAAAGCATTCCTCCCAATACGATTTCTTCGTGGAGGCATCTTGATCTCTGCAGCAAACCCACAACCTCAGGTCCTGGTGCAAACTACCTCACGGTCGGTGATCTATCTCCAAACTCAGGAACCCTTGCTGCAACACATTACAACTCCCTCTCTCAAGACTCTGGAATCATCTGCCTTCTATAACCCCAAATCAGCTAGGGTTTATGTTTTCCCACCTATTCTTGACTCTACACTTTCCCCCTTAACTCCCCCTACCCCAAGGGTTCCCAAAAATGGTCATATATAGCCCTTTTTGGTGGCCACCAACTTAATTTTAAAATTTGCATCTCCCTCCAAAAATAGGTCAACTTCGTGGGGCCATAACTTTCGATCCGACCGTTGGATTTTCAATTATAATACCTTTTCGGAAAGCTCTCAAAAAGATGGTTGTGCACAAGCAATACCCAAAGGTAGACTGCTTGGATTCCCCACCAAATTTTGGGCCCATCCGGATCCTCTAAGTGCCTCAAATTTGACTTTGAATATTTCAATAGGATTTTAGAATTTGAAATTTTAATATCTCACAAATGACAAATGATATTGAAGTGATTTCTTCACCATTAACTTCAATTCACCATTCTAGAGGTCCGTGTAAGATTTTGTATCCAAACATGCACAAATGCAAACTTACTAAAAATAGTATCCTTGCCAAATTTAGCCCTTATTGAAAAGAAACAACATTTTTTTTTGGTTGATGCAAGATTGCTCTTACACCCTGGATGCTCCTGCATCAAGAATGTTGCATATGAAAATAGGAAGGAATTATTCCAAGGGAGCTTAAAGGACCACATCAAATATGAGGTACGCATGTTCCATCCAAATTCTATGTCCCAAGCTATGATTATGGCAAGGTAGGTAGAGGAAAAGTTTATGACCAATAGAAGGAAAGGTTTTGTAAAAATAAGAGATAGAAGCACTCTTGCACAGTCATTTCCTCAGCCTACTAAATTGACTCCACAATGAATTGAAGAGAAGAGAGTGAAAGGGTATGTTTAAAACTATGATAGAAAATATAGTCATGGACATAAATGTATTGAAAATTTATTGTTCTACATTGAAGGCCCATGTGAGGAAGAAGAAGACAAAGAACCAATATTAGTGGGTGACAATGAGATAGATGAGGAATTGGGAGATACCACACCAACCATTTCTTGTCATGCACTTTCTAGAATTAGCACTCCATAGACTCTCAAGGTAGTGGGGTTCTTGAAGAGAGAGTAATAGTGTTGATAGACTCAAGAAGCACTCAAAACTTCATCAACAAGAAGTTAGCTACTCATTTGAATTGTTTTATATATCCAACTCCAAAAATTTAGGTCCAAATTGTAGATGTGGGTAATGTTAGTTGTTCAAGAAAATGCCATAGCATTAAATTGACCTTGGGAGAATATCAACTTGACTATCTATTTTTTTCTATTCCCATGGGTTTAACAGATATCATGTTGGGAGTAGAGTGTGTCATGGCCCTAATTACATTGTCATTGAACTCATGTCAAACTGTAATTACTTCTATATGTTTTATTAGCATCACCGTCAAAAAATTGGGGAATTACATGATACATGAACATCTAACCAACCTCAAAATTCCAAACAACAGTGAACACTGAACACAGAGAAGAGACCAAGAGTCAACAAATTCAATTAACATCATACTCTACTATCTAGGTACATATAAAACTTTTATCCTTTGACCTTGAATCCTTGCTTTGGTCCTCCAAAATCTTTTTGGTTCCTCTTTTCGACAATGCTTAATGAATATTTCACTGTAGTCCATAACTATCCTATTAATAGGCAATGTCTACATTACAAATTCAATTATGTAGTCATTCACAATGTCAATAAATGATTTTCTATGGAACCTTGCATTATATGTACAAGAAACCACTAGGTATGGGTAACAATAAGGGCAGTAAAGGAGAATTAAATTGGTTTTCTCTAGGTCACTATCAATTGAGTTGCACTACCAATTCCATGCGTCCATTCAAATTTCCAATTTCTCATACATGCATGCATGTGTGGGAGATTCAGCCCACCACCTAGAATAGAATGCATCATTTGCAAATGTTAAAAGTGTCAATTCTTGACACAATTTGTTCCACTTGACGAAGGCTTCTATTTCTTCATTCTAAGAACTATAAAGCAATAAAATCCTGCATAGCCACGCATAAATAAAATTTTCTATCATACTTATTACTATTCTACATCTATGAACTCTATCACATAGTTAAATTCAAAATCATGAATGAACACAAAAAAAAGTACTTGATAATTTACTTTCTTCGCATAGCTGCAATAATGAAAGCCATTACTTTTAACTTTTACAGTTTATTGATTCTTCTACTATTTGATACTTAGTAATGCAATATAAGGTTGAAACAATAAACACTAATGAAGATATATACATGACACATGTACTACTATGAAAATGGCTAATAACAAGCAAATCCATTTAATTGACTATGTCGTACCTTGGAATGTAATCATTAATAAACTGAATTCACATTGGCTAATCTAAGTGGTTTGTTACTTGTCATTAATGAACTCAATTGGCATTGGCTAATCTAGTTGATTAAATGCATTAGTATTATCAATCGTATGACTCTAATTAATAATAAAGGTACTACGAATGCAGTTAGTCCTATCAATACTGCGACACTATTTCCAATCAATCCCAATTGAGATCGCAATTCACCCACCATATGATGGAAATAAATGTTGGCTCCAGGTGTGACTGTGAGGTGGCGTGCCACATGTTTATTGTACATTTTCACATGCGACACAATAAATATAGCCCTAAGCCTCTTTTATAAGTTTATTAGGCATCTTCTTTTTCTGGTTGTTTCTATTTTCATAATTTCTTGGTGAATTGCTATCATTGAGATTCAAGATGAGTCAATTGATCTTTCACAATGTTTCTCTCTTGCCTTGCAAATGGGAAATGGCTAATTTTAATGAGCAAAAACTAGGGAAGGTGTTTCTGATTGACTCTCTTTGGTTGACGATGTTGTCCGGGACATTATTGGTCGTGGTATTCTTTCAGAATATCCTAAAAAAAAATCTATTTAGCGACATCATTTGTGCATTTCTGTCGAATTTAATGGACCTGCTCGATGACTTGGGTTTGGTGAAGATGATCGAGAAGGCAATGATTCAAGAGTCTCTTATCCCTAGTGATAAGCTTGATTTAGCTTTAAATGATTACAATTGTGATGCCAAACCATGGGATAAGGATGGAATTTTCCCTTTACATTTGTTAGAGCGCTCGGCTACAGCTAAACACATTCTTAAGGAGGCAAGGAGGGCAATTGTTAGAGGCTCTTTGGAGAACTTTAACATGGCCCTTATTATACATAATGATTTATCTGACGGTTCCTTAAGAAGGGCAAGGTCTATTGTCTATGCTACAAATTTTCTTCTTCGAGTGGTGGTTGTTAGAAGACAAATCAACAATGGCCACTAACAACTTTATTTTCAATTTTTAAAAATTTAAACTATTTTGATTTTTCCATTTTCTGCATACGCCTTTATCTAAGGTTTGTGTTAGGGTACCTTGGATTAGGGCTATGTAAAAAATCCTCTATAGACTGTAAACTCTTGTTTAATATAATAATATAATATGGGTTATCGATGTAGATTACAATTGTTGTCAACATTTTAATTTTTTGTCTTATTATCTATTATTTTTTGTTAATAACATAATTCTAGAACTTTTATTAATATTAAGAACTTCTTTTCAATAACATATTAACAAATGTATATTAATATTGGACCAATAAGCTGTAGTAACCCTGATATTAAGTTATTAAGTTTTAACCCTTATTTACTTAATCCTTTGGAAAAGAGATTATCAATGTGTGTAATTAATAAAATTAACCACTTAGAATTAGAATCATCTCTCATTTTAATGTAGTCTAGGTTCATGAGTCTTGTTAGACAAGTGAAACTAACAGCTTACCCACACACACCAATCACCAATCAATCAATCTCATTATTTCATTCATTCTTATGCAGCTACGGGAACATCAATTAGTTTCAAACAATCACAATCACAGGAAACAAAAAGAGGCAGATTTTCAGATTGCATTCAATTTGATGTACCAACACACCATGGTTTTGTTGGTATTTCTTCTGAATCAGCATTAGGGTTTGCCACTTCTAATGCACAGGCAGATTCAGCCAACTGAATACAGGAGGTTGCGTGAGCTCCTCCCCTTCACTTCTGGTTCTGCCGCACCAAGGGGGGTATCCCTATAACTCAAGATGTAACCTTGACTAGCTCAAAGATAGAAGGATCTAACCTGACAACAACAGGCAAAATACTCTCATGTATGGACCAAGATCTGCATGATAGATCACAAGGCTGGCAACATTCTTGGACATGATGTCTGGTTGGGTATGAGAGCATGCAGGGGGTTCCTAATCCTACTCCTACAACTAACAGGTGGAAGTATGAAATGTTTTAGTTTGAATTTGGATGCAAAGCTGGACATGGTGTATAACACAAGAACACAGCATGATTGGTGCCTATCCAGGGCTTGGAGTCGGTAGACATACACTTGTGAATGATCAGCATAAACAACTAAAACTGGATTTCAAGGGGATATACATGATATCTGCCTTACAGATATCTCCCAATGAAGAGTGTTAAGTTATCTCTACTTATGGCATCCCTACTGCAGTATACCCTTCCCAATGTTCAACCTGAAAACTGTTTAATCTGCCCCTTGAGCAGAGGTTAAAAGATCAGACATTCAACATAGGAATTCTATGCTCTAGAATCTAAACATAAGCAAATATCCAGATCCAGAAGAAGAATACATGCAATACTGGAGACAGAATTAACACAACACATGCTAAGACAGCATTACTCATACAAGATCAACCATGAAATCAGTGGATTCATGCCAAATCGTACAACAGGAGATACATAAACTCACAAGATAGAATGTACAGAGCAACCAGATCAGCTGGTTTTGGATTACAGAGCCAAAAATCCACAACTTTCAACAACCTTGAATGAATAACATCGTCTGCATTATATAGCAGGAGGATGTATTCAGCATTAACTACCAGGTTGACCAAAACTCCCGCCAGATATACAGTATCATAGAAATGGCGCTCAAACATTAATGCAGCAGGTAGGGGAGGAGACAGGAAGATTTTTCGAGCCTTGCGCCGCCGCCTAGGGATTCAGATCTTCAACCGGGTACTGGATCAGCCCACGCCATCGCCCATACCTCTGCAACAATCGCCATTAATGGCGCACCAACCCGCGGCCTTGGGAAGAACATCAGACAGCTAATCGCAACCACTTCCCGCCGAGATTCATCATCATGATATTTCAAAAATGCATGATAACATTATCCCACATGCACCCCGCAGCAACCTCATTAACACTTTATATACTAGGTCATGAGCATATATCATGTCGGTGCTTTTGCTCCTGACGACACTAGTATAAGACTTCATCATCATCCTCCTCCAGCAGCATGATATCCTGTTGCCCGAAATATCACCCTGACGTCATCATCATATCGCAATACAATCTGCATGATAATCGCCTTCATCGGCACAACCTGATCCATCGAAGAAACATCCTCCTGCTGAGCCTATACCAAAAGTCTGGCCGATGAACATCCTGATGACATCATCATCATATCCTGCTGACGTCATCATCATATCTGCCTACTGCGCACCTCCTCATATCCGGATGACGTCATCATCATATTTGCAAATATCGGGGGATCTCCACAAGATGATCAGTGTTAGGAACGTGATCCCCCCGGACCTTGATGACGTCATCATCATATCAACATCAAGATGATATTCGGAAGACAACCGGATATTTGGAAATATCATCCTGATGTGCAAATATCAGGTTGCACTGTAGCTCCTCTGTAAGATTGGGGCGATAGATGAATATGATGATGCTCGAAAAGATCACCCCCACTAGATAGCGCACGAAGCCGGCAGGCGGATATCTCCTTGATATCAGCATCATCATGATGCTGGAACAAACACACTCGAGTGATATGAAAATATCACCCCCTCCTTCGGAAATATCATGATGCAGATAGGCAGAAAGAAAGATATCACCCTGATATAAGGATGACGTCAGCATCATCAGGATGACAAAACAATCGAACAAGAGGTGATACAACATCATCAGGATGATATTGACTAAGATCATCCTGACGTTCAAAATATGATGACCCTAGTGAATATCGGGTCGCACTTAGAACTCTTCAACAACATCATCAGGATGATCATAACCAAGATCACCCGATGATAGAAATATCACCCCGGCGAGATATCATGAAGGCAAAAAATATGATGACCCTCGCAAGCAACACGGTGATAACTGGAAACATGATGATGATGACGATGACCCTTAAGAAAAAGCAAGTTAGGTCGAACGACTTAGAGAATAACCCCTTCAGAATATCGGGGCAACATCATCATCATGTTTGGGCAAGGTGATAAGCGGGAGATCACCGGATACTTGAAAAATCACCCTCGCAAGCAGATCAGGGCGCACTGTAGCTTATCAACATCATCAGGATAACAACCAAACATCACCCGATATTTCAATATGATGATGACGATGAGAAACCGGTCGACGGAGAACATGATGATGCTGACCATCATCGAAACAAACATGATGATGATGACCTCCTCCTCAAGAAAATATGATGATGCAGCTGAAAAACACTGAGGAGGTCCAACACTTAGAGAATTTTTTGGATACTTAGGGAGAGTGCCTGAATGAAAATTGCTCAAAAAACTACCAGTCAATTCAGGCACTAACAGTGGCTCTGTCTGGGGACGTGCAGGTGCAAGACTGCAGCGAGAACCCCAGATCTCTGGGATGCAGACCAGTCCCTTATCCATTGGGCACAGAGTCAAATACTGCACTGACCTGCATCACCAAACACACTTGATGGCCTAAGGCCACCAAGAAAAGAAAAACATGTATCTCCCTTTGTCAAATATCTTGTTTTCATCTGCATGCACTGGGTCAAGCCTGGAGATACTACAGACATCCACCCACAAACAAATCTTGTCATCTGCAAATTCAACCTTCTGATTTGGCTTGTCATTATCACCCTTGTGCAGATAACCCTCAGCATCATGTGACATGTGGGTGCAGAATGTGTCAAACAATGCATGTTCATATGGCATATAGCACTCATCACCTATATCATCATCATGCATTGCAACATGATCTCCTAGCTGGACTGCAAATAGGAAACACTCGGAGTCCACCACAAAACTAGGAAGATCAAGGCTCATTGTATTATATGCTGGCTCATCAAAAGAAAAGCTTTCAAAATCACAATTGTGTACATCATGTACACAACCATCTGGTACACCAGGCTGGAAAAGATCAGGCTCTGGCATCTCTTTCAAGTCAGGCACATTTTCACAGTCACTTACCTGATGTATGTTGTTTCCTCTTTCATCAGGATGAGAAACAGAATCCAAGCCAAAAATAATGTCTAGATCCTCACCATACTCAGACAGATCCTCATCACCATATGTGTCATAAATGGGTGACCCAGGTGCATCAGTTTCATCATAGTATGCCATTTGTTCATGGGCAGCAGGGCACACCTCTTCATGACCAATGGATTCACTCTGTGGAGGAGTATCAGCCTGTGTGTCATAAGCAGAACAGCCATCAAATGAAAAACAATCATGCTCTGAACTAGCACTTATTTCAATTTCTGACTGCTCTTCATGATCTCCATGTGTTTGAAAGGTAGGCAATGGGTCACACATAGGACTGCTTCTCTGTTTGCTTATATCTTCTCTGTCTTGAGTACAATACTCACAATTGTCTCCACAGGTCCATTCTAAAAATTGCTCATTGCTGTCCACAACCTCGTTATTGTTTTCATGGTCAGCTGCCTCATCATTGCAATGGGAATCCTCATTAGTCCTTTCACTGGCATCCTCAACTGGTGAACAATCCAGTTGAGCAGTATTGTTAGCATTATGTTCACATACAGCAGTCTCAACCTCTGTGCTTTTATTTTCATTTTTATCTGCACATGATGCCATAATCATTTGGTCATTTGCAGCTTCATAACCATTATTCACACCAAGGCCTGGGGACAGGGGTTTCAGCAGGTGCACATTTCTCATTTCTTCTACATTTTCTAAAAATTTGTATGCCATCTGCATACTTGTTACCTTGAAATCCCTCAGTAATGCACTAGAGCCCTCCTCAAAAGCTTCAAAGAATATGCCAACACAGGCTGAAATATCAGGTCTGAAACTTTCAGGGACATGTGAAAGGGCTACTGCAAACCTATGACTGAAATCAACACATGGCTCTTCATCTTGTTTTTTGATTCTCATCAATTCTGCAACAAGATCAGCCGGTTCTTTTGCAAATTCTTCCTTGAAACAGTCAGCAAGCTCATCCCAACAGGCAAAAAATTTCTTTGGAAAGCTCAAATACCAGTCTTTTGCTTTTGCATCAAAGGACCGAACAAAAAACCTCATCCACATATCCTCATCTCTGAATGAATATTTTCCCATAAAACTGTGAAAATTTTGGATATGTGCATTCCCATCACATACACTGTGACCACCAAATCTAGGCATCTGACAGTATATCCTAGCAGGCATAGTTTCTACTTTATAATCCACCCATGACAAATCCAGTTGGTCATACAAAGGATCAAAAGGGCTGACAGGAGGTTTAGCTTTCTGACTGGCAGACACAACAGGGTTACTGCCTTTTAACTGGGCCTGCTCAGCCTCTAAGAATATCAACCTATTTCTTATCTCTTCTATTCCTTTATCCAACATTTCACCACTGAGTATGGGATAATTCATACTTGGATTCATAAAAATCTTACTCTTAGACATCCTTTGTCTGTCTAAGACCTAAGGCTTCCCCTGGCATCTAACCTATGCAGTAAAACAGCAAATAAAGGGGAAGGAACAAGGTACCTTTTCTCATACAGATGCAGAAAAATGAACAACACATTTCTGTCACATCACATACATCCATCTTTCATGTGCATTTGGATCTTTTTGCAGAGTCACCACCTCTCCAGAGAGGACAAAATTTTCAATAGCTGAAAGCTACTTTTCCAGGTTCATTCCACCAGCAGAGCATCATTTTGTTAGTGACTCGGATGGGCCACAAGTATATCATTTTTTAGTCCATCCCCAGCGAGTCGCCATTTTGTTGGTATTTCTTCTGAATCAGCATTAGGGTTTGCCACTTCTAATGCACAGGCAGATTCAGCCAACTGAATACAGGAGGTTGCGTGAGCTCCTCCCCTTCACTTCTGGTTCTGCCGCACCAAGGGGGGTATCCCTATAACTCAAGATGTAACCTTGACTAGCTCAAAGATAGAAGGATCTAACTTGACAACAACAGGCAGAATACTCTCATGTATGGACCAAGATCTGCATGATAGATCACAAGGCTGGCAACATTCTTGGACATGATGTCTGGTTGGGTATGAGAGCATGCAGGGGGTTCCTAATCCTACTCCTACAACTAACAGGTGGAAGTATGAAATGTTTTAGTTTGAATTTGGATGCAAAGCTGGACATGGTGTATAACACAAGAACACAGCATGATTGGTGCCTATCCAGGGCTTGGAGTCGGTAGACATACACCTGTGAATGATCAGCATAAACAACTAAAACTGGATTTCAAGGGGATATACATGATATCTGCTTTACAGATATCTCCCAATGAAGAGTGTTAAGTTATCTCTACTTATGGCATCCCTACTGCAGTATACCCTTCCCAATGTTCAACCTGAAAACTGTTTAATCTGCCCCTTGAGCAGAGGTTAAAAGATCAGACATTCAACATAGGAATTCTATGCTCTAGAATCTAAACATAAGCAAATATCCAGATCCAGAAGAAGAATACATGCAATACTGGAGACAGAATTAACACAACACATGCTAAGACAGCATTACTCATACAAGATCAACCATGAAATTAGTGGATTCATGCCAAATTGTACAACAGGAGATACATAAACTCACAAGATAGAATGTACAGAGCAACCAGATCAGCTGGTTTTGGATTACAGAGCCAAAAATCCACAACTTTCAACAACCTTGAATGAATAACATCGTCTGCATTATATAGCAGGAGGATGTATTCAGCATTAACTACCAGGTTGACCAAAACTCCCGCTAGATATACAGTATCATAGAAATGGCGCTCAAACATTAATGCAGCAGGTAGGGGAGGAGACAGGAAGATTTTTCGAGCCTTGCGCCGCCGCCTAGGGATTCAGATCTTCAACCGGGTACTGGATCAGCCCACGCCATCGCCCATACCTCTGCAACAATCGCCATTAATGGCGCACCAACCCGCGGCCTTGGGAAGAACATCAGACAGCTAATCGCAACCACTTCCCGCCGAGATTCATCATCATGATATTTCGAAAATGCAGGATAACATTATCCCACTTGCACCCTGCAGCAACCTCATTAACACTTTATATACTAGGTCATGAGCATATATCATGTCGGTGCTTTTGCTCCTGACGACACTAGTATAAGACTTCATCATCATCATCCTCCAGCAGCATGATATCCTGTTGCCCGAAATATCACCCTGACGTCATCATCATATCGCAATACAATCTGCATGATAATCGCCTTCATCGGCACAACCTGATCCATCGGAGAAACATCCTCCTGCTGAGCCTATACCAAAAGTCTGGCCGATGAACATCCTGATGACATCATCATCATATCCTGCTGACGTCATCATCATATCTGCCTACTGCGCACCTCCTCATATCCGGATGACGTCATCATCATATTTGCAAATATCGGGGGATCTCCACAAGATGATCAGTGTTAGGAACGTGATCCCCCCGGACCTTGATGACGTCATCATCATATCAACATCAGGATGATATTTGGAAGACAACCGGATATTTGGAAATATCATCCTGATGTGCAAATATCAGGTTGCACTGTAGCTCCTCTGTAAGATTGGGGCGATAGATGAATATGATGATGCTCGAAAAGATCACCCCCACTAGATAGCGCACGAAGCCGGCAGGCGGATATCTCCTTGATATCAGCATCATCATGATGCTGGAACAAACACACTCGAGTGATATGAAAATATCACCCCCTCCTTCGGAAATATCATGATGCAGATAGGCAGAAAGAAAGATATCACCCTGATATAAGGATGACGTCAGCATCATCAGGATGACAAAACAATCGAACAAGAGGTGATACAACATCATCAGGATGATATTGACTAAGATCATCCTGACGTTCAAAATATGATGACCCTAGTGAATATCAGGTCGCACTTAGAACTCTTCAACAACATCATCAGGATGATCATAACCAAGATCACCCGATGATAGAAATATCACCCCGGCGAGATATCATGAAGGCAAAAAATATGATGACCCTCGCAAGCAACACGGTGATAACTGGAAACATGATGATGATGACGATGACCCTTAAGAAAAAGCAAGTTAGGTCGAACGACTTAGAGAATAACCCCTTCAGAATATCGGGGCAACATCATCATCATGTTTGGGCAAGGTGATAAGCGGGAGATCACCGGATACTTGAAAAATCACCCTCGCAAGCAGATCAGGGCGCACTGTAGCTTATCAGCATCATCAGGATAACAACCAAACATCACCCGATATTTCAATATGATGATGACGATGAGAAATCGGTCGACGGAGAACATGATGATGTCGACCATCATCGAAACAAACATGATGATGATGACCTCCTCCTCAAGAAAATATGATGATGCAGCTGAAAAACACTGAGGAGGTCCAACACTTAGAGAATTTTTTGGATACTTAGGGAGAGTGCCTGAATGAAAATTGCTCAAAAAACTACCAGTCAATTCAGGCACTAACAGGTTTAAAAGTTTAAAATTGGCCAAAATTCATTTCCAGTATGTGATCTTCACGATTTCACTTCAAATTACAATATAACTCATTGTCAAAGGTTCGTGGAGTACCAAATTTATTCCTCTCTATTTTCAATTATCTAGCTCCTCTATTTTATGCTTGAGATATCCCTTTGCTATTCCAGTTTACTTCGTTGATCTTTATTTTGTGTCCCTTTGTTGTTCCTTGGCAAGTGAGGTCTCTATTAATGAATTTATTCTACAACCACATTGAAATCTTAATTCAATGTCTCTTTCCCTTCTTTTTATTTACAACTATTGACCTCCTTATCCCAATTTCCCTTTGTAATGCTCTGTTATACAAAATTGGCTCCAAATCTGGTCACCACACACTTGAATTGATCTCTATTATTCTTATTTCCCCCCTTTCTGTTGTTCCTTCCTTTCTAGTTTCTTTTCCTTCCAACGCGAACCCTTTACAACTAATATCATTCCATTTTTATGTTGCAGCAGTCCACAAAACCCATCGAATGGGTTACTCCAATAGATGTATTGACGCTTTGGCAAATAATAACATGGAATTTCATTGATGTGTTAATCTGAATTAAACTAAAAAAATCCCACGCACCTATTAGTCAATTGACGTCTCCAATGAGACAAAAAAATTGTTAACACCAACATGAGACATGGCCCAAACGTTGTCTTCCAGCTCCTATAAATATATATTTCTAAAGTTTGTGGTGTTGAATTCATTTAGCTGCCCAATTTATAGCATCGACCCTCACTTTGATGCATCCTGTTATATATATATATGACACTTCTAATTGGTAAATCAAAAGTAAAATGATGGCAGCACCCCACCACCACATAGGCATTTATTTAAATGTCAACAAACCTCACAATTGGCAACTATGGTATGGTCCCAAAATCACCAAATGTCGAAATAAAACCACAATGACTCCATCAAAGGTTTCACTGACCATATCACAGTGTTTATGAAATACTTCAACAAATACATGGCAACAATGCATGACAAATGAAAAATGTGACTAAGATCCAAGACTCCCCAAAATAGTCGTAACCAACAAAAGTTAAGTACAGTTCACCAATCTGAACCAAAAACACCACAAAATGGATACAACATGAAGTCGTCAGTAGACGCGACAACATCGCCACACCAAAAAACACAATTGAATTGATAACTAATGAAAACCAAAACAAAATTGAATTCTTTTTGGGTGATACAGGATTGCACATATGCCCGAGTGCTCCTACATCAAACATGTCAAGTAGGAAAATGGTTTTGTTAGGTTTTTTCCCAAACTAGATGCTTCCCAGTTATCCCTACAAGGTAGCCATCATTGATCAACAGGATTTCTGGGCTAGGGGCCAACAGTACAGGAGATAGACCCTATAAATATCTCTTCTCCTTCTTTAGGCTCTGCAGACCCAAGAGGGGTATTCCCTATTCAACATCCGTAAAATATGCTTGTGAATTTACTGGGATGTTGACACAAAGCAGATAAATCCTCTCTTATGCAGACCAAAACTGTAAAATAAGTGCAAAGGGGCTAGCTTTGGGCCTATGCTCAATTGTGAAACAGAGGATTTTGGTCCTAAAACTACTTCTAATATCCTAAAGGTTTATGTTTGAAGTTTGAATTTGTATTTTGTATTTGGATGCAAGACATGGGACCTTGGGTTATAACCTCAATACAAGACCAGATTGGTGCCTATCTTGGGGCTCGGAGTCAATAGACATACATATGTGAATGATTACCATAAACATGAATCAATAACTAAGTTTCAAGGGGAAATTTTTTAGTGTCTGCCTTACAGATACTTGATGATATCCCTGTTGCAACATACCTTTCCCAATGCTTAACCTGAAACATTTAATTTGTTCCTTGAACAAAGGTAAGAGATTAGACATTCAACACAAAAAATCCATGTTCCCGAATCCCAAATAACCCTTAGCTATTTAGATTCAAAAGAAAAGATGCCCACAACTTGGAGGCAAACAACTGAACACATGTAACAATGCATTTCTCATATAAAAACAACATGAAACCAGCAAAATTATGCATAAAACATTCAACATATGATTCATAAACTCACAAGACACCCCATAGAGCCACCAGCCAAACTGTACCTTGTTATTGCACCAAAATTTTGCCCAGTCTTCAACCCCCAAAAATGAGTAACACAGTTCGCTTATATAGCAAGAACGTGTACTCAGCATTAAGTGCATGGTCATTTCAAAATTCTGCCAGATACAATGCACCATGAAAAATGGTGCCCAAAGCAATCAATGCAGCCAAGAAAAACAAAGGAGAGAGCAAGGGAGAATGGGGGATGTGCCACCGCCTGGAGATTTTTCATTAAAAATGGTAGTTGGCTTGTCCCTTCAGACCCATACCTCCGCAATTTTGCCGTTAATGGCCAACCTACTTGCGGCTTTCTGGAAATGCAGCAGTTTGCATGTTTTGCAATTCTTCCCACCTGAAATGCGTCTGCGAACACAGGAAAACCTTCGCTTTCTGAAAATTTGAAACTGGCCATCGATTTCTCTTCTCTTGCCAAGATCTGTGGCTTTAAATCATGCTAAAAAGTCAACAACCAATGAAATTATGCCACACAGATGCATTATCCCCTTTGACTTTTCACATCGCGAACATACATTTTGCCTTTTCACCCTTTTTGCCCTTTTTGCCTTCACATCTTTGTATATGCAATTGTATGCACATACAACTACCTTTGGACACGTGGCAGCCTACCATTGGATCACCATCATTGAAAAATTGCATCTCTGAGTTATCGGGACCCACCACTACATCCTATTTGCCATCAGACTATTGCATTCTATGGTTGTACATGCAATTGTGTATACATACAATCACCCTTCATACAAGCACGGACCCCAAATCTTCATAAAACAAATTGCAATCACTATCAAGTCCAAGCCTTGTATATTCCCTTTGTATATCTCCTTGTATATTGCATATACAAATGCAATATACAACCGTGGATTCCATCATACATATGAGGCAGATTGGAATACATTTTGAATCCGGCATTGTATCAGCATCTTTGCATCTCTCATTGTACATCGCACATACATACAATGTGCAATATACAACCCGCGGACCCCAGCCTGAAATCCACCACAACAAACTCTTCTTTCACGTCCGAGATTTGTATGTGTGCCTTTGTATATTGCATTGTATATATCACACACATACAATCGCAAGACATACAACTGTGCGGGCCCCACCAGCTTCTTGAAGAATGTTGACTTTGACCGCTCCTGCCTTGTATGTTTCTTTGTATCTGCTCGTTGTATGTCTGATTGTATATTGGGGACATACAATCCCAATATACAACCGCGGATTTCACCCAGCCCATAAATGGAGTTAACTCCTTGGCTGCGTCCGCTTTGCATATTTCATTTTGCATCTTCATCGGCCCATCGGAGGGACCCTTAGCTTGGCTACCGATAGGCAAGGTCTCGACGATGATCCCCTTTGGATGTTCGTTGGTATCTCCATCGGCCTATTGGCGAGAACATGAATTGGGCCGCCGATGCACTGTGTCACACCGAAGACCATCGCTCAAGGATATTTGAACTTAACATTTTTTCGTGATGGGAAAAGGAGGTAACACAAGGCAAAGGGGGCCGGTCATTAAATGAGCTAAAAGGCTTAAGTTACAACTTAAACGACTGGGAACCTGCTACAGGAGGTCAATGACAAAATAGAAGATACAATACAGGAGGTCGAGAGAAAATAATACCTAAGGCATTAAGAGTTTGAGGGAACAAGAATACAGGCTTGCAGACTCAACTCAAAACCCTAACCCTAGGTGGGCACCACCATGTTTCATGAGGCTGTCACTCATGAACATTTTTGGTCGCTTGGGATGGTGATCCCATGTTTATTTTTTATCCAGATTTCCTCTTCATCAATCAACTCCTTTTGTCCACTGAACAAGACCTCTTTACTTCTTTTCTCTTTCACATTCCTTCATTGCTTATGTTGCAATATGCACTCACCTTGGTGATCACCTCCACCTGGTTATTCCCAATGACGAACATCTAATTCAAACCCCTCATACAAGTGTATATTTTGTTCCAATGTTTGATCATGTTTTCCTCTTGGACCTTCTTCACTTCTTTTACAACTAATTGGTTGCCCCTTATTCTTCTTCTCTTCCTTGTGCAACCACTGCACCAACTCTTCACCACTACCCTTCACCTCACTCAAAGTTATCTTCTCATGAACTACTATTGGGTTTCTCCCAACCTTACTTGCCACTGTCACAACCTATTCACTAACATGAAAACAAACCAATGAACTATCTCTCACTTGTTTCTCCTTGTCCTTCAATGGACTCAAATGATACTCCCTTCCATCTTTCATGATGGTGTACATATTTGCCCAATCATCATACACAACATGTCTATCATATTGCCATGGTCTACCCAAAAGGACATGACAAGTGTCCATAGATATCACATCACACAACACCTCATCAACATAATTACTAATATGAAATTGAACCAAACATTGTTCACTTACCAAAATTTGATGATCCTTTTGCAACCAAGTGACTCGGTATGGGCTGGGATGTTTCAATCTTTTCAAAGTTAGTTTTTCCTTCTTCTCTTCAGACACAATGTTATCTGTGCTACCGCTTTCCACTATGACTTTGAAACACTTGTCACCTGCTTTGCACCTTGTTCTAAACAAATTTCTTCTTTGCATTGGCTCCAACTTCTCCTTTTCGAGATTAATCAAAGGTCTTCTTAGCATGAGAGACTCCATCTTTGGGGCCTTCTCCATGATTTGGTGCAGCCACACTTTCATTTTCATCCTGTGCTACATGGATTCTTGCTTCCATCCCTTTGCCATTATTTTTTTGTATTTGTGGGCATTCAAATGCCCTATGCCCATGCTCTCCACATTGGAAACATGTACCTCCAAACCCTCTTCCTCTACCTCTACCAAAGTATCCTCTACCGCGAGAATAGTCTCCTCTTCCCCTAGAAGATTCTCCTCTTCCCTTATTTTCTTGCACACCCATGTGAAATGTACTTGTCTCATCTTGCTTGTTTTGGTAACCTCTATCATCGTTATTTTTCCCTCTTCCTCTTGAAAATCTACCTCTACCATGGGAATTTTGATGTTGTTTTCTTGCAAGTTTCTCTTTTGCCTTCAAGGCATATTGATATGCCTCTTCTATACTAGTCACCTGAAGCATACTCATTTCAGCTTGAATGGAATTATGAAGACCATTTGCATGCCTTAATACTTTTTTTATATCATCATCCACATGTCCTACCTGGATGCTCAATCGATAGAACTCCTTGATGTACTCTTACACATTCTTCTCTCTTTGCTTCAAATTTTGCAGCCTCTTGAACAAGTTTAGTTGGTAATCTACAGGCAAAAATTTTGCTTTCAATTTAGTCACCATCCTCTCCCATGTTTTGATTTTCTCTTTGCCTCTTCACCTTCTTTCAAGCTGTACATACTCCCACCACATGGAAGCATGTCCTTTCAACTTTGTGCCAGCATACTTTACCCTTTTTGGGTCCTCAGTTGACTCCAAGTCAAAGTATTTCTCCATTTCTGATATCCAATCCACTAACTCTTCTAGATTCAAAGTGCCATTGAAACTTGGGGGGTCCAATTTAAGCTTGCTATAAAGCCTAGCCATTGCTTTCAAAAACCTACTTTCTGCCTCATCTTTATGATCATCCTCCATATCAAATTTTGATGCTTCTTCTCCAGCCTCATCATCACTGACATCCACCACCAAAATTCCTCTTCTCTATGTCAATTCTATTGCCTCCAACCTTGCTCCTATCATGGCTTCAAAACCTCTCATCATCTCTCTAAAGACCTCTTGGTTTGCAATCCGTGGTCCTCTTCGCCCACGCCCTCTTTGTTGAAAGGAAGCTAGGTGTGCAGAAATTGCTTCCTACACTAATCTAATGGGGGGAGGAGAACAAATTCAATTTTATATTTACAATTACAGATTATGTTAACCCACTAACAGAGATATTGCAGAAAACACATACACAAGAATGTAAGACAGAAGAAGAGAGACACAAGATATACGTGGGGAAAACCCTTATCAGGTAAAAACCCCACAATCCAAAACACAGCTCAAATGTATTCTGTAAAGAATGAAGGTTACAATATAGTCATAGAGCCAACGCTCTTGTAGGAATCTTCGACACTCGTATCTGGAGATGATCTGACAGCATAACAGTACCTGTCAATCACATAATGCATCACCTCTCCCAAAGCACCTGTTTATAAAGAACATACAAGGCAAAAATGGCTCCACATTGAGATGGGCATCCAACATGGCCTCATGGCCCAAAACCCATGCCTATGGACACTTGTCCAACACTATAGGATGTCCATGACACTTGTCAAGTCACCCCATCCCAAGGAGGTTGCCTATTTCCTAAGTGGGCTATGACAGATGCTCTTACGACTCTTACAACCATCATAGAATCTGTCATAGCTGTCATAACTTGCAGTTGTAAGAGAATCTGTCATACACAGGCTATAAATAGCATATTCTCTTACAATATGTCATAGTCCACCTTGGGGCACCCAAAGATGCCTTTTTCAAAGATGCTTTTTGACACATGTCCATACCTATCATAGGATCTTCTATTTTTGACTCTTACATGTCATAACTTTGTCATAGGAATTTGTCATGACCGTATTGATCAATATTCCCTTACACACATTCCAAGATGCCGACACATGGCAAAATATTCCTACCACTAAGTGGGATGCCTATCTCCTCATGTGAGGGAAAATTTACATGTGGTCATATGCCATGTAGGATGACACATCACCGTGCCAACTCCCACAAGATGACAACATAGGATTTGCATCCAAATTATACAATAGGCAATAAATAAATAAATACAATGAAATAATACTAGGAATTACCAAGGTTGAGACACCTTAATTCCCAACATTCTCCCACTTGTCAAACACATTGTAAGAGCCAATAGAATTAACAGGATTTAACTACTATAGGCCGACAGGCCCATAGACTCTGAACGCCATCTGAACTTCTCTGTGCCCATTGGCTTCGTCAATGCATTTGCAACATTCTTCAAAGTATCTACCTTCTCCAAATTTACCTTACCATCCTCTACCATGTCTTGTATGAAGTGAAACTGTATATCAATATTCTTTGTTCTGGCATGGAAAGTTGGATTCTTTGCAAGGCAAATCACACTTTGACTATCACAACAAATCATAATCTATCTTGCATCAACACCAATATTTGAACACAGTCTCTTAATCCAAATGGCTTCCTTGCAAGCATGAGTTACTGCCATGTACTCAGCTTCTGTCATGGACAAAGCAACCACAGGTTGTCGCTTACTCACCCAACTAATTGCACCACCAAACATAGTGAACACATAGGCACTGGTGGATCTCTTGCTGTTAATGTCACCTGCTCAATCAAAATCCACAAATCCATGAATACAAACTGAATGTGGAGGTCTTGTAACATTGCCATAATAGCATATGCAGTGCTTGGAAGTACCCCTCAAATATCTAAACACTTGCTTAACTACACCTAATGTACCTGTCCAGGATTAGCCATAAATCGACTAAGGACTCCCACTACTTGGGCAATGTTTGGTCTTGTGTAGACCATAGCATACATCAAACTTCTAATAGCACTAGCATAAGGTACTCTGCTCATGTCCACCTCACTAGGAGATTTTGGACAATCACTAACAAACAACTTTGTTTCCAAAGACACAAGAACACACAATGGTCTACAATCTGCCATGTTGAACCTATCCAACACGATCTTCACATACTCTAGCTTAACCAAAGTTTTATGTTAGCTCTATCTTTTCTGATTTCCATTCCCAAAATGTACTTGGCTGCCCCAAGATTTTTCATCTCAAACTGTGCTGACAACTGAGACTTCAAATCAGAAATCATATTCTTACCATTCCCAATCAACAACATATCGTCAACATACAATGCAATAATGAGAATGTGATCATTGTCAAATTTGTAATACACACAATGATCTGATTTCAATCTCAGATATCTAATTGACAACACAAAGGCATCAAACTTCAAGTACCGCATCCTAGGGGACTGCTTCAAACCATACAAATACTTCTTTAACTTGCAAACCAAATTTTCTTTACCTTTCTCTATGTAATGCTCTGGCTGTGACATGTAAATCTCTTCCTCCAAATCACCAGAAGGAAAGTTGTCTTCACATCCATCTGTTCTACCTCTAAGTCATAAGAAGCTGCAAGAGATAGTAGGAAATGAATGGATGTCAGCTTTGCAATGGGAGAGAAAATTTCACCATAATCGATTCCCTCCACTTGTGAGTACCCCTTCACAACCAATCTAGCCTTGTACTTTTCAACACTACCATGTGCACCAAATTTCTTCTTGAACACCCATTTGCATCCAACCGGTTTCCGTCCTTCAGGCAAAAGCACCAAGTCCCATGTTTTTTTTTCCAAAGAAGCCATCTCATCTTCCATGGCCTCCTTCCAGGAACCTACATCTTTCATGCCCATAGCCTCTTTCATAGTTCTAGGCTCATTGGTGTTAGTAAGTATAGCAAAAGCACAACAAGAATCAAGTAATGAATAACCAAACCTATCAGGTTATTTTCTCGTTCATGTAGACCTCCTCAATGGATGAGGTTGAGGTTTTGCTTCTTCTTCTGAGCTTTCAAAGCTGCTAGAGCTCTCCTCATCATCAGGTTTCACAGGGTCTATATGTTCAGTCTTCTCAGGGGTAGAAGGAAACTAAACCACATCCTCTTTCTTCTTCTGTCTGTTCTGGCTGTAGAACAACGGAATAAGGTGTTAGCTCTCTGAAGATAACACTTCTGCTATACAACACTTTTTCAGCCACAGGATCCCAAAGCTTGTATCCTTTCACACCGACACCATAGCCAATGAAGATACACTTAACATCCTTGTTTTCCAATTTAGACCGTTTCTCCCTAGGCACATGTGCATATGCCTCACAACCAAAAACATGAAGATGTCTAACTGAAGGTTTCTTACCAAACCACACCTCCATAGGTATCTTACCAACAAGAGCTGATGTAGGAGATTTGTTTACTAGATAGCAAGTAGTGGCTACAGCTTCAGCCCTGAACTTTTGTTCGAGGCTTGCTCCACTAAGCATACTTCAAGCCTTGTCCATCAGTGTCCTATTCATCCTCTTTGCAACTCCATTTTGTTGCGGGGTATATGGAGTTGTCTTATGTCTTTCAATCCCTTGCTCTTTATAGAACTTATCGAAATCTATTGAGCAAAACTCACCACCATTGTCAGTTCTCAAACACTTAATCTTTTTACTAGTCTAATTTTTAGCAAAGGCTTTAAACTCCTTAAACTGACTGAAGACTTCAATCTTGCTTCTAATAAAATAAACCCATCTCCTTCTACTGTAATCATCTATGAAAGATACAAAATATAGAGATTTGGAAATCGAAGGAACATTAGCAGGACCAAACACATCAGAATGAATAAGATCCAATACACCAGAAGACTTGTGAGAACTAGAGTAAAACTGAACACGGTTTTGCTTTCCATATACACAATGTTCGCAAAAGTCAAACTCGAGATTACAATCATTTAACCCCTCAACAAGGTTTTTATTTTTCAGGGTTCTAAGACCCTTCTCACCAATGTGGCCATATCTCAAATACCATAACATAGTCTTTTCAGCAGGAAGCTTAACTTCTAAAGCATGTGCACTACCATCAGAACTAGTTACAACAGATTTCTTCACTGCTCATTCAGATGGTGGGGATGAAGTGATTGTAGCTCTTTTCTTTGAGTCAGAAGAACTATTGCACTATGAAGTGCATGCCTCCAATTGAAATATAGTACCTCTCCAAGTACCCTTCGCAAGCACCATAGATCCTCTAGTCATCTTGCATCCATCCTTCAAAAAGACAACATGTACACCTGCATCATTCAACATACTTATAGAAAGCAAGTTCCGTGCTAGGCCTGGGACGTGCATAACCCCAGTGATCCCCTTCACTCATCCATCAGGGAATCAAATTGAGACGCTTCCATGACCAACAATCTTCAGATGAGAATCGTCACCCAGGTACACTCTTCTACCATCAAACTCTTCATATTTTGTAAACCAATCTCGATGCGAGGTCATGTGGAATGATGTACTAGAATCAATCAACCACACATCATCATATGCATGGGTAGCCAGGGCTACGATGAAGGCATCACCATCATCTTGTGACTTGTTAGAATCTGAATCAAGAGTTGTTAGAATCTGAATAAAGAGCATTCTTCTTCTTCTTCTTCTTCTCCTCTTTCCATTCCCTTTGGAAATGCCCAGTTTTCCCAAGAGATTTGGATCTCCCATGGGATTTGGATCTGCCATTTTCACCTTTCTTGTCCTTCTTCTTCCCTTTCTCTTTGGGTCTTCCACGAACCATAAGAGCCTCTTTGGATGCCTCAGAAGACTTTCTCTGCATCTCTTCAGATAACAATGAAGACACCACATCTTTCATCTTGAAGGTGGTAGTGGTGCTTCCGATAGCCATGACAATATGATCCCACAAATCTGGAAAAGAACAAAGCAAGGTCATACACCAATCCTCCTCCTCCATTTTCACATCCACAGATGTCAACTATGCAACAATCATGTTGAAAGCATTCATATGGTCCGCAACAAATCCTTTGTCTTCCATCTTCAGAGCAAACAACTTCTTTTTTAGAAAAAGCTTGTTCACCAAGGACTTGGCCTGATAAACATCACCCAGCTTCTTCCAAAGGTCTTTCGTGCTCTTCTCCTCATGGACATTCAACAAGATAGAGTCAGCTAGACAGAGTCTTATGAGACCTTAGCCTTCTAAACTTTGAGGTCCCAATCAGCTTGTGACATTGCTATAGGTTTTACACCGGATACAGTTTCCCATAGGTCATGATCAACAAGTAGGTCTTCCATCTTGAGTTTCCACAACTCGAAATTAGTGCGATTAAATTTCTCCACCTCTAATCTCCCAGATGTGGTTGCCATCTCCTTCCTGCAACAAGATATAGAATACTCTATACAAACTCCCACTCAACCTAAGATTAGCTCAAAAAACCCCTACCCAGCAGCTAGAACCAAAACTAGCCAAGCTCTGAAACTAAATGAAAGGAAGCTAGGTGTGCAGAAATCACTTCCTACACTAATCTAATGAGGGGAGGAGAGTGCAAATTCAATTTTAGCTTTACAATTATAGATTATGTTAACCCACTAATAGAGATATTGCATCAAACACATACACAAGAATGTAAGACAAAAGAAGAGAGACACAAGATATATGTGGGGAAAACCCTTATTGGGTAAAAAACCCCACATTCCAAAACACAGCTCAAATGTATTCCGTAAACAATGAAGGTTACAATACAGTCACAGAGACAATGCTCTTGCAGGAGTCTTTGACACTCGTATCTGGAGATGATCTAGTAGCATAATAGTACCTATCAATCACATAATGCATCACCTCTCCCAAAGCACCTGTTTATAAAGAACATACAAGGCAAAAATGGCTCCACATTGAGATGGGTGTCCAAAATGGCCTCATGGCCCAAAACCCATACCTATGGACACTTGTCCAACACTGTAGGATATCCCTGAGACTTGTCAAGTCACCCCATCCTAAGGGGATCACCTATTTCCAAAGTGGGCTATGACAGATGCTCTTACGACTCTTACAACCGTCATAGAATCTGTCAAAGTTGTCATAACTTACAGTTGTAAGAGAATCTATCATACATAGGCTATAAATAACATATTCTCTTACAATATGTCATAGTCCACCTTGGGGCACCCAAAGATACCTTTTTCAAAGATGCTTCTCAACACATGTCCATACCTATCATAGGATCTTCTATTTTCGACTCTTACATGTCATAACTTTGTCATAGGAATCTGTCATGACCGTTTCAGTCAATATTCCCTTACACACATTCCAAGATGCCAACACATGGCAAAATATTCCTACCACTAAGTGGGACACCTATCTCCTCATGTGAGGACAAATTTACATGTGGTCATATGCCATGTAGGATGAAACATCACCGTGCCAACTCCCACAAGATGACAACATAGGATTTGCATCCAAATTATACAATAGGTAATAAATAAATAAATACATTGAAATAATACTAGGAATTACCAAGGTTGAGACACCTTAATTCCCAACATTTGTGCCATGTTCATAACCCTCTGCAATTGCGGGTTTCGTTGTCCTCTCACACACTCACAACAATCTCTTAGGGTTCTTCTCCCAAAACAACGTTGAACTAGCTCTGATACCAAATAATGCAGTCTAGGTTTGTGAGTCTTGTCAGACAAGTGAAACTAGCAGCTTACCCACACACACCAATCACCAATCAATCAATCCCATTATTTCATTCATTCTTATGCAGCTACAAGAACATCAATTAGTTTCAAATAATCACAATCATAAGAAATGAAAAGAAGAGCATTTTCAGATTGCATTCAATTTGATGTACCAACACACCATGGTTTAAAAGTTCAAAATTGGCCAAATTTGATTTCCACTATGTGGTCTTCACAATTTCACTTCAATTTACAATATATTTCACTATCAAAGGTTCATGGAATACCAACTCTGTTCCTCTCTATTTTCAATTATCCAGCTCCTCTGTTTTATGCCTGAGATATCCCTCTGTTGTTCCAGTTTACTTCGCTGATCTTTATTTTGTATCCCTTTGTTGTTCCTTGGCAGGTGAGGTCTCTGTCGATGAATTTCTTCTGCAACCACATTGAAATCTTAATTCAATGGCTCTTTCCCTTCTTTTTCTTTACAACTATTGACCTCCTTATCCCACATTTCCCTTTGTAATGCTCTGCTATACAAAATTGGCTCCAAATCTGGCCACCACACACTTGAATTGATCTCTATTATTCTTATTCCCCCCTTTTTGTTGTTCCTTCCTTTTTGGTTTCTTTTCCTTCTAGAGAGAACACTTTACAACTAATATCATTCCATTTTTATGTTGCAGCAGTCCACAAAACCCATCAAATGGGTTACTCTAGCAGATGTATCGACGCTTTAGCAGATAATAACATGGAATTTCATTTATGTATTAATCTAAATTAAACTAAAAACAATCCCATGCAACTATTGGTCAATTGACCTCTCCAATGAGACAAAAAAAATTGTAAACGCCAACATGAGACATGGCCCAAATGTGGTCTTCCAGCTCCAATAAATTTATATTTCTGAAGTTTGTGGCACCGATTCATTTAGCCGCCCAATTTATAGCATCGACCCTCACTTTGACGCCTCATGTTGGGTATCTTTTCATATATATATATATGACACTTCTAATGGGTAAATCAGAAGTAAAATGATGGCAGCGCCCCACCACCACACAGGCATTGATTTAAATGTCAACAAACTTCACAATTGGCAACTATAGTATGGTCCCAGAATCACCAAATGTTAGAATAAAACCACGACGACTCCATCAAAGGTTTCACTGACCATATCACAGTATTTATGAAATTCTTCAACAAACCATATCCACCAATCTGAACCAAAAACACCACAAAATGGATACAACGTGAAGTCGCCAATAGTCGCAACAACATCGCCACACCACAAAACGTAACTAAATCAATAACTAATGAAAACCAAAATAAAATTGAATTCTTTTTGGCCGATACAAGATTGCACATACCCCTTGGTGCTCCTGCATCACATTTTATTTAGTCAAAAAACAACTGTTACAGAAAATTGGTAATTGATAGAGAAAGTTTCCACAAAATCCACCAATGACAATAGAGTTTTGAGTTATGCCTCGTATTTTCCTCACTCATAACACAAAGATGACATCCCTTTATAATAAAGGTTACATGGTGAAAGAAGAAGCCCTCATTGGATGAATATTTCCAGTTGACAAAGAACTGAACACCATGTATTTCCCACAATTTTTCCTTGCAACACAATGAAGAAGAAGCCTTTGCTTGAGCCTTGGCCCCTGGAGCAGGAGGAATACGTGGATGAAATTGGGAATAATATTGTGGCTTTCGTCCAAATTTAAGAATAAAGGCTAACATGGCGAAAGAAGAAGCCTTCTGGAGTTTGGACTGTCTAGAAGGAAGCCAGAACAATCATCATACTAAGCTAGATGCCAGACACATGAACCAATGGATTGGGAGAGACCACTGTCCACAATCCATCACTAGGCTACCAGACACATGCACGAATGGATTGGGAGAGAACACTAACCACAACCCATCAGATAGATGCAAGACCATCTATCATACAATGCTGCTAGACGCATTTATTTACGGAGCCAAGGCACTTTCCAACCGCACTGAAAGAAGAATGTTGCCAGAAGGTACCGTTCTCCTTCCACTTTATTGTCCAAATAGTTGGTTGTTATCTTACTAGATCCTCCCATGTCATACATGGAGTTCCCATGACTCGTGTTTTTTTATCTTACAAGAACTAGATCCTTCAAGGTAAGGATAACAACCCAACTGTGTAACCATTCTAACCGCTTCCTCTAACAAAAAATACTGCATTCTAACTAAATAATTCCCAAAATTAGCTAACAAGGAACAACCAAAAGTTAAAATTGATTGTCAAAACCAACTTTCTCCATCCCTTTATAGCCATGACTATTGAGAATTCAAAAACACATTACCTATCTATTAGTCTATCTTAATAACCCTGCAAAAGATTCTCCAAATACCAAAATGTCACTTCATATCATGCTCTAAAAACATTTGGACATCTAATTCAAGAAATCCTCGTATGGACTTAACATCTCACATCAAATAGTACCTTGGCTCCCTTTACAAAGGTTGAATTTTGCATCCACTTGATCACCTTGGGTGACTGATGTGACCACCAGAACGTTAGCTGTTAAGTCATCCCACTTTTCAATGATTAAAAAACTTAAAATATTTAAATTTTCTACTTATAAATTGTTCCACCGTTTGATGAACAAATGATGAATGGTTGTAGTTTAATTTTGGAAGGTAGATCACCAACGCTACACATTACCAACAAAAGCCTCTAGAATCAACCAGGAGTTGTTAGATATTATTAGATCAATAGTTGAGATATATATAAAATATATAATATATTAATATTGATTATTATATACTATATCAGTATATAATATGAAATATTTAATATAAAATAAAGGTGGTGGCAGAGAACAAGCCCTCAACTATGAAGATGGGCCCATAGTCTACTTGTCTCTATTCCAGAGACTTTATGTAGAAATTTGGGTGTGTCAGTACTTTGGCCCAAAATAGAACTTATGCCATCGATCTATGATCATCTGATGATAAAAAATTATTAGAATATTATAACTTTATAAGTATACTGATGTTGTTGATCTATGGTATTGATTATCAATATCCATCGATCTAAATATTTTTTAAGCTATAAATTCGCCAAGTAAATTAATCATTATAATTTAGCATTTGATATTTTTGCCAGCTACATTATGATTTTTCAAAAACTTGCCAGTACATTTGCCAAATAATCTATTTTATATTTTTGAATATTTATATAATTCACCAACAAAATTATTTTATTTTTTTGAATACAAGTATAATTCACCAACAAATTTTTTTTTTAACCAATTATTCATTAGGATTCACCATGATTTTATAAAAATTTCTAATAACGAACATAAATTTGCCAGGAAAATTAATATTTTTTTCAAAAAAAGGAAATATTCGCCAAGAAAATTACAGCACTTAGCCGAGATTCACCAAGCTTTTATAGGATTTTTTAGGGGGGGTTTCTTAAAGTTATCCCTGGGCTTGAATGTTTGTTGATGAAAGTTGTGCGTAGTTGTATGAAGTTTCTAAATGCAATTTAATCCTATATGCATGCATGCAAAAAAAAAAATTATTCTTTTCTAATTTTTGATGTGATCTAATTACTAAGAAAATAAAATTTGTATGCAATTTCTATGTCTTTTCCCTAAATGCAATTTTACTATTTTTTTGTGTTTTTATTTTAATAGCTACCCAACTGAAACGAAATATAGCTCTAAAATGGCATGCAATCTTTCCCTATTCTAATGCAATTTTCCTTTTTGAAGAAGAAATATAGATTTACTTTGAAAACAAACTTTTCAATGTAGATCCACCTTCGATTAATCTACGAATGCAAAGTAAAGAAGCAATCTTTTCTAAATGCAACTCTACCTTTCCACATGCAAATTTAATGAATGAAAGAAATAATCTTTTTAAAAACTTTCTTCTATATTCCAAAATTGCTTTCCTAAATGTAAATTAACTAATGAATACAAAAAGTAACCTTTCTAACCTATGCTGTGAACTTTCTTTTTTCTCTTTTTGAATTTTTTTTTAATGAAATCTAATTACTTTCCTAAATTCAGAATAATCTAAGAAATGTAAATACAAGTAATCTATATGTGATTTTTCTTCTAAATGTGAGCTATTTTATTTTCTATATGCAAAATGTATCTTCTAAATACTAAAAGAAAAGGAACCTATATATAAATCGCACCAATGCCTGACAAATGATCCTCAGAGGTCAAGCTAAAATTTGTACATCCTCTTCTGCAGTGAGAAGAAGAAAAATGAAAATAAACTGAAATGCCAAGAATCTCTATATCTTGTGAAAGAGATCAAGATGAAGAAAGCTCCAGAGGTCTTGTAAGACTAAAAAAGAAAGAAAAGGATTGAAGCTTGTGTGAGAAGCTCAGGTAGACTAAAACTTCTAGAGATATTTACAATGGAAGATATTTAAACTAAAATAGTAAATAACAGGCTCGAAGCCTATGGAGAAGTGCAAAGAAGATGTGAAGAACTCAAGAGCATGTGAGAGAATGTTTTAACAATGAAGTAAATGGTTATATTTATAGGTAAAAATGGGAGGGAAGGGGAGAGAAGAGATATGATCAAGAGAAACAATTAATTGAAGAAAAAGAAGGAAACAATCCATGAATAGACAAAGAGATAATTGAGAAATCAAAGAGATAAATAAGATAATTCAATCAAGATAAAAACACAAAACCAAATCATAAGTTCAAAATGGAAAGAAAGCAAGGTGAGGGATGAGTTGGCATGAAAAAATGTGAGTTACAATGGGCTAAAAATTAAGTTATAAAGCCAAAAAGACAAAAAAAATATGTAGATGAAAAATGAGAAGGTCACTTATTTTTCCAGTCAGGGTCACCCGGGAGATCCTGGTGGGTCACCTGGGAGATCCTTAATCACTACGAGTGACCCTATGGGGCGACCCTGAAGTGACCAGGGGTGACCCTAAATAGTGAAATCAAGAGGGTCAAGTGAATAACGAAAAGGGAAAAAAGAGTTTAACGAAAGGCAAGTCAAGAGGGGGAAATATGACAAAATGAAAAACAAAGTCACAAAGAGATAAAATTGCTGGGAAGAGGGAAAATCATGCCTTCAAGGGTCGTGAGCTATGACTGGCATCTCATTATAGGACTGCCTTATAGGCTTGATGTCATTTTTGTGCATACATATTTGCCCCCTCTAGGATGGTAGTCTACATGAAAGGTAGGTACCGTTCCCGAAGAATGGCTTACCTATTGTCATTGTCCTGCATCTGGACTTGATGTACAAATTTGATTCAAGTGTCAATCCAATATATATATATAATTAGTTTAAAAGGTAAGTATGCAAAAAAAGGCAAGAGGACATACTTGTAGTGTATGAGTTTTGAGTTTACTAGTGTCGATTTGTCTTGTCACATCAACCTACAGTTAGAGTGAAAGACACACAAAATGAGGACAAAATGAAGCATAAGGAAACCAAACTACTAAAACACACTTACAAACACAAACTAGCATAGGAAGAGAGGAGAGAAGAATGTAATGTCCCCATTTTGAGCTTTAATGTCTTGGTTGAGCTAGGTGGAAAATACGAATGTTGTCAAGGTTTGAGAAAAGGAATGTTAGCTCAACTAGTATTATTTTTGGCTAAATGGTATTTTTATATTATTTTATTTAGCCAAAAATTTAATAAAACAATAAGCCAAGGGATTGAGCGGCCAAGTTGGAGAAATAAAAATAACTTAAAGCTTGGAGAATGGAAAGTGGGTTTTTAGTGGCAAAAATGATTTTTCCTTGGTCAAATGAAGTTTGAAGATGATTTTTTATATTTTAATAATATTTATAGAAAAATCAAAAGTAATTAAATATTTAGCCAAGGAGAAAAATGAAAATTAATTAAATATTATGCCAAGAGGTGGAAAACGGAAAAATGGAAAAAAAAAGGTGGAAAAATGAAATATCGGAGATAAAAAAATATAATATTTTGATATTAAAATATTATATTATTTTCCACTAAATCGATGCTCAAGGGAGAAAAAGAAAAAATAATAAAATAATATTATTTTATTATTATTTATGTGGGACGTCCAAGTTGGAGGAAAATAAAATAAAATAAAAGGAAAATAATTAAATATTTTTTTTTTTTGCGGTGAACTTCAAAAATAATAAAATACTGCTTTATTTGGGCGCCCAAGTTGAAAAGTATAAAAGGAGGTCATTTGGAGCATTTTTCACATATCATTGATCATTTGACATTTGCTTGTTTTGAAGAGTTTCTTTTGGTTGTAATAGAGTTTCAACAGTATCTAAGGATGAAAACCCTTGGATAAAAGTGATTTGGACGAAAACCCAATTCACTATGGGAGACGGATTCACTTAGAATTCATCATTGAGATTATTTGCAGGTTATTGGATGGATTCAAGATTTAATCAACTAGGGTTTGAAGAGGATAATTATGATCAACTAGGGTTTGAAGGTTGACATTTAGATTTGAAGGTGTTTTTGATGTTATTTCATTGATAAGTTGATATATAAGGGTTTGGCATTGAAGCGCTTGGCTTGGGAGGAAAAATTTGTATTTGGCATCATCATTTAGCAAGTTGGTTTTATGTTTTAGACTTCTACAAGTTTATATCAGTTGCAGATCTAATCATATCATGGCATATTTTGATGGTATATGGTGATGTCTTGCATATTGGGCATAATCGCTTCAATCCTAGACATAGCGGCTACACTTTGGAGGCATTTTTGGCATGTTTTAGCTATAGTTTTGACATTTGATTTTATATCAACAACTATAGGATGTAAATCAAACTTCATTTGGCTTTTATCATCATTGGTATTCATCATCAACTAGTTGGCATATGTGGTGACTTCATTGGATATCCATTGTACATGTTTTGGGTCACCTTTGGACTCCATTTGCATTGACATTGTACTCTGATTTTCATATCAGACCTCTTCATTTTGTAATCAGCCACCTATCTTTCAATAAAGAAGCCAAATTCTTCATCGGGGTATGTTTTGTTATGTTTTGCATTGATATGTAAGCTGATATAATTATATTTTAATCATCTTTTGGTAGTATTTGTTTTGTTAGAATCTGAAAAGATTATTAACCCAGAAAACTAGTGCAAAGAATAGATATCTAAACTATGAATGCAAATGATACGAAATCAAAATAGCAACACAGAGTTAGTCTCCAAGAGAGTAATGCAAATGTTAGAAGCAAAATAGCATTAAGAAGATGCAAAAGTAAAAGATACAAAATACAAGCCAGGTAGCATGCTTATATAGACTAGGAAGAGGGAGGAGGTGGCAACACCGACCAATCAAGAGCAACCATCTATCGGACTAAAGATAGCAAATTATCTTCCCAAGATAGCTAATGGATGCTCACATGTAGGAAGGTGACACCTCGCAACCACTCACCTAATAAGACATGCTTTATTAACCTAAGCGAGATTAATAGAAGTGTAGGAAAAACCTAGGAATATGGGGAAAAAATAAATAACCTACTAGGAAATAAAAACCTACACTAACATCCCCCCATAAGCGAAGCTTAGGTGGATGTAGAAATGGGTCCTGGCAAATCAAGCCTGATGAGGTAACCAAGTACATAAAATTCCCCCCTAAAGAGAGAGAAAAGCCCCCCCAAAATAGAGAGAGAAGAGACCCCCCCAAAATAGAGAGAGTTAGGACTCCGAGTGAGAGGAAGAAGCCCCCCCAAAAGATGAAGCATCCCGCACCCCCAGCAAAGCTCTCAAATGAAGGAACTTGCTCTTAGTGAAGGGTTTGGTGAAGATATCAGTAACCTGCTCAGAAGTCAGACAGTAGCGAAGGTCAATGACGTGGCCATGGATGAGCTCCTGGATGTAGTGCATGTGGACCTTTATGTGTTTGGTCCGCTGATGATGGACCGAATTCCATGAGATCTGAATGGCACTCTAGTTGTCACAAAATATGACTAATGGCCATCTGATCTGGATACCAAACTCAGTGAGAAGATTTTGAAGCCAAATGGCCTCAGTGGCAGCATTCACAGCCCCCCGATACTCAACCTCAGTAGAAGATAGAGCAATAGCAGACTACTTCTTGCTCAACCAACAAACAGGACTTGAACCAAGTGAGAAGCTGTAACCTGAAGTAGACTTGTGATCCTGAGAATCGCCCGCCCAATCTGAATCTGTGTAGCCCACCAAGTCAAGCTGAATGCCCGCTGCATAGTGAATCTCAAAACTGTGAGTACCTTGAATGTAGTGAAGGATCCGCTTGGCTGCTTTCCAGTGCAGCTCATGAGGCTCCTACATGAATCGAGAGACCATGCCTACAGCATATGAAATGTCAGGTCTTGTATGAGTAAGATAAATGAGACTTCCAACAAGCTATCGGTACAAAGTGCCATCAACAAGTGGAGAAGAACATTGAGCCTCAAGTTTGACTCTAGAAAGAAAGGGAGTCGAAGCAGGCTTGCAGTCAGCCATATGAAACCTTGAGAGCAAATCTAGAGCATACTTGGACTGGTTGATGGTGATCCCAGAAGTAGACTGGTAGATCTCAATCCCAAGAAAGTAATGCAACAAGCCCAAGTCAGTCATCAAAAACCTGTCATGAAGGGCAGTTTTGACAGCCCCAATGGTGGATGAAGAACTCCCTGTGATCAACAAGTCATTAACATACAGAACCAGAAATAGGAGTGAATCATCTTGCTGTAGAATGTAGACATTGGGATTAGAATGGCACCGAGTGAACCCAACTGATAGAAGGAAGGAGTCCATCTTGGCATACCAGGCCTGAGGAGCCTATTTGAGGCCATAGAGAGACTTCTGAAGACGGCACACAAGTGAAGAATTCTGAAGGAACCCCTATGGCTACTCCATGTAGATCTCCTCCTGAAGGTCACCATGAAGAAAAGCACTCTTCACATCCATCTGGTGTACTTCCCAACGACTAGCTACAGCAATGCCAAGAACAAGTTAGATGGAATTCATTCGGGCAACTGGTGCAAAAGTCTCAGAGTAGTCAATCCCAAGAACCTGGGAGAATCCTTTGGTGACCAAGCGAGCCTTATGCTTGTCAACCAACCCATCTGCTATAAATTTTGTCCAATAGATCCACTTACATTAAACAATTTTTCTTCCCTTAGGAAGAGGGACAAGATCCCAAGTGTGGTTCCTCATCAAGGAACTATACTCCTCCTGCATAGTTGTATCCCACTCAGGAATACTAGAAGCCTCATGAAAAGACTGTGGATCTGAGGCAGTAGCAATGAAGACATGTGGAGCATCCTGGAACTGTGAATGAGTCCGCCTGATGTCTGATGGATCCCCAACCCAATCACCTGCAGACTGCAAGGTCTGTCTAGCCCAAAGTGGACCAGAAGAGGGAGAATCTGGAGGAGAATCATCAACCTCTGAATGATGACTAGGAGAGGAAGGAGGTGAGTCCTCTAAATTGCTCTTTGTATCGGAAGTGGAGGTAGAAGACTACTCAGGTGAATCTGACTAATCAGAAGATCTGTAATATATCCCAAGTGACTCCAATGTCAAAGTAGAAGGAGTTGCAGAAGTGATAGAAAGTGAGCTCGAAGAGCCCTCCTCAAACTGAACACTCCTCTTAATGAACTCATGTGTAGTAGGGTGGAGCAACCAATAACCCTTCACACCATCAGGATAACCTACAAATATGCAAGGTCTCCTCTACGGATCCAAGGCCTTGCGTTTCTCTGCAGGAATGTGGGCCCATGCAGGAGAACCAAAAACTTGAAAGTGCTTAACTGATGGTTTCTGACCGCTTCAAGCTTCAAAAGGAGTGACTCCCTTTAAGGCTCGGCGAGGAACACGGTTCTAGATATAACAAGCACAGTTAATGGCCTCTACCCAATACTGTGGTGCAAGAGATCTGGAGTGAATCATGCAATTCACCATTTCCTTCAAGGACCTATTCTTCTATTCTGCAACACCGTTCTGCTGAGGATTGTATGGAACTGAATGCTACAAATCAATCCCCTCTGAAGTGCAAAACCTCTCAAACCGATGGTTGACATACCACCATTGTCAGTGCGCAAAACTTTGATGGCCTTCTTAGATTGCTTCTCTACAAAATTCTAGAAGTCCTAAAAGTGATCAAATACCTTAGACTTATGTTTGAGAAAGTACACCCAAGTATATCGAGAAAAGTCATCAATGAATGTGAGGACATATCTAGCCCTACTGAAAGAAGGATGTTGAAATGGACCAGCCAAATCATTGTGAACTAACTCCAGTATCTGTGAAGCTCTCCATGCCTTACCTTTGTCAAACTTTTCCTTAAGATGCTTACCAAGAATGCAACCTTGGAAAACACCACCTAAAAACTATACTGAAGGCAACCCTATGACCATGCTCTGTTGGTTGAGCTGCTGCAAGTAGCAGAAGTTAAGATGGCCAAACCGCTCATGCCATAATCTACTCACATCATTAGAATGAGTAAGCAAAACAGTCGAAGGAGGATCAGGAACAAAGTGAGAAAACATATAGAGTCGTGACTAATGATCTGCTCTCCCAACTGCAACTATAGAACCACTGTGGAACTCATGAATCTCCACTAAATTAGGAGTGAACTCAACCCGCTTGCTTGAACCTATGTGAGTGATTTGGTATACCGATAGGAGATTAGTTGATAATGAGGGCACACAAAGAACATCATGGAATGTGCCATCCCACACATCAACAGACCCTCTCCCATACACCTCAACAGGAGTGTCATCACCCATCAAAATAGAAGGCATAATACACGGCTCCAAAGATGCAAGTTCTTCCTTAGATGAAGCCATGTGGTGCGAAGCACCTGAATCAAGAACCCAAGTGGATGGTGAAGAAACAAATACAACAAGGGCCTTGCCCTTTCCTTTTCCCTTGCTGTTTTCTTTTGCCTTGTTAGACCCCTCATTAGAACTCTGTTTGTTAGACTCAGGAACACTGATATTATTCTTCTCAAGAATGTGTGTCAAGTGATCAATTTATTTCTTCAGACATTTATGTTCATCATGATCAGGTCTTTTACAATAGGTATATTGGACCCTCTCTTTCTTAGGCTTGTCACCCTTGGAAGATTGGGTCTCATTAGTTGCTTTTGAAGCAATCGTTATCTGATCCTTCTTCTCCTTGCTATTCTTATGTTTCTTATCCTTACTATTGTTGTTACTACTTTGTCCTTTTTGTTCTTTTGTGTCTTGGTTGGCATCCAAGGCATGTGACTTAGAGGACTTAAGAGTGCCCATATGGATTAGCTTGTCTTGTTCCTGACTGAGATTGACAGCAAAATCATCTAAAGATGGCATGGTGAATTGAGTACCAAGTGCACCTTTAGTAGCATAGAAGGTAGAAACAAACACAGAATATTCTAAACTTAGCTTAGAGAGAATACTGAGAATCAGTTGTTCATCTTTCTTTTTAATTCCACATTGTTTTAATTGCAGCTTTAGTGATTTCAATTTAGTGAAGAAATCCTAGATTGTGTTGAAATTGCATGGACTTAAACTAATTAGTTCATTTTCTAACATATGACCCCTCATTGAATCTTGTGTGCCAAATAGTTTTTCTAACTTTGTCCAGATTTCATTTGGTGTATTCAAAGACTCAATGTGAAAGAGAAAATTAGGAGAAACAGACAACCACAATGTTCCATATGCCTCATCACATTTGTTAAACCACTTAGGCTTATCTTCATCTTTAGCAGGTTCAGTTTCAAGTGCCATAGTTATCCTATTTAATCCATCTTTCCTTAAGTGAATTGTCATGTGTGATTTTCACTCAAAGTAATTGTATGGAGTTAGGATGGGCACATTTGTTTGATCCATGATGAAGAAATGCAGAGAAGAAATGCTGAAAAGAAGAGAACACAACCAAGACAACCCCCCCTTTTCACTCAATCAAAGAACCCCCCCAAGAAAATATGATTTGGCACTTTATATTAGTGCATTTACAACTGCCACTAGCAAGAAATACTAAGTGGTCTTGATTTCAATGTTTTACAAAACCCTCACGAAGAGCATATGCTGAAAATACAACTTTGGCACAATACCCAAGGAAATAAACAGCACCACTACGATCTACTCAAAAAATCATGCATTTTCAAAACAAGAATCGTCTCAATACGAGGTCGTATGTGAAAGTTATGATCCTCTGAAGTTCCCAAAATGAGAACTGCGCAGTGTCACGATTGAGAATCTACAATTTCTGAAAAATCTCTGCATCAAAATCAAAAAATGTCTGCACTAGTGCAAGAGCACGAAAAAATAGTCAAAACCAAAAAAAATTGTGGGAAACAGAGTCCGTATGAGCAAGAACAGAGCATTTAAAAAATGCCTTTAAAACTGCAACTGCTAACGGAGAGGGGTACTGTTGTAGCTTTTTGAGTTCGATTTTGCAAAATATATAGACTGCATGCAAAAAATGAAAGATACCCAGATAGTTTTTTTTGTGCTGCAAACAAAACTCAGAAGGCATTTTTCTTGCTGATCTACAAAAGATGTAGTTCTAATGTAAATAGAACGCCTTTAGCAACAAAAAATGACCCCAGCAACTAAAAAATGACATACAAAGGTTGAATCAACTACCTAAGACAAGCAAAAGCATGCTGGAACTTGCAATATTGATTGAAAACACCAAATATGCAAGCTAGTTTTCAGATTTGAGCTTGAAACCCTAGTTCCGCAACTGTGTCTGACGATCTCTAATTTTGGTGAAGCGAAAGCCAAATCTGACTTTCTCAAGCCTCATGGACGCGTTGGAACAGCCGGAAATGCTACCAGTATAACTAGAAATGCTGCAATCACCCAGAGACTAAAAAAGTTTCTATCAAACTTTTCTGATTCTCAAGATCATCTGAAGATGTAAGAGAAGAGCATACTGGGTTTTTCAAAAAACTGTAACAAGATTTATTAGCCCCCCTAAATCTCTCAACTATGGAAACTAAAATCTACTCTTGCACATAGAACAGCTCTGATACCATGTTAGAATCTGAAAAGATTATTAACCTAGAAAGCTAGTGCAAAGAATAGATATCTAAACTATGAATGCAAATGATATGAAATCAAAATAGCAACACAGAGTTAGTCTCCAAGAGAGTAATGCAAATGCTAGAAGCAAAATAGCATTAAGAGGATGCAAAAGTAAAAGATACAAAATACAACCCAGGTAGCATGCTTATATAGACTAGGAAGAGAGAGGAGGTGGCAACACCGATCAATCAAGAGCAACCATCTATCGGACTTAAGATAGCAAAGTATCTTCCCAAGATAGCTAATGGATGCTCACATGTAGGAAGGTGACACCTCGCAACCACTCAACTAATAAGACATGCTTTATTAACCTAAGTGAGATTAATAGAAGTGTAGAAAAAACCTAGGAATATAGGGAAAAAATAAATAACCCACTAGGAAATAAAAACCTACACTAACATGTTTGTCATATTGCAACCTTTCCATCTTCATTACATTGCAAACATATTGGTGAAAACAAAATTTGAAAACCCTAAGTGGATTGAAAGAAAAAAAAAAATTAGAAAATTTAGGACAGCGAGCTTAATTTTCAAATCAAAATTAGACAGGGTTCTTACAGTGGTATCAAAGCTCATTTCTACGTAGTTAATTTAGCAAATATCCTATTGGGGATATTATAGTGGTATCAGAGCTTGGATCCTCCTGGCCTATGGGGTCATGAGCTACATCAATCCACTTCCATATCATTATCATAGGAGAATAGGTACAAATCAAGGCAATATGGATAAAGATTGAAGAGCAGGTAGTTCATCAAGGAAGGTTAGAAGTGATGATCAAAATTTTGTCGATATATTTAAAAAGGCTACAAGAAAAAATTAGTAGATGATAAATGCATTAATTCAATCCCAACAACGATTGAAGACATGTGAACAAAACTTGCAATGGTTGGAAGACTCCCTATTAAGGCAATCTAATATAAACTCATTTCTCTATGATAAATTTGACAGGTGTAATGATTGGGAGAATGGTAAATCAGTATCTATTGGATCAACACTTGATGAAGAGCATGAATCTATGAATGTTGAGGAATACATCACACAATGATATGAAAGCAATTCTAAATTTCTATTTTGTGACAACAGTCCTATTTCCTCACATAATCAAGAGATAGCAGCCACTTTACATGAGGAAAATGAGGTGGAAGAGTCTCCTAATGATGGCACTCAAGTCTTGGGTGTTATGCATGAGGACTATGTTAAAGATTCAAGCCACAACAATTTTGATTTTGTACATCATACCATGAAGAACATCAAGAAGACTCAAGACATGTGTGATGGATGGGTACAAAGAGCTAGGAAGGCAAAGTTGTTGGTTGTCCGAGCAAGACAACATCTACAAGAGGTCAAGGAGCGTTGCAATCAGCTAGACCAAGCAAGGCAACAAAGGGAGTCATATCTTAGATCTCTATTTCTTCCAAGGGAAGAAGGTTTGGAGCTTGATCACTCACTTAGTGGATCAAGATCAACCACAAGTGTTTTTCCTACACATGAAGGAGACATAATTGTTTCAGATTTGGTTGAGCCTTTGATCATTCATGGAGAGCTTTGGTACAGGAACACCCCTTCGAAATAAAGAATAAGTCTAATTATAGTATGTTTTTAGTTTATGATGTAATAAGGTCCATTGGACCAATTCTTATGTTTTAAGTCAATCTAGGATTGTGTGTTGACAGTTATAGTTTGTTATGCTAGCTATCCTCCCAGCCGCTGGGAATCAAGTCTGTACTACTCATGAGGAGTAGTAATTTATGCCCTAGATCAGTTTGTTTAGATATAGTTCAGCATTGCATATGAAAAATAGAGACATTGTGTTTGGAGATCAGACTAAGCATTGTGGTACAATGGGATTGTGAAGTCAAATATTTCTATGCATTTCTGATATTGAAATAAAGAAGATCCCGTTGTTTCATTTGTCTGATTTTTGATCTATCTGTGTAGTCGATTTTGATTTTGTAGGCGAAATGGATTCATTCATCCATTCCACCGGTTGATTCTCTGAATTGGTGGAATGGACATGTACAATAGTTTAGTTTGCATTCTCATTTTTCTGTTTTTACATTTCATGTTTTTGGGATCAAAATATTGCATGCAGTGAGCAAACCTAGCATCCTCATGTGCTAGGGTTTAGAGGGAAGAAATCCGTGTCGAGATTGCTAAGAAAGTGGATCAGGTCGAGCTCAGGGTTTTCGGTACAAATTTGTGAAGGCATCGGTGTGAGAAGAACCATCGAGTTGAGAAAGTTGCATTGAGCCGACAGGAGGCACTTTCACTGATAGGGGTGAAAATTGCAAAGTGTCGTCAATGAAGAGTATATCAGCGTAAATCGGGGTATCGGCCGAGTGAAGTTAAAATTCGCCGATGTGAAAAGTCCTACCGATGGCGAGTTGATGGTAGGCACATCGGCATGAGATATGATATCGGAGGCAGAGGCGAATGTTTTACCGAAAGGGGGAGTCTTGGCGATAAGGAGTTCGACGTCGATGAGACAGCATGTGTCGGAGGGACATAACCCTTGAAGGCCGATGGGTTAAGTGTTGCCGATAGGCAACGTAGTCGATAGAGGCAACCGGTAGCAGAGGCAACCGAAACCCGTTCAGCAAGTTAGGGTTTGCATGTTTCGGTGTGACCCCAGCCATCGAAGCAAGTCAGTGTGGAGAGCCCGATAGGCACATAAACGAAATACTTATCGGCCTGAGGTGGAGTTCAGTGTGACAATTTTCTTAGGTGTCAATAGTTGTTGTTTGGTCGATAGTGTATATCAGGGAGACATTATGGTAGATCTTGCCGATGGAATGAGAATAGTTAAATCCCACCAAGTTTGAACGCTTGTGTTGGCCACTCTGCATCAAAGTGGTATCAGAGCTAAGGAATGTTTTTCTGGAAAAGTGAAAGAGACAAGATGTCAGAAGGAGAGGGATCATAAGAAGTCCCGGCAAGGATGACTAATGCAGAGTTGGTAGTTCTGGTAAAGAAGCAGATTGCAGAGAGCATTGATGTAAAGGCTCCGAATCAGGTATTGAAAAATGAGTTGGAGAAGTTGAGGGACAGAGTAGGTTCTGGTAAAGAAGAAGATAGGGAAGAAGAAGAGATCCCTAGGTGGAACGAGGAAGACGTTCCTACAGACCAGAGACCCTTGATTAATGCCCTCAAATCCATGGAGAGGAGAACCATGGATGTGAAACTGGATTTGCTAGTGTTTATAGGAAAGATGGATCCTGATTTGGTGATGGAGTGGATAGACTCCTTAAACAATTTCTTCGAGATAGAGGAGATACCAAAACACCAGAGGGTAAAGATAGCCCAATCAAAAATGAAAGAGGCTACATTAACTTGGTGGAATTTTATCCAAGATGACAGAGTACAAGAAGGAAAGCACAGAGTTGCTACGTGGAAGAAGATGATGGCTTTAGTGAAAGAAGCCTATGTTCCATTGGATTACAGCATCCAATTGCATAAGAGGAAACAAAATTTGAAGCAGAAGGAGCTAGATGTCAGCTCATATACAGAAGAGTTCATGAAGCTTTGTGTCAAGACAAAGGTAAAAGAGAGTGAGGAAGAAAAGTTAGCCAGATACCTTAATGGATTGAGGTTCAACATTCAGGAAGATTTGAATCTACATAACCCAGATACAGTTCAGAAATGTTTTCAGTTGGCATTGAAAGTGGAAGAGAAGTTAAAGAGAAGACAAGAACAGAACAATAGGGGAAGAGGAAAATAGCAAAGAGGTGGAAGAGGTCCTTTCAGAGGTAGAGGACATGGATTTGGATATCAGGGAGAATCCAGTCATGACAACAGCAAGGGAGATAACAGTCAAAACCAAAGAGGAAGTTACAATCAACAAGAAAACTTCAGAGGCAGAAGACCTTTCAGAGGAAGATCTTAGGGCAGAGGATCTATCAGATGTTATAACTGTAATAAAGAAGGCCATATAGCCAGTAGATGTCCAAAAAAGGCAACAAGTTCAATGGGAGAAAGGAGAACAAATCTGATCCAAGAACCTGATAGTCAAAGTGCAACAAGCTCAAGCACTTTTAAAAGTGTGAATGCTCTTAACAATTATGGATATCCAGAGAGTGGAGAATCTCTGATGATGAGGAGAACAATGACCACCATGAAGGTACCTGACAAAGAACCCCCACAAAGAAAGTCTCTTTTCAGAACTACATGCAAGGCAGGAGGTAAGGCATGTAAAGTTTTAATTGATTCTGGTTCTATTGAAAATTTTGTATCTGATGAAATGGTAACAAAGCTTAAGCTTAGAAGATTGCCTCAATTATCCCCATATAAGGTCTCATGGCTTACTCAAGGTCAGCAAATAGTTGTAGAAGAGCAGGCTTGGGTAGAATTTCAGATTGGAGCATATAAAGATAAGTTGCTGTTTGATATCACCAAGATGGTGTAGGAGTCAAGGACAACACTGAGAGGGGGGGTGAATCAGTGTTATGTAAATTTTCAAATCTTTTTACAAACTTTAACTTGCAGAGCACAAGGAGATAAAGCTATCATTGATTTGTCAAACACATATGCACATAACTAAGAATGAAAAACAAAAACTCATGAGTAAAACATACAACCACATAGAGAAGATCAATATGAATCAAGACACAAGAATTGCACGAGTGGAAAACCCTCTAGGGGTAAAAAACCACTCCACAACTGCCTCACTGGCTACAATATGTATCTGGAAGCACCAACTCCAATACCAAACAGAAGCACCCACTTCCAACACTGATATACCTCAATGGTAAACAAATAGGTCTCACTGACCAACAAGCCTCACTGGCTAATACAAGGCCTCACTGGCAAACCAAATCTTCACTTGAAGTAATAAACAAGATCAGAGGGACACTCTATTTCCATTCAATTCAATATTTCATCTTTGCATAATACAAACTCCATTTGTGATTTCTCCATGTGTATGTCTCCAATCCTGCATCTGATGCTCAAACAATTCATTCACCTAATTTAGATTATTTCTGCATATTCAATTTCATATTATCTTCTTGCTTGATTCAATTCAATCTATATCATTCAAGAGGATGTCATAGAGCATGTCTTCATTTTTGTATACAGTTCCACACACACACATCGTCAATGTACTTGTAAAACCATTATATACAAATTCTGAATATCTTTTCATATTCCTTTCCTCTGCAAAAATCCTCTTCAAAATTTCATTGACCTTTCATATTCATTTCAATCTGAACATTTCGTCTTCAATAAAAAACAGTGCCTTGTAGGAGAAAATAAAATCTCTTTTACTTGAATCCTCTTCATATTTTCTTCAAAGTCTTCAAATGAATCTTTTCATATTCTCTTCTCTGTAAATATTATCTTCAAAACTAAAAACTTCATCCAATGCCCTGCTCACAAAATAATTAATAAAAACATTTTGTTCCTTCAAAAAATTCATCTCTTGATATTCCTGTAAGAAAAAAAATGTCTTCAAAAACTTCTCAAATTCTACAATAAAAAATCTTCAAAAAATCATTTTGCTCCTGCATAAAATTTCTTTATAAAGAGGATCATTTTGCACTTATCATCTTCAATAAATCCCATTCTCTCTGCAAAGAACTTCAAAAAAAAATCTAGCCAATGTCTCAAGATATTCTTCATGAGAAAAAAAACTTCCAAAAACATTCCTTGAAAAAAACTCCTTCATTAAAAAAAAATCTTCTTCTTAATCATTTCCTGCCTTTTCATATAACTCCATATGAAATTAGAAAAAAATAAAGAGTTTCTAATTTCAAAGTAAAGTCACAAAAGACTTAGATAAATTTCCTTCTTCTTCTAAAATAAATACTTCAAATTCTTTCCATAAATTGTGCTCTTCTTAAAAAGAAACATTGAATGATGTTTTTCAAAACATGGTCTCCAAATTGAATTTAATCAGGCTCTTCTTTAACCCAAACTTCTCATGCTAATCAACACCACAAAAATAAACCTTACCTCCCATTAAATTCGATGCAAATTACTTTTCAAACATGAATCGGGCTATGATAGCATTTGAAATGCTTTTTGGCACTTATGTTATTTCAAAATAAAGACCTTTGAATTGAAAGGAAAAAGGCCGATGATATAAAAGTTCCTAACTTTGAAGTAAGACTTGCATTAGTGCCCAAGACATCTGTGCAGATCATTACATTCAAACATCCGTTTAAAAAACAAAATTACAAATACCAGTTCTCATAGGTGATGGGGCCAGTCACCTCTCAGAATTTAATGACTTAAGTTTACAACTTAAGTTCTTTCACCTGCTTGACCAGTCATTTTCAAATTAGAACAAAAGAACCCCTTTTGTAATGACAAGTAAGTCTAGATTTTAGAATTTATTAAGAACCTTTAGGGTTACCAAAAAATATAAGCATAGATGTCTCAAACAAAAGATAAATTATTCTTAACAAATATGATTAGATGTCTTTGTAGCTGTGGCACACTATAAATCATTGACATATTCCATAACACTGTGAACTTCTCAACATTGTACCAACCTGATCCTTCCTGTATCATAAAACCTTGTTCATAGATTTTTGACATCAAACTTATATCATGAACCCATGCAAAGAATGAATAACACCAATCCATCTTGAAAACCTCTCTCAGATCAATGCACAACACCTTTTGTCATCAATACAGTATGAACACCAAACCAACATTATGCCAATGAAGCACTCCTTGAGAGTGAGTTGATTTATTGATGTTCTTATTTAACCTTCATGGAGATGAGTATGTATCACTAGATGAATCAAAACCATGACACCCTGATGAGATAAAGATCAATAAATATCATGCAAGGATCAATATATATCATGCAAGCTATTCCAACACTTCAACCAATACACCACATCATATTCAACCTATCAACAATGTCAACCTTGTCATGCTGCCACTATTCATATTGCAAACAACTGTCATGAGATGATCACATCCGGAAATATTCTCTACAAGTACTACTGAACAAACAAGTCCTTCACTTTAGTTACGCACTGACACACTGAAGATCCACAGAAGACAAATTGAACATGCATCCTAAATAGGATCCTATATCTGATTTCACATGATCCAAGATGATCCAACAACACTCCATCATATGTAAGCAAAATGATATAAAGATATCATTATGATGCAAAACTCCTGATAGAACCTTGACCTATCAAATGCAAATTGAACCTGATTGAAAATCACATCTGAATTTACCTCAACCATATTAAGTTCATGATGAATGCCTCATTAACCATCTCCTCCTGATGTCCTGCAACAACTATGGCAACTTTGTAACATCAACTGAACACACTTTTGACATCAATGACAACCTGTCACCATCAGATGGATGCTTGTCATCTTTTATTTGGAAGACCATGGCAGTATGACTTGAAGGCACGCCATGACGATGTTAGGAACACCTATACAATCACCAAAAATGGTACGGTGACAGAGTTGATCCCACGGACAGAGAAGGAGGAGAAATCAAAAGGAAAAGAGGTGAAGGTAATGCTGATGGAAGGAAAACAATTCACGAAAGAAGTAGCAACAGAAGGTGCAGTTGCATATGCCCTAATTCCATGTCTGACGGTGAATAGAGAACAACAGCAAGAAGTCAAGAAAGAGAAGAAGCAGAGGTTCATAGACCCAGTTGTCCAAGAGATATTGGATAAGTATAAAGGCATCATCTCTGATGGAATGCCAAGATCCCTACCACCTGTAAGGGATATCAGCCATTGCATAGATCTAATCCCTGGATCTACACTTCCAAACAAAGCAGCATAAAAGCTAACTCCAGAACAGAATGCAGAAGTAGCAAGACAAATTGAGGAATTATTAGACACAGGTCTGATTGGTAAAAGTTTAAGCCCATGTGTAGTACCAGTTGTACTAGCACCAAAGAAAGAAGGCACTTGGAGGCTTTGCACAGATTCTAGGGCTATTAATAAGATCACAATTAGGTATAGGTTTCCAATACTTAGGATAGGGGATTTACTTGACTGTTTGGGAGGTGCTAAGTATTTTACAAAAATAGATTTGAAGAGTGGTTATCATCAGATCAGAATTAGGCTAGGAGATGAATGGAAAACAACATTCAAAACCAATAAAGGGTTGTATGAGTGGAAAGTTATGCCTTTTGGTTTATCTAATGCACCTAGTACTTTTATGAGATTGATGAATGAGGTTTTGAGAGAATTCATGGGAAAGTTTGTCATAGTATATCTAGATGACATTCTGATTTTCAGCAACACAAAGTAAGAACATCTCAGACATATAGATTTGGTTCTCAAGAGGTTACACGAAGAGCAGCTGATGATAAATTTAGATAAGTGTTTGTTCATGCAGGAGGAGATCACATATTTGGGTTTTGTCATTTCACAAGGAAAGCTGCAAATGGATAAGGAGAAGGTGAGTGCCATATTGTCTTGGCCAACTCCAAGGACTATGAATGATGTCAGAAGTTTCCATGGGTTAGCAACCTTCTACAGAAAGTTTATAAGAGGGTTTAGTCATATTTGTGCGCCCATGCTTGATACTATAAAAGGAGGACAAAAGTGTAGATTTGCTTGGACTAAGGAAGCAGATGATTCCTTTGAAACATTGAAGAAGAAAGTGGCACAGTAGCCAGTCCTTGCACTTCCAGATTTTAACAAAATTTTTCAGGTAGAACGTGATGCAAGTCACATGGCAATTGGAGCAGTACTCAACCAAGAAGGTAGCCCAATTGCATTTTTCAATGAGAAGCTCAATGATGCTAAAAAGAGGTATTCATCATATGATTTGGAAATGTATGCTTTAGTCTAGTCACTCAAGAAGTGGAGGCATTACTTGATGCCAAAAGAATTCATAGTATTCACAGATAATCGGGCTCTAAGTTTTATCAACAGCCAGGAAAAGTTGAACCACAGGCATATGAAATGGGTAGAAACTTTGCAAGCTTTTACTTTCACATTGAAGCATAAGAAAGGAGTCAAGAATAAGGTAGCAGATGCCTTGAGCAGGAGAGCTCTAACAGTCAACCAGATTCAGTTGGAAAGTGTTGGCATTGATTCATTGAAGACCATGTATGATGCTGATGAAGATTTTGGAGAGATATATCAGGTATGTACTTATTTTGGAGATAAATATCATGCTGAATTCTCTGAATTCCTGATCCAGGATGGATTGTTGTTCAAAGGTGGACAGTTGTGTATTCCAAGGTGTTCTATGAGGTTGAACATCATTAAAGAGAAACATTGTGGAGCTATGGCAGGACATTTTGGTTTAGACAAGACTCTTGATCTTGTTAGAAGACATTATTATTGGCCTAAGCTACAATCAGATGTCAAAAAATTTGTCGAGACATGTGTGATATGTCAGAAAGCAAAAGGGAGATCCACTAATGCAGGTTTATATCAGCCATTACCCATTCCTTCCAGACCATGGGAAAGTCTCAATATGGATTTTGTGTTGGGTTTACCTAGAACCAGAAAGGGATATGATAGTGTTTTTGTTGTAGTGGACAGATTCAATAAAATGGCACATTTCTTGCCATGCAAAACCACTATTGATGCTTCATATATTGTAGTTTTGTTTTTCAAAGAAATAGTAAGAATACATGGATTGCCATTAAGCATAGTGTCTGATAGAGATGTGAAATTCATTGGTCATTTTTGGAGGACTCTTTGGAAGAAACTTGGAACAAATTTGTCTTTCTCATCCGCATATCATCCTCAAAGGGATGGATAGACTGAAGTGGTAAATCATTCCTTAGGGAATTTGCTTAGATGTTTAACAAGATAGCATGGAGACAAGTGGGATAATATCCTACCACAGGCAGAATTTTCCTATAATGATACTGTCAATAGAAGCACAGGGAAATCACCTTTTCAGATAGTCTATGGTATACATCCCAGAGGTATTTTAGAGCTGAGAGACCTACCTATAGGAGATTTTGTTAGTGCAGATGGTGAAGCTTTTGCAGAAGCCCTAAAAGAGGTACATGCTCAGGTCAAAAACCAACTCCAACACACTACCTTAAAGAATAAGGAGTATGTTGATAAAAAGAAGAAAGATGTACAGTTTGATGTTGGAGATGTGGTATGGGTTCATTTGAAAAAGGAAAGACTTCCTAAAGGTAAATATACCAAACTCATGCAGAGGAAGATTGGACCATGTCAGATTTTGAGAAAGCATGGACAGAATGCTTATGAGATACAACTTCCTTCTGATCTTGGTTTATCACCTATATTCAATGTATGTGATTTAACTCCATACAAGAATAATCCAGATGAAGAACAGGAACTACTACAGGATACAGTAGCTGATGACATTCCAAAACATGATCCACCATAGTTGCAGAAGATTTTAGACACAAGAGTGATCAAGAAGACCCGAAACAAAAAATATTTGGAATATTTGGTGGCTTGGCAGGGAAAACCTGATTCACAAGTAATGTGGATGACTGAAGAACATATCAACCAACATGGTTCAGACCTACATACTCTCATCTCAAGTGGACTTGAGATTTCTTCTTCTGGGGAGTATGGTGCAGGAGCACCCCTTCGAAATAAAGAATAAGTCTAATTATAGTATGTTTTTAGTTTATGATGTAATAAGGTCCATTGGACCAATTCTTATGTTTTAAGTCAATCTAGGATTGTGTGTTGACAGTTATAGTTTGTTATGCTAGCTGTCCTCCCAGCCACTGGGAATCGAGTCTGTACTACTCGTGAGGAGTAGTTATTTATGCCCTAGATCAGTTTGTTTAGATATAGTTCAGCGTTGCATATGAAAAACAAAGACATTGTGTTTGGAGATCAGACTGAGCATTATGGTACAGTGGGATTGTGAAGTCAGATATTTGTATGCATTTCTGATATTGAAATAAAGAAGATCCCGTTGTTTCATTTGTCTAATTTTTGATCTATCTGTGTAGTTGATTTTGATTTTGTAGGCGAAATGGATTCATTCATCCATTCCACCGGTTGATTATCTGAATCAGTGGAATGGACATGTACAGTAGTTTAGTTTGCATTCTCATTTTTCTATTTTTACATTTCATGTTTTTGGGATCAAAATATTGCATGCAGTGAGCAAACCTAGCATCCTCATGTGCTAGGGTTTAGAGGGAAGAAATCCATGTCTAGATTGCTAAGAAAGCGGATCGGGTCGAGCTCAGGGTTTTCAGTGCAAATTTGTGAAGGCATCGACGTGAGAAGAACCATCAAGTTGAGAAAGTTGCATTGAGCCGACAGGAGGCACTTTCACCGATCGGGGTGAAAATTGCAAAGTGTCGCCAACGAAGAGTATATCGGCATAAGTCGGGGTATTGGTCGAGCGAAGTTGAAATTCGCCGATGTGAAAAGTCCTACCGATGGCGAGTTGATGGTAGGCACATCGGCATGAGATATGATATCGGAGGCAGAGGCGAATGTTTTGCCGAAAGGGGGACTCTTGGCGATAAGGAGTTCGGCGTCAGCGAGATGGCGTGTGTCAGAGGGACATAACCCTCAAAGGCCGATGGGTTAAGTGTTACCAATAGGCAACGTAGTCGATAGAGGTGACCAGTAGCGGAGGTAACGGGAACCCATTTAGCAGGTTAGGGTTTGCATGTTTCGATGTGACCCCAGCCATCGGAGCAAGTCAGTGTGGAGAGCCCGATAGGCACTATCTTGCCGATAGGCACATAAACTAAATACTCATCGACGTGAGGTGGAGTTCGGTGTGACAGTTTTCTTAGGTGCCGATAGTTGTTGTTTGGCTGATAGTGTATATCAGGGAGACATTATTGTAGATCTTGCCGATGGAATGAGAACAGTTAAATCCCGCCAAGTTTGAACGCTTGTGCTGGCCACTCTGCATCAAGCTTGAGGAGTTGATTCATGATGAGGTGTAGGTACATCATGTTCATGATTCCTTGATAGAGTTTGAGGCTGCCCCACTTCAGGGATTTGTGACAAGTATCGTGAAGTCACTTGTTTGGGTTTGGTATGGATATGAGCATGAGGGCATGGATGTTCTATCCCTAATTCATATGTCACTACTATTAGATTTAGGACAAACAATTGAGAGGGGGGTGAATCAGTTGTCCAAAACTTTTTTACAATTAATCACTAAAATCTTTTTCTTAATTCAGTAGCATAATAATAAATCAATCATGGAAACATAATGTAACAATTCAAGAGAAGAAACACATTAACACATATGACACCAAGATATTGACGTGAAAAACCCGGTTAAGGGAAAAACCACAGGGTGACTAACCCAAGATTGTATTCTCTGTTAAAAGAATAGAAAGAACAAAATGGCACATGCCAATTAGGGCTCACTGCCCAAGCACACTGCTCACAAGAGGCCCACTACCTACAGGAGATACACTGTCTACAGAATAATAAGTATTACATACTTGAACTAAAGAATAGCATCTTCACCATGCTTGAGTCAATTCCATTTAAGCTCAATACTTCTAATCTGCCTTTTATTCTTTCTCCTCTCTACCACACTCTCATCTCCACAAGATGCTTTTGAAATGACTTTACAACTCCTTATTTATACAAGACATTGACTTAGGGATAATCATCCAAGTCGGCATACATTACAAAGCAAATACATAAATACAACATAACTAATTACAAAAAGACTTCACGCGGATCAACACATTGTCGGCCACACAGATCTGAGACTTCAATCTTCCTTTAGGAACACGTCATTCTCCGCATAACATTTCCAAGATCATCTGTAGGATGTGTAACTCATCTGGTCGGCCAGACTTAGGAAGAACATCATCATTTGAAAGTAATTCTTCAATTATGAGCTCAATCTTCAATGCGGACCACCAACACGAACTAGACACAATCCAAAGACCTCCACAAGCTTTCCTGAATCACCAAAAACATCCACACTACTTTTGCTTACTGAAATCATTCTCTCCTTCATCTGGAACCTCAAGAACATAGTCTGACATCACTGTCATATTGAAATAGATGTTTGCGGACCTCTAGACCACGAACCAATTGAGTTGTCAATTTACATTAACTTCCTAAACACTCCACCAAATCCGCAGAACAAGATATTGCATTTTCGGACCTCACCAGACCTATCTATGTCACTCTGTCACCTCTAAACACCTGCCAGAACTGGTTTTACTTAAGTGGCCATAACTTCTTCAGATCTTCATGTGGACCTCTGAAATCTTTTCTGGATCATCTTAAGACACATATCTACAAACCCTTTGATGTGCATCCTCTGATCTTTATCTTAGCTGGGATCTTTACCTCACTGTCTTCACTATTCTTCTCTATTCCTGATAGAGCTAATTTTCTCAATATCCTCAGCATACAACTCATCCAATCCTTATCATCAATGCAACATGAGTATGTTGACATCAATGACAACACCGGTTAGGCCCATACTTGCAACAATCTCCCCCTTTTTCATTGATGGCAACATATGATGTGAAAAATTGTTTTAACCATCAAGACAAGAACTTCTCCTCACTGACATAACTCCCTCTATCAACAACAACCATTCACATGACTTCTCTTTCTTTATGGCTCCCCCTTTGATCAGCAACTACTTATTTTTCACATGTCTTCTCTCCCCCTTTGACATCAATGGCAAAGGGCACATACTTGCATCACTTCAGAATTATACCAGCTACTCCCCCTGAGTAGTAGCTTCCCATCATCAATCCGGATCACAAAATATGACTGTGAGATCCACCGGACTGATGCACATCAGTGCACCTTAATTCAGAACCGGAGGGGTAATAACCCCTAACTTCTCCCTGAGATACTCAAAAGAGTCCTTAGGTAGAGGTTTAGTGAAAATATCTGCAATCTGATCCTTGGAAGGCACAAACTCTAATCTGACTTCATTCTTGTTCACTTGCTCTCTCAAAAAGTGAAACTTGATGGATATATGTTTAGTCTTTGAGTGCAACACCAGATTTTTTGATATGTTAATTGCACTTGAATTATCACAGAAGATTGTGATAGGTTCTTCATACTCCACTTTGATATCTCTTAGCATTTGCTTCATCCACAATACTTGGGTGCAACTACCTACTGCTGCAATATATTCTGCTTCTGCAGTGGACAGAGATATTGCCTCTTGTTTCTTGCTCAGCCAGGAAACCAATCTCTTCCCCAAAAAGCTTGCTCCACCACTGGTACTCTTCCGGTCATCCACATCTCCTGCCCAATCCACATCTGTATATGCATGAAGAGAGAAATCATGATTTCTAGGATACCATAAACCATACTCAACTATCCCTTTTAGATATCTAAAGATCCTCTTGATTGCCATGACATGAGATTCTCTAGGATCAACTTGGAATCTAGAAACAAGACCAACAACATTCATAATGTCAGGTCTAGTTTGAGTGAGATACAAAAGTCCTCCAATTATTGACCTATACTTTTTCTGATCAGCCTTAGGAGAGTCACCATCTTTGCTCAATTTACATCCAGTTGCCATGGGAGTATTCATTGGTTTTGAGTCTTCCATCCTAAATTTCTTCAACAATTCTTTCACATATTTGGTCTGAGAAATGAAGATTCCTTTCTTTGTTTGAGTGATTTGCAGACCCAAGAAGAAATTCATTTCCCCAAACATGGACATCTCAAATTCACTTTCAATTTGATTTGCAAAAGTTTTACACATACCATCTCTTCCTCCAAAAATGATATCATCAACAAACACTTCAACAATCAAGATATTTTCATGATCAATTTTGAAATACAAATTACTATCAGTAGTACCTTTGTTGAAACCAATCTTCAAAAGATGCTTATCCAATCTTTCATACTAGGCTCTTGGGGCTTGCTTGAGTTCGTATAGTGCTTTGATCAGACAATTAAAATCCATCTGGTTGCTCAAAGTAAACTTCTTCTTCCAAGTCACCATTCAGGAAGGTAGACTTGACATCCATCTGATATACTTTGAAATCCTTGAAGGCAGCAAAGGCAAGAAATAATCTGATTGCTTCAATCCTTGCCACTGGAGCAAAAGTTTCTTCGAAATCAACTCCTTCTACTTGAGAGTATCCCTTGCAGACCAATCTGGCTTTGTTTCTGACTACTTCACCATCTTCGTTCAGTTTATTCTGGAAGACCCACTTGGTTCCAATCACATTCTTATTTTTTGGTCTGGGAACAAGATCCCAAGTGTGGTTTTTCTCAATTTGCATTAGCTCTTCCTCCATTGCTTTAGTCTAGTTTTCATCATTGCAAGCTTCATTTACTATCTTTGGTTCAATCTTTGAAATCAGACAATACTCTTCTGAATCTTGAGCAATCTTTCTTCTTGTTTGAACACCTTTGCTTTTATCACCTATGATTTGATCTTCAGAGTGATTCAGTCTTACATACCTAGGAATTTTGGGAGCTGATTTTTGAACAGGTTCATTCAAACTTATCTCTTCTTCCTAATTCACCGGATCAGTCTAAATCTGAGTTTTAGAAGGGGCTTGGACTTCTTGAACAAAAACATCATTCTAATCATCTTCATCATATTCATAAAACCTTGAGGGTTTTTCAATACCTTCATCAACCTTCACATTTGTACTTTCTACAATCTTCCTCAATCTCTTGTTATAACACTGGTATGCTTTGCTTTGAGTAGAATAACCCAAGAATATTCCTTCATCACTTCTAGCATCAAATTTTCCTAGATCTTCATCTCTTTTGATGTAACATTTGCTACTAAAGACTCTGAAATACTTCACAGTCGGAGTGATGCCAAACCAAAGTTCATAAGGAGTCTTACCAGTATTGCTTCTGATTTGTACTCGATTAAGAGTATAGACTGCAATGCTTACAGCTTCTCTCCAATAGATCTGAGGAACATTTGCTTCCATCATCATGGTTCTAGATGCTTCCTAGATGGTCCGGTTCTTTCTCTTCACTACTCCATTCTGTTGTGGAGTCCTAGGAGCAAACAATAGTCTTTTTATTCCATGTTTCTCACATAATTCTATGAACTCACCAGATGTGAACTCCCCACCTTTATCAGACCTTAGACATTTTAAGTTTAATCCGGTTTCATTCTCTACCATAGCCTTGAATATTTTGAATTTCTCAAGAGCTTCAGATTTCTCTTTCAGAAAAGTCACCCACATCATCTGGGAGTGGTCATCAATTAATAACATGAAGTATCTATCACCTTGCACACTCCTGATTCTTGTCGGACCACATAGATCAGTATGAATTAAGTCCAATAATCTGATAGAAGATTGTTCCTTTCTTTTGAATGAGATTCTGCTTTGTTTACCCAACTGACATTCTTTGCACAAACTATTAGTAGGTTTCACCAATCTTGGAAGATCTCTTACAACCTGAGTGTTGCTTATCTTGATGATATTATCAAAATTCACATGACACATTCTCCTATGCCACAACTAACTCTGATCAATTTGAATAAATAAACAACTTTTACTAGTACCAACCAAGTGGAAGATATTACCTTTTGTTTGAGTACCGGATGCAATCTTTGTTCCAGAACTTTCAAAGATCTTGCATTTTCTATTCTTGAATTGGAGATCATAACCTTTGTCCACCAACTGTCCAACACTGAGAAGATTGTGCTTCAGACCTTCAACATACAGTACATTACTGGTTTTGTTCTTTCCATCAAAAGAAATGGTTCCTCTACCTCTGATTCTGCCAGCAGAATTATCACCAAATTTTACCTCTCCTCCTTCATATCTTTCCAAATCTATGAACTTATTTTTGTCACCTGTCATATGGTGAGAGCATCCACTGTCAATGACCCAATCATCCTTTTCTTCAACTTGGGCAGCCAGAGCTCTTTCTACAATTTTATGATTGATAGATTCAGAGGGCATTGGATCTTCTTCCTTGATGGCAATAAACACCCAATCACTTCTGAATGTGTTTCTTGTCTCTGATTCATCATTTGTTACTACTTCATTATCATCATCTTCATGAACATAATAACAATTCTTTTGGAACCTTGATCTGTTAAGATTTGGCCTTGAAAATATTTTCAGACACCTTGAGGCAAAATGACCAATCTTATTGCAGTTAAAACATTTAAAAGGCAATTTCCCCTCATACTTATCGGATCCTCTTGGCAGTCTTTTTGCAATAAGGGCTTCAAGTTGAGCAGCTTCTGCTTCATCTTCTTCCAGTCTTTTCTTGCTTTTTCATACCATGATAGTTTCCTTGAAGAGTTCTCTCCTGGATCAAACTTTTGTTTTCCTTTTACAAAGACACTAGCTTTGAATGCAAATTCAATCTTGGGGGGACATCTCCAAACTCGGTCAATTCAAATGCAGCCAATTTACCAACCAATTGATCTCTTGTGATACCTTAAAAGGATTTAAACTCTTCAATAGCAGCAACCTTATATTTGTAAGAATCAGGAAGGGATCTGAGAACTTTGCCAACAATCTCATCTTCGTCCAAGATTCCACCAGCACATCTAATGCAACAAATAAGCTCATTTACTCTTGGCATAAATGAAGTGATATTTTCATCTTCTCTCATCTTCAGGTTTTCAAAATTTCCTTTCAGACTTTGTAGCTTGGTACATTTAACATACTTGTCTCCATGCAGAAGTTCCAGTTTTTGCCAAATCTCATATGCAGTTTTTAGATCAACAACATTTGTCATCTCTGAATCAGATAAGGCACTTAGAAGAGCTTCTTTAGTCCGCAGATTATTTTTAGCATCTCTGATTTCATCTACGGTATGCGGACCATTCTGAGGAGGATCATACTTCTTTGAAGCCATGATCCAATATGGCATTCTCATACATTGCAAGTGGCATTCCATGTGACTTTTCCAAAGAGTGAAATTGGTTCCATCAAACCTCAGACTATCCTTTTTGTAGGACAACATCCTGGATCTCCTCAAGAGGTTAAGCTCCTTTTAGAGGAACTTGGCTCTAATACCAATTGTTAGATTTAGGACAGACAACTGAGAGGGGGGTGAATCAGTTGTCCAAAACCTTTCTTACAATTAATCACTAAAATCTTTTTCTTAATTTAGCATCATAATAATAAATCATTCATGGAAACATAATGCAACAATTTAAGAGCAGAAACACATTAACACATATGACACCAAGATTTTGGCGTGGAAAACCCAGTTAAGGGAAAACCACGTGATGACTAACCCAAGATTGTATTCTCTATTAAAAGAATAGAAAGAACAAAATGGCACATGCCAATTAGGGCTCACTACCCGAACACACTGCTCACAAGAGGCCCACTGCCTACAAGAGACACACTGTCTACAGAATAATAAGTATTACGTACTTGAACTGAAGAATAGCATCTTCACCATGCTTGAGTCAGTTCCATTTAAGCTCAATACTTATGCTTTACCTTTCGCTCTTGCTCCTCTCTACCACACTCTCATCTCCACAAGATGCTTTTGAAATGACTTTACAACTCCTTATTTATACAAGACATCGACTTAGGGATAATCATCCAAGTTAGCATACATTATAGAGCAAATACATAAATACAACATAACTAATTACAAAGACTTCATGCAGATCAACACACTGTCGGCCACACAGATCTGAGACTTCAATCTTCCTTTAGGAACACACCATTCTCCACAGAACATTTCCAAGATCATCTGCAGGATGTGTAACTCATCCGGTCGGCCAGACTTAGGAAGAACATCATCATCTGGAAGTAATTCTTCAATTACGAGCTCAATCTTCAATGCAGACCACCAACACAAACTGGACACAATCCAAAGACCTCCACAAGCTTTCCTGAATCACTAGAAACATCCACACTACTTCTGCTTACTGAAATCATTCTCTCCTTCATCCGGAACCTCAAGAACACAGTTTGACATCACTGTCATATTGAAATAGATGCTTGTGGACCTCCAGACCACGAACCAATTGAGTTGTCAATTCACATTGACTTCCTAAACACTCCACCAAATCCGTAGAACAAGATATTGCATTTCTGGACCTCACCGGACCTATCTATGTCACTCTGTCACCTCTGAACACCTGCCAGAACCAGTTTTACTTAAGTGGCCATAACTTCTTCAGATCTTCATGCGGACCTTTGAAATCTTTTCTGGATCATCTTAAGACACATATCTACAAACCCTTTGATGCACATCCTCTGATCTTCATCTTAGCTGGGATCTTTACCTCACTATCTTCACTGTTCTTCTCTGTTCTTGATAGGGCTAATTTTCTCAATATTCTCAGCATACAACTTATCCAATCCTTATCATCAATGCAACAGGAGTATGTTGACATCAATGACAACACTGGTTAGGCCCATACTTGCAACAACTACCTCATGCATTGATGAGAGATAGTTGTTCTACATTGTTGATCATGAGATTCTCAAAGTTTACATTGATGAGTGCAGCTGATGTCATGGATTTGTGTGCATGGGATTGCCACTATAGCACTTGGAGGTTGAGTAATGATGAGTTTGCATCAGTTTACAATAGCGGAAGCGGTCCCAGGATCTTATACATTAGGAAACTTTGAGGAGGTATGTATGAGTATTATGGATGTTATTATGAGAGATGTTCCTCATTCCACATTGACTATGTATGGTAATACAAGAAGGATATGGGATCCTAGTACATTGTAATCAGCCATTTACATGTGATTGCTTGAGGGCAAGCAATCTCAGGGTGGGAGGACTTGTAATGTCCTCGTTTTGAGCTTTAATGTCTTGGTTAAGCTAGGTGGGAAAAATGAATGTTGTCAAGGTTTGAGAAAAGGAATGTTAGCTCAACTAATATTATTTTTGGCTAAGTGATATTTTTATATTATTTTATTTAGCCAAAAATAATAAAATAATAAGCCAAGGGATTGAGTGGCCAAGTTGGAAAAATAAAAATAACTTAAAGCTTGGAACATGGAAAGTGGGCTTTTAGTGGCAAAAATGATTTTTCCTTGGCCAAATGAAGTTTGGAGATGATTTTTTATATTTTAATAATATTTAAGGAAAAATAAAAATTAATTAAATATTTAGCCAAGGAGAAAAATGAAAATTAATTAAATATTATGCCAAGAGGTGGAAAATGGAAAAAAGGAAAAAAAAGGTGGGAAAATGAAATATTGGAGACAAAGTTAAAATATAATATTAAAATATTATATTATTTTCCACTAAATCGACGCTCAAGGGAGAAAAAGAAAAAATAATAAAATAATATTATTTTATTATTATTTATGTGGGACGTCCAAGTTGGAGGAAAATAAAAGGAAAAGAAAGGAAAATAATTATATATTATTTTCTTTTGGCGATGGACTTCAAAAATAATAAAATAATGCTTTATTTGGGCGCCCAAGTTGAAAAGTATAAAAGGAGGTCATTTGGAGCATTTTTCACATATCATTGGTTATTTGGCATTTGTTTGTTTTGGAGAGTTTCTCTTGGCTGTAATAGAGTTTCAACGATATCTAAGAATGAAAACCCTTGGATAAAAGTGATTTGGACGAAAACCCAATTCACTATGGGAGATGGATTCACTTAGAATTCATCATTGAGCTTATTTGCAGGTTATTGAATGGATTCAAGCTTCAATCAATGAGTGTTTGAAGAGGATAATTACAATCAACTACGGTTTGAAGGTTGACATTCAGATTTGAAGGTGTTTTTGATGCTATTTCATTGATAAGTTGATACATAAGGGTTTGGCATTGAAGCGCTTGGCTTGAGAGGACAAATTTGTATTTGGCATCATCATTTAGCAAGTTGGTTTTATGTTTTAGACTTCTACAAGTTTATATCAGTTATAGATCTGATGATATCATGGCATATTTTGATGGTATATGGTGATATCTTGCATATTGGGCATAATTGCTTCAATCCTAGACATAGCGGCTACACTTTGGAGACATTTTTGGCATGTTTCAGCTACAATTTTGACATTTGATTTTATATCAGCAACTACAGGTTGTAAATCAAACTTCATTTGGCTTTGATCATCATTGGTATTCATCATCAACTAGTTGGCATATGTGGTGATTGTTGGTTTTAGGACAGACAACTAAGAGGGAGGGTGAATCAGTTATTACCAAAATTTCAATTACTTTAAGCCTTCTTATATTTCAACAGCATATCAAAGATTAATCAAGGAAGCATACTACAATAATTCAAGAGCAGAAACAAATTCAACACATATAACACCAAGATTTTGACGTGGAAAACCCAGTTAAGGGGAAAACCACAGGGTGATTAACCCAAGATTGTATTCTCTATTAGAAGAATAAAGATGAATAAGATGGCACTTGCCAATTAGGGCTTACAGCCCGAGCACACTGCTCACAAGAGGCCCACTACCTACAAGAGACACACTGTCTACAGAATAATATAAGTATTACATACTTGAACTGGAGATCAACATCTTCACTATGCTTGAGTCAGTTCCATTTAAGCCCAACACCTCTGCTCTGCCTTTCTTTCTTCTTCCTTACCACCTTCTCATCGCTACAAGGATGCTTTTGAATGACTTTGCAATTATTATTTATACAAGTCTGCATCAACTTTGGAAAGATCATCAAAGTCAGCACAACATACACTTATTTTATTACAGAGAAAATACAAAATTATAACTTGACTTATTACAAAAGTTTCATGCGCACTACTACACTGTCGGCTACCCATAGCTGGGACTTCAATCTTCTTTGTGGAACATGCTAGGCTTCACAAAACATCTTCAAGATCATCCGTAATATGTGCAAGACATCCGGTCGACCAAGATTAGGAAGAACACCATCACTGGAAGGTATCTTCAATTACGAGATCTATCTTCAATGCGGACCGCCAACATGAACTTAACAGAATCTAGAGACCCCCACAAGCTTGCTTGAATCACCAACATCCGCACCACTTTTACTTACTGAAATCATTCGCATCTTCATCTAGAACCTCAAGAACACAGTCGGTCATTACTGTCACATTAGAAGGATTGCTTGTGGACCTCCAAACCATGAACCAATTGAGTTGTCTATTCACATTAGCTTCCCAAACATGCCACTAGATCTACAAAATAAGATATTGCAATTCTGGATCTCACCGGACCTATTTGTGTCACTCTGTTAACTCTGACCAGTTGCTAGAACTGGTTTTATTCTCATGGCCATAACTCTTCCAAATTTTCATGCGAATCTCTCAAATCTTGACTGGATCATCTTCAGACACATAGCTACAAACCCTTTGATGTGCATTCTCTGCTCTTCATCTATCTAAGATATTCACTTCATAGAGCTTCACTGTTTACACTGATTTTCTCTATTTTTGATAGGACTAATTTTCTCAATACCCTTAGCACACAACTCATCCAATCCTTGACATCAATGCAACAAGAGTATGTTGACATCAATGACAACACCGGTTAGGCCCATACTTGCAACAGTGACTTCATTAGATATCCATTGTACATGTTTTGGGTCACCTTTGGACTCCATTTGCATTGACATTGTAGTCTAATTTTCATATCAGACCTCTTCATTTTGTAATCAGCCACCTATCTTTCAATAAAGAAGCCAAATTCTTCATCGGGGTATGTTTTGTTATGTTTTACATTGATAGGTGAGCTAATATAATTATATTTTAGTGATCTTTCGGTAGTATTTGTTTGTCATATTGCAACCTTTCCATCTTCATTACATTGCAAACATATTGGTGAAAACAAAATTTGAAAACCCTAAGTGGATTGAAAGAAAAACAAATCAGAAAATTCAGGACAGCGAGTTTAATTTTCAAATCAGAATTAGACAGGATTCTTACAATGGTATCAGAGCTCATTTCTGCATAGTTAATTTAGCAAATATCCTATTTGGGATATTACAGTGGTATCAGAGCTTGGATCTTGCTAGCCTATGGGGTCATGAGCTACATCAATCCACTTCCATATCATTATCATAGGAGAACATGTACAAATCAAGGCAATATGGATAGAGATCAAAGAGTGTGTAGTTCAGCAAGGTTAGAAGTGATGATCAAAATTTTGGTGATATATTCAAAGAGGCTACAAGAAAAAATTAGTAGATGATAAATGCCTTAATTCAATCCCAACAACGATTGAAGACATGTGAACAAAACTTGCAATGGTTGGAAGACTCCCTATCAAGGCAATCTAATATAATCTCATTTCTCTATGATAAGTTTGACAGGTGTAATGATTGGAAGAATGGTAAATCAATATCTATTGGATCAACACTTGATGAAGAGCATGAACCTACGAATGTTGAGGACATCACACAAGGATATGAAAGTAGTTCTAAATTTCTATTTTGTGACAGCAGTTCTATTTTCTCACATAATCAAGAGATAGCAGCCACTTTACATGAGGAAAATGAGGTGGAAGAGTCTCCTAATGATGGCACTCAAGTCTTGGGTGTTAAGCATGAGTAGTATGTTAAAGATTCAAGCCACAACAATTCTGATTTTGTACATCATACCATGGAGAACATCAGGAAGACTCAAGACAAGTGTGATGGATGGGTACAAAGAGCTAGGAAGACAAAGTTGTTGGTTGTCTGAGCAAGACAACATCTACAAGAGGTCAAGGAGCATTGCAATCAGCTAGACCAAGAAAGGCAACAAAGGGAGTCATATCTTAGATCTCTATTTCTTCCAAGGGAAGAAGGTTTGGAGCTTGATCACTCACTTAGTGGATCAACCACTAGTGTTTTTCCTACACATGAACGAGACATAATTGTTTTAGATTTGGTTGAGCCTTTGATCAATCATGGAGAGCTTGAGGAATTGATTCATGATGAGGTGCAGGTACATCATGTTGATGATTCCTTAATAGAGTTTGAGGTTGCCCCACTTCAAGGATTTGTGACAAGTGTCATGAAGTCACTTGTTTGGGTTTGGTATGGATATGAGCATGAGGGCATGGATGTTCTAGCCCTAATTCATAGGTCACTACCTCGTGCATTGATGAGAGATAATTGTTCTACATTTTTGATCATGAGATTTTTAGACTTTACATTGATGAGTGCAGTTGATTTCATGGATTTGTGTGCATGGGATTGTCACTACAGCACTTGGAGGTTGAGTAATGATGAGTTTGCATCAGTTTACAATAGCAGAAGCGGTCCCAGGATCTTTTACATCAGTAACTTTGAGGAGGTATGTGTGAGTATTATGGATGTTATGATGAGAGATGTTCCTCATTTCACATTGAGTATGTATGGTGATATAAGAAGGATATGGGATCCTAGTATATTGTAATCAGCCATTTACATGTGATTGCTTGAGGGCAAGCAATCTTGGGGTGGGAGGACTTGTAATGTCCTCGTTTTGAGCTTTAATGTCTTGGTTAAGCTAGGTGGGAAAAATGAATGTTGTCAAGGTTTGAGAAAAGGAATGTTAGCTCAACTAATATTATTTTTGGCTAAGTGGTATTTTTATATTATTTTATTTAGCCAAAAGTAATAAAATAATAAGCCAAGGGATTGAGTGGCCAAGTTGGAGAAATAAAAATAACTTAAAGCTTGGAGAATGGAGAATGGAAAGTGGGTTTTTAGTGGCAAAAATGATTTTTCCTTGGCCAAATGAAGTTTGGAGATGATTTTTTACATTTTAATAATATTTAAGGAAAAATAAAAATTAATTAAATATTTAGCCAAGGAGAAAAATGAAAATTAATTAAATATTATGCCAAGAGGTGGAAAATGGAAAAAAGAAAAAAAAAGGGAAAAATGAAATATTGGAGATAAAGTTAAAATATAATATTAAAATGCCGATGATGGCATGGTTCGGTGGTTAAGTCGCTCAGGATGTAGTGGCGGCCACCAGAGTTCAAACCCCTGCTGGGCCAACGAGCTCGCAAGGCTTTACGCCTTCGCTGGGCCAATGAGCTCGCGGGTTTGAAGTGTTCTTCCTAGGGGATGAGGTCCCCCAATTGTGGCCTCACCGGTTCATTGCTCTAGGCAAAAGCATTCGCGTGGAGCTGGAGGGCGTGTCGCACCAGCGTCGCCGGTCACGTTAAAAAGTTTACCAGGCGCATTTTAAAAATAAAAATAAAAATATAATATTAAAATATTATATTAATTTCCACTAAATCAGCGCTCAAGGGAGAAAAAGCAAAAATAATAAAATAATATTATTTTATTATTATTTATGTGGGAGTCGGGATGTCCAAGTTGGGGGAAAATAAAAGGAAAGGAAAGGAAAATAATTAAATATTATTTTCTTTTGGCGGTGAACTTCAAAAATAATAAAATAATGCTTTATTTGGTCGCCCAAGTTGAAAAGTATAAAAGGAGGTCATTTGGAGCATTTTTCACATATCATTGATCATGTGGCATTTGCTTGTTTTGGAGAGTTTCTCTTGGTTGTAACAGAGTTTCAGCCGTATCTAAGAATGAAAACCCTTGGATAAAAGTGATTTAGACGAAAACCTAATTCACTATGGGAGATGGATTCACTTAGAATTCATCATTGAGCTTATTTCTAGGTTATTGGATGGATTCAAGCTTCAATCAACTAGGGTTTGAAGAGGATAATTACAATCAGCTAGGGTTTGAAGGTTGACATTCAGATTTGAAGGTGTTTTTGATGCTATTTCATTGATAAGTTGATATATAAGGGTTTGGCATTGAAGCGCTTGGCTTGGGAGGACAAATTTGTATTTGGCATCATCATTTAGCAAGTTGGTTTTATGTTTCAGACTTCTACAAGTTTATATCAGTTGCAGATCTGATGATATCATGGCATATTTTGATGGTATATGGTGATATATTGCATATTGGGCATAATCGCTTCAATCCTAGACATAGCGGCTACACTTTGGAGGCATTTTTGGCATGTTTCAGCTACAATTTTGACATTTGATTTTATATCAGCAGCTACAGGTTGTAAATCAAACTTCATTTGGCTTTGACCATCATTGGTATTCATCATCAACTAGTTGGCCCATATGTGGTGACTTCATTGGATATCCATTGTACATGTTTTGGGTCACCTTTGGACTCCATTTGTATTGACATTGTAGTCTAATTTTCATATCAGACCTCTTCATTTTGTAAACAGCCACCTATCTTTCAATAAAGAAGCCAAATTCTTCATCGGGGTATGTTTTGTTATGTTTTGCATTGCTATGTGAGCTGATATAATTATATTTTAGTCATCTTTTAGTAGTATTTGTTTGTCATATTGCAACCTTTCCATCTTCATTACATTGCAAACATATTGGTGAAAACAAAATTTGAAAACCCTAAGTGGATTGAAAGAAAAACAAATCAGAAAATTCAGGACAGCGAGCTTAATTTTCAAATCAGAATTAGACAGGGTTCTTACAATGGTATCAGAGCTCATTTCTGCATAGTTAATTTAGTAAATATCCTATTTGGGATATTACACTGGTATCAGAGCTTGGATCCTTCTAGCCTATGGGGTCATGAGCTACATCAATCCACTTCCATATCATTATCATAGGAGAACAAGTACAAATAAAGGCAATATCGATAGAGATCAAAGACCAGGTAGTTCATCAAGGAAGGTTAGAAGTGATGATCAAAATTTTGGCGATATATTTAAAGAGGCTACAAGAAAAAATCAATAGATGATAAATGCCTTAATTCAATCCCAACAACGATTGAAGACATGTGAACAAAACTTGCAATGGTTGGAAGACTCCTTATCAAGGCAATCTAATATAAACTCATTTCTCTATGATAAGTTTGACAGGTGTAATGATTGGGAGAATGGTAAATCAGTATTTATTGGATCAACACTTGATGACGAGCATGAATCTACTAATGTTGCTCCAAGGACATCACACAAGGATATGAAAGCAGTTCTAAATTTCTATTTTGTGACAACAGTCCTATTTCCTAGCACATAATCATGAGATAGCAACCACTTTACATGAGGAAAATGAGGTGGAAGAGTTTCCTAATGATGGCACTCAAGTCAGATATTAAGCATGAGGAGTATGTTAAAGATTCAAGCCACAACAATTCTTATTTTGTACATCATACTATGGAGAACATCAAGAAGACTTAAGACATCTATGATGGATGGGTACAAAGAACTAGGAAGGCAAAGTTGTTGGCTATCCAAGCAAGACAACATCTACAAGAGGCTAGACCAAGAAAGGCAACAAAGGGAGTCATATCTTAGATCTCTATTTCTTCCAAGGGAAGAAGGTTTGGAGCTTGATCACTCACTTAGTGGATCAACCACTAGTGTTTTTCCTACACATGAATGAGACATAATTGTTTTAGATTTGGTTGAGCCTTTGATCATTCATGGAGAGCTTGAGGAGTTGATTCATGATGAGGTGCAAGTAAATCATGTTGATGATTCCTTGATAGAGTTTGAGGCTACCCCACTTCAAGGATTTGTGACTAGTGTCATGGAGTCACTTGTTTGGGTTTGGTATGGATATGAGCATAAGGGCATGGATGTTCTAGCCCTAATTCATAGGTCACTACCTCATGCATTGATGAGAGATAGTTGTTCTACATTGTTGATCATGAGATTTTAAGAGTTTACATTGATGAGTGCAGCTGATTTCATGGATTTGTGTACATGGGATTGTCACTACAACACTTGGAGGTTGAGTAAAGATGAGTTTGCATCAGTTTACAATAGCGAAAGCGGTCCCAGGATCTTTTACATTAGCATCTTTGAGGAGGTATGTGTGAGTATTATGATGAGAGACGTTCCTCACTTCACATTGAATATGTATGGTGATACAAGGATATGGGATCCTAGTATATTGTAATCAGCCATTTACATGTGATTGCTTGACCTGGCAAGCAATCTCGGGGTGGGAAGACTTGTAATGTCCCTGTTTTGAGCTTTAATGTCTTGGTTAAGCTAGGTGGGAAAAGCGACTGTTGTCAAGGTTTGAGAAAAGGAATGTTAGCTCAACTAATATTATTTTTGGCTAAGTGTTTTTTTATATTATTTTATTTAGCCAAAAATAATAAAATAATAAGCCAAGGGATTGAGTGGCCAAGTTGGAGAAATAAAAATAACTTAAAGCTTGGAGAATGGAAAGTGGGTTTTTAGTGGCAAAAATGATTTTTCCTTGGCCAAATAAAGTTTGGAGATGATTTTTTATATTTTAATAATATTTAAGGAAAAATAAAAATTAATTAAATATTTAGCCAAGGAGAAAAACGAAAATTAATTAAATATTATGCCAAGAGGTGTGTTGACTTTTTCCCAGACTGGATGCTTATTCCCAGATTTCCCTACAAGGTAGCCATCAGTGATCAACAGGATCTCTGGGCCAGGGGGTCAACAGTATAGGAGATAGACTCTATATTTTATCTCCTCTTCTTCTTCAGGCTCTGCAAGACCTAGGGGGGTATTCCCTACTCAACATCCATGAGGATATGCATACAAGGCTGGGATGCTGACAGAAAGCAGATAGTCCTCCTATAAGTAGACCAAAACTGAATGATAAGAGCAAAGGGGCTAGCTTTGGGCCTATTAGCAGTTGTAGACAAAGGACTGAGGATCCTAAACTAATTCTAAAGTCCTAATGTTGGTTTTAGATTTTGCTTTGGAGTTTAAGTGTGGATGCAAAGCTGGATATGGTTATAACACAAAACAAAGCATGATTGGTGCCGATCCAGGGCCTGGAGTCAGTAGACATACACCTGTGAATGATCAGCATGAACAACTAAAACTGGATTTCAAGGGGATATGTGTGATACCTGCCTTACAGGCATCTCCCAATACAAAGTGTTAGGTTATCTCTACTTATGGTATCCCTACTGCAGTATACTCTTCCCAATGTTCAACCTGAAAACAGTTTAATCTACCCCTTGAGTAGAAGTTAGAAGATCAGACAGTCAACATAGGAATTCTATGCTCTAGAATCTAAATATTACCAAACATCCAGATTCAGAAGAAGAGTACATGCAATACTGGAGACAGAATTAACACAACACATGCTAAACAGCATTTCTCATATAAGTTTAATCATGAAATCAGTGGGTTCATGCCAAAAACAAACAACAAGAGATACATAAACTCACAGGTAAGCTGTACAGAGCAACCAGATCAGCTTGTTATGCATTACAGAGCCAAAATCATCAACTTTCAACAACCTCTCAAATGAGCAAGACCATCTGCTTATAACAGCCAGGTAGGTGCTCAGCAATTAATTACAATGTTGACCAAAATTTCGCCAGATACACAGTATCAGGAAAATGGCGCTCAAACACAACCGGATTGGCGCCCAAACTTGAATGCAGCAGGTAGGGGAGGAGACAGGAAGATTTCTCGAGCCCTGCGCCCCTGTCCGCTGATGTACACCCTCAGTCGGGTACAAAATCGACCCACGCCATCGCCCATACCTCTGCAACAATCGCCATTAATGGCGCACCAACCCGCGGCCTTGGGAAGATCATCAAATCTGCAATCGCAACCACTTCCTGCCAAGATTCATCATCATGATGTTTGAAAATGCAGGATAACAATATCCCACATGTACCCCGCGATGACCTCAATAACACTTTATATACTAGGTCATGAGCATATATCATGTCGGTGCTTTTGCTCCTGACGACACTAGTATAGACTTCACCATCATCATCCTCCAGCAGCATGATATCCTGTTGTTCGAAATATCACCCCGACGTCATCATGATATTTGAAATATAACCTTCATGATAATCGGCACAACCTGATCCTTCGGAGGAACATCCTCCTGCTGAGCTTGTAACAAAAGTCTGGCCGATGAACATCCTGATGACGTCATCATCATATACTGCTGACGTCATCATCATATCTGCCTACTGCGCACTTTCTCATATCCGGATGACGTCATCATCATGTTTGCAAATATCAGGAGGTCTCTTCAAGATGATCAGTTGTTAGAAATATGACCCCCGCAGACCTTGATGACGTCATCATCATATTAACATCATCATGATATTCGGAAGACAACCGGATATTTGGAAATATCCTCCTGACGTTCAAACATCAGGTTGCACTGTAGCTCCTCTGTAAGATCGGGGCGATAACTGAATATGATGATGATGCTTGAAAAGATCACCCCCAGTAGATAATGCGCGAAGCCGGCAGGCGGATATCTCCTTGATATCAGCATCATCATGATGCTCGAGCAAACATATATCCGGGTGATATGAAAATATCACCCCTTCCTTCAGAAATATCATGATGCAGATAGGCAGAAAGAAAAATATCACCCTGATATACGGATGACGTCAGCATCATCAGGATGAGAAACAAAGAACAAGAAGTGATACAACATCATCAGGATGATATTGACTAAGATCATCCTGACGTTCAAAATATGATGACCCTAGTGAATATCGGGTCGCACTTAGAACTCTTCAACAACATCATCAGGATGATCATAACCAAGATCACCCGATGATAAAAATATCACCCCGGCGAAATATCATGAAGGCAGAAAATATGATGACCTCCGCAAGCAGCAGGATGATAACTGGAAATATCATGATGATGACGACCCTTAGGAAAAAACAAGTCAGGTCGACAACATAGAGAATAACCCCTTCAAGATATCGGGGCAACATCGTCATCATGTTTGCGCAAGGTGATAAATGGAAGATCACCGGATACTTGAAAAATCACCCTCGCAAGCAACTGAGGGCGCACTGTAGTTCACTAGTATCATCAGGATAATAAGCAAACATCACCCGACAGTTGAAATATGATGATGACGATGAGAAAAACAAGCCGACGAAGAACATGCTGATGAAGATCATCATCGAAGACAGGATGATGATGACGACCTCCTCCTCAGAAAAATATGATGCTGCAGCTGAAAAACGCTGAGGAGGTCCAACACTTAGAAAAATTGGGCAAGAAGATGAAGGCTTCAGATGAGGAAACCTCCTGATCATGACAAATCAACCCCAGGTCAAAATAAGTGCTAACAAGGTGGAAAATGGAAAAAAGGAAAAAAAGGTGGAAAAATGAAATATTGGAGATAAAGTTAAAATATAATATTAAAATATTATATTATTTTCCACTAAATCGGTGCTCAAGGGAGAAAAAGAAAAAATAATAAAATAATATTATTTTATTATTAATTATGTGGGACATCCAAGTTGGAGTAAAATAAAAGGAAAGGAAAGGAAAATAATTAAATATTATTTTCTTTTTGCGGTGGACTTCAAAAATAATAAAATAATGCTTTATTTGGGTGCCCAAGTTGAAAAGTATAAAACGAGGTCATTTGGAGCATTTTTCAAATGTCATTGATCATTTGGCATTTGCTTGTTTTGGAGAGTTTCTCTTGGCTGTAACAGAGTTTCAGTGGTATCTAAGAACGAAAACCCTTGGATAAAAGTGATTTGGACAAAAACCCAATTCACTATGGGAGATGGATTCACTTAAAATTCATCATTGAGCTTATTTACAGGTTATTGGATGGATTCAAGCTTCAATCAACTAGGGTTTGAAGGTTGACATTCAGATTTGAAGGTGTTTTTGATGTTATTTCATTGATAAGTTGATATATAAGGGTTTGGCATTGAAGCACTTGGTTTGGGAAGACAAATTTGTATTTGGCATCATCATTTAGCAAGCTAGTTTTGTGTTTCAGACTTTTACACGTTCATATCAATTGTAGATCTGATGATATTATAGCATGTTTTGATGGTATATGCTGATATCTTGCATATTGGGCATAATCACTTCAATCCTAGACATAGCAACTACACTTTGGAGGCATTTTTGGCATGTTTCAGCTAGGGTTTTAACATCTGATTTTACATCAGTAGCTATAGGTTGTAAATCAGACTTCATTTGGCTTTGATCATCATTGGTATTCATCATCAACTAGTTGGCATATGTGGTGACTTCATTGGATATCCATTGTACATGTTTTGGGTCACCTTTGAACTCCATTTGCATTGACATTGTAGTCTAATTTTCATATCAGACCTCTTCATTTTGTAATCAACCACCTATCTTTCAATAAAGAAGCCAAATTCTTCATCGAGGTATGTTTTGTTATGTTTTGCATTGATATGTGAGCTGATATAATTACATTTCATTCATCTTTTGATAGTATTTGTTTGTCATGTTGCAACCTTTCCATCTTCATTACATTGCAAACATATTGGTGAAAATGAAATTTGAAAACCCTAAGTGGATTGAAAGAAAAACACATCAAAAAATTCAAGACATCGAGCTTAATTTTCAAATCAAAATTAGATCTAGGGTTCTTACAGTGGTATCAAAGCTCATTTCTGCATAGTTAATTTAGCAAATATTCTATTCGGGATATTACACACAGAGAGAGAGAGAGAGATGAAACTCAGTGCAAGAGTAGTTGACAGAGATATTGTTGTTGGAAAAATCAAGGTGAAATTGCTGCAATATTAACTTTAATATTGTGTACAAATCTGAAATTAAATTAAAGATTATCCACTTTCATGTTTATGTGATTAACACATTCTACAATGAAAGAATGAAGGAATAAATTATCACAAGTGACATAGTGTTTACGTTACGTGGAGAAACCCTTGTAGGAAAAAACTCCACACCCAAAGAGATTCAATTATTGTATTAATCTTTCGATGAAGTTTACATCAACACAACATTTCTTTTTGAATTCTGATAGCAATTCGTTACTCCTTCAATCTGCATAAAACTCTCATAATACCACCAATCAAAGGCACCAATATATAGAAGAGATGGATATGAAAATACCATTATGGTTTATGAAAACAAATCTTGAAAACCACATGCAAAAACCAAACACCTTTGTTTTTGGACAACTAGTAAAATCAATGAATTACCATAAGTCTTCTCATAGATTTTCATGGGCGCCCAACCCATAGCCAATCAAATGCTAACAACGAGTGCTCAATCACTTTCCAATGGCATGCAAAGCACATGCAAGCCTTGGTTCCCCAATTAGGATAACATGCAAAACACATGCACCATCAACATCAATGACAACATGTAAGTCCATATGGACCCCACCAAGATTTGGCGCCCAAGTTTGGATAACATGCAAAGCTCATGCAACATCATGCAATCCATACAAATCCAAATGGGCCCCACCTCTAAAGTGGACGCCTACAATGGAGTCATGCAAGATTCATGCAAATCCAAGTGGGTCCCACCTCTGTGAAAGAAACTACAATTAGTCATAGTGAAATAAATAATAAATATTTTATCTCACATGTCTCTAGGCATCCAAGAACACATTCCAAGAATCATGGAGACACATGAAATTGACTTAGGATTGCAAGATTAATGTCACCTTATCCTAACAATCATGATGAGGGGATTGTGATCAAAGTCAAGATGAAACTCTTGAGAAAAATATACAAAAAAAATATATTGTCTATGACATGCTACTGGGTTAACCCATTAAATGTACTTTTGCAGATTTAAATTGTCCTATAAATTAGACAACCATCAAAACCATTAGATAAATCATATATGTCAAGTTATTTAAAAGTAATTTAATACAAGATTCAAGAGTTAAATTCAATATTAACCAGCACATTCATTAGACTAAATCCAATGTATTGAAATATTTATGTTACGTCTTGTTAGATCCTAAAAAAAATAACAAAACATTGATCTACATAGCTCCTATCATGACTAGTATCATTACTAATGTAAAAATAGATCTCCTTTGTGATGATTTGTTCACCTACACTACTTTGTACACCATTCACATGAAACTCAACATCTCTAAAATAGTCATCTACGAAAATTGCTACTTGCTCTGAGTGGTAATAATGACTTTGAATCTCAGTTTGAGGTCTAAATGTATATTTCTCAACAAAATCCATAGTAGAGAGAATACAACCCTATGGAAAGCAATTCTTTGACTCACAAAATTGTTTGGCTTTCCACCTTGCATGATGACAATGCTAGATATGCATGGATATATGAGATTACAAAATTTTCTCATAAACTCATTGTAAAGCAATTGAATTTTTTTTAGGACATTTTTTTAATTCAATTTTTGATTTGGTTGTGTATTTCTCATATTCAAATATTTTTCAAATAACTTCCATTGAATTATAAACATCTTCAATTGCTAGAAGTTTCTTCAAATCCTTGCAATTTATACATGTGCTTTAGATATTTCCAGTGCATTAAATTCATTTGAACCTTTTCATTTTTCATATAAAAGGAAATTCAAAAATTGATTTGTACTTCTAGGAATAACTATATTTGGATTAAGTATTTCCATTATTTTCTTGTATGTCTCAAGATGGAAATGAAATTCAACATGATCTTGCAACAAAAAGTTTCATGTACTTTATTTATACATACAAAAGGTCAGTAATAACTTCTCAAAAACTCTTTGAGAAATCTTTACCTATTACCAACAACCAAGAAACCCATCACATGGCCTTAGAAATAAAACTACCACCAATCAATAAAATAACCACAAGAAATAGTTGAAGTCTATAGTTAAAATTGCCACCAAGACCAAGGAATCAATCATGGTAATGAAGGAAAGACAACTATGCATGCTAAGGAATAGTTGAGAAGTCAAGATGTAGTACCAAAAAATGAATAATGGCTTAGATGAAGCCAAAACATAACCATGAAGACAAGGAAAGCACCAATGTGTTGATGCAACAAGATAAAATAGCCAAGGAAAATATTACCTTGTTGTCAAGGAACAAACTTGATCTTCCCAAATGAAAGAACAACCAAATAAGATGGAAAATTTCCATATAGACAAGGAACAAGTAACAAGCTCGAGAAAAAAAGGAAATGACCAATAAAAGGCTTGCCATGAAGGAAAAGCAACAAAAATAGGAAACCAAAAGAATGCCATTGCCTAAAAGATATGAAATGTCCTATGCAAGCATAAAATTAGCCACCACCAAAGGAAAGAGAGATGTCAACCACCCAAATAGAAGGAAATAGAAACATGACCTTCAGAATCAATTGTCACGTGTAAAAACTCTACCACAAATATAGAAAAACTTTATATTGCTGAAAGTAATAAAAGTCTCATGAGGCTACCAAGATTAGAAAAAGGCAGAAAGTACCTTTTGTTTAGAAGTAGATAGTTGGTGGTTATAAGGAGCTTTTAACATATCCTTTGTATTTGATTATATTACATAAAGAAATAATAATCATTTATCTAATCAACACCATATATAACTCAACACTAATATCTATAGCAGAGCTTCTAAATTTCATATCACAACCTTGAAAAACAAAGGTCATCACCAAGGTATTTAAACACTATAAAATAACACACATAGTCCTCCTATAGCAACATCTAAATACACAAGTCTTGTAGTAGAAAATACACAGTCCATGTAGAAAAAATACACAGGTCCTGTACATAGCATCTTACAAACACATCAAACTAGCATGTAGTAGCTTGAAGGAAGCCTTAAGCAACTTGTAGCACAACTACAAGTCTAAAGATCCAATGGGAACCACTATCTTTCTTGTAGCACTCTCCCAAGGAAGAAAGTTGGCAAAAGCTATAAAGTAGCAAAAACACTAAAATTGAGAAAAACTAAACTATTTTTGGGCAGTGTAAGATTGCTAGTAGATCCAGATGCTCCTACATCATTGTCCCTAGTAATTTGTAGATTAAATGGTACTAGATTAAGTTAAATATTGTTGTGAAATGTTTTGAGTGTTTGAGAACATAGAAAAAAGTGACTACAAGTTATGTTCATAACTAGAGAAAAGTGGAAGTGATGATTTAGAATAATTTTAACTTGAAATTGGTAAACAATCTGATTGGAATAGGATAGTAAGAAGAATTTATTTAGACATGAGAGATGAATGGGTAAGAGGCAAGGTTTCATAGGTTGGAAGAAAATGTTGCTCAAATTTGCCTTTAACCAATGAGCAAATTAGATAGGTTAGAGAACATCTTACTTGAATTATCTGAGAAATTGGGGTTTGTTCAAGAGAAATTGGAGAAAAAAGAAGAGTCGAAAGATAAGAAAACTAAAATAAAATAGCCATATTCCAGTGCGAATGCCTATTTCTTCAAGATGGAAGTGAAAATTGGCATTCAACCATTTAATGGGAAAGTTATTATAGAGAAATTAAACCAATGGATGAAAAAATAGAGAACCATTTTAGTTTGTATGGGATGAGTGTATCTCAAGAGATGACAATCACAAGGTTCAAATTATCCAAACACACTCTCACATGGTATGATAGTTATGCCTCTTCTTTACAATTGCATAAAGTTGGACACCAATCATTAAATGGGTACATTGTAGGCATTACTTAAGAAATAAATTTGTCCCATATATCCTATTAGGAGGAACATTTGATTGCATTTTATCGGTAAAAACAAGGGTAATGCAGACAAGAGTATACTAGTGAATCTTGAAAGAAAACAATTCAATTAGGCGCTTGATGTGATGGACTGGGAGGTGTTGATGAAGTATATTGGAGGGTTGTTTGGGCACCTCAAAAGGCCTAGTTTGGTGTCCAAACCATAGGATATTGATGATTCTTGTGTCCAAGCACATTATCTTGAGATGGGTAAGAAAAAATACATGTTTTAATTAAAAACAACAAGGGAAAACACAGAAGCAAGGTGGAGAACAGAAGGGAAATGAAAGCAAATATGGAGGAGTCATATGCCCAAGAATATTATCTTGAGATGGATAAGAAAAACAATACATGTCTTTTCATTAAAAACAACAAGGTAATTTACACAAAAGTAAGGTGGAGAAAAGAAGAACAATGGAAAAGGGAAATGAAAGGGCAAGAAGACCACCAATACCATAGTTAAAGATAAGGGAAAAGAAGAAACAATATATTGTATTCATTGTAACAAATAAAAATATTTGATGAGACTTATTGGAAGCTACATTTGCATTTGAACCAATTTATGAACAATATGAAGAAAAATGCTTCATGTATAGGAAAAGGAAAAGAGATAGAGTGGAACTCCAAAATAGATGACAAATTATCATGCACCATGGTAAGAACGGGTGCATGTATGGATGAAAATGGATCTCAAGATAAAGGCGATATGACTAATTTTTTGTAAACATTATGATTCAACTCAAAGGAAAGAAATTTTATGCTTTTTTTGATACATGTTCACAAGAAAAATTAAGTTCTCCAAAACTAGTCATCGATCTTGGTTTGCAAACAAAGAAGTGCCCCAATCCATATGCATTGGGTTGGTTTAAGCAGGGAGCAAATGTTTTAGTTAATAAATAGTGAAAACTCAAATTTGGACTTACCCTAAAATTTATGGATGTTGTAATGGTGGATATGACACCACTAGATGTATGTGGGGTTGTAGTTGGAAGCCCCAACCTATGTGCTTGGGATGCCATCTTATAAAGGATGGAGAATAATTATAGGCTAGTCATTTACATGGAAAAAAACTTCTTCATCAATTCTTATGTTGGCAAGTCCAAAATCTCCATGGCAGGTGCCTCACAAGATAGGTAGTTGATTAATGTAAATGACAAGTTTGTATTGCTTATGCTACTTGAGAAAAACAAGAAAACAAGGTGGCTAAAATGAAAATAGATCATGAACTATACTCTACCATGGAAAAGAAAGGCATAGATGATTTGATACAACAAATTAAGGATTTATTTCATGAGCCAAAGGGGCTACCACCTATGAGATAAATTGAGTGTGAGATCCAATTACTACTTTATTACCCACTTCCAAACATAGAGCCCTATTAGCAAAGCATAGTAGAATATAATTTAGTGAAAGCATGGTTGAAGGGACTTTTAGACCAAGGATTACTTAGAATATTTATACATCTCTATGTGGGTATCCTATTTTGGTGTTGCCTAAGAAGGATGGGACCATGGCACATATGTGCAAACTTTTATGATTTGAAAAAGATTACCATAAAAAATGGGTACCCATTTCCTCATATTGATTATCGACTAGATCAATTGTAACATGCTAGATATTTTACTAAGTTGGATCTCAAATTTGAGTATTACCAAGTTCATGTCAAGAAAGAAGTTGTGTGGAACATAGCTTTTAAGACATGACAAGGACTTTATGAATGGAATGTACTTCCATTTGGATTATGCAATGGACTTGCTACACTCATGCATTTGATAAATGGGATACTTAATTCATGTATTTGTTCTTGCATAATTGTGCACTTGGATGATATTAATTGGTTTTTAGTAGGATTTATGAGGAACATTAATTACATCTCAAATAATTCTTACAAGTTTTAAGAGAGAAAAGTTGTTGAATGGTAAAAATGTGAGTTTGCAAAATATCCACTTGTCTATTTGGGGCATGTGGTTGGTAATAGAGAGATGATGATATACCTAGAGAATCGATCAAAACCATCTAGTGTCACCAAACCTAGGAGATTTGTAACAATAATATAGTGCTTAATGAGGTTTGTCAATAGTTTATTTTTCATAGTATCACCTCTTCATGATATTATAGGGGTAGTAAAATGTGTTAAATAGGATAGAAAGCAAAAAAGGCTTTTGAGGAGATAAATTACAAAATCAACCATCCATGCACTAGGTTTAGATTTACCCAATTTGCAATATTCATTTGAGATGGAAACAAATGTGAGGGACTATGCTATGGGAGTCGTTACAAGTTATAAAACAAAAACTAGTTTGTTATCATTATAATTTCTTTCATGGGGTGGACTTAAAGTATTGTACATATGACAAGGGTTTGTGTGCTTTGGTGCAAGTGGTAAAGAATTGAAAACACTATTTGTTGGGAAAGGAAACAAATGTTCATAAGACCATCAACCTCTCTATTATCTACAAGGTCAAACCAAATTTCAATAGACATTCAACATTATAAGTGGATGGGATTTCTTCAAAAGTTCCACTTAGTTATCAAGTATATAAAGAGGGGTGTGACAAATAAGATTATTGATTTGTTGTCAAGACCACCCTTTCTTTCAATGTTATAATGCTTTCCCAATTAGAACTATTTTCCAACCTAGAGCTTTATGTAGAGGACTGCAAGCACTTGAGATGAAAATTTTAGAGATATGTAGGTCAACAAGCTCAAAGTAGTAAGAATGTGATTTTAAGCAAAATCTAGATTTTTATCTATAAAATGAATTGTTCCATTTAGATAAATTATGTGTGTCAAAGGAGGGAAGGTGGTTGTTTTTAAGGGAGGCTCATACCTCCAAAATAATAGGTCATTTTGAGGTTTCTAAAACCATTGTTAACACTTAAATTTATGTTTATTGGTATTACATATAAAATAATGTCTCTAAATTCATTTGGGGGTGTAAATTGTGGTGCAAGAAAACCAATAAGTTACAAGTTGGGGTTGTACTAGCTACTACTAGTGCCTTCACATCTATTGGAGATCATTTATATATAATTGATGGAAGAACTATCTCTAATAAAAGAGGCACATGATTATAATTTTGTGGTGGTGGATAGACTAAGTAAGATGTGTGTTCTTATTCCATGCAAGAAAATATTGACAGGGAAAATATAGTTGAGTTGTTCTTTACACATGTATGGGGTGTATTTTCATATACCACAAAGTATCATTTGAAATAGAGCATCACAATTTTAAGGGAATTTTTGGTGTGCACTTTGGGAAAGAATGGATACCTACTTGAATAGATCAACAACACTCCATCCTCAAAATGATGGGCAAACCAAGGTGGTGAATTGAACACTTGTACAACTATTAAGGGACCATAATTAGCAACATCCAAAGACATGAGATGGGAATCTCAAGTTTATTCAACACTCTTATAATAGTGAAGTTCATACCTCAATCAATTTGACTCCTTTTGAGACATGTTTTGGGTTTCTACCACCCAAACCATTAGATGTTGTGTTGGGATAGTCATCCAAATAGGGAGAAAATGTGGATTTATAGGTCCACAAGGTTGAAAGGTTCATAAATAAGATTCAGAAAATATATCTCCAAGTACATGGGAATTATAAGGAATCTCAAGCCAAGTATAAACAAAAATATGATCAGCACAAATTTAGAGTTGGAGATAGGGTACGATTGTACTTAGGCAAGGAAAGACTCCAAGGATTAGCAAGTAAACTAAGACCATTGAGGTATGCTCAATATGTTTGATGATAATCACAAAATATCTAGCCTTGAAATGTGTCGGTTCACCTCCAGATGTATTAACTGGCTTAACAAGAGGTAACTTAATGAATTGATTTTGTAAAATTTGTTTAAACACTACATGTGGAGGATCCTCCAATGTAGTGAACTCTCTAAATCCTTTTAGTTTTGTTTGCTTGATGATCATTGTTGTTGACATTTTTATTTCACCCTTATTGCCCTCATTTTTAAAATTTAACTCTAATTGTAATTCATGGGAATGGTCCGAAAGTTTTTGAGATGCTATAATGTAACATATCATTTTCTAACTAGCTTACATTGACATACACTAGCAAATAATTCATTAAATGAATGATAAGTATTGAAGAACATTTTTTCTTTTAGTATTTGATGTCGACTTTTAATAGGTAAATCTTGAAGGTCGTTTTCCAATAGTTGGAAACCCATTTTAGCTATCATAGTTCAAAATCAAAGCACAGACTCATTAATTGTCTCATTTTCTCCTTGTTTACATTATGTCAAGTTGGCAACTATTACTTTAGGCTTAATATCCTGGTGCAAAATCAAATCTTTAATACCTACAAAAGATGTTCGCTTAATGTGTATCCACATTATTAAAAAAAAAAAAGTTGGTGGTAAGAAGCATCATTAGGAGCTACTATAATAATTGAGAAGAGTGACCAACTTATGGACAAGCAAGACTCAAGTTGTGAGACTAACTCAATAGATGATAGAGATGTAGATAATATATAGAAGTGTTGGATATTGATATAGATAGAGTAGTCAATGCCAAATCCACAAGTGTTAATGACAAATATATGAATATATTGTCTTATTTTAATTCTATTTTTATGTGCCATCAAATATTGATAAAAATGAACCAAGATAATATCTTTAAAATATACAATCTCAAATACATTAAATACATTATTGAAAGCTTTCTGAGAGAAACCACTTAAAGATCATAAATATGTATAAATTGATAAATTATTTAAACAGTGCAAATGGTGTAAAAAAGAACAGAAAAGTGCAATTTTATATTTTATTTTTAAAACCATTTTCCACTTCTCCTATTTTTGTAGTTTTGCTCTATAAATTGTATGCTGTAGGTAGTCCCGTTGAACCTAATTAAATTGGAGTTTTACAGTTGTGAGAATGACAAACATTGTCAGCAGTGGCACTAATCTTACTTGTAAACTTGGAATGCGAGAAAAGGATCTTAGCTTTCTGCAGGCACAATAACTAGCGATTACTGGCACAATAAATGTCTGTCATAATGAACTCTCTCCAATTCAATTGTGTAGCAAATGAAGTTGTAATGTTCAAATTTAACAAATGTGCGTTGGCTGAATGCATGCATTTTCTCCAGGGACTGCATTTAAACACTTCTTTGATAATCGTGAATGTGAACAACCCATACATCATTTTTACATTGATTAAAACTAAAAACATGCTTCCTTAACTCTTATGCTTTAATACATTTGAGGGGCTGATATATTTTCTGTTGCAGTAGACTTTACAGCAGTGAAACAAACTCTCAACTTGAAAGGAAAGAAGAGGAAGAGAAAAGAAAAAGATGGGATTTTCTGCAACTTATTTTTTAGCCTCTATAACTGTTTTCGTGCTAATTGCTGCTTTACCAGCTCTTGGGAATGATAATGGGCTGAGGCTTCAGTTTTACAATAGCAGCTGCCCCAATGCAGAGAACATTGCCAGAAAGACCATGCAACAGGGCATAAACAGAGATCCTACTGCTGCAGCGGCCCTTCTTCGTCTGTCTTTTCATGACTGTCAAGTAGATGTAAGTTTATTGCAATCTTTTTCTTTTATACAATCTCGGTCACAGAGATAGATTGATGGTGCTCTGTTTGTATGATGTGTAGTGATTGTTCTGTTTTTTTAGGGCTGTGATGCATCTGTTCTGTTGCAATCTTCTCCTCCTGGCATTGTTGCTGAGACGATTTCAGAGCGGAATTTTGGTCTAAGGCGTCTGGATCTGATTGATGATATTAAATCAGCACTTGAACGAGCATGCCCTCTAACTGTTTCTTGTGCGGATATCATCCAAATGGCTGCTAGAGATGCTGTAGTTCTGGTAATGCTGAGTTTTAATATGTTTAGAAAGTTGTGAAAAAAACTGTGTGAGTTTTGTTTAGATCAACGTTTGTGATTATACTTCATGATTTATATGAAAAAAAAAAAAATCTATTTTCAGAAGCTCTTACTTACAATCTAATGAACTGTGAAGACCCCATGTACATTATGTTTAGAAAAATTCAAGCACACAGTTTGTTTTCATTTTACCATGTTTAGTGATACAATGGCTTTTTTGGTTAATAGGTGATATGATTTTGTTTTGCAGTCTGGAGGGCCATTTATACCTATTTTGACTGGGAGACGAGATGGGATTAATGCAAGCAATACCAGAGCCGATGATCAGCTTCCTCTGCCTACACTTTCAGTGGGAAGCATGTTGCAGATGTTTAGCGAGAAAAACATAAGCGCTGAAGATGGAGTTGCACTTTTAGGTAGGTTGTGTGTAAGGTTAACAGAACATACCACTGAAGTTGATGCATTTCAGAAAGAGAATAATTTTCTAAATTTAGTAAGAAAAGTGCATTGTAATCCAACATTTGTTGAGCACCTAAAATGTCTCACTATGATAATTTATTGGTCTTTCACAGGGAAACATTTATGGGCTGACAGGCTAATTAATGGCAATAATTACCAAAGTCGTGCTCTTAGATTTTTTTTTTTCTATTTGTGGAAAAGTTATGGAAAATTTTTGCAGGTATTTAAGGATAACAACTTCCTAAGCGATAGGTTATCACCCAATTTATCATCTTTAAAGCCCTTTCAATTAATGACTACTATTTGTTAACATTTTACTAGAACATATGCTCTTCACTGAGATGATGTTTTCTAATGTGTAATTTGTTTCATTCCACGCAAAAACTAGAATAGGAAAATCCCAAGTCACTGCTTTCTCTAACTTAATTTGAATATCATGCATTCTAATTTCCAACTTAATTTGACTCAATTCAGAAAGGCTATCAAGAACTGGTACTATAAACTGGGTCTTGAAGATCTACTCTATAGTTGTCAGCTTGTTGTCAGCTTATTCTTTACTATTGTGAAATGTTTGTAGTAATCTCTTATCATTCTACTTAAATATTATTCATTTTAATGGTTAAACAGTCAATAGCAATTTTACACCTCATTAGCAAGAAAAAGTGGTAAATATTTATTCTATTTTTATTGGCCAAAATTGATCTCTTAACTGTTAAAGTAACTGTTGAAATGGATGATATTTAAGAATAACTGTCCCTTATAGATAATGCTTATCCTTAAACTACAAGAAAAACAAATTTTGTATGTTCGTGTCGTCCTACTTATAAATCTAAATTCACATAAAAAGACCGTTGTAAATCTCTCTTCTCATTTTATTTCATCCAAACAGTTCTTCAACTTGGATATTTAACTAAACCCAACTCAACTCAGTCAGTCAAAGAGATTGACATGAAGAAAAACACCCCTATGTCTTTTTATTCACAGATCTTCAAATCAAAGATATTTATAAAAAACCCAACTCAAGTCAGTCAGTCAGAGATTGACATGAAGAAAAACACCCATATGTCTTTTTTATTCACAGATCTTCAAATCAAAGATATTTATAAAAACCCAACTCAACTCTCACATGAAGAAAAGCACCCACCTGTCCTTTTTTCACAGTTCTTCTATCTCACAGATATTTATAAAATCCAACTCAGCTCAGTCATTCAAAGAGATTCACATGAAAAAAAACAACAGGCATTTCCATTTTATTCACAGGTCTTCAACTCACAGATATTTATAAAAACCCAATTCAACTCAGTCATTCAAACAGATTGGTGTGAAGACAAACACCCATATGTCCTTTTCATTCACATTGCATTTTTAATCTTTTACCAGTTTCTGTCCAAATTAGTTTGGGACTATCACAAACTTTCATTGGATATGACAGGAAAAAAAATTCTGTGTAATGATTTTTGTTTGAAGATTCAGAGAGTAAGTTTTACATTATGATGTCCATTTTATATTTTACAGGTGCACACACTCTAGGAGTGGGACACTGCATAAACTTTCAGAATCGGTTGAGCCCTCAGGGAGATCCAAACATGTCACCATTTCTTTCAGCAGCTTTGAGGATGCTCTGCAGAGTGCCTGCCCCCTTCTCCAACGTGACTTTTGCTCCAAATGATTTGACAAATTTTATGTTTGACAATCAGTATTTTAGGGACATTAGGAACAGCCGTGGACTTCTGACAATTGACTCTGAAGTGGCTTTGGATCCTAGAACTTCTGTCTTTGTCTCCATTTTCTCTCAAAATCAGCAGCATTTTTTTGACAGATTTTCTGCCGCTTTTCTTCAACTCGGTCGATATAAAGTTTTGACAGGTGATCAAGGGGAGATTAGACAGAACTGTAAGTTTGTCAATTCTTGAACAACACAATTACTTTTGTATTGACTATGATTGTATGGTCTTGCAAAGTTATGTGCTGGACATGCAGCCGTCTGTAATAAGTTGTCTAAGTTTTCACACACCTAATTATTTTTGTTTTTTCTGTGTATGGAGAAACTGTCCAACTTCTCTTAATTTTTTTGTTGGGGAGGTCTATGAATCTGATGGTATTAAATCTGTACAAAATGTTGAAATTGATAAATCTATAAATAGACTGAATTTCATAAATGAATGTATGAACTCAGTGGGTCCAACTTCTGTTCCAATTAGATATTATATGGGCTTGTCTACGTAAATGCATGGATGCCAATTCTCAATGTAGTGTGGGGGAAGTACGTCCAGTTCTGAAAATTGGACGTTAGTAACGAAGAAATCACAAGTTACTGTATTTCAATTACTTCAATTCATGGCTATTCCAAAATTTATATTTGAAAAGGAAAATATATAGATTCCTTTTCTGGTTAATTTAGGTCAATTAAAATAAATGGAACAATTAAAGCACAAATTAAATTAGATTAAATTTTAGTTGCTGGAGTGGCGTGGATTCAAGCAACATCAGACAATGTACAATCATCTCATAAATAGCAATAAATGAATAGAGAATATTTAGCTTTGTGACTAAAGAATGTGTGCCAATTTATGAAGACAATGAGATCTATCTGCTTTGAAATCTGGAAATGTTCTCACCAGTTGTGCAAAGAGACCAAAATCAAAATTGGACCTAGTTCATGGTTGCGAACCCACCTTGTATTTGCAAATTTGACTTTTGATGATCTCTAGATTATGTCCTATGAACTCTTAGAAAACAAATTGCTAGACAATGATAATCTTTGTCACATCTTTTAGGTTTTTATGTCAAGCTGGCAGTATTTAAAAACATCTTGACATACAACAAGCTTCAAACATTCACATGAACTCTAGAATGATTGCCAAGTCATTCACATGTGCTAAGATGTGTGTGATTAGATATGCAGGTGCAAATGATTATTTGTGTCCTTGTAGTGAGAGATTCTTGAATTATTCTTTAGGTAAAAAATGATCCAAACATATGTTCTTATGCATAACACCAAATTGTGAAGATTTGTGCAAAGTTAGCTTGGGACTATGGTCTTGAATTATAAGATAAATAACACAATAGAAATATTAGCAATGCAATGTGGTAATCTAATAAAACATGTGATTAAGCCTATAAGATTAATGAATCAATGAAGAAGCAAACATAACAAATGCAAATCATAACAAGTTAGATTTACATAAAGAAACAAATGTAAACCATAACACTAGATTTACATAGAGAAACCCTTGTGGGAAAAAATTACACCACCAAAGAGACCCAAGTTTATATTAATCTTAAAAGTGTATACATCAATACAATCACAATCACTTATAGTAAACCAGTAGCATAAGAGCACCTGCAAAAGAACATGTTACAATCCACTATCTCATGCCTCTAATATATAAAGAGTTTAGAAACTAGAAACTATCAAGTGGCATCCAAAACCATGAGCCATGGCAAAAATCCAATGCTCCTATGGTCATGGTCAAGCATCTCAAAATAGTATGTAACTCCTCTTACACATAGTAGACCCTTCTTACACATCATAGATATCATAGATTTTGTCATAATGGTCAAATTGACCAAATTCTAAATCCTAGGAACTCCATGAGAGAATTCAATGTTTGTGTCAAAACCACTAAACTAGGAAGATACTTTGTAACTACCAATTCTGACCTTTTCAATGTAACCTCTCTATTCAATGCCTTCTCACACAATATCCCAAATGTCATAGAGCATAATAATAAAGTAATGTCGAGCCACCTTCACATGGGTGTCCCATTTTTCCCTCTAACATGTTTGGAGATCACATTATTTATCATTTACATAATTAAATACAATCAATCAAGACTTAATATTGCAAGGTGAATGGCACCCTTTATCATAACATTCTCCCACTTGACATTTACATTGCAAGATGTAGTAGGAAGCTAAAAAAAAAAATCAAGTGCTAGAAGAGGCAAGGCCTGTGGCCTCATTACACCAACTAAATTTCTGTGTTCACCAACTTAGCGAGAGGATTTGCAACATTAACTAAGGTGTCAACTTTATGTATCATGAATATGCCACCCTCAACCATCTCTTGGACAAAGTGCTACTAAACATCAATATATGCTTCATATGAGCATCTAGTACATCAAATTATTCATCAAACAAATGACACTCTAATTTCCATATCTAATCATAACATGTTTGCACTCAGAGCCAATAATTAAACACAATCTCTATAACCACACTGCCTCCTTACAGGTTGCTACTTACTCATCCAACTAACATCTCCTCCAAACAAAGTAAACACATAATCACTTGTAGACCTCCTAATGTCCAAATCACCAACCCAATCTAAATTAACAAAGCCCTATATATCAAGTAACTTATTTGCATCATTAGTCCTATGATACCATATATAATAATTAGAAGTCCCTTGCAAATATCTGAAAACTATTTTCATAAGTCCAATACTCTTTACTAGGGTTAGACATAAACCTACTAAGAACTCCCACTAATTGGGCAATGTCTAATCTTGTACTATCCATAGCATGCATTAGGATTCCTATGACACTAGCATATAGAAATTAAACATATCTTCCAAATCATCATCTAACTTAGGACACTGATCTAATGATAACTTAGTACTAACAAGTAAAAGGAATACTTACTGTCTTACAATCACACATCTCAAACCTCTGCAAAATAGTCTAAACATACTTACTCTAACTAAGCCAAAGCCTTCTACCAACCCAATCCTCGCTAATCTCCATACCCATATCCTTCATGTCAAAGGTGCTAGACAACTAGGTTTTGAGCTCCCTAGCCACTTTGTTATTGTTTCTAATGAACATGTCATCAACATACAAGAAAGTAATTACCAATTGATCATCAATTAATTTAAAATAAAAGTAATGATCAGATTCACTCCTAACAAACCCAAGGTCCAATTTGAAAGCATTGAACTCCTAATACTGCATCCAAGGTGACTACTTTAGACCATACAATGATTATTTCAACCTGCAAACCAAGTTATTCTTCCCTTTTATCACAAAACTATCAAGGTATTTCATATGTATTTCTTCCTCAAGATCCCTATGTAAGAAAGTAGTTTTACCATTAATCTTCTCTACTTGTAAATCATAAGTAGTAGTAATAGAAAGTAGGAGCCTAATAGAAGTTAGTTATGTAGCAGGAGAGAAAATTTCACCAAAATCAAATCCCAGATTACTCCCTCAATCTAGGAGTAACCTTTTGCCACCAATCATGCCTGTACCTTTCCAACTATCCATCTACCATGAATTTCTTCTTAAATACCCGCTTGCAACCAATATTTTTATTTCCTTCAAGTAGCCTAGCTAGATTCCAAGTCTCACAGTTGTCCAAGCCCATTGTCTCATTCTGCATGGCCTCTATCCAAGACATGTGCTCCTTCAAAGAAAGAGCTTCCTTTATAGATCTAGGTAGTACAAGATAAAGCAAACATACAATTAAAATCTATTGGGTTATACCTATCAATTGGTTTATGTTGGGCCTCATGGACCTTCTCAAGGGTGTGATAAAAGACTCCTAAATTGTTCTTCTCAACTCTCTAAATATAAACCTTCTTCTTCCTTTACATCCTTATATTTTACCTATTGTTCTTCCACCTATGCATCTTCCTACTTCTCTATTTTAGTTTCAAAAGACATTGTTTTATTTTCATTTTATTTTGGTTGTACCTAATCAAATTTAACTTTAAGTTCTCTAGAAATCACATTGAGCTAGAATATACTATTTTCAAGGTTAAAGGATTCCAAATCTTATAACACTTAACATTATTTTCATACCCAACAAAAATACACTTGTTATCTTTAAAATCAAACTTAGACCATTTTTCTTTAAGCATGTGAACAAAAATCTCTTAGCCAAACACTCTAATGTATGAAATAGAGGGCTTCTTATCTATTCATAGTTCCAACAATCTTTTATCAAATAGAGTGGAACATGGAGATTTATTAATCAAATAACAAGTAGTACATAAAGCCTTAATTTAACCCAAAAACACCGATCTAACTAAGCACTATTCATCATGCTTTTGGCTTTGTCCATTAATTATGTCTCGTTCATCCTTTCTGCGGTTCCATTTTGCCTTACAATACCTACATGTCTACAAAATTCATCAAATTCTCTAAAGCAATATATTTCCCTTCTTTATCTAACCTTAATACTTTTATTTTATGATCCATTTGATTTTCAACAAGAACTTTAAAATTTTAAACTTGCTAATTTAACTTTATATTCGTGCCTTAGAAAATAAATCCAAGTATAATGTGTGTAGTCATCAATAATGGAAACATAATAATGAGATTTTCTAATCGAAGCAACATCTATAGGACCAAAAACATCACTACAAATAATCTCCTTACTCTAGTTCTACCAAAACTAAAATTTACTCTATTTACCAAACACACAATGCTCACAAAAATTAAAATCTACAGAATAACAAGACAAACCATCTGCCATATTTTTATTAACTAAGCCCTTTTTCACCATTGTGACTCATCATGTGGTGTCACAACATGTACATTAATCTGAGTTTCCAATTACATAGGTTGAGTTAAAACAAGTAGATGTGTCAAGCTTGAACAAAGTCCCACACCAAAATCCCTTAGCTAGCACCAAATTCCCTCTAGTCGAATTGCAATAGCTCCTATCAATGTCAACATCATTCATTTAGGAAACTAAAAGCAATTTTTATGCTAAATCTAGAATGTGCAACACATCTATGAGAGATTTTCCTCTCCCATTGTTGAACATAAGTTTTACCTTCTCTTTTCCAATAATCTGATGTGAACTATTTCCACCAAAGAACATCTCACCACCATCATATGCTTTGTATTAAAAAAACCACTCCCTATGAGGAATCATGTGATATGAGGCACCTGAATCAATCAATGACAAGTCATCCATCACTAGAAATTTTATCCTAAATGAACAACACATCATTTTTATCATTATAAGATTTATCATTAGAGGAATCTAAATAAAAGACTTCTTGTTTCTACGTTCTTTCTTTTCATGGCCCTATTTCCCATAGTTCCAACATGTTTAACTTCTTTACTAGGGGTCTTAGACCATCCTTTGGACTTAGACCTCTCCTTATCCCCCTTTTTCTTACCACGATTTTCCTTGGGTCTACCCCATACATGAAGTGCATCATTAGAACCCTCATCCATGAATTTCCATCTAATTTCATCATAAGCAAAGTAAAAACAAGGGAATCCATTTTGGGATCTATAGTATAACCACTCGATGAAACAATTAAATTCTCTTAAGATTCAGATAAATAGTAAAGTAACAAAATACACTTATCATCCTCTTCTAGCTTAACATAAATACTACCTAGCTGACTCAAAATGAGATTATAGCATTTAAGTTCTTGGCTACATAGTCTCCTTCCTTAATTTTTAAGGAATACAATTTTCTTTCTAAATAAATCTTGTTTACCAGACTCTTTGTTTGATAGATCTCATCAATTCTCTTTGGAACAAACTAAAAGCAATGTCCTCCTCCAAGACATTCAAAAGAATGAAATCTATAAGGCACAATTGTATGGTTCCCTATGCCTTTTTATCTTTCTCCAATCTTCATCCAAAACATCTATATGCTTAGACTTTTTTGCCATAACTCTCCTTCCAAGAGATTCTCCATTTTTAGTTTCCATAGCTCAAATCTAGAGCCATTTAACTTCTTAATCTTTGATCATGATGTGCTTTCCATAGCTTCTCTAACCACACTCAAATCTATAAAACCACTAAAACAATACTCTCATTGTAACTACAAAATACCCACAACACTGCAAGAAAGACATCCTCTTCTATCAAGTCATAGCTCTAATACCAAATGTTGAATTGCAAGGTAAATGACACAACAGAAATATTAACAATATAGTTATTTAATCTGATAAAGCATGTGATTAAGCCAATAAATTTAAAAAACCAATGAAGAATCAAACATAACAAATGCAAGTCATAGCACCAAATTTACTTGGAGAAACTCTTGTGGGAAAAAAATCCACCGCCAAAGACACCTAAGCTTGTATTAGTCTCAAAAGAGTATACACCAATAAAATCACATCCCTCTAACAGTAATCTAGCAACATAAGAGTACCTACAAAAGAACCTTACAATCTACTATCCACGATCGTTAATAAATAGAGAGTTTAGAAACTAGAAAGGTCATCAAGTGGTATCCAAAACCATGAGTTAAATCCACAAGCCATGGAAAAAATTCAGTGCCCCTATGGTCATGGTCAAGCATATTGGAATAGTAGGTAACTTATCTTACACCTCTTACATATATTGTGCCATTCTTATGCATCATATATTTCATAGATTATGTCATAATGGTCAAATTAACCAAATTCCAAACCCTAGGTGCTCCATGAGAGCATTCAATGTTTGTTTCATAACCACCAAATTGGGAAGATGCTTTGTAACTCTCTTTTTTGACATTGTCAATGTAACCTCCCTATTCAATTCCTTCTTACACAATATCTTTAGTATCATGAAGAATAAATAATAAATAAAACATATCCCCAACCACACATGAGCGTGTAATTCTCCCCACTACAACATGATTGGAGATCATATGTTATTAAACATCTACATGTACATAAATATAATTAATCAAGACTTAGGATTGCAAGGTGAATGTTACTCCTTATCCTAACATGAAGAACAAGATGGGGCCAATTATCTAAATGTTTTCAATATTTTGATTTTGCAATTACAAGGATAAAGATTGTGGGTGTGAGGATGACCTTGCATCTGTGGACATGCTAGGATCAAATAAACAAGTTAGATCAGTGTCTAGTAGGATTGGATTGTGGATTAGGATTGGATTGTGGATTAGGATTGAATTAATGAGATCATTATCAGATAGATAAGCCAATTGTATTTGGATTGTCTGCACATAATCATAGGGCTAAGTGCGAGTAAGGCTAGGTAGATGGGCCTAATTATACACAAAAATGTGTCATTTGTCTAGCTATATAAATACATTAAGACATTGCCTTAAACTAAGCACAAAACTAAATGGAAAAATGCATCAATAATGCATTTTTCACTATTACATTTTACCCCCACTTTGAGGTGCATGAGAATCTCCAAGTATAAATCATGCATCTCTAAGTATGTATCACTTAAATGTATGCATAAAGTAAATGTAAAAGACACATTAACTTACTCATTCTTGTATATGGTAGCTACTCATGCTTGTAAAGAAGCCATTTGGCTTAAGAGATTGTGTTCAGATATCATAATAAAACAAGGTGTAGTGACAGTTTATTGTGACAGTCAGAGTGCAATCTGCCTAGCTAAGAACCCAACATTTCATCCCAGGGCCAAGCACATTGATGTACAGTATCATTTTGTTAGAGAGGAGGGCAAGGTGAAGCTAATTAAGGTAGAGACTTTGATGAATGTTACAAATTCATTAACTAAGCTTGTGAGCACAAAAAAGTTTAGATGGTGTTCAGAGTCTATGGGCCTTTCGGTCCCTAGCAAATAAATCATGGTGTTGATACTCCATTTGCTCTTGCAAGGTGTTCGACAAGTGGGAGAATGTTAGGAAAGGTGTCTCAACCTTGCAACTACAAAAGGTTACTATTCTTCCTAGTTTTGATCTTTTCAAATACCTTTTATCTTGAAGAATGGTTTAGAACTTTCAAAGTTGAGCTAAAAATGGCAAGGCTTACTATTTTTAATAACTCTATATTTGAGTTTGGATGGACCCAAAATTTTCCCAAAAGGTGTGAAACTTCCAAGTAAACATATTGGGTGATTTTCGACTCAAGATCATACTTGGATTGCAAGATATTAAAGTTTCTATTTTTTGAAACTCCCGAAAAAGTTTTAAACTCATATTTGAGGCACTTAGAGGTCCCTAAACACCCTAAAAGTTGTCTTAACCAACAAAGTAGGTTATAGCTTGATAGATCTCTTCACAAGCTTTCTGACGCATCAAACGGTTCGTCGATCAGACATCTAGATCAAAAGTTATGGCCTCTGGAAGTTGGACCTCCTATTTTGGGAAATGTGAAAATGTGTTGGACACTTAAAAGAGTTGTAAAGAGGAGAGTTACACATGTTGGTGTGTGAATTGGCACATCACAAGGCATCTTTGATTTGAGATAATTTGGGCACCACTTTTGGGTGGTTTTTAGGCTCATGGTTTTGTAATTACCATTGGCGATTTACTATATTGTATCTCCTATATATCAGGAGCTTAAGATGGAGGTTGTGTGTAAGAGTCTTATAGATGTTGAGTTGCCTCTGGATCTCTGGTTGGTTATACTCCTATGAAAGCTTGCTCTGCAAGTATATTGTAATCTTCTTGATTCCTGAATAATATATTGGGCGGCTTTAGAGTGGGATTTTTCTCCCAAATGGGTTTCCCCACGTAATTATTGTCTTATGGTATGATTATTATTTGTGTTTATTTCTATAACTATTGTAAAGATCTGAAAAGTTCTACATATCTCTCCCCTTAAGATTAGTGTAGAAATTTGTTCCGCTACCTTAGCTTCCTTACAAGTGGTATCAGAGCTTGATCACCTTTGTTTTCAGTTGTGGGTTGTTGGGTTTTTTGAACTAATCTAGTTTTTAGTGGGAGCTTCTGCAGAAGATGCTTTGTGATCTTGTTGTAGGGATTTTTAGATGACAAGCACATCAGGGAAAATAGAGGTAGCAAAATTTTCTAGTAACAATTTTGAGATGTGGAAGCTGAAGATGGAGGATATGTTAATTGATCGAGATTTGTGGGATGTTGTTGATGGGAAAGTTTCAAGGCCCACAGATGCTACTTTGGTTGTTGAATATGATGTTATCGACCGTAAAGCCAAGGGTCTAATCAGATTGTGCCTAACGGACTCTATTTTAATCAATGTCCATGAAGATCCCTCTGCAAAGAAACTATGGAAGAATCTCAATGAAATATATCAAGCCAAATCTTTAGTGAAATAGATTTTCTTGAGGAAGAAATTGTATTCCTTGCGAATGGAAGAGGGTGGACAAATTTTAGACCACCTAGAAGCATTCAATATGTTGGTGACTCAATTGACATCAGTTGGTGTAAGTTTGGATGAGGAGGAGAGATGCCATATCATGCTTTGTTCTTTGCCTGATTCGTAGGATTCTCTTGTTATGGTGATTGGGAGTACTTCTGTTATCTTGAAAGTTGAAGATGTCATGGGTTCTTTGCTTTCTGAAGAAATGAGGATGAAGGTATCCATTAGTTCCAAAGAAGCCCTAAGTGTTCGTGGAAGACCTAAAGAAAAAGGAAAGAAGAGAGAGAAGCGTGACAAATCCAAGTCTAAGGGAAGATCCAAATCTCCTAGAAAGTCCAAAGTTATTTGTTGGAATAGTGATAAGCCTAGACACTTCCATAAGGAGTGTAAAGAAGAAAAGAAGAAGACAAAGAAGAAATTTGATTTTGATTCTGAGTCTGAGAATGAAGATGGTGATTCATTCATTGCAGCGTTGGCCACTCATGCAGGTAATGATGCATGGTTAATTGACCCAGGTGCATCTTTTCATATGACCCCTAATAGAGATTAGTTTTCTAAATATAAAGAATTTGATGGAGCTAAGATGTACTTGGGTGATGATTCTCATTTATATATTGTTGGCCGTAGTAAAGTTAAAATCATATTTCCTAATGGTAGAATAAAAAAGATTAATGGTTTGTTGCATATCCTTGGATTAGCACGGAATTTATTATCTGTGAGCAAACTAATAGATGTGGGTGTGCAGGTAGTCTTTTCTGATATAGGATGTAAGATGGTTAGAGGTGGTATGGTGATCACTAGAGGTGTTAGATTTGGCACATTGTATAATCTTGATGCATGCATTGTTGAGTGCAATAGTACTTCTGTGAAAAGTAAATATGTGACTACTTCATTGGAAAAGGAGAGGATTTCTTTTTCAGTGGATGGTCATGGATTTTGGGTACCTAAGGGTGCTCTTTCTTCTAAATCAAAATTGTCTATAGAGAAGGCTTGTTATGGCACCAAAGATTAGGCCACATAGGAGACAAGGGTCTAAGGACCTTGAAAAATAAAAACATTGTTGAAGGGTGGACTGATTGTAATCTTGATTTTGATTTTTTTGAGTATTGCATTTATGGTAAACAAAATTGCATTTAGTTTTACTTGAGTTCTCATAAATCTTGTGGTGTATTGGATCTTATTCATTTTTATGTGTTTGGTCATGTAGATGTTCCTTCCATTGGAAATTCCACATATTATGTTTCATTTATTGATGATTATAGCAGAAGGACATGTGTATATTTCCTAAAGAGTAAATCTAAAGTTTTTGGTTGATTTAAACAATTTAAAGCAATGGTTGAGTTGCATATGAAAAAGAAAATAAAATGTTTAAGGACTGACAATGGCAGTGAATTTTGCTCTAATTATTTTGATAGATTTTGTAAAGATTGTGGCATTGAGGGACAAAAGACAACTCTATATTCTCCACAGCAGAATGGAGTTGCAGAAAGAATGAACACGACACTGATGGAGAAGGCTAGGAGTATGCTTAGTGGTGTTGGTCTAGAACAAAGGTTTTGGGTTGAATCTATCGCCACTACTTGCTACCTGATTAGCAGGTCTCCTACATCAGCTCTTGTTGATAAAATGCCTATGGAGGCATGGTCAGGGCACAAGCCTTCACTAAGACATCTTTAAAGTTTTTGGTTGTGAGGCATATACACATGTTCCAAAGGAGAAGTGAACAAAGTTGGAGAACAAGGCTATGAAATGTATCTTCATCAAGTACAGTTATGGTGTGAAAGGATATGAGCTTTGGGACCATGTCACACAAAAGGTAATATATAGTAGAAGTGTTATTTTTAGAGAAACTAAGCCTTCTTTTGTTACATTGCAGCCATAACAAAGCGAATAGAAAGATGTGATTCAACTCCCTTCTACGCCTGAGAAAGTTTAATCGAGGCCCCTAGATAGAGAAGAAGTTGAGGAGAGCTCATCTAGCTCTGAATCTTCAAAAGAGGAGGAAGAACCTCCAACTCAATTTGTCTGAAGGTCTATAAGGCATAGACAAACACCTGAAAGGTATTCACCTGATGACTGAAGATGTATTTTTTCTTTGAATACTAACATAGATGAACCTAGATTGTAGTCTTGACAACTGAAAATTAGTTCTCAACTTGCTCTATTTTGCCTCAAATCCATCAGAAACCCACTCTGTGCCTTTGTTGTAGAACCTATCATTTATACCCGATTAGAGATATTTTCCGTGGGTTCCCTTCACAAGGTTTTCATGTGTTTGCCTTTTGAAATGCAAGGGAAAAACCCCAAAATGACTAAGTACCAAAATTTATAAGTGTTTCCTTGTTTGTATTTTCTACCTTTTTAAAGTTCGGGGTTCCCTTCTTCACTATGCCATTTTTGTCAGCTCCAAATTCTGCCTTGGTTTCTTGCAAAATCGCCTAAGTGTATCAAGCGTTGGAGGTCAGGCTTGCAGCCTTTCATCTTATGTGGAGCATGCGTCAACAAGAAGGCCCGATTGCGAAGCTTTGACAACTTCGCATCCACAAAAAGGATGTTGTCAAAGCCAAGTCAGTTTTGTGTTGTTGCGATAGGCTGCCACGTGTACAAGGTCAGCTGAAGGACTTCGAAGAGTGGTATTAGAATGTTCCACATGGAGGGTGGGGGTTCTCTTTTCTTCCTCCTTTCTTTTCAAAGGCAAAAGAATGAAGGCCTGAGGCCCAAGCGCTCTTCATTTCTTCTATATTTATCGGGGTTAGATGATTCTTTTCTTCTCCTCCAAAGTGTAGGATGCTCAACAAAGGCCCAACCTCTGAAGTTTGATTTGTTGGAGGGTGATTGCATGGCCTTCCATATTCTTCCCACTACTTGGGAACGTGCCAACAACCTCTTGGATCACCATTAATGCAAAATGGGTAGTTGAAATCAATGTTTTTTTTGTAGTTAGTGGGGTTGTTGGGGGTTTTCTCACCCGTTTTGCTCTCAAGTCCACATTGAGAAGGATATAAAGGCAGGATTGAAACTTTTTTTCAAGGGTTGGACATTTGGGCATTTTTCTCAGCAAGTTCAGAGATCCAGAGGTAGAAAAGAAAAGATCATCTTTGTAGTTTTTGTTCTTCATGAAACAACTGTGAAATGTATGTTAAATATTTTGCAATCTTTGTATCAAATCATTATTTTTATCCACCATTGTAGGTGTTCTTAGGAAACTTAATTGAAGTTATAGTTTTCTCTTGCCACACTTAGTGGTGTGAATGTAAGCTCTGATTTGAGTGAGTGTGATAACTCTTAATTCATTTCCAGTCTCTGTAAATGATCAATTTAGTATTATATAAAGAAGAATGTTGTATGGTGTTGGATTATTAAGTATTCTCAATGATTTGGTATTGATTTTCATGCATTTGAATATTCAAATAGGTAGTCATATATTTCTTTTCATTTGTGTTCTTTTGGTGAACTTGAGACTCTGCAACCCAACGAATAGGCATTGGTCTGAGAAGCATGTGATCACCCAAACCTTTAAAAACAAAACAATATATCTATCTTTAGACACAGTAATAGTTCCACTAGCATCCTCATTCTGTAGGATTTCCTTTATCAGCTATATAGGGGTTTTATAACAACCATTTGTTCTTAGTTTAGTGACAAATTTGGGGTGAAGAAAGTGATTTGGGTTTGGTTGTTCAAATATTTTTAGTTGTTCACCTGGTTTAGAAGTCAATACCTGTTAAGGTATACCCTTTGGAATATCCCTCCAGAGTCTAATCTGAGCTCAAAGAGTAGAGGAGTCTACCCACTCTTGTCAGTTTCCCAAAATCACCCTCAACTTGTTGATAAACCTCTTTCAAATCACCCTGATGACATCCTTGGCCTAGAGGTGATTTAGGAATGTTTTAGAGTTTTGGGTTGTAGTCATTTTGGGAACCAACATTTGGCACCATTCTGGGGTTATAGTACTTTGGTTTAGATTTGAAGCCCTTGGTAACAGTAAATCTTTACTTCTGGTTGTTGAAGTATTGAAATACAATGTTTGTTCAAATTTTCTTCCCAATAGGGGAAGTGGCGACTTTGTTTTAACAACCTAGAAAACAATTGTAGTTTGAAGAGAAAATAACTTCATAATTAATAGAGGAAGAAACCAGGAGTAGCCTGGGCATGATGAATCCTCTAGTAGTATAGGAAATAGGAGGAGTAGATGGATGGAAAGAAACCTCAATGTGGTGCCTCCATTGAATACCCAAGACCAAATAAGTACCTCTAGAAGAAATGATGCATTTGATTATTTGAGAGGTCAGTATCAATATACTTCTGAGGACTCTGTAGATAACATACTCAAAACAAACAGAAGGATGAATAGGAATGAGTATAATGTTAGAAGAAATGAGAATATGATTGGCAGAGGAAGTAGAGATAGGTCTCGTGGTCCAGATTTAAGAACATTTGGAAAGCCTAATGAGAATGAAGAGACATATTAGACTACTACATACTCTCTTTTTCCCATAAGATCACTTGGAAGTTGACATGATACCATTTCTAATGAAGAAAATTAGCAGGAACAACCTGATGATCAAGAAAGAGAGAATGATCTAGGATGAACTCGACCTGCTTGATCATATTAGAAATAAGCAAAGAGAGGTGCAACCCTTACTTGACCAACAACAATCTCAACTTGTCTAGTAGGCCCAAGTAAATCAAAATACACAACAACAGGGCTACAATCAATAGTATAACTAGTAGAACAATCAGAGACATCAACAACAACCTCAACATCAACAAATGGGACAACAGGGTGTGAATTAGGCCCATGCTTATAATGTTAACAATCAGCCACCACATAATCAGGTGAATCATCAATATGATACTGTTCAGAATCCTAAGCATGCACAATGAAGACAAGCATCGATATTTCCTCCATTGAGATAGCCACTAGGAGCTGAGAGGTATAAACAACTTGATTTCTTTAGCATACGTGATTTTCCCAATCTAATTCCAAATGAGATTAGGGGAAAGATTCCCAGGTTTCAAGGTAATAATGTTGTCATAGGTGAAGAACAGCTTAGGCATTCTATTAATGTCACTGATGAATATGAGATTGATGATGAAGATGTTATGATGAAATTATTTGTACACTCATTGGAAGAATGGATGGGAGTAGACCCCTTTTACAAAACCTTGATCATAAATGGTTGGTTGTTACACAATTGTATGCTTAATTCTGGTGCTTCCAGCAATGTTATGACCTTGTCTATAATGAATGAATTGGGACTAAAAGTATCTAGGAATTTTGGCAAATGTTTTTCTATGGATTCCAGAGAGGTTAATGTGACAGGTCTAGTTAAATATGTTGAGGTCAAACTTGCTGCTTACCCAAACAAGTCCTTTCTAATGGATATAATTGTTGTAGATTGTCTTGCAAATGGGGTATGTTGTCAAGAAAATGGGCAACTTCTATGGGTGGAAGTATCCAAATGGATCTTTCATATACCACCATTCCAGTCCAGGGCATGGAAGTGAAGCTATATAGGGAGAAAAAGGTAGAAGATGAAAATGTTAAGGACAAATATAAGGCTCAAGATGATCATGCTAACTTCTTTGACACTGATATCGACCATTTCATGGGATAAAATAGCGAAGATGATCCTGGTCTGGATGTTTTACCTTCCAATCCTGTTACTCCTACTTGTGGTACAATTGATTTGTGGATAATGTACTTTGATGGTGCATATTCAAGAAAAGGCTCAGGTGCTAGTATTATATTAATAGTACCAAATGGTGAGCAGTTTGGCAAGTCTTATAGACTTGATTTTCAATGCACCAACAACGTAGCTAAGTATGAAGTGCTATTGTTGGGCCTGAATGTCACTCATAAACATGGAGTTAGCTGCCTGAAGATATATGGCAACTCAGAATTGATTGTGCAGCAAATAAGAAATGCCTTTGATGCCAAGGACAACAAGTTAAGGGCATATAGGAATGTCGTTTAGGACACAATGGATTGAGAGGAGTAAAATATTTTATAGTTTTCTGAATTGTGTGGGTGAGTTTGATAGTTAATTGATTGACTAGCAGCCAATGGTAGAAGTTGTTGATGGCAATGAAGCTCTATTTGGTAGTGAGGTTGTGTAGCTGAAAACAAATATGATTCTAAAAGGTTTGGTGGCACTTGAAAGAATGTTTGATATTGTAAATCATTGGAAAAGTAAAGGTAAAATAGTTGAAGAGGATAATGTTGAAGGTGTTAACCTTGGAACTGAGGAGGCACCTAGAATGGTTTACATAGGCAAGAAGTGAAGCCTTGTGAAAATCAGATGTTGATTGCTCTGCTAAGAAAATTTGAGGAGTGTTTTGCATGGCTTATAGGGAGGATTTATTTTAGCATACTATCCCCCTTCAACCAGATACAAAACCCTTTAGGCAGAAACAGAGGCCTATAAATCCCACCATAGCTCCCAAGATGCACAAAGAATTGTTAAAGATGAAAGAGGGATCTATATTAAACCAATCAGACATTCTAAGTGGGTGTCTAATATTTTACCAATAAGGAATAAAAATGGGGAGATTAGACTGTTTCATGTAGACTTCAGAAACTTGAACATCAAATCCCTTAAGGACAACTATCCTCTTCCAAGTATTGACCATCTATTGCAAAGAGTTGTTGGTTCAAAACTGATGTTTATGATGGATGGATTCTCAGGCTACAACCAGGTGTTAGTCAAGGAGTGGTGCAAGTGGGTTAGCTACCCTCTTCTGAATACACAAATATTTTACATACATTCACACTATCAAGATTCACACAATCAAATTCACACTGATATGGGCAATACTCTATCCCAAAATAACATGAGATTGCAATAGAAATTGAATTTTATTACTTCAAATCAACACAACTATGAATCTGTGACCAAAAATTTACAAAAAAAGGTTTTCAAATGACTTTTGTCATCTCTCAGATATTTGTACACTTCTCTAATTTGAATCTTTGTTTCCACCTTTGCTAATCCACAACTCCTCTATTTGGTAACCTCCATTCCATCCTCTTTTTCTCTGTATCAATCATACTCATTTTGCTCCTTTTCACATTCCACTCTTCATCACAATATTCTACAACACATTTTTTGTTCTCTTTTCTCTAACAACCTATCCTCTGCTCAAGTCAACATACAGAGTGTTAAATGCATACCTTCAACTATGGCTGCAATTTCTCACTTCCTTTTATGCCTCTTTCCACCTATTTGGCACTTTACAATTGCCCCAATCTTCCTTTCTTTTTTGTGCAGCTCCAAACCCAATTGCTCAGTCTTCTATTCTATGTTTTTGGCCTTCACCAAGAAACTGATATTATTTTACCTCTTTTAGCAGTGTCCCAATATCCCAGCATTGATTTCTAGACTCATGGACATCATTCAGGCTCTCTAATTATATATTTCTATTCTCTTTGGCAGATTTATGATGTTTTTTTTAGTTCTCCCTACAAAAACAACTAATGTTGCCTCCAAAACTTAGTACCCCAGTTGTGGCATCCTCCTTTCTCACGTTTTCTAACAGCAACTTCTCATTTCTTTAGTCTGGTAGCAATTATCAATTTTTCTAATTCCTATCTCTTGCCCTCTCTCCCACACTACTAGGAAAAACAAGGAGAAAAAATGAATAATAAAACTTTGCCTCAGAGAGGGTTTTTTTCTACTGTGGTGTTTCAAATTCTCTTTGATCAATTTTGGCCTTCTTTACACACCTATGGTTTTATTATTTAATTCTGCCCAAAATCAATATTCATATGATTTATTCTTGGTTGTTGTAGTTGTTTTTCATTTCACTTCTAATAAAATCTTCTTTGAAAGTCATCCATGCCTTTATTGTCTTTTTTTTAAAAAAAAATCTACAAAAGCATTTAAATTTGGCTTGAAAACATTACGACAGTTTTATATCATTTCGAGGCTCGAAACATAAATTTTGAACTTCATTTGCAAAGGTGATTGCCTCCAAACTCTTTATGCAATGGAGAGATGAAACATAAAGGAAGAGACCTAGAAAATTTATTTCCATGATCTCCATATTAACTTACCCAAATAAATTGATCAAATTGGTGCTTTGGATGCACAGAATCAGGTGTCGGTAGGCGAAAAAATTCGGACTACTCTATTTTGCATGAAAATTGGCGAGTAGGATTGGAAAGACATCCTAAGGTCCCCCACAGAAGGATTTTGCTCCAACCTTCATGAATTTTGAAATTTTAAACTTTCTGTAAATTGCCAGCCTTGATCAAAGAATTTTAAATTCTCGTAAATGGTGAAAGATATGACCTTGATTCCTTTTGCACATTTATCAAAATTCCTTCCAAAATATGCTTGTCAAAGGATTCATCATGAAACTTCACCAATCTTCTAGAACAATTATTTTCGTGGAGGCTATCTTTTGTACATTGACACCTAAGTGCGGCAAAACTAAAACTTGCACTTTTGACATGCCACACATTCTAAAAGCCAAGAGATGCCAAATAAAAATCAAATCACAACAAAAATGAAACCCAAATCTCACACTCTATTTTTGGTTGATGTTGATCACCAGTTTCCCCAGATGCTCCTGCATCAGACATGTCGGGTAGGAAGTTTGTGAGCATACACTCACAAATATGGAGTTGAATGGTAGGATCATTCTTTTAGATTGCAAGCAATCTACAATGAACTCCATTGCTAAAATGTGTGCAACAAAAAGTTATTTCTTTTTCCTCTTCTTCCAACATCTCACTGAAACAAGCTTCACAATCCTCCAACAAATCTGCTCTCTCTTCCTTTTTCCTCTCGTGGATTTGCATCCACCATGCACCGTCCTCTCCTCCAATGATTCTCTCCATTCCTATCCTCCTTCATGGGATCCAACCCATCATCATCAACCGGCCACCTCCACCAAACAAACTCACTACTCTTCTTCTCTTTCGTGGATTTTAACCCACCAAAATCTGACCACTTCCACCAAACTTCCTCATTAGACACATCATAATCAGCAACATCATTCAAGTCTACCCCTACAACATAATGGAAATCAACAATTCCCATCTGTTCTTCCCCATACTCATCAACCCTCGACATCACAAATGAATGCAAAACAATATCATCACAAAATGAAAACAAATTTACCTCTTTCTGCACTATTGCAATGTTTCCTTCACCATCTTCAGTTGCAATCTTCATCCACTCATCTTTCACTATATGAGGTTTTCATTTACCCCATCTATTCTCATCATCATCTTCATATCTTCAACTTTTGTACCAAATTTCCCAACTGTAGCATCTTCTACAATCTCCTTTTCACATAAACATGCTACATACAAATCTGTATCTTCATTTATTTTCATCCCATCATTTTGCAACTTCTTGTCCATCTCAGCAACAAACAAATCCCCATCAATTTTTTCTTCATACAATTCATAAAAATCAGAAGTTACCTCTCCACTTTTCGTTGTCACGGCATCACTCTCAGCTGCCCCATTTATCTTCATTAAGTGCTCACTCCAACCAAACAATTCTTCCATCTTTTCACTTCCTTCTTCAAACAAATTATGCTCCTTTTCCATAATCAAATCTACAACATCCTCATGAAAATGGAAAGCTTCCATGCATCTACTCTTTTCTTCTTGTCCTTTATCCTCTACTATATTCATCATTTGAAACAAATCAAACTCAAAATTATAAAATTGTACCTCATTTCTTTTCGCTATCCCAATTTCTTTGCCTTTATTTTTTGTTACATCATTCATTTGTTCATGGTTTCCTATCCAATCTCCTTTAAGCATCTAGTTTATTCTCTTCATCTCCTCTTTCCATAGGAGCTCATTCTCTTCTTCATCCACTTGTTTGTCAAACTTGGGGCCTTCAAGCTTTGTTATTTCTGCCTCTACATCTGCTGCAACTTTTCGCTCCTCAGCTGCAAGTTTGTGTCCTTTCGCTTCTATCTTTGTATCCTCCAAAGGATCTATATTTGTTGCTGCTACAACAATTTCATCTTCTTCATCTATGTATTTCAAAAGACATACCTCTGTTGCAATCTCTAATGCTTCTACTCTTTTCATTTCTTCATGAATTATCTTTTCTTCACATTGTTGTCCCACATAGTTCATGTCCAAGTCCATGGGTCCTTCACCGCTGCACTTTCATGTTTTACCTCTTCCTTTCTTTCAAAATAGTATGCTACATCTGAATGCTCTTTCTTTCTCCACTCATTTCTCTCCTTGTCTCTCCTCTTTTTTGATTTACTTTTCTTTTGGAATGTATGGGCTACTCCCATATGCTCTTCTTTACATGCCCCTTCTACCAAAGGGCTACAACTCTTCTTGTCCTTTTCAACCTCAGTTGCATTCTTCTCTCTTTCCTCTAGATCCTTTTGCACAAGGATCTTTTCTTCTTCATTCTTCATATCCGCTGCCACTTTTTCTTTCTTCTTTTCATCTTTCCCTTTCATGTCATCTCCATGACATGTCTTCATTGCAAACTCATCCCTCTTGGCTTTATCACGCTGCATGGCTTCCAACTGGTCACATTTTTCTAGCATGTCAATCCTCTCAATCTTTTCCATCATCTCTCTAAGGAATCCCTTCCTTTTGTACCTTCTCCAGCCATCCCATATGACTGGCTTCCACACATATCCTCATCCTACTCATTGCTGCAATCTCTTACATCCACTTTCATTACCCCATCACTAAACTCTCACTGCTATCCTCTACCCAACAAGATTCTGGAAGATGTACCTCTCCAAGACCTTTTCTATCCAAAATCAATTCTCATAGAATCAATTCTCTCTTGTGGCTTCACCACTCTTCACTCCTCTTCACCCATAGGTCCTAGTGCATACTCTGCACTCTTAAGATCTTGTGGCTCTGATACCACTTAGTGCAAGTGTGTTATCTACCCTCTTCCAAACACACAAATCTTTTACATACATTCACACTATCAAGATTCACATAATCAAATTCGCACTGATATGGGCAATACTCTGCCCCCAAATAACATGAGATTGCAATAGAAATTGAATTTTATTACTTCAAATCAACACAACTATGAATCTGTGACCAAAAATTTACAAAAAAAGGTTTTCAAATGACTTTTGTCATCTCTCAAATATTTGTACACTTCTCTAATTTGAATCTTTGTTTCCACCTTTGCTAATCCACACCTCCTCTATTTGGTGACCTCCATTCCATCCTCTTTTTCTCTGTATCAATCATACTCCTTTTCCCCCTTTTCACATTCCCCTCTTCATCACAATATGTTACAATAAATTTGTTGTTCTCTTTTCTCTAACAACCTATCCTCTGCTCAAATCAACATATAGAGTGTTAAATGCATACCTTCACCTATGGCTGCAATTTCTCACTTCCTTTTATGCCTCTTTCCACCTGTTTGGCACTTTACAACTGCCCCAATCTTCCTTTCTTTTTTGTGCAACTCCGAACCCAATTGCCCGATCTTCTATTCTATGTTTTTGGCCTTCACCAGGCAACTGATATTATTTTACCTCTTTTAGCAACATCCAAATATCCCAGCATTGATTTCTAGACTCGTGGATAGCATTCAGGCTCTCTAGTTCTTTATTTCTATTCTCTCTAGCAGATTTAGGGTGTTTCTTTTGAGTTCTCCCTGCCAAAAAAACTAATGTTGCCTCCAAAACTCACACACCCCAGTTGTGGCGTCCTCCTTTCTCATGTTTTCTAACAATAACTTCTCATTTCTTTAGTCTAACAACATTTATCATTGTTTTCCAATTCCTATCTCTTGCCCTCTCTCCCACTCTACTAGGAAAAACAAGGAGCAAAAATGAATAATAAAACTTCTCCTCATAGAGGGTTTTTTTCTACTGTGGCATTTCAAATTCTCTTTGACCAATTTTGGCCTTCTTTACACACCTATGGTTTTATTATTTAATTCTGCCCAAAATCAATATTCATATGATTTATTCTTGGTTTTTGTAGTTGTTTTTCATTTCACTTCTAATAAAATCTTCTTTGAAAGTCATCCATGCCTTTATTGTCTTTAATTTTTTTTTAAATCTACATATGTATTTAAATTTGGCTTGAAAACATTACGGCAGTTTTATATCATTTCGGGGCCCAAAACATAAATTTTTAACTTCATTTGCAAAGGTGATTGCCTCCAAACTCTTTATGTAATGGAGAGATGACACATAAAGGAAGAAACCAAGAAAATTTCTTTCCATGATCTCCATATTAACTTACCGAAATAAATTGATCAAATTGGTGCTTTAGATGTGCATAACCGGGTGTCAGCAGGCGAAAAAATTCAAACTACTCCATTTCGCATGAAAATCAATGAGTAGGATTGGAAAGACATCCCAAGGTCCCCCATAGAAGGATTTTGCTCCAACCTTCACAGATTTTGAAATTTTAAACTTTCCATAAATTGTCAGCCTTGATCAGAGAATTTTAAATTCTCCTAAATGGTGAAAGATATGACCCTCATTCCTTTTGCACATTTCTCAAAATTCCTTCCAAAATATGCCTGGTAGATGATTCATCATGAAACTTCACCAATCTTCTAGAACAATTGCTTTTGTGGAGACTGTCTTTTGTGTGTCGACACCTAAGTGCAGCAAAACTGAAACTTGCACTTTTGACATGCCACACATTCCAAAAGCCAAGATATGCCAAATAAAAATCAAATCACAACAAAAATGAAACCCAAATCTCACACTCTATTTTTGGTTGATGTTGATCGCCAGTCCGCCCGGATGCTCCTGCATCAAGGAGTCAGAAAAATATAAGACAACATTCACCACTCCTTGGGGAACATATGTTTATTTGAGAATGTCATTTGGGTTGAAGAATGTAGGTTCAACGTTTCAAAGAGCAATAGATGTGGTCTTTGCAGGCCTTATTGATGAAATCATGGTTATATACCAGGATGATCTTATTGCATTCTCCAAAGACATGAAGGATCATTGCAAGCATTTACAACAAATCTTTGACAGATGTTTGGAGTACGAAATTTATTGGAATCCCAAAAAATGTCAGTTTGGAGTAGAAGAAGGAAAGTTGTTGGGACATATTGTGTATAGGGATGGGGTTAGAATAGATCTTGAAAGATTAAAGGCCATTGACCTTATCCTTCATCCTAAAATAGTCAAAGGTCTCCAGTCTTTCTTTGGATAGATCAACTTTATGAGGTTGTTTGTCCCCAACTTTACTGAGAAGACTAAGGCAAATTCCAAGATGCTCAAGAAAGGGCAGTCTATTGCTTGGGAAAAGGAACCAACTAAGGCTTTTGTTGACATAAAAGAGGCTCTCAAGAATGTGCTAATATTAGTAAGCCCTGATTATTCAAAGCCTTTCCAACTTTTCTCTTTTGCTTCATATTATACTGTTGCTGACGTATTGTTTCAAAAGAATAGTGATGGATTTGAGCAATCGATAGGGTTCTTTAGCAAGTCTTTGCAAGCTGCTGAGTTAAACTATTCAATTATGGAAAAGCATGCATATGTTGTAGTTAAGGCAGTAAAAAATTTCAAGCCATATCTTATGGGTACAAAGACAATCGCATATGTCCCCCATTCAATTGTGAAAGATATTTTCATGCAGTAGGAAGCTTCTAGAAGAAGATGCAGATGGATCAATAGGATCCAAGAGTATGACATTGAGGTGTAGGTCACCAAACTGGTTATAGGCCATGGTTTAGCTAAGTTGATGGCTAATTCCAACTAAGAGCTAGCTGAGATAAATGAGGTAAATGTTGTTCAATCTACTAATATGTGTACTTTGACAAAGAATCCATGGTATAAAGATATTATCTTTTATCTTGTCTACATACATTGTCACCCAAGAATGAATGTAACTCAGCAAAGGACACTTAAGCTCCAGTCTCAGAGGTATGTCTTGATCCAAGGTGTTTTAATGTGGAGAAATAATGAAGGACTATTGTTAAAGTGTCTAAACCAACAACAATCTGAGGAAGTTATTGATGAATATCACCAAGGAGTATGTAGCAAGCACTTCCATGCTAAAACCATAGCACATAAGATCATTAGGGTAGGTTTCTAGTGGTTGACTCTCTTCAGAGATGTTGCAAAACAGGTCAGAAAATGTGATGCTTGCCAACGTTTCTTTGGCAAGATGAAATTTGTTGGAGCATTACTCCTTTTGCCAGTTGTAGTTGAAGCACCATTTCAGCAATGGGGCATTGATTTTATAGGAGAAATTCAAGAGAAATCCAGCAATGGATTTAAGTGGATCCTTGTGGCTACTGACTATTTCACCAAGTGGGTTGAGGGTATTCCAACTTGCAATGCCACATCCAAGGTGGTGATTAAGTTCTTGTTGAACAATGTGATAACCAAATTTGGTGTGGCATTTAGAATTGTTGCAGACAACACCATGTGCTTCAGATTTTAGGACATTGTAGGTATGTGTTCCAAATATGGGATAAGTTTGATTCATTCATCACCATATCATTTGCAGAGTAATGGACAAGCTAAGTCCAGTAATAAGAGCTTCATGAAAATTATGAAGAGGACTCTAGATATGAACAAGAAAAGGTGGGACGACAAGCTAAAGTATGCAGTTTGGGTTTATAGGATCACCTACAAACATGCTACAAGTAAAAGTCTTTTTGAGCTAGTATATGGGATGGAGGCCAAAATGCCAATGTCATTAGAACTACATGTGTATCAATTGTTGCAACAAATAGGAGAAGATGGGGATGATGCTTTGGCATTGAGGATGCATGAGTTGATAGAATTAGATGAAGCTAGAAGGGTGGTACATGATAAAAATTTGCTACAGCAGTAGAAGGTGGAACCTTTGTTCAATAGAAGAATGATTAAAAGGTGTTTTCAGATTGGAGATTTGGTTCTTCTCTGGAATGCAAAATCAGAAGACAAGGGCAAGCATGGTAAGTTTGAACCACTATGGTTAGGCCCATATCAAATTGATGAAAAGGTTACTTAGGACACCTTTTATATTAGAAATATGGAAGGGGAACCTCTAGAGCTGCCTATTCATGGGCGACATCTAAAACTCTACTTCTCATAAGTAGTATGGTCCTTCAAAAATTTGTGATGAAATCTTGTTATATCTATTATTTTTGACCTCGAGCAGTCTTGACCACTGTTGGTCTGGATGGTATTTTGTTTTTTTTTTTATTCATGTGTGTTGTTTTTGCCTTTTGGTCTACTCCGAAGATTTGAATTCTCATTATGGCATTACTTGGCACACGTCCCCAACCAGAGCTAGTGTTGACACCTAAAAAATTAGTTCCCAACTTGTTCTATTTTCCCTCAAATCCATTAGAAACCCACTATGTGCCTTTGTTGTAGAACCTAGCATTTATACCCAATTAGAGATATTTGCCATGGGTTCCCTTCACAAGGTTTCCATGTGTTTGCCTTTTGAAATGCAAGGAAAAATCCCCCATAATAACCAAGTCCCAAAAATTCTAAGTGTTTCCTTGTATTTTCTGCCTTTTTGGAGTTTGGGGTTCCCTTCCGGTTTCCTACAAAATCATCTAAGTGTATTGGGCATCAAAGATTGAGCTTGTGAGATTTCATCTTCTGCGGAGCATGCGTCGATAGGAAGGCTCGATCGCAAAGCTTTGACAACTTCGCATCTGCGCAGAGGATAGCTGTTAGAGCCAAGTCAACTTTGCAATGTTACAATAGGTTGCCACGTGTACAAGGTTAATCAAAGGACTTAAAAAAGTGGTATTAGTGCATTCCACATGGACGTAGAGCTCATGATCGTGACGTCAATTAAGTGGGACCCAATGAGGGGTGCACTAATGCGAATTGTTCACACATGGTCAAAGTCTGACAAGCTATAAGTTTCTAAGTATTTCAGGAGGCAGAGGGCGAGGGTTCTCTTTTCTTCCTCCTTTCTTTTCAAAGGCAAAAGGATGAAGGCCCGAGTTTCGACTTTTGATGCTCTTCATTTCTTCTATATTTATTAGGGTCAGATGATTCTTTTTTCTCCTCCAAAGTGCAAGTTGCTCAACGAAGGCCCGACCTCTGAAGTCTAATTTGTCGAAGGCTGATTGCTTGGCCTTCCATATTCTTCCCACCGCTTGGGAATGCGCCAACAACCTCTAGGATCGCCATTAATGCAAAATGGGTAGTTGAAATCAATGTTTTTATTGCAGTTGGTGGGGTTGTTGGGGGTTTTCAAGCCTGTTTCACTCTTAGGTCTGCATTGAGAAGGCTATAAAGGCAGGATTGAAACTTTTTTCAAGGGTTGGTCATTTGGGCATTTTTCTCGGCAGGTTCATAGATCCAGAGGCAGTAAATAAAAGATCATCTTTGTGTTTTTTGTTCTTCATGAAACAGTTGTGAAATGTATGTTAAATATTTTTCAATCTTTGTATTGAATCCTTGTTTTTCTCCACCGATGTAGGTGCTCTTCTTAGGAAACTTAATCACAATTATAGTTTTCTCTTGCCACACTTAGTGGTGTGAATGTAAGCTCTGATTTGAGTGAGTGTGACAGCTCTTAATTCATTTCTAGTCTCTGTAAATGATCATTTTAGTATCATATAAGGAAGAACATTGTATCGTGTTGGATTATTAAGTATTCTCAGTGATTTGGTATTGATTTTCATGCATTTGAATATTCGAATAGTTAGTCATATATTTCTTTACAGTTGTGTTCTTTTGGTGAACTTGAGACTCTGCAGCCCAATGGATAGGCACCAGTATGAGAAGCTTGTGATCACCCAAACCTTTAAAAACAAAACAATATATCTATCTTTAGACACTATAATAGTTCCACCAACATCCTCATTCTGTAGGATTTCTTTTATTAGCTATATAGGGGTCTTATAACAACCAATTGTTCTTAGTTTAGTGACAAATTTGGGGCTAAGAAAGCGATTTGGGTTTGGTTGTTCAAATATTTTTAGTTGTTCATTTGGTTTAGAAGTCAATACTTGTTAAGGTATACCCCTTGGAATATCCCTCCAGAGTTTAAGTTGAGCTCAAAGAGTAGAGGAGTCTACCCACTCCTGTCAATTGACCAAAATCACCCTCAACTTGTTGATAAACCTCTTTGAAATTACCTTGATGACATCCCTAGCCTAGGTGATTTAGGAATGTTTTAGAGTTTTGGATTGTAGTCATTTTGGGAACCAACATGTAGGAGAGGCATTAAGTATGAACGATGTAGAGTCTTGGAAGATTTCCATGATGAAGAAATGGCAATTTTGAAAACAAATGATACATGGAACCTAGTGTCATTGCCTGAAGGATGAAAACTTGTTGGTTGCAAATGGGTGTTCAAGAAAAAGATTGGTTCAGACGGAAGCATTGAGAAGTACAAAGCACAATTGGTTGTGATGGTTTATCTTAGGTTGAGGGTGTTGATTACGGTGAGATATTTTCTCCTGTTGCAAAAATGACATCCATTAGATTCTTGCTTTCTATTGATGCTGCTTATGATCTAGAGGTTGAGCAAATGGATGTGAACACGACTTTCCTTCATGGTGATTTGGAGGAGGATATTTATATGACACAACCAAAGCACTACATGGTGAAAGGTAAAAGTAATTTGGGTTGTAAATTAAAGAAATCCTTGTATGGCCTCAAACAAAGTCCTAGGATGTGGTACCATAAATTTGATACATATGTGTTGAGTTTGGGATTTGAGCATTCTAAATATGATCACTATGTTTATTATAAATGTGATGGTGATCATTTCCTATTTATTACATTATATATTGATGATATGCTATTTATTAGTAAAGGGAAATGAATGATTTCAGAACTAAAGTCTCAACTCACAGCTAAATTTGAAATGAAAGATCTTGGTGCAGCTAAACACATTCTTGGGATGGAAATAAGAAGAGATAGAGTGAACATAAAACTATGGCTTGGCCAAAGTAAGTATGTCAATTCAGTTTTACAAAGGTTTAACATGCAGGATTGTAGACCATTATGTGTTCCTTTTACAGCTGGAATGAAGTTATCTACTTCACAATGTCCAACATCCCCATTAGAGATGGAATACATGAGCAGAGTGCCTTACCAAAGTGCAGTCAAAAGTTTGATGTATGCTATGGTTTGTACTAGACTAGACATTCCCCAAGCAATGGGAGTTCTTTGTAGATATATGTCTAATCCTGGTAGAGTTCATTGGGATGCAATTAAAAGAGTCTTCAGATATTTGTGGGGTACCTTAGAGTATTCATTGTGTTATCATGGTAATTTGATAGGAGACATGCATTCCCTTGATATTCATAGTTATGTGGATTCAGACTAGGTAGGTGATGTTTGTTATGTCAGAAAATGTAACCTTGGGGGCTTTTTCCTCTTACGGTTTAGATCCTAGGTCCTTTAGAATGCATTTAGAGCATCTTGCATGATTTTGATGACTCCCGATGAGAAAATCCTGAAGTTTCATGGCAATTGGGACTCAGGGGATGCACTTAACATAAATCTTGCCTGAAATAGGGGGGAGGACTTGGGTGCCCGCACCCTAGTCCTACCTTATTTTAGGTCAGGACTTATTTCAAAGTGTCAGTTTATGACCATTATGGTCCTATGCTGACACGGTAAGTTTGAACTATAAATTCTTAGCGGGAATGTTTGTAGTTACATATATAAGCATGATTAGGTTATCCTTTGTAAATTAGATGGACATTTTGATTAACAAGTTTTTGTGAAAGTGATTCAAGGCATTCATTGTGTGGCAGAGTAGAATTTTGCATTGTTATTGTGTTTGTATTTGTAGATTTGGCATCCATCTCCTCATGGCATGAAGAACATCTTCCTTCCATGAGATCTTCACTACAATGTGATATCAATTCTATTTTCTATCATTTATCATTTGTATTTTGCCTCTTTCTCGCAGGGATACACACTCTTTATCTAACAATGGTGTTCAGAAGACTTGAATGTCTCTTCGGGGCTTGATTGAGGCAAGCCTATAAACACCACAACCCCTAACCCACTTTTCTATTATTACAGGTTACAGGTTGTGAAAGCGAAAGAAGTGGAGTTGCAGGAGAGCTGTGTAGACTATTAAAATTACAGATCAAAGAATAAAATAGTGACTTGGACTCGGGTGCCTGACTCATTAGTCCTCCTGATCCTGCAACTGCAAAATCTTTGGAACAACAAGAACAGGTTGCAGATAAGATTCCCAGATCCTGACAAAAACTGTGGCACTCGACTAGGGCACCCACTCATTAGTCCCTGACCTTTTCAGACACTGAACTTTGAAATCTGGTATGCATTTGATTATCATTTGATATCTTTGTGTGTGATCATTTTTCGTAATTTGTCTCTGGATCCCGCAATTGCAAAATCTCTGGAACAACAGGAATAAGTTGTAGATAAAATTCCTAGATCCTGACAAAAAATGTGGACTGCACTAGGGCATCCTCTCATTAGTCCTTGACTTTTCCAGACACCGAACTTCAAAATTTGGTATGCATTTGATTATCATTTGATATCTCTGTGTGTGATCATTTTCTGTAATTTGTTTGTTTGTTTTCGATTTTATGAAATTGGGGTTTTGAGCATAATTGGGCTTAATTGAATAACAAAATGACAAAATTCCAATCTTCCCCTATGTTCCAAGTGATAGGAGATCTATAGTTACCCTAGAGTTTTCTACTTGGTTGAATGTCCTTGAATGTTTAGTGGTGAAAGGAGGATCAACACAAACCATCAAAATCAACCCTAAACAAACCCTCTTCATTTTTTTCATCCTAAACATTTTGGTGAACCCATGTTTTTAGATTTTTTGGCACCTTGTTGAGTTTTGTACTTCAGATTTACATTTGTTTCATTGTTCATCTTATTGCATTTGAAAAATTACAAAAAATTTGAAAAATTAGAAAAATTTGAAAAATTAGAAAAATTTGAAAAAATTGGCATTTCTTTTAGCTTACATTTTCAAATAATTTGAATTAGTTGCATTTAATTTAAACAAATTTCTTTCATTATCATCAAATCTGATTAAAATACATAATTTTTTCATTCATCATTCATTTAGATTGCATTTTCATGCTTAAATTGTTAAAAATTGCTTGAAATTGTGCATTTTTCCATATAACCTAGTTTGCATTAGCTAGGGTTTGTAGTCAAAAGCTTGTTTTAGATTAGCTTGTTTTAGATTTTACTACCCTTTTAAAACACTCATTAGGACTGATTTCTAACTGTAGTGTTGCATCATAGTGGTCCTCTTGCAAAATTTCATGCCTAGGGTTTGAAAACCTTGTTTTTTCACTAGATTTTGGCCTTATCATCTCTCTAGATTTCATAATAGGCATGTTGTAAAGGATTTTTCTGCACTAATTGGCTATTATTAGGGTTATTATCTTCTTCCCCTCATCAAATTCTTTACAACACCCTTTTTATTGGACCTTTACATTTAGATTTGGTGAAAATTTGCATATTTTGGCTATATTTTCCCTAGGGTTTGACTTAGATTGGCATTATAAGCGTGTTGTGATGAATTTAATGGCTTTAGGTGATGTATATTACTATTATAATCTGTTTCCCCTCCTAAAATTCTTTACAACACCATTTTTATTGGGTCTTGGCATTGAAAATTTGTGAAAATTTGCATATTTTAGTGTATTTTAACTAGGTTTTGACTTGTCATCACTCTAGGTTTGCATCAAAAGTGTGTTGTGAAGGATATTATTGCTTTATTGAACTGATATCAGACATATTATTTTTTTAACTTCATCAATTCCCTTACAAAACCTTTTCTTTCACTTATTTGCAAAGAAAAAGTTGAAAAAATCAAGCATTTTAGGTCATTTTCATACATAGTTTTGCACTTATTGTTTGCATACCTTTTGAAAACCTTTTAAAATCTGATCTTACATTCATTTGAATACATATACACATGGCTTCTAATCATAAAAATAACAATAGGTTCCCTCCTAGGCCTTACATGAAAAGAAAGGTCCCTGAACCTGAAATTGTGTTTACACCTCATCATAGAACAATTGGAGACACTGAAGGACCTCTTTATATCATTGTGAAAATAATGGGAAATCCTGTGGATGGAACCCTTATTGATCCTAATTGCATGACTAATGTAGCAACGGAAGAGTTCCTCTATTCACATGGATTGATGCAAGGATTTTATGACCCTTCGGACATGATGATTAAAACACATAAGGGAGGCTTTATAAACACTTTCGGGAAGATATCTTTATTGGTTATTGTATTTGAGAAATCTATAGAAAAATTATTTGATGTTGTCCCTATTTCTGATCTTTTTCGCATAAAACTAGGACATCCATGGTTAAGGGCTATGAAAGTTGTCCCTTCAACAACTTATAACTGTGTAAAATTTCCTTTGAATGGACAAGTGCATACTATTCCTTGCAATAGGTATAAACCTTTGGTTATATGACAACACTTTACAGTTGATTACTTTTGGGAAAGATCTGAAGTGGAGCTAGAGCCACAGATAGATTTTAACTTCTTGAGCTATAGAAACTACAAAACAAAATTATTACATCAAGTGGCCAGTCTTTCTATTCAAGAAACAACAAGAGACGAACAACCTGCATTTGAAGAGAATCCTAGACTGAAAGGAAATGGACCCTATGCTAAGGTTCCTCCCCCACCATCCTTACAAGGATCAGGAGGTAGTCGTCAACAACAAAACATTCCACCTGGACATATGAGATTTGATCCTGGTGCTTCCTTCTCTAAAACACAAAAACCTATGGAAGAGAAAAACACTATCTTACAAGAGATAAGTGGTAAGATCTTAAGATTGGACAACTTGAAGACAAGAATAAGAGTTGGGCTATGGTACCTTATGTCCCACTTTCCTCTAACATTCGGGAGTGGGAAGATGATGATGATTTGCTTGATGACAACCCTTAGTTAGGTTGTCCCTATAGGTAAGTATTTCTAACCCTTTATCTCTCGTGTTGTGTTTCTCCCGTGATGTGTTATGTGTTGTTTAGGCCCCCTGGGATGACCCTTGATTCTCTTGTAAGGTACAGGATACCAGGAGATCGCCTTTGTTAAGACCTTCTATTTGTATCATCATTCTTCTATATTGCTTCTCCTCTATTTTCATTGTGTGTTGTGTCTTATGGACATAACATTGCAGTTGGGGATTTGGGGGCACCCTCCTATGTGACTATCCCTAAGGCACTTGTTTCTCCTCTCTTGATTTATTGTTTACCTTCCTCTAGTGTTTCTATCTAGTTGGCGGATGACAAAAAACATATTAGACTGATAAGTACCTAGTGTCCCTTCAACAAGAAATCAAAAATGGACCAAGTCCATACATGATGATGGGGTTAATATATATTATCCGATGCTTGGCTAGTAGAATCACTCTGTGTGACTTTGATGTTGTCTTATCACACTTACAAACCATAACAATATTGCTGCTCCATGCACCTTGTTTATCTTTGAATCTTTCCTTGGTTACACTTAGTTTTGAGATAATGCGGTATAGCCTCACGATCATACTTAGTCTCTAAATCTGTAGTACAACCTCGGCTCTCTATGTGAATGATCATATGCATTGTTGTTTATTATGATTATATGGACGCTAACACTACTCTTGCAGGAATGTGTTTGTGGGAACATTTAGCGATCATAAAGTACATGTCACCTTCGGGGGGCATGGGCTTTGTGAGAGCTCATGTTCCCTTGTGTGTTTTCTTCCTACCTTAAAGTGCTTGATATTGATACACGATATCAACCACCTTAAGGTGGGGGCATATATAAGGTAAGTTGTCTGATTTAGATGCTAGCAAAGTGTGTTTGTTCTCAAATGAAATTTAAAGACTGGTGGCAATGAGTCCCTCCTGGACTTTGAGATTTGTTTGTGAATCTTGAAATCTACTGCAATCACTTAAGCCCTCTGCAGAGGCGGGATATCGTGTATATCTTTTTTATATTAAGCCCTCTGCAGAGGCAGGGAGCGGATATGTGACTATCCTAACCCTTAAGCGTGTCTTCGGTGATTGTTGTGGCGAAGCCCAATCATCGATGTGTGCCTATAATGTGCTTGAGATGTTAATGAACCTAGAAATAGGAACATCCATCACTTGTTTGTCATGTTTTCTTCGTGTTTTCTATGTGTGTGTGTATGGTGTGTTTGTTCCCAAGCATAGTCTTAAATACTAGCGGTGATGAGTCCCTCCTGTGCTTTGGGATTTATATGGCATGCTTGATTTGTATGGCGTGTTTATTCTCAAGTGCAATCTTAAAGACTGGCGGCGATGAGTCCCTCCTGCACTCTGAGATTTGTATTGTGTGTCTGTTCCCCCATATGCAATTTAAAGACTGGTGGCGATGAGTCGGACCTCCTGTATTATGGGTAGTGTGTTTACTTTCCTTGTACTTGCATCTGCATTTCATATATGAGAAAAAGAAAAGAAAAATAAAATCATTCATGTATTCACTGTGTTTTGTGTGTCTTCAATACTGTCTTCTCTGTGTTTTGCGTGACTGTAATTGTCTTCTCCATGTTTTGCATGTCTGTTACTATCTTCACTATGATTGGCATGTCTTCTCTGTGCTTGGCATGTTTATTGTGTTTGTTGACCATACTTTAATGCATGTATTGGCCTTGCATTTATACGTACATTAAAGTGGGGCTAAATGTTATGTTGGAAAAAGTAACCTTGGGGGCTTTTTCCTCTTAAGGTTTAGCTCCTGAGTCCTTTAGAATCATTTAGAGCATCTTGTATAATTTTGATGACTCTCGATGAGAAAACCCTGAAGTTTCATGGCAATTGGGACTCAGGGGATGCACTTAACATAAATCCTTCTTGAAATAGGGGGAGGACTTGGGCGCCCGCGCCCTAGTCCTACCCTATTTTAGGTCAGGACCTATTTCAAAGTGTTGGTTTATGACCGTTATTTAGGTTCTATGTCGACACGGTAAGTTTGAATTACAAAATTCTTAGTAGGAATGTTTGTAGTTGCATATATAAGCATGATTAGATTATCATTTATAAACTAGATGGAAACTAGATAGACATTTTGATTGACAAACTTTTGTGAAAGTGATTCAAGGCATTCATTGTGTGGCAGAGTAGAATTTTGTGTTGTTATTGTGTTTGTATTTGCAGATTTGGTATCCATCTCCTCATGGCATGAAGAGCATCTTCCTTCCATGAGATCTTCACTACAAGGTGATACCAATTGTGTTTTCTATCATTTATCATTTGGATTTTGCCTTTATCCCATAGGGATACGCGCTCTTTATTTGACAACGATGTTAGGAAGACTTGAATGTCTCTCCAGGGCTTGACTGAGGCAAGCCTCTAAACACCACAACCCCCAACCCACTTTTTTGTGATTGCAGGTTACAGGTTGCGAAAGTGAAAGAAGTGGAGTTGCAGGAGAGTCGTGCAGACTGTTGGAATTGCAGATCAAAGAAGAAAATAGGGGCTTGGACTCGGGCGCCTGCTCATTAGTCCTCCGGATCCTGCAACCACAAAATCTCTAGAACAGCAGGAACAGGTTGCAAATAAGATTCCCATATCCCGACAAAGACTGTGGCACTAGACTAGGGTGCCCGCTCATTAGTCCTTGACTTTTCTAGACACTAAACTTTGAAATCTAATACGCATTTGATTGTCATTTGATATCTCTGTGTGCGATCATTTTCTATAATTTCTCCGTTTGTTTACGATTTCATGAAATTAGGGTTTTGAGCATAATTGGGCTTAATTGAACAACAAAATCACAGAATTCCAGTCTTCCCCTATGTTCCAAGTGACAAGAGATCTGTAGTAGGGTTCTCTACTTAGTTGAATGTCCTTGAATATTTAGTGGTGAAAGGAGGATCAACACAAACCATCAAAATCAACCCTAAACAAACCCTCTTCATTTTTCACACTAAACAATGTTGATAGCAAATGATCCACCAGTGCTCATGTATTTACTTTATTTGGAAGTACAATTAGTTGGATGAGTAAGAAACAAGCTATGGTTGCTTTGTCCACTACTGAAGCTGAGTATATGGTAGCTACTCATGCTTGTAAAGAAGCCATTTGGCTTAAGAGACTATGTTTAGATATCATAATAAAACAAGGTGCAGTGACACTTTATTGTGACAGTCAAAGTGCAATTTGCCTAGATAAGAACCCAACATTTCATGCCAGGACCAAGCACATTGATGCACAATATCATTTTGTTAGAGATAGGGTCGAGGATGGCAAGGTGAAGCTAGTTAAGGTAGATACTTTGATGAATGTTGTAGATTCATTAACTAGGCCCGTGAGCATAGAGAAGTTCAAATGGTGTTTGGAGTCTATGGGCCTTTCTACCCCTAGCAATTTAATCATGGTGTTGATACTCCCTTTGCTCTTGCAAGGTGTTTGACAAGTTGGAGAATGTTAGGAAAGGTTTCTCAACCTTGCAAATACAAAAGGTTACTATTCTTCATGGTTTTGGTCTTTCTAATATCCTTTATCTTGAAGAATGGTTTAGAACTTTCAAAGTTTCCAAAAGGGGCTAAAAATGGCAGGGCTTACTATTTTAGTAACTCTATATTTGAGCTTGGATGGACTTGGAATTTTTTTTAAAGGTGCGAAACTGCCAAGTAAACATCTTGGGTGAGTTTCAACTCAAGATCATACCTGGATTGCAAGATATTAAGAAACTCCTAAAAAAAGTTTCAAACTCATATTTGAGGCACTTAGAGGTCCCTAAATGCCTCAAAAATTATCATAACCGATGAAGTGAGTTACATCTTGGTAGATCTCTTCATGAGCTTTTTGACACATCAAATGATTCATCAATCAGACACCTAGATCAAAAGTTATGGCCTCTAGAAGTTAGGCATCCTATTTTGGGAAATATGAAAACGTGTTGGACAATTAAAAGAGCTGTAATGGGGAGAGTTACACATGTTGGTGTGTGATTTGGCACATCACAAGGCATCTTTGATTGGAGATAATTTTGGTACTACTTTGGGTGGTTTTTTGGCTCATGGTTTTGTAATTACTGTTGGCAGTTTACTGTATTGTATCTCCTATCGATCAGAAGCTTGAGATGGAGGTTGTGTGTAAGAGTCTTATAGATGGTGAGTTACCTCTGGATCTTTGGTTAGTTATACTCGTGTGAAAGCTTGTTGTGCAAGTATATTGTAATCTTTTTTATTCTTGAATAATATATTGGATGGCTCTGGAGTGTGGGGTTTTTCTCCTGAAAGGGTTTCCCCACATAATTATTGTGTTATGGTATGACTGGTATTTGTGTTTATTTCTGTAACTGTTGTAAAGATTTGAAATTTTTTCCATATCTCTCCCCTTAAGATTAGTGTAGGAAGTTCTTCTGCCACCTTAGCTTCCTTACAAGGACCCTTCCAAATAACAAAGATTCTAGGAGATAATGCTTTTAGAATCAGTTCTTTGATAGGAGTGCTTGTCCCATTGCTAGTTAATGGGAAATATCTCAAACATTATTTTTTTGATTAAGGTCTATTAGGGGACTCCTTCCCCTCTGTATATAGTAAAATATGATTTTTGTTTCTTTTGTTTGCTTATTTTGATGTTTTGATGTATGCTTATTTTTGCTCTTTGTTTGCTTTCTTTTTCTTTTGCTTTTAGTCTTGGGTCACCCATCAAGTGCTTGAAACATGCTTGCTCGATATTCTATTATCTTGATCCACTACTCATGTGCTTCTTGGAGATTACATGGGTTGTGAGTCGGTTGTAACCTTGTTGTTGTATGGTTTGAGACATCAAGTGATAGGTGGAAACTTGCTTGGGAATCTTATATTTTTCACACCTTAATATTCTCAGGGGCATTTTTAGATTCATGGTTGCAGCTGGGTATTGGGTGAAAAGTTGTCTTAAGAATTTGTAGTTAGTAATCTAGTCCCCAAGTTAGTAGCCAATTGCATTTGAGATGGCTCCTTCATAAGGAAGGCAAGGTAAAATAATTCATGAATCCAGTATTGAAAGAGGAGAAAAATTGAATGAACCACAAGTCTATCATCAGAAGAACAAAAGGAAGATAATGGGTCTAGAAAGATCCTATGTGAAAAAAGCTAAAAATAAACAAAGATTCATAATACTCAAAGAAGAAAGCCTAACTAAACTGCTAGAAGGAGATACTTGAAGAACGAAGATGCTTAAGAAAGAGGAAAATTCAAAGGCCCGAAAGAAGAATCATAAACCAAGAAGAGGAATAAGAACATGACAATATAAGAAGCCCTACCCTATAAGAGATATCTTCATCATGAACAAGGGTACCTGATGAAAGGAAAAACCATGCAATATCAAAAGATCTCAAGGCTGAAATCCACATACTCAGACTATGGTTGGTTTACAGACTAATAACTAGTGTAACTTGATTTCCCGGTCTGCAATGAGGATCCTAACTTGCCTTAGGGAAAGGAATGAATACACTTGCACACACTTGGATATTTAGGCAGTGAATGCCTGGATTTGGTTCATTTTGATCCCGTTAATAGTTGGTTGCATAAGGATCATTCTTATGCTAATTTCTAGGGGTTCAGGGTGGTTAAATCAAGTTTTTCTTCTTAAATGCTTGTAGAGTCAGTTCACCATTTGTTGTGCTTCACACACACACACACCCCATTTTGTCAAATGTGGATCCCCTCCCTCTTTTTCCTTTTGTGTCTTTCAGTTTTTTATTTTAGTTTTCTTGGGACTTTTGTGTCTTTGTCTTGGTCAGTTTAGCTTTCTTTTGATTTCAGTCTTACTTCTTTTGTCTGTTATTAGAAAATCAATTTCCTTAACATTTTCTCCAGTTTTGTTTGATTTTCAATAGTTTTTACTTTGTCCCTTTGTCGGAGTGTCAAGGTTTGTCATTTCAACGTGATAGTAGAATCATCCCTGAAATCCAGACGTTTGCATGTTGCATGGTGAAACTTCAGCTTCTCGAGGTTTATCATTTTGGCATGATAATAAAAGCCTCCACAACATACTGACCCTGAGGACAATAGTGTCGACTTGGTGTGTCACCCTCGTCAGACATTTAGAGTTTGCCATTTAGGTATGATAGTAAAAGTTTCTCTGGCATCCCAAATAACAAGGGATTTGACCCGAGTCTGACTATCCTCAGCCCCCTGCATTTATTGAGGTCATTTCATACGCACATGTGAAGGAGGGTTTTTTTTCATTTGCCCAATTCATTTTTACTTTTTTACTTTTACATTTTACCTCTAGAGGCTCTAGTGATATGATCTTGTACATGAGATCAAGGTTGCTGGTGCATCTGGGAGGTGTCTAAATGTGATTTCTTCCTGCTTGTGTGGTCGCTCTTTGCGTTTTCTTCATCTGTCACATTTTTTCAGGTAGGATTTCACATTTTCTTCACATTTTAATGGTGTTTGTTACCATTTTTGTGCCTTTCCTCTAGTTTGATATTTGATTTATCTTTTTTGAGTATTTTCCTATGTTTTGAGTCAATTCAGGGGCTTTGAACCCCATTTTTGCTTTCTTTTTATTAGGTTTTTTCATTTTTCCCTTTATGTTTTGGAGTTTTTGGTCATTTGAATCCTTTCACATTTTGGCATGTTTTCTGATGTTTTTTGGTAATTAGAATGAGTCTTTCCTAATCTACGATCCCAACATTGCATAATTTTCTAAGTCCTTCATGATTGCTCTGTCGGGCACTACCATTTTGGTTTGTTGTTTGACATTTGAAAAGGTTTTCTCTAACCTTCGATCCCTAATAATCTAGTGTATTAGCTTTTTGGGATTGCATTGTCCAATTTGTTGGTTCTCCCTTACCATTTTGGTAAGTAGTAAAGGTTTTTTCAATCCTCGACTTCCAATGATACAATGCATTAACTCTTTCGGAGTCATGTCATAGGGTCTATTTAGTTTACTTTGATATTTTGACATGTGGTAATGATGATCTCCGATCTCTGATTCCTCATACTCTTAGGTATTTACCTTATTGGGATTGCGACCTCAAATCTTCTCATTTTCTGGTGCTCTTTTGGAATAGGTTCATGGTTTACCCTGATCTTCGATTCCTGATAGCTTTAATTAGACATCCTTTGGGTCAGTAAACTGAGTTCATAAGTTTTGGCACACTATTTTTAGCATAATTCATAGGATCACCCAATCCCTGACCCCCAATGCCTTGTGTAGTATTATCCCTTCAACAGGTATCAGATCTTTGGGATCTCTTATGGTTTACTTGTAAAATGTAATTTACTTTGATCCAATCGTATTTTCAAGGACATTCTTTAAGATGTTTTAGATATAATTGTTGGCAAGAGACACTATATGGACTCATGAATGTTGTCATTGATGGCAACAAAGGTTAACCCACACATCCGCAGGACATGATGAGTCTCTACCAGAAGGCAGATTGCAGAGTGTTGTGATCCGGTAAGCAAGAATAGAGCATGTGGCGAGGTCCGACAGTCAAGTCCGGATCTCTCAAAGGAAGTATCTTGGTGAAGTGCAGATTTGGGGAAGTCAAGAGGACTACCTTGACTGATAGATTCCAAGGATTTAGCCTGCGGTGATAGATGAAGAAAAAGATATGAATACTTGAGTGTCGGGTTCCTGATTGGCAATGTGGACAGAGGAAGAACTGACTGGCAGAACATCAGACATTATTTCGAATGTGTTACTGATGATGGTAAAGGTTCTTAAGGCATAAGTTATGATTGGCTGACATGATTGATGACTTCTACAAGTATATCCTTGATCCACATTACTTGGTAAGCAAGGATTCAGCCGACAGATCAGAGTTTGTGGAAAATATTGACTATTCCAGATGCCGACTAGAAAGGTGATGAAATCACTTGTGCGGATATATATACAAGATGGATTTAGTTGTGAGAGGGTGTGTGGTTTAGTGATGTGCAAAGAAAAGTAGTAGAGCAGAGTGAAAGTAGTAAGGAAGGTCCGGTATGTGAAAGGAGAGCAGCACAAAAGAAGAGGAAAGATGAAGTGCAGCAGATCAGTGTATTGAGCCTAACCGGAACTGAACCCCTACATATGTGGATGCATCTCATCAGTTTAAGGATCCTATTATTCTTCTTACAACCTGTAGACAGTGAGTCTCTTGTAGGCAGTGAGCCTCTTGTGAGCAGTGTGCTCGGGTAGTGAGCCCTAATTGGCAAGTGCCATTTTGTATTTCCATTCTTCTAACAGAGAATACAATCTTGGGTTAATCACCCCATGGTTTTCTCCCTTAACAAGGCTTCCACGTCAAAAATATTGTGTCATGTGTATTTCAATTTCATGGTTATGTTTGCTTAATTGAATTGATGCTGCATTAATTAATAAGAAAGTTCTAAATTTTAAAATAATTGAGATAACTGATTCACCCCCCCTCTCAGTTATCAACAATTGGTATCAGAGCCAAGTTCCTCCCAACAAAGCCTAACAGCTTGAGGAAGATCTAGGAATTCAAATGGATGTGTATGGTATGAGGGAGCAACTTAAGTCTGCCCTAGATGATCTTGAACAGTCAAATTCTGAAGTCAATGAATTGAAGGAAAGACTCAAAAAGGCTGATGATTTCATAAATGAATTAAAAGAGAAACTGAGTCTCTCTATGAAAAAGAGAAAGGAGCTACTTCAGCAACTGGCAAGTCAAGTTGAAACAAATGATTCAAATGGAGATCTAAAGGAGAAAACCAAGTTATGTGAAAAGTTATCAAAAGAGATCATTATGGTAAGACATGAAATGGAATCAGGAGTTATGAAGTTCACCCAAGAAATTGAAGAGAAAAGAAAAACTGAAGATGATCTAAGACAATCTCTCAAGGAGAAATCAGAAGACTACCACAAGATGGACAGAATAATCAGACATCTTGAATCTGATCTTGAAGATGCTAAAGATAATGAAGAAAAACTTGAGGATCAAATTGTCTCTCTTAAAAGGGATCTTCAAACAGCAAATGAATACAAAGAGAAATTCAAGATAAGTTATGCTCAACTTAAAGTTTTACTTGAAAGCCAAAAAGGGGTAGATGACAAGTGTGGCTTGGGATATGAGAAAGGTGAAAGCTCTGGATCTGGTCAGAAGAATTTTGGATTAGAAAACTAAAGGAACAGGCCTAGAAGACCTCTGGTAAGGCAGCCTAATGCTCAAAGATATCCATCCTTCAATGGATACTGCGACAACTGCAACAACTTTGGTCATAAAGCTAATCAATGTAGAAAGAGAATGAAACTGCAAAAGGTATGGTCACAAATCTCATGAATGCAGAAATATGCAAATGAATAATTCATTCAATGGTAGATGCTTTGCATGCAATAGAATGGGTCATATGGCTAATTAATACAGATCAAGAGGATATCAATCAAATATACAAAGAAATGTTGTTTGCCAAATTTGTAATAGATTCGGTCATATTGCCAAATTTTGTAGAAGCAAGAATCAAGACAAAAGAGGTCCGGTACATCATCAGAATCAAGACAAAGGAAAATGAAAAGTGAATGCAGATGAAGTTCAAAGTGAGATGAACAAGATTTGAGTGAAGAGAAGTATAGAGAATACAGGGGATGGATCTGCACTAGAATCTGGTACTGATATTCCTTCCAAAAATTAAAAGGTGAGCTCTGGCTTAGGGGGAGTAACAAAAGAAAAACCAATTCCCCCAGCCAGTCAAGTGGTGCCTATAATCGGCACATGAAAGGCTGAGGATCAAAGGAGTTTTCAGAGAAATACTTAGATAAGCCATAGCAAATATTTGAAAGATCCGCATGAAGATTTAAAAGAGTCTAATCCCTTCAGTTAGATCCATTTTAACAGTCTTCCGGTAAAAGCAAGTTTCTTACAAGTTTGGTCTGATGTGATTCTAAAATTGAGACATCTTGATCTGCAAATAAATGACTGAGGAAAGTAAGAAAGTTTGTTGTTAATCTCCAAGGATAACTCTAAGCATATTACTGTGATCCAAAAAAAGATCTATTTTAGAATAAGGTATATAGAGCAACCGGAATAACTTAAGTTGGGCATTTATTGCAGTATGGATTTAGGGTTTCTCTTGCAAACAAAAGGGTTCATGTGCTCATCATTTGCACATTCACATTTGAAAAGAAAGAAAGAAGAGCTCTGCAACAAATTACTTCGAACTTCTCAAAGACCAACTGTTGGAGTTGATTCAATCAACAAATCATTCAAGTTCATTCCGCGAACCCTACAAGCACAAAAGGTATTCTCCGTTATCAAATATCTCTCTGTAAATCCTTGAATAATGGGTACTCCAAATATTGTGAAGATCTCTGATAGGCCTCGCCCCAAATTCAAGAAACATCCATACAAATCCTTGGAAGTAGATCCCCTAGGAGCATTTTCCAGTGTTCCGCATGGTGTGTTGCATACAGAAGATATTAGGGTTTACATACACGGGAATATTGAAGAGTTTGGGGATTCAAAGTTAATGGATATCTATCACAATCAGTTGATAGATGATGCTTTTGAGCTTAAACCACAATATAAGAGCATCCAGGAGAAACACTTTGATCAATACATTCATTTCCCCTATTTTGAAGAAGATGAATGGGTCTGGTATGTACTGAGTAGGGTACATGATAACTTCTTATGGCTGAATAGACCTTGCAAAATCACTAAGAAAGTAATTAGGGCAGTAACCGGTTTACACTCCTCCGGAGGGATACCTATCCTAAAATCTGTCAAAAACTAAATTGTAATTGAGGCCACCGGATCAAAATTTGATAAGAGAGAAATGACCATTGAAGATATCTCTGATCCGGATATCAAGTTTGCATCCATGATAATCAGTTATAAGATATATCACTCTAGCAGGGAGAACTCAGTATCCGGAATTGCAGTATCTACTGCTTATGAGATGCTAAGAAAAAATGCAGAATATGATCTCTATGAACTCCTTCTGAGCCAATTGATGGAAAACATACAGAAGATCAAAAAGGACAAGAAGAATTCCTTCAAATATGGAGGACTGATATTGTGTCTATTTTTCTATTTCATGAATGAGATGCCCGGATCCATCGGATGGGTATGGCAAAGTAACATACCTATAGCAATTCAAATCAGGGACTACTTGCATGGACTTGGGGATGCTAAGGCAAGGAATACAGCTCTGTGGGGTTACTTTAAGAACTTTCAAAATATGATGCAAACCAGAGAAGGAATCCCTAAATCATTAGTTGAGAAATACAAAGACACAGTGCGCTTCATGGTAGACATTGATTAATGCCTAACGGAGGTAGTGGAGCCAAGGATAGTCTAGATCATGCCTATGGGATATGAAGTTGATGAGAACATTATGGAGCTGCATGTTCAACACATGCTCAGTCAGCCAAAGGATCCTAAGGTAGAAAGGTTTGGAACCTTTAAAGAACTAAGTGTGAAAATCCATGTAGAGCTAAGGCAGCCAGAGATCAAGAGGAAGGTGAGAAAAGTAGTTGAAGAAGTTGCCAAAAGCTTTGGCATCTCAAAAGAGACTCTTGATGCCAACAGGGAAAAGAGGCAAAGGGCTGAGAAAGAGAAGAAAGAGGCAGAAAAGGAAAGTAAGGAAAGTGCTCCGGTAGAACCTTCCACCTAGACCAGATCATCAAAGAAATATGCACCTACCATTGCTAAAAGCTCAAAGGTGTCACAACTGGAAGCAAAATCATCCAGTAAAGCAGAGAAGAGAACAAAGAAAAAGGCAACGAGGTCCTATGCAAGCCAAAAGGATGAAGAAGAAACTGAATCAGATGAGGAGATAAAGAAAATGAAGAAGTAGAAGAAGGAAGGATCCGGTGAATACTCTACCGGTCAAGGTGAAGAAGAAAAGGTAGAGGAATTTGTTGAAAAGCCCACTCTGTCTTTAGATGATGTCATCAAATCAATCACTGTGGATGGAAATCTCCAACCAATGGCTGAATTCTATGATGATTATAATGAAGCTGACTAGAAGATCTTGTAGGAAGCTGCAGTTAAGTATCTAAATATATATAATAAGGCTTTTATTGAAATCATATCTCTTATTCCTAAAAGTCTAGAAAAAGAGTTAGAAATAAGAAAGAATAATGCCATGGCAAAAGACCTTGAGTTCTGAGAGCAGATAGCTATTCAGCTATATCCTTCAATCACCCCAAAGCAGATTAGTATGATCTTCAAAGATTGTAAGGATGAATTCCAGAGCAAAGCTAGAATGAATCAGCTCATGCTTGGTGAGACTGAAAAGGTAGCCAAGGAAACAAAAGAGATCCTCTGGAATGTCTTTAAAAGATTCAATCTTCCTGTCATAGAGGACTTGGGTGCTGATCCCTCGACCACAAGTGTTGGAGAGGAATTGACTGATAAAATGGCAAAAGAAGTCATGGACACCTGTGCAGAAAAGGATAAGGACTTGGAATCCTCTGTTTCGGAAGAGGAAGTTCATAAACAGACAAACATCTCTCCTCCAGTTTCCCCTGCAGTCTCCGGATCTAAGGGAGAAGAAAGAATACAGGAAAAATAAGAAGATGTGAAAGGTAAAGAAGCTGACACTGCAGAAGAGAAGAAGAATCTGTCTCTAGCAAGAGACACTGCAGAATCTGTCAAGGACTTCTTGACAAAAGAAATGTTGGAGATTGATGAACCAGAGTTACTTCAAGGTCCATTTAACTTTGACTCTCTCTGCCCAGTTCAAACAATGAAGATAGCTTCATTTGCCAATGTAAAGGCAAAAGAAAAACTCCTGAAGTCTCACATGGAAGATTGTGAGCTAATAGAAGCTGCATCTGGCATTTTAGAAAAGATCATGCCATCTTTTCAGAAGGATCACTCAGCCTCCTCATCATGTAATCTTAAATCTCTTGTTAGTTCAGTCAGCACTCATTTTGAGTCCTTAGAGAAATCAGCTGAGGAAAAGGTCCGGAAAGAGTTTTTGGATAAAAGATTCTCTGAAGTACTAAGTCTAATATCAAATGATAGAAGAAATATGGATATAGGGATAAAGAGCTTAGAAAATGCTCTTAAAGATGGCGGGGAAATATATAAATTTTGTCTATCATGGTCCAAAGCAACAATGGAGATTGAGAAGAAAATGAAAGAACAGGAGATCCAACTAACAAAACTTTCTCAAAATTTTGATCCTTTTACCTCATCCATAGTACATCAAGAATGTCAGACCATTGCAGTCTTGGATGAAATTAAGAAGCTAGAGAAAGAAAAGAAAAATAGAATCGGTAGGTTAAATGAGCTTAGAAGAATAATCATTCCTAAGTTGGAGGCCATGCATGAGGCCCTAAGTGATGCTCAAACCACCGCCAAGACAAATGATCTGACAGATCTGAAGAAGGCTGAAGTTTTTGCATTCTTGTTGAGTGGTCACATATCAATTTTGGACAAGATGAAGCTGAGTTGGGCAACCGAAGTTGTACAATTGAAAAACACTTTTGTAGACATACTAAAGTATATGTAGAGTGCAACCGGATGATATACTTATGCGACTAAGTTAACTTTTTGCAAATTTTGGTGTGCGGACCCCACCCTTTACCATTGATGTCAAAGGGGGAGTGATGAGCAATGAAAAATGTTGAATCCAGCTAAGGGGGAGCTCCGGAAAATATACATAGAGACTGAGCATCAACCAAGGGGGAGCATAGTGTAAACACTTAGTCATTTTTCACTAAGTGTTGCCATCAATACCAAAGGGGGAGATTGTTGGCAAGAGACACTATATGGACTCATGAATGTTGTCATTGATGGCAACAAAGGTTAACCCACACATCCGCAGGACATGATGAGTCTCTATCAGAAGGCAGATTGTAGAGTGTTGTGATCCGGTAAGCAAGAACAGAGCATGTGGCGAGGTCCGACAGCCAGGTTCAGATCTCTCAGAGGAAGTATCTTGGTGAAGTGTAGATTTGGGGAAGTCAAGAGGACTACCTTGACTGATAGATTCCAAGGATTTAGCCTCCGGTGATAGATGAAGAAAAAGATATGAATACTTGAGTGTCGGGTTCCTGATTGGCAGTGTGGACAGAGGAAGAACTGACTGGCAGAACATCAGACATTATTCTGGATGTGTTACTGATGATGGTAAAGGTTCTTAAGGCATAAGTTATGATTGGCCGACATGATTTATGACTTCTACAAGTATATCCTTGATCCGCATTACTTGGTAAGCAAGGATTCAGCCGACAGATCAGAGTTTGTGGAAAATATTGACTATTCCGGATGCCGACTAGAAAGGTGATGAAATCACTTGTGCGGATATATATACAAGATGGATTTAGTTGTGAGAGGGTGTGTGGTTTAGTGATGTGCAAAGAAAAGCAGTAGAGCAGAGTGAAAGCAGTAAGGAAGGTTCAATATGTGAAAGGAGAGCAACACAAAAGAAGAGGAAAGATGAAGTGCAACATATCAGTATTGAGCCTAACCGGAACTGAACCCCTATATATGTGGATGCATCTCATCAGTTTAAGGATCCTGTTATTCTTCTTACAACCTGTAGATAGTGAGTCTCTTGTAGGCAGTGAGCCTCTTGTGAGCAGTGTGCTCGGGCAGTGAGCCCTAATTGGCAAGTGCCATTTTGTATTTCCATTCTTCTAACAGAGAATACAATCTTGGGTTAATCACCCCGTGGTTTTCTCCCTTAACAGGGTTTCCATGTCAAAAATATTGTCATGTGTATTTCAATTTCATGGTTATGTTTGCTTAATTGAATTGATGCTGCATTAATTAATAAGAAAGTTCTGAATGTTAAAATAATTGAGATAACTGATTCACCCCCCCCTCTCAGTTATCAACAATAATAACCTTGATGAATTTGGAAGAATGTATATTATGACCAAACTATGTTATAATGGGTGCTTTGGTTCTTGTTGTAGAGATGCAAGAGAACCTACTAGCAAAGGAGATGAAGTACAAATCCAAAGGGTATCACCCTCCATCCAAGATATTTTAAGAATACACAAAGATTGGAGATATAGATATGGGACATGCTGATGTCCAGGAATTCCTACAGAGGATGTGCCAAGTAGATGGAGGAACCTTTTAGGTCTAGTGTATGGTGAATTTAGGATTGATCCATGTTGTTTCATTTCCAGTATCTGTACAGTCCCCTGAGCTCATTTCGGCATGTGCATGTAAAGATATGACCAGAAGTATAGAAAGATCTTTGGTCTTTCCAGACAAGTAGTCCTTGATGTTGGGGCATTAATGATAGAGAAGGTCTTCGAGATTCCCACCTATGCAAGCTATGAGAAGATTTACATGAAGATTATTTTGGACTTTTATGAGAATAAGCCTAAGACAGCCATCGGATACATGAATCAACATCTCGCCGTAGAAAGAAATAATCCTTTGAAAATGGCACCCTGGTGCAACCCAAGAGTGAGTTCAAACATGATGGCAAAGACTTTATCACACTCCTGGTTGCCTATAGTCGAGGAATGACACCCTTGGATGTGCCTATTTTGCACCAAAATCATTGATGGGAAGAAGATAGACTGGGGCACTTTAATAAGTGACAAACTAAATGAGTAGCTATTTGAGGTAGATGAAACAAAATAATTTTACATGACCTCATCTATTGTCTACCTTCTAGCCGGTCATGCTAGTTTTCTAGGTTTACAATAGGTTGGTTCTTTCTAGTTGAGAGAAACCAAGGTTTATGATCACTACCCACAACTAGAGCTCACAGAGAGCCAAAAGTACTTTCGTGTTATAAATGATGCATTCATCTACGCAGTCATTTGGGGGCTTGAGAATGATTATGCATAGAGACTTTTGGTGGAAGCAACCAGTGAGATAACAAACTAGGGTAATTGGTTCATCCAGTTCAAAAACTTTACATATATTAGGGTTGTTGGTTTCCACAAACCCCCATACAAGTTGTCGATATGTCCTAGTAATAGGATAATTTTATTGGAGATTTGTAGGAAGCTGGCTGAGGTATACAAGTTGATCGGTGGCAAGCACAAATCAAATTTCCCATTTCTCGTTAAAATTGGGGAGTACTCATGCCAGAATATGATCAATGCCAAGACTGCATAAACAAAAATGACTCCTCTATCTCTAGACGTATACAATCACATAAGGAATAGGTTTGATCCTATATAGGAAGTTGGTATAAGCACGAGCTGACACTAGAGGATCACTAGGTAGATTGTATTGATGATCATGAAGTCCAAAGAAGGTACTATTTTAGACTAACCTTGCATTTGGTCAAGTCTTTGAACATAAGGAAGGTCCCTAAGGGGATGAAAGAAGATGGAAAGATCCTGGATCCTGCCTATGACAAGAATAAGGTATTTGATCAACCCATGGAAGACATTGATTGGAATTCAATGGAGGACTCCTGGGTAAAAGTACAAAGTCGTGCCACACTTTTATTAAGGAAACAACCAACATTGATCCAACTTTTAAACTTGAATCACTAAAAAGTGACATATATGTTTTGAATTTTGAAATGATGTAAACTAATAAAATATTTATTTTTTATTATATTTTATGTTTGTATTTAAATTTTTTTAAAAAATTATTTAAATATAGTTTTTAATAAATTGACACTATAATTTAGTTGTTGATAAAATGCTGAAAAATGAAGTTACATGAGACGTCAATCTTTATATAGTAATTTTTTTTTGTGTATTTATAACTCAAAACTTTAGTGCATGGGTATATTTTTTTCCAATTTTGATAATTTTTTAAATAAATATTAAAATTATATCATCTTGATATAGATTCTTTTATCTAGTGTATCATATTTTTTTTCAAATTTTTAACAAGTTTTACTATTTTTCCTTGACATGGTAATCGACCTAATGTTTTCTGCTAATAACCTACTTTTAGTAAAAATAAAAAGGGAAATATAAATAATAATTAAACTATTAAAACATATATATTTTTGAAAACTAAACTTATAGATCTACAAAAGGGTATTTTTTATATTTTAAAAAAATGGTATTTACATGAGTAGAAGTTGTTGAAATATCAAAATTTTCAAATAATTTTATTTTTTTGGTAAATTGGCCTCATTGTGGTGCTACATATGCATTTAGCCAACAATTTTATTTGGAAAAGTTGTGGACATATTTAACTTAGTTAGAATGAATCTTACAAGATCATATGTTTGACCAAAATTAATTTTTAGTTATAAATACTTAAATTCACTTGTGTTGATAAGTTGGTTGAAAGTGTGACACAACTTTGTGCTTTTACCCTCCTCCATTGACAATAGGGCTAAGTCAGTTATTAAGAGAACTTTGGATTCGTTGAAGAAACCATATGCAATGTTTGATCCATACCCAACTACCAAGGAGCATAAGTCTTAGAAGAAGTAGAAGATTAAGAAAGGAGAGTCTTCAACACCTCCTAGGATGAAGGTTGTAGAAGGAATAATAAGGAAAGAAGAACCTAGAGAAACAAGAGCTGCAATTGTTACTAGAGAGAAAGAAAAGGTTAAAGTAGTTGATGTACAGTCATATGAGGATGAGGAAGACAATGTGTCTTTAAGTAGGAGGAGGAAAATTGTCCAACATCCTATTGCTAATGTCCCCACCTCTAAAGGAGTGACCATAGCATCCCTTGCTACTTCCATAGATACATCTTTCTCCTCTTCACCCACGCGAACTACCACCTCTTCCCCAGTACCTATCTCTTCATCACCTAATTAGGGGGATGCACAAGCTCATCCTTCCTCTTCACCTCTTCCTCAAACCCAAGTTCCTCATTCTTCTCCATGATCTCAAGGCCAACAGGCTCCTTCCCAAGCTACCACTCAATAACCTTCCATTCCACAACCATCACAAGCACCTTCCTCACCCTCTCCTCCACTTCCTACTTCTTCACCTGTTTTGCCACCTCCTCCTTCACAAACATAGGTCCCATTAGTATCCCAAGCTGTCAAACTAGAGAAACCTTTAGGAGCTAATGATGGACAGGTAACCAAGGAGGGCACAGCTGAAGGCTCCCCTACCCCTTAGGTAGATATTTAAAATTTGGATCAGCTGGTGCATGGCATTTCTGATACTCCCATTGATTAGGGTGAAGAGCCACAAAATTCTAAAGATATAGTCATTTTAATGCCTTCCCCTCGATCCTCTCCTCATCCTTTACCTGACTCTACTCTGAGGAAGAAGATAGCCTCACAACATCCTATTGCTAGCACAATATCTACAGAGCTACCATTGTGGTTAAATTGTGTTGTGGAGAAGAGAAAGAGAACCTACATCAAAGAAGAAGAAGACCTCCCAATAGTGGTTGAAGTGTTTAAGGCCCAAACAAAGCCTAAGAGGGATAGAACCCTTTCAACCATAACTACAAATACTCGAGGAGCAAGAATAGCCCACGTAGCTACACCACTGATGAATAAGGAAGTACATTTGATGGAACCTGGTGACTACAACATACAACAGGTTAATCTTGGCCTCCAAACAAGAGAAGAGGCAAAGCAAACATTGTAGGAAGTCGTGTCCACCATCCTGGAGAGAATGAAGAAAGATGAAGTGACGAAGGGAGAACTCAAGAAATAGGCGAGATAGCTAACTACATACATTACTCATTTGGTTGGTCCAGTTGACCCAAGTGCCCCTACATCAGGCTATCATGGAAGCCCTCCATAAGGATGGTCAACCCGTAGATCTTATAGGAATTCTCCTTGCTGCCATTGCATGGAAGGACTCATTGGAATCCCTTGGCAATAGAGTAATCAAAGAAGTAATGAGAGCCTATCACACCATCAATGATGAGGCAGATAAAGCACATGAATTAGAAAGTTCCATTAATGAAGAATTATTAATATGGGAGGAATACCTCCCAGTTTTGCAAAGAATGAGGGTTGTGCCTTCAAGTGAGCTCTTCCAACTTGGCATTTTTGATAAGGATGACTAGGGGTTGATAATTGAGTGGCTGCAGGCAGGAAAGCTAAGGGTTAAGGTACTACAATAATGCAAAGAAAAGGCCAAGATAAAAAGAGAAGCAACGTATAGATACATGACAAAGATTGAAAGATTCATTGAATCCATCCCTTGTGCCTTTAAAGATAAGTCTTATGTTGTCTTCCCTACATCTAGGATAGTCAAGGAGTTCATGAAATCCCTTCACCAATAGCTAACTGAGAAGGGTATAGATGAGTTGATGAGACTCAAAGCTACATTCAAGGACTTCTATGGGTAGCTAACAAACTTCATAGAGCTTCATGGCAAGATCAAGCAATTAGCATTCTCCCAGTGGATAAAGGTGAAGTATCATTAAGGGTTGAATCAGAATGACGTCGATAAGGCCATTCTCAACTTCAACATCCACTTTCTAGGAGGGGCATAATATCCTTGTTTTTCACTACTTCTATAATTATTTATTCTTTCTTAGATACAATAACTCTGATTCAATATAAGTTGGATTGATCTAGCTCACTTAAGGCTGACCTATTTTGTAAGTAAATTTTGTAAAGTAAGTGGCTTATACATGATTGCATGGCTGACCCAATTTTGGAAGATGGTGAAGCATGCATGTAAGTTGTAATATGTCCTCGCCTAGGCATAATTGCATAGGTTGACTTAGTCAAGGGAATAATGAAACAACACCTCTATAAAGAGAGGAGTGTCAACTGACTTTGAAAGGGGGGAAATACAAGATTTTGTAGCAAGACCGCAATTTTGTAATTTTGATGCATGTAAGTGGCGAATTGTAACACATCTATAGTGTGGGAATCTTGCTGTCGAATGTAATCTTCTAATTCTGGTGCCTATTAATAGAAAACTATCTAGTATTCTCTATTTTCCTACCAGTTGGTGGTAATGTATTTGTGTTTAATTCTTCTTGGTGAGATTTGAGCTTAAATATTATATCTTTACATGAGATGGAAGGATAAAGTTTGATTACTGTGCATGTAATATGGTGTTTTCATGCTTTTCATCCTTTGGCAATTCATTAGACTTTTTCATCTTATATGTACATGACTATGTGAAATACTGGTCATTACATTTCAGGTTAATCTAATTTCATCAGGGTTGTTAGATACAGTGGAACAAATACAGAGGTTGCCCATTATATTTTGTTTACTTTCTTCTAACCCTAACCTACCTCCCTTTTTTAATTTCTTTACAACAAGATTAATTTAGGATTAGTTCTAGGAATTCCAAATTCAAAAGATCACACTTTTCTACATAGAGACTCCACCAATCTGAGCTTAGAAGCAAAACCTATCTATCAAGACATCTTATTCATTAGTCCAAGTTTACTTTACCAGCATATACCCCTTAAACAAACATTCCAATTAGACCACTAAGCTACTCCAACACGCTGAGATCCAATAGACAGGGACCTTGGAGGCAACTAACCTTGCAGGTTGGTTTGCTTTTCAAGAGAAGTCTACTTGAGTTGACATGCCAAAACAATAGTCAACACGTTTGTAAGACATGTAAAGATTGAAATACTATAAGGAGTATTAGTATATGGATCTCTTCATGATTGTATGTATGCTTTCAAGGAAGGTTCTTAGTCGCAACTAGAGTTTTCTCTTGCCACATTTGTTGGTATGAATGTAATACTAGATTTTATGAATATACCAACATTTTAATACATTGCAAGCCTTGTAATGATCATTTCTATGTTACACATGGACTTATGTAGTATGATAATGGATTATTAAGCATGTTTAGTTACTCGATACTTGACATTTGATGTATTTATGCACTTGGATCTACTCTCATATGTTTCACTTCATTGTATTCCTTTGATAAATTAAGACTTTGTTACCTATTAGACAGGCCCTATTCTTGGAAGTTGTGGTCAATCACATTCCTTGAAATGAACAAAATCCTTCACTAATAGTTTAGGGTTAGGTTAATAATTTGTATGCACTTTCATGATTCAATATTGTAACTAGAGAAAACACCTTCAACAAGCCTTATTAGTTATTTATCCTAAAGAATCATGTTGTGTGTGCCTGCATCTTACCTTCATACAATGATGCTTTCATTAGCTTAAAAAGAGGTTTTTAGTGTAGTAGGTTAGGCTTTGGTCTAGTGAGTCTTTGGGATCAAGCATACAACGAATAGTGCTGCAACGATGTTATTTGTTGTACTTCTGGTTGTAACCAATTCTTATTAAGGAATACCTTTGGGAACACCCTCTCGAGTTTAGCGGAGATTAAAGTGAACCGGAGATTATCCACTCCTAATAATTTGTCTCTAATCACTCATAGTTTGTTGATGAGTCGATTGATTTACCTTCAAAACAATAGTTCCCTCACTTGAAGTAGATTGATCTCTCTAGGAGTTTGAGCCGGGATTTCAAAACCTAATATAACTCACCTTAAGTTGGCCCACCACCCCTTGTCTGTAATCTTGAACCAACTCGCTGCCATGTTGATTGATTGGTACACACTCCATTCTGCTTAGCTCCTCTATCTAAAATCCAGAGCTCCTTTTTCTTCTCAAGCAAGGTAAAAATAAACTTTTTACCCCTCCAAACTCCTATTTGTAAGATTTTCCTCCCTTGTCAAAATTTTCACTTTTTCACCCTAATGTTTCCTTTCAAACCCCAATTTTCACCGTCTAAGCCATGTTTATCTTAACGAGAGCCCATCTAGGCCGCATAACCTTGCTTGCTCTCTCGAGGGGGCATCCCTACCTCATTCCTCTTCATTCATCCCTTTCAAAAATTAGTATATTTTATTTTTCTTTAAAACAACGTTAAATAAAGTTGTCTCAAAGAGGGGCAAAATGTAGACACCTAAAATGCATTCACACATTTTCATCGTCATCACATTAGATCTATCTCACATCTCCCCTTCTAACGTTAATTAAACAAATTCAATTCGATTATTCTTTTGATATTAATTAAATAAATCACATTTATTTAATTAATAAATTTAACTATTCTTCTGATATTGATTAAATAAATTATATTTAATTAATTAATTAACTAACTTAACCTTTCCTCTAAAATTCCAACTTTAATTGAATAAATTATATTAGTTAAACCAATCATTCTCTCAACATTCTTCCATAAATTAAATAAATACATATATTTATTTAATTCATCCAAAATCCTCCTCATCATTAGTTGAATAAATAAATTAGGTTTAATCAACTAACTAATCTTTTGGACATTCATCCACCACTTTGTTTAAAATAATGGAGTCAACCTTGCTTAAGATGATGAACAACCAAACAATGATGTCTAACCTTCATCCCAAGCCTTGTATTTATAAATAAGAGAGAAACAAAAGTGAAAAAAAAATACAAAGTTTTCAAGCAACTCTTAATTAATGCATCCAAGTACATCTCAAAGGTGGGTGTCTAAATTTTACTTTATGACCAAGAGTCATTACAACCTTTAGGCAACCCAAATGCTCTTTCTAATCCAAGCACCCAAGATGACTTGTCTCATGTAACCCCACATTAAATACTTTTACAATACATCTAACTAGCACTTGCACACATAGGAGGTTCAAGGGATACACTGATAGGAACAATCGAAGAGTTAAGAAAATTTTCTGGCGTGAGACAATTCTGAGCATTATAATGCTCACATATAAAAGCCTATCGGCTAATAATTAAAAGCATTCCTTGAATGTGTCTTCCACATTAGATACATTTGTCCAATGTGTCTTCACATAAAACTATGAGCCCAATAAATTATGTGCTCACTAAATCATGACTCATAATATTAAATGTATTTTTCCAATGTGCCACCCACATTAAATGTATTTCCAATGTTATCCACAACTACAAAGTTAAGGAAAATATAACACTCTTCAAAGTGTGGCCGTCCATTTTGTGATAGACCACAACTTTATAAAATATATCATATATGCAAGAGATACAACACCTTTCACAAAAAAAATTAAATACCCCTATCTATCTTTATCAATTTCTCTACATATTTCATATTATTTTGAAATTTAACTCATATATATATATATATACACACAACTAAAGAGTTGTAAAATCTCCATAGCCTCGAACCAAAATCAAAAAAATCCAATCTGTATTAACAAGCCATCTCTACCTAATAGAGGCAATTAGCAAGTTCCAAAGTCTCCCCACTCCTAAAACCCAAAACCAGAAAACAGAAAAACGGCCAACATTGATAAAGGCCAAAGCCCACAGATTCAAACAGCCTTATCAACATATCATATTTAAAAAAAAGCCATAAAAACTAATATTGTCAATCTATATCAACATATCTTATTTAATATATATAAAATTAATCTAAAAGACATAGTTATCCAGTGTTCTCCTCAGATGACAACATATTCCATCAAACGGAAATATCGTATTCTTTGATTATGACATGCTGCTAACCCTTCGAAATTCAGAATTTTCCAGTACCTAAAACTATAGCAGGACACGAAGGTTTTTGTTGCAGGGAAGTGGAGCAAATTGTACAATGTTTTCTTCAATTATGTAAAAATTGACCGGGGGCTTGAACCCTGCACCTCTTGACACTCATTATACGAATTTCTCACAACGTTTTGCAAGGTATTATCCTCTACGTTTTGCCCTCTTATAGTTTCTGTTTCAAATCTTTTCACAGAAAATCTAAGGGTGATCATCGTAGTTAATATAATTGTTTAAAAAAAATTGGGTCACAGGCCTAGGGAGCATTAGGTAAATTTTAAGGTTAGATTTGGTTACATTTCATGATTTTTTTAAAGCAGCAATGGGTTTTGTTTCGTTATGTCGACTCTAGAATCGACTGATTTTAACAATAAGCCGGTTAAAATTTTCAGGAATGGCAATTTTGTCAGTTTTTCACTGGAAGTTTCGCTCTGTATGATGTAAAAACGTAGTTTTTCCGCAGAATGCTTGAGCTTTGTCGTAATACATTATTTACTATGAAATTTACTAGCGTGTAGGTAGTCCATTTTTTCTAAAGTTTTAGTTTTTAAATTTTTTTCTAGAACGTTCTCAATCATTGTTACGTAGCAACCTGGGAACATACTCTTTGGAGCTGAGGGGATTGAACCTGAATCAGGCTTTCACAAGTGTCCCCCTTTATTATTACACCACAACCGCTGGGTCTCATGTTCTTCATAGTTGTTTGTAATCTTTCCTTTTTTTCTGTGGCTGGTATAAAAATTCTCATATAAAAAAAGCAACAAAAAAAACAAACAAACAATTGGCAGAGATCTGAGAGACAAATGTTCAGTACAGCAGCCCTAGGGCATTTATACAGAAAAAGCTTGGAATTACCTCTGTGGAAGGAAAAAGAGACACACCAAACTACGAAGGAACCAGTATTTATAGTGGTAGAGCATTCCAGTATGCAGAGCATGGTCATGGGGTTGCCCAAGGTTTGAAGCCTAGCTAGTCCATGGAAATACACTATATGGACAGGATGTATTAGCTTAGCAGTTTTCCCTAAAACAAGCTTCTCTTGTGAAGACAGTGAACCGCTAGAAACAAAGGTAGAACAGTGATTGCCAAAACCAAATATAGAAATGATCTGATAGGAGAGAATCCACAGGGACCTGGAGTTCAAATAAGGAGGACAAAGCGAGCTAATGGTGACGGTGCATGATGATGCGAGTTTCTGTGGCACTGATCAAATTTATCCACTATTTTGGTATTACGGGGAGCACACATGGCATTGTAACTGTGAGGGATATTTGAATTTCCTTTAAAATATCTCCGACAAGACCATTAACATCCCCCATAGTGGCTGGT